>OX344729.1:31902229-33300993 GCA_947034835.1 Ballota nigra | reverse complement strand
AGGACATGTGCTGGTAGATAGATTTGGAAGAAAGATAAGATCTCCTCATCCGTCAAGGGATGATCTTTATCTATGGATTCCTACAAAACCTGCAACTAACCAATCAGGACCCAGCACTAGTAGGGGACCTAATTGATTTCTCTGCAGGTAGATAAGAGTCCATTGGAGAAAGGACTTTCAAGCAACCATGTCTGGTACATTGATAGTGGATGTTCCAAGCACATGACCTTCCAGAAAGATAATCTCCAAGATTTCAAGCCATTGAATGGACCAAGAGTGATGTTTGGTGACAACAACTATGGCATCATCAGAGGAGTTGGAAAGTTGACCTTCAATGGAGTATCTGTAGATGAAGTCTACTATGTTGAAGGACTCAAGCATAATCTGCTTTCAGTATCCCAATTCTGTGACAAGGGATACTCAGTGAAGTTTTCTAGTGATTCATGCACTGTTTTCTCTTCTGATTATAATGATATTTTGCTAATAGGCTTGAGGAAGGGTAACATTTATCTTGCAGATTTTAACAGTTGCCCAAGAAATACATGCCTAGTTGCAAAAGGATCTGCAGAGAATAGCTGGATTTGGCACAAGAGATTGTGTCATCTTAACTTCAAAACACTGAATAAGATTGCCAGAAAAGGTCTCATTCGAGGTCTTCCTAATGAAGTGTTTAAGAAGGATCAGGTTTGTGGTTCATGCCAGAAGGGTAAACAACCCAAGACTTCCTTTAAGGATGTCCAGAGCACAACCACAACCAGAGTACTTCAACTACTTCACATGGACCTGTTTGGACCTGTTTCTCCTCTTAGTTTCAGTGGAAGGAAGTACACCTTAGTAATAGTAGATGACTTTTCAAGATACACTTGGGTAGTGTTCTTGTTTAAGAAAAATGAAACTATGACTAAGCTGCCAGAGTTCTTCAAGCAGATTCAGAATGAGCAGAACCAGAGCATAGTCAGAATCAGAAGTGACAAAGGAACAGAGTTTTTGAATTCACACATTGCAGATTACTGCAAGGATCATGAGATTTTTCATGAAACATCTGCTGTCAGAACACCCCAACAAAATGGAGTAGCAGAAAGGAGGAATATGACCCTCAAAGAAGCTGCAAGAACACTTCTGGCAGAATACAACACTCCACATAGATTTTGGGCAGAGGCCATCAATACAGCTTGCTACACTCAGAACAGATGCCTGATTGCCCAGAGACATAATAAGACTCCATATGAGGTATGGAAAGGTAAAAACCCATCTGTTTCATATTTTCATGTTTTTGGATGTAAGTGTTTCATCCATGACAATGGGAAATCTAAATTAAGAACCTTTGATGCTAAAGTGGCTGATGGAATATTTTTAGGATATTCCAGCACCAGTAAAGCTTTTAGAGTTTTTAATAAGAATTCACTTTGTGTGGAGGAAACACCCCATGTTGTTTTTGATGAATCTACTTTTGAGTTCAAGGTGGATTCTAAGTCTTCTGATGAGACCCAGAATCAGACTACACCCAGAGTTATCAAAGTCAATCCACCTGTTCTTGATTCAGATTCAGATTCAGATGATGACCCATCTCCTGGTTCTCTGAAGCAGCAGCCTTCACAAGGAGCAGAACCAGAAGAGGTTGGAACTCCTGTAGGGGGAAGCTCTTCTGCAAGTGGTGATAATCACCAAGGTACTGCAGAAGATGATCAACCAGGCAAGACCACGGGAAGGAGGACCCTGGTTGATCACCCCAATGACCTAATCCTTGGAGATCCAACTAAGGGTGTCCAGACTAGGAGAACTCTTAACTTAGCTGCCTTATTCAGTTGCTATGTGTCCTTGATTGAGCCTAAGAACATCAAGGAGGCACTGAAAGGTTCAAATTGGATTATTGCAATGCAAGAGGAGTTGAATCAATTCACCAGACAGTATGTTTGGGAGCTGGTAGACAGACTAAGACATCAAAAGGTGATAGGCACTAAGTGGGTCTTCAAGAATAAGAAAGATGAGAATAATGTCATTACTAGGAACAAGGCAAGGCTAGTGGCTCAGGGCTATTCTCAGTCTGAAGGAATAGACTATGATGAGACAATTGCTCCTGTTGCCAGACTAGAAGCCATCAGATTGTTCTTAGCATATGCTGCTCACATGAAGTTCAAAGTATACCAGATGGATGTGAAATATGCCTTTCTTAATGGGATTCTCATTGAGGAAGTGTATGTGGAACAACCTCCTGGTTTTGAACAAGGTGACAAGGTGTTCAAGCTTAAGAAAGCTCTTTATGGGCTGAAGCAGGCACCCAGAGCATGGTATGACACTCTATCTCAATTTCTTCTGGACAATGGTTTTACTAAGGGTAAGATTGATAGGACCTTGTTTAGGAAAGAAGAAGGAAAGGACATCCTTCTGGTCCAAATATATGTTGATGACATTATATTTGGATCCCCTAACAAGAAGATGTGTGAAAAGTTTGGTGAACTCATGCAGAGTCAGAGAAGGGAATCTTCATTAATCAGGCAAAGTACACCAGAAACATGTTAGAGAAATTTGGAGTAGGATCTAGCAAAGCAGCCAAGATCCCTATGATGACAAATTTCAACATGAATCCAGATGAGTCTGGAGAGAGTGTGGACCAGACTCAGTACAGAGCACTTATTGGTTCTCTTCTGTACCTGATTGCAAGCAGACCAGATATTACCTTTGCTGTTGGAGTTTGTGCCAGATTTCAAGCTAATCCCAAGAAAAGTCACTTGGAAGCAGCAAGGAAGATTTTGAAGTATCTTAAGGGAACAGTGAATTTAGGTTTGTGGTATCCTGCAGATGACAATTTAGAATTGAGTGGTTATTCAGATTCAGACTATGGTGGATGCAGAATAGATAGGAAATCTACAAGTGGAACATGCCAATTTCTAGGGAATAAATTGGTATCCTGGTTTTCTAAGAAGCAGACTTCAGTTGCTACATCAACAACAGAAGCAGAGTACATGGCTGCAGGGAGCTGTTGTTCTCAACTTCTTTGGATTAGTCAACAATTTAGGGATTACCAGATTAGAGCCAAGGATATTCCTATATTCTGTGATAGTAATAGTGCCATTGCAATTACCCAGAATCCAGTTCTTCATACCAGGTGTAAACATGTTGATATAAGGCATCATTTTATCAGAGATCATGTTGAGAAGGGAGATATAAGGATGGAAAAGATTGCAACAGAGAAGCAGAGAGCATATATCTTAACTAAGCCTTTGGCTGAGACCAGATTCAGAGAGTTAGCTTTTGAATTAGGATTGTTGGATCCAGAGACAGATTTGTTTTAGGGGGAACATCAGAGAAGTATCCGTTATTTCTACTTTATTGCATATCCTTTATTTTTCGTTTAAAACTAACATACCTGCAGATTAGACATATCAGAGAAGGTACCAGATAAGGTATGCACCAGGTGACACCTGTCCCAGATGAGGTGCTGAGTCAAATGTCCAGAATCTTCTCTGACCAGGACCAGATGAGTTTCATCAGAGGAGATGTAACATCAGATTAGCTGTGGTATCATCTGGTTACAATATTAGGTGACAGGTATGGTTTTACTTCTCTGGCCTCTGATCATTGGGATACACTTTTCAAATTAGTAAGTACACTCAAAACCTTTCAACTTCGGAGTGTATTTAAGACTAGGGTATAGGGCCTAGGCAATCATTTCGCTTTTTCTCTTGACTGCCACAAAACCCCTTTATGCCCCGTCCCAATGACTATGCCAACGCACCAGATTAAATCTGTATCTTGCCTTTCTTTGTGGCCATCGGATTTAATCACTGTGCAAAATATCAATCAATTCAAATATTGATTTTGTTCCCTAATTTAATTTTGGTATTACACGCGTTCACACTTCATTTATTACTCGAGCCACGCGTATTACCCTATTTAAATCTAATTTTCTTACAATCTGTTTTTTCAAGCCCTAATCTCTCTCTGCAAAGTTCTTCCCTTCTCTCTCTCTCTCTCACAGATATGGCTCCCCCGTGTAATTTTGACCTTGAATTGATGATGAAGAAACTCAAAACGGAGATGGTGGTTGACTTCTACACCACCAAGAACTCGTCTGCTCTTGCTATTTTGGAACTTTTGAGGAGATCCGGAGTTGAGAAATTGATCTCCACCATTTCCAGAGATTTTCGTACCCTTGACGGTTATGCGGCCCAGTTTTTGGTTCGCATGAAGATCAATGAAGACCATATTTCTACAAAGATTGACAGGGAAGATTTGGTGTTTTCCAAGCATGATTTCTGTGCCCTGTTTGGAAACATTTCGGCGGAAGGAGTGGATCCTTTAACCTACAAGGAGGATGATATTGTGGGTTCCTTCAAACTGTTCGCTCGTTCCTCTTGCCAGAATATCACGAAGGGATTTCTGGATAAGCATCTGAGGCAAAAGTACAAGGTACTTTTTGACATAGTTGTTAAGGTGTTGATGTGTGAAAATCACAGCACAGATGCGATCTTTAATGGAAGAATGTGTGTGATGAGAGCTTTGTATGACGGCGTCCAATGCAATTGGGCAGAATTCTTTTGGGGCATCTTGAGGAAGAATAAGGCGAAGGTTAACAAGGAAGCTTGTCCTTCCATTCCAGGGGAGATGCAGTTTTATTTCACTGCTAATGTTTCGTTGGGTACGAAACTTACCTTGATTTTGGACTCCTTGCTTCCAGAGAAGAGATGGAAGGAGTCTTGGTGCAAAGGCTTTCACAAGTCTAAGGTGCTATTCTCTAAGGATGGTCCTCTTCATGGCCATCCTGAATCTAATGGAGAAGAAGCCATCCCTGCCCCTCCTCTTCAGGCAGTACCCTCACCTGCAAAGGGGCAGAAGCAGCAGCCAAGGCAGAAGGCCCAGAAGAAAGCTGCTGGTGCAACTGGTTCCTCAACCATTGCCTTTTCTGGTTCCTCGGAGAAGGACCAGATTCCCCTTCTTAACATTCTTAAGAAGAAGGGTGGTGATGATGATGAAGCTGTTAAGGTCGGGGCAGCCAAGCAGAAGAGGCCGGTGGAGGCCAAGAAGAAATCTGCCAAGAAGCCAAGGACTGGCAGAAGAGCTCCCAAGAAAACCCTCCTGGTGGATGAGCCATCAGATGAAGAAGAGGAAGAGGAGGTTGAACCTCTTAAGCGGAAGCCCAGGGCCAAGAGGGCAATTCTACAGGATCCTGACTCTGGATCTGATCTTGGTGAGGCCCTGGAGAGAGCTATTGATGAAGCTTCCCAGATTATGGAGGATACTCCAGAGCTCGTTGTGCCTGCTGGTGTTGACCCAGCAGAGGTAAACCCTTTCTTACCCTCCTCTACTTCCATTGATCTTGTCTCCCCCTCTACCTCCCCACCAGATACTCAAACACATCCCATCTCATCTGCTCCTGGTGTTCCTTCATTCTCACCAGAGCAGACTCTCCCAGACACACCTACATTCTCTACCTCAACCTTTCCTCAAACACCCTCTCCCCCATCTTCCCATATACCTCTAAACACAAACCCCTCTCCCCCACCTTCTGTACCAGAGGTACCCTCAACCTCTTCTGGTGCAGAAATCCCCCCTCCAAACACTTCCACCTCCCAGATACCTCCTACACCTTCTGTACCTGATATTCCATCATCTTCTGGTGCAGAGCAACCCATTCCTACACCCTCTACTTCACAAAATCCTAACCCTCCCCAAACCCATACAGACCAGGACCCAACCATTTCTATGGCTCTGGGATTCGTTGGCCCTCCCCCTTCTCCTACCTGTTTAACCAGCGATGATAGTGAAGATGAGGAAGCTTCACTTGAGCCTGCAGACTTAGCACCTTCCTCCTCTGCCTCTGGGCCCAAACCCTTCACTTTCTCATCTGCAGAAATGGGTCCCATTAGGCAGAGTATGAGTGTAAGTGCTCAGCTCTGGCTAAGAGAGCATTTCCCAGTTCTTCTGGAGCACTTACAGCTTCTGGCAGATCTTACTGATGCCAAGGTCTGGAGCAAGGCCAGACTTGAAGATGTGGAGGACCTAATGTTGTTGCTTGAGGAAATGGGTCCCTCCAACTTCACTGCTTGGGAGATTGAGCTGAAGC
Source organism: Ballota nigra (assembly GCA_947034835.1). NCBI lineage: Eukaryota > Viridiplantae > Streptophyta > Magnoliopsida > Lamiales > Lamiaceae > Ballota > Ballota nigra. Next base: position 33,294,929 of record OX344729.1, on the reverse strand, counting down.
AGAGGCTGAATATTCAAAACCCAGCAGAGCTGGAGACTCCTGGTGCTGCTAAAGTCTTGATTCGCACCCTGCTCATCCAGAGAGGAGTAATGCTAACTCCAGAGGGCCCCACTTACAAGTTTGGTCCTCATTTTGTCTTTCCTCCAGAGCTATATTCAGATGAGGAAGACTTTGAGATGTCTCCTGCTGTGCTCCAGAAGATGAAAGCTTTCTTCAATGAGCAAATCATGCAGATTGGGCGCTTTTCAAAAGCTATTCAACATATGGCCCCTGCTATGATAGAGCACCAGATCAAGCATGAGAGGAGAATCTTTCTGAAGCAGTTAAAGTCTTCTCTGGCAGAGGTAAAGGCTTCTTTTAAGGCTAATGGCTTATTTGTCAAGCTGAATGTCATGCATAGCCAGAAGCAGCTACAGGAGCACGTGCTGGAGCAGTTGAGACCTGTCTCTGTGCTCAAGGTGGAGATGGCCAGCCAGATGATTCAAACTGCAAAGCTGAAAGACTCCCTCCAGGAGATGTTGGAGAAGCAAGAGAGACTTGTTGCAGAGTCTAAAGCTTACCTGGAGGAGGCCAAGCAGCTGCGTGATCTTCACTCTTCCTCCAACACTGCCTTGCCTGATCTTATAAGGCAGGTAGTGGAACCCCTCCTTGATGAAGTTAAAAAGGGGGAAGAGAAAGCCAGAACTGATCTGGCGAAGACCACAAATGAAACTCTCTTCAGCCATGGAGCTCGTCTGGACCTGCTGGAGAATACATTGGCCCAGGCTGAGTTGCAGAAGAAGAAGAAGGAAGAGCTCAAATCCCTTTCCATGGCTAAGCAGCTTGCTGCAGAAGAGGAGTCCGAAGCAGAGCAGGATCAAATTTCCATCTCTGGACCTGCTAAGAGGAAGATAAGGAAAGTAAAGAAGAGCTTCCTTGAATCTGTGGTTGAAGAAGCAGAGAAGAGATTCAAGGAAGAGTCACCTGAAGAGAGGCAAGCAAGGATAAGGAAAAACATAGATGAAGAACAGAGGCTCCGATATGTTAGAAGGCAAAATAAGAAGAGCAGAGAAGCTGGCATCACTCCTGGTGTTAGTGGATCCAGCCAGAAGAGAAAAGGGCCTGTTGAAGTCATGAACATCCTTCCTCTCAGGACAGAAGGGTCCTTTGACTCAACTGTTCCTGTGCCTTTGATAGAAAAATGGAGAGAAGCCAAGACTCTCTGGTTCATTCAACATTACATCCAGAGACCTCCACCAGAGGATGATGCTCTCATCAACAGGACATTACATTCTTGGATGCAGGCATATGATGCAGATTTGTACAAGCAGTTGATGGATTCAACTATTGAATTCAATCTGGAAGTCACTGCTCCTGAGTTCCATTTTCTCAACACTCCAATGGCAGGAGACCAGGTTGATTGGGCTGAGCTGAAGAGACTGTACAAGACCAAGGTGTTGGCAAACTTCACCCCATCATCTTCTGCAGAGTTGAAGGCCATTCAAGACAGGTTTCTTGACTGGTTTCTGGTGCCCAAAGACAATAGAAGATATGCATAGAATAGGATCTGATCTTCAATGTAATTTGTAATCATCCTTGTCCTTTCTATCAATGAAATTCATATCTTCTCTGTTCTAAAGACAACCTCTAGTTGTCTTAATTGTTTGCCTGATAAGATCTATTCTAGGGTCTTATCCTTTAATGTTTTCTTGCTTAAGTTTATTATTCTTGATCAGTTCTGGTAGTGTTTTAACTCCATCAAAAAGGGGGAAATTGTTAGGATAAAAATTGTTAGTTTTGATGAGTTAAAACAAACCAGAAGATGTAATAGGACCATCTGGACCTGTTAGCCAGATGATGATCTAGATTAGGACTTAGTCTAGGGGGAACTGCCAGACCAGAAGACTTCACCAGAAGAGTCACCAGAAGACCCCTCCAGAGGACTTCACCAGAGGACTCCACCAGAAGACTTCACCAGATGAGACAGACCAGAGGCAGAGGACCTTCCCCAGACCAGACGAGTCCGGACCAGACGAGTCTGGTGGAACATAAGATGCTCAGTTTGATCCCCTTATTCTACTGAGTATTCTGGTTGTTCACCAGATAAGGACCAGAAGACACCGAGGTTGCCTGGTGTCTGGTCTTGCCTTCTCTGTTGAGAATCAGAGTTAGGCAGAGGAAGCTATTGACCGTTGGTGATTCAAATCAAGTCAACAAGATCAGGATTGGAAAGTATTTGAAGATAATCAATCCAAGGATCCCACCAACCCAATCAATCAATTAGGGAATTGATTGATTGAGGCTTCCTTATATAGAGGATCTGATTGGATTAGCCCTCCAACGGCTAGCCCTAATCCCCTCTATATATACAAGAGTGGAGTTCAAGAAAAAGCTCTAGAGACTCTACACGCGCACATAGCATACTAAGCTTTTTGATCACTACGCATTTGCACTCACTTTGTTCTTAATTACTCATCCAACTCTTAAGGAGTTTAAATACTCAACCTGTTCATCTTGTTAGACAAAGTTGGAGTAAGTTTATCTTTAGATCGAAGTTAGATCTAAAGAGATTGTAAGAAGGTGCTGGTACTTCGGAAATTCCAGTAAGTAGTGAGTTTGTTGGTTGGATAGTGAGACCCCTTTGATCAAGGGAGAGTGGACGTAGGATATTCAGATCCGAACCACTATAAATACGGTGTTATTTATTGCTTTCTTTAATACCTGCTGTTTATTATTTGTGCTCTTAGAAAATATTTTCTCTAAAGACATTTTGGTTATAAAGGCTTCCGCAATTAATCTATCTAGTGGGACCAACACTTTGTCTCAAAGCACAATCACAGATTAACTAGGTACAAAGAGCCTCGCCTCGAAGCACGAGCACAGATTAGCCTCGTGCAAAGACCCTTGTCTCTAAGCATAAGCACAGATTAGCCTTATGTAAAGAGCCTCGCCCCGAAGCACGAGCACAGATTAACATCGTGCAAAGATCCTCGCCTCGAAGCACGATCACAGATTAGCCTCATGGAAAGAGCCTCGCCTCGAAGCACGAGAATAGATTAGCCTCGTGCAAAGAGCCTCGCCTTGAAGCACGAGCACAGATTAGCCTCGTGCAAAGAGCCTCTCCTCGAAGCACAAGCACAAATTAGCCTCGTGCAAAGAGCCTCACCTTGAAGTACGAGCACAGATTAGCCTCGTGCAAAGAGCCTCACCTCAAAGCACGAGCACAGATTAGCCTTGTGCAAAGAGCCTCGCCTCGAGGCACAAGAACAAATAGCCTCGTTCAAAGAGCCTCCCCTCTAAGCACGAGCAAAGATTAACCTCGTGAAAAGGGCATCATCTCGAAGCACAAGCACAAATTAGCGTCATGCAAAGAGCCTCGCCTCGAAGCACGAGCACATATTAGCCTCGTGCAAAGACCCTCGTCTCTAAGCACGAGCACAAATTAGCCTTGTGCAAAGAGCCTCGCCTCGAAGCCCGAGAATAGATTAGGCTCGTGCAAAAAGGTACATCTCAAAGTACGAGCACAGATTAGCATCGTGCAAATAGCCTCGCCTTAAAGAATGATCACAAATTAGCCTCGTGCAAAGAGCCTCATCTCTAAGCACGAGCACAGATTAGCCTCGTGTAAAGAGCTTCATCTTAAAGCACGAGCATATATTAGCCTCGTACAAAGAGCCTCATCTCTAAGCACGAGCATAGAGACTCGTGCAAAGAGCCTTGTCTCGAAGCACGAACACAGATTAGCTAGGTGCAAAAAGCCTCGCCTCAAAGCACGAGCGCAACTTAGTCTCGTCTCTAAGCACGATTACAGATTAGCCTCGTGCAAAGAGCCTCGCCTTGAAGCACGAGCACAGATTAGCCTCGTGCAAAGACCTCCGTCTCTAAGCACGAGCACATATTAGCCTCATGTAAAGAGCCTCGCCCCGAACCACGAGCAAAGATTAGCATCGTGCAAAGAGCCTCGCCTCGAAGCACGAGCACAGATTAGCCTCGTGTAAAGAGCCTCGTCTCCAAGCACGAGCACAGATTAGCCTCGTGCAAAGAGCCTCGCCTCGAAGCACGAGCACAGATTAGCCTCATGCATTGAGCCTTACCTCAAAGCACGAGAATAGATTAGCCTCATGCAAAGAGCATCGCCTCAAAGTACGAGCTTAAATTTACCTCACGCAAAGAGCCTCGTCTCTAAGCACAAGCATAGGTTAGCTTCATGCAAAGAGCCTAACCTCGAAGCACGAGCATAGATTAGCCTGGTGCAAAGAGCCTCGCCTCGAAGCACAAGCACAGATTAGCCACGTGCAAAGACCCTCATCTCTAAGCACGAGCACACATTAGCCTCATGCAAAGAGCCTTACCTCAAAGCACGAGCACAGATTAGCCTTGAGCAAAGAGCCTCGCCTCGAAGCACGAGAACAAATAGCCACGTACAAAGAGCCTCGTCTCTAAGCATGAGTACAAATTAGCCTCGTGCAAAGAGCCTCACCTCGAAGCACGAGCACAGATTAGCCTCGTGCAAAGACCCCCGTCTCTAAGCACGAAACAGATTAACGTCGTCCAAAGGGCCTCGCCTTGAAGTACGAGCACATATTTGCTTCGTGCAAAGAGCCTCGTCCCGAAGCAGGAGAACAGATTAACCTCGTGCAAAGAGGCTCGCCCCAAAGCACGAGCATAGATTAGCCTCGTGTAAAGAGACTTGTCTCTAAGCACGAGCACAGATTAACCTCATGCAAAGAGCTTTGCCTCGAAGCACGAGCACAGATTAGCCTCGTGCAATAAGCCTCGCCTCGAAGCACAAGCACAGATTAGTCTCGTGCAAAGACCCTCATCTCTAAACACGAGCACAGATTAGCCACGTGCAAAGAGTCTCGCCTCAAAGCACGAGCACATATTAGCCTTGTGTAAAGAACCTCACCTCGAAGCATGAGAACAAGTAGCCTCGTATAAAGAGCCTCATCTCTAAGCATAAGAATAGATTAGCAACATGCAAAGAGCTACATCTCAAAGCACGAGCATAGATTACCGTCGTGCAAAGAGCCTCGCCTCAAAGCACGAGCATAGATTAGCCTCGTGCAAAGACCCTTGTCTCTAAGCACAAGCACAAATTAGCTTCGTGCAAAGAGCCTCACCTCAAAACACGAGCACAGATTAGCCTTGTGCAAAGAGCCTCGCCTCGAAGCACGAGAACAACTTAGCCTCGTGTAAAGAGCCTCATCTAAAAGCACGAGCATAGATTAGCTTCGTACAAAGAGCTTCGTCTCAAAGCAGGAGCACAGATTAGCTAGGTGCAAAGAGCCTCGCCTCGAAGTACGAGCACAGATTAGCCTCACCTCGAAGCACGAGCACAGATTAGCTAGGTGCAAAGAGCCTTGCCTCGAAGAACAAGCACATATTAGCCTCATGTAAAGACCCTTGTCTCTAAGCATGAGCACATATTAGTCTCACGTAAAGAGCCTCGCCCCAAAGCACGAGTACAGATTAGCATCGTGCAAAGAGCCTCGCCTCGAAGCACGAGCACATATTAGCCTCGTACAAAGAGCCTCGTCTCTAAGCATGAGTACAAATTAGCCTCGTGCAAAGAGCCTCACCTCGAAGCACGAGCACAGATTAGCCTCGTGCAAAGACCCCGTCTCTAAGCACGGCACATATTAGCATCGTGTAAAGGGCCTCGCCTCGAAGCACGAGCACAGATTAGCCTCGTGCAAAGAGCCTCGCCCCGAAGCACGAGCACAAATTAGCCTCGTGCAAAGAGACGTGTCTCTAAGCACGAGCACAGATTAACCTCATGCAAAGAGCCTTGCCTCGAAGCATGAGCACAGATTAGCCTCGTGCAATAAGCCTCACCTAGAAGCACAAGCACAGATTAGCCTCGTGCAAAGACCCTCGTCTCTAAGCACGAGCACAGATTAGCCTTGTGCAAAGAGTCTCGCCTCAAAGCACGAGCACAGATGAACCTTGTGCAAAGAACCTCGCCTCGAAGCACGAGAACAAATAGCCTTGTGCAAAGAGCCTCATCTCTTTGCATGAGTACAAATTAGCCTCGTGCAAAGAGCCTCACCTCGAAGCACGAGCACAGATTAGCCTCGTGCAAAGACCCCCGTCTCTAAGCACGAGCGCAAATTAGCGTCGTGCAAAGAGCCTCACCTCGAAGCACTAACACAGATTAGCCTCGTGCAAAGACCCCCATCTCTAAGCACGAGCACATATAAACTTCGTGCAAAGAGCCTCGTCTCGAAGCACGAGCACAGATTAGCCTCGTGCAAAGAGCCTCGCCCCGAAGCAGTAGAACAGATTAACCTCATGCAAGGAGCCTCGCCCCGAAGCACGAGCATAGATTAGCCTTGTTCAAAGAGACTTGTCTCTAAGCACGTGACATAGGCTCTTCCAGAACGGGCAGAGCACATCAATCCTAAAGAAGCCAGACCAAAACGAAAAGCTCTGCTCAGAGATAATGAAAGCAAAGATCTGAGCTCATCAATATAGAAGACCTTGAAGAGACTGAATAAGTCTAGAAAGTGAATGAAATTTCTCCTACACAGCCTCGCTAGGCTTTACTTGTTTTGCCTGTTGAAAGGAAGAATCATATTTCAACAGCTCTGCCAGAGCTTATGAAATATTATTTGAAGAACTCTGAAAAGCTAGTACCTGATAAGGGAGTTGAAATCCTCTTACTCGTATAAAAGTTTGTGAAATAATATTCGGCTCGTTTGAAATATATCTCTCTGGATACCGATCGCAATATGTGAATATATAAACCAGGAGATAAAGTGTTATCAAATCCTAAGATCCCTAGAAGCTGGGAATGTTCTCTTATCCCCCAAAAATCATGAATAATGGAGAAAGGAATATCAGATATGTCCCTCTCACGAGCTCTGGGACTGAGGCTCAAAAAGGACAATTCTGTCAGGATTTGCCTCTGCTAAACGACACAGATCAGGCCAGCCAAGGGACACGCATCAGCTCCTAAGGCATCCGGATCCCCAAGTGGTCCCAAGAATAATTAGGGCAACAGAGACGATTTTACTGTTCTGCCCCCACAGCTTAAAGGTATAAATACTCATTTTCCTTCTTCACAACAAGGTATTATCACTATTATTCACTCACATTTCCAGTTTTTCAGCTATGGCTTTTCTTCCATAGCAAGTTTTCTGACTTGAGCGTCAGAGGGTCGACGCCGGAGCCTTCTCCGGCCCGACTTTGTGCAGGAAATCTCACCGGAGGTCCAAGCTATCACTGGAGGTCGCTATCTTGAGCTCCAGAGACAGTTACTTAACCTTCTTTCTTGTGTTCCTGGGCTTTTACAGAGAGGCTCTCAGGTACCACTCTTAACATTTCTTCAAATATTTGCTTGATTTTGTGTTGATCTTGAGTTCACACTCATCAACTGGCGCCGTCTGTGGGAAAAGTGAGTTTTGACGTGAGTTATTTCTTATTTCCCTTCATGAATCGTGAGTGAAAATAGTGAAGTGATGCATGGTTATTTCTATCCCCTGTTTTTCTAGAAAAAATCTCATGAATATGAGTACCTTCATGTGTCACAACTTTTCTTTTTAGTCATTTTGGTCATGAAAGTGCTAGATCTGTACTAAAATTTGTTGTTATAGCATGAATATGAGTTGTCTTTATCATTTCCATGATGAAAAGTGTTGTTTCTTTGCCAAAATACGAAGTAATGCCTTTATGAATATGATTTGGCACGAACACTGTTATGAATGTACGGATCTGGGCATATAATGCTATTTGACAGCTTTATTTTTTCAAAAAATTATCTCTCAACACGTGAGTCGATCTGCCTGAAAATTTATGAGGTTATTAAAAGATGTTATTACGATTTTCAAGTAACGAGTGATATTATGATATTTGTTCAGAGCTTATGAAAATTTTCATTATCTCTAAAACTGCTAGCTCTGTAGAGATAACTACTACCTGTTGACTACTATGTGTTCTTATGTGTATATCCTTGAGATCTCGATGAAAGAGGTACATATGTTTGATCGGTTAATATGCATTTTGAGAAGGCCATGGACTAAGTTGCTATCTTTTCTTGGTTCTTAGAGATGACAAATCCTACTCCCCGAGATCTGGGTAAGGATTTTGATGATGCTACCACTGCTCCGATGGATACTCCAGCGAGCGCGAATGTGGTAGGAGGTTCGAAAGCCTCTGAAAATGCGAGCACTCCTGCGGTCACAGTTGTGGATGTGGAGCATCCAGAGACTACACCGGTTCAGGATAGCACGGCTCTGATTCTGTTGACAGTTGAGCAGTTGAGAACTCTTATTAAGACCGCAGTTGATCAGGCTGTGGCAGAAAGGACTCCCACCAAGGGAGCTCCTCAGTGTTTGAATGCGAATGAACTCCGGGCACATGATGTGCCCAGACCTCAGGCCCCGAGTGCGCCTCGTCCTAGAGTCTTCAATGTGGCTCAGGACACTAGGGCCTGGATGCCCCGAAATATTCCGTTGTCTTCTCCCCCTGGAGACGTCCTAGGGGAGACCAACGTGAGAACCAGTTTTGGCAGAGCAGCTACCGGTGGGATAGCCACCAGAGGGGAAAGAACAGATCTGGGCGGTGCGACTCCAAGAGATGTTAGGGCTGCAGTCAGAGCTGCTAGGGTTGAGGAACAGAGACCCCGTTTAGTTGAATATGATGAACATGGGTCAGAAGAGGATGATACTGATTCTACAACCCAAAATACTACCTCTCGTAGAAGTGGTACTCAGCGAGAGCTAGCGTCTTTAAGAAAAGACATTGAAGTAATGAAAAAGCAACGTGAAAGAAGTGGAAAATAGGGAATGAGGCAAGATGGATCCCCCTTTTCGGAGGAAATTCTCTTGGACCCTCTTCCTAAGAATTTTAAAACTCTGGCCTATGAATACAACGGCACCATTGATCCGCAGGATCACTTGTTGAGATTAAAAAATGGGGCCCTGCTCCACCAATACTCTGACGGCGTGAAATGCCGAGTATTTATAACCACCCTGACAGGATATGCTCAGACGTGGTTCAGCCAACTGCCCAATGAGTCTATACACTTCTTTAGAGGGCTCAGTACACTTTTCTTGCATCAGTTTGCCAGTGCAAGAAATATACACAAGACAACTCTGTCCTTGATGAACTTTAGGCAAGATACTCAAGAGAGCTTGAGAGATTACATCTCTCGTTTTAACGAAGCTGCCCTGGTGGTGCCGGCAGCCACTGATGAAATTAAGATCAATGCCCTGGCAAGGGGGCCAAGGGGAGGAGATTTCTTCAAATCTCTGGCTAAGAAGCCCCCTGATACTTTTGATGAGCTCCACTAGAGAGCTGATAAGTACATCAACCTGGAAGAGGCTACGTACTTACAGAAAGAAGAGACTACTGGAAAGAATACTCCAAGTAAGAAAACACCAGACAATAAGAAAGGTGTGGAGGAAATGGAGAGGGACAGAGAAAGGAGGCCGAAGCCTCTCCAAGAAAAATTTGAGTCTTATACCCCATTAACTCTCCAACCAGCAGAGATGTTGGAAGTAGTGGCGGATCACCCGAAATTCAAATTCCCATCCTCTGCAAAGACAGGACCTCGTCACCCCAGGTCGGAGTTGTACTGCCGTTTTCACAATGATTATGGGCATGATACTAACTCATGTAGACATTTGAAAGATGTCATTGAAAGATTGATTAGAGATGGACACTTGGTGGAATTTGTGAAGAAAGAGAGAGATAGAAGCGGCAAAAGAAAAGATGAAGGAGATAGAGGCAAGGAAGTGGCAGAGCCACCTAAGAAAGATGGCCCTGGCCACAAGAGGGGATTTATCCATATGATAGTCGGAGGACCAGCGGATGGCGACTCTCATACAGCTAGAAGAGCCTCCGTGAGAGCCGCTCATCTCTGGCAAAAGGAGGACGTCCATGAAGTAAAAAGAATGGAGAGCTCACCAAATATCCAATTCGGGCCAGAGGATGAGTTGTCAATACTCAGGCCCCATAATGACGCTTTGGTAATCACCACGGAGATTGGTGGATATGATGTGGCCAGGATCTTCATAGATACTGGCAGCTCTGTAGATATAATGTTCCATGACTGCTTTGTTAAGATGAATCTGAACGCAGAGATGAAGCCGGTAGAAACGACCATTTTCGGTTTCACAGGAGGTGCTATCCACCCTAAAGGGCAAGTATCTCTGCAGGTCCATTTCGGAGAACCTCCTATTACTAATGTAAAGATGGTGAATTTTCTGATTGTGGACGCACCATCCGCGTACAATGTGATTTTGGGAAGGCTATCTCTGAAACTTTTCAAAGCGGTGGTTTCCACATACCATATGAAGCTGAAGTTCCCAGTAGGTGACGAGGTGGGAGAGCTTGTAGGTGACCAGATATGCTCACGAAAATGCTATGTCGAAACCGTTAAGAAAGCAGCACATACATTTCCAGGAAATCAGAGTCGAGGAGATGATCCTACGGGGAAAAAGTTGAAACATGCAGAGCTCATGGAGGAGGAACCAGAGCTGCAGATTAAACCAGAGGAAGAACTCATGCCTGTGGAGTTGTTTCCTAACAAGCAAGGCTTTACCACCCGTATAGGGACACAGATGCCACATGAGGTGGCCGAAGAGGTCGTTAGATGTCTAAGGAGAAATGCAGATCTCTTCACATTTCAACCAGATGATTTATTGGGGATTGAACCCAAGGTGGCATTACACCACTTGAATGTTGATCCAGAGACCAGGCCCGTAAAATAGAGATTGAGGCAATTCGGGCCAGAGAAAGATAAGATAATTAAAGAAGAGGTTGGAAGGCTGTTGAAAGCAAAGCACATTGAGGAAGTACAGTATCCGAAATGGTTGTCCAATGCAGTCATGGTAGCCAAAGGGAGTGGAGCGTGGCGTATGTACATTGATTTTCGGGATCTGAACAGAGCTTGCCCGAAAGATCATTATCCTTTACCAAGGATTGACCAGCTAGTGGATTCAACATCCGACTGTGAATTGCTGTCCATGATGGATGCATATCAAGGGTATCATCAGATATGGATGAACCCTGAAGATGTGCCCAAAGCTTGCTTCGTAGTCTCATGTGGCACTTACAGTTATGTGAAAATGCCTTTTGGGTTGAAGAATGCTGGGGCTACTTACCAGAGGATGGTGGATCTGGTTTTCAGAGAGCAGATTGGGCGGAATATGGAGGTTTATGTGGATGATATGTTGGTGAAAAGTTTCAAAGCCAAGGATCATGCTGCAGATCTGGAGGAGGTCTTTGGCGTGATCAGAGCTTAACAGATCAGACTTAACCCTACAAAATGTGCTTTTGGGGTGAGGAGTGGAAAATTTCTGGGGTATATGGTAACCCCTAAAGAAATCGAGGTAAATCAGGCCAAGGTGAAAGCGATCCTTGAGATGCAGCCACCTCGAAACCTGAAAGAGACCCAGAGATTGAATGGGCGAATAACAGCTTTGAGCCGTTTCATCTCCAGGTCGGCAGAAAGAAGCCTACCATTTTTTAAGATCCTTCGAAAAAGGATCTAAATTCGAATGGGATGATGAATGTCAGAGAGCTTTTGAGGAGCTAAAAAAGCACCTGACAAGTTTGCCTCTCCTCACGAAGCCAGTGCCAGGGGAAACTTTATATTTATACTTCTCTGTAGGAGAACATGCTTTGAGCTCTGTTCTCCTCAGAGAAGAGGGGGTGAAACAGATACCCATATATTATGTGAGTAAGGATATCCAAGGGCCAGAAATGAGATATTCTGAAATAGAAAAATTAGCTCTGGCTGTAATGGTGACAGTGAGAAGGCTGAGGCCATATTTTCTCTCTCATAAAGTAATCGTGAGAACCAACTTACCTCTGAGGTAAACGATGGGAAGACCAGATCTGTCCGGAAGAATGGTGAAATGGGCAGTAGAACTGGGTGAATACGATGTCGAATTTGAACCCAGAGCTTCTATCAAAGCTCAAGCTCTGGCGGACTTTATCCAAGAAACAACCAGAGCTCATGAGTCAGAATTTTGGAAAGCGTAAGTTGAAGGATCTTCATCAATGCAAGGATGTGGAGCGGGGATTGTGATCATACCCCCAGCGGAAGAGGAACTGCAGTTTGCTATAAAGTTCGAATTTTGAACCTCGAATAATGAGGCCAATATGAAGCTCTGATTAGAGGGATGCAGATGTTATGGGAATTGGGAGCACATAGAGCGATTGTGTATTCTGACTCCCAACTGGTTACTCAACAGCTGTTGGGTACATATGAGAAAAAAGATGAAAAGATGGCAAAGTATGCTGGCCTAGCTGAGCAGGTCAGAGCCAAATTCGAAGAAATAAGGATTGAGCAAATACCCAGAACCGAAAACCAGAAAGCTGATTACTTAGCGAAATTGGCAAGCTCTGCAGAAGAAGGAGCCAAAGGTAAGATCACACTATTGACAGCTGAGAGCCAGGCGTCAACTCTGGATGTGGGATCGATCGATGAAGTAGATGATTGGAGAGCTCCCATTATCCATTTCTTGAAAACAGGGCAGAGGTTGGATAAGCCAGATGTCCCCAAGAAAACATTGTATGCCAACTACTATATGATGGGCGAGTATTTATACAAGAGATCATTCTCTCAACCATACCTGAGATGCCTCTCTAACCTTGAAGGGAACTATGTGTTGAGAGAAGTGAACGAAGGCTGTGGAGGAAGTCACACTGGCTTCCAAGATGTGGTTAGAAAGGTATTGAGAGCTGGTTATTACTGGCCAACTCTCAATAGAGATGCAAATGAGTTAGTAAAGAAGTGCGACAAATGCCAAAGAAATGGTCCCTTAATTCACGTTCCAGCGGAGGAATTGGGGGTTATGTACTCCCCTTGCCCATTTGACAAATGGGGCATCAACATCGTGGGAAAATTCCCAACAGCTTCCGGAGGCAGAGCCTTTCTGATTGTGGCAGTTGACTATTTTAGTAAGTGGGCCGAAGCCGAGGCTGTGAAGAAAATCAATGAGGCAGCTATCATCAAGTTCCTATGGAAAAATATATGCAGTAGATTTGGGGTCCCCAGGGTCCTAGTCTCAGATAATGGGGCGCAGTTCACAGGCTCTCAAGTGAGAGCCTGGTGTTTGGAAATGAGGATTGAACAGAGATTTGCATTTGTGGCTCATCCGCAAGCCAACAGATAAGTAGAAGTCACCAACAGAACTATTGTGGATGGAATCAGAACTAGGCTCGTAGGAGCCGGTGGAAACTGGGTAGAGGAACTGGACTCTGTCCTTTGGGCTTACAGAACAAGCCCAAAAACTGCCACTGGAGAATCTCCCTTCAATCTCGTGTATGGATCTACAGCCGTGATCCCTGTAGAGGTAGGAGTAGAAACACACAGGATCTTGAATTATAGCGAGGATCAAAATTCAAAGTTGTTGAAAGAAAATTTGGATATGATAGAAGAGCAGTGAGAGACGGCTCGTATCAGAGCCGAACGACACAAGAGTAAAATGAGAGCCGTTTACAACAAACGTGTGAAGATCAGAAGGTTCACGGAAGGAGATTTGGTACTGCGCAGAGCTGATGCGCTTAAACCAACGGGAAAGTTAGAACCGAATTGGGAAGGTCCATATGTAGTGACCCAGGTGCTTGCCGGGGGTGCATACGAGCTGACAGACCAGAATGGAAGAAAAGTGCAGCATCCCTGGAACGTGAGCAACTTGAAGAAGTATTATGTCTGAGCCTATTCAGATCCTTTCCTAATTTTTTCAATCAAAGTATGTAAGCACAGTTTGTTTGCATCGTCGTATATTTGAATTTCAGTGAAAAGCTGCCAGAGCTATACCCCGCGGCTCTGGCAGATCCGTAGACAAACTCCGATTGAGTTATGAATGCCATGAATTCACGTCTTATAAGCCTTAATGCGAATTAAGCACGGATAACAAATGAAAAATCAAATTGAAATCGATAGACGAACACAAAGAATAAATTTTAGCTCTGCAGAACTGATAAAATGAAAATTGAGAATTTTTATTTCATAGATGTTTGAAATAAAAACTGAAGGAGGGAGTATGCTTTAGCATCATCTCTCCAGAGCTGATAAAATGAAAATTGAGAATTTTTATTTCACAGATGTTAGAAATAAAAACTGAAGGAGGGAGTATGCTTTAGCATCATCTCTCCAGAGCTGATAGAATGAAAATTGAGAATTTTTATTTCACAAATGTTTGAAATAAAAACTGAAGGAGGGAGTATGCTTTAGCATCATCTCTCCAGATCTGATAAAATGAAAATTGAGAATTTTTATTTCACAGATGTTTGAAATAAAAACTGAAGGAGGGAGTATGCTTTAGCATCATCTCTCCAGAGCTGATAAAATGAAAATTGAGAATTTTTATTTCACAGATGTTTGAAATAAAAACTGAAGGAGGGAGTATGCTTTAGCATCATCTCTCTAGAGCTGATAAAATGAAAATTGAGAATTTTTATTTCACAGATGTTTGAAAGAAAAACTGAAGGAGGGAGTATGCTTTAACATCATCTCTCCAGAGCTGATAAAACGAAAATTGAAATTTTTTATTTCACAGATGTTTGAAATAAAAACTGAAGGAGGGAGTATGCTTTAGCATCATCTCTCCAAACCTGATAAAATAAAAATTGAGAATTTTTATTTCACAGTTGTTAGAAATAAAAACTGAAGGAGGGAGTATGCTTTAGCATCATCTCTCCAGAGCTGATAAAATTAAAATTGATAATTTTTATTTCACAAATGTTAGAAATAAAAACTGAAGGAGGGAGTATGCTTTAGCATCATCTCTCCAGAGCTGATAAAATGAAAATCGAGAATTTTTCAGAAGTATAAAATAATAAATAAAGAGATTATACATCCAAGAAAACGACATGCACATTAAGAAGACAGGAGAATAAAGCGCCCAAAAGCATACGATAAAGTACGATAATGGCAAATAGTAACAGTGTCGAAGGCATAGAAAATGCAAAAAGTACGATGAGAAAAGGAAAAATGGAAATAGTCATAAAAGAGCACGCAGGCTCTAGGCAAAACATAGAATAAAAAGCAAGCAGCAAAAACAATAGAGATGACCCTCAAGGTCCAATCCTCTATTGATTTGGAATATCACCCAGCGCGGGTTCAGAGGACTCCTTTTCAAGAACTGGAGAGGTAGACGGCTCAGGAGCAGGGCCGGAAACAGCAACAGTCTCTGGTAAAGATGGAGCAGTTGCAGCAGGAGAAGGATATGAGAATAAGAGATCGCGCAAATGAGGCTCCATCTGGGGCAGCTCTGGAGATATCTCCACTTCTTGAGCCAACTTTAAAGCCACCTTCTGCGCCACATGAGGAAACCAAGAGTAATCTGCCTTCCCCTTGGGATCACCTTTGAAATAGGGAGAATGCGTGAGACCTTGTTTAGCACGAGAAAGACTAAGTTTCTCGACGAAACCTTTCTCTTCAGCTTGAGAGACAGCAGAGTTGAAGCCTTGTTTGATGAAATGGCCTAAATGTGGGCCCATGTGGCATAGAAATAAGGGACTTTGGTGATAAGCTTTGAGAGACTCCTCAATCAGTTCTTTGAGAAATTCTTGACCCAAAGTAGTCCCTAGAAGCTTTTTGCGACATCTATCAATACCCTCAGATAGACCTTGCGAGAAACCCTCTGCCCTCAAGGTTGCCTCTCTCTGCTCTGCTTCAGAAAGTTTTTTCTCCAAGTCGGAAATTTGAGAAGCCCGTTCAGTTGTAAGAGCAGCAGCTTTGCTTATCGCCTTTTTGGCTTGAGCAAGATCGACATCCTTGGAAGATAGTTCTTGCTCCTTCTTAGTTAACTCTTGCTGGAGTTCGGCAATGGAAAGGGAAGAACCCGAGGAAAGGAATTGGGCTTGCAGATCCAGAAACTGAAAGAAAAAATGAAATCTAAAAGGTCAGAAAAGGACCTAACAAGATAAGGTAAATGAAAGAAAAGAACTGAGACCACTACCTCAACTAATTTATGAAACATAGAGCCTCGAAGCTGGTCAAGAGATGATGGAACAGGAGAAGAATTGTGATCCAACACTTAGAGGGACTTGAGAAAAAGAATGCACTTATCCTCCACTGGGACAGAGGGATCGTGTAAGAGATCGTTGGAAGTAAAATCTTCAAGCTTAGTTGAATCAGAAAAATCACTCTTGACTGTTTTCTTCCGTTTGGAAGGAAGTTTAGTAGAGGACGGATTTATACCTCTCTTTCCTCGAGTCTGATAAGAGGGTTTGTTTTTATCGCCTTCATCTCCCTCTAAGGCCAACACAGCTTGGACTGGATCTGCATCGATGGGATCTATAGAGGAGGCGGAAATCTCAGGAGCATGTGCAGTGGCACAGGAATCCTCTTCCTTCACTGACTTGAGTTGAGAAGAAGCAGCAGGCTTGGGTGGTGCATCGTCGTCGTCCGAGAGAAGGAGCGCATTCTCCCAGCTCATGTCTGTTCAACAAGACACATATAGCATATAAATAAAGATTATAGAACACACTCAGATAGAAAGGGTGTGGGGATAAAGGGAATACCGGCTCCAGGAGGAGGAGGAGCTGCAGAACCCAAAAACCCGAAGCTAAAAAGTACAACGGTGTCTTTTAATAAAGGAAAAACTTTAGGTTTTCCCTTCTTGTCCGCAACGCGATTCAAGTATACCATCAGTTCCCGGGCGGCTGGGGGAGTGATTTCCTCAGGAGAAAAGAGTGACTTGACAGGATCTGGAACTTCATATTGCCATCCATCCGGATCACAATAGAAGGGCCATTGGCCAGAACGAGGAGTAACTATGAAAAAACTATCTTTCCAGTGGGAATCAATACCTGGGGGTTTGCCTATGAACTTGGCCAGACCACTGGGACGAGAGCTGAAATAATAAAATTTCTCTCTCCGTTTTAGATCATGATGAAAATGGAAGAGCTCGGCCGTGGGAAACCCCCCGTTAACCTCGAACACAATATAAAATGAAAGAGCTAGTCTTATGGCAGAAGGGTTCAGTTGATTCAGTGGGATCTGGTATAGATTACATATTTTAGCAAGGTAGGGGCAAACGGGAAAATGCAATCCCGCGAGAATTTGAGAACCCCAAAAAACGAGCGAGGAATACAGCACGTAATTGGGTCTCTCACCGAGATGTGGGAGCTCAATGATGAATTCCAGATGTGGCTCTAAAGCCCCTGTTATCACTTTCAAATCCTCAGGGGTTAAGTTAGATTGGCGAGAAATCATATTTATTTTATCCGCCTCGCGAAGAGATTCGGGGAAAAGGGGGCGGTTAAAACCAGAAGACCTAATGGACTGAGAGGTAGAACTAGAGGCTGGCAATCCTAGGATAGCTAAACGTCTGGATGTCCTAAGCGGTGTCGGTGCCGCCAGACTCTCACCGGAGAAAGGGGGAGTTTCAACATATTAAATCTTGAAACGAGAAAGTGAACAATAGATAAAAAGGGAAAAACACCTTGCCCGGGCTAGAATGGCCGTAGAAATGAGAGGAGAAACGAGAGCTTGTCGGAAAATTTACTCCAAAGCCTGCAAAAAATATATCACCGAGAAGGATGATCGGAAGAGAAATGGCGAGAAAAGAAAAGAGAAAGATAAACTGAACAGTGAAAACCCCTTTTTAGGGGAGACGCGTGGAGTTGGGCCAAGAAACTGCCCCTTTTTGGGCCTTCACGTGTACAACCCAGATGAAGGCAGTTGAAGGGACTCCCTAATCCAAGGGTTCCGATGATACATGACTTTTAAAAAGAGGAACAGGCGGGAAATGCATTATTGGTCCCCTAAACCTGGAAATTCGAGAGCTTGGAAGTAGTGTTTGAAAAGCTTTGGATCACATCAGAGTTGAGAGTATCTATTCCAAGCAATCTTTTGAAATATCACTTGGAATAGGGGGGGAGTATTTGATGTAGGCTCTGCCAGAACGGACAGAGCACATCAATCCTAAAGAAGCCAGACCAAAACGAAAAGCTCTGCTCAGAGATAATGAAAGCAAAGATCTGAGCTCATCAATATAGAAGACCTTGAAGAGACTGAATAAGTCTAGAAAGTGAATGAAATTTCTCCTACACAGCCTCGCTAGGCTTTACTTGTTTCGCCTCTTGAAAGGAAGAATCATATTTCAACAGCTCTGCCAGAGCTTATGAAATATTATTTGAAGAACTCTGAAAAGCTAGTACCTAATAAGGGAGTTGGAAGCCTCTTACTCGTATAAAAGTTTGTGAAATAATATTCGGCTCGTTTGAAATATATCTCTCCAGAGCTTCTCAAAATCTCTGGATACCGATCGCAATATGTGAATATATAAACCAGGAGATAAAGTGTTATCAAATCCCAAGATCCCTATAAGCTGGGAATGTTCTCTTATCCCCCAAAAATCATGAATAATGGAGAAAGGAATATCAGATATGTCCCTCTCACGCGCTCTGGGACTGAGGCTCAAAAAGGACGATTCTGTCAGGATTTGCCTGTGCTAAACGACACAGATCAGGCCAGCCAAGGGACACGCGTCAGCTCCTAAGGCATCCGGGTCCCCAAGTGGTCCCAAGAATAATTAGGGCAACAAAGACGATTTTACTGTTCTGCCCCCACAGCTTAAACGTATAAATACTCATTTTCCTTCTTCACAACAAGGTATTATCACTATTATTCACTCACATTTCCAGTTTTTCAGCTATGGCTTTTCTTCCATAGCAAGTTTTCTAACATGAGCGTCGGAGGGTCGACGCCGGAGCCTTCTCCGGCCCGACTTTGTGCAGGAAATCTCACCGGAGGTCCAAGCTATCACTGGAGGTCGCTATCTTGAGCTCCAGAGACAGTTACTTAGCCTTCTCTCTTGTGTTCCTGGGCTTTTACAGAGAGGCTCTCAGGTACCACTCTTAACATTTCTTCAAATACTTGCTTGATTTTGTGTTGATCTTGAGTTCGCACTCATCAGCACGAGCACAGATTAACCTCATGCAAAGAACCTCGCCTCGAAGCACGAGCACATATTAGCCTCGTGCAATGAGCCTCGCCTCAAGCACAAGAACAGATTAGCCTCATGCAAAGACCCTCGTCTCTAAACACGAGCATAGATTAGCCTCGTGCAAAGAGTCTCGCCTCAAAGCACGAGCACATATTAGCATTATGTAAAGAACCTCGCCCCGAAGCACGTGAACAAATAACCTCGTTCAAAGAGCCTTGTCTCTAAGCACGAGAACAGATTAGCAATGTGCAAAGAGCTACATCTCAAAGCACGAGCACAAATTTGCGTCGTGCAAAGAGCTTCGCCTCGAAGCACGAGCAAATATTAGCCTCGTGCAAAGACCCTCGTCTCTAAGCACGAGCACAAATTAGCTTCGTGCAAAGAGCCTCACATCAAAACACGAGCACATATTAGCCTTGTGCAAAGAGCCTTGCCTCGAAGCACGAGAAAAAACTAGTCTCGTGCAAAGAGCCTGATCTCTACGCACGAGTACAGATTAGCTTCGTGCAAAGAGCTTCATCTCAAAGCACGAGCACATATTAACTAGGTGCAAAGAGCCTCGCCTTGAAGCACGAGCATAGATTAGCCTCGTCTCTAAGCATGAGAACAGATTAGCGTCGTGCAAAGAGCCTTGCCTCGAAGTACAAGCACAGATTAGCCTCATGCAAAGACCCTTGTCACTAAGCATGAACACAAATTAGCCTCATGTAAAGAGCCTCACCCCAAAGCACGAACACAGATTAGCATCGTGCAAAGAGCCTCACCTCGAAGCATGAACACAGAATAACCTCGTGCAAAGAGCCTCATCTCTAAGCACGAGCATAGATTAGCCTCGTGCAAAGAACCTCGCCTCGAAGCACGATCACAGATTAGCCTCGTGGAAAGAGCCTCGCCTCGAAGCACGGGAATAGATTAGGCTCGTGCAAAGAGCCTCGCCACGAAGTACGAGCACAGATTAGCCCCCTGCAAAGAGACTTGTCTCTAAGCATGAGCATAGATTAACCTCATGCAAAGAGCCTCGAAGCACGCGCACAGATTAGCCTCGTGCAAAGAGCCTCGCCTCGAAGCACAAGCAAATATTAGCCTTGTGCAAAGACCCTCGTCTCTAAGTACGATCACAGATTAGCCTCGTGCAAAGAGCCTCACCTCAAAGCACGAGCACAGATTAGCCTTGTGCAAAGAGCCTCGCCTCGAAGCATGAGAATAAATAGCGTCGTTCAAGGAGCTTCGTCTCTAAGTACGAGAATAGATTAGCCTCGTGCAAAGATCTACATCTCAAAGCACGAGCACAAATTAGCATCGTGCAAAGAGCCTCGCCTTAAAACACGAGCACAGATTAGCCTCGTGCAAAGACCCTCGTCTCTAAGCATGAGCACAGATTAGCCTCGTGCAAAGAGCCTCACCTAAAAACACGTGAACATATTAGCCTTGTGCAAAGAGCATCGCCTCGAAGCATGAGAACAGATTAGCCTCGTGCAAAGAGATACATCTCAAAGCACGAGCACAGATTAGCGTCGTGCAAAGAGCCTCGCCTTGAAGCATGAGCACAGATTAGCCTCATGCAAAGAGCCTCATCTCTAAGCACGAGCCCAGATTAGCCTTGTGCAAAGACCCTCGTCTCTAAGCACGAGCACAATTAAACCTCGTGCAAAGAGCCTCGTCTCGAAGCACGAACACAAATTAGCTAGGTGCAAAGAGCCTCGCCTCGAAGCACGAGCACAGATTAGTCTCATCTCTAAGCACGAGCACAGTTTAGCCTCGTGCAAAGAGCCTCGCCTCGAAGCATGAGCACAAATTAGCCTCATGCAAAGACCCTCGTCTCTAAGCACGAGCACAGATTAGCCTCATGTAAAGAGCCTCGCCCCGAAGCACGAGCCCAAATAAGCATCGTGCAAAGAGCCTCACCTCGAAGCACGAGCATAAATTAGCCTTGTACAAAGAGCCTCGTCTATAAGCACGAACACAGATTAGCCTCGTGCAAAGAACCTCGCCTCGAAGCACGAGCACAGATTTGCCTCGTGCACAGAGCCTTGCCTCGAAGCACGAGAATAGATTATCCTCATGCAAAGAACCTCACCTCGAAGTACGAGCACAAATTTGCCTCGTGCAAAGAGCCTTATCTCTAAGCACGAGCGTAGGTTAGCCTCATGCAAAGAGCCTAGCCTCGAAGCACGAGCACAAATTAGCCTCGTGCAAAGAGCCTCGCCTCGAAGCACAAGCACAGATTAGCCTCGTGCAAAGACCCTCGTCTTTAAGCACGAGCACAAATTAGCCTCATGTAAAGAGCCTCACCTCAAAGCACGAGCACAGATTAGCCTTGTGCAAAGAGCCTCGCCTCGAAGCAAGAGAACAAATAGCCTCGTGCAAAGAGCCTCGTCTCTAAGCATGGGTACAAATTACCCTCGTGTAAAGAGCTTCGTCTCAAAGCATGAGCACATATTAGCCTCGTGCAAAGAGCCTCACCTCGAAGCATGAGCACAAATTAGCCTCGTGCAAAGACCCCCATCTCTAATCACGAGCACAGATTAGCCTCGTGCAAAGAGCCTCGCCTCGAAGCACAAGCAAATATTAGCCTTGTGCAAAGACCCTCGTCTCTAAGTACGATCACAGATTAGCCTCGTGCAAAGAGCCTCGCCTCGAAGCACAAGCAAATATTAGCCTTGTGCAAAGACCCTCGTCTCTAAGTACGAGCACAGATTAGCCTTGTGCAAAGAGCCTCGACTCGAAGCACGAGAACAAATATTCTCGTTCAAAGAGCCTCGTCTCTAAGCATGAGAATAGATTAGCCTCGTACAAAGAGCTACATCTCAAAGCACGAGCAAAAATTAGCATCTTGCAAAGGGCCTCGCCTTGAAGCACGAGCGCAGATTAGCCTCATGCAAAGACCCTCGTCTCTAAGCATGAGCACAGATTAGCCTCGTGCAAAGAGCCTCACCTCAAAATACGAGAACAGATTAGCCTTGTGCAAAGAGCCTCGCCTCGAAGCACGAGAACAGATTAGCCTCGTGCAAAGAGATACATCTCAAAGCACGAGCACAGATTAGCGTCGTTCAAAGAGCCCCGCCTTGAAGCATGAGCACAGATTAGCCTCGTGCAAAGAGCCTCATCTTTAAGCACGAGCACAAATTAGCCTCGTGTAAATAGTTTTGTCTCAAAGCACGAGCATAGATTAGCCTCGTACAAAGAGCCACATCTCTAAGCACGAGCACAGATTAACCTCGTGCAAAGAGCCTCGTCTCGAAGCACGAACACAAATTAGCTAGGTGCAAAGAGCCTCACCTTGAAGCATGAGCACAAATTAGCCTCGTGCAAAGACCCTCGTCTCTAAGCACGAGCATAGATTAGCCTCATGTAAAGAGCCTCGCCCCGAATCACGAGCACAAATAAGCATCGTGCAAAGAGCCTCACCTCGAAGCACGAGCATAAATTAGCCTCGTGCAAAGAGCCTCATCTATAAGCACGAGCACCGATTAGCCTCGTGCAAAGAACCTCGCCTCGAAGCACTAACACAGATTAGCCTCGTGCACAGAGCCTTGCCTCGAAGCATGAGAATAGATTATCCTCATGCAAAGAGCCTCGCCTCGAAGTACGAGCACAAATTTGCATCGTGCAAAGAGCCTCGTCTCTAAGCACGAGCATAGGTTAGCCTCATGCAAAGAGCTTAGCCTCGAAGCACGAGCACATATTAGCCTCGTGCAAAGAGCCTCGCCTCGAAGCACAAACACATATTAGCCTCGTGCAAAGACCACCGTCTCTAAACACGAGCACAGATTAGCCTCGTGCAAAGAGCCTCGCCTCGAAGCACAAGCAAATATTAGCTTTGTGCAAATACCCTCGTCTCTAAGTACGATCATAGATTAGCCTCGTGCAAAGAGCCTCACCTCAACTTACGAGCACATATTAGCCTTGTGCAAAGAGCCTCGCCTTGAAGCACGAGAACAAATATCCTCGTTCAAAGAGCCTCGTCTCTAAGCATGAGAATAGATTAGCCTCGTGCAAAGAGCTACATCTCAAAGCACGATCACAAATTAGCATCTTGCAAAGAGCCTCGCCTTGAAGCACGAGCGCAGATTAGCCTCGTGCAAAGACCCTCGTCTCTAAGCATGAACACAGATTAGCCTCGTGCAAAGAGCCTCACCTCAAATCACGAGAACATATTAGCCTTGTGTAAAGAGCCTTGCCTCGAAGCACGAGAATAGATTAGCCTCGTTCAAAGAGATACATCTTAAAGCACGAGCACAGATTAGCGTCGTGCAAAGAGCCTCACCTAGAAGCATGAGCACATATTAGCCTCGTGCAAAGAGCCTCATCTCTAAGCATGAGCATAGATTAACCTCGTGCAAAGAGCCTCGTCTCGAAGCACGAACACAAATTAGCTAGGTGCAATGAGCCTCGCCTCGAAGTACGAGCACAGATTAGTCTCATCTCTAAGCACGACCACAGATTAGCCTCGTGCAAAGAGCCTCACCTCAAAGCATGAGCACAGATTAGCCTCGTGCAAAGACCCTCGTCTCTAAGCACGAGCACAGATTAGCCTCATGTAAAGAGCCTCGCCCCGAAGCACGAGCACAAATAAGCATCGTGCAAAGAGCCTCGCCTCGAAGCACGAGCATAAATTAGCCTCGTGCAAAGAGCCTCGTCTATAAGCACGAGCACAGATTAGCCTCATGTAAAGAACCTCGTCTCGAAGCACGAGCACAGATTAGCCTCGTGCACAGAGCCTTGCCTCGAAGCACGAAAATAGATTAGCCTCATACAAAGAGCCTCACCTCGAAGTACGAGCACAAATTTGCCTCGTGCAAAGAGCCTCGTCTCTAAGCAGAGCATGGGTTAGCCTCATGCAAAGAGCCTAGCCTCGAAGCACGAGCACAGATTAGCCTCTTGCAAAGAGCCTCGCCTCAAAGCACAATCACAGATTAGCCTCGTGCAAAGACCCTCGTCTTTAAGCACGAGCACAAATTAGCCTCATGTATAGAGCCTCACCTCAAAGCACGAGCATAGATTAGCCTTGTGCAAAGAGCCTCGCCTCGAAGCAAGAGAACAATTAGCCTCGTGCAAAGAGCCTCATCTCTAAGCATGAGTACAAATTAGCCTCGTGTAAAGAGCTTCGTCTCAAAGCACGAGCACATATTAGCCTCGTGGAAAGAGCCTCACCTCGAAACATGAGCACAAATTAGCCTCGTGCAAAGACCCCCGTCTCTAAACACGAGCACAGATTAGCATCGTGCAAAGAGCCTCGCCTCAAAGCACGAGCACAGATTAGCCTCGTGCAAAGAGCCTTGCCCCGAAGCACGAGAATAGATTAGCCTCGTGCAAAGAGCCTCGCCTCGAAGGACGAGTACAGATTAGCCTCGTGTAAAGAGCCTCACCTCAAAGCACGAGCACAGATTAGCCACGTGCAAAGACCCTTGCCTCGAAGTAGAGCACAGATTAACCTCATGCAAAGAGCCTCGCCTCGAAGCACGAGAACAGATAAGCCTCGTGCAAAGAGCCTCGCCCCGAAGCACGAGCTCAGATTAGCCTCGTGCAAAGAGGCTCGTCTCGAAGCACGAGCACAGATTAGCCTCTTCCAAAGAGCCTCGCCTCGAAGCACAAGCACAAATTAGCCTCTAGCAAAGAGCCTCGCCTCGAAGCGCGAGCATAGATTAGCCTTGTGCAAAGAACCTCGTCTCAAAGCTCGAGAACAGATTAGCCTCGTGCAAAGGGCATCATCTCAAAGCATGAGTACACATTAGCCTCATGCACAGAACCTCGCCTCGAAGCACGAGCACAGATTAGCCTCGTGCAAAGAGCCTCTCCTCGAAGCACGAGAATAGATTAGCCTCGTGCAAAGAGCCTCGCCTCGAAGTATGGGCACTGATTAGCCCCGCAAAGAGACTCGTCTTTAAGCACGTGCAAAGATTAACCTCATGCAAAGAGCCTTGCCACAAAGCACGAGCACAGATTAACCTCGTGCAAAGATCCTCGCCTCGAAGCACAAACACAGATTAGCTAGGTGCAAAGAGCCTCGCCTCTAAGCACAAGCACAGATTAGCCTCGTCTCTAAGCACGAGCACAGATTAACTTCGTCTCTAAGCACGAGTATAGATTAGCCTCGTGCAAAGAACCTCGCCTCGAACACGAGCACAAATTAGCCTCGTGGAAAGAGCCTAGCTTTGAAGCAGGAGAATAGATTAGCCTCATGCAAAGAGCCCCGCCTTAAAGTATGAGCACAGATTAGCTTCGTGCAAAGAGACTTGTCTCTATGAACGAGCACAGATTAATCTCATGCAAAGAGCCTCGCCTCGAAGCACGAGCACAGATTAGCCTCGTGCAAAGAGCCTCGCCTCGAAGCACGAGCACAGATTAGCCTCGCGCAAAGACCCTGGTCTCTATGCACGAACATAGATTAGCCTCGTGTAAAGAGCCTCACCTCAAATCACGAGCACAGATTAGCCTTGTGCAAAGAGCCTCGCCTCGAAGCACGAGAATAAATAGCCTCGTGCAAAGAGCCTCGTCTCTAAGCACGAGAACAGATTAGCCTCGTGCAAAGAGCTACATCTCAAAGCACGAGCACAGATTAGCGTCGTGCAAAGAGCCTCGCCTCAAAGCACGAGCACAGATTAGCCTCGTGTAAAGACCCTCGTCTCTAAGCACGAGCACAGATTAGCCTCGTGCAAAGAGCCTCACCTCAAAACACGAGCACATATTAGCTTTGTGAAAAGAGCCTCGCCTCGAAGCACGAGAACAAATTAGCCTCGTGCAAAGAGCCTCAGATTAGCCTCTTGCAACAACGCAGATTAGCCTCTTGCAAAGAGCTTCGTCGCAAAGCACGAGCACAGATTAGCCTCGTGCAAAGACCCTCATCTCTAAGCACGAGCACAGATTAACTTCGTGCAAAGAGCTTCGTCTCGATGCACGAACACAGATTAACTAGGTACAAAGAGCCTCGCCTCGAAGCACGAGCACATATTTATCTTGTCTCTAGGCACAAGTACAGATTAGCCTCGTGCAAGGAGCCTCGCCTCAAGGCACGAGCATAGATTAGCCTCGTAGAACGAGCCTCGCCTCGAAACACGGGAATAGATTAGCCTCGTGCAAAGAGCCTCGCCTCGAAGTACGAGCATAGATTAGCCTCGTGCAAAGAGCCTCGCCTCGAAGCACAAACACAAATTAGCCTCGTGTAAAGACCCTCGTCTCTAAGCACGAGCACATATCAGACTCGTGCAAAGAGCCTCACCTCAAAACACGAGCAAAGATTAGCCTTGGGCAAAGAGCCTCGCCTCATAGCACGAGAACAAATAGCCACGTGCAAAGATCCTCGTCCCTAAGCACGATAACAGATTAGCCTCGTGCAAAGAGCTACAGATTAGTGTTGTGCAAAGAGCCTCGCCTTGAAGCACGAGCACATATTAGCCTCGTGCAAAGACCCTCGTCTCTAAGCACGAGCACAAATTAGCCTCATGCAAAGAGCTTTACCTTAAAACACGAGCACAGATTAGCCTTGTGCAAAGAGCCTCGCCTCGAAGCACGAGAACAAATTAGTCTCGTGCAAAGAGCCTCATCTCTAAGCACGAGCACAGATTAACCTCGGGTAAAGAGCTTTGTCTCAAAGCATGAGCACAGATTAGCCTCGTGCAAAGAGCATCATCTCTAAGAACGAACAAAGATTAGCTAGGTGCAAAGAGCCTCACCTCGAAGCACGAGCACAGATTAGTCTCGTGTCTAAGCACGAGCACAGATTAGCCTCGTGCAAAGAGCCTCGCCTCGAAGCACGAGCACAGATTAGCCTCGTGCAAAGACGCTCATCTCTAAGCACGAGCACAGATTAACCTCATGTAAAGAGCCTCGCCCCGAAGCACGAGCACAGATTAGCATCGTGCAAAGAGCCTCGCCTCAAAGCACGAGCACAGATTAGCCTCGTGTAAAGAGCCTCGTCTCTAAGCACAAGCACAGATTAGCCTCGTGCACAGAGCCTCGCCTCGAAGCACAAGCACATATTAACCTCGTGAACAGTGCCTCGCCTCGAAGAACGAGAATAAATTAGCCTCATGCAAAGAGCCTCTCCTCGAAGTACGAGCACTGATTTGCCTTGTGCAAAGAGCCTCGTCTCTAAGCACGAGCACAGGTTAGCCTCATACAAAGAGCCTAGCCTCGAAGCACGAGCAAAGATTAGCCTCGTGCAAAGAGTCTCGCCTCGAAGCACAAGCACAGATTAGCCTTGTGCAAAGACCCTCATCTCTAAGCACGAGCACAGATTAGCCTCGTGCAAAGAGCCACACCTCAAAGCACGAGCACAGATTAGCCTCGTGCAAAGAGCCTCGCCTCGAAGCACGAGAACAAATAGCCTCGTGCAAAGAGCCTCGTCTTTAAGAATGAGCACAAATTAGCCTGGTGCAAAGAGCTTTGTCTCAAAGCACGAGCACAGATTAGCCTCGTGTAAAGAGCCTCACCTCAAAGAAAGAGCACATATTAGCCTCGTGCAAAGACCCCCGTCTCTTAGCACGAGCACAGATTAGCGTCGTGCAAAGAGCCTAGCCTCGAAGTATGAGCATAGATTAGCCTCGTGCAAAGAGCCTTGCCCCGAAGAACGAGAACACATTAGCCTTGTGCAAAGAGCCTCGCCCCGAAGCACGAGCACAGATTAGCCTCAGGCAAAGAGCCTCGCCCTAAAGCACGAGCACAAATTAGCCTCGTGCAAAGAGGCTTGCCTCGAAGCATGAGCAAAGATTAGCCTAATACAAAGGCCTCGTCTCAAAGCACGAAAACAGATTAGCCTCGTGTAAAGGGCCTCGTCTCAAAGCACAAGCACAGATTAGCCTCATGCAAAGAGGATCGCCTCGAAACACAAGCACAGATTAGCCTCGTGCAAAGAGCCTAATCTCTAAGCGCGAGCACAGATTAGCCTCGTGCAAAGAGTTTCGTCTCAAAGCCCGAGCACATATTTGCCATGTGAAAAGAGCCTCGACTCGAAGCACAAGCACAAATTAGCCTCGTGCAAAGGGCCTCGCTTCTAAGCACGAATATAAAATTAGCCTCGTGCAAAGAGCATCGCCTCGAAGCACGAGAATAGATAAGCCTCGTGCAAAGAGTCTCGCCCCGAAGCACGAGCACAGATTAGCCTTGTGCAAAGAGCCTCGCCTTGAAGCACGAGCACAGATTAGCCTCGTGCAAAGAGCCTCGTCCATAAGCATGAGCACAAATTAGCCTCGTGCAAATAGCTGCGTCTCAAAGCACGAGCACAGATTAGCCTCGTGTTAAGTGCCTCACCTCGAAGCATGAGCATAGATTAGCGTCGTGCAAAGACACCCTTCTCTAAGCACGAGCATAGATTAGCATCGTGCAAAGAGTCTCGCCTCGAAGCACGAGCACATATTAGCCACACACAAAGACCCTCGTCTCTAAGCACGAGCACAGTTTAGCCTCGTGCAAAGAGCTTCGTATAAAAGCACGAGCACAGATTACCCTCGTGCAAAGAGCCTCATCTCTAAGCACGAGGACAGAATAGCCTCGTGCAAAGAGTCTCATCTTTAAGCACGAGCACATATTAGCCTCGTGCAAAGAGCCTCGCCCCGAACCATGAGCACAGATTAGCCTCATGCAAAGAGCTTCATCTCAAAGCACGAGTACAGTTTAGCCTCGTGCAAAGAGCCTCGCCTCGAAGCACGAGCACAGATTAGCCTCTTGCAAAAAGCCTCGCCTCGAAGCACGAGCTTAGATTTGCCTCTAGCATAGAGCCTCGCCTCGAAGCACGAGCACAGATTAGCCTCATGCAAAGAACCTCATCTCAAAGCACGAGAAAAGATTAGCCTCGTGCAAAGGGCATCATCTCAAAGCACGAGCACACATTAGCCTCATGCAAAGAACCTCGCCTCGAAGCACGAGCACATATTAGCCTCGTGCAAAGAGCCTCGCCTCGAAGAATAAACACAGATTAGCTTGGTGCAAAGAGCCTCGCCTTGACGCACGAGCACAAATTAGACTCGTGCAAAGATCCTCGTTTCTAAGCACGAGCACAGATTACCCTCGTGCAAAGTACCTCGCCTCGAAGCACGAGCACAGATTAGCCTCGTGGAAAGAGCCTCGCATCGAAGCACGAGAATAGATTAGCCTCGTGCAAAGAGCCCTGCCTCGAAGTACGAGCACAGATTAGCCTCATGCAAAGAGACTTGTCTCTAAGCACGGGCACATATTAACCTCATGCAAATGATCTCGCCTCGAAGCACGAGCACAGATTAGCCTCGTGCAAAGAGCTTCGCCTCGAAGCACGATCACAGTTTAACCTCATTAAAAGAGCCTCACCTCGAAGCACGAGCACAGGTCAGCATCGTGCAAAGAGCCTCGCCCCGAAGCACGAGCACATATTAGCATCATGCAAAGAGCCTCACCTCGAAGCACGAGCACAGATTAGCCTCGTGCAAGGAGCCTCGTCTCCAAGCACGAGCACAGATTAGCCTCGTGGAAAGAACCTCGCCTCGAAGTATGAGCACAGATTAGCCTCGTGCACAGAGCCTTACCTCGAAGCACGAAAATAGGTTAGCCTCATGCAAAGAGTGTCGCCTCGAAGTACCAGCACATATTTACCTCAGGCAAAAAGCCTCGTCTCTAAGCACAAGCATAGGTTAGCTTCACGCAAAGATCCTAGCCTCGAAGCACGAGCATAGATTAGCCTCGTGCAAAGAGCCTCGCCTCGAAGCACAAGCACAAATTAGCCTCATGCAAAGACCCTCGTCTTTAAGCACGAGCACAAATTAGCCTCATGCAAAGAGCCTCACCTCGTAGCACGATAACAAATAGCCTCATGCAAAGAGCTTTGTCTCTAAGCATGAGTACAAATTAGCCTCGTGCAAAGAGCCTCACCTCGAAGCACGAGCACAGATTAGCCTCGTGCAAAGACCCCCATCTCTAAGCACGGCACAGATTAGCATCGTGCAAAGGGCCTCACCTCGAAGCACGAGCACATATTAGCCTCGTGCAAAGAGCCTAGCCCCGAAGCACGAGAACAATTAACCTCGTGCAAAGAGCCTCGCCTCGAAGCACGAGAACAAATTAGCCTCGTGCAAAGAGCCTCATCACTAAGCACGAGCACAGATTAGCTTCGTGCAAAGAGCTTCGTCTCAAAGCATGAGCACAGACTAGCTAGGTGCAAAGAGCTTCGCCTCGAAGCACGAGCACAGATTAGCCTCGTCTCTAAGTACGAGAACAGATTAGACTCGTGCAAAGAGCCTTGCCTCGAAGCACAAGCACAGATTAAACTCATGCAAAGTCCCTTGTCTCTAAGCATGAGCACAGATTAGCCTCATGTAAAGAGCCTCGCCCCAAAGCACGAATACAGATTAGCATCGTGCAAAGAGCCTCATCTCTAAGCATGAGTACAAATTAGCCTCGTGCAAAAAGCCTCACCTCGAAGCACGAGCATAGATTAGCATCGAGCTAAGACCCCCGTCTCTAAGCATGGCACAGATTAGCGTCGTGCAAAGGGCCTCGCCTCGAAGCACGAGCACAGATTAGCCTCGTGCAAAGAGACTTGTCTCTAAGCACGAGCACATATTAACCTCATGAAAAGAGCCTCGCCTCGAAGCATGAGCACAGATTAGCCTCGTGCAAAGAGCCTCGCCTCAAAGCACGAGCATAGATTAACCTCATGCAAAGAGCTTCATCTCGAAGCACGAGCACAGATTAGCGTCGAGCAAAGAGCCTTGCCTTGAAGCACGAGAATAGATTATCCACGTGCAAAAATCCTCGACTCTAAGCACGAGAACAAATAGCCTCGTGTAAAGAGCCTCACCTCAAAACACGAGCACATATTAGCCTTGTGCAAAGAGCCTCATCTCTAAGCACGAGCACAGATTAGCCTCGTGCAAAGAGCTTCGTCTCAAAGCACGAGCACAGATTAGTCTCGTGCAAAGAGCCTCATTTCTAAGCACGAGCACAGATTAGCCTCGTACAATGAACTCACCTTGAAGCACGAACACAGATTAGCTAGGTGTAAAGAGCCTCGCCTCGAAGCACGAGCACAGATTAGTCTCGTCTCAAAGCACGAGCACAGATTAGCATCGTGCAAAGAGCCTCGCCTCGAAGCATGAGCACAGATTAGGCTCGTGCAAAGACCCCCGTCTCTAAGCACGAGCACAGATTATCGTCGTGCAAAGAGTCTCACCTCGAAGCATGAGCACATATTAGCCTCGTGCTAAGACCCTCATCTCTAAGCATGAGCACAGATTAGCCTCGTGCAAAGAGCTTCATCTCAAAGAACGATCATAGATTAGCCTCGTGCAAAGAGCTTCATCTCTAAGCACGAGCACAGATTAGCCTCGTGCAAAGAGCCTCGCCTCGAAGCACGAGCACAGATTACCCTCGTGCAAAGAGCCTCACCCCGAAGCATGACCACAGATTAGCCTCGTGCAAAGAGCTTCATCTCAAAGCACAAGCACATATTAGCCTCGTGCAAAGAGCCTCATCTCTAGGCACGAGCACAGATTAGCCTCGTGCAAAGAGCCTCTTCTCGAAGCTTGAACACAGATTAGCTAGGTGCAAAGAGCCTCACCTCGAAGCACGAGCACATATTAGCCTCGTCTCTAAGCACGAGCATAGATTAGCCTCGTGCAAAGAGCCTCACCCCGAAACACGAGCACAAATTAGCCTCGTGCAAAGAGCTTCATCTCAAAGTACGAACACAGATTAGCATCGTGCAAAGAGCCTCATCTCTAAGCACGAGCACAGATTAGCCTCGTGCCAAGAGCCTCATCTCGAAGCTTTAACACAGATTAGTTAGGTACAAAGAGCCTCACCTCGAAGCACGAGCACGGATTAGCCTAGCCTCATGCAACGAGCCTCGCCTCGAAGCAAGAGCACAGATTAGCCTCATGCAAACAGCCTCGCCTCGAAGCAAGAGCACAGATTAGCCTCATGCAAACAGCCTCGCCTCGAAGCACAAACACAGATTAACTAGGTGCAAAGAGCCTCGCCTTGTCGCACGAGCACAAATTAGCCTCGTCACTAAGCACGAGCACATATTAGCCTCGTGCAAAGAACCTCACCTCGAAGCACGAGCACAGATTAACCTCGTAGAAAGAGCCTCACCTCGAAGCACGAGAATAGATTAGCCTCGTGCAAAGTGTTGGTGTATACTGTAAAGCAAACTTTTGTTGGGCTTTTATGGATATATTCGATTTCCTTATTATCTGAAATAAATGGTTTTTCACATTATTGCAATCTTATTAATTGCTTGTATTACTTGTATGTCTATTTATCTTATATTGTAGATAATGTGGTGAGTTTGTAGTCACACAGAAGATCACATTGTCAGTTCCTTATAAGATATAAACAGTATTCACAACTGAGATAGTTCTGGACATAACTATTGGTATAAGTTGTAGTATGAACTTGTTAGTGGCTTGTCTTGGCCATTAGTTCATACTAGTACGCTATGTCGTATTGAATGGATCACAGTTAAGACATGTTCTTCTATTCTGACTGTTATGAAGAACTAAAGGTCTTGGTGACTCTTGTAATTCTTAACCCTAATTGTGATATCTAGATATGTGGAGCGCTTGTTCACTACTTTGATTTACTATGGGTGAGAATCTTGTTAGATTCAACGCACTATGTATTTTGGGTACTGACATCGTTTGCACGATGTCTATTTATTGACATTAAGGCACCGTGTCCTGGTGATCCAGGTTGATGACGTCCCCTTGAGGAAACTCATAAAGGATTGTCGTATTAAACCCTGCAGGTGGATTATATCCGTACGACAACAAGGTTGAGTGGTACTACTCAAGGAATAATAGATGTTAATTAATTAAAGCGGTCAGGAGCTTTAATAATTAATGGACGTGTGATATCTTTAACACGGGGAATTATAGAGTCTAATAGAAGCCCTGATTCGGTTCGGGATAGGATGGGAGTGCAATATTAATTCTCTAGTGGAATGAATTAATGTTCACGGGCCAAATAAATGTTCTGGGCTGAACATAAGAGTATTTGGGTCCGTGAGGAGCCCAAACCCTATACCTTCTAACAGATCTCTAGTCTGGCCCATGAAACTTAAGGAGTCTATATAAAGGCTTCAATTTCGTGTTTAAAACCCTAGCACTCTAAGATAAAACGTGCAGCAGCCGAAATTCGTGAGTGGGGTTGAGAGGGAGAAGAAATTGTGAGGCACTTTTCTCCACGTTCGCTAGTTCACCGTCTACCCGGTGTACGAACGAGGTTGGGAGACAGACTAGAAGACCAGTAGTGGAATCAACGCCTCGGTCTTCAAGGGTAACGGAACCAAACTTGTCTTTAGATGCATGTTTAGGTCTTTAATTGTTTATACATGTTTGGTATCCCAACAACGATCTTGGGGACGGACCGCCTTCACCGGCGCGTTCCATCAAAATGGTATCAGAGCCAAGGATTCGTGGATTGTTGGCTCTGCCTAAAACGTGTATTTATTTTCTAGATTTCTGTTATTGTGGTTTTAGATCGTTTCTCTATCGCAACCCTTGTGTGATTTTGTAATCGTTTTTCCCACCAGATAATAAGTGTGGGTAGTATATGTTTCTTTTGCAATAGATCACTGTATTAGGGTTTCGTTTGCTTGTATTGGTTGTATTATATGATCACAAGAGCGGGCGATGTCGGATGGAGGATGTGGAAACGGATTTCAGGTTTCTCGTGTTAAAGGTTTTTTGGCCCTAGGCGGTGACGTTCACTGTTTTGGCCATAACTTTTGACTCGGGAGTCCGTTTTCTGCAAGTAAGTCCATTTCGGAAACCTCGTGACGTTATGCCATGACCCCCTATGGCGAGAGCTAATGCAATCGTCTTGATGAAGTTTTTTGCCAGTTTAGTTCGGGTGACGTGATTTCGAGCCGTTCGAGACCGTTTCTTGCTTTGCGTGAGAGGCCGATGCGAGGCATCCGTCCGTGCCCTTGATTTATCATTGTAATAGCTTTCATAGGCTGTTTTTTATAAGTTTTAGAAGGGGTTGCGATAGATATGCATTTATTTATGCTTTTATTTATCGTTTTTTGGCATGTTTGTATTTTATAATTTTTTTTATTATAATCTGCTATGCCTGCGAATAATCTTCAATTTTAAATGACTAAGTGAGTAGAATTTAATTTAATTAATTCATTGGCCTCCACAATTGGTCTTTAAGTAAGGTGATTGTTGCTCTTGGCACCTTGGGAGTCCCCCCCTAACGGATGCAACATTCACAAGCTTACTAGTTAAGACTTCTAATCAAAATGTTTTAATCTTTAGATGAAGTGTGTGATCATCCCCAATGGATGTATTATTCATGAGTTCATCAGTTAAGATTAGTGCAAGATAACTGTAGTGAATTATTTACTGGCGATGTGTTCTTGGAATGAGCCCGTCAATAGTGAATAATTTTGCTTACAGTTAAATTGTGGTCATCACTTAGATGTGAATTTTGATATAACCCCCCAACGGGGTCCCTGTTCTAATTCACATGGCCAGTTAAGGTCCGACTATTAATTTCATTCGTCATAAGGATAAGTTGACGTGATATTGAAATTAAAGACTTGGTGTCTGGTTAATGAACACATGCGTAAACGACCATCCTAACGTGGCTTGCGTGTGTGTTTGTTGGGCTGTTGGAGGTTGTGTTAAATGTTGGTTTTGAAGGTTTCCAATATTTTATGCTTCAATTTATATGATTTTAATGCTTGCTTGCATTTAATTTATTTCAGATTTAATAAGATGACGTTCAACCCGCTTATGGTTATTTTAAAAGAAAATAAGCTTACTGGTCCGAATTATTTGGATTGGAAGAGAAATCTGGACATTGTCCTAGTTGCAGATAAGTACAAGTTTGTGCTCAATACTTCTGCTCCTGCCGATCTGGCACCCGATTCCACTGAAGAGCAAAATGAGGCTCATAAGAAGTGGCACAAGGCTGATGAGATGGCTCGTTGTTACATTTTGGCCTCTATGTCAAATGTTTTACAATAGCAGCATCAAAACATGCCTACTGCCGCACATATGATGATGAGCCTAAAAGAGCTTTTTGGTGAGAAAGATAGGGCTGCCCGTTTTGAGGCTATGAGGAAAATTATGACTACCTCTATGCCAGAGGGAGCGTCGGTGAGGAACCATTGTCTCAAGATGATGGAATATCTGAATGAGATAGAGGTATGTTGGTCCCAGAACAAGACTGAGGAATATGTGTATGGGGGGGGGGGATACACGTATACCAATTTTTCAAACTTAAAACTGACTGAGTCCCCTTTGCTCAGAGTGGTAAAGAACTAGGAGCTGATAACACACACACTGACTACACTTGGTGGGGGTCAGTTGGCTAACTATCAGTTCAAGTTCAGTGCGGAAATGTTTGAGCCCTGCAAGTTTAAAGTCTTGTTTAGTTTGCTTTCGGAAAAACTTGTTTTACTCAAATCTGAAGAGTGTTTAGTAGGGCAGTGCTCTTTTGAAGATCAGCCTGATTGATTCAGGCCTGATAAACTTGAATGCAATGAATGAACAAGTAATATAGCAAGTATGTGCAATATCAAAGCAGTAAGAACACAAGGAGTTTAACGTGGTTCAGAGTCTCAAGCTCCTACGTCCACGGCCTGACTTAACAGGAAATCCACTCAAGGGATTCTTGTTTTTAACGTGCCAAGGTGCACCAAGACCAGCTATCCTCACTGATCTATACAACTCCACTTACTAACACTCTAACTGACTTACTCCCAACAAGTCTATCTTAGGGTTTTGGTTTCAGTTTGGATTCCAACTAAGTTGAGATTATCCTTACAAGGCAAAGCTATGCTAAGGATTGGATAATCTCTCTAAGCTTAAGATAATTCTAATTAGCTCTTGGAATACAGAATAACTCTCAATTGCTAAGAAACACTTGGGAAATTTAGAAGGTTTTGAGTGCTTCTCTTAAAGGTTGAATGCTTTGAATGCTTGAGAGTTTGAGTAATTTCTGGCTTGGAAATTTCCCGTAACCTTGAATGGGTTCAAGGCCTTCTGTATTTATAGTTGATTTGAATAACTATCCGTTGGAGAGATAGCCTTCTAGTCATCTATGTAGAGTGGCTTCAAACGGACATATCTTCATGCAGCAGCCGTCCTTGCATGGATTTGGTATTTGCATTAAATGCTTGCCCGTTGAATATGCAGTCTGAATTCAGTCTTCATGTCAGGTTCCGTACGTGCGTGTCCTTCTCGGATTGGTCCACATCATCAGGTTGGTAAGAATGTCAGAACTTATTCCTGAGCTTCAGGCTTGTCTTATTAAGTTCATTTTGTCTTGAGCCCACCAGTCTTGTCCTGACGCTGAAATTCCTTTTGCATTGCTTGGCTCTACTCCAAGTCTTCCCATTAACTCAGTGACATCCCGTTCCCTTCAGGACTGAGTTAGTAATGACCTTAGGGTCATACTCTTCATCATTGACACTTACTCAGCCAGCTTAGAAGACTGCCATAAGTTCAGGATGGTGCTCTTCGTCTTCAGGCTCTGAGTCTTGATTGTCTCCAGTGAGTTCTCCTCTCACTGAGTACCTGTGAAGTGTAAAATGACTAAGTACTAATCCTAACCAAGACTAGCCTGACAAAGACAGATTAAGGCAATCATCTTTTCAGGGGCTTTGGGATCTTAATCAAAACTGACAATGTCCCAACAATTTCCCCCTTTTTGATGATGCCAAAACACTGAAAAGATCCTCAAAACACTTAGAGGAAACAAGATAAACCTATCTATAAGATAAGACAGTGTTAGAGCAATTCTTGATAAAGTACAGAATTTTAAACAACAGCCAAAAAGACAATGAGTTTTTGTCTGTGGGCAAAAGTAATAGATTTCATTGATTGATGTGGAAATGATTACAATGAATCTAATCTATTACAAAGAAGCCTGTGAACACCTAGACTAATCTCATTTTAGGCTTGAGTCCATATCCTGCATAAACTCTTGCCTTCAGCTCGTCAAGTCTTCCAGGTTGATTCACGTACCCTTCAGCTTTGGCTATCTTCAAGACTTCCATCATAATGGCCTTTGTATCATGCTTTTGAGTTCCAAGAACCAAGGGAGGAGCTCGAATGGTGAACTCAGGAGCCTTCACTTGAACTTGAGCTGCCTTAGCCTCCTCCAAGATCTTCTGGAATAGCTCAGGATGGTTGTCCATCATGTAGTCAGTGAAGTGGGCATTGCTATCGTCAGTGTCGCCCCACTTCTTCACAACAAACCACAGTCTAACAAATTCATCCCTTGCATCAGTCCAAAACTCCTTCAATGTCTCTGAGACGAACTCATCAACAAACGCTTCCCTTGCTCCTGATTCTGGCCTTCTGACTTGAAGAATTGTTGATTTCCTAACTGTTGGCTTCTTCCTGTACTTCCTTGGCTCAGGCTTCGCCTTCTTCCTCCTTAGCAAGCTGATCACTGCATCATCTAGTTCACGTTGTTGAAGCTCAGTGATATCCGTCAGCTTCTCAACCTTCTTCTCTAAGATGCGCATCTTCTCCTTCTGAGCAATTTCAGCTCTGCGCATAGCCTCAGATTTTTCAGATTGATCTCCCCACGCTTCAGCACATAGCTCCGCAACCAACTCACCTGAGTAAGTGATGGGATTCTTCCTTGAGCTCATGGGAGATGATCTCTGAACTGGCTCAGGTTGTTGCTTGGAAGGTTCATTAGCCTTTGCCTTTGTTGCCTCCTCCCTCAGCTTGGCAACCATTTCTCCTCCTTCCTTTTCCACCACCGCTAGCCTAGCTAACTTCCTCACCCTTAAGATGTTTCCTTCAGGATTGGCTTCAGGGTCAGCTAGAACGGTCTCACCTTGATTGACTGCCTCCGATGCCTCAGGGCGGGATCTTTTCTTCTTCTTTTCCCCCTTTTTGGCATCATCATTGGCCTGGGATGGGAGTGATTCGGCTCCACTGTTGATGACAAAGGAGGCTAAGGATTGAACTTCCAAAACGCCCTCCTTCAGCATCTCAACTCCCGTGGCAATCCCAGTGCCTGCGTAAGAAACTGAACTGATAGCAGCATTGAATTTCTTTTCAAAGACCTCCATAGAGAGTTGGAGTCTTTGTTCAGCCTTGGTGATCCTTTCCTCCACCTTCAAGGACTCACCGCTGACTCTGCTAGCCTCAGTTAGTAACTTTGCCGATTCCTCAGTGGCCTTTGCCAAAGTGTCTGCCACTGACTGAGAGGTGCGATCCATCCTCCCTGACTCCAGCTCTAGTTTGGACGCTGAGTCCTTCAGGGCCTGAGTGACAATAGCTCCAGTCTGAACTACAAGCCTGTCCACTGCCTGATTCATCTTCTCGTCCCTGATCGCATCCCTCTCTTCAAGCTTCTTGAGAGTGTTCCTAAGCATCTTCTTGGTGCGCTTCCTCTCATTCCTCACTGACTTGGCCGTGTCAGTCATCGTTTTCTTTAACAAAATCAGCTCTCTATTAGCAAGGGTGTTGTAAGCTGACTTCGTCCACCTGATGTGCTTCGCCAGGGCCTTGGAGTCTTCTTCCTTCTCAGCTCGTAGCCTCATTACCTCCTCCTGAAGTTCAGCTAGATTTTCTGAGGTTTTCTCCTGCTTGACCTCCACTATGCTGGTGAATTCAGCACGTCCGACCCCGGTTATGATCACATCCTCATCATCAACGGCCGCCTCAGTGATTGACTGCTTTCCCTTGTCAGCCCCTGCAGCATCAGTCCCTTCTTCAAGGTGCACTGAAGGCAGTTGTGAAGTAGTCATAGCCGTCTCCTCAGGCTCAGCTAAGCTAACTTGAACCTTGGGAGCAAGTCCCTTGGAACTGAGAGTCTCCTTGAATGCCTCAACATCTTCCTCTCTTGTCTCAGGGTAGGGAATCCCTTCATCGACAGATGTCTCATCGGCAGCTGAGATGTTCACAACATCCTCAGCCACTGGTCCACCCTTGGCACCAGTGTTCTTATCACCTTCCCCCTGAGCCTGAGGCTCAGAGTTCATCTCATCAACTTCCTGTGCAGTTTCCTCCACTGCCTTCTCCAGGTCACCACCCTGAGCTCCTTCATCATCCTCATCCTCCTTCTCGTCACCTGACAGGATGTCAGCCTTGCTCTTGGACATCAATTCAGCTACTAACTGCTTCAGATTATCGAAGTTCAGAAGTTGAAGCCAGCTAGTCAGTCCAAAGAAAGAGCAGATCTTGGCCTCTTCAGTCTCCCAATGCTCCCAGCCACGAGCATCCACCAGCATATGTTGCTCCTGCATGTTTGATTGTTTGAAGTCCAACCAAACCTTGAGCTCAATCACATACGCCAGCAGCTCAGTGTACTTGTATAGCCCAGGCCAGCACTTCCCTGCCCATTCTGTGGCGTTCCCCCTGAGGGTGTTCTCCAGTATCCCTCCTGCCATGTGTTCATCCAGTTCCTCCTCCTCCAATTCAAGGAATTCATCCTCTTCAGTTGGAATGGATTTGGGACAGTCCTTGGGATTGGGGTATGAGGGAAAGTCTGAGGGGTTTGGAATATTTGGCTCGGCTGACTGGTCAGGCTCATTTATGTGTGAAGTTGAAGACGCTGACTCAGTAGGATGATTTGGCTCTGAGGTTTGGGGTGGTTGGGGAGTTTGAGGTGTGGGGTTAGGGATGGAAGGTGTTTGGGTTTCAGGGTGTGGGGGTGTTTCAGTGGGTGCTGTCTCAGGCTGCAGCGACTCAGCCGTCTCGACAATCTTTCTTACTTCCTCCAAGTCAGAGGCTCCAGGAGAGCTTGACTTCTCCCTCTCACTCACTTCAGGTAGTTTCTTAGCAGGGGATTTCTTTATCCCCTTCCTAAGTCTCTTTAGGGGCCTCTCTCCCTGAGCACCCTCCTTTCTGACGTCATCGTCAGTTCCCTCAGCTCAGACCCGGCCTTCTTGGGATCAAACTCAGTCCCTGACTTCGTGCTCTTCCCTGCCAGCACGACCCTTACCTTCTTCCTCTTCTCAGCCATCTCCACCTCCTCAGCAGCAACCTCCTCACCATCCTTACTCCTCTCAAGGAGGTCATCTACTCGTTCAATGAGACTGGTTGCCACCCTCTTGGCCTAACCAGCTGGCTTTTTGGCCTGACCCTTTGCTTTCGCATTGGGATCAGTCAGCCCTAGCACTGAATAAGTATCACTCAGTGAGGAAAACATTACCTTCTTCGAGGAGAGACTATCCTCGAAGTCGAAGGTATACCCATGGCAAGCATGAGCAATCAGGATGAACATCCTCGTGCCGAAAGGCAAGATGGCACTGACGGAAATGTGCTTCTTTTCCTCGTCTCGTGTAAGTTTGTCCAATCCTGCCTGATGGAGTTGATCGAGGAAGAGCTGCTCCCAGTTCGCTTCTACTCCATCAACGATAGCTCCCATGAGTCTCAGCTTGGGCAGACTCAATTGCTCGTGAGAGCCAGTTGCGCCCATCACCATCTTGGATACCAAGTCCACCAGAGCTCTATACTCAGGCTTTAACGTACTCTTGTTCTGGCGAGCCCTGAACTCCGATGACCCTGACTTGGTCCATTTCCCAAGAAACTCTCCCTCTGAGTTCTCCTTGTAGGTTCTTGGGTTGATGCCTGAGAAAGACAGCTTGAAGACTTCCCTCACCGCCTGCCTGAAGTTGATAGTGACCACCTCCGTGTTGTAAAGAGGTTCGCCATCGCCGTCCTTCTCTCCCGTCGGCTTCAACGCAGTCACCTTTGTGAAAACTTCCCCCTTCCGCAAGAACATATTCAAATATGCTTCCACAACTGTTCTTGGGAGCACGGAAATGGGTCGGGTGGTGAAGTATGTTTCCAACCCGGCATCGGAAATCCATTTAAATACGGGTTTGATTTCCTCAACCGTAAGACAGATACCTTCCATGGAGATGACTTGCTCCATGTGTACCAGTTTCTTCTCAACAACGTCGACGATCTTGTCGGTTGTCCAGTTGGAATCGAGGAATGCCATTGTTTTGAAAAGAAGAGATTTTTCGAAAAGTTATCTGTGTTTGAGCAAGAGAAAACTCAGTGTGCAGATTGTGCGTTGTGTTTGCGTAAAAACCTCAAATGGCACTCTTGATTGATAAGACTAAGTCAGTTACTCAAACGTGGGGTTGAGATTGATCCCTGAATTCATAAGGTTTTGAAATGAGGGGCTAGGATTAATCTCAGCTTCAATTAAACCCCATGTCAGTCATATTCCGTATAAAACAGACACGTATATGAAAAAGTAACTGGTATTAAATGCTCCGTGCGCGTGGGTTTTAAATATGAAAAGGCGCGCTTTTAATGAAAACGGAATGCATTTAATAAAGATTTTCAGGACGAAGGACTCAGGGAGACGCTTGAAATTCACAAGAGTCAGGTTAGAACTCATACCTGTCAGGGAGACATTGTAGCACCCTGATACCTCGCTGAGTCGAGTCTGGCCTGAGTTCCCCCTAGACCCCTACGCTGACTGCTCTCCCGGATCTAAGAGTCCTAACTCTACTGACAGTTCCATAAACCTCGATTCAGCCAGAGGCTTAGTCAAGATGTCAGCTCTTGCCTGTCAGTGTGAATCTTCTCCATCCTAATATCTTTCTTCTCCACATGATCTCGAATGAAGTGGTGTCTAATATCCACATGCTTGCACCTTGTGTGAAGAACTGGGTTCTGAGTAATTGCTATAGCATTATTGTTGTCACAATAGATTGGAACCTGATTAGCAAACACTTGGTAGTCCCTCAACTGTTGCCTCAACCATAAAATCTGAGCACAACAACTACCTGCAGCCATATACTCAGCCTCAGTCGTGGATGTAGCCACTGAATTCTGCTTCTTACTAAACCACGAGATCAACTTACTTCCCAAAAACTGACATGTCCCTGAGGTTGATTTCCTATCAATCCTACAACCTCCATAATCTGCATCTGAATAACATGTCAGTTCTAAGTTGTCATCTGAAGGATACCATAGTCCCATATTGACTGTCCTTTTCAAATACTTAAGTATCCTCTTAGCAACCTCCAAATGACTTCTCTTGGGATCAGACTGATACCTAGCACACACACACACCAACTGCAAACGTAATGTCAGGCCTACTTGCAGTCAGGTACAATAAAGAACCTATCAGCCCACGATACTCAGTCTGATTTACTGAAGTCCCTTCAGTGTCAGGATCCATCTTCCAATTTGTGTTCATAGGGATCCTTGCAGGATTGCTGTTCTGAACACCAAACTTATGAATCAAGTCTCTTGTATACTTAGCCTGATTAATGAATATACCTTGATCAGTCTGTTTGACCTGCAATCCTAAGAAGAAGTTCATCTCTCCCATCATGGACATCTCAAATTTACCAGTCATCAACTTAGAGAATTTCTCACAGAGCCGATGATTTGGTGATCCAAATATTATGTCATCCACATAAATCTGGACCAAGAGAATGTCATCACCTTCAGTGATCCTGAACAAGGTTCTATCCACAGTTCCTTTCTTGAACCCATGGTCTATCAGGAATTGAGAGAGGGTATCATACCAAGCTCTTGGTGCTTGCTTAAGTCCATAGAGTGTTTTCTTCAAATGGTATACTCTATCTCCAACCTCAAACCCGGGAGGTTGTTCAACATATACCTCTTCATTGAGTACACCATTCAGGAAGGCACTCTTGACATCCATTTGATACACCTTGAACTTCTTGTATGTTGCATATGCAAGGAACAACCTGATAGCTTCCAACCTAGCCACTGGAGCAAAAGTCTCATCATAGTCTATTCCTTCAGACTGACAATACCCTTTTGCAACCAGTCTAGCCTTGTTCCTTACCACAACACCATTCTCATCCTTCTTGTTCTTAAAGACCCACTTGGTACCAATCACACCTTGATGCCTAGGTCTATCCACCAGTTCCCAAACCTGATTCCTTGTGAACTGATTCAACTCCTCTTGCATGGCAATGATCCAGTTTGAGTCAGTGAGAGCTTCTTCAATGTTCTGAGGCTCTTGCTCAGAGAGAAAGCAACAGAACAATGCACTCTCACCATGGAACCGTCTGGTCCTGACTCCCTCTGTTGGATCACCAATGATTTGATCAATGGGATGATCTTCTAACCAAGTTCTCTTGCCAGGAGTTGTTCCTGAAGTACCTGCAATGTTAGTGTCTACAGGCTCATAAAATTCAGGAAATTGAACAGAAGGGGATGATCTTGAGTCTATACCAAAGGGATTAATAAGTTCAATGTCAGGGACATTGATTCCCCCTTGATGAGGTGACAAAGGAACCGTCTCAGCTGCAACAGCATCTTCATAGACGGTGCTTACCTCAGGTTGAGCCTGTTCCTCAGTCTGAGGCTCAACAATCCCTGATGTGCTGGGCTTAGGAGTGGCACCTGATTCATCATCCTGATCGTCATCATCATCCCATCTCGGAATTGGCACAGTCTTGATCTTGGGATCAGGTTGATTCTTCAAGCTCAGCCTTGTCACACTCCTTGTGACCTCCTTAGTGTCAGGATTCAACACCTTTGCCCTAGACTCATTAGCAGATTCATCAAAGACAACATGAGGTGATTCTTCAACAACAAGGGTCCTACAGTTGTAAACCCTGAAGGCTTTACTAACTTCAGAATATCCTAAGAATATTCCTTCATCAGATTTGCTATCAAAGGCTTTCAACTGGGTCTTCCCATTGTTGAGGATGAAGCACTTACAACCAAATACATGAAAATAAGAAATACGAGGTTTCCTTTTGTTCCATGTCTCATATGGGGTCTGTGCATGTTGCTTGTTCAGCATGGATCTGTTCTGAGTATAGCATGTAGTGTTGATTGCCTCAGCCCAGAATTTCTTGGGCAATCCTGACTCAGCCAGCATGGTCCTTGCAGCCTCCTTCAGTGTCCTGTTCCTTCTTTCAGTGACACCATTCTGTTGTGGGGTTCTAGCCGCAGAAGTCTCATGAGCTATACCAAGTTCATTACAGAAGTCAGAAATATATGAATTTATAAATTCAGTGCCCTTGTCAGATCTGATCTTAGTAATGGACTGATTCTTCTCATTGCTGAGTCTCCTGAGCAACTCTGGAAGCTTCACCTGTGTTTCCTTCTTATTTAACAAGAAAATAACCCAAGTATATCTAGAATAATCATCAATAACCACAAGGGTATACTTTCTACCATTCATACTCACAGGTGTTATGGGACCAAACAAATCCATGTGCAAGAGCTGAAGTATCCTGTCAGTGGAATAAGAGGCTTTCTCTTTGAATGACGCTCTGGCCTGCTTCCCTTCCTGACAAGCTTTGCACACGTGATCTTTGCTAAAAACTTCATTAGGTAGTCCATCAACAAGTGACTGTCTAGAAATTTTGTTAAGAATCTTGAAGTTCAGGTGGCTTAATCTTTTATACCATAACCAACTGAGCTCTAGAGAGCTTTTAGCAACAAAACAAGTATTAGAAATAGTGCTGCTCCAATCAGCGAGATAAACGTTACCTTTCCTTATACCTGATAGAAGCACCTGTTTTGATTTGTCCTTGACTGAACATGTATTCGATGAGAACTCAACACTGAACCCTTTGTCACAGAATTGACTTACTGACAGCAGGTTATGCTTCAGTCCTTCCACAAAGGACACATTTTCCACTCTGACAGCAGGTTATGCTTCAGTCCTACCTGTGGACCATCTTTAGCTTGATACTCTTGGAGAAGACTCTTCATTCCAGTCATGTGCCTTGAGCAGCCACTGTCTAGGTACCAAACATCTTTGATTGAGTCTCCTCTCCTCTTGTTGTGATCCACAGCCGCCTGCAAGCAAATCAGGCTTTAGGTACCCATTGGGTGTT
This sequence comes from Ballota nigra, assembly GCA_947034835.1. Lineage (NCBI taxonomy): Eukaryota > Viridiplantae > Streptophyta > Magnoliopsida > Lamiales > Lamiaceae > Ballota > Ballota nigra. The sequence goes on along the minus strand of OX344729.1, from coordinate 33,250,286 downwards.
GGGTCCTATTGTGTCAGCTGTACCCTTCGGGATCCAGACTTGCTTCACAATCCTGATTGCCTCAGAGTGGTAAATCTGTCTCCCTGAAACATCGACATACACAACTTTCTTCTTCTTTGCCTTAGAGGAAGATGGTGTATGAGTGTTAGACTTAGGCTTCACAGGAGCCTGAGTGGGTGTCTTTTGGGCTGGCTTCCTATTCTTCCTAGGTCTGGGTGCAGCAGGTCTTGGGCCTTGTTCTTGATAAGGACCCTGATTTCTATTTCCCCTAGGCAAGTGAGGAAATGGAAAACAGTTAAAGGCCTCAGGATTCCAAAACCACGGGGGTGTCATCATATTTGGCCTTCCCTGTTGGTATTGCCAAGCATGATGGTACCCTCGCTGACCAGTCTGAGGGCTCTTGGCCTGAGTCTTCCTCTGCTTTCGCTGAGGTTTTCCCTGGCCTGAGCTCTCAGGGGCTTCCGTAGGTTGCTTTGCCTTTCCCTTGGGTTTTGGCTTAGCTACCTTAGGAGCAACCCTGATTGTGTCAACGGTTTCCTTGCCCTTATCAGTTTGACGGGCCTGGAGCACAACCTTAGGTGCACTCTGGCCTGTCTGAACAAATACCCTCTCAGTGTTGCTCCCTGAAGCAACATGAGACTGACCTTGTGAGGATTTCTCAGGAACATATCCAAGTCCCTTTTTCTTATTCCCAAGTATCTGGTTGCTATTTATTTCCTCTCTAGCCACTGAGGATTTATTCATTGCTGCAACCTTTTTCTTGAGGGAGTCCTCACTCTTTTTCAGGATTTCATGTCTGGTAAAGAGGTCATCAAACTTACTCTTAAGTGCTTTCAGCTCTTCCTTCCTGACCAGCTCTTCCTCAGCCAATTCCTTCAGAATCTTCTCTCTTGGGAGACGCTCAGAATTGATCATATCAATTTCCTGATTTAGTCTCACAATCTGAGCTGATTCTTTAAGATCAGACTGAGTGAGTTGTTCATTCAGGTTTTGAACTTCAGTACTCAATTTCTTGTTCTCCTCAACCAAGAAGACATTAGTTTCCTGCAGTCTGGAGAAATCAACCATCAATTGATCAAGACAGATATGAAGGTTCATTTCTCTAACTGACTCTGAGCTAAGCTCAGGATTTTGACCAGTGTAAGAAGCACAAACAGAATTTGATGTTACCTCAGGCTCATCCCTAGCCATCAGACAGACATCATCGTACTCGTCATCTGAGAAGAGTTCAGGTGACCTTTCAGCAGGACCGTCAGAATCTGTTGCATCTTCAGCGACCATCGCTCTCCGATCAGCAGATCTTAGATCCCTAGTGGCTCTCCTTTCCTCTCTCTCCCTCGCACTCAGCTCCGGGCAGTCGTACTGATAGTGACCAATCTTGTTACAGTTGTAACATGCTACCTGCTCACTCACTCTTTCTTTTCTCGATTCAGGGTTCCTCCTTGAGTCAGGTTCCCTGGTTCTTGGTGAGCTTTCAGTCTTTGTTGGATATCTATCATCGCGAGTACGTCTCTGTTCGTCTCTTCTTTCAGGTTTTGGTTCAGAATATCTCCTTTCATCACCACGTTCTCTCCTCTGGTCAGTATTCCTTCGCTCCTCATATCTCCTTGAGCTTTGGTGGGTTCCTTCAGGTTTCCTGTCACGTGAGTCTTGATAAAACTCTTTATAACGACCAAACCTGGAATTGAGCTTGTCAAATCGTCTGGCCATCAGGCTGTACTCCTCAGCGAGTTCTTCCCTGCTCATCTCCATCAGTGACTTTGATGAAGAATTTGATGAGGGCTCAACAGGTTCAGACCTGGCCTTGAACGCCACACTTTTCTCAGGAGTTTTCTCCTTCACTTCCTCTTCTGACTGAACTTTCTTCTTCTCTTGTTAAGGTCAAATTCAAGCGCTTTGAGCTCTGAAAAAAGTAAAGCAGAAGTTATGTTACTCATATCCTGAGTGTTCTTAAGCATAATTACACTGTTGTCCCATCTCTCAGGAAGGGCATTCAGGATCTTTGAAGCAACATCTCTCCTTGGGACATCCTTGTCCAGCATCACCAACTCATTCATCAACTTGATGAATCTAGACTCCATTTGATCTATGCTCTCGTCAGGCAGCATCTCGAATGCCTCGAATTTCTGAATGACAATGTTTCTCTTGTTCTCCTTGATCTTTTCAGATCCCTCACACATCCTTGTCAGCTCAACCCAGACCTCCTTTGTCGTCTTTAAGTTCATCAGCCAGGCTGACTCCTCGAAGGGCACCGTGTGCAAGATGATGTTTCTGGCGACGTTGTCAAGTCCCACCATCTTGATTTCATTGTTGGTCATATCTTTCCTTTCTTTAGGAACCTGCACGCCAATCGCAAGATCCTCATATCCCAGTCCTCTGACGTTAGGAATAGTGATCTTGATCGGTCCCTCCCTGAGTACACGCGGCATCTGGTCATGGATGGCATCTAGATGTGCTTCTAATCTGAACTTCCAATAGACAAAGTTAGACACAGAGAATTCAGGTAACGAAGCTTCAAGTCTCCTCGAAGTCATGATGATGCAAGTTTTATGAAAAGCAAACTCAGATCTGTTCAGTGACCACCAACAGTTTCTCCTCTGAAACTATTAGTATTCAAAGTCAGTGGTCTTTCGAACCACTGCTCTGATACCACTTGTTGGTCCCGGAACAAGACTGAGGAATACGTGTATGGGGGGGGAATACACGTATACCAATTTTTCAAACTTAAAACTGACTGAGTCCCCTTTGCTCAGAGTGGTAAAGAACTAGGAGCTGATAACACACACACTGACTACACTTGGTGCGGGTCAGTTGGCTAACTATCAGTTCAAGTTCAGTGCGGAAATGTTTGAGCCCTGAAAGTTTAAAGTCTTGTTTAGTTTGCTTTCTGAAAAACTTGTTTTACTCAAATCTGAAGAGTGTTTAGTAGGGCAGTGCTCTTTTGAAGATCAGCCTGATTGATTCAGGCCTGATAAACTTGAATGCAATGAATGAACAAGTAATATAGCAAGTATGTGCAATATCAAGGCAGTAAGAACACAAGGAGTTTAACGTGGTTCAGAGTCTCAAGCTCCTACGTCCACGGCCTGACTTAACAGGAAATCCACTCAAGGGATTCTTGTTTTTAACGTGCCAAGGTGCACCAAGACCAGCTATCCTCACTGATCTATATAACTCCACTTACTAACACTCTAACTGACTTACTCCCAACAAGCCTATCTTAGGGTTTTGGTTTCAGTTTGGATTCCAACTAAGTTGAGATTATCCTTACAAGGCAAAGCTATGCTAAGGATTGGATAATCTCTCTAAGCTTAAGATAATTCTAATTAGCTCGTGGAATACAGAATAACTCTCAATTGCTAAGAAACACTTGGGAAATTTAGAAGGTTTTGAGTGCTTCTCTTAAAGGTTGAATGCTTTGAATGCTTGAGAGTTTGAGTAATTTCTGGCTTGGAAATTTCCCGTAACCTTGAATGGGTTCAAGGCCTTCTGTATTTATAGTTGATTTGAATAACTATCCGTTGGAGAGATAGCCTTCTAGTCATCTATGTAGAGTGGCTTCAAACGGACATATCTTCATGCAGCAGCCGTCCTTGCATGGATTTGGTATTTGCATTAAATGCTTGCCCGTTGAATATGTAGTCTGAATTCAGTCTTCATGTCAGGTTCCGTACGTGCGTGTCCTTCTCGGATTGGTCCACGTCATCAGGTTGGTAAGAATGTCAGAACTTATTCCTGAGCTTCAGGCTTGTCTTATTAAGTTCATTTTGTCTTGAGCCCACCAGTCTTGTCCTGACGCTGAAATTCCTTTTGCATTGCTTGGCTCTACTCCAAGTCTTCCCATTAACTCAGTGACATCCCGTTCCCTTCAGGACTGAGTTAGTAATGACCTTAGGGTCATACTCTTCATCACTGACACTTACTCAGCCAGCTTAGAAGACTGCCATAAGTTCAGGATGGTGCTCTTCGTCTTCAGGCTCTGAGTCTTGATTGTCTCCAGTGAGTTCTCCTCTCACTGAGTACCTGTGAAGTGTAAAATGACTAAGTACTAATCCTAACCAAGACTAGCCTGACAAAGACAGATTAAGGCAATCATCTTTTCAGGGGCTTTGGGATCTTAATCAAAACTGACAATGTCCCAACAAGGTACTCGGGGGAGAAATCGACGGTGATGCCAAGGTCGATATGATCCTCAACTCGCTCCCAAAATCCTTTGAAAACTTCCGTTTGAACATAATCATGAGTAAGAAGGGCTATACTGTAGCTGAGCTTCTTGCGGAGTTGGTTGCGGCGGAAGGTCTCATGGGTAAGGGTCCACAAGCCCATGTTTCTGTTCAGGCTGGATCTTCTTCGTCCAAGGGCGGGAAGAAGAAAAAGCCTTCTCAGAAAAAGGCTGGTGGAAGTAGTGGTGGAAGCAGTGGGAGCAAGGTTTTGGCGCCTTCTGGTGGCGTGAAAAAGCCGAAAGGCAAATGCTTCAAGTGCAACAAGACAGGACATTGGAAGCCTGATTGTCCTCTCCTGAAAAAGGATAACTCTGGTACGTCTCTTGCTCTAGTTGTTGAAACATGCTTTGCGGCTTGTTCTGCCCTTTCTTGGGTAGTAGATACAGGAGCCACTAATCATGTTTGTTATACCTTGCAGGGGTTTCTGCAAACAAGGCAACTGAGTGAGGGCGAGATTACTATCAGTTTGGGCAATGCTACGACTGTAGCAGTGGTCGCAGTGGGAGATGTGCACTTATGTTTTTCTAATTCTGTTTTAGTATTAAAGAACGTTTTGTACGTGCCGAGTTTTCGGAAGAATTTAATTTCTGTTTCGAAGTTGTTTTTGGATGGATGCTCAGTTGTTTTTAATGACAAAGTTGTTATTATGAGAAATAACTTTTTAATCTGTTCTGGCACGTTAGAAAACAGTCTTTACACTATTACTTGTGCATATCGTACTATGACTGAAACTCATTCATCATCATCAAATAAGAGAAAATAACCTTTAAAGATGAATCAAACATATCTTTGGCACCTAAGACTAGGTCATGTCAATCTGAGGAGAATTCAAAGACTTGTAAGTAGTGGTTCTTTGGAGTCTCTCCAAGTGGAACCATTCTCAGTCTGCGAATCCTGCTTGGAAGGCAAGATGACTTCAAGGCCTTTTAAGGCCAAGGGGAATAGGGCCAGTGATGTGTTAGAATTGATTCACTCTGATTTGTGTGGGCCTATGTCTGTTCAAGCTAGAGGTGGTTTTGAGTATTTCGTCACTTACATTGATGATTACTCAAGATATGGGTACATCTACCTGATGCGCCACAAGTCTGAATGCTTTGGCAAGTTCAAAGAATTTAAGGCAGAAGTGGAGAAACGTCATGGTAAGAGTATCAAGTCACTACGATCTGATCGTGGTGGCGAATACCTTAGTAATGAATTTAGGCAATACTTATTAGAGAATGGGATTACATCCCAGCTTACTGCGCCTGGTACTCCCCAACAGAATGGCGTGGCTGAAAGAAGGAATATGACTCTATTAGAAATGGTGAGATCAATGATGAGTTATGCTTCATTACCTACCTCATTTTGGGGATATGCCTTGGAAACAGCGGCGTACCTTCTAAATTACGTACCTTCTAAAGCGGTTCCAAAAACTCTGATTGAACTGTGGTCTGGGCGAAAGCCTAGTCTCAACCACATTCGGATTTGGGGTTGTCCAACACATGTGCTGGATAAGGAAGCTGATAAGTTGGCACCTAGAACTGAAGTACGGTTGTTTGTAGGATATCCTAAGGGAACAAAAGGTGGTTATTTTTATAGTCCTAAAGATCAGAGGGTGATAGTCAGTACTAATGCCCGATTTTTAGAGGAAGACTATATGAATGAGCATAAGTCCAATAGTGAGATCATTCTCAATGAGTTAAGGGGAGACAATGGCACACCGAGTGTGCAAGAGGAAATACCACAAGAGACTGCACAACGTGATTACTCTGATGAACCTTTGCATGCATTGCCTCGTCGTAGTGGGAGGGTTGTACGTCAACCTGATCGTTTCATATTTGTGGGAGAGTCTGTGGACTTGATTCCAAGCGATGAACATGATGATAACGATCCCTGGACTTACAAAGAGGCAATTCAAGACAAAGATGCAGAGTCTTGGCACAAGTCTATGGATTCAGAAATTGAATCTATGGATGCTATGGAAGTGTATGACCTAAGCGAACTTCCCCATGGCAAGGAAGTCATCGGGTGTAAGTGGGTCTACAGACGTAAGAGAGGATCTGATGGGAAGGTTATTGCCTTTAAAGCAAGGTTGGTGGCCAAGGGTTTTACCCAGAAAGAAGAAATCGACTATGACGAGACCTTCTCACCAGTAGCCATGCTAAAATCGATCCGGATTCTCTTATCCATAGCTAATCACATGAACTATGAGGTTTGGCAAATGGATGTCAAGACAGCTTTCCTTAATGGAAATCTGAATAAGGACATCTACATGCGGCAACCTGAGGGTTATGTGAAGAAAGGCCAAGAGCATCTGGTCTGGAAGCTGAAAAAGTCCCTTTATGGGCTAAAGCAAGCTTCCAGGTCTTGGAACATTCGTTTTGATGAGGTGATCAAATCTTTTGGATTTGAACAATGTCAAAATGAAAGTTGTGTGTATAAGAAGAGTAACGGAGACGTCGTGGTATTCTTAGTACTGTACGTAGATGATATTATTCTCATTGGCAACAATGTGAAAGTATTATCAGACGTAAAGGTGTGGCTTTCAGAGCAGTTTCAAATGAAGGATTTGGGAGATGCATCGTACATTCTTGGTATAAAGGTCATTCGTGATCGGAAAAAGAGAATGTTGTGTTTATCTCAAGCATCTTACATTGATACTGTGATTGCTCGTTTCAGCATGCAAAACTCAAAGAAGGGTTTACTACCTTTTAGACATGGAGTTCCCTTATCTAAGGATATGTATCCTAAGACACAGAAGGAGATAGAGGAGATGGCTAAGGTTCCTTATGCTTCGGCTGTAGGAAGCCTTATGTATGCGATGTTGTGTACGAGGCCTGATATTTGCTATGCAGTCGGATGGTAGCAAGATATCAGTCTAACCCTGGTCAAGGACATTGGACTGCTGTCAAGCATATTCTCAAGTACTTGAAAAGGACTCGAGATTATATGCTGGTATACCAGTCAGATAGTATTGTTCCTTTGGGTTATACTGATTCGGATTTCCAAGCTGATCTAGATGAACGGAAGTCTACCTCGGGTTATGTGTTTGTGTTGGGAGGCGGAGCCATATCTTGGAGAAGTGTGAAGCAGAAATGCATCGCGGACTCCACTATGGAGGCCGAGTACGTAGCTGCCTCAGAAGCTGCCAAAGAGGCTGTTTGGCTACGTAATTTCCTTTTGGAGTTGGAAGTGTCCAAGAGTATGCCAAGGTGTATCACTGTTTATTGTGATAACGCGGGTGCAGTGGCAAACTTAAAGGAACCTAGAGCCCATAAAGCGAGTAAACACATAGAGCGGAAGTACCACATTATACGAGACATCGTAAATCGAGGAGACGTGGCTGTAGCTAAAATTGCATCGTTGAAAAACCTGGCTGATCCTTTCACAAAGACTCTGGGGATGAAAGTTTTTTAGCAGCATGTGGAAGGTCTTGGTTTACGATGTATACCAGCTAGACTTTAAGTATAAGTGGGAGAATTGATATGTCTTTATGTGTATACTAAAAGTTTAGCTTTAGTATAAGTGGGAGATTGTTGGTGTATACTGTAAAGCAAACTTTTGTTGGGCTTTTATGGATATATTCGATTTCCTTATTATCTGAAATAAATGGTTTTTCACATTATTGCAATCTTATTAATTGCTTGTATTACTTGTATGTCTATTTATCTTATATTGTAGATAATGTGGTGAGTTTGTAGTCACACAGAAGATCACATTGTCAGTTCCTTATAAGATATAAACAGTATTCACAACTGAGATAGTTCTGGACATAACTATTGGTATAAGTTGTAGTATGAACTTGTTAGTGGCTTGTCTTGGCCATTAGTTCATACTAGTACGCTATGTCGTATTGAATGGATCACAGTTAAGACATGTTCTTCTATTCTGACTGTTATGAAGAACTAAAGGTCTTGGTGACTCTTGTAATTCTTAACCCTAATTGTGATATCTAGATATGTGGAGCGCTTGTTCACTACTTTGATTTACTATGGGTGAGAATCTTGTTAGATTCAACGAACTATGTATTTTGGGTACTGACATCGTTTGCACGATGTCTATTTATTGACATTAAGGCACCGTGTCCTGGTGATCCAGGTTGATGACGTCCCCTTGAGGAAACTCATAAAGGATTGTCGTATTAAACCCTGCAGGTGGATTATATCCGTACGACAACAAGGTTGAGTGGTACTACTCAAGGAATAATAGATGTTAATTAATTAAAGCGGTCAGGAGCTTTAATAATTAATGGACGTGTGATATCTTTAACACGGGGAATTATAGAGTCTAATAGAAGCCCTGATTCGGTTCGGGATAGGATGGGAGTGCAATATTAATTCTCTAGTGGAATGAATTAATGTTCACGGGCCAAATAAATGTTCTGGGCTGAACATAAGAGTATTTGGGTCCGTGAGGAGCCCAAACCCTATACCTTCTAACAGATCTCTAGTCTGGCCCATGAAACTTAAGGAGTCTATATAAAGGCTTCAATTTCGTGTTTAAAACCCTAGCACTCTAAGATAAAACGTGCAGCAGCCGAAATTCGTGAGTGGGGTTGAGAGGGAGACGAAATTGTGAGGCACTTTTCTCCACGTTCGCTAGTTCGCCGTCCACCCGGTGTACGAACGAGGTTGGGAGACAGACTAGAAGATCAGTAGTGGAATCAACGCCTCGGTCTTCAAGGGTAACAGATCCAAACTTATCTTTAGATGCATGTTTAGGTCTTTAATTGTTTATACAAGTTTGGTATCCCAAAAACGATTTTGGGGACGGACCGCCTTCACCGGCGCGTTCCATCACAAAGAGCCCCGCCTCGAAGTACGAGCACAGATTAGCCTCGTGCAAAGAGACTTGTCTCTAAGCACGAGCACATATTAACCTCATGCAAAGAGCCTCTCCTCGAAGCACGAGCACAGATTAGCCTCGTACAAAGAGCCTCGCCTCGAAGCACGAGCATAAATTAACCTCATGCAAAGAGCCTTACCTCGAAGCACGAGCATAGATTAGCGTCGTGCAAAGAGCCTCGCCTCGAAGCACGAGCACACATTAGCCTCGTGCAAAGATCCTCGACTCTAAGCACGAGAACAAATAGCCTTGTGTAAAGAGCCTCATTTTTAAGCATGAGCACAGATTTGCCTCGTGCAATGAACTCACCTTGAAGCATGAACACAGATTAGCTAGGTGCAAAGAGCCTCGCCTCGAAGCACGAGCACAGATTAGCATCGTGCAAAGAGCCTCGCCTCGAAGCATGAGCACAGATTAGGCTCGTACAAAGACCCCCGTCTCTAAGCACGAGCACAGATTAGCGTCGTGCAAAGAGTCTCACCTCGAAGCATGAGCACATATTAGCCTTGTGCTAAGACCCTCATCTGTAAGCATGAGCACAGATTAGCCTCGTGCAAAGAGCTTCATCTCAAAGCACGATCATAGATTAGTCTCGTGCAAAGAGCCTCATCTCTAAGCACGAGCACAGATTAGCCTCGTGCAAAGAGCCTCGCATCGAAGTGCGAGCACAGATTACCCTCGTGCAAAGAGTCTCGCCCCGAAGCATGACCACAGATTAGCCTCGTGCAAAGTGCTTCGTCTCAAAGCACAAGCACAAGCATATATTAGCCTCGTGCAAAGAGCCTCATCTCTAGGCACGAGCACAGATTAACCTCGTGCAAAGAGCCTCATCTCGAAGCTTGAACACAGATTAGCTAGGTGCAAAGAGCCTCACCTCGAAGCACGAGCACAGATTAGCCTCGTCTCTAAGCACTAGCATAGATTAGCCTCGTGCAAAGAGCCTCGCCCCGAAGCACGAGCACAGATTAGCCTCGTGCAAAGAGCTTCGTCTCAAAGCACGAACACAGATTAGCATCGTGCAAAGAGCCTCATCTCTAAGCACGAGCACAGATTAGCCTCGTGCCAAGAGCCTCGTCTCGAAGCTTTATCATAGATTAGCTAGGTACAAAGAGCCTCACATCAAAGCACGAGCACGGATTAGCCTCGTCTCTAAGCACGAGCACAGATTAGCCTCTTGCAACGAGCCTCGCCTGGAAGCAAGAGCACAGATTAGCCTCGTGCAAAGAGCCTCGCCTCGAAGCACAAACACAGATTAGCTAGGTGCAAAGAGCCTCGCCCTAACGCACGAGCACAAATTAGCCTCATCACTAAGCACGAGCACATATTAGCCTCGTCCAAAGAACCTCACCTCGAAGCACGAGCACAGATTAGCCTCGTAGAAAGAGCCTCGCCTCGAAGCACGAGAATAGATTAGCCTCGTGCAAAGAGCCCCGCCTCGAAGTACGAGCACAGATTAGCCTCGTGCAAAGAGACTTGTCTCTAGCACGAGCACATATTAACCTCATGCAAATAGCCTCGCCTCGAAGCACGAGCACAGATTAGCCTCGTGCAAAGAGCCTTGCCTCGAAGCACGAGCATAGATTAACCTCATGCAAAGAGCATAGATTAACCTCATGCAAAGAGCCTCACCTTGAAGCATGAGCATAGATTAGTGTCGTGCAAAGTGCCTCGCCTCGAAGCACGAGCACACATTAGCCTCGTGCAAAGATCCTCGACTCTAAGCACGAGAACAAATAGCCTTGTGTAAAGAGCCTCACCTCAAAACACGAGCACATATTAGCCTTGTGCAAAGAGCCTCATCTCTAAGCACGAGTACAGATTAGCCTCGTGCAAAGAGCTTCGTCTCAAAGCACGAGCACAGATTAGCCTCGTGCAAAGAGCCTCATTTTTAAGCACGAGCACAGATTAGCCTCGTGCAATGAACTCGCCTTGAAGCACGAACACAGATTAGCTAGGTGCAAAGAGCCTCGCCTCGAAGCACGAGCACAGATTAGTCTCGTCTCTAAGCATGAGCACAAATTAGCCTCGTGCAAAGAGCCTCGCCTCGAAGCACGAGCACAGATTAGCCTCGTGCAAAGCCCCTCATCTCTAAGCACGAGCACATATTAGCCTTGTGCAAAGAGCCTCGCCTCGAAGCTCGAGAACAAATAGCCTCGTGCAAAGAGCCTTGTCCCTATGATTGAGTACAAATTAGCCTCGTGTAAATTGCTTCGTCTCAAAGCACGAGCACAGATTAGCATCGTGCAAAGAGCCTCACCTCGAAGCACGAGAATAGATTAGCCTCATGCAAAGAGCCTCGCCTCGAAGCACGAGAACAGATTTGCCTCGTTCAAAGAGCCTCGTCTCTAAGCACGAACAGAGGTTAGCCTCATGCAAAGAGCCTAGCCTCAAAGCACGAGCACAGATTTTCCTCGTGCAAAGAGCCTCGCCTCGAAGCACAAGCACAGATTAGCCTCGTGCATAGACCCTCGTCTCTAAGCACGAGCACAAATTAGCCTCGTGCAAAGAGCCTCTCCTCAAGGCACGATCTCAAATTAGCCTTGTGCAAAGAGCCTCGCCTCGAAGCACGAGAACAAATAGCCTCGTGCAAAGAGCCTTGTCCCTATGCATGAGCATAAATTAGCCTCGTGCAAATAGCTTCGTCTCAAAGTATGAGCACAGATTAGCCTCGTGCAAAGAGCCTCACCTCGAAGCACGAGTACAGATTAGCCTCGTGCAAAGACCCCCGTCTTTAAGCACGAGCACATATTAGCCTCGTGCAAAGACCCTCATCTCTAAGCACGAGCATAAATTAGCCTCGTGCAAATAGATTCGTCTCAAAGCACGAGCATATATTAGTGTCGTGCAAAGAGCCTCATCTCTAAGCACGAGCACAGATTAGCCTCGTGCAAAGAGCCTCACCTCGAAGCACGAGCACGGATTAGCCTCGTCTCTAAGCACGAGCACAGATTAGCCTCATGCAACGAGCATCGCCTCGAAGCACAAACACAGATTACCTAGGTGCAAAGAGCCTCGCCTTGGCGCACGAGCACAAATTAACCTCGTCACTAAGCACGAGCACATATTAGCCTCGTGCAAAGAACCTCACCTCGAAGCACGAGCACAGATTAGCCTCGTAGAAAGAGCCTCGCCTCGAAGCACGAGAATAGATTAGCCTCGTGCAAAGAGCCCCGCCTCGAAGTACTAGCACAGATTAGCCTCGTGCAAAGAGACTTGTCTCTAAGCACGAGCACATATTAACCTCATGCAAAGAGCCTCGCTCGAAGCACGGGCACATATTAGCCTCGTGCAAAGAGCCTCACCTCGAAGCATGAGCATAGATTAACCTCATGCAAAGAGCCTCACCTCGAAGCACGAGCATAGATTAGCGTCGTGCAAAGAGCCTCGCCTCGAAGCACGAGCACACATTAGCCTCGTGCAAAGATCCTCGACTCTAAGCACGAGAACAAATATCCTTGTGTAAAGAGCCTCACCTCAAAACACGAGCACATATTAGCCTTGTGCAAAGAGCCTCATCTCTAAGCACGAGCACAGATTAGCCTCGTGCAAAGAGCTTCGTCTCAAAGCACGAGCACAGATTAGCCTCGTGCAAAGAGCCTCATTTTTAAGCACGAGCACATATTTGCCTCGTGCAATGAACTCGCCTTGAAGCACGAACACAGATTAGCTAGGTGCAAAGAGCCTCGCCTCGAAGCACGAGCACAGATTAGTCTCGTCTCAAAGTACGAGCACAGATTAGCATCGTGCAAAGAGCCTCGCCTCGAAGCATGAGCACAGATTAGGCTTGTGCAAAGACCTCCGTCTCTAAGCATGAGCACAGATTAGCGTCGTGCACATATTAGCCTCGTGCTAAGACCCTCATCTCTAAGCATGAGCACAGATTAGCCTCGTGCAAAGAGCTTCATCTCAAAGCACGATCATATATTAGCCTCGTGCAAAGAGCCTCATCTTTAAGCACGAGCACAAATTAGCCTCGTGCAAAGAGCCTCGCCTCGAAGCACGAGCACAAATTACCCTCGTGCAAAGAGCCTCGCCCCGAAGCATGACCACAGATTAGCCTCGTGCAAAGAGCTTCGTCTCAAAGCACAAGCACAAGCACATATTAGCCTCGTGCAAAGAGCCTCATCTCTAGGCACGAGCACAGATTAGCCTCGTGCAAAGAGCCTTGTCTCGAAGCTTGAACACAGATTAGCTAGGTGCAAAGAGCCTCACCTCGAAGCACGAGCACAGATTAGCCTCGTCTCTAAGCACGAGCATAGATTAGCCTCGTGCAAAGAGCCTCGCCTCGAAGCACGAGCACAAATTAGCCTCGTGCAAAGAGCTTCGTCTCAAAGCACTAACACAGATTAGGATCGTGCAAAGAGCCTCATCTCTAAGCACGAGCACAGATTAGCCTCGTGCCAAGAGCCTCGTCTCGAAGCTTTAACACAGATTAGCTAGGTACAAAGAGCCTCACCTCGAAGCATGAGCACGGATTAGCCTCGTCTCTAAGCACGAGCACAGATTAGCCTCATGCAACGAGCCTCGCCTAGAAGCAAGAGCACAGATTAGCCTCGTGCAAAGAGCCTCGCCTCGAAGCACAAACACAGATTAGCTAATTGCAAAGAGCCTCGCCTTGACGCACGAGCACAAATTAGCCTCGTCACTAAGCACGAGCACATATTAGCCTCGTGCAAAGAACCTCATCTCGAAGCACGAGCACATATTAGCCTCGTAGAAAGAGCCTCGCCTCGAAGCACGAGAATAGATTAGCCTCGTGCAAAGAGCCCCGCCTCGAAGTACGAGCACAGATTAGCCTCGTGCAAAGAGACTTGTCTCTAAGCACGAGCACATATTAACCTCATGCAAAGAGCCTCACCTCGAAGCTCGAGCAAAGATTAGCCTCGTGCAAAGAGCCTCGCCTCAAAGCACGAGCATAGATTAACCTAATGCAAAGAGCCTCGCCTCGAAGCACGAGCATAGATTAGCGTCATGCAAAGAGCCTCACCTCGAAGCACGAGCACAGATTAGCCTCGTGCAAAGATCCTTGACTCTAAGCACGAGAACAAATAGCCTTGTGTAAAGAGCCTCACCTCAAAACACGAGCACATATTAGCCTTGTGCAAAGATCCTCATCTCTAAGCACGAGCACAGATTAGCCTCGTGCAAAGAGCTTCGTCTAAAAGCACGAGCACAGATTAGCCTCGTGCAAAGAGCCTCATTTCTAAGCACGAGCACAGATTAGCCTCGTGCAATGAACTTGCCTTGAAGCATGAACACAGATTAGCTAGGTGCAAAGAGCCTCGCCTCGAAGCACGAGCACAGATTAGTCTCGTCTCTAAGCATGAGCACAGATTAGCCTCGTGCAAAGAGCCTCGCCTCGAAGCACGAGCACAGATTAGCCTCGTGCAAAGACCCTCATCTCTAAGCACGAGCACAAATTAGCCTTGTGCAAAGAGCCTCGCCTCGAAGCACGAGAACAAATAACCTCGTGCAAAGAGCCTTGTCCCTATGCATGAGTACAAATTAGCCTCGTGTAAATTGCTTCGTCTCAAAGCACGAGCACAGATTAGCATCGTGCAAAGAGCCTCACCTCGAAGCATGAGCACAGATTAGGCTCGTGCAAAGAGCCTCGCCTCGAAGCACGAGAACAGATTTGCCTCGTGCTAAGAGCTTCATCTCTAAGCACGAGCAGAGGTTAGCCTCGTGCAAAGAGCCTCGCATCGAAGCACAAGCACATATTAGCCTCGTGCAAAGAGCCTCACCTCGAAGCACGAGCACAGATTACCCTCGTGCAAAGAGCCTCGCCCCGAAGCATGACCACATATTAGCCTCGTGCAAAGAGCTTCATCTCAAAGCACAAGAACATATTAGCCTCGTGCAAAGAGCCTCATCTCTAAGAACGAGCACAGATTAGCCTCGTGCAAAGAGCCTCGTCTCGAAGCTTGAACACAGATTAGCTAGGTGCAAAGAGCCTCACCTCGAAGCACGAGCACATATTAGCCTCGTCTCTAAGCACGAGCATAGATTAGCCTCGTGCAAAGAGCCTGGCCCCGAAGTACAAGCACAGATTAGCCTCGTGCAAAGAGCTTCATCTCAAAGCACGAACACGGATTAGCCTCGTGCAAAGAGCCTCATCTCTAAGCACGAGCACAGATTGACCTCGTGAAAAGAGCCTCGTCTAGAAGCTTTAACACAGATTAGCTAGGTACAAAGAGCCTCACCTTGAAGCACGTGCACGGATTAGCCTCATCTCTAAGCACGAGCACAGATTAGCCTCATGCAACGAGCCTCGCCTCGAAGCAAGAGCACAGATTAGCCTCATGTAAAGAGCCTCGCCTCGAAGCACAAACACAAATTAGCTAGGTGCAAAGAGCCTCACCTCGAAGCACGAGCACAGATTAGCCTCGTCTCTAAGCACGAGCACATATTAACCTCATGCAAAGAGCCTCGCCTCGAAACACGAGCACATATTAGATTCGTGCAAAGAGCCTCGCCTCGAAGCACGAGCATAGATTAACCTCACGCAAAGAGCCTCACCTCGAAGCACGAGCACAGATTAGCATCGTGCAAAGAGCCTCGCCTCGAAGCATGAGCACAGATTAGCCTCGTGCAAAGATCCTCGACTCTAAGCAAGAGAACAAATAGCCTCGTATAAAGAGCCTCACCTCAAAACACGAGCACATATTACCCTTGTGCAAAGATCCTCATCTTTAAACACGAGCACAGATTAGCCTCGTGCAAAGAGCTTGGTCTTAAAGCACGAGTACAGATTAGCCTCGTGCAAAGAGCCTCATTTCTAAGCACGAGCACAAATTAGCCTCGTGCAATGAACTCGCCTTGAAGCACGAACACATATTAGCTAGGTGCAAAGAGCCTCGCCTCGAAGCACGAGCACAGATTAGTCTCGTCTCTACGCATGAGCATAGATTAGCCTCGTGTAAAGAGCCTCGCCTTGAAGCACGAGCACAAATTAGCCTCGTGCAAAGACCCTCGTCTCTAAGCACGAGAACAGATTAGCCTCATGTAAAGAGCCTCGCCCCAAAGCACGAGCACAGATTAGCATCGTGCAAAGAGCATAGCCTCAAATCACGAGCACAGATTACCCTCATGCACAGAGCCTCACCTCGAAACACGAGCACAGATTAGCCTCGTGCAAAGACCCACGCCTCGAAGCACGAGAATAGATTAGCCTCATGCAAAGAGCCTCGCCTCGAAGCACCAGAACAGATTTGCCTCGTGCAAAGAGCCTCGTCTCTAAGCACGAGCAGAGGTTAGCCTCATGCAAAGAGCCTAGCCTCGAAGCACGAGCACAGATTTGCCTCGTGCAAAGAGCCTCGCCTCGAAGCACAAGCACAGATTAGCCTCGTGCATAGACCCTCGTCTCTAAGCACGAGCACAGATTAGCCTCGTGCAAAGAGCCTCACCTCAAAGCACGATCACAGATTAGCCTTGTGCAAAGAGCCTCGCCTCGAAGCACGAGAACAAATAGCCTCGTGCAAAGAGCCTTGTCCTTATGCATGAACATAAATTAACCTCGTGCAAATAGCTTCGTCTCAAAGTATGAGCACAGATTAGCCTCGTGCAAAGAGCCTCACCTCGAAGCACGAGCACAGATTAGCCTTGTGCAAAGACCCCCGTCTTTAAGCACGAGCACATATTAGCCTCGTGCAAAGACCCTCGTGTCTAAGCACGAGCACAAATTATCCTCGTGCAAATAGATTCGTCTCAAAGCACGAGCACACATTAGCCTCGTGCAAAGAGTCTCATCTCTAAGCACGAGCACAGATTAGCTTCGTGCAAAGAGCCTCATCTCTAAGCAAGAGCATAGATTAGCCTCGTCTCGAACCTTTAACACATATTAGCTAGGTACAAAGAACCTTACCTCGAAGCACGAGCATAGATTAGCCTCACCTCAAAGCACGAGCACAAATTAGCCTCGTGCAAAGAGCCTTACCCCGAAGCACGAGAACAGATTAGCCTCGTGCAAAGAGCTTCGTCTTAAAGCACAAGAACATATTAGCCTCGTGCAAAGAGCCTCATCTCTAAGCACGAGCCTCGTGCAAAGAGCCTTATCTCGAAGCTTTAACACAGAATAGCTAGGTGCAAAGAGCCTCACCTCGAAGCACGAGCACAGATTAGTCTCGTCTCTAAGCACGAGCACAGATTAGCCTCGTGCAAAGAGCTTCGTCTCAAAGCACGAGCACAGATTAGCCTCGTGCAAAAAGCCTCATCTCTAGGCACGAGTACAGATTAGCCTCGTGCAAAGAGCCTCATCTCTAAGCACGAGCACAGATTAGCCTTGTGCAAAGAGCTTCGCCTCAAAGCACGAGCACATAATAGCCTCGTGCAAAGAGCCTCATCTCTAAGCACGAGCACATATTAGCCTCGTGCAAAGAGCCTTGTCTCGAAGCTCGAACACAGATTAGCTAGGTGCAAAGAGCCTCGCCTCGAAGAACGAGCACAGATTAGCCTCGTCTCTAAGCACGAGCACATATTAACCTCATGCAAAGAGCCTCGCCTCGAAACACGAACACATATTAGATTCATGCAAAGAGCCTCGCCTCGAAGCACGAGCATAGATTAACCTCACGCAAAGAGCCTCACCTCGAAGCACGAGCACAGATTAGTGTCGTGCAAAGAGCCTCGCCTCGAAGCATGAGCACAGATTAGCCTCGTGCAAAGATCCTCGACTCTAAGCAAGAGAACAAATAGCCTCGTATAAAGAGCCTCACCTCAAAACACGAGCACATATTAGCCTTGTGCAAAGAGCCTCATCTCTAAGCACGAGCACAGATTAGCCTCGTGCAAAGAGCTTCGTCTCAAAGCACAAGTACAGATTAGCCTCGTGCAAAGAGCCTCATTTCTAAGCACGAGCACAGATTAGCCTCGTGCAATGAACTCGCCTTGAAGCACGAACACAGATTAGCTAGGTGCAAAGAGCCTCGCCTCGAAGCACGAGCACAGATTAGTCTCGTCTCTACGCATGAGCATAGATTAGCCTCGTGTAAAGAGCCTCTCCTTGAAGCACGAGCACAAATTAGCCTCGTGCAAATACCCTCGTCTCTAAGCACGAGAAAAGATTAGCCTCATGTAAAGAGCCTCACCCCAAAGCACGAGCACAGATTAGCATCGTGCAAAGAGCATCGCCTCGAATCACGAGCACAGATTACCCTCATGCACAGAGCCTCGCCTCGAGACACGAGCACAGATTAGCCTCGTGCAAAGACCCATGCCTCGAAGCACGAGAATAGATTAGCCTCATGCAAAGAGTCTCGCCTCGAAGCACCAGAACAGATTTGCCTCGTGCAAAGAGCCTCGTCTCTAAGCACGAGCAGAGGTTAGCCTCATGCAAAGAGCCTAGCCTCGAAGCACGAGCACAGATTTGCCTCGTGCAAAGAGCCTCACCTCGAAGCACAAGCACAGATTAGCCTCGTGCATAGACCCTCGTCTCTAAGTACGAGCACAGATTAGCCTCGTGCAAAGAGCCTCACCTCAAAGCACGATCACAAATTAGCCTTGTGCAAAGAGCCTCGCCTCGAAGCACGAGAACAAATAGCCTCGTGCAAAGAGCCTTGTCCTTATGCATGAACATAAATTAGCCTCGTGCAAATAGCTTCGTCTCAAAGTATGAGCACAGATTAGCCTCGTGCAAAGAGCCTCACCTCGAAGCACGAGCACAGATTAGCCTCGTGCAAAGACCCCGTCTTTAAGCATGAGCACATATTAGCCTCGTGCAAAGACCCTCGTCTCTAAGCACGAGCACAAATTAGCCTCTTGCAAATAGATTCGTCTCAAAGCACGAGCACATATTAGCCTCGTGCAAAGAGCCTCTTCTCTAAGCACGAGCACAGATTAGCCTCGTGCAAAGAGCCTCGTCTCGAACCTTTAACACATATTAGCTAGGTGCAAAAAACCTCACCTCGAAGCACGAGCATAGATTAGCCTCACCTCAAAGCACGAGCACAAATTAGCCTCGTGCAAAGAGCCTCACCCCGAAGCACGAGAACAGATTAGCCTCGTGCAAAGAGCTTCGTCTTAAAGCACAAGAACATATAAGCCTCGTGTAAAGAGCCTCATCTCTAAGCACGAGCCTCGTGCAAAGAGCGCCATCTCGAAGCTTTAACACAGAATAGCTAGGTGCAAAGAGCCTCACCTCGAAGCACGAGCACAGATTAGTCTCGTCTCTAAGCACGAGCACAGATTAGCCTTGTGCAAAGAGCTTCGTCTCAAAGCACGAGCACAGATTAGCCTCGTGCAAAAAGCCTCATCTCTAGGCACGAGTACAGATTAGCCTCGTGCAAATAGCCTCATCTCTAAGCACGAGCACAGATTAGCCTTGTGCAAAGAGCTTCGCCTCAAAGCACGAGCACAGATTAGCCTCGTTCAAAGAGCCTCATCTCTAAGCACGAGCACAGATTAGCCTCGTGCAAAGAGCCTCGTCTCGAAGCTCGAACACAGATTAGCTAGGTGCAAAGAGCCTCGCCTCGAAGAACGAGCACAGATTAGCCACATCTCTAAGCACGAGCACAGATTAGCCTCGTGCAAAGAGCCTTGCCTAAAAGTATGAGCACAGATTAGCCTCGTGCAAAGAACCTTGTCACGAAGAACGAGAAAAGATTAGCCTCGTGCAAAGGGCATCATCTCAAAGCACGAGCACACATTAGCCTCATGCAAAGAACCTCGCCTCAAAGCACGAGCACAGATTAGCCTCGTGCAAAGAGCCTAGCCTCGAAGCAAGAGAATAGATTAGCCTCGTACAAAGAGCCTCGCCTCGAAGTATGAGTACAGATTAGCCTCGTGCAAAGAGCCTCATCTCTAAGCACGAGCACAGATTAGCTTCATGCAAAGAGCCTCATATCGAACCTTTAACACATATTAGCTAGGTACAAAGAACCTCACCTCGAAGCACGAGCATAGATTAGCCTCACCTCAAAGCACGAGCACAAATTAGCCTCGTGCAAAGAGCCTCACCCCGAAGCACGAGAACAAATTAGCCTCGTGCAAAGAGCTTCATCTCTAAACACGAGCCTCGTGCAAAGAGCCTCATCTCGAAGCTTTAACACAGAATAGCTAGGTGCAAAGAGCCTCACCTCGAAGCACGAGCACAGATTAGTCTCGTCTCTAAGCACGAGCACAGATTAGCCTCGTGCAAAGAGCTTCATCTCAAAGCACGAGCACAGATTAGCCTCGTGCAAAAAGCCTCATCTCTAGGCACGAGTACAGATTAGCCTCGTGCAAAGAGCCTCATCTCTAAGCACGAGCACAGATTAACCTTGTGCAAAGAGCTTCGCCTCAAAGCACGAGCACAGATTAGCCTCGTGCAAAGAGCCTCATCTCTAAGCACGAGCACAGATTAGCCTCGTGCAAAGAGCCTCGTCTCGAAGCTCGAACACAGATTAGCTAGGTGCAAAGAGCCTCGCCTCGAAGAACGAGCACAGATTAGCCTCGTCTCTAAGCACGAGCACATATTAACCTCATGCAAAGATCCTCGCCCCGAAACACGAGCACATATTAGATTCGTGCAAAGAGCCTCGCCTCGAAGCACGAGCATAGATTAACCTCACGCAAAGAGCCTCACCTCGAAGCACAAGCACAGATTAGCGTCGTGCAAAGAGCCTCGCCTCGAAGCATGAGCACAGATTAGCCTCGTGCAAAGATAATCGACTCTAAGCAAGAGAACAAATAGCCTCGTATAAAGAGCCTCACGTCAAAACACGAGCACATATTAGCCTTGTGCAAAGAGCCTCATCTCTAAGCACGAGCACAGATTAGCCTCGTGCAAAGAGCTTCGTCTCAAAGCACGAGTACAGATTAGCCTCGTGCAAAGAGCATCATTTCTAAGCACGAGCACAGATTAGCCTCGTGCAATGAACTCGCCTTGAAGCACGAACACCGATTAGCTAGGTGCAAAGAGCCTCGCCTCGAAGCACGAGTACAGATTAGTCTCGTCTCTACGCATGAGCATAGGTTAGCCTCGTGTAAAGAGCCTCACCTTGAAGCACGAGCACAAATTAGCCTCGTGCAAATACCCTCGTCTCTAAGCACGAGAACAGATTAGCCTCATGTAAAGAGCCTCGCCCCAAAGCACGAGCACAGATTAGCATCGTGCAAAGAGCATCGCCTCGAATCACGAGCACAGATTACCCTCATGCACAGAGCCTCTCCTCGAAACACGAGCACAAATTAGCCTCGTGCAAAGACCCACGCCTCGAAGCACGAGAATAGATTAGCTTCATGCAAAGAGCCTCGCCTCGAAGCACCAGAATAGATTTGCCTCGTGCAAAGAGCCTCGTCTCTAAGCACGAGCAGAGGTTAGCCTCATGCAAAGAGCCTAGCCTCGAAGCACGAGCACAGATTTGCCTCGTGCAAAGAGCCTCGCCTCGAAGCACAAGCACAGATTAGCCTCGTGCATAGACCCTCGTCTCTAAGCACGAGCACAGATTAGCCTTGTGCAAAGTGCCTCACCTCAAAGCACGATCACAGATTAACCTTGTGCAAAGAGCCTCGCCTCGAAGCACGAGAACAAATAGCCTCGTGCAAAGAGCCTTGTCCTTATGCATGAACATAAATTAGCCTCGTGCAAATAGCTTCGTCTCAAAGTATGAGCACAGATTAGCCTCGTGCAAAGAGCCTCACCTCGAAGCACGAGCACAGATTAGCCTCGTGCAAAGACCCCGTCTTTAAGCACGAGCACATATTAACCTCGTGCAAAGACCCTCGTCTCTAAGCACGAGCACAAATTAGCCTCGTGCAAATAGATTCGTCTCAAAGCACGAGCACATATTAGCCTCGTGCAAAGAGCCTCATCACTAAGCACGAGCACAGATTAGCCTCGTGCAAAGAGCCTCGTCTCGAACCTTTAACACATATTAGCTAGGTGCAAAAAACCTCACCTCGAAGCACGAGCATAGATTAGCCTCACCTCAAAGCACGAGCACAAATTAGCCTCGTGCAAACAGCCTCACCCCGAAGCACGAGAACAGATTAGCCTCGTGCAAAGAGCTTCGTCTTAAAGCACAAGAACATATTAACCTCGTGCAAAGAGCCTCATCTCTAAGCACGAGCCTCGTGCAAAGAGCCTCATCTCAAAGCTTTAACACAGAATAGCTAGGTGCAAAGAGCCTCACCTCGAAGCAGGAGCACAGATTAGTCTCGTCTCTAAGCACGAGCACAGATTAGCCTCGTGCAAAGAGCTTCGTCTCAAAGCACGAGCACAGATTAGCCTCGTGCAAAAAGCCTCATCTCTAGGTACGAGTACAGATTAGCCTCGTGCAAAGAGCCTCATCTCTAAGCACGAGCACAGATTAGCCTTGTGCAAAGAGCTTCGCCTCAAAGTACGAGCACAGATTAGCCTCGTTCAAAGAGCCTCATCTCTAAGCACGAGCACAGATTAGCCTCGTGCAAAGAGCCTCGTCTCGAAGCTCGAACACAGATT
The DNA here is from genome assembly GCA_947034835.1 of Ballota nigra. Taxonomy (NCBI): domain Eukaryota; kingdom Viridiplantae; phylum Streptophyta; class Magnoliopsida; order Lamiales; family Lamiaceae; genus Ballota; species Ballota nigra. The sequence continues at coordinate 33,227,822 of OX344729.1, read as the reverse complement.
AGCTAGGTGCAAAGAGCCTCGTCTCGAAGAACGAGCACAGATTAGCCACGTCTCTAAGCACGAGCACTGATTAGCCTCGTGCAAAGAGCCTTACCTAAAAGTACGAGCACAGATTAGCCTCGTTCAAAGAACCTTATCTCGAAGAACGAGAAAAGATTAGCCTCGTGCAAAGGGCATCATCTCAAAGCACGAGCACACATTAGCCTCATGCAAAGAACCTCGCCTCAAAGCACGAGCACAGATTAGCCTCGTGCAAAGAGCCTAGCCTCGAAGCAAGAGAATAGATTAGCCTCGTACAAAGAGCCTCGCCTCGAAGTATGAGTACAGATTAGCCTCGTGCAAAGAGACTCGTCTCTAAGCACGAGCAAAGATTAATCTCATGCAAAGAGCCTCGCCTCGAACCAAGAGCACAGATTAGCCTCGTCACTAAGCACGAGCACAGATTTGACTCGTACAAAGATCCTCGTCTCTAAGCACGAGCACAAATTAGCCTCGTGCAAAGAACTTTGCCTCGAAGCACGAGCACAGATTAGCCTCATGGAAAGAGCCTCGCCTTGAAGTACGAGAATAGATTAGCCTAGTGGAAAGAGCCCCACCTCGAAGTACGAGCACAGATTAGCCTCGTGCAAAGAGATTTTTCTCTAAACACAAGCACATATTAGCCTCGTACAAAGAGTCTCGCCTCGAACCACGAGCACAGATTAACCTCATGCAAAGAGCCTCGCCTCGAAGCACGAGTACAGATTAACGCCGTGTAAAGAGCCTCGCCTCGAAGCACGAGCACAGATTAGCCTCGTGCAAAGACCCTCGCCTCGAAGCACGAGAATAGATTAGCCTCATGCAATGAGCCTCGCCTCGAAGCACCAGAACAGATTTGCCTCGTGCAAAGAGCCTTGTCTCTAAGCACGAGCAGAGGTTAGCCTCATGCAAAGAGCCTAGCCTCGAAGCACGAGCACAGATTTGCCTCTTGCAAAGAGCCTCACCTCGAAGCACAAGCACAGATTAGCCTCGTGCATAGACCCTCGTCTCTAAGCACGAGCACAGATTAGCCTCGTGCAAAGAGCCTCACCTCAAAGCACGATCACAGATTAGCCTTGTGCAAAGAGCCTCGCCTCGAAGCTCGAGAACAAATAGCCTCGTGCAAAGAGCCTTGTCCTTATGCATGAGCATAAATTAGCCTCGTGCAAATACCTTCGTCTCAAAGTATGAGCACAGATTAGCCTTGTGCAAAGAGCCTCACCTCGAAGCACGAGCACAGATTAGCCTCGTGTAAAGACCCCCGTCTTTAAGCACGAGCACATATTAGCCTCGTGCAAAGACCCTCGTCTCTAAGCACGAGCACAAATTAGCCTCGTGCAAATAGATTCGTCTCAAAGCACGAGCACATATTAGCCTCGTGCAAAGAGCCTCATCTCTAAGCACGAGCACAGATTAGCCTCGTGCAAAGAGCCTCGTCTAGAACCTTTAACACATATTAGCTAGGTGCAAAGAACCTCACCTCGAAGCACGAGCACAGATTAGCCTCACATCAAAGCACGAGCACAAATTAGCCTCGTGCAAAGAGCCTCACCCCGAAGCACGAGCACAGATTAGCCTCGTGCAAAGAGCTTTGTCTTAAAGCACAAACACATATTAGCCTCGTGCAAAGAGCCTCATCTCTAAGCACGAGCCTCGTGCAAAGAGCCTCATCTCGAAGCTTTAACACAGAATAGCTAGGTGCAAAGAGCCTCCCCTCGAAACACGAGCACAGATTAGTCTCGTCTCTTAGCACGAGCACAGATTAGCCTCCTGCAAAGAGCTTCGTCTCAAAGCACGAGCACAGATTAGCCTCGTGCAAAAAGCCTCATCTCTAGGCACGAGCACAGATTAGCCTCGTGCAAAGAGCCTCATCTCTAAGCACGTGCACAGATTAACCTTGTGCAAAGAGCTTCGCCTCAAAGCACGAGCACAAATTAGCCTCGTGCAAAGAGCCTCATCTCTAAGCACGAGCACAGATTAGCCTCGTGCAAAGAGCCTCGTCTCGAAGCTCGAACACAGATTAGATAGGTGCAAAGAGCCTCGCCTCGAAGAACGAGCACAGATTAGCCTCATCTCTAAGCACGAGCACAGATTAGCCTCGTGCAAAGAGCCTTGCCTAAAAGCACGAGCACAGATTAGCCTCGTGCAAAGAACCTCGTCTCAAAGCACGAGAAAAGATTAGCCTCGTGCAAAGGGCATCATCTCAAAGCACGAGCATACATTAGCCACATGCAAAGAACCTCGCCTCAAAGCACGAGCACAGATTAGCCTCGAGCAAAGAGCCTAGCCTCGAAGCACGAGAATAGATTAGCCTCGTGCAAAGAGCCTTGCCTCAAAGTATGAGCACAGATTAGCCTCGTGCAAAGAGACTCGTCCCTAAGCACGAACAAAGATTAATCTCATGCAAAGAGCCTCGCCTCGAACTACGAGCACAGATTAGCCTCGTCACTAAGCACGAGCACAAATTTGACTCGTGCAAAGATCCTCGTTTCTAAGCACGAGCACAGATTAGCCTCGTGCAAAGTACTTTACCTCGAAGCACGAGCACAGATTAGCCTCGTGGAAAGAGCCTCACCTCGAAGTACGAGAATAGATAAGCCTCGTGGAAAGAGCCCCACCTCGAAGTACGAGCACAAATTAGCCTCGTGCAAAGAGATTTGTCTCTAAACACGAGCACATATTAGCCTGGTACAAAGAGCCTCGCCTCGAACCACGAGCACAGATTAACCTCATGCAAAGAGCCTCGCCTCGAAGCACGAGTACAGATTAGCGCCGTGTAAAGAGCCTCGCCTCGAAGCACGAGCACAAATTAGCCTCGTGCAAAGACCCTCGTCTCTAAGCACGAGAACAAATAGCCTCGTGCAAAGAGCCTCATCTCTAAGCGCGAGCACAGATTAGTCTCGTGCAAAGAGCTTCGTCTCAAAGCACGAGCACATATTAGCCTCGTGCAAAGAGCCTCATCTCTAAGGACGAGCACAGATTAGCCTCGTGCAAAGAACTCGTCTCGAAGCATGAACACAGATTAATTAGGTGCAAATAGTCTCGCCTCGAAGAACGAGCATAGATTAGTCTCATCTCTAAGCATGAGCACAAATTAGCCTCGTGCAAAGATCCTCGTCTCTAAGCACGAGCACAGATTATCCTCATGCAAAGAACGTCGCCTTGAAGCACGAGCACAGATTAGCCTCGTGGAAAGAGCCTTGCCTCGAAGCACGAGAATAGGTTAGCCTCGTGCAAAGAGCCCCGCCTCGAAGTACGAGAACAGATTAGCCTCGTGCACAGACCCTCGTCTCTAAGCACGAGCACAGATTAGCCTCGTGCAAAGAGCCTCATCTATAAGCACGAGCACAGATTATCCTCATGCAAAGAACGCCGCCTCGAAGCACGAGCACAGATTAGCCTCGTGGAAAGAGCCTTGCCTCGAAGCACGAGAATAGGTTAGCCTCGTGCAAAGAGCCCCGCCTCGAAGTACGAGCACAGATTAGCCTCTTGCAAAGAGCCTCATCTCTAGGCACGAGCACATATTAGCCTCGTGTAAAGAGCCTCATCTATAAGCACGAGCACAGATTAGCCTCGTGCAAAGAGCTTCGTCTCAAAGCACGAGCACATATTAGCCTTGTGCAAAGAGCCTCATCTCTAAGAACGAGCACAGATTAGCCTCGTGCAAAGAGCCTCGTCTCGAAGCTCAAACACAGATTAGCTAGGTGCAAAGAGCCTCGCCTCGAAGAATGAGCACAGATTAGCCTCATCTCTAAGCACGAGCACAAATTGGCCTCGTGCAAAGAGCCTCGCCTCGAAGCACGATCACAGATTAGCCTCCTGCAAAGAACCTCTTCTCAAAGCACGAGAAAAGATTAGCCTTGTGCAGAGGGCATCATCTCAAAGCACGACCACACATTAGCCTCATGCAAAGAACCTCGCCTCGAAGCACGAGCACAGATTAGCCTCGTGCAAAGAGCCTCGCCTCAAAACACAAGAATAGATTAGCCTCGTGCAAAGAGTCTCGCCTCGAAGTATGAGCACAGATTAGGCTCGTGCAAAGAGACTCGTCTCTAAGCACGAGCAAAGATTAATCTCATGCAACGAGCCTCGCCTCGAAGCACGTGTGATGGTCCCAAAAAGGTTATCCAGCGGAAAGCGTTTTGAGTTTATTTTTAATGAAAACCCTTTTTTTATTAAGTGCTAAAAGAAAAGTGCAGAAAACTTAAAAGCATAAAGTAGAGAACACCAGATTTATAGTCCTACGTCCACTCTCCCTTTCTCCAAAGGGGACTTTCTCTCCAACCAACGTACTCACGAACCACTGGAATTTGGAAGTACCAGCTCCTTCGAACAACAACTTACCACAACCTTTCAAGATGAACAGGTTAATTATAAGATCCAACTAAAACTCCTAATGAGTATATAAACTTGAATGAACAAGGTGAGTGAGTGGAAGAGTTCGTGTGTCTTTGTGTGTTCTCGTGCGACTCTTATATCTTGAACTCATCACAACACTCCTATATATAGTTGTAGGAATTAACTAGCCGTTGGAAGCTAGCAATTCAAACAACCATAATTGGAGGAATATAATCAATCACAGATTGATTATATGATTGATTAGTTGACTTTCAATCAAGCAATCAATCAATCAGATCCTCCATCAGTTGACTCTCCAGATTGCTTTCTTCTCCATCATGATCTCCAAAATCTCCTTGTCTCCAGATTACACGCAGCCTCTAAGTGGGTGAACTAATCCATCTCCCTCATCTGGTCAGGACTCGTCTGGTCTGGGGTCTTCTGGTCTGGTCTGGTCAGGTAACACTTCTGCTCAGAACCTCATCTGGAAGAGGTCTTCTGGTCAGACTCCTCTGGTCGGACTCCTCTGGTCAGACTCCTCTGGCAGACTCCTCTGGTCGGACTCCTCTGGTGACTCTTCTGGTCAGACTCCTCTGGTGACTCTTCTGGTCCTTTGGTCAGAGCTCATCTGGTCCATTCCTCATCTGGTCACCTCCTCTGATCAGACTCCTCTGGTCACCTCTCATCTGGTCACCTCCTCTGATCAGACTCCTCTGGTCACCTCTCATCTGGTCTGGACAGATTTCTTCCCCCTTAACCAAAGACCCATTCTAGACCAAGACTAATCTGTAGCTGACTAACAGGTTCAACTAGTCCTATTACAAGTTCTTGTTTTAACATCTTCAAAACATCTAATCTATATCCTAACAACGTGCACAGATTAACCTCGTGCAAAGAGCCTCGCCTCGAAGCACAAACACAGATTAGCTAGGTGCAAAGAGCCTCGCCTTAACGCACGAGCACAGATTAGCCTCGTCACTAAGCACGAGCACAGATTTGACTCGTGCAAAGATCCTCGTCTCTAAGAACGAGCACAGATTAGCCTCGTGCAAAGAACCTCGCCTCGAAGCACGAGAACAGATTAGCCTCATCCAAAGAGCCTCGTCTCGAAGCACGAACACAAATTAGCGCCAGGAAAAGACCCTCGCCTCGAAGCAAGAGCACAGATTAGCCTCGTGCAAAGACCCTCGTCTCTAAGCACAAGAACAAATAGCCTCGTGCAAAGAGTCTCACCTCAAAATACGAGCACAGATTAGCCTTGTGCAAAGAGCCTCATCTCTAAGCACGAGTACAGATTAGCCTCGTGCAAAGAGCTTCGTCTCAAAGCACGAGCACATATTAGCCTCGTGCAAAGAGCCTCATCTCTAAGCACGAGCACAGATTAGCCTCGTGCAAAGAGCCTTGCCTCGAAGTATGAGCACAGATTAGCCTCGTGCAAAGAGACTCGTCTCTAAGCACGAGCAAAGATCAATCTCATGCAAAGAGCCTCGTCTCAAAGCACGTGCACAGATTAGCCTCGTGCAAAGAGCCTCGCCTCGAAGCACAAACACAGATTAGCTAGGTGCAAAGAGCCTCGCCTTAACGCACGAGCACAGATTAGCCTTGTCACTAAGCACGAGCACAGATTTGACTCGTGCAAAGATCCTCGTCTCTAAGCACGAGCACAGATTAGCCTCATGCAAAGAACCTCGCCTCGAAGCACGAGAACATATTAGCCTCGTGGAAAGAGCCTCGCCTCGAAGCACGAGAATAGATTAGCATCGTGCAAAGACCCCCGCCTCGAAGTACGAGCACAGATTAGCCTCGTGCAAAGAGACTTATCTCTAAGCACGAGCACATATTAGCCTCATACAAAGAGCCTCGCCTCGAAGCACGAGGACATATTAACCTCATGCAAAGAGCCTCACCTTGAAGCACGAGCTCAGTTTAGCACCGTGTAAAGAGCCTCGCCTCGAAGCACGAGCACAGATTAGCCTCGTGCAAAGACCCTCGTCTCTAAGCACGAGAATAAATAGCCTCGTGCAAAGAGCCTCACCTCAAAATACGAGCACATATTAGCCTTGAGCAAAGAGCCTCATCTCTAAGCACGAGCACAGATTAGCCTCGTGCAAAGAGCTTCGTCTCAAAGCACGAGCACATATTAGCCTCGTGTAAAGAGCTTCATCTCTAAGCACGAGCACAGATTAGCCTCGTGCAAAGAACTCGTCTCGAAGCACGGACACAGATTAACTAGGTGCAAAGAGCCTCGCTTCGAAGTACGAGCATAGATTAGTCTCGTCTCTAAGCATGAGCACAGATTAGCCTCGTACAAAGAGCCTTGCTTCAAAGCACGAGCACAGATTAGCCTCGTCACTAAGCACGAGCATAGATTAGAATCGTGCAAAGATCCTCGTCTCTAAGCACGAGCACAGATTATCCTCGTGCAAAGAAACTCACCTCGAAGCACAAGCACATATTAGCCTCGTGGAAAGAGCCTTGCCTCGAAGCACGAGAATAGGTTAGCCTCGTGCAAAGAGCCCCGCCTCGAAGTACGAGCACATAATATCCTTGTGCAAAGACCCTCGTCTCTAAGCACGTGAACAAATAGCCTCATGCAAAGAGACTCACCTCAAAACAGGACCACAGATTAGCCTTGTGCAAAGAGCCTCATCTCTAAGCACGAGCACAGATTAGCATCGTGCAAAGAGCCTTGCCTCGAAGCACTAGCACAGATTAGACTCGTGCCAAGATCCTCGTCTCTAAGCACGAGCACAGATTATCCTCGTGCAAAGAACCTCGCCTCGAAGAACGAGCATAGATTAGCCTCGTGGAAAGAGCCTCGCCTCGAAGCACGAGCATAGATTAGCATCGTGTAAAGAGCCTCGCCTCGAAGCATGAGCACAGATTAGCCTCGTGCAAAGACCCTCGTCTCTAAGCACGAGAACAAATAGCCAAGTACAAAGAGCCTCATCTAAAAACACGAGCACATATTAGCCTTGTGCAAAGAGCCTCATCTCTAAGCACGAGCACAGATTAGCCTCGTGCAAAGAGCTTCGTCTCAAAGTAGGAGCACAGATTAGCCTCGTGCAAAGAGCCTCATCTCTAAGCACGAGCACAGATTAGCCTCGTGCAATGAAATCGTCTCGAAGCACGAACACAGATTAGCCAGGTGCAAAGAGCCTCGCCTTAAAGCACGAGCACAGATTAGTCTCGTCTCTAAGCATGAGCACAGATTAGCCTCGTGCAAAGAGCTTCACCTCGAAGCACGAGCACAGATTAGCCTTGTGCAAAGACCCTCGTCTCTAAGCACGAGCAGAGATTAGGCTCATGTAAAGAGCCTCGCCCCGAAGCACGAGCACAGATTAGCATCGTGCAAAGAGCCTCGCCTCGAAGCACGAGCACAGATTAGCCTCGTGCACAGAGCCTCACCTCAAAGCACGAGAACAGGTTTACCTCGTACAAAGAGCCTCGTCTCTAAGCACGAGCACAGGGTAGCCTCATGCAAAGAGCCTAGCCTCGAAGCACGAGCACATATTAGCCTCGTGCAAAGAGCCTCGCCTTGTAGCACAAGCACAGATTAGCCTCGTGGAAAGACCCTCGTCTCTAAGCACGAGCACAGATTAGCCTCGTGCAAAGAGCCTCACCTCAAAGCACGATCACAGATTAGCCTTGTGCAAAGAGCCTCGCCTCGAAGCATGAGAACAAATAGCCTCGTGCAAAGAGCCTCGACCCTATGCATGAGCACAAATTAGCCTCGTGCAAATAGCTTCGTCTCAAAGAACGAGCACAGATTAGCCTCGTGAAAAGAGCCTCACCTCGAAGCACGAGCATAGATTAGCCTCGTGCAAAGACCCCCATCTCTAAGCACGAGCACAGATTAGCGTCGTGCAAAGAGTCTCGCCTCGAAGCACGAGAACATATTAGCCTCGTGCAAAGACCCTCGTCTCTAAGGACGAGCACAGATTAGCCTCGTGCAAAGAGTTCGTCTCAAAGCACGAGCACAGATTAGCCTCGTGCAAAAAGCCTCATCTCTAAGCACGAGCACAGATTAGCCTCGTGCAAAGAGCCTCGCCTCGAAGCAAGAGCACAGTTTAGCCTCATGCAAAGAGCCTCGCCCCGAAGCACGAGCACAGATTAGCCTCGTGCAAAGAGCTTCGTCTCATAGCACAAGCACAGATTAGCCTCGTGCAAAGATCCTCATAGCTCTAGCAAAATATTTAGCTACTCATACTAAGACAAACACAACTCATTTTTATTTTAGAGATACTAGACTAATGAAATAGATATTGCAGAAAGTTTGATGCCCAAAATGGTTGCCAAAGAGCCCTTTATATAGGCCAGAAGCTAGTGCATTGCAGGGACTTGTAAGCAATTTCGGTGGTCTACAAAGACTGGTGGTTTAAGCCTACCAACCCTTCAAATCTCGTCTTTCTCCCTGAACAAAACTTGTAAAACTTTTAATTATATTTCCATGGAGACCAAGATCTCGAAAATTAGCTTTATGAACTGAGAATTATGACCAAAATAGTAGAGTTGCTCAGCACTGTAATTATAACCCTTGGCAGATTCTGGTGTAAAGTTGAAAACTTCACATCTCCACTTGTATGCATTAAATGGCTTGGATAATTTTACAGTGTTTTTATAGACTTCTTAGCTGATCATTCCAAGTGGTCTTGAGTAAATTGGATTTTTTCTCGAATTATGGTGAATAAATTTCCAAATTATGTCCTGTGAAGAGTAAAATCTGGAACATTCACATAGATTTTACTTTTCACCCTTGAATACGATGGTTTTAGCCTTTTGGACCTGAAGACAACTTGTAATAGAATGAGTTAGTGATCCAATTAAACTGGAATTAGGTCAATTGGATAAATATATCTCAAAATATGGTCCAAATACGAAAATGTGGTTTGAATTAAAATTCATTGAGTATTTGTACTACAATGTAGTTTTGATTATTTTAGTATAATTGGACCCTAAACTTGCAGATTGAATAAGTATGAAAACTTATAACCTTAGTACATGGTCTTAGGTGTCCAACATCATCAATATCATATCATTTTCATAAATAGAACTCAAGTTATGCTCTCAAGAATAATCAATACATATACTAGTCATGTTAAATCATGCTTATGTTTTCCATTATTATAGAAAATTAGATATTTAATATTAAACTATAACGTACAAAATTATATATATGAATATGCTACAAATAATATATGATAATACTCAAAACAATACATAAAACAGATAAAATATATGTAAAAATAAACACTAATCACAACCTCTAACCAGCTTATTACTAGTCCCTAATGATAAAAGCGTTGTTGGGATATGTTTTAGTTTTGATAATTTTCCAAAACCACATGTAATAGGTTTGAAAGCAGTTAGGTTATATCTTTTGTTTCAGGTCAGGATAGGTTAGCTCTCAGTAGAATAGGTTGTCAGTTGAGAAGAACTCAGTTGAGGAAACACCCAGTTGAGGGGGAACTCAGCGAGGGGGAACTCAGCAACACAGCCTGAGGAAATCAAGATGACATCAAGAAGAACTAATAGAAGCCATGCTAGTAACCTGAACCAGAAGAGAAGCCTGAAGGATGTCCCACTGAGTATAAACCTGGCTGATCTAAGCTAAGTCAGTGGACTACTCAGTGAAGAGAATAATCTAGAGGATCAGTGTTGTACCAAGTAGGCCCTGAAGGAGTCAGGCTATTGTGGTCAGGGAAGTTTGTCATTCAGCCTTATGACAAACTTCTTGGAGAGATCTTCAAACAGTCCCTGAAGGACAACTACTCTAGAGACAGTCATGTCTACTGAAGATCATCAGTCAGTGTAGGATAAGCTATCTGAAGTCAGTGCGCCGTGATCAAGCTCACTGATCCAAAGATCCGTTGGATTCAGTCCACGGGACCAATCAAGTCAAGACAGCATATCTGACACTGACAAGGTCGCATTCCAAGAAAAGTAGGTGGAACCTATTAATTGTATGGATTCAAATGTAATTTTCTCCAACGATTACATTTGAATCCACACTATAAATACAAGCTCATAGCTGCGGTTTAAAGTGTGTGTGAAGTAAGAAAAATCAACACCTACGAGCTGTGAAGGTGTGAGTGTTTAGGGCATTGTATGGGAGTTATAAGGAGGCACGATTCACACCTTGTACACTGATCATTAGGGTCCATATTTATACACAAAAGAGTGTTCAGCTTGTAACTCTTAGTTTAGAGAGGTTTTCCCAATCTTAGCTTTAGGCTAACACATTGTAAGGGAAAATCTCACCTAGTTGGAGAAAACCCAACTGAAACCAAAACCCTACTTGTCAGGTTTGTTGGTAGTAAGTTGTGAGTGAGAAAGGAAGGAAGGAAGCAAGATCTGGAGTTATAGATCTGAGTGCACCTTGGCACGTTAAAAAAAAGAATCTCAGTTAGTGGATTTCCTGTTAAATCAGGCCGTGGATGTAAGAGCTTGAGTCTCTGAACCACGTTAAACTGAGCATTTTATTGTTTTAAGTATTTACTAAAGTATTGTGAAAATCTACTCACTGAGAGCATTGTTAAAGAAAACTTTAGTTAAATATTTAAGCCAGAGAGAATCCTTCTCACTGACCAGTTCAGACAACGCACTCGAGAGTTCAGCATCTCGAGTCACTGTGTTGCTTAGGGCATGAGTCTCCAAGTCTTCACACTGACTTGGTAACTCAGCCTCTAAGCAGTGCAGTGACTTGAAGTGAAACCTCTCGAGTCACTGCCTTGTTAAGAGACTGAGCTCGCAAGTCAGTTGCACTGACTTGAGTGCTCTGACTCTTAGCAACGCAGTGACTTGAGTATTATTCACTCTTGTTGAACTCCCTGAGGGAAAGGTTTTAAAAATAAAAAAAAATTCGCTCCTGAATTCCCATTTGTCCTGAAAAAATCATAAAAAACGGGACCATCAAGCGCAAAATAAATTCTTATCTTGAAAATTTGTTATTACCAACTTCTTCTTCTAATACATCTAAATTAACAAACTATTGCATTTCAAAACCATTTAATATCTAATACTATCGAAATAAGTTATTTAATAATCTTCCTCTGTTGTGCTCAGGTTAAGTGACTAAAAGGTATGGAGCTCACATCATAACTCACTATCTCAATGCTTCACTTAGGTAACAATTTTCTTGATGGGTTATTATATATATATATATATTTTTATTTTATTTTAAACAAGATATTCATTAAAGCAAACAACTCTTGTTTGTAGATCTCTCACTCTGACATCTCTCCAAGTGGCTAGTGTTTACGCTCAAACTCTGAATCATAAATGTTTCTACCATAAACTTGGTTATACATCTATCAGTCAGTTAACATTGCATGTAACATAAGTCAAAAGGTCTTTGGTGGGTTATGATGAAGCTTAGGACAAGGATATGAACATATTTGGCTATGGGCTTAAACCAAAGAACATGTGTAATGATGAATTAACCATGTAATAACAATTTCATTTAAGCTCTACTTCACATCTTTTAGTTTTTTCAACTCCATTGTTCACCTTCCACATCATTAAAAAAAAATCTCTTTTTTTTTTTTTTTTTTTTTTTTTTTTGTCTCCCATAAACAAACCACTACTCCACAAGATTAATTCAAGTTACACATTCATTGAAGATGGAAAATTATGATTTTTTTTAACTCAAAATATGGTTCAATCACAAAAGAACGGTTATTTAGGCTCAAAGGGGATTACTAAAGGATAAAATTTAAGGTACTTTTTATAGGAAAAATTGGGTAAATCCTAATTGCCTTCATCATTCTCAAGTATGCATGCAAAGTAACAGAGATAGATTCAAAACAAGTTCTGAAGAACACAATTTATGACAGAACATCACACCAAGAAAGAATGTTCGAGTATGATATTTAGGCACAAATTCTCACCGGGCAGGTTATCATCTACAAAACAATAATTGAAATACTCTAATGTAGATCTTGGTTTTTTTTTAACCCAATCAATTAATTGCAACCATTTGCAAAACAGAAAAACTAGTATGTTGGTCCTGAAACGAGTAAACAGGTGTATGGGGAGGGATACACCTGTGGTTACAAATTAAAAATTCTTTAAAACTTATCAGGTTACTTCAGAGAGTAACTCGTCAGTGGACTTTAAGTCTGCTGAGAATTACTTGTGAAAGCTTACTGAGATAATACCTCCACTGAAAGCTCAAGACTTTCAGTTGAACTACTATCTAATTAGCTTTCACCTGCGGATTAGTGAGCCCTTTAGAAAACTCGTTTTACTTGATAAACTTTGAGTGGACAACACACACTTAGGAAATAGCAGAAGTAAATACACAAGATATAAAGTGGTTCATAGATGAATCTCCTATGTCCACTGTCCTGATTAAACAGGAGAATTCCTTTCACTTGGAATTCCTTGTGTTATAGTGCCAAGGTGCACTGATCAATTTATCCTCTCTTAGGATGATTGATCACTAGGATAATTCCAGGTCCTAGTTCCCAAAATAAACCAGCTTTCAGACTGATACAAATAATCAGCTTACTAACACCACTTAACTCTAACTCTCAACCTAACAACTGAGTAGGGTTTTGAGTAGGATTTTGGTTCCAACTGTTGTGAGATAATCCTTACAGTGTAGCTCAAGGCTTAGGATGGATTCTCTCTTTCTAAGGTTTGGATATAGCTTTTAAGCTTGGTTACAGAAGGTTTGTGTTGGGACATTGTCAGTTTTGATTAAGATCCCAAAGCCCCTGAAAAGATGATTGCCTTAATCTGTCTTTGTCAGGCTAGTCTTGGTTAGGATTAGTACTTAGTCATTTTACACTTCACAGGTACTCAGTGAGAGGAGAACTCACTGGAGACAATCAAGACTCAGAGCCTGAAGACGAAGAGCACCATCCTGAACTTATGGCAGTCTTCTAAGCTGGTTGAGTAAGTGTAAGTGATGAAGAGTATGGCCCTGAGGTCATTACTAACTCAGTCCTGAAGGGAACGGGATGTCACTGAGTTAATGGGAAGACTTGGAGTAGAGCCAAGCAATGCAAAAGGAATTTCAGCGTCAGGACAAGACTGGTGGGCTCAAGACAAAATGAACTTAATAAGACAAGCCTGAAGCTCAGGAATAAGTTCTGACATTTTCACCAACCTGATGACGTGGACCAATCCGAGAAGGACACGCACGTACGGAACCTGACATGAAGACTGAATTCAGACTGCATATTCAACGGGCAAGCATTCAATGTGCATTTAATGCAAATACCAAATCCATGCAAGGACGGCTGCTGCATGAAGATATGTCCGTTTGAAGCCACTCTACATAGATGACTCGAAGGCTATCTCTCCAACGGATAGTTTTTCAAATCACCTATAAATACAGAAGACCTTGAACCCATTCAAGGTTACGGGAAATTTCCAAGCCAGAAATTACTCAAACTCTCAAGCATTCAAAGCATTCAACCTTTAAGAGAAGCACTCGAAACCTTCTAAATTTCCCAAGTGTTTCTCAGCATTTGATAGTTATTCTGTATTCCAAGAGCTAATTAGAATTATCTTAAGCTTAGAGAGATTATCCAATCCTTAGCATAGCTTTGCCTTGCAAGGATAATCTCAACCTAGTTGGAATCCAAACTGAAACCAAAACCCTAAGTTAGGCTTGTTGGGAGTAAGTCAGTTAGAGTGTTAGTAAGTGGAGTTGTATAGATCAGTGAGGTTAGCTGGTCTTGGTGCACCTTGGCACGTTAAAAACAAGAATCCCTTGAGTGGATTTCCTGTTAAATCAGGCCGTGGACGTAGGAGCTTGAGACTCTGAACCACGTTAAACTCCCTGTGTTCTTACTGCTTTGATATTGTGCATACTTGCCATATTATTTGTTCATTCATTGCATTCAAGTTTATCAGGCCTGAATCAATCAGGCTGATCTTCAAAAGAGCACTGCCCTACTAAACACTTTTCAGGTTTGAGTAAAACAAGTTTTTCAGAAAGCAAACTAAACAAGACTTTAAACTTTCAGGGCTCAAACATTTCCGCACTGAACTTGAACTGATAGTTAGCCAACTGACCCGCACCAAGTGTAGTCAGTAGGTGTGTTATCAGCTCCTAGTTCTTTACCTCTCTGAGCAGAGGGGACTCAGTCAGTTTTTAGGTTGAAAAATTGGTATACGTGTATTCCCCCCCCCCCCCCCTTACACGTATTCCTCAGTCTTGTACCGGGACCAACATGTGGTATCAGAGCAGTGGTTCGAAAGACCGCTGACTTTGAATACTAATAGTTTCAGAGGAGAAACTGTTGGTGGTTACTGAACAGATCTGAGTTTGCTTTTCATAAAACTTGCATCATCATGACTTCGAGGAGACTTGAAGCTTCGTTACCTGAATTCTCTGTGTCTAACTTTGTCTATTGGAAGTTCAGATTAGAAGCACATCTAGATGCCATCCATGATCAGATGCCACGTGTACTCAGGGAGGGACCGATCAAGATCACTATTCCTAACGTCAGAGGACTGGGATATGAGGATCTTGCGATTGGCATGCAGGTTCCTAAAGAGAGGAAAGACATGACCAACGATGAAATCAAGATGGTGGGACTTGACAACGTCGCCAGAAACATCATCTTGCACACGGTGCCCTTCGAGGAGTCAGCTAGGCTGATGAACTTAAAGACGGCAAAGGAGGTCTGGGATGAGCTGACAAGGATGTGTGAGGGATCTAAAAAGATCAAGGAGAACAAGAGAAACATTGCCATTCAGAAATTCGAGGCGTTCGAGATGCTGCCTGACGAGAGCATAGATCAAATGGAGTCTAGATTCATCAAGTTGATGAATGAGTTGGTGATGTTGGATAAGGATGTCCCAAGGAGAGATGTTGCTTCAAAGATCCTGAATGCCCTTCCTGAGAGATGGGACAACAGTGTAATTATGCTTAAGAACACTCAGGATATGAGTAACATAACTTCTGCTTTACTTTTTTCAGAGCTCAAAGCGCTTGAATTCGACCTTAACAAAAGAAAGAAGAAAGTACAATCAGAAGAGGAAGTGAAGGAGAAAACTCCTGAGAAAAGTGTGGCGTTCAAGGCCAGATCTGAACCTGTTGAGCCCTCATCAAACTCTTCATCAAAGTCACTGATGGAGATGAGCAGAGAAGAACTCGCTGAAGAGTACAGCCTGATGGCCAGACGATTCGACAAGCTCAATTCCAGGTTTGGTCGTTATAAAAAGTTTTATCAGGACTCACGTGACAGGAAACCTGAAGGAACCCACCAAAGCTCAAGGAGATATGAGGAGCGAAGGAATACTGACCAGAGGAGAGAACGTGGTGATGAAAGGAGATATTCTGAACCAAAACCTGAAAGAAGAGACGAACAGAGACGTACTCGCGATGATCGATATCCAACAAAGACTGAAAGCTCACCAAGAACCAGGGAACCTGACTCAAGGAGGAACCCTGAACCGAGAAAAGAAAGAGTGAGTGAGCAGGTAGCATGTTACAATTGTAACAAGATTGGTCACTATCAGTACGACTGCCCGGAGCTGAGTGCAAGGGAGAGAGAGGAAAGGAGAGCCACTAGGGATCTAAGATCTGCTGATCGGAGAGCGATGGTCGCTGAAGATGCAACAGATTCTGACGGTCCTGCTGAAAGGTCACCTGAACTCTTCTCAGATGACGAGTACGATGATGTCTGTCTGATGGCTAGGGATGAGCCTGAGGTAACATCAAATTCTGTTTGTGCTTCTTACACTGGTCAAAATCCTGAGCTAAGCTCAGAGTCAGTTAGAGAAATGAACCTTTAGATCTGTCTTGATCAATTGATGGTTGATTTCTCCAGACTGCAGGAAACTAATGTCTTCTTGGTTGAGGAGAACAAGAAATTGAGTACTGAAGTTCAAAACCTGAATGAACAACTCACTTAGTCTGATCTTAAAGAATCAGCTCAGATTGTGAGACTAACTCAGGAAATTGATATGATCAATTCTGAGCGTCTCCAAAGAGAGAAGATTCTGAAGGAATTGGCTGAGGAAGAGCTGGTCAGGAAGGAAGAACTAAAAGTACTTAAGAGTAAGTTTGATGACCTCTTTACCAGACATGAAATCCTGAAAAAGAGTGAGGACTCTCTCAAGAAAAAGGTTGCAGCAATGAATAAATCCTCAGTGGCTAGAGAGGAAATAAATAGCAACCAGATACTTGGGAACAAGAAAAAGGGACTTGGATATGTCCCTGAGAAATCCTCACAGGGTCAGTCTCATGTTGCCTCAGGGAGCAACACTGAGAGGGTATTTGTTCAGACAGGCCAGAGTGCACCTAAGGTTGTGCTCCAGGCCCGTCAAACTGATAAGGGCAAGGAAACCGTTGACACAGTCAGGGTTGCTCCTAAGGTAGCTAAGCCAAAACCCAAGGGAAGGGCAAAGCAACCTACGGAAGCCCCTGAGAGCTCAGGCCAGGGAAAACCTCAGCGAAAGCAGAGGAAGACTCAGGCCAAGAGCCTTCAGACTGGTCAGCAAGGGTACCATCATGCTTGGCAATACCAACAGGGAAGGCCAAATATGATGACACCCCCGTGGTTTTGGCATCCTGAGGCCTTTAACTGCTTTCCATTCCCTCACTTGCCTAGGGGGAATAGAAATCAGGGCCCTTATCAAGAACAAGGCCCAAGACCTGCTGCACCCAGACCTAGGAAGAACAGGAAGCCAGCCCAAAAGGCACCCACTCAGGCTCCTGTGAAGCCTAAGTCTAGCACCCATACACCATCTTCCTCTCAGGCAAATAAGAAGAAAGTTGTGTATGTTGATGTTTCAGGGAGACAGATTTACCACTCTGAGGCAATTAGGGTTGTGAAGCAAGTCTGGATCCCGAAGGGTACAACTGACACGATAGGACCCAACACCCAATGGGTACCTAAAGCCTGATTTACTTGCAGGCGGCTGTGGATCACAACAAAAGGAGAGGAGACTCAATCAAAGCTGTTTGGTACCTAGACAGTGGTTGCTCAAGGCACATGACTGGAATGAAGAGTCTTCTCCAAGAATATCAAGCTAAAAATGGTCCACAGGTAACCTTTGGTGATAACTCAAAAGGTGTTACTAAAGGTTTCGGTGTTCTAATTATAGGTACAGTCAGAGTGGAAAATGTGTCCTTTGTGGAAGGACTGAAGCATAACCTGCTGTCAGTAAGTCAATTCTGTGACAAAGGGTTCAGTGTTGAGTTCTCATCGAATACATGTTCAGTCAAGGACAAATCAACACAGGTGCTTCTATCAGGTATAAGGAAAGGTAACGTTTATCTCGCTGATTGGAGCAGCACTATTCCTAATACTTGTTTTGTTGCTAAAAGCTCTCTAGAGCTCAGTTGGTTATGGCATAAAAGATTAAGCCACCTGAACTTCAAGATTCTTAACAAAATTTCTAGACAGTCACTTGTTGATGGTCTACCTAATGAAGTTTTTAGCAAAGATCACGTGTGCAAAGCTTGTCAGGAAGGGAAGCAGGTCAGAGCATCATTCAAAGAAAAAGCTTCTTACTCCACTGACAGGATACTTCAGCTCTTGCACATGGATTTGTTTGGTCCCATAACACCTGTGAGTATGAATGGTAGAAAGTATACCCTTGTGGTTATTGATGATTATTCTAGATATACTTGGGTCATTTTCTTGTTAAATAAGAAGGAAATACAGGTGAAGCTTCCAGAGTTGCTCAGGAGACTCAGCAATGAGAAGAATCAGTCCATTACTAAGATCAGATCTGACAAGGGCACTGAATTTATAAATTCATATATTTCTGACTTCTGTAATGAACTTGGTATAGCTCATGAGACTTCTGCAGCTAGAACCCCACAACAGAATGGTGTCGCTGAAAGAAGGAACAGGACACTGAAGGAGGCTGCAAGGACCATGCTGGCTGAGTCAGGATTGCCCAAGAAATTCTGGGCTGAGGCAATCAACACTGCATGCTACACTCAGAACAGATCCATGCTGAACAAGCAACATGCACAGACCCCATATGAGACATGGAACAAAAGGAAACCTCGTATTTCTTATTTTCATGTATTTGGTTGTAAGTGCTTCATCCTCAACAATGGGAAGACCCAGTTGAAAGCCTTTGATAACAAATCTGATGAAGGAATATTCTTAGGATATTCTGAAGTTAGTAAAGCCTTCAGGGTTTACAACTGTAGGACCCTTGTTGTTGAAGAATCACCTCATGTTGTCTTTGATGAATCTGCTAATGAGTCTAGGGCAAATGTGTTGAATCCTGACACTAAGGAGGTCACAAGGAGTGTGACAAGGCTGAGCTTGAAGAATCAACCTGATCCCAAGATCAAGACTGTGCCAATTCCGAGATGGGATGATGATGACGATCAGGATGATGAATCAGGTGCCACTCCTAAGCCCAGCACATCAGGGATTGTTGAGCCTCAGACTGAGGAACAGGCTCAACCTGAGGTAAGCACCGTCTATGAAGATGCTGTTGCAGCTGAGACGGTTCCTGAGTCACCTAATCAAGGGGGAATCAATGTCCCTGACATTGAGCTGGTTAATCCCTTTGGCATAGACTCAGGATCATCCCCTTCCGTTCAATTTCCTGAATTTTATGAGCCTGTAGACACTAACATTGCAGGTACTTCAGGAACAACTCCTGGCAAGAGAACATGGTTAGAAGATCATCCCATTGATCAAATCATTGGTGATCCAATAGAGGGAGTCAGGACCAGACGGTTCCATGGTGAGAGTGCATTGTTCTGTTGCTTTCTCTCCGAGCAAGAGCCTCAGAACATTGAAGAAGCTCTCACTTACTCGAACTGGATCATTGCCATGCAAGAGGAGTTGAATCAGTTCACAAGGAATCAGGTTTGGGAACTGGTGGATAGACCTAGGCATCAAGGTGTGATTGGTACCAAGTGGGTCTTTAAGAACAAGAAGGATGAGAATGGTGTTGTGGTAAGGAACAAGGCTATACTGGTTGCAAAAGGGTATTGTCAGTCTGAAGGAATAGACTATGATGAGACTTTTGCTCCAGTGGCTAGGTTGGAAGCTATCAGGTTGTTCCTTGCATATGCAACATACAAGAAGTTCAAGGTGTATCAAATGGATGTCAAGAGTGCCTTCCTGAATGGTGTACTCAATGAAGAGGTATATGTTGAACAACCTCCCGGGTTTGAGGCTGGAGATAGAGTATACCATTTGAAGAAAGCACTCTATGGACTCAAGCAAGCACCGAGAGCTTGGTATGATACCCTCTCTCAATTCCTGACAGACCATGGGTTCAAGAAAGGAACTGTGGATAGGACATTGTTCAGGATCACTGAAGGTGATGACATTCTCTTGGTCCAAATTTATGTGGATGACATAATATTTGGATCACCAAATCATCAGCTTTGTGAGAAATTCTCTAAGCTGATGACTGGTAAATTTGAGATGTCCATGATGGGAGAGATGAACTTCTTCTTAGGATTGCAGGTCAAGCAGACTGATCAAGGTATATTCATTAATCAGGCCAAGTATACAAGAGACTTGATTCATAAGTTTGGTGTTCAGAACAGCAATCCAGCAAGGATCCCTATGAACACAAATTGGAAGATGGATCCTGACACTGAAGGGACTTCAGTAAATCAGACTGAGTATCGTGGGCTGATAGGTTCTTTATTGTATCTGACTACAAGTAGGCCTGACATTACGTTTGCAGTTGGTGTGTGTGCTAGGTATCAGTCTGATCCCAAGAGAAGTCATTTGGAGGCTGCTAAGAGGATACTTAAGTATTTGAAAATGACAGTCAATATGGGACTATGGTATCCTACAGATGACAACTTAGAACTGACAGGTTATTCAGATGCAGATTATGGAGGTTGTAGGATTATTAGGAAATCAACCTCAGGGACATGTCAGTTTTTGGGAAGTAAGTTGATCTCGTGGTTTAGTAAGAAGCAGAATTCAGTGGCTACATCCACGACTGAGGCTGAGTATATGGCTGCAGGTAGTTGTTGTGCTCAGATTTTATGGTTGAGGCAACAGTTGAGAGACTACCAAGTGTTTGCTAATCAGGTCCCAATCTATTGTGATAACAATAGTGCTATAGCAATTACTCAGAACCCAGTGCCTCACACAAGGTGCAAGCATGTGGATATTAGACACCACTTTATTCGAGATCATGTGGAGAAGAAAGATATCAGGATGGAGAAGATTCACACTGACAGGCAAAGAGCTGACATCTTAACTAAGCCTCTGGCTGAATCGAGGTTTATGGAACTATCAGTGGAATTAGGACTCTTAGATCCGGGAGAGCAGTCAGTGTAGGGTTCTAGGGGGAACTCAGGCCAGACTCGACTCAGCGAGGTATCAGGGTGCTACAATGTCTCCCTGACAGGTATGAGTTCTAACCTGACTCTTGTGAATTTCAAGCGTCTCCCTGAGTCCTTCGTCCTGAAAATCTTTATTAAATACATTCCGTTCTCATTAAAAGCGCGCCTTTTCATATTTAAACCCACGCGCACGGAGCATTTAATGCTACAGTTACTTTTTCATATACGTGTCCGTTTTATACGGAATATGACTGACATGGGGTTTAATTGAAGCTGAGATTAATCCTGGCCCCTCATTTCAAAACCTTTCGAATTCAGGGATCAATCTCAACCCCACGTTTGAGTAACTGACTTAGTCTTATCAATCAAGAGTGCCATTTGAGGTCTTTACGCAAACACAACGCACAATCTGCACACTGAGTTTTCTCTTGCTCAAACACAAATAATTCGTTCAAAAAATCTCTTCTTTTCAAAAAATGGCATTTCTCGATTCCAACTGGACAACCGACAAGATAGTAGACGTTGTTGAAAAGAAACTGGTACACATGGAGCAAGTCATCTCCATGGAAGGTATCTGTCTTACGGTTGAGGAAATCAAACCCGTATTTAAATGGATTTCCGATGCCGGGTTGGAAACATACTTCACCACCCGCCCCATTTCCTTGCTCCCAAGAACAGTTGTGGAAGCATATTTGAATATGTTCTTGCGGAAGGGGGAAGTTTTCCCAAAGGTGACTGCGTTGAAGCCGACGGGAGAGAAGGACGGCGACGGCGAACCTCTTTACAACACAGAGGTGGTCACTATCAACTTCAGGCAGGCGGTGAGGGAAGTCTTTAAGTTGCCTTTCACAGGCATTAACCCAAGAACCTACAAGGAGAACTCAGAAGGAGAGCTTCTTGCAAAATGGACCAAGTCAGGGTCATCGGAGTTCAAGGCTCGTCAGAACAAGAATACTCTGAAGCCTGAGTACAGAGCGCTGGTGGACTTGGTGTCCAAGTTAGTGATGGGAGCAACTGGCTCTCACGAGCAGTTGAGTCTGCCCAAGCTGAGGCTCATGGGGGCAATTGCTGATGGAGTGGAAGCGAACTGGGAGCAGTTCTTTCTCGATCAACTCCATCAGGCAGGGTTGGACAAGCTTAAGCGAGATGAGGAGGAGAAGCACATTTCTGTCAGTGCCATCTTGTCATTCGGCACAAGGATGTCCATCCTGATTGCTCATGCTTGCCATGAGTATACCTTCGACTTTGAGGACAGTCTCTCCTCAAAGAAGGTCATGTTTTCCTCACTGAGTGATACCTATTCAGTGCTAGGGCTGACTGATCCCAATGCGAAAGCAAAGGGTCAGGCCAAAAAGCCAGCTGGTAAGGCCAAGAGAGTGGCAACCAGTCTCATTGAACGGGTAGATGAGCTCCTTGAGAGGAGTAAGGAGGGTGAGGAGGTTGCAGCTGAGGAGGTGGAGCAGCCTGAAGTGGAAGCGGCTGAGAAGAGGAAGAGGGTAAAGATAGTGCTGTCAGGGAAGAGCACGAAATCTGGGACTGAGTCTGATCCCAAGAAGGCCGGATCTGAGGCTGAGGAAACTGACGATGACGTCAGAAAGGAGGGTGCTCAGGGAGAGAGGCCCCTGAAAAGGCTTAGGAAGGGGACCAGAAAATCCCCTGCTAAGAAGCTGCCTGAGGTGAGTGAGAGGGAGAAGTCAAGCTCTCCTGGAGCCTCTGACTTGGAGGAAGTGAGAAAAACTGTCGAGACGGCTGAGTCGTTGCAGCCTGAGACAGTACCCACTCAAACACCCCCACACCCTGAAACCCAAACACCCTTCATTCCTGACCCCACACCTCAAACTCCCCAACCACCCCGAACCTCAGAGCCAAACCATTCTACTGAGTCAGCGCCTTCAACTTCACACATAAATGAGCCTGACCAGTCAGCCGAGCCAAATATTCCAAACCCCTCAGACTTTCCCTCATACCCCAATCCCAAGGACTGTCCCAAATCCATTTCAGCTGAGGAGGACGAATTCCTCGAAGTGGAGGAGGAGGATTTGGATGAACACATGGCTGGAGGGATTCTGGAGAACACGCTCAGGGGGAACGCCACGGAATGGGCAGGAAAGTGCTGGCCTGGGCTATCCAAGTATACTGAGCTGCTGGCGTATGTGATAGAGCTCAAAGTTTAGTTGGACTTCAAACAATCAAACATGCAGGAGCAACATATGCTGGTGGATGCTCGTGGCTGGGAGCACTGGGAGGCGGAAGAGGCCAAGATTTGCTCGTTCTTTGGACTTACTAGCTGGCTTCAACTCTTGAACTTTGACAACCTGAAGCAGCTAGTGGCTGATATGATGTCCAAGAGCAAGGCGGACCTCCTATCTGATGACGGGAAGGATGGTGATGAGAATGATGAAGAAGCTCAGGGTGGAGACTTGGAGAAGGCAGTGGAGGAAACAACACAGGAGGTTGATGAGATGAACTCTGAGCCTCAGGCTCAGGGGGAAGGTGATAAGAACACTGGTGCCAAGGGTGGACCAGTGGCTGAGGATGTTGTGAACATCTCAGCTACCAATGAGACATCTGTCGATGAGGGGATTCCCTGCCCTGAGACAAGAGAGGAAGATATTGAGGCATCCAAGGAGACTCTCAGTTCCGAGGGACTTGCTCCTAAGGTTCAAGTTAGCTTAGCTGAGCCTGAGGAGGCAGCTATGACTATTTCACAACTGCCTTCAGTGCACCTTGAAGAAGGGACTGATGCTGCAGGGGCTGACAAGGGAAAGCAGCCAATCACTGAGGCGGCCGTTGATGATGAGGATGTGATCATAACCGGGGTCGGACGTGCTGAATTCACCAGCATAGTGGAGGTCAAGCAGGAGAAAACCTCAGAAAATCTAGCTGAACTTCAGGAGGAGGTAATGAGGCTACGAGCTGAGAAGGAAGAAGACTCCAAGGCCCTGGCGAAGCACATCAGGTGGACGAAGTCAGCTTACAACACCCTTGCTAACAGGGAGCTGATTTTGTTAAAGAAAACGATGACTGACATGGCCAAGTCAGTGAGGAATGAGAGGAGGCGCACCAAGAAGATGCTGAGGAATACTCTCAAGAAGCTTGAAGAGAGGGATGCGATCAGGGACGAGAAGATGAATTAGGCAGTGGACAGGCTTGCAGTTCAGACTGGAGCTATTGTCACTCAGGCCTTGAAGGACTCAGCGTCCAAATTGGACACTTTGGCAAAGGCCACTGAGGAATTGGCAAAGATACTAACTGAGGCTAGCAGAGTCAGCGGTGAGTCCTTGAAGGTGGAGGAAAGGATCACCAAGGCTGAACAAAGACTCCAACTCTCCATGGAGGTCTTTGAGAAGAAAGTCAATGCTGCTATCAGTTCAGTTTCTTTTGCAGGCACTGGGATTGCCACGGGAGTTGAGATGCTGAAGGAGGGCGTTTTGGAAGTACAATCCTTAGCCTCTTTTGTTATCAACAGTGGAGCTGAGTCACTCCCATCCCAGGCCAATGATGATGCCAAAAAGGGGGAAAAGAAAAGATCCCGCCCTGAGGCATCGGAGGCAGTCAATCAAGGTAAAACCGTTCTAGCTGACCCTGAAGCCAATCCTGATGGAAACATTTTAAGGGTGAGGAAGTCAGCTAGGTTAGCGGCGGTGGAAAAGGAAGGAGAAGAAATTGTTGCCAAGCTAATAGAGGAGGCAACAAAGGCAAAGGCTAATGAACCTTCCAAGCAACAACCTGAGCCAGTTCAGAGATCGTCTCCCATGAGCTCAAGGAAGAATCCCATCACTTACTCAGGTGAGTTGGTTGCGGAGCTATGTGCTGAAGCGTGGGGAGATCAATCTGAAAAATCTGAGGCTATGCGCAGAGCTGAAATTGCTCAGAAGGAGAAGATGCGCATCTTAGAGAAGAAGGTTGAGAAGCTGACGGATATCACTGAGCTTCAACAACGTGAACTAGATGATGCAGTGATCATCTTGCTAAGGAGGAAGAAGACGAAGCCTGAGCCAAGGAAGTACAGGAAGAAGCCAACAGTTAGGAAA
Source organism: Ballota nigra (assembly GCA_947034835.1). Lineage (NCBI taxonomy): Eukaryota > Viridiplantae > Streptophyta > Magnoliopsida > Lamiales > Lamiaceae > Ballota > Ballota nigra. The sequence goes on along the minus strand of OX344729.1, from coordinate 33,203,177 downwards.
TCAACAATTCTTCTAGTCAGAAGGCCAGAATCAGGAGCAAGGGAAGCTTTTGTTGATAAGTTCGTCTCAGAAACATTGAAGGAGTTTTGGACTGATGCAAGGGATGAATTTTTTAGACTGTGGTTTATTGTGAAAAAGTGGGGCGACACTGACGATATCAATGCCCACTTCACTGACTACATGATGGATAATCATCCTAAGCTATTCCAGAAGATCTTGGAGGAGGCTGAGGCAGCTCAAGTTCAAGTGAAGGCTCCTGAGTTCACCATTCGAGCTCCTCCCTTGGTTCCTGGAACTCAAAAGTATGATACAAAGGCCATTATGATGGAAGTTTTGAAGATAGCCAAAGTTGAAGGGTACGTGAATCAACCTGGAAGACTTGACGAGCTGAAGGCAAGAGTTTATGCAGGATATGGACTCAAGCCTGAAATGAGATTAGTCTAGGTGTTCACAGGCTTCTTTGTAATAGATTAGATTCATTGTAATCATTTCCACATCAATCAATGAAATCTGTTACTTTTGCCCACAGACAAAAACTCATTGTCTTTTTTGCTGTTGTTTAAAATTCTATACTTTATCAAGAATTGCTCTAACACTGTCTTATCTTATAGATAGGTTTATCTTGTTTCCTCTAAGTGTTTTGAGGATCTTTTCAGTGTTTTGGCATCATCAAAAAGGGGGAAATTGTTGGGACATTGTCAGTTTTGATTAAGATCCCAAAGCCCCTGAAAAGATGATTGCCTTAATCTGTCTTTGTCAGGCTAGTCTTGGTTAGGATTAGTACTTAGTCATTTTACACTTCACAGGTACTCAGTGAGAGGAGAACTCACTGGAGACAATCAAGACTCAGAGCCTGAAGACGAAGAGCACCATCCTGAACTTATGGCAGTCTTCTAAGCTGGCTGAGTAAGTATCAGTGATGAAGAGTATGACCCTGAGGTCATTACTAACTCAGTCCTGAAGGGAACGGGATGTCACTGAGTTAATGGGAAGACTTGGAGTAGAGCCAAGCAATGCAAAAGGAATTTCAGCGTCAGGACAAGACTGGTGGGCTCAAGACAAAATGAACTTAATAAGACAAGCCTGAAGCTCAGGAATAAGTTCTGACATTCTCACCAACCTGATGACGTGGACCAATCCGAGAAGGACACGCACGTACGGAACCTGACATGAAGACTGAATTCAGACTGCATATTCAACGGGCAAGCATTCAATGTGCATTTAATGCAAATACCAAATCCATGCAAGGACGGCTGCTGCATGAAGATATGTCCGTTTGAAGCCACTCTACATAGATGACTCGAAGGCTATCTCTCCAACGGATAGTTTTTCAAATCACCTATAAATACAGAAGACCTTGAACCCATTCAAGGTTACGGGAAATTTCCAAGCCAGAAATTACTCAAACTCTCAAGCATTCAAAGCATTCAACCTTTAAGAGAAGCACTCGAAACCTTCTAAATTTCCCAAGTGTTTCTCAGCATTTGAGAGTTATTCTGTATTCCAAGAGCTAATTAGAATTATCTTAAGCTTAGAGAGATTATCCAATCCTTAGCATAGCTTTGCCTTGCAAGGATAATCTCAACCTAGTTGGAATCCAAACTGAAACCAAAACCCTAAGTTAGGCTTGTTGGGAGTAAGTCAGTTAGAGTGTTAGTAAGTGGAGTTGTATAGATCAGTGAGGTTAGTTGGTCTTGGTGCACCTTGGCACGTTAAAAACAAGAATCCCTTGAGTGGATTTCCTGTTAAATCAGGCCGTGGACGTAGGAGCTTGAGACTCTGAACCACGTTAAACTCCCTGTGTTCTTACTGCTTTAATATTGTGCATACTTGCCATATTATTTGTTCATTCATTGCATTCAAGTTTATCAGGCCTGAATCAATCAGGCCGATCTTCAAAAGAGCACTGCCCTACTAAACACTTTTCAGGTTTGAGTAAAACAAGTTTTTCAGAAAGCAAACTAAACAAGACTTTAAACTTTCAGGGCTCAAACATTTCCGCACTGAACTTGAACTGATAGTTAGCCAACTGACCCGCACCAAGTTTAGTCAGTAGGTGTGTTATCAGCTCCTACTTCTTTACCTCTCTGAGCAGAGGGGACTCAGTCAGTTTTTAGGTTGAAAAATTGGTATACGTGTATTCCCCCCCCCCCCCCTACACGTATTCCTCAGTCTTGTACCGGGACCAACAGTTTGTTATGCTCTATACTGATTTGAAATACTTGGGAAACAAAGGTAATTTCGAGTGCTTCTTGAAGGTTATGAATGTAAAGACAGCTTTAATCTTGTGAGTTTCCCGTTTATCGAACTGAGCACGTCCTTCTGTATTTATAGGCTTCCTTGAAAATCTTCCCGTTGGATTTGAATCTTCTCAAGTAAGTCTTCTTGTATCTGATTGGTTCAAACAGCTCTATTTGAAGCTTTAAGTCTTGTCAAGAAACGGCTGAAATACCATGCTTGTTCACCTAACTTTCTGTAGATTGCTAGGGAAAGACTTTTGGTACTTGTCAGTCTGGGGTAGGTTGGTTGTCAGTAAAGTACACTGATGTGTCATCTTCTCATTGGACCTTCAGTCTGCTTGCCCAGATTCTTGTCTTGCTTTAAGGTGGAACTCCTCTGAGAGAACCTTCTTATTCCTTCATTTATTGTAAGCTTCACTAAAATTCATTTTGCCTTGTTCCAACCAGATTAACTAACAACTTTTAATGTGTTTAGCATTTAATGAGCTTTGTTAGTTCTTATCAGTGGACCTTGGTCCTCTCCTGAAGGTTTTAGTCTTAGTGAGAATGCACTTAGAAAACATTCAAGACTTAGACTACTTTCTCAGATCACTTGTCTTCAGCGGACTTCGTCTTCAGCAGACCTTGTCTTCAGTGGACTTCATTCTTCAATACACTCTAGAAATTTCTAACTGCACTCCAGTTCTTAACATTTAGAACTATTTAACTAAATTCTAACTCTACTGAATATTTTACTTACAACCAACTGAGGAGGAACATTTTGGCATCTTAATCAAAATTTAAGTCTATACAATTTCCCCCTTTTTGAATATGCCGGAACCTATCTTATTACATATCTTCTTTCAGATGAGGTTCTTCAGATGACATAAAAGTTCAAGGATTTTGTAAGAAAAAACATTCAAGTACATAAGCCTAAATGATAATGAGATATTATCTTGGGCAAAACAGTAGAGTTTTCATTAAGAATACACTGAGTACATATTACAAAACATCCACCGAAAAGATTCAAAACAAGATCATCTGGGACTTATAAACAGATGCCCATCAAAAACACTTAACTCCTTAGATGGACTCAAACAGAGGTTCAAGTCCATATTGTTTGAAAACTCGAATCTTTTCAGGTCATTCTTCCTTTCCATGACTTCTTTTGAGTGACCCTTGAGACCTAGTTGCTCGCACAAGGACACCCATTCTTCTGTGATCCAATCTCTGTCAACTGCTCCAGTTGCATCTTGAGGAGGCCAGTAGGTGATTGGCTCAGGAGCCTTCAAAGCATGATCAGGGAATCTATCATTCCAGGCTTCAATGATGGCAGGGAAGAGCTTTGGATATACTTCAAACATCCATGAGTTGAACACTTCTTGCACATTGTCCCTTCCCAATTCACCACTGACATAGTAGGAATACACAAACTCTCTTTTTGCAGTTTCACATGCATCATTGAATTTCTTGGGTACCCACTCATCGTGGTGAGGGAACTTGGCCTTTGAAGGAGTAATTTTATCTTTCTTTAGCTTAGCAGCCCACCTTTGATAACTGTTTCTGAACTTCTTGGATGTAGTCTTATCAAAAGTGGTCAGCCTCTCCTTCCTCTTCCTCTCAGCCATCTTAGCAATGGTTTCCATCTTCCCAACCACATTGTCTCTCCTCTCTTGTTGTTGAGCAGCTAACTTCTGTGCTCTCTCATTCATCCCACCAGCCTCTTTGATAAGCTCAGTGAGCTCTGTAACTCTTGTTGGGGCAGATTTAGGAGTTTCAGAAGAGATAGGATCTGGATTAAGAATAGGAAGTACCTCAACTGACTCAGTTGAGCCAGTGGACTTAGCAGCCAACCTCCCTGAGGTTCTGGTCTTCTTTGCTACCTCCGCTGAGAGGACGTCGGTGGCCTTCCTCTTGGTAGATTCCCCCTTCTGAGCAGCTCTATCTTCCTTTTCCTTTAGGTGAGCTTCCTTGAACTTTGATAAGTCCTCAGATGGGGTCTTCTCCTTCCCTTTCTTGGTTTCAGCGATCTTCTGAGCCTCAGCATCTGTCTTCTTCAATGTTCTCTTGATTTGCTGGACTCTCTCAAATTCTGGGGTTTCGAGGATAATTTGCATCTTGTTTTTAGGGCCCGCCTTCATGTCCTTAGCACTTAACCTCTTTACCCCCTTTCCGGCATTAATCACATATTCAGCCACATATATGTTGAGCTTCATTTGATCATGAGCTAAGGCCTTCAACTCAGTGGAGCAATGATCAACCTCATCCTCCAGCCTTTCCAGGGTTGCTCCAGCTGTTTGTCCAAACTGCACAAATTGAGCTAACTTCTCATCAATAAGTACATTTGTCTTTTCTTGTGTAGGGAAGTCCTCTGCCGCCTTCTTCAGGACCTCCCCCAGCTTCGCTCCCAGCTCCTCATGCTTTGCCTCAAATTCCATCATCTTCTGATTCCATAACCCCTCAACTTTCCCAATAAGGTCAGCTGAGAATGCCTCAACAGAGGACTTTAGGTTAATAGACACATTGTCAACTGAGTCCTTCAGGAATTGAGCTCTTGCTTCCTCTTCTTTCTGTTCCAGCTTCTTCAGACCTTCAATTACCAGCACACTTTGACCTTCTACTACATCCAGCACCATCTGCTGAGAGTCTTCAATCTTCAAGGTCAGGTTCTGAAGTGATTTGGTTGTGGACTCCATCATTTCATCCACATGGTATGAGAGGATGGTCATCTCATCCACTTCTTCTTGCACAATCTCTTGTACATCCTTCAGTTGAGCTTGGAGAGAATGAAGACTTTCCTCTTGGAGTGAGTGAATATCATCTCTCAGAGGAGTTAGGTTGACTTGGACTGGGGGAACTTCATCAGTTTGAACACCTGCATGACAAACAATGTTAGTCCATTCCCCCTCAATCTCACAGCCTAAGTCTCCTGTCACATCTACCTCCATAGCTACTCCCTCCTCCTCTCTCTTCTCACTTTTCGCATTCTCCTCTTTCTTTTCAACTAGATTTTTTTCAGCCAAATAATCCTTTACAGGAATGATTTCTCTCATTTCACCACTTACTACACCAGTAATTTCCACATCTTTTTCACCTCCCTCAGTTTTTTCAGTTTCTTTTTCAACTCCTTCGTTTCCAGACACCTCAGCTGACTCCTTAGTCACCACTGAGGGCTGTTGTGGGAGAACTTCAGTAGACACCTCTATTGAGCTCTCCTTTAGCAAATTTTGTGCCTCAGTATCTCTTGCCAAAGATACATCCTCGGCTACTTCACCATCACCTTGCTTAGGCGTAGTACCTTCTCCTTATTCTATCTCCTGCACTTCTTCTCCTCCTCCTACAGCTTTTACTCCTTCCTCTTCCCTTTCTTCCTCAGCTACAACCTCCTCTGGCTTCTCTTTCTCACCTCCATAAGCCTTTTCTAATTCATCTCCCTTTCTTGCCTCAGCTAATTTGTCCATAACCAGACTCTCAAATATCTTCTCATCACAGAGAAGTCTGGTTTTGGTCATACCAGCAAATTTCATCACCTCCATCTCCTCCTTCATCAGAATTGCTGCCTCTGACAGCCATCAAAATCTCACCCAATCTTCTGTCTTTGAGCTGGACAAGGAGTCTCAGCCTCATAAACATTGCTTTTAGGGTGGGGTACCCATCAAGCTCAGGGTACTTAGACTCCAAAGAGTAGGTCACCTCATCCTTAAGAGTGTCCAAGAATGAGTACTCTTCTTCATCGTCTGATGGGAGGGAAGGGGTAGGTGATCTGAGATCAGAGGGTTCCTCTGGGATGGACTCCAGGTGAGTTGGATGAGTTTCAGGAGGGTTTGGTTCAGATGAGGGTTGGGCTTGGGTTTCAGGAGGGGTTGGGTTTTGTTCAGTGGGGGTTGAGGGCATGGGTTCAGAGGGGGTTGAGGACGTCTCAGCAGATGCCTCAGATGGGGTGGTATTTTGGGATCCACTTTCAGGCTGTTGAGAGCCTTCAGTGGGGGTTTTAGCCATTTTGGAAATTTTCTTTATTTTCATAGGTGTTCTGGGCTTGGTTTTTGGTTTGATGGGGGTAGGGGCAGGTACATCTGAGTCAGACTCAATTGAGATCATATTAGGAAAAGAGTCAGGGTTACCTGATGAAGACTCATCAGTAGAGTTTGTGACTCTGACTTTCTTTGAGGCACTCTCCTTCTCAGCCTCAGAAGACCTTTTCTTCTCTTTCTTTGTGGCCTTTTCTGCCTTCTCCTCCTTGTGTAAGGCAATCTTATCACTTAGTTTGATGAGCCTCTTCTTCAACTTGGTTCTCTTTACCTCAGCAGAACCAGCTTACACCTCCTCTCCTGCCGCTTCAGGGCTCTCTTTCTCTAAGTCCAGTTTTCTTACCTCTAGATTTTTTCCAGACTTGAATAGAGTCTTTAGATTACTCCATTTCCTATCTTGTATCCAGTCTACTCTCATATCCACATTTTCTATTAGGTATGAGTTCTTGGTGGAAAAATTTAGCTTACTTGCCAATTGGGGAGTTTTGTCAGGCTGGAACTTAGAATGTTCTTTGTTCAGAGCCCTTAGGAAGAACTGTTGCCAGTTGAAGGACTTCTCCTTGCTCTCCACTATTGCCTTCATCAATCGCAACTTTGGCTTGCTTACTTGCTCCGTGCTCCCCTGGTTTCCAAGAATGCATTTTCCAACAATTTCACAAAGAACATTGTAAACTGGAAGAAGTAAACTTCTGTTCATTGTGGGACTGTATTTTACCCTTTTCTCCATGATGGTGTAGACCCAGTCCTCCTCCTTATCCAAGATACAGGTATCTGGATTTGGACCTTCAGAGGGAAGATCAAATAATTCCTTTAAATCATCATCGCTGATCCGAATCTCCTTTCTTATCTTCTGGTGTTCAACAACTTCCATATCATCTCTCATCGCATTTTTCTTCCTTTGAAGGAATAGACAAGACCTGATTCTTGAGTCAGAGTTGGATATATTGTAGAAGACCTCAAGAACCTGTCTATCGAAGCAGTTTTCAGGATGAACTGACAAGAATTTCTCTAATCCAGCAGCCTTGACCATCTCCAAGGCCTCTTTAATATGAGCAAACTCCGGTCTAGATTCAATCTCTGGATTGTTGAAAAGAACTATCGGCTCATACCAGAAATTATCCTTGTTGGTAAGGAACCCTAGATTAACTTTGGCCATTTTTTTAGTGTTTGAGAGAAGGGGATGCAGAGAAAATAGGGAAAGATAGTAAGTGTTTGCTAGTGAAAGTGTTCGAAAAGGTTCTTAGACTGAAATTGGGGTCTTTTATATGAGTAATGAACGGTGAGATTTAATCCCGCAATCAACGTCTGAGATTAATTTGAGTGAAAGGTCGTGGATATGTGAAGGGGTTAGTGGGAAGTTTTTTAGAGATCTTGACAGTTAGAAACGAACCGCCTAAAATGAGGGGTATGGATTAAAAGAGTTGGTAGCTGGAAGGTCACCTCATCTGGCTTTTAGGGCGCGTGAGATAGGTAACTGTAAAAGTAATTCTAACTTGTACAACACGCATTAAATGCTTGCCATAATGAAAACTTTTGAATCAGAGTAAAAAGATTTAATTTCCAAGAAAATACTCATTAGCTATATTTGATAAGAGTTTTATAATATGAAACTAATAGCCTTCAGAGTTGGAAAAATAGCAGAGTTAAAACTTTGACCTCCACTGAGGTGAAACCTCTTCTGAGAGACATAAGCTCTTCTGTGATCAGTGACTCCACTGAGGTGATCCTCTTCTGAGGTAGAACCTCCACTGATTCAAAATCAACTCTTCTGAGATTAGCTCCTTCCTCTACTCTCCCGGATCTAGAAGTCCAAGCTCTACTGACAGTTCTTGAAACCTTGCTTCAGCCAAAGGTTTAGTGAATATATCTGCCTTTTGTTTGTCAGTGTGAATTTTGAGCATCTTGATGTCCTTCTTCTCCACATGATCTCTGATGAAATGATGCCTTATATCCACATGTTTGCATCTTGTGTGGAGAACAGGATTTTTTGAAATATCAATTGCACTATTGTTGTCACATAAAATAGGGACTTCATTAGCAAAGATATTGTAATCTCTCAGTTGTTGTCTTAGCCAAAGAATTTGAGCACAACAACTTCCAGCTGCCATATATTCAGCTTCAGTAGTGCTTGTGGCTACTGAGTTTTGTTTCTTGGAAAACCAAGAGATCAGCTTACTTCCCAAGAATTGACAAGTGCCTGAGGTTGATTTCCTGTCAATTCTACATCCTCCATAGTCAGCATATGAGTATCCTGTGAGTTCCAGATTGTCATCTGAGGGATACCACAATCCCTTATTCACAGTACCCTTGAGATATTTGAGAATCCTCTTAGCAGCTTCCAGATGACTTTTCTTAGGATTTGCTTGATATCTTGCACATATCCCTACCGCAAAAGTGATATCAGGCATGCTTGCTGTGAGGTACAGTAGAGATCCAATAATAGCTCTGTAGTGAGTCTGGTCTACTGATTCACCAACTTCATCTGGTTCCATCTTGGTGTTGGTGTTGAGTGGAACTCTTGCAACTTTGCTGGTCTGGCATCCAAATTTGTTGATCAGCTCCCTTGTGTATTTGGCTTGGTTGATGAAGATTCCTTCAGGAGCTGCTTAACTTGAAGTCCTAGGAAGAAGTTCATTTCTCCCATCATTGACATCTCAAACTTTCCTTTCATCAGTTGAGAAAATTTCTCACAGAGGACTTGGTTGGGACAACAAAAAATGATATCATCCACATAGATTTAAACTAGCAAGGTGTCCTCTCCTTTTGTGATCCTGAAGAGAGTTATATCTACTTTTCCTTTGATAAAGCCATGATCCAAAAGGAATTGTGACAAAGTATCATACCAAGCTCTTGGAGCCTGTTTCAGTCCATATAGAGCTTTTCTCAGTCTATATACTTTGTGGCTTTCTTCAAAACCAGGGGGTTGCTCCACATAGACTTCATCATTGAGTACTCCATTCAAGAAAGCACTCTTAACATCCATCTGATACACCTTGAATTTCTTGTGAGCAGCATATGCAGGAAATAACCTTATTGCCTCCAATCTGGCCACTGGGGCAAAAGTTTCATCATAATCAAAGCCTTCAACTTGAGAATAGCCCTTTGCAACTAGCCTTGCTTTGTTTCTGACTATGATATCATTTTCATCCTTCTTGTTCTTGAATACCCACTTGGTTCCTATCACATTGCAATGATATGGTCTGTCAACTAGCTCTCATACTTGATTTCTTGTAAATTGGCCGAGCTCTTCTTGCATAGCAATGATCCAATTTGAATCTTGAAGTGCTTCTCCAATGGAACCTGGTTCCTGGTTAGATAAGAAACAACAAAACAAAGCACTTTCTCCATGAAAACTTCTAGTTTTGACTCCTGAGGTAGGATCACCTAGGATTTGCTCAACAGGGTGATCTGAGAGCCAAGTCTTCCTAGGCTGTTGTCCTTCAGTAGAGTTTAACTCTTCTGAAGTTGAGTCACTAGATATAGGAATGAAATCAAATTCAGGAAATAAAACAGAGGGTTGAAGTCCTGAGTCATCATTCAAGGTATTTTCACTCTCAATGGTAATCTCATTGGTTCCCCCTTGAATGATAGGCTCAGTGGATGTCTCAGCTGTGACCACAACTTCATCGACACTAGTTACCTCTTGAACTGGGATAGTGTTCATCAGTTCAGTTGCTTGTTCAGGAGAGCTCTCAAGTGAGCTTTGAGAAGTGGTCTGACTTTGAGTGTCCTCTTTGAATTGTTGATCATTGAAGTTATCCCAGGTTGGGATGTATGTATTAACACAATTCTCAGGATAGCCTTTAGACTTGATACTCAGTCTAGTTAGTCTTTGGCTTATCACTTCCTCATTCTCCTTACTCATGGACTCAAAAGTAGATTCATTAAAGACCACATGAGGTGTTTCTTCCACAACAAGAGTTCTACAATTGTAAACTCTGAAGGCTCTACTGATTTTGGAATATCCTAAGAAAATTCCTTCATCAGCTTTGCTATCAAAGGCTTTCAGTTGAGTTTTCCCATTGTTGTGAATGAAACACTTGCAACCAAAGATATGAAAGTAAGATACTTGTGGCTTTCTGCCATTCCATAACTCATATGGAGTTTTTCCTTGATGTTTGGTTACCATGGATCTAATTTGAGTGTAGCAGGCAGTGTTAATAGCTTCAGCCCAAAATCTTTTAGGAACTTGAGCTTCTGCAAGCATTGTTCTTACTGCCTCCTTGAGAGTCCTATTTCTTCTTTCAGCTACTCCATTTTGTTGTGGAGTTCTTGCAGTTGAGGTCTCATGTGCAATGTCTAATTCTTTGCAGAAATCATATATAATAGAGTTAATGAATTCAGTGCCCTTATCTGATCTTATCTTTACAATGTTCAAGCTCTTTTCATTGCTAACTTTCTTCAGGAGCTCTGGCAGTCTCAGTTGAGTCTCCTTCTTGCTTGCTAGGAATACCACCCAAGTATACCTGGAAAAATCATCAACAACAACAAGTGTATATTTTCTCCCATTGATACTTACAGGGGTTACTGGACCAAAGAGATCCATATGAAACAGTTGAAGTACTCTGTCAGTAGAGGTTGCAACTTTGCTTTTGAAAGATGCTTTCACTTGTTTTCCCTCCTGACAGGCTTTACAGATATGCTCTTTGTTGTATACTTCATTTGGCATTCCTTCTACCAGTCCATGTCTTGCTATTCTGTTCATCATCTTGAAGTTCAGACGACTTAGTCTTTTGTGCCACAGCCAATTAGTATCAGTTGAGCTCTTTGCAATAAGACATGCATTTTGTGTGCAAGACTTCCAATCTGCAAGATAGACATTTCCTTTCCTTGACCCAGTTAGTAGAACCTGTTGTGAAGATATATTCTTGACAAAACACAGGTTACAAGAAAATTCAACATTGTATCCTTTATCACAAAACTGACTTATGGACAAAAGATTATGCTTAAGTCCACTAACATAGGATACATTGCTTACTCTTACTGAGTCAATTTTTAAAGTACCATAACCTTTAGTGGCTCCTTGTGAATTATCACCAAAGGTGACTTGTAGACCTTCTTTCTCAACAAACTCTGACAGGAGATCTTTGTTACTAGTCATGTGCCTAGAACATATACTGTCCAAGTACCAGACTGAAGATTTTAGAGCATCTCCTTTATTGAGGTCCACTGAGCCCTGCAATCACAATCAAGTTTTAGGTACCCATTTGGTGTTGGGTCCTACCAGGTTAGCTGTACCTTTTGGAATCCAAATTTGCCTTACAGTTCTAATCACTTTAGAGTGGCTAATTTGTCTTCCATAAACATCTACATAGATTGTTATCTCCCTAGGTGCCTTGAGAGTAAACTTTCTATGGGTGTCAGCCTTTGAAGGAACAGGAACCTTCTTTACATTCTTTCTTTTAGGCTTGGGTGCACCTGGCCTGAGTTTTTGTTGATAAGGGTATAAAGGGCCTTTTCCTTTAGGCACAAAAGGAATAGGTCTTCTGTATGAGTTACTCCTTGAGGAATGCTCATGCCTGGGTGTTCTCAGCTGAGGTTGTTTCATCTGTGAAGACCTCGGCTGATAGTACCTCTGCTGAGATCTGGTTTGATTAGTCACCTGAGCCTTTCCATTTGGTTTTGGCTTAGTTTGACTTTTCTTTTGTGTGATCTCAGCTGGTCTTTTACCCTTATCTAAAGTCTGTGTTTGAAAGGTCACAGACTTAACAAAAACTCTCTTTGTGCCACTTGAAGAAGAAACACTAAGAGGACCTTCTGAAGATTTTGGAATAAAGCCTATTCCACACTTGTTATTAGGATTGATCTGAAAATTTTGAATCTCCTCTATTGCAAGAGAGGGTTTGTTTAGAGCATCAATCCTTTTTAAAAAATTCTCTTCAGATTTATGCAAAACATCAATTTTCAGGAGAGAATCCTTTATTTAGCTTACCAGATTTAAATTTTCTTCAGTTAACTTTATCTTAGATTCAGTAAGATCTTTTATCAGTTGATCTTTGCCATTTCCTTGACTCTTGAGGGTTTCCACCTCTTTTGTCAACTCAATGGTAGACTGAGCTGAGTTAAGATCTGCCTGATTCCCTGATTCAATAAACTTAGAGTTTTCTCTCAGGAGATTTTTGTTTTCATCTTGGAGATAAAACTTGCTTCTTGCAACCTTGAGAAATCAATCATTAATTGTTCCAAAGCGGACTGAAGATTGAGTTCCTCAGTTGACTCTGAGCTTAGCTCAGGTGAGTGCTCTAGAGAAATGGATGGTTTAGATTGTACCTCTGGTTTTTCTCTTGCCATGAGACACATGTCATCTTCACTGCTATCTGAGAACAGTCCATCAGATGACTCCAGATCTTCATCAACATCCTCAGCCACCATGGCTTTCCTCTTCCCATATCTCCTGTCTCTCTTGGCTTGCCTTTCTTTCCTCTCCTTTGTGCTCAGTTGAGGACAATCATATTGAAAATGTCTAACCTTCTTGCACTGGAAGCATCTATTGGCATCATCATTCTTTTCCTCAGTAGACTCCTTGGTCTTTGATGATGATCCTTCCCCTATGTTATAGTTCTTGTAATCTTTTCTCTTTTCCAGCTCAGTTAAGCCTTTCTCTCCTTCTCTGGCGTCTTTCTGTGGATAACTTCTTCCTTCTCTGTTATCCCTGTAAAATCTTTTATACTTGCCAAAACGGTTGTTAAGTTTCTCAAACCTTCTAGCCATCAGGCTGAGTTCTTCTTGCATCTCAGCTTTGCTTTGAGACTTGCTTGCCTTTGTACTCTTCTGAGGCTATGGGGATTTAGGCTCAGTCTCCTTAGTTTTGAAGGCAACTCCCTTCTCAGCTGAGGTCTCATCAGGAGCCCTTTTCCTGTTAAGATCAAACTCATAAGCCTTAAGTTCAGAGAATACCTGTTGCATAGACATGCTGGATAGATCCTTGGTATTATGCATCATTACAGAGTACACATCCCATCTTGAGGTTAGACCTCTCAGGATTTTTAAAGCAATTTCTCTTTTGGTATAGACCTTTCCCAGAGAGTTTATTTCATTCATGATGTTAGTGAACCTCCCATCAAGCTGGTCAATGGTCGCAGTGGGCTCCATGGTGAACTGCTCATATTTTTGAAGAACTACTGAAAGCTTGTTCTCTTTTATCTTGTCAGTTCCTTCACACATGAGAGCAAGAGTGTCCCAAAGTTCCTTTGCAGTCTTGCAGTGGATCACTCTTCCCATTACAGAATCTGGAATGGTGGTGTAGAGAATATTCATGTCTATGAAGTTGAGATTGTTTCTCCTCCTCTCATCTGCAGTGAAGTTATCTTCATCCTTGGGCCATTCTTCTCTTGGATCTGCAATAGTCTCAGTTGTGGTCCTAGGGTTAGGGGTCATAAAAATAAATGGACTTTAAGTCTACTGAAAATTACTTGTGAAAGCTTACTGAGATAATACCTCCACTGAAAGCTCAAGACTTTCAGTTGAACTACTCTCTAATTAGCTTTCAACTGCGGATTAGTGAGCCCTTTAGAAAACTCGTTTTACTTGATAAACTTTGAGTGGACATCACACACTTAGGAAATAACAGAAGTAAATACACAAGATATAAAGTGGTTCAGAGATGAATCTCCTACGTCCACTGTCTGATTAAACAGGAGAATTCCTTTCACTTGGAATTCCTTGTGTTATAGTGCCAAGGTGCACTGATCAATTTATCCTCTCTTAGGATGATTGATCACTAGGATAATTCCAGGTCCTAGTTCCCAAAACAAACCAGCTTTCAGACTGATACAAATAATCAGCTTACTAACACCACTTAACTCTAACTCTCAACCTAATAACTGAGTAGGGTTTTGAGTAGGGTTTTGGTTCCAACTGTTGTGAGATAATCCTTACAGTGTAGCTCAAGGCTTAGGATGGATTATCTCTTTCTAAGGTTTGGATATAGCTTTTAAGCTTGGTTACAGAAGGTTTGTTATGCTCTCTACTGATTTGAAACACTTGGGAAACAAAGGTAATTTCGAGTGCTTCTTGAAGGTTATGAATGTAGAGATAACTTTAATCTTGTGAGTTTCTCGTTTATAGAACTGAGCACGTCCTTCTGTATTTATAGGCTTCCTTGAAAATCTTCCCGTTGGATTTGAATCTTCTCAAGTAAGTCTTCTTGTATCTGATTGGTTCAAACGGCTCTATTTGAAGCTCTAAGTCTTGTCAAGAAACGGTTGAAAGACCATGCTTATTCACCTAACTTTCTGTAGATTGCTAGGGAAAGACTTTTGGTACTTGTCAGTCTGGGGCAGGTTGGCTGTCAGTAAAGTACACTAACGTGTCATCTTCTCATTGGACCTTCAGTCTGCTTGCCCAGATTCTTGTCTTGCTTTAAGATGGAACTCCTCTGAGAGAACCTTCTTATTCCTTCATTTATTGTAAGCTTCACTGAAATTCGTTTTGCCTTGTTCCAACCAGATTAACTAACAACTTTTAATGTGTTTAGCATTTAATGAGCTTTGTTAGTTCTTATTAGTGGACCTTGCTCCTCTCCTGATGGTTTTAATCTTAGTGAGAATGCACTTAGAAAACATTCAAGACTTAGACTACTTTCTCAGATCACTTGTCTTCAGCGGACTTCGTCTTCAGCAGACCTTATCTTCAGTGGACTTCATTCTTCAATACACTCTAGAAATTTCTAACTGCACTCCAGTTCTTAACATTTAGAACTGTTTAACTAAATTCTAACTCTACTGAATATTTTACTTACAACCAACTTAGGAGGAACATTTTGGCATCTTAATCAAAACTTTAGTCTATACAATTTCCCAACATAGTATAATTATTCAGTGTACAACCCATAATCTTTTGTCACTAAATGCGTGCGAGATAAGGATGACTTATAAACAACTATTAGATAATACTCGACTCAAATAGAAAAGAAATGTGTTAAGTTTATTCAATTTAACATGTTGAAGTTAAGGAGTTCAAGTAAGCCTAAAATGATTGTGTTTTTTATGCGTCTCAAGGGTTGGTTTACCCCTTGCTCTGCCATCTCCGTTAGAGAAAAATACTTTATTTTTAACCTTTTTTTTGTTATTCAACTAATTTTTACCCCCAACCTAACCAACACATTGTCCTCAATGGTTAAAAGTTGGTGTGACAAAAATTAGAAGATATTACCTGACTTCATAAGAAAAAAAAAACTTGAAGGAATAAAGCCTGAAATACAAACACAAACAAAGGAAAAAAAATTCTAACATTTATAGTGAGAGCTCTAAATCTAAATCAACCTTTCTCTTTTTAGCATGGTCTCCAAACCAATCTATTTGAGAAGCAACTGAGTTATCTTTAAACTCAAAGGCTTGAAGTTTCTCAATTAATTGTTCCGGATCAGAATTTTTCATAAAACCTTGTTGCACTGCATGATCTAACAAAGTTAGTAACCCATCATAAAAACCATTTATATTTAATATTCCAATAGGTTTTGAATGAATATTTAATGATAACCAAGAATCAATATGAAGAATATCTTCAAAAGTACCAAGACCACCTGGAAGAGCTATGAATACGTCGGAATGTTCCAATAATTTTGGCAACCTTTCAAGTATGGATGAAATTTCTATTTCCTTACCAATTGTATTACCAATAAATCTTTTAACTGCACTGTGAACAACTCCTATAATTCTAGACCCTCCAAAGGATGCCATCATAGCAGTATTGCCTGTTAAACCAAGTGTACCACCTCCGTGTACTATATTAATTTTTTTTCGTGCTAGCATACTACCAACGTTATTTGCTGCTAGAGAGAATTCAATATTATAACCAGATCTAGACCCACCTAATACACAAATAGAGGCTATTTTTTTAGAAGATGGTGTTGCCATATCTAGTCTTTTTTTCAAAGATGATTTGAGTTGTGATAAAATAACGGTTTATATACAAGGGAAAAGTGAAAAAAAATATAGTGTACATGATACGACTCTAGATGCATTTATTCACTAAAAGTTAAACTGTTCAGAATTAAGGGTCCCACTAGGGGACAATAGTTGTGATTGTGGCTCACATCTTCCTCTGGTTTTACGTCCAGAAACGGCTTAAACGCCTTCTATGAGTCGGGGATATGCTTCCCATCCAATTTTCTTAAAAATTGGCAAACATGGTCTTTTAACGTCAGATTCCCAAGACTATGTGCATATTCTTTGCACATAGTGGTTCAATAAATCGATAATGGTTCGTTGCACCATTCCAAAAGAATGCGTATCAAGAGTCAATCGAATATTATCCAAAGACTCCTTACTCAGCCCATTCTTAACGAAATCTATCTTATCACATCGATTTCTGGATGCAAATCCTATATTCCTACAACGAGTGTTACAAGTCCATCTAGCACATTTATTACAAACACCCATTCTTTTAGCTCTTCGTTTTTTAGAATATGAACTTTTACCTAAACCAGCCAAGCGTGGAACAAATGAGTTAGGAAATTCACCCCCAAACCTAACTTTTGTTTCGATCAACCAACGTAAATCAATTGGAAGTTCCTTAATCATTAGTAACCTTAACCTTTCACATCAAGCATGGTATATTTTAATCACATCATTTTTACCGAAGTAAGGAAAACATTTATTCAAAGAAGCAATAGTGGCATCCATAGTGTCAATTTGAGAGTTATGTACAAAGATCATAGAAACACAATTAAAGATTTATTCAAAATTTCAAGATATTACATATAAATCATAAAAATGCTACTGCCCAAGATAAAACTAAAACTTGTACAATGAGTGTCATAACAAATAAAGGAAATTTCTCCCTGATAATAGCAACGCATGAGCGTGAAATGTAAACAAGGGTAATGATGAAAAGAAAGATTTTCCACATTTCGGTGGAGTAGATGAATATTCAAAGAAGTGTGTTTAAAATTTAAGAGTAGAATGAAGTATTTATAGAGTAAAATTTTGAAAATATGGTCATTTATAACCGTTGGTGAAGATGAGTGGATTATATATATGTATTTTATTTTTTTATTTTTTTTGTTTTTTTATAACTCAGTTTTTGTGGGCAACTAAACTTCCGACTCGAAAGTCACGGAGTACCGAATCCGCCATTTATACCGGGAAAATAAAAGAACAAATTAAGTCGTATATACAGGATTAGTTAAAGGTGTTGACTCAATTTCTTTTGTAAAACCTCCAAGATATGCTTTTAATCGTTGTCCAATAACTTTAAATATGTCACCCGTTCTTGGATTCTCAATTTTTATGATCGTTATTTTCATAAGGGATTGCCTCAATCCATTTTGAAACATAGTCAACTCCAACTAAAATGTATTGATAACCAAAATATGGTGGATTAAAAGGACCCATGAAATCAATTCCCCAACAATCAAACACTTCAACAATTAAAATAGGATTTAATGGCATCATGTTTCTACGAGTTATACCCCCAATCTCTGACACCTATCACAAGATTTGCAAAATTCATGTGTATCTTTTAAAAGTGTCGGCCAATAAAATCCACACTGCAATATTTTAGCAGCGGTTTTTCTTGATGAAAAGTGCCCCCCACAAGCTTCTGAGTGAGAAAAGTTTATTATGCTTTAAATTTCATTATCCGGGACACATCTTCTTAATATTTGGTCAGGACAATATTTAAAAAGATATGGATCTTCTCAAAAGAAATTTCTCACCTCCCAAAAAAATTATTCTTATCTTGAGCATTCCAATGAATTGGAATTTGACCTGTCACAAGAAAGTTAGCAATATCCGCAAACCATGGCTCGCTAGATACGGCGAACAACTGTTCACAAGGAAAAGAGTCATTTATGGGGCTTGTCTCAAAAGACGCGTCACATGTAAGTCTGGATAAGTGGTCAGCAATTACATTTTCTACCCCCTTTTTATCTTTAATTATAATATCAAATTCTTGGAGTAGAAGTATCCACCTAATTAACCTGGGCTTTGCATCTTTCTTTTCTAGTAAATATTTTAAAGTTGAATGATCAGTATACACAAGAATAGGGGAACCAACAAGATAAGACCTAAATTTTTCCAGCGCAAATACTACAACAAGCAATTCTTTTTCAGTGGTAGAATAATTCATTTGAGCATTGTTTAGAGTTTTACTTGCATAATATATCACATAAGGTTTCTTATCTTTTCTCTATCCTAAAACAGCTCCAACAGTATAATCACTGGCATCACACATAATTTCAAAAGGCAAGGTCCAATCTAGAGGTTGCATAATAGGTGCAGAAGTGAGCATTTCTTTAAGTGTTGCAAAAGCCATTTCACAAGAATCATTTCATTCAAATACTGCATCTTTTAATAAAAGGTTACATATTGGACTAGAAATTGTGCTGAAGTTTTTTATGAGCCTTCTATAAAAACCCGCATGTCCTAAAAATGATCTAATATCTTTAATTGATTTTGGTGTTGGTAAGTTAGCAATTAGATCAATTTTAGATCTGTCCACTTATATTCCTTTTGATGAAACAATGTGTCCTAATACAATTCCCTCAGTTACCATAAAATAACATTTTTTTCCAATTAAGAACAAGATTTTTTTTCCTCACATCTGGTCAAAACTTTAGCTAAATTTATTAGACAATCATCGAAAGAGTTTCCAAAGACAGAGAAATCATCCATGAAAACTTCGAGAATATGTTCAATCATGTCGCTAAATATGCTTACCATACGTCTTTGAAATGTAGTGCATTACATAATCCAAATGGCATTTTTCGATATGCAAAGGTTCCAAAGGGATATGTAAATGTTGTTTTTTCCTAGTCTTCTAATGAAATTGCAATTTGATTATACCCTGAATATCCATCTAAAAAGCAATAAAACTCATGTCCAGCAATTCTTTCTAAGATTTGATCCATGAAGGGTAGGAAAAAATGATCTTTCCTAGTCATTGAATTTAATTTTCTGTAGTCAATGCACACATGCCAACCAGTAACAGTCCTAGTTGGAATCAATTCATTGTTATCAGTTTTAACTACAGTTACTCCAGATTTCTTAGGCACAACTTGAGTAGGACTTACCCATTTACTATCAGAAATAGGATAAATAATGTCATTATCTAGTAGCTTAATGACTTCATTTCTTACAACTTCTTTCATATTAGGATTGAGCCTTCGTTGCATTTTCCTAGAGGGTTTAGCATTTTCTTAGAGTTATCAAGTTATCAAGCATTTTCTTAGGCAAATGATAACTCTTTAGAGTTACATACCCAAGTGTAGGTTTGTCTCAAGTAATAAAAATTTTCGGGAGTTCGAGTGTCGAACCACAAGGAAGTTTGAAAGAAAATATCAACTAGTTGTACGGTTTTAAGGGTTTATATAATGTATTATTTACTAGAGCTTCGGGAATTCACTTTAAGTAAAATACTAGAATTATTCTTAACTATTTTAGATAACTCAGTTGAACTCTAACAATCAAGTGATTTCAATCGGAATATTAAACATTAAGCACTTAGAGAATCTTGAAAGCTTTCTTTTAGTTGACTTCAAGAATATATGAAATCAATTGTTGATATGTGAGAATAAGCATTCCTTGTGCCAATATGTCAACAAAAGATCAAAATCTCAACAAATCAAAATATTTTTCATAATTCATAAAATAACTAAAGGGATTTATCATTGAAGATCTTTATTGAAAAGCTAAGAACAATACTTACAATTTACCAAACCTTCATCCCTAGCTCTAGCAAAATATTTAGCTACTCATACTAACACAAATACAACTCATTTTTATTTGAGAGATACTAGACTAATGAAAGAGATATTTCAGAAAGTTTGATGCCCAAAATGGTTGCTAAAGAGCCCTTTATATAGGCCACAAGCTAGTGCATTGCAGAGACTTGTAAGAAATTTCGGTGGCCTACAAAGACTGGTGATTTAAGCCTACCAACCATTCAAATCTCGTCTTTCTCCCTGTATAAAACTTATAGACCTTTGAATTATCTTTCCATGGAGACCAAGATATCAAAAATTGGCTTTATGAACTGAGAATTATGACCAAAATAGTAGAGTTGCTCAGCACTGTAATTATAACCCTTGGCAGATTCTGGTGTCAAGTTGAAAACTTCACATCTCCACTTGTTTGCATTAAATGGCTTGGATAATTTTACAGTGTTTTTATAGACTTCTTAGCTGATCATTCCAAGTGGTCTTGAGTTAATTGGATTTTTCCTCGAATTATGGTGAATAAATTTCTAAATTGTGTCCTGTGAAGAGTAAAATCTGGAACATTCACATAGATTTTACTTTTCACCCTTGAAGACGATGGTTTTAGCCTTTTGGACCTAAAGACAACTTGTAATAGAATGAGTTATTAATCCAATGCATCTGAAATTAGGTCAATTGGATAAATATATCTCAAAATATGGTCCTAATACGAAAATATGGTTTGAATTAAAATTCATTGAGTATTTGTACAACAATGTAGTTTTGATTATATGAGTATAATTGGAGCCTAAACTTGCAGATTGAATAAGTATGAAAACTTATAACCTTAGTACATGGTCTTAGGTGTCCAACATCATCAATATCATATCATTTTCATAAATAGAACTCAAGTCATGCTCTCAAGAATAATCAATACATATACTAGTCATGTTAAATCATGCTTATGTTTTCCATTATTATAGAAAATTAGATATTTAATATTAAACTATAATGTTCAAAATTATATATATGAATATGCTACAAATAATATATGATAATACTCAAAATAATACATGAAACGGATAAAACATATGTACAAATAAACACTAATCATTGGGATGGGATTGGCTGGGCGTGAGAAAAAAAAGGGTTGTTGGGGTGTCTTTTGCCCTTCTTTGTTATTAATTTTTGGGCTTTCTCTTAATTGTAATAATACTATATATCTTGCCCTTTTATGTAACTACCCCAAAAATCAATAATACAAAAGTTACCCACAAGTGTTTTGACAAATTTCCATTGCCAAATGTAAGATAAATGAACAGAGCATCATCAGGTTAGCATGTAACATCTAGTGTTGGGAAATTGTATAGACTTATGTTTTGATTAAGATGCCAAAAGGTTCTTCCTAAGTCTAATTTAAGTAAAGTATATTCAGTAGAGTTATAATAGAATTAGCCAGTTAAGATGTTAAGGAACTGAAGTGCATCTACTAAATTGTATAGTGTATCTAAGAGTTGAAGAAGTGAACTGAAGAAGAAGTGAACTGAAGAAGAAGTCTGAGTTTTGAATGTTTTCTAAGTGCATTCTTACTAAGGCTATACCATCAGTAGAGGATTGAAGTCCATTGATGAAGACTAACAACGCACATTCAATGCTAAACACATTAAAAGTTGTTAGTTAATTTGGTTGGAACAAGGCAATTCGAATGTCAGTAAAGCTTGTAATAAATGAAGGAATAAGAAGGTTCTCTCAGTTGAGTCCACCTTAATACCAGACAAGATTCTGAGCAAGTAGACTGCGCGGCCCAATAAGAAGATGACAGGTAGGTGCACCCTACTGACAGTCGATCTGTCACAGACTGACAAGTACCAAAAGTCTTGTTTTACCTTTCTCCAGAGAGCTGGTAAACAGACAAGGTCTTTCAGCCGTATCTTGACAAGACTTAAAGCTTAAATAGAGTCGTTTGAACCAATCAGACACAAGAGACTTACTTGAGAAGATTCATCTCCAACGCGAAGATTTTCAAGAAGGTCTATAAATACAGAAGGACGTGCCCATTTGTACGCACGGGAAACTTACAAGAACAAAAGCATTCTATACACTCATAACTTATTACGAAGCACTCGAAATCACCATTGTTTCCCAAGTGTTTCATATTTGTAGAGAGCATACCAAAGCTTCTGTAATCGCGCTTATAGCCATATCCAAATCTTAGAAAGAGATAATCCATCCTTAAAGCCTTGACCTAACTTGTAAGGATTATCTCACAAACAGTTGGAACCAAACCCTACTCAAAACCCTACCCCAGAGTTAGGTTGAGAGTTAGAGTTAAGAGGTTTTAGTAAGCTGATTGTTGATATCCGTCTGAAAGCTGGTTGTTTTAGGAACTAGGACCTAGAATTATCCTAGGGATCGAATATCCTAAGAGATGATTATTTGATCAGTGCACCTTGGCACTATAACACAAGGAATTCCAAAGTGAAAGGAATTCTCTTGTTTAATCGGGACAGTGGACGTAGGAGATTCATCTCTGAACCACTTTATATCTTGTGCACTTACATTCTGTTAATTATTTAGTGTGTGTTGTTCAAACAAGTTTTTATCAAGCAAAACGAGTTTTTCTTAAGGGCTCACTAATCTGCAACTGAAAGTTAATTAGATAGCAACTCAACTGAAAGTCTTGAACCTTCAGTGGAGCTGATATCTCAACAAGCTTTCACTAGTAAATCTCAGCGGACTTCCAAGTCCACTGAAGATCTACTGTCTTGAGTAATCTGATAAGTTTTAAGAAAGAAGTTTGAATTTGTAACAACAGGTGTATCCCCCCCATACACCTGTATAACTCATTTCGCGACCAACATCTAGAATATAAATCATCGCATTTAATTTTTAAGGGCTATGCTACGTGTATAATTTAATGGAGATAGAGTTTCCATGCTTAGCTTTGAAGTCTATAACATATTCACATGCCATGCACTTATATAAATCTAGCCAGCTAACATTACATGCTTGAGTCTTGTGTAAACTAATTTTACCATACAATTGACTTACATTCTGTGTGTATATCTAAGTAGTATTAGTTGTTTAATTAAAATATTTTAGTTTGATAGTGTAACAAGTACTAATTGTTTTCCTTGTGAATCAATTGCATGGTAAAAGTATTTTACATAAGTACAAGTTCAACTCATTAGATTGAGTGGAAACTATATTATTATCATTAACGGGTTAACCAAATAAAAGAGCTTGAACATAAAAAAATATTGTTAAAAATACTTGTAGACAATACAATATCCTTGCCAAATTGCATCGGTCTAGCACTTGGTTACCAATTTGACTTTTATCTCCCAACAAGTTGTTTCCTCCTTGACCAGTGTATACAATTTCCTCGCAATTCATCTTCGTATTGGCCAGACAATACAATGGATATGGCAAACAGAAACTTGTAATTTTTCAAATCCTGCGAAATCTAATGTGGAAAAGGAATTAATAAAGAAATTGTAACATCATAATCTACTATTTACCTGATCTTATTCATTGGTCAAATAAAATAAATAGACATATACATATTTCTTTCCACCAAAACTCTCACTACAAAAAACTCGTGTTTTTGCGATTGAATTTAGCGACCGCCTTTAAATTGGTCTCTAAATAATATATTAGCGATAGAAGAATACCACTGGTCTCAAATAAAAAAAAATAGCGACCGATAAAATAATCGGTCTCTAAATCTAACTATTAGCGACCGCCTGTGACCGCAAAGGCCGGTCAAAATTGACTAACACTTTTTTACCGCGGTCACAAACTAGTCAGTTGATCTGTTCTTGGAAACGGGCAATGGTCATTAATGCGGGGGTAATTAGTGACCGCCGTATTGCAGTTGCTAATCACAAATTTGGTCAATCGAGACCGTTGGTATCTGCGATTAGCGACCTCTTTTGGCGATTGCTAATTTTTTTGCCCTTTTTAGGCGAGGTTCGTACTCACTTTCGCCATCAGTTTTAAGAATCTGCCGCCGCCGCCTGTCGAGCAATCCATTCCGGTCAACTTACTTATTGCTTCCCCGTCTACACAATAACCGTAAGTTTTTCAAACTTTAATCGTTTATTATGTTTGTATATTATTTTTTAAAAATATATAGGATTTATATACATGAAGTTAGATATATATGTTTGTATGAATCATGAATGTTTATTTATAGGATTTATATATATGTACGTATATGTATTTAGTTGATTGATATGTGTAGGTATGAATTTAGTTTATTTATATACGTAGTTATGAATTCAGTTGATTTATATACGTAGTTATGAATTTAGTTAATTTATATACATAGTTATGAATTTAGTTGATTGATATGTGTAGGTATGAATTTAGTTGATTGATATGTGTGGGTATGAATTTAGTTAATTTATATACGTAGTTATGAATTTAGTTGATTTATATACGTAGTTATGAATTTAGTTGATTTATATTCGTAGTTATGAATTTAGTTGATTGATATACGTAGGTATGAATTTAGTTGATTGATATGTGTAGGTATGAATTTTAGTTGATTTATATACGTAGTTATGAATTTAATTGATTTATATACGTAGGTATGAATTTAGTTGATTGATATGTGTAGGTATGAATTTAGTTGATTGATATGCGCAAGTATGGATTTAGTTGATTTGTGTAGGTATGAATTTAGTTGATTGATATACGTAGGTATGGATTTAGTTGATTTGTGTAGGTATGAATTTAGTTGATATGTGTAGGTATGAATTTAATTGATTGATATACATATGTATGAATTTAGTTGAATGTGTATAAATATAATATGGTATGCTAATATGTTGAATTTATAATTATTACAGATGAGCTCTCAAGATAACCCTAAATTAGAGTGGGGGACAAGATCGGGGGAGGAGGGGTAAAGAGGAGGTTGGGTCGTTGAGACCAGAGATCCCGGAGGTTAGATGGGCCCCAGAGATGACACCATCCTCCTCCCAGCAGTCCAGTGTTGTTGGCTGTACTTCTGTTGCCGGGTCTTCAGCTTCGTGGCAGTATCCCGCGTTGGATAGTCGTCTCACTGTTGTCACTAGAGACAACATGAAGTATTCTTAGATAACAAATTAAATAATTTTAATTGTATTCATTAATATTAACTTGAATTATTTTTTTATGTCACAGTATACTTCCAGGGCATGAGACCAGCTCTCGCGTCTCAAGGCCATTAAAAAGCTCCCGTTCGAGGTTGGTGCCTCCTCGTGGTCCATGGTGTCCGAGAGAAAGAGGAGGGACTACTTCGAGGAGTTCAAGGTATATTTATTATGATTTTAATTTTTAATATTTTATTTTGAATTTATTTGTTAATATTTTATTTTTAATTTAATTGCAGAAGTTGTGCGTCTGGGACCCTGCCCATGATAGTGTTATGTACGGCTTGTTCTGCGTGAAAGCACAGGAGCGGTACAAAAACATTATCTACGGGCTGAAGAACCAGTTCGATAATGGGGTGCAGCTGGAGTTGGGCCGAGGGCCAGACGGACGTTCCGTCTGGGATGCTTTGGTTGCTCACTGGAATAGTGAGGCATTCAAAACCAAGTTCATGAAGTCCTGGGATAACCGGTTGAAGGACCCCACCGGGTAAGGCTGGATCCCGATCCATCTACGAGCACTCTCTCGCCTTTGTAAATATTATAAATTTTTATTTACAATTGAATATTAATATATTTTTAAATGTTTAACATTTAAATATCTATTGAATTTGGTTCGCAATAGGAGAGGGAGCACGGAAGAAAGTCCTCTCTCTATGAGCAGATGGAGATCTCCCACCCAGTGAACTCGAAGACTGGGACGTCTACCTACAGCCGCACCATCGAGATCCACGTAAGTATATTTTTTAATTTTAATTAATTTTAACTTCATTATTATAATTGTAGTTTAATTATAATTGTATTTTATTTATATAATTTCAGAACCAGTTTAAGGATCGTCTCGTCTAAGCCTCGCAACAGGTGGTACCCACCGATTACAGCGGAGAGAACCCCACCCCTTCCTGGATTGACGAGGACTACATCTATTTAAATGTGGTCGAAGTCAAAAAGGGAAAGGTCGTGGGGCAGGGCGGTCACAGTAAGGCCATCCTGTAGACCTACCGCCAGAGTAGTGGATTGTCCTCCTCGATCGACTCTACTCCCTCTCAGTTGGAGCGTGAGCTGAGAGACGTCCGGAAGCAGATGGAGACCCTCACGAGCTACAACGAGAGTCTTCGGAACTGGTTCTCCAGCATCTCCCAACAGATGGGAGTAGCCGCTCCACCCCCACCCCCACAAAAATTTGCTGCAGGGTGGAGCGGTACCGGAGGGAGCGGGCACGGAGGGACAGGTGGTGAGGATGAGGATGACGATGGTCATGAGTTCGATGTGAACTGCTTCCCCTATGATGATGATAGGTAGGGGAGAGAGAGAGGGAGGGAGGGAGGGAGGGAGAGAGAGAGAGGGGGGGGGAACGTTTATATTTTTTGTTGAATATTTTATTTTATTTGTTGAATATTTTATATTTTGTTGAATATTTTATATTTTTTATTGAATATTATAGATTTGCATATATTTTATGAATCGAATGAATTAAAAAAAATGGAGTCAATTTGAAGTTATATACAATTAAATGGATAAAAACGAATGAATTAATAATTTATAAAAGTCTAAAATATTAAATTTACAAAATTAAAAAAATAGTTCATATATATATATATATATATAAATGAATTAGAAATAAAAAAGAATTAATTTGACGAATTAAAAAATGAGAGTCAATTTGAGGTTATATACAATTAAATGGATAAAAATGAATGAATTAATAATTTATAAAAGTCTAATAATATTAAATTTATAAAATTAAAAAAAATTAATATATATATATAAAAACGAATTAGAAATAAAAAGAAATTAATTTGATGAATTTAAAAAAAACGGGAGTCAATTTGAGGTTATATACAACTAGAGTGTACCCACGCAAATTTCGCGTACTGAAAAAATATATTATATTTATTTTCTGTAGACATTTAATATAAGAGTATTTTTGTTTAAAAAAGTTCTAGGTATATACAATAAATTATGGGGTTTATTTAGCTGTGGCCCGTGCCCTTCACTAAACCCTATAGGTATATCCTACAAACTAAATAATTAAAAAAAATCAAAATTCACATAAATTAATAACAATTATGGAATAACATTACTTAGACTAATAATTTAATAATAATCAATTTTCATTTCAATATTGAATAATTTATAAATTAATCAACATTATTAGTTATTGAGAGTATACGGTAAGAAATTAATTTATATAAGAAACAATACAAAATTTGAAATAAACTTTAACGTTACGAATACATGTTCATCGATCAAAATGAGTTCCAAGTAGAACTTGTCTCTATTAAAATCATTAAAAAATATTTTCCAACTTTTTCAATCCTAACTTTAACGGTCAATTTTTGGCTCTCACTCTTGATATTAGAAATCAGAGAAAATTGAGGTGTCATACTCTTGAAATCTAAAATGAGATTTAAATTACAACAATTAAACCATCATAATTATTCAGATAAAAATATATGGTATAGTTAAATCTATTATTTTTGCACATGAAGAATATTTAAACTGAACGATGTAGAGCATAAATCAACAATCATTATTACATTCATAGTGATATTGATATTTAAATCTAATCAAATTGTGAGCACTTAAAATAATGAATTTAATTATAAAATAAATATACTAATAACAATAGATATATAACTAACCAACAATTGATTGGAGAAATCTCAGCAAAATAGTGGAACAAATGAAACTTTGATGTGAAAAAACGAAATACAATATGCTCTTATTTATAATAAAAAAAAATACATGCAATATTATATCTTGTCCATAATAAGAATATATCACATAAGAATATTCTTTGGAATATATAACTATATACCTTTTATTTTAGGAAAAAATAAATATTATACTATATATACTAACTCAAACTTAGAAATGATAAATTTAGATTCATTCAATAAGTAGATCATATTTAATTACATTAAGGTTTGGAAGAAATATGATTTATAATAAATTCTAAAAATAACTAAATAACAAAATGGAAAAAATATCTATTTGCATTAATTATGCAGATATAAATTAATGGTTTAGATTTAATGATATAGAACGAAGGGTCGAGATTAAAAGTTTAACCAACTTTTAATGAGAGCGCATTATTTCAAAATGGAGAGATTTGAGACATGCCACGTCAGCCTAAGAATAAGGTGGTGTTGACACATCATCTTGGAGAGGTTTGAAAATATATTATTATAAGATTAAATGCAAATAAACGAACAATAATAACAAGTGTCCTAGTGGTTCACACCTCCTACGGGTTACACGGAGGTCGTGGGTTCGATTCCCCTTGGATGCATATATGCCTATTTATTTCTACAAGCCTCATAAGAGTTTATATACTATATGACTCACCTAATATAAGCTAGTGGCTCAGTAGTTCGCGCCCCACCCGGACCCCATTGGGCGCGGGTTCGTACCTACTAAGCCACTTTTTTTTTTTCGCAGGTTCGTCAATTTGCAACCGCCTTCAGGTCGGTCGCTAAGCAAAAATTACAATTTAAAAATTATTTTTATTTTAAAAATAAATTAGGGACCGCCTTCAGCCGGTCGTTAAAACCTGACCCGACCGGGTCAATTCAACGACTGACGGCTGGCGGTTGCTATATGTTAACGATCGCCAAGACGGTCTCAAATTAGCAACCGACTATAAAAGACGGTTGCTAATATTTGCTACCCGTGTTTTAACGATTGATTTTTATCGGTCAGAAATCGGTCGCTAATCACGTTTTGCGACAAAAAATCGATCGCTAAGTCGGTCGTTAATCCGCATTTTTTTGTAGTGTCTATTTGTCTCACAAATCATAAATATATAATACAAGCTAAATTTTCTTAAATAATTTAGGCGGGAAACATTGATGGTTGTTGATCATCATTTTGTTACTACATCATAACCGTCCAATATTTTTTATCACACATATAGTAAGTATGTTATTTAATCTTTCAATTAGTTTTCCATGAATCGTGCCTAATATCTACCGTTCAATTTTTTTAATGTAATATGGTTCGTTGGATCAATTACAACTTTTCAGTAATCGTTATAATTTGCTCCTATTTATACTCTTACCACCATTTGCAAATCTTCATTGTGGTTCTTCAACTTTCACCGTGCTTTGTTTTAAAATTCTATATTTCTATTAGAGAATTCATATTTTTTGTTGTTTCTATGTAATAATAATTTTGTAGTGGATGTGTATTCATGTAATGATATTTTTTTAATAAAAAATTAGTAGATTTGTAGTTTTGATAGTTGTGTGAAGATTCATATTCATTTGAAGGTCGTTGAAGATATACATTCATTAGAATTTAAAGATTGCAGAAAATTGTGGATTACATCATTCGTAGATCTCACTGGAAAACTGTGTCATGGAATTTTCCATAGTTTAGGTTAGATTTCCTTGCCGCTAAGATTTGGCCGATTTTATGACATGACTAATGTATTCTTACGTGAATTTCTAAATGACTTTGATTCTTATAAGAAAATTCATCTATTTAAAAAAAAAAAATCTATCTAATTATTTAAAAGCATTGACTGAAAATTGTGCCCTTATTAAAAATGTGATTACTTTGAATATCGGTTAACTATAGTAATATCTTCATATTGAATGAGTTGTTTACACGATATTATACAAGAATCACAAGATAATGGCTAATAATATAATCATATTAATCAAGAGATTACAACCAATATTTTTAAAATCCAGTTGATTTCATGAAAAAAAATGGGAAACCCACCTTCTTCAAGGATCTTTTGTAAAGAAAGGTTCTCTTGATTTTTCACTACACGAGTCTTACCAAGTAGTCACCATTGGTGTGTCATGAGAGATGGAGAAAAGAGGGAGAAAAAGAGGGAATTGAGAGAGAAATTTGGAAGTCCAATGAGAGGGAAGACGGAGAGAAATTAATCGTTGATAATAAATTTTATATCATTTACTTTTTTGTTAATTTTTAAAGAAAATTAATATTCATTAATAATTCTTATGAGATATTCTAAAAAATAATTAACTGCATTATTTGTGAGATATTTTAGGGTTAATTTTTACTTGCATATTTTTAAATAAGGAATATGTATTCTATTTTAATATTATGTAAATTTCTCTTAATATTAAATTTTATAAGTTAATTATTTAATTTTTACATAATGGATTTCACCGGTCATTCCTCATATTTACAACTTGTTCCGTGAAATTGTGGATTTGGCTAATCATTAATTTTATTTTATGCATGTAATGAGATATATATATAGATGATCGTTGGCCAATTATTTTGGTACCGAAATTAACAACATTATAATTCAATAATTTTATAGATGATCGTGACTAATTCAATTCCAAGTATATTTTGACTTAGACTCTTAATTTTTAATGATTTTAAACTATAATGGTTCATCAATATCAAGAATTTATAATATTTTTCATTTGGAGGGTGTTTACTTTTCTATAAGTATTGTCTGATTGTCATTGACTGATACATCTAACTGTGATCCACAAGGTAAACTCATTTTTAAAATATTCACTTTTGAGTGAAATAGTGTTGTACTAATATATTTGGGTCATATACCTCTTTAAATGGGTCATACCCCTCTTTAAAGTATAGTTGGGTAGCTCTAACATATACTCCATCCATCCCAGTTTTGATTTTTTATTTATATTTTCTTAATTTTTAATGTAAAAGTTGTTGTAGTATTTAGGTAGATAATTTTCTTTGTAATGACGTATTATTCAATTAAATAATTGAGACAAAATGAAAAAATATTTATATGTAATTATTAGTGAAATGAGATGTAACTAAGAATTGTTTGAACGGGCGTTTAAACAGTGAATTGAGTAAATAAAATTAGGACGAAGGGAGTAATATGTAGTAAGTCTCATGTGGACCGACTTTATGTCAATACTTTTTTTCGGGTATTATTGTTGTGTATACACACCATCACTGTTATAGTTATACATTATCACAATGATTAGAAAATGATAATGTGTATGCATAACAATGATATTGCAATCTATGGCATGATTGTTGTTGGGATGACATTTTTCCTTTCCACTTTCTACAAACATGGAACCAAGAACAAAAAAGGAATTTGAATAGCCATAACTTTTAAAATATTTGAAGGACAATAGCTTAATGAGGATTGTAACACTCTGGACTAACAATTTAAGGACAATAACTTTTAAAAATTGCAAGTTAAAGCTAATTCAAACCGAATCAGCCCAAATCGGGCCAAGTGGCACAATCTTAAACTAGGTTGAACTTCGGACTAACTGCCCCAAATATGGGACCGACATGGGTTTATTGGAACTGATCTAGCCTAAATATGTTGCTTTTAAAATTTATTATCCTTAAATTATTAGCCCGAAAAGTTATGGTCCTCATTGGCCTGAAAATTTAATTGTTTCCTATATATTATAAATCTATGTTTTTTATTAATTAAAAACCAAATACTTAAATTAATAATTTTGTAATCAAATTAAATATGAAACTGTTTATAGGAAAAATTATTATCAATCCCCACTATTTTACTAAGTTCACCCTTCTCATTTTATACACCCTCCGCCCGCTATTAATTTTCATATGTGGATTGACACACTTTAAAAAAAATTATTGACTTTTTGGACCAACAAATGAAGAATATTTTGAAATAATAAATTTTAAAGAATATTAAGTTACATAGCACATACAAGTAGAGCTGGCAAATCAGGCCGTCCGGCCTGGCCCGGCCATTTGGGCCAAGCTATGTTCACGGGTCGGGCCTGTCCATTTGCAAATCGAACCTATAAAATTTGAGCCCAGACCAAACTAGCCTGCGGACTAATGGGCCGGCCCGGCCCATTTAATTAATATTTTTTTAAATAATTTTTATAAAAAATTATATTCCGTTCCTCCACGAAATTTTTACCCCATTACTGTTAGACACAAAATTTAATAAATATTAGTATTTTATTGAAAATGTAAATAAAGTAAGGGTATGGTAGTGAGTATCGTGTGACTCATTTATTTGTTTGTGGTTAGTGTTTATTTTAGAAAATGGAATAAGTAAAAATTTGGTGGACGGAGGGAGTACTATAAAACATAACTCATTACACTTTAACAATCAACATATATTTTATATTATAATTTACTTTAGTTCATAACAAGCAACAACACTAATTTCAATCTTTAAAAAGAAAAATTCAATCGGGCCAATCGGGCCGGTCGTGGCACTTCGGGCCAAAACTGCCAGAGCCCATCTGGTCCGTCGGGTAAGGGCCACTATTTTTTAAGCCCAACACAAATCCCCGACGGGTCGGTCCGTCAGACGGGCCTCAAATCGTCAGCTCTACATATAAGTATTTTAATTTTAAGAAATATAATTAATTCTTTTATGTTTAAACTTATTTATAATATAATTTTTTTTAAAAATATTTAATGATGTAGATGCTTACTAAGACGATAGTTCTATATCTATTTGTACACATCAACTTTTGGGCAAGGATAAAACTGCTCAAAGTTTAAATTGCAAATAAATATGAAAGTGATGATTTTTTTTTTGCCAAGATTCAAAATTTTAGCTTATAGTATTGAACTTAAGTTATGTTAAAGTTGAACTTATGTATGTTGTTATTGCACTCTGTTCTTGAGAGTAATTAAAATTTTAAACTTTTTCCTCCTAACAATATTTGGTTTAATTTTGTATTTCTCAACAATTCACCCTAATTTTTAGTGTAAATAGTTTCAACTTATTAGTGAATGCACCATGTACCCATGCACCATGTGTACAAAAGAGTTACTCCATTTGTTTAACAATAATTATTTTACACATCTATTAAAGTATGTAAACAATTTATGATTAATTAGTTTAATTCATAGTAAACAATACATTTCACCATTATTCACATTAAATTAGATTATAAGAAGTAATTTATTTTATCAGAGAAATATGTTAAGTTATATTCCTATTTAAAGCGAAATTCTTTCATACATGGTAAGGAGTTGGTATAATTGGTATGATTGGATTACTGGTTTTTTTTAAGGATTTTTAAAAGTTAAATGAAGTCATCTCATTCTTATAAACCTATTATTTTGTTGTTCCCCTCAATGGTTCAGTTTATTTCATAAATAATAACAAACTAAATTTGCGCCCTCAGCTATAAAGTTACAAGCCAAATACTCCCTCCGTCCCCAAAAAAATTTGAATACTTTCCTTTTTCGTCTGTCCCAAACACTGTGCACACCCTATAAACAAAAATCCATACTTAAATTTAACTTTATAATATTCAAATGTTTACACAAAATGTCATTACTTTTTACACCCACCCTAAACAATTTCATTACTTTAATAATAAAAGTTTACACATCATCCTCAATAAAATGTATCACCCAAAGAGTGAAGAGTCTTTGGAAACGGAAGGAGTATTACGTTAAGTTTTATAAAATAATTAATCATGTATAACCAATAAAATCAATTGTTATAAATATTCAATATGTCATAAATTACTATTAATGTAATTGAACTTGGACTTTTAACTTTTTTTATAAGAAAAACATTTAATTTAATATTTTTATATTGTAGATTAATATTTAAAGTATTTTATTTTTAGGTTAAACTTGCATAAGACCGTCTCATGTCCTTAGACAATACAAATTAACACACACATTTGTTAAAATGTTAATGCGATATGTCCAATTTATACCATATCTCAGGATTAGGTTTTATATGAAAATGGTTCATGATAAGCTTATCATAAAACTGTTTTAAAGTATTGAATATTTGATTAGGAGTATAAAAGATTTCATCAGGAGAATCATTAATTTAGATTCTAGAAAAAGTTTAGTTATATTTTTAAAAAAATTGTAGTTTTTTAGTTTTATAATTAAAATATAGTAATTACTATAATTAAGAAATTGTAACAAATTCCTTCCGTGCGAAGCACGGACAGGATGGTCACTAGTATATATATACAACCTCCACTTTTCGAAATATCTCTAGGTGGGATTTAGAAAAACTAGCTTGGGAAATCTTTGGATTAAGAAATCTAAAAAATAGTAGAGATTTTTTTGAGATTATATAGGGTAGGATTAAGAAAAAAGTAGATGATAAATAATACTCCCTCTGTCTACCAAATTTTTACCCGCTTTCCTTTTTGGTATGTCCACCAAATTTTTACCCATTCTTCTTTTGGAAATAAACTATACTCACAAACAAATAAATGAATCTCACAATATCCACGACAATACACTTACTTTATTTATCCACTTTTTCAATAAAATACCAATTTTCATTAGAAACTATGCCCAACAGTAAACGGGTAAGATTTTCATGGACGGAGTGAGTATTATTATATTACTCCCTCCGTCCCGGAAAACATTGCGGAGCTCACTTTATTATCGTGTTTTAGCGAGCTAGTTGTTTATTAGTATTTGAAATGATAAAATATTTTTTAAGGCAAGGTATGATAGATCTACCTCTTCTCTATTGTAAAGTAATTTTAAAATTACTTTATCATTTCAAATACTAATAAAAAACTCACTCGCGAAAACACGAGAGGAATAGTAACCCCGCAATGTGTTGTGGGACGGAGGTAGTATAAAAAGTAGTATTTATAATGATTAAGTTAGTGTATATTGATTGATGTACTGTGTTGGGAGTTGTAAATAAGTAGAGAGAGAGAGAGAGGGGAGAGAGAATGTAAGTAGGACCAAATGAAATGGTGGGAGTGTAATAGGATAGTAATGAAATTAAGATGATAAAATCGATCCTAAAACTAAATCCACAAAAAAACATAGTTTTGTGTGTGTAATTCTCATTTGCAACAATAACTTTTGGGAATATGATAAATAGACAACCAAATTGGTAAAAAATCAATTGTATACATGGAAAGATACAAGAGTTGAATTTTTTTTGGTGATCCTTGCTTAAAAGCCAACAAATGTTAAACGTATACCAATATTTAATCTTTCAAGTAACATGCATTCATGCCATGAACCTGGAAGGGCGCCAAGAGGTACCATCACAGTTTTTTTCAAATTTTGCGTAGAGGCCGAATATCAGAAAATGCACACTCAAACCCCTTTTTCTAGTGTTTTTGTTAATAGGCGAGCAAAAATGTCATTAAGGCGAGCATAATTAACCCAAAGTACTCACTCTTAAGATAAAGTTAAGCCAACAAAACCAGGCTGAGCTGGAAACATCAGCCGACCAGCTTTGTCCGCCTAGCAACTTTAATCAGCCCATCAGCTTTAACCTAAAGACCATGTAGACCCAGATGACACCCCGGCGAGCATATCTAGCACATCGGCGAACAGATTTGGCTGCAATATCAAGACAACAAATTATCAAGAATAAAGACCATCAAAGTCAAACTAAAGACTCCTCAAGGACAAGTCCAGCAGGACGAACAACTCCTGAATGCGAGCAAGTCCAGTGTAGAAGGATAGAATTTAGCTTAAGATAAGGTCAAAATAGTCAAAGCCCAAGTGTCACATATGCACACTAGGGAGACCAAAGGTCATGTACACCTCCTGCTAGGCAAACTTGTAAAAATACTTAGATTTTTTCAACTAATAAAATAAGCACAAATTCGTATACACATCCACACTTCGATTATACACCCAAAGCGGCTCGATTCTCTTTTATACGAATTAAATACGTAATCTATACACGTGTTAATTCAATCTCAATCCAAATTTTCGTATTCACTAATTACGTTAGTGATCAATCACACGTAATTGTTTGATGATCTAATTAATGATTAAAAACAACCACTAATCCTTGTGATTAGATACGATCACCAACAAATTGGCGCTAGAAGGAGAGTTCGAACCTCCGATTAAGGATTCAAGCGTGATTAAGCAAGAACTTCAAGCTTAAAACTTGAAGATTTGGAGAAATTTTTAGATTTCCTTTGAAGATTGGTGCAAGGGTGTTCTTGGTGTTCTTCATATCAAGTTTGAACCATTGAAGATTAACACTTACACTTCGCACAAAGATGCCTCAATCACAGGAAACCCAACATTCTCAACATGTTACAAGAAATTCACAGTCAAGATCATCCCAGGCTGGCCGGCGAGCAGAAGTAGCTCACCGGGGATAGGAAAACCATCCAACAGCTACACATCAACCAATGCTATCTGAGCTAGATGCTTTTGTTCGCAATCCTGATGAACTAGCTCGAACAATTGCAATGCTTCAAGCCTTGCAAAAGCAACAAGCACAGTCTGGCCCATCTCAGATCTGAGCAAGGCATAGCCCAACAAGAGCTCTTGAGCATGAGAAGGCCAGAGATGACCATCAAAATGAGGCAGATAATGCCCAAGTTCGTAAGATGAAGGGCAAGGAGAAACAGCTCGCCGAAGCTACCAGCCATAGAGAATCAACCCCAAATCAAGCTTTGGGGGTTAGTCAGGGCACACGCCAAAGTGCCCTGAACAGATTAGGTCGCCTTGGTCGGGGAGCAACGGAGATCCATCTAAGAGCTGAAGTAGCTCGCCCGGCTCACATACCAGCTCGCCAGTTAGTCCACGAAAGGCTGACTAGGTCAGCTTTTGGTCGCCTAGGCCCAGATGCGGAACCCAATCCTAGGAGGCCAGTCAAGGGGGTTCCCATTCCAAGCGAGGGACTGCGGCGAACAAATGGTCATGCACCTTTGTTCGCTGAACAACCTCCAGGTCAAGAGGGATCCCTGGAGGAACTGGTATCCATAAGGAAAGCAATCGAAAGCATGCAGGGTCAGTTGGACCTGCAAAGAGGTTATGGGAATACTTCCCTTCCATCCTCTCCGCTATCTTCAGTAATCTTAAAAGCTTCCATTCAAAAGAAGATCCAATTCCCTATAAGTATACAATATGAAGGCACGACGGACCCCTGGGTACATTTGATGAAATACTCTGATTATATGATATCGATGGGGGCAAGTGATGTAACCCAGTGCCGAAACTTTCCATTGACTCTGGGTGACCGTGTCCATAAATGGTTTTCAGCTCTGCCACCAGCTTCAATTCATTCGTTTGCCCAGCTAGACAAAGAATTCTTATCCCATTTCTCTACAGTCGGGTCTTATCTATCCCAGAGACATCGATTATCCGACTTAAAACAAGTTGACAAAGAGTCGGATCATTCGTATTTGGAAAGATTTGACAAGGTCTTGCTAGAAGGGAAATCAGTCAGCGAAGACACCAAAATTGTAGCCGTCCTAGCTGGATTGAAGAAGGGCACTGAACTTTGGAAAGATGTACATCTCGGATGCCCAAAAACTTACGCTGAATTTCGAGACCGGGCAGGAGTCTTTGTCTCCATGCACGAGGCCTTGCAAAAAGACATGGGGGACAAAGGTGAATAGAAGGAGAGTGGGAAAAAGATTGGTGATGGAGGTTATCGAGCCTCGAAGAACATGAAAGCATTCAACGAGGGGACAAAACTGAAAGACAAGCTGAATCATGTACTTACCGTATCAATCGATGCGGTGTACAACAATGTCCGTGACAAGGAATTACTTACTCCTCCAAGAAAGATACGTCAAGACGCTAGCAAGTTGAACCAAAACAAGTATTGTGCCTACCATCAGAGTGTGGAGCATTTTACAAGCGAATGTCGTGACTTGCTGAAGCAATTGTGGTGATTTTATGAGGAGGGTAAGCTATCTGAGTTTGTGAAAAGACAACCCGGTAAGAGAGACAGAGATGTTGATTCCGAAGA
Source organism: Ballota nigra (assembly GCA_947034835.1). Classification (NCBI taxonomy): domain Eukaryota; kingdom Viridiplantae; phylum Streptophyta; class Magnoliopsida; order Lamiales; family Lamiaceae; genus Ballota; species Ballota nigra. The sequence goes on along the minus strand of OX344729.1, from coordinate 33,165,486 downwards.
AGATGATATAGAGCAAGCTCCTCGTCAGAATCGAGCTGGGCGACCAACTCTGGCACCAGCAGGATGACCAGTCACCGAGATTCAAATGATGGAACCTGTTGGACCTGTTGGTGGTTGTTCTGATGGACGACCACCAATATCAAATCGTAAAAGGAAGGCTGAGCTACTTACAATAGCTCAGGTTCAGGAAATGGGGGTCAATCCATCAATTCTCCAAACAGCAGAGTTGACCTTCACGGACAAAGATCTAGATGGGATCGTGATGCCCCATAATGGTTCCCTCGTAATCTGCGCTAAAATAATGGAAACCAAAGTTCATCGATTATTGGTGGACACCAGAGCCTACACCAACATCATCTTCAAGAAAACGCTTGATCAGCTAGGCGACTATACCTTGTCTCCAACCTCAAACCCTGGGGGTTGTTCCACATAGACCTCTTCATTAAGTACACCATTAAGAAACACACTCTTCACATCCTTTTGATACACCTTGAACTTCTTGTAAGTTGCATATGTAAGGAACAACCTGATTGCTTCTAGCCTAGCCACTGGAGCAAAAGTCTCATCATAGTCTATTCCTTCAGACTGTCAATACCCCTTTGCTACCAGCCTTGCCTTGTTCTTTACTACAACTTCATTCTCATTCTTCTTGTTCTTGAAGACTCATTTGGTACCAATAACACCTTAAGCCTAGGTTTATCTATCAGCTCCCAAACCTAATTCCTTGTGAACTGATTCAACTTCTCTTGCATTGCCATGATCCAGTTCGAGCCAGTGAGAGCTTCTTTTATATTTTGAGGCTCTTGCTCAGAGAGAAAGCAACAGAATAGAGCGCTCTCACCATGAAACCGCCTGGTCTTGACTCCCTCAGTTGGATCACTAATGACTTGTTCAATGGGACGATTCTCTATCCATGTTCTCTTGCCTGGAGTCGTCCCTGAAGTACTTGCAATGTCAGTGTCAACAGGTTCTAAAAATTCAGGAAATTGAATAGAGGAGAATGAAACTGAGTCTTCACCAAAGTGATTGATGAGTTCAATGTCAGGGACATTGTTTTCCCTTGATAAGGTGACTCGGTAGCCGTCTCAGCTGCGACTGTATCTTCATTGATGGTACTTACCTCAGGTTGAGTCTGTTCCTTAGTCTGAGGCTCAACGATCCCTGAAGAGCTGGGTTTAGGAGTGGCACTTGAGTTGTTATCCTGATCCTCGTCGTCATCCCAACATGGAATTGGCACAACTTTGACCTTTGGATTAGGTTAGTTCTTTAAGCTCAGTCTTGTCACTCTCCTTGTGACCTCCTCAGAGTCAGAATCCACCACTTTTATCCTAGACTCAGTGACAGATTCATCAAACACAACATGTGGTGATTCTTCCACAACAAGGGTCCTACAATTATAGACTCTGAAAGCTTTACTGACTTCAGAATATCCTAAGAATATGCCTTCATCAGATTTGCTATCAAATGTCTTTAATTGAGTCTTCTCATTTTTTAGAATGAAGCACTTGCACACAAATATATGGAAATAAGAGATACGAGGCTTCCTCTTGTTCCATGTCTCATATGGGGTCTGAGCATGTTGTTTGTTCAGCATGGATCTATTTTGGGTATAACACGCAGTGTTGATTACCTCAGCCCAGAACTTCTTGGGCAATCCTGACTCAGCCAGCATGGTCCTGGTAGCTTCCTTTAGTGTCATGTTCCTTCTCTCAGCGACACTGTTTTGCTGTGAGGTTCTGACTGCAGAAGTCTCATGAGTTATACCAAGTTCACTGCAAAAGTCAGAAATATATGAATTTATAAATTTAGTGTCTTTGTCAGATCTAATTTTCACAATGGACTGATTCTGCTCATTGCTGAGTCTCCTGAACAACCCTGGAAGCTTCACCTGTGTTTCCTTCTTATTTAACAAGAAAATAACCCAATTATACCTAGAATAATCATCAATGACCACAAGGGTGTATTTCCTACCATTCATACTCACTGGTGTTATAGGGTCAAACAAATCCATGTGCATGAGCTGAAGAACTCTGTCAGTGGAGAAGATAGCATTCTCTTTGAATGTCGCTCTGACCCGCTTCCCTTCCTGACAAGTCTTGCTAAAACTTCATTAGGTAAACCTTCAACAAGTGAAAGTCTAGAAATTTTGTTAAGAATCTTGAAGTTCAGATGGTTTAATCTTTTATGTCATAACCAACTGAGCTCTGAAGAGCTTTTAGCAACAAAACAAGTATCAGAAATAGTGTTACTCCAATCAGCTAAATAAACGTTACCTTTTCTAATACCTGAAATAAGCACTTGAAGTGTTGATTTGTTCTTGACTAAACAACTATTCGATGAAAACTCAACACTGAAACCTTTGTCACAGAACTGACTCACTGACAAGAGGTTATGTTTAAGTCCTTTAACATAGGACACATTCTCCACCCTGATTGTACCTATCACAAGAGTACCAAAACCTTTAGTTAAACGTTTTGAGTTAGCACCAAAGGTTACCTGTGGGCCATCCTTAGCTTAAAAATCTTGAAGGAGACTCTTCATTCCAGTCATGTGCCTTGAACATCCGCTGTCTAAGTACCAAATAGCTTTGATTGAGTCATCTTTCCTCTTCTTGTAGCCCACAGCTGCCTGCAACGAAATCAGGCTTTAGGTACCCATTGGGTGTTGGGTCCTATGGTGTCAATTGTACCTTTCGGGATCCAAACTTGCTTAACCACCCTGATTGCCTCAGAGAAGTAAATTTGTCTCCCATTCACATCCACATACAAAACTTTTTTCTTCTTAGCCTGATAGGAAGATAGTGTATAAGTGTCAGACTTCGGAGTCACAGGAGCCTGAGTGTTAGCCTTTGGGGATGGCTTTCTGTTCTTCCTAGGCCTAGGTGCAGCGGGCCTTGGGGTTTGTTCCTGAGAAGGGTCTTATTTCCGATTCCCCCTAGACAAGTGAGGGAATTGAAAACAATTATAGACTTCAGGATGCCAAAACCATGAGGGTGCTATCATGTCTGGCCTTCCCTGAGGGTATTTTCAAGCATGATAATATCCTCGTTGAGCAGTCTGAGTGCTCTTGGCCTGAGTTCTCCTCGGCTTGCGCTGAGAAGTTTTCTAGCATGAGCTCTCAGGGGCCTGTTTACGTTGTTTAGCCTTTCCCTTGGGTTTTGGCTTCACAACCTTGGGGGCAACCCTAGCTGTCTCAACAGTTTCTTGGCGGGCCTTAAACACAACCTTCTTTGCGCTCTGGCCTGCTTGAACAAACACCCTCTCATTGTTGCTCCTTAAAGCAATATGAGACTGAACCTATGAGGATTTCCTGGAATCAAAGCCAATTCCATATCTTTCATTCCCAAGTTTCTAGCAACTATTCATTTCCTCCACAGTCACTAAGAATTTATTCATTCCCGCTACCTTCTTCTTGAGAGCGTCCTCACTCTTTTTCTGGATTTAATGTCTGGCATAAAGGTCATCAAACTTACTCTTGAGTACCTTTAGCTCATTCTTCTTGACCAGTAGGTCTTCAGCCTATTCCTTGAGAATCTTCTCTCTTGGAAGACGCTCAGCATTGATCATGTCAATCTACTGAGTCAGATTTACAATTTGAGAGGACTCATTTAGATCTGACAGAGTCAACTGATCAGTCAGTGTTTGAACCTCAGTACTCAATTTCTCGTTCTTCTTTGCCTAGAAGATATTAGTTTCCTACAGTCGGGAGAAATTAACCATCAATTGATCTAGACAGGCCTGAAGGTTCATTTCTCTAACTGACTCTGAGTTAAGCTCAAAATTTTGACCAGTGTATGAAGCACACTCAAAGTTAGAATTTACCTCAGGCTCCTCCCCAGCCATAAGGCACAGATCATCGTACTAATCGTCGGAAAAGAGTTCAAGCGACCTCTCCTCAGGACTATCTGAATCGGATGCGTCTTCAGCGAGCATTGCTCTCCTATCCGCATACCTCTGGTCTCTCTTAGTCCTCCTGTCTTCTCTTTCCCACGCACTCAGCTCCTAAAAATCATACTGATAATGTCCACTCTTGTTATAGTTGTAACACTTTGTTGGCTCATCTCCTCCTTCTCTTCTTGCTTCAGGGTTTCTTCTTGAGTCAGGTTCCCTCCGTCTTGATGAGCTTTCATTCTTGCTAGAGTACTTGTTATCACGAGCACGTCTCTGGTCTAACTCCACACGATAAGGTTTTGGGTCAGAGTACCTTCTTTCTTCACCTCGATTACGTCTTTGGTCAGTGTTCCTCCGGTCTTCGTACCTTCTGGAACTATTGTGGCTTCCATCAGTTTTGCTATCTCTTGTATCCTGATAGCACTTCTTGTATCAACCAAACCTTGAATTCAGCTTCTCAAACCATCTGGACATCATACTATACTCCTCAGCGAGTTCCTCTTTACTCATTTCCACCAGTGAGTTTGATGGAGATTCAGTAGGTTCTGACTTGACTTTGAATGTCACACTCTTCTCTGGAGCTTTCTCCTCCTCTTCAGGTACTATTTTCTTCTTTATTTTGTTCAGATCGAATTCCAACACCTTGAGCTCTGAAAATAGTAGAGTTAAAGTAATGTTGCTCATATCCCGAGTGTTCTTGAGCATGATAACACTGTTATCCCATCTCTCAAGGAGAGCATTTAGGATTTTAGAAGAAACTTCTCTCTTAGGGACTTCCTTCCCTAATAGCACCAACTCATTCATCATCCTGATGAATCTTGACTCCATTTGATCAATGGTCTCCTCGGGCAGCATCTCGAAACTTTCAAACTTCTGAATGACATATTCCTCTTGTTCTCCTTGATCTTCTCAGATCCCTCGCACATTTGGTTCAATTCATCCCATACCTTCTTCGCAGTCTTTAAGTGCATCAGCCTCGCTAACTCCTCGAATGGCACCGTATGAAGAATGATATTCTTGGCCACGTTGTCCAGTCCTATCATCTTGATCTCATCATTGGTCAGTTGACTCATGTCCTTTGGCACTGAAGCTCCAATGGGTTGATCATAATATCCTAGTCCTCTAACATTTGGAATGGTGATCTTGATGGGGCCGTCCCTAATGACTCGGGGCATCTGGTCATGAATTGCGTCCAAATATACAAGTAACCTAAATCTCCAATAGACAAAGTTAGAGACAGAGAATTCAGGAAAAGAAGCTTCGAGCCTCCTTGAAGTCATGATGCAAGATTTTTCTAGAAAAAGCAAACAAAGATCTGTTCAACGACCACCAACAGTTTCTCCATTGAAACTATTAGTATTCAAAGTCAGTGATCTTTTGAATCACTGCTCTAATACCACTTGTTGGTCTCATACAAGTCCGAGTGATATGTGTATGGGGGGGAATACACGTATCAAATTTTAACTTTCTTTTTCAAAGTTGGGTCCCCTTAACTCGGAGTAGTGATAGGCACGGTATAGATAATACACCTACTAACAGCTCTGAAGCAGGTTGGCTAACTATCTATTTATGTTTGAGTGCGGAAATGTGTGAGCCCTGAGACTTGTATTAATTCTTTCTGAAAACTGAATGTTTCTTTCTTAAGAAGTCGTGGTTAGAAGGGCAGTACAATGAGTTCACGTATCAGGTTGATTGATTCAACACTGACAAAACATGCAATGAATGAACAATGATAAGCAATGCAGAGCAGTATATCAAAGCAATAAAGAACTCAGAGCTTTTAACGTGGTTCAGAGACTCAAGCTCCTACGTCCACGGTCCTGATTGAACAGGAGAATCTCTTAATGGATTGACTTGTTTTTAATGTGTTAAGGTGCACAATGACCAACTCACTGATCCCTAGAGTAAGAGTTCTAGTCCTCCTTCTTCTATCCAACTTTCTAACCTCAACCAACAAACCTAACACTGAGGGTTTTGGTTTCAGTTTGGATTCCAACTACGTTGTGATAATCCTTACAAGGCAAACATATGCTAAGGATTTGATTATCACTCAAAGCTTAAGATATGTATGATGAGCTCAGTGGAATACAGAATAGACTCTAGACTAAGGGAAATTATTAGGGTTTTGAGTGCTTCTTTGAAAGCTTGAATGCTTATGAGTCTTGAGTAATTTATGGCTTCGAAATTTCCCGCAACCTTGTTTGGGTCAAGGTCTTCTGTATTTATAGATGAATTTGGAAAACTATCAGTTGGAGCGATAATCTCCTAGTCACCTTTCTTGTAGGATATTCAAACGGACATAATCTTCTTGCAGTAGCCGTCCTTGCATGGATTTGGTAAATGCATTAAATGCATGCCCCGTGAAAACTGCGGGGATGTAAGGTTCAAGTCAGTGTCAGTACATGACTTGTCTTCTCTTCATTGGTCCACGTCATCAAGTAGGTGAGAATGTCAGAACTCATTCTTCAGTTCAGTCTTGTCTTTTCTGAGTTCACGTTTGTCCTCTTCTACGTACGTGGTCCAACACTGGCATTCCTTTTACTTGCTTGGATCCTACTCCAAGTCTTTTCCCAAATCACTCAGTGTCTTCCTGACTCCTTCAGGGCTGAGTGAGCAATGATCTCAGGATCATGCTCTTCATCCTGACGCTTAGTTAGCCAGCTTAAAAAGACTAACTTCAGCTCAGTGATGGTGCTCTAGTGTTCTTCAGGCTTCAGTCTTGAATGTCAACAATGAGTAATCCTCTCATTGTGTATCTGTGAATATAAAAAATTCTAGCTAATACAAAGCCTAACAAGACTAGTCTGACTATTACAACACTTAGGCAAATTCATATTTTCAGGGTATTTGGGATCAACTCAAAACTGACATTGTCCCAACATATACTATTAAGGGGATATAGAGTTTAGGGGATATGATTAAGGGTAAAGTATTTAGGCTATAGAATTTTGGGAATACAATCTAGGAGATAGGATTAATGAGATAAATTTAAGGGGATAAGAATTATATAAGAGAATGGGGATACAATTTAGGGGATGAATTTAGGTAATAGGACTTCGGGAAAAGTTGTAAGGTATAATATTTAGGGGATTGGATTTAAGCGATATAATTTATGATATAGATAGAATTTAGTAGATTCAATTTAGGTGATTGAATTTAGGGGATAACATTTAAGGGAATATGATTAAGCGGAAAACATTTATGGGATAAAATCAAATGGATAATATTTGGGGGTAAATTTTAGGGGATATGATTTAGAGATAAATTTAGAAAATATGAATTAGGGGATACAATTCTGAGGATTGGATCTGGGGGATAGAATTTAGGGGACAATATTAAGTGGATAGGATTTAGGTGATCTAGTTTAGGGGGTTGGATTTAGTGGAAAGAATTTAGGGGATATGATTTAGGAGATAAAAATTAGGGGAAAATATTTAGGGGATAGAATTTAGGGGTTACAATTTAGGTGATTTAGGGGAAAGAATATAAACGATAGTATTTAGGTTTTATAATTTAGTAGATACAGTTAACGTCATAAAGTTTAGAGAATATAATTTAGGAGATAGGATTCAGAGTAGAAAATTTAGAGGATAGGGTTGAAGGTAAAGTATATAGGGTACACAATTTAGGGGATACAATTTAGGAGATAGAAAAAATGAGATAAATTTTAGGGCATAAGAATTAGGGAATAGAATTTGGGGTATGGATTAATAGGATAGAACTTGTGGAGAAGTTTTTATGGTGTAATATTCAGGAAATTAATGTTGATAGGATTTAAAGAATTCAATTTTGGTGATTGAATAGTGGATTGCAATTAAGGGATACAGTTTAAAGGATATGAGTATGAACATAATATTTAAGGGATATGATTAAGTGGAAAATATTTGGAGGTAAATTTTAGGGGATATGATTTAGGGATAATATTTAGAAAATATGAATTAGGGGATATAATTTGGTGCAAAAAAAAAACTTTGGTTTATTAAGAACACAATAGATAAATAGTAGAAAAACATGATGAATTAATAAAAGACTTACCGGTCTATCTACAGCTGAAGGAAGTCTTCCAATTAACCCAAAGTAAACATATATATGTGTTATTTAGTGATAAATATTATTTTATATTACTGGCAATATAAAAAAATTTAACTAATTATATTATTTTGTAACATACTAAAATATTGCCACTATATATGTGTTTTTACTTTTTAGTGACAAATCAACTGTCATAAATATTTTTATCACTAAACATGTTTTTTTTTTAGTGATATTAAGGGGATATAGTTTAGATGGGATGGATTTAGGGGATAGAACTTAAAGGAAAAATTAGGGTGTAATATTTAGGGGATTAATATTTATATGATTTAGTTGATTCGATATAGGTAGAGCTGGCAAAGCGGGTCGCTCGGCCCGGCCCGTCGGGCCAATTACTGTTTGTGGACCGGGACGTTTGCACGTCGGGCTCGTAAAAAAAAACTAAATATACAACAATAAATTCCTTATTATGTCAATATCAAGTCAAATATGTCCATATATTTATAATTACAACACTAAATATCATTTTTTAAAAAAACACTAATTATAGTCTTTTAAAAATAAAATAGATAAAAAAATAAAAATAAAATCAACCGGAACAAACGACCTGGCCCATTTGGCCCGTCGGGCCAAAAAATGGACCAAAATTTTGGGCCTCTGGTTTTTTAGCCCAGCCCGGCCCATATGTCGGGCGGGCCGAGCCCAAATTGCCGACTCTAGTTATAAGTGATTGAATTTAGGAGATTGTATTTAAGAGATATGATTTACGGGATATGATTATGCACATAATATTAAAGGGATATGATTAAATGGATAATATTTGGGGGTAAATTTTAGTGGATATAATTTAGGGATAATATTTAGGAAATATGAATTAGGAGATATAATTTGGTGAAAATAAAACTTTAGGCTTATTAACACAATATATAAATAGTAGAAAAACACGATGAATTAACGAAAGACTTACTTGTCTATCAGCAACTGAAGACAATCTTCCAATTTACCCAAAGTAAACGAAGGAATGCAACATTGTCTTTGCCATGCTCTTTGGCTAGATATGCAAGTTTATCAATCCCTTCTGCATCGCCTAAACAAGAATAGAGTAGCAATAAACCACTCAAGTCATTAGCTTGCTTCAAACACTCCTCGGCCATCTCCAAGTGAAAAGCAAAAAAGAAGCACAAAATTTTAGAAACAATATCAGTCATGGATCAAAATATATTAACTTAATACACACTAGGTGGGAAAGAATCAATTAAAAAGAAGAAATTTAGGAATTTACTATGCATACTCGGAGGAAATAAATAATAAAGAAACTTAAAAATAGTAAGTGAAATATTTTGAAAATGTTTATTAAAAAGAAAAAGGAAAAAATAGGAGGTAAACGCTAAGCATTTTCAGCACAGTGCACAGTGATCAAGAGATGACTATTCCATAATACATAGTTAATTCACCCAATTATTTACATTTAGCCTCAATATAGGCTTCAGTGGCGATCTCCCTTAGAAAATAACAATTAAATGCATATGTAAAAATCACATTAAATCTGAGCACAAAATTCGGTCAAGAAGATGAGAAAGAGGTTAATAAGAACTCACTGAAAAAATTGGTCATATGCTCTAGACACACGTGAGTGTCTATAACTAGCCAACCAACAAAATTGACATTGTTTACCTTTGCAATCACTAGCTTGTCTAGCTGTATATCTAATTTATAGTTCGGATCTGTAGCAACTTCAAGTGCATCTTCTATCATCCCTCGTGATTCCAGGAAATAGGCAACACTGTACACAAAATCATATCCAAAAGCAATTAGGTAACTGATCTTACCTTGAAATCAAATCGAATAAAAAAATACAAAAAGACCAGGAAGCAACTTTCAAGAGTTATCTTTCTTTACATTCAGGTTTTCACTAGTCAAAACTTTTTTAGAGCAACAAGGATTAATACTAAGCATTATCAATCCTAGAATTTTCGTCAAGCATAATGTTAAGATATATTATGCAGCTCCAGATTAATAGTTTTTTTTAATGCTTATTACCAGCAACATTGGTTTATTGAGAGTTTGAGACTAGAAGTCTTGTGTTTGTTTTCTCTTTCTGTCATTCACAAAAGGGCAGAAGAGATGACAACTAATAAAGGGACTATACTATGATTATGGACAACTTTTTTTAATCAGATGATTATAGTCTTTTGATCCTTTCATGTTACTAACTGCCCAAACCCTTTCAAGACCATAATTCAATGTGTTCTCTAATCTAAAAGAAAATGACATGATTTGTGAGACACCAATGATCAACCAGACTTTTTAAACAAAAATCTAATGTAGAAAACATGAAAAAACAAAACAAAATATAAATAAATCTATACTTGCATGAAAATGCAATACACACACGCAAATAGTAGTTATTCATTTGGGAGGGGCCGGGAGTAACCTAGTATCAATCACCATTAAACAATATGCATTCACTAGAGAGTAAATCAGCCTCAACACTGAATTGCATGCAATGAGTTATCTTGTCTCCCAAGTGAATACTCCCACTATCCCAAACTCGTTTGCTACATTGCCAAAAAAGTTCGTCCCATACTCATTTGCTACATCTACTTTTGGTAAAAAAGTAACAAAACTTTTTAATATTATATTCTCCATATACTAATAATCAAAAGCATCTACTTTATCACTTTAAATACTAACAACTCTTTCTTAAAACCCGCACAAACAGTAAGTGAGAAAATGAGTTTAAGACGGAGGGAGTATTAATTATAGGTTATTGGCATAATATGAATTCGGCAAGAATATAACTGCCTCACGAATGAGAACTCAATCCCCTACACCACCACCGCAACCCCTTCCCCTCCCCCCCCCCCCCCCCCCCCCAAGAAAAAGAAAAGAAAAAAAATTACAAAATGCTATATGAAGCTAAAGAGTAATTAATCTGAAATCGAACTAGAGAGAGAGCATGTGAGTGGGGGGCTGGGTAGAAACCAATCTTCCGAGTGGATTCCAGTGAGGCATAAAAGAAGCCATAGGAACCTCAGAGTTGGCAGCAAATCGGCACCAGGAAAGACGAACTGGATCAAAGAATGGGGCTCTGATAATAGTTGTGTGACCTACTTTTTTAAGAATTTTCCTGACTTTTGCTCGGTGGAAGAGTTGTGAAACCGTTTCAATGAGGTGGAGAGGGCCAGGGATGTTATTATCCCTAACAGAAAAGATAAGGGTGGATCAAGACATGGATTCGTAAGATTCGGGAGCAATATTAACATAAGCTTGGTGGAACAAAGGTTGAATAATTTTTGGTTTGGTTCCTACAAATTGAAAGCTAATCTCGCAAGGTTTGAAAGGAGGTCAGAGAAAAAATAACCTTGACTCCTCCACCTTCACATCGTGGAACCACTGGGCAGAATAGATTTATTATTTCCCAGGGTTAGAGGAGGAAGATATTTCTTATGCTGAAGTTGTTGGTGTAAAGGAACGCGTACAAAGCAGCACTTCGAATAATAACTTAGCAAGGAGCTAGGGAACGAGGTTGTGTTGTTCTTCATCTGATGAAGATAGAGCTTTCCTTCAGAAATGCTTTACGGGAGAGCTGAAACTTAAGTTTTGTTGGGTGGATGTGGGTGAAAAGATTCAAGACAAATGTGAAAAAACTGCTCTCGCTAAGTACCTTGGAGGAGAACTTGTCCTATTTCAACCGGAGCCGGGGTCGGATCTTTTTATACATGATTTAAGGATGGTAGCAGAGTGGTTCTCTTCGATTGAACCTTGGAATGAGAAATATGTCCAAAAGGTGGACGAAATGGTTTGGTGTTCCATTACATGCTTGGAACCCCAAGTTCTTCAATCTTATCTCTCCTAAATTCGGTTCTATGGTGAAATTGGATGAGGATACTATTAATTTAAGACGGATCTGTTCGGCGAGGGTATTAATTAGAACCCCATATACTGAAATTCCAAGGGAGTCATTCGAGGTCCTGATTGATGGAGTTCCATTCCATATTAGAGTTAAAGAAGAGGAAGTAGAGTGGGAAGATGATTTTTTCGACTGGGATTCTGATGATATTTGTGACATTGATGATGGTCACAGGATGAGAGGGATTATGACGATAACGGAGGCATCATCGACGAAGATGAAGGGTTGATCGGAGCAGCGGTGAAACCAGCAAATCCGAACGAAATCGAATCCCAAAACCGAATCTCGCCCGCCGCCTGATAATTCGAGCAGATCTCCCACTTCCCAACAAACTAGGGCTGGCGGTTTAATTTCATTTTCGCATGGGGCGGTGGTGGGGGCCACTTTTAATGAGGATGTCTGCCCCCCCCCCCCCACTTTCACATAATGGGGGACCTTTGGCAACTAATCAAGAATTGGGCTTGGGGGTTCACAGGCCCAGGTTATGAATAAATTGAAAAAACCCATTGCAGATCAAAAGGCACATTTCTCTAATTCTAAAAGGTTTGACCTTATTGGACCTTGCCTATTAGATACGGTGAATGAAGAATTTCTCCCCCAATTTCACAGGTGTTCAATTATCGATATAAAGAAATACCCTATGGACGATGATACAGTGTCCTTGGGGGAGAGCTCGAATCTGGAATCAAATAAATCTCTTGCTTCCCGCAATCAGGATATTATGATTCATTTTCCCCCCAATTCGAGAAGTACGAATCTTATTGAGAAAAAAATGGCAAAGACGAAAAAGAAGAAATCAGTGGCAAAGGTAAATTAAATGAGTTGTGAGGAAGAAAGATGGGGACATCATCAACGGGAGAAAGAGATAGCTGCCCAAGTTAGAAGAGCCTGACAATGGGCAAGAAGCTTGGGCTCACTAGTAAGATTTCGGATGAAGAAATGATCAAACAATTGGAAGCTTTTGAGAGGGATGATCGTTCAAGAGCTAAGAAAGCTGCAGGCAAGGGCGGAAATAAGGTAACCCAATGAAGCTTTTAAGTTTTAATAGTAGAGGTTTGGGCAAGCAATTTAAAAGAAGTGTTGTTAGAGAGATGGTGAATAAATTCCATTTTGATATGGTTTGCTTACAAGAAACAAAAATTGGAAGTACGGAAAATTGGGTGTGTAGGGCTGCTTGGGGCAATAATAATTTTGACTAAGCTTGTTTAGAAGGGGAGGGACGTTCTGGGGGTATCCTTACTATTTGGGATAAGGGTGTTTTCCGCAAAATTAGTTCTTGGTTCATTAAAGGTGTTCTGGTGGTGAATGGGTTCTGGAAATATGATGGAACTCTGGTTACAATTCTGAATGTATACGCCCCTTGCCATCATGCAAAAAAGGTGGAACTGTGGAAAGCCATACAACTTATCATAGAACAATATGATGACCGTGGTGTTTGTGTTGTGGGAGATTTTAATGTTGTTAGAAATTCATGATAAAGGATGAGAAGAAACGAGTGTTATGATGCAAGAGATATGGTGGCTTTCGATTTTTTTATGCAACCTCTTTGATTTGTCCTTGAATGGAAGTGAGTTTAACTTGTAAGAGCAAACTCGATCGAATGCTTGTGAATGATGAGTGGATGGTGAAATGGCCTAACCAAATTTTGAGAGAGGCTGGTAGAACAGTTTCTGATCACTGTCCTATATTCCTTGAACAATAAGTGAAGGATTGGGGGCCCAAACCCTTCAAATTCATAAATTGTTGGATCACTCACCCGGATTTCAATAATTTCGTGAAGGAGAAGTGGTCAAACTACTCTTATGGTGGATTTGGAGGGTTCATCCTTAAAGAAAAACTGAAATTGTTAAAATTTGATCTTAAAGAATGGAATAAAGAAGTGATTGGCTCGATTAATTCCAAAATTTTAGGAAAAAAAATGGAAATTGAGATTCTGGATTTCATCGATGATGCTCTCGGTTTAGACGAAGAGAATGTGATAAAGATGAATAGAGTCTCAGCGGAATTGGTGAGATGTGAGTCTAACAAGAGCCCAGGACCGTACGGTTTAAATTTCGCATTTTTCAAAGAAAATTAGGAATTACTTAAAGATGAAGTCATGACTATGATGAAGGAGTTTCACTGGTACGGGAAGATCGTGAGAGGTATGAATCCATCCTTCATAGTTTTAATCCCTAAAAAGGATCATAGTCAGTGTCTTGATGATATTAGACCGATTTCCTTGATTGGGAGTTTATATAAAATTATCGCAAAGGTCCTAGTTGTGAGACTAAGCAAGGTTTTGGATTCTGTCATTTCTGAAAACCAACCTGCCTTTGTTGGAGGAAGACAAATTCTTGATGGAATTGTAATTCTGAACGGGATCTTGGACGAGGCAAAGAAAAATAAGCCGAAAAGGGTAGTCTTTAAAGTCGATTTCACTAAGGCCTATGACTCAATGGAATGGAGTTTTCTTAATATGATGATGGAGGGTCTGAATTTTGGCTCGAGATGGAGGGCTTGGATTTTAGAATGTGTTTCCACGGTGCTTGTGTCTGTCCTAGTCAACGGAAGTCCGCCAAGAGAATTTAAACTTGAAAGGGGCCTCAGGCAGGGTGATCCCCTTCACCCCTTTCTCTTTCTCATTGCAGCCGAGGGATTGAGCTTATTAATTCGGAAAGCGGTTAAATGTGGCATTTATGAAGCAGCAGAAGAGGGTTCTGAAAAAGTGATAGTTTCACACCTACAGTATGCAGACGACTTGGTGTTCACATGCCCGGAGAGGTGGGAAAATATCAAAGACATAAAAGATATTCTTAGAAACTTTGAATTGCTATCTCGGCTTAAAGTGAACTTCAGTAAATGCTGTATTTTGGGGATGAACTTGGCTGAATCAGAGACTAAACAAATGGCGGACTTTCTAAAGTATAAAGTGGGAAAAACCATATTTTCCTACTTGGGCTTCAAGGTAGGAATCAATCACCAAGGCTTCGTCTTGGACCTTTTTGGTGAACAAAGTGTGGAAACTTCTTGATATTGGGGGTAATAGGAGTGTTGGGGTGGGAGGGGGTAGATATGGTGGATTAGTGTCGGGCTAGTGGAAAGATTTATGTAAAGTGTTCTCGGGTTATGAGGGGAGAGGAATGAAGAAGGAGCTTGTAAGGGAGGTTGGGAATGGGGAGGGCATATTTTTCTGGTCGGATGTATGGTTAGGTGTGAACCCCCTCAAGTCAACCTTTAACAGATTGTTTAGGCTGTGCTTGAATCAAGAGGGAAGGGTTAATGAATTTAGAAATAGGTGGACGGGGAATGGAGCTGGGAGTTATGTTGGAGGAGGAAGTTAAGAGGGAGGAAGAGTGATATGCTTAATAATTTATTGTCTTTACTTGGCAGGTGCAAACTACAACAAGAGTGTGTTGATTGTGGAAATGGTCTCTAGCCCCCAATGGGATTTTTTCCACTAGTCGGGCATACGAGAAACTTATGAGTGAAGAGGCGATTATGACGGATGTGAATGCTCAAAAGGCTTTTAATCGTTTGTGAAAATGCTACGCCCCGAGGAGAGTGCAAGCAATTGTGCGGAAGATTCTCAAGGCCTACAAAAGACAACCTACTTAGAAGAGGAGCTGATTAGGTATTAGGTGGCTTATCTTGTGTTTTATGTGGTGATGAATGGGAAAGTCAGTCCCATTTATTCTTTGGTTGCAACTTTGCTCGCGAAATATGGTGTTCTTGCTATAGATGGCTTAATATTGAAATGGTCCCTCATAAGGACCCGATTACCCACTTTCTACAACATGGAAATATGTTTGGCAAAGAAAAAAATCGAGAGTGGCTACACTTTGGGCGTGCATTATTTGGTTTATTTGGAAGGTGAGAAATGATTTAACCTTCAACGGAGCTGTTTCAAATCCTATGAGACTGGCAGACACAATTAGGGAAAGTTTAGTCTTGGTGCAGTATTCATGTTCCCAAGTTAAGGAGATATTCTTATGAAAATTAGATTGGAGATCCAAAGAAGGTGTACTAGTATTTAGTTAAAGAAGGAAAACTTAAGATGTAGAGGGGATTCGAAATTTTGTATTTTATGTAATTAGATACTGTTGTAAAGGTTTGAGTACACCTTGTACCTCTTTAATTTTTTTAATATATTTCTTTTCTTGTAAAAAAAATATCTGAAATCGAATGAGGAAAAGAATTAATATAGTGACATTTACAGATGAATGTTGTATTGGATATTTGATACAGCGAGTAATGAGTTAGATTAAGGACTAACCGATATGTAGTGAGCGTGTCATATACGGACTATACCAACCTCAGAACCTGTTATTATAATCTGAAGTTTTGGATGGAAACAAACTGCAGATACATTGTGTGTGTGGCCATCTAGTGTCTGGACACAACTCTTTGTTTGATAATCTATAACCGGTTTCCAAATTATCCAAATGATTTAGATTTTGTGAATAGAAACTCATATCAAGGCAAATAAAGCAGTGTGATCATACAAACAGATATGGTGGATTAGTGTCGGGTTTTTGGAACGATTTATGTAAAGTGTTCTCTGGTTGTGGGGGGAGGGGAATGAGGGAGGAGCTTGTAAGGGAGGTTGGGAATGGGGAGGGCACATTTTTCTGGTCGGTTGTATGGTTAGGTGTGAACCCCCTCAAGTCAAACTTACGAGAAACTTACGAGTGAAGAGGCGATTATGACGGATGTGAATGCTCAGAAGGCCTTTAATCGTTTGTGAAAATGCTACGCCCCGAGGAGAGTGCAAGCAATTTTGCGGAAGCTTCTCAAGGCCTACCAAAGACAACCTACTCAGAAGAGGAGGTGATTAGGTATTAGGTGGATTATCTTGTGTTTTATGTGGTGATGAAGAGGAAAGTCAGTACCATTTATTCTTTGGTTGCAACTTTGCTCGCGAAATATGGTGTCATTGCTATAGATGGCTTAATATTGAAATAGTCCCTCATAAGGACTCGATTACTCACTTTCTACCACATGAAAATAAGTTCGGCAAAGAAAAGAAATCGAGAGTTACTACACTTTGGGCGTACATCATTCGGTCTATTTGGAAGGTGGGAAATAATTTAACCTTCAACGGAGCTGTTTCAAATCCTATGAGACTGACAGACACAATTAGGAAAAGTTTGGTCCTAGTGCAGTATTCATGTTCCCAAGTTAAGGAGATATTCTTATGGAAATTGGATTGAAGATCCAAAAAAAGTGTACTGTTATTTAGTTAAAGAAGGAGTGTTAAGATGTAGAGGGGTTTCAAAATTTTGTATTTTATGTAATCGGATACTGTTGTAAGGGTTTGAGTACACCTTGTACCCCTTTTTTTTTAAATATATTTCTTTTCTGATAAAAAAAATTTATAATCGAACGAGGAAAAGAACTAATATAGTGACATTTACAGATGAATGTTGTATTGGATACTTGATACAGCGAGTAATAAGTTATATTAAGGACTAACCGATATGTAGTGAGAGTGTCATATATGGACTGTACCATCCTCAGAACCTGTTATTATAATCAGAAGTTCTGGATGGAAACAAACTGCAGATACATTGTGTGTGTGGCCATCTAGTGTCTGGACACAACTCTTTGTTTGATAATCTCAAACTTGTGTCCAAATTATCCAAATGAATTAGATTTTGTGAATATAAACTCATATCAAGGCAAATAAAGCAATGTGATCATCAAAACTGGTGATTAAAGCAGTTTTGATATTGGGGGTAATATGAGTGTTGGGGGTGTGGGGGGGGGGGGGGTAGATATGGTGGATAAGTGTCGGGTTAGTGGAAAGATTTATGTAAAGTGTTCTCGGGCTGTGAGGGGAGGTGAATGAGGGAGTAGCTTGTAAGGGAGGTTGGGAATGGGGAGAGCACATTTTTTTGGTCGGATGTATGGTTAGGTGTGAACCCCCTCAAGTCAACCTTTAACGGATTGTTTAGGTTGTGCTTGAATCAAGAGGGAAGGGTTAGTGAATTTGGAAAATAGGTGGTCGGGGAATGGAGATGGGAGTTTCGTTGGAGTAGGAAGTTAAGAGGGAAGGAGAGTGATATGCTTAATAATATATTGTGTTACTTGGCAGGTGCAAACTACAACAAGGGTGTGTTGATTGTGGAAATGGTCTCTAGTCCCCAATGGGATTTTCTCCACTAGTCAGGCATAAGAAAAACTTACGAGTGAAGAGGCAATTATGACAAATGTGAATGCTCAGAAGGCTTTTAATCGTTTGTGAAAATGCTACGCCCCGAGGAGAGTGCAAGCAATTGTGCGGAAGCTTCTCAAGGCCTACCAAAGAAAACCTACTTAGAAGAGGAGGTGATTAGGTATTAGGTGTCTTATCTTGTGTTTTATGTGGTGATGAAGAGGAAAGTCAGTCCCATTTAATCTTTGGTTGCAACTTTGCTCGGGAAATATGGTGTCCTTGATATAGATGGCTTAATATTGAAATAGTCACTCATAAGGACCCGATTACTCACTTTCAACCACATGGAAATATGTTTGGCAAAGAAAAGTAATCGAGAGTGGCTACACTTTGGGCATGCATCATTCGGTCTATTTGGAAGGTGGGAAATGATTTAACCTTCAACGGAGCTGTTTCAAATCCTATGAGACTGGCAGACACAATTAGGGAAAGTTTGGTCCTGGTGCAATATTCATGTTCCCAAGTTAAGGAGATATTCTTATGAAAAATGGATTGGAGATCCAAAAAAGGTGTACTGGTATTTACTTATAGAAGAGTGTTAAGATGTAGAGGGGTTTCAAAATTTAGTATTTTATGTAATCGGATACTGTTGTAAGGGTTTGAGTACACCTTGTACCCCTTTTATTTTTTTAATATATTTTTTTTCTGATAAAAAAAAACCTATAATCGAACGAGGAAAAGAATTAATATAGTGACATTTACAGATGAATATTGTATTGGATACTTGATACAACGAGTAATAAGTTAGATTAAGGACTAACCGATATGTAGTGAGAGTGTCATATACGGATTGTACCATCCTCAGAACCTATATTATAATCAGAAGTTCTGGATGGAAACAAACTGCAGATACATTGCGTGTGTGGCCATCTAGTGTCTGGACACAACTCTTTGTTTGATAATCTCGAACATGTTTCCAAATTATCTAAATGATTTAGATTTTGTGAATAGAAACTCATATCAAGGCAAATAAAGCTGTGTGATCATCAAAACAGGGGAATAAAGCAGTTTTGATATTAGGGGTAATAGTTGTGTTGGGGATGGGGGGGGGTAGATATGGTGGATTAGTTTCGGGTTAGTGGAAAGATTTATGTAAAGTGTTCTCGGGCTGGGGGGGTGAATGAAGGAGGAGCTTGTAAGGGAGGTTGGGAATTGGGAGGGCACATTTTTTTGGCCGGATGTATGGTTAGGTGTGAACCCCCTCAAGTCAACCTTTAACAGATTGTTTACGCTGTGCATGAATCAAGAGGGAAGGGAATCAAGAGGGAAGGGTTAGTGAATTTGGAAAATAGGTGGACGGGGAATGGAGCTGGGAGTTTCGTTGGAGGAGGATGTTAAGAGAGAGGGAGAGTGATATGCTTAATAATCAGAAGTTCTGGATGGAAACAAACTACAGATACATTGCGTGTGTGGCCATCTAGTGTCTGGACACAACTCTTTGTTTGATAATCTCAAACATGTTTCCAAATTATCCAAATGATTTAGATTTTGTGAATAGAAACTCATATTAAGGCAAATAAAGCAGTGTGATCATCAAAACAGGTGATTAAAGCAGTTTTGATATTTGGGGGTAATAGGAGTGTTGGGGATAGGGGGTAGATATGGTGGATTAGTTTCGGGTTAGTGGAAAGATTTATGTAAAGTGTTCTCGGGTTGTGGGGGTAGGTGAATGAGGGATGAGCTTGTAAGGGAGGTTGGGAATGGGGAGGGCACATTTTTTTGGTCGGATGTATGGTTAGGTGTGAACCCCCTCAAGTCAACCTTTAACAGATTGTTTAGGTTGTGCTTGAATCAAGAGGGAAGGGTTAGTGAATTTGGAAAATAGGTGGACGTGGAATGGAGCTGGGAGTTTCGTTGGAGGAGGAAGTTAAAAGGGAGGGAGAGTGATATACTTAATAATTTATTGTCTTTACTTGGCAGGTGCAAGCTACAACAAGAGTGTGTTGATTGTGGAAATGGTCTCTAAGCCCCCAATGGGATTTTTTCCACTAGTCCGGCATACGAGAAGCTTACGAGTGAAGAGGCGATTATGACGGATGTGAATGCTCAGAAGGCTTTTAATCGTTTGTTAAAATGATACGCCCCGAATAGAGTGTAAGCAATTGTGCGGAAGCTTCTCAAGGAAAGACAACCAACTTAGAAGAGGAGGTTATTAGGTATTAGGTGGCTTATCTTGTGTTTTATGTTGTGATGAAGAGGAAAGTCAATCCCATTTATTCTTTGGTTGCAACTTTGCTCGCGAAATATGGTGTCCTTGCTATAAATGGCTTAATATTGAAATAGTCCCCCATAAGGACCTGATTACTCAATTTCTACCTCATGGAAATATGTTTGGCAAAGAAAAGAAATCGAGAGTGGCTACACTTTGGGCGTGCGTCATTCGGTCTATTTGGAAGGTTAGAAATGATTAAACCTTCAACGGAGCAGTTTCAAATCATATAAGACTGGCAGACACAATTTGGGAAAGTTTGGTCCTGGTGCAGTATTCATGTTCCCAAATTAAGGAGATATTCTTATTGAAATTGGATTGGAGATCCAAAAAAGGTTTACTGGTATTTAGTTAAAGAAGAGTGTTAAGATGTAGAGGGGATTCAAAATTTTATATTTTATGTAATCGGATACTGTTGTAAGGGTTTGAGTACACCTTGTACCCCTTTTATTTTTTTAATATATTTATTTTCTGATAAAAAAAATATCTGCAATCGAACGAGGAAAAGAATTAATATAGTGACATTTACAGATGAATGTTGTATTGGATACTTGATACAACGAGTAATGAGTTAGATTAAGGACTAACCGATATGTAGTGAGCGTGTCATATACGGACTGTACCATCCTCAGAACCTGTTATTATAATCTGAAGTTCTGGATGGAAACACACTGCAGATACATTGTGTGTGTCGCCATCTAGTGTATGGACACAACTCTTTGTTTGATAATCTCAAACCTGTTTCCAAATTATCCAAATGATTTAGATTTTGTGAATAGAAACTCATATCAAGGCAAATAAAGCAGTGTGATCATCAAAACAAGTGATAAAAGCAGTTTTGATATTGGGGGTAATAGGAGTGTTGGGGTGGGGGTGGGGGGGTTGATATGGTGGATTAGTGTCGGATTAGAGGAAAGATTTATGTAAAGTGGTCTCGGGTTGTGGGGGCAGGGGAATGAGGGAGAGCTTGTAAGGGAGGTTGGGAATAGGGAGGGCACATTTTTCTGGTTGGATGTCTGGTTAGGTGTGAACCCCCTCAAGTCAACCTTTAACAGATTGTTTAGGCTGTGCTTAAATCAAGAGGGAAGGGTTAGTGAATTTGGAAAATAGGTGGACGGGGAATGGAGCTGCGAGTTTCGTTGGAGGAGGAAGTTAAAAGGGAGGGAGAGTGATATACTTAATAATTTGTTGTCTTTACTTGGCAGGTGCAAGCTACAACAAGAGTGTGTTGATTGTGGAAATGGTCTCTAGCCCCCAATTGGATTTTTTCCACTAGTCAGGAATACGAGAAACTTACGAGTGAATAGGCAATTATGACGGATGTGAATGCTCAGAAGGCTTTTAATCGTTTGTTAAAATGCTATGCCCCGAGGAGAGTGCAAGCAATTGTACGGAATCTTCTCAAGGCCTACCAAAGACAACCTACTTAGAAGAGGAGGTGATTAGGTATTAGGTGTCTTATCTTGTGTTTTATGTGGTGATGAAGAGGAAAGTCGATCTCATTTATTCTTTGGTTGTAACTTTGCTCGGGAAATATGGTGTCCTTGCTATAGATGGCTTAATATTGAAATAGTCACTCATAAGGGGACCTGATTACTGACTTTCTACCACATGGAAAAGTAACTGTCACAGCGTATAGTGATACCACATTGGTATATTATTCCCTTTAACAGCAACATAAGTATGTAAAATGTGACAAATCAAATGGACTAATGGATGGAACAGGTCCAAGGCAATTTGATATCTGGTGAAATATCATTAATCATTCAAGGAAAAAGAAAAAGATATAGATAAAAAAATTTTGAAAACCAAGCAACGGTTAAAAACTTACGTTGGAGATCTGAAGGAGCCCCAGAACAGAGATGGTAGAAAATGTGGTAGGAGCGCTCTCCTTCACCCAACTGAACAACTCGTGACTGATCCAATGTGATATAAAGTATTAAAAACGTTTTTCTATTATGAGAAGACAAAAGTTTAGGTGAAAATCTGTAAATTTAGATACAGACACTAACATTTTCGAGAAAGACTATACCACAATTGAGGAATCAATATTTGAAATGCACAAAATTGCAGAAACAAGTCAGAGAGCTCGGACCAAAACTTAGTAAACGTATAACCTTCTCCAAGTTCAATTTTGTCAGTAAAAGAATGCTTACAAGACTGTACTTTAGCACCACATATTTGTCCAGTAGCAGTAAAGTGGATATCAATTAGTTTCCCATGCACAAAATTCAAAATATTATTAAACTTATGTTAATTGCAAAAGAATAAAGATTATTGTACCATGCTTATTGTGCTAAGAAAGAAGTTCTGAGAGAACTCACAAATCGAGTAGAATTGTCATTCCTAGTTGTCATAGCACTAAAAAAAGCCTCCAGTATACAGCTTGTTTTCAAGATTTTAGATCCTAATCCATCATTTTCTCCACCAAGTGCTGTCAAATATTGCATTGCAATCTTAGTTATTTCAGTCGTTCCAGCACCACTTTCACCACTACGATCATAAGAAGAAATAATTTCTTTATGAATTCATATATTATATTCTAACTGTGCCAAGGCACCAAACCCCATAAAGAAATATAAAGTCAGAAAGGAAAAAGACAAAAAACTGAAAATTGGAAGCTAATCTTATAATGATAGACTGGTTACTTTCATCTGAAAATTTCAACAGAATGCGAAAAAGAAAATTATATTAGCACCTCATCATAAAAGTAATAGGTAAAATTAGCGAACATTTCTCAATACTTAAGGTATTGTTTAGCACCTTTCATCATTGCGTTGTATGTTGCATCAGCTACAGGGTAAACATGAGGGCTGCCTAAAAGCTTGACTCTATATGCAGAAACAAGGTCATAAGTTGTTTGTTTGACCCTATATGCAGAAACGGGCTCCTTTTTCCCAGTCCCAAAGCTTGACTCCAAAATAACCTGAATTAAATAGAAAAATAAAATATCAAAGTATATGGAGACTAAAACAATTGTGAGTGAAAAATACAATAGTGTAGCAAAATATTAATCACGAAATAACCATTTTAAACACTTAATTTACGCACAAATTTCCACTTATCAATTTTTCGCACATTTAAACATTTGCTTGTCCTCAAGCAAAAAGAATTGTAACACATGAGGAAAAAAATCCAATAGACAGCCATGTCAACAAAATCGCAAACTAACATGTAGCACTCAAGAATTTAAAACAAGAAAAATTGAAACACTCCTCTATAGTCCTTGAATCAGATTTTTGAGGAAAAATCATAAATTGTTTGCCGCTCTAAATAAACCAAGATTTTCAATTCACAGTTACTACACAAAATTTCGTCAATCCTTGGGTACTCATACCACATCCATAATCCCCTAAGAAACTCAACCTCGGGTCACTTGACTCAATTTTCTTTTAAAGTTCAAATCTTTATTGGTATCCTTCTCCAATTCACTCTTACTTTTTTTTTCCTCTTTTTTCCTTTATAAGAGTTGCAGCTCCACTCCACCTCTATGTTTTAGCTTTCTCGACTTAGCCTCTAGAGGTAGGCAGCTGTTTCAGCCTTCTTTTTTTTTCTCTTTTTTTCTTTATAAGAGCTGCAGCTCCACTCCACCTCTATGTTTTAGCTTTCTCGACTTAGCCCCTAGAGGTAGGCAGCTGTTTCAACCTTCTTCTTTTTCTTTTTTTTTTCTCCTTCTCTCTTTATAAGAACTGCAGCTCCACTCCACCTCTATGTTTTAGCTTTCTCGACTTAGCCTCTAGGGTGGGTAGCTGTTTCAGCCTTTTATTTTCTTTTTTTTCTCTTTCTTGATAAGAGCTGCAGCTCCACTCCACCTCTATGTTTTAGCTTTCTCGACTTAGCCCCTAGAGGTAGGCAGCTGTTTCAGTCTCTTTCTTTTCCAACTCTTTTGCCTTCAATTATTTTTTCAACTTAACTCTTTTTTTCCTTCAATCAAATTCATTTTTTTTTTCAAATTAAGACACCAATTAAGATTTTTCCCTTCTCAAGAAAATCAATATAAGTTCACCAAAAATCAAGCACTCAAGTACACCACTTCAGGGCATTAAGAAACCAAGGATCAATTCATTTTCACAGAATAACATAAGGATATCAATCAGGCTACTAATCAAGAGTTGCAACTCACAATTTCAGCAATTTAATGAAAATCCAAAGACAAAGAATATAGTCAAAGAAATCAATTAAACATGCTTCAAACACCCAACAAAGTTTCCAACTCAAACATGCACAAAGTTTAATATCAGTTATAACAAATCTAACAATAAATAACCACATTATAAGCCCACACTTATATATTTGTTAGACCTCAAACAATAAGAATTATAGAATAGTGGATTTGGGGGGGGGGGGGAGTTCTAGAAATCACCGGATTGAAGTTCAGTCTGAGGTGGTCTCGATTGACTTCAGCAGCCTCTTCTCTACTTCTCTAAATTCAATCTCTAGACCTGGATCTTATTCAAGAAAAAAAAAATGAAAAATATCAACAGAAAAACACGAAAAATTCAATCAAATTAACAATTAAATGCATATGTAAGAATCACATTCAATCTGAGCACAAAATTCGGTCAATAAGATGAGAAAGAGGTTTTTAAGAACCCGCTGAAAATATTGGTCATGCTCTAGAAAAACACATGTGGATGTTAAAGTCTATAACTAGCCAACCAAAAAAATGACATTGTTTACCTCTGCAATCTCTAGCTTGCCTAGCCGTATGGCTAACTCAAATTTATAGTCCAGATCTTTAGCAACTTCAAGTGCATCTTCTATCATCCCTCGTGATTAAACAAGACTTGTTGATCTATCAGCATGTTGCATGTATTCAGCTGCTGAAGGAAATTTACCCCTACAACGGAAATGGAAAACAACTTAGTATTGATTATTTACATTTTAGTAAAAAATCTATAATAATAATAACCATATAAAAGCAGGAGCATCTGTCCAAACTAAAGGTCTACTGTAGCGAGTGAAAAGTAACGCGCTGTGTGGTGAAACTGTGCATTCCATTTGCTGATTTCCGCGTGAACAATGCTACCATAATTTTTTTTCTGATTTTTATATTTTTGTGCCAACTGGCGAGTAATGCTAATAAAATAATAATTTCTTACCTCTAGCTAACTCACACAAGAGTAAAAGATACGTCACTACTTCAAAATTTAAATTTAACTTTACAGAGAAATGATTATGCTTAAAATTTCAAACTATAGACCCAAGATTTTGAGCATGACGCTAAGATGTCACAGTTTCCAAAATAAATTACAAACCATTAAAAATTGAAATAAAAAGCACTAATTTAAAGAATGACATGCCTCATCGTACCCTGTACCTAAAGCATGCTTAACTCTAAATAAATCTATTGCAAATCCACTAAAAAACACAACTATATACAGACCTATGAAAAACTTAGGCATGCAGACAGCAAAAAAATAATTAGAAAATTCATGATATGAAGTCCAATCGTCTCCTTCACAACTTTACAAGTACATCTATATATAGTACCATGCCTCTTTCGCAGCTCACATTACACACCATCGCATCCCTCAGTACACACAATCTCTATAGTGATAGGTATATATTTGCTCCAGTAATATTCATTCTCTTCATCATCTACATTCACAATAATGATGCTCATCTAACAAGTATTATATTACTGTTGCAGAGACCATTGAATGTGTCATTTCGTGTGTTTGAACATACATGCTGAGTATCCACAGGAAATTATAGATCCATTTATAGTCTAAAATGTGTATTCCATGAGATAGATGACAGTACATTTGACTTATTGCATTAGTTATTTGCACATATTTACTTACAAATTCAATCATTAATCTGCATTAAAAAATTGCATTTGGTGCAGGGAGAAAGGGGAAAGTTGTATGCAGTCAAGAACTTTGCAGGGACTAAGTTGGCATGTATTTTTTCCTCACTATTAATCGAGGGTAGACAGGTCACGGATAAAAAACAAAGACAATTGACATCATTATATATAGTTCAACAACAGAGTATACATCTAGTGTCTGTAAGTTTTTTTTCACATGTGTGTGTATATTACCTCCGGGCCGGAGGTAGTACATGTTTAATGTAGAATTCAGTTTTAGCTTATAAGTCAAACATATTTTACTGTCAATTTTAGTTTTTTTTTTCAGTAGATCTCCATTCATAACAAGATCATCGCAGGATGAATAAGTGCAAAGAGTCAAGTGTTCAAGTATAGAAGACATTACTATAACAGGCACAAAAGAGAAAGTTGCAAATGGAAATGTACTAAGTTCTAACAGCCTTTCAAGAAAACAAGCAATAATTGGCAATACAAAATCTGATTGTTATGTAAACAATATAAAAATTATGTGACATGCATAGTTGTCCTATTTTCATATAATGGATTTTAACATGCATAGTTGTCCTATTTTCATATAATGGATTTTAACATTTAGTAGATATAATATAATACTTAACAAGCAAGAATTTTGTGTGATCCAAAAAACCAATAACAGGTAGGCTACAATATAAATTTATTGACTTCAAAACACAAACACACAACATTAATTTAAACTTCCAGCTTACCATCATGTAATGTTGATGCTTTATTCCATGGGCAACATCATCATAAGGTAAGAGTATGGACCATCAAAGTGCCTCCCCAAAAGTATGACCTGCACGGGCCATGGATTTTTGAAAGATTTATATTTCATTTTAGGGGCACAAACTATGACAACATGCACACTATTTATTTAGACAGCGAATTATGTTTGAAGATTTAATCGAGTAAAAAAAATCGAAACATACGGTATTATTTTTCGGATCTAAAATAATAAACTGGAAAAATAAAATAAGAGATTTCACTTGAACTAATTGAAGAATAAACCCTTTCTTAGCACATATTTATCTATATTTTGTTGTAAAACGAAGATAAATTGATACTCACTTAAGGGAGGTCGGCATTCGTCAGCAGCGGCGACTGGCGGACGGTGGCTTGGAAGAGAGACGGCGGCTCTGTGTTGGATCGGCGAGGAAGAGATAGGCGATCGGTGTGGCGATGCATATACAGTTGCCGATTAAGCATAAAACTCCAAGCTGCCAAGTGCCGATCACTAACCCAAGAAAATGAGAATTGACACTGATTCCACTGGGTGCTGCATCTAATCCATTAGATCCAAACACAGCTGGACTATGGAGGCTGCGCGAGGCGAGGCCGAGACCGTCATCTTCTCCGCTATTGAGAGAAAACTGGAATTACCGCAAAAGACATCGACATTCTGATAGTCAATTGCAGTCATGTTTCCCCTACTCCTTTGCTTTCAGCTATGGTGGTGAATAAATACAAGCTCAGAAGTAACATTAAGAGCTTTAATCTCTCCGGTATGGGCTGCAGCGCCGGTTTAATTTCGATCGATTTAGCTAGGGATTTGTTACAGGCACATCCGAATTCGAACGCGCTAGTAATTAGTACTGAAATAATTACCCCCAATTACTACCAAGGCTCAGAGAGGGCTATGCTCCTCCTTAATTGCCTATTCCGTATGGGCGGCGCCGCCATCCTCCTCTCCAACAAACGCTGCGATCGCCGCCGCGCTAAGTACAAGCTCGTCCACGTCGTCCGCACTCACAAAGGCGCCGACGACAAGGCCTTTAAATGCGTGTACGACCAGGAGGATCCGCAGGGGAAGGTCGGCATCAACCTATCGAAAGACTTGATGGTAATCGCCGGAGAGGCTTTAAAATCGAACATCACGACGATCGGGCCGTTGGTAATTGCTCGACCTTCAGTTTTCCGATCGAAAGGGGGAAAGAGGGGGCGACGCGACGCCTCCGCGTGAGAAGCGGCCGACGAACAAAACCTTTTTTCTAAACCGTCGTGTAAGAGAGAGGGAGAGAAAGGAAGAGAGAGGGGGAGGAGCGTGAAAATGAGTTGCGCTAGGGTTTCAAGTTTAAATTGATGACTTTGATATCTAATCTAATACTCCTGTAAAAAAAAAAAAAAAATTTAATACTCATATTGATACGGGCCTAAATTCTAATGGGCTAGCAGCATAAAGGAAAATATCCTAATGGGCCGGTAGGGCCTGAAATCCTAAATAAACTACTACTACTAATCTACTACAACTATTATTATTATTACAATAATAATCATAATAGAGTAAGTCTTGTACGAGCCGTCTCATAACATGAGACAATGAGAATGAGTGTAACTAGAGCATTGACTCATTAACACTTTGGTAGGGGTAGGTGTTAATTTATGTGGTCTCATGTCATGAGACGGTCTCATACAAGTTTTTGTCATCATAATATATACATATATAAATATTTTTATATATTTATTATTTAATCGAATATTTACGAATATCAAATCGAATATCATAATTTTATATACGTATTTGATTACCAATCGAATCAAATATTTTTATTTGAACTAGTATTTTCTCCCGTGCGATGCACAACTTTATTTTATTACATATAAATTTTGTATAATATTAATACATTGTAATTTTATAAATGATTAAAATTAAATTTGGCGTTGTTAGTGAAGAGTGTAAAAAAATAGTGACATAATAAAAAGTTAGATTTATATGAATACGAGAGTGTACCCACGTGAATTTTACGTACTGAAAAAATATATTATATTTATTTTCTGTATATATTTAATATAAGAGTATTTTTGTTTAAAAAAATCGATGTATATACAATAAATTATGGATTTGTTTAGCTGTGGCTCATGCCCTTCACTAAACCCTATAGGTATATCCTACAAACTAAATAATAAAAAAAATCAAAATTCACATAAATTAATAACAATTATGGAATAACATTACTTAGACTAATAATTTAATAATAATCAATTTTCATTTCAATATTGAA
This sequence comes from Ballota nigra, assembly GCA_947034835.1. Taxonomy (NCBI): domain Eukaryota; kingdom Viridiplantae; phylum Streptophyta; class Magnoliopsida; order Lamiales; family Lamiaceae; genus Ballota; species Ballota nigra. The sequence continues at coordinate 33,136,396 of OX344729.1, read as the reverse complement.
TAATTTATAAATTAATCAACATTATTAGTTATTGGGAGTATACGGTAAGAAATTAATTTATATAAGAAACAATACAAAATTTGAAATAAACTTTAAAGTTACAAATACTTGTTCATCGATCAAAATGAGTTCCAAGTAGAACTTGTCTCTATTAAAATCATTAAAAAATATTGTCCGACTTTTTCAATCCTAACTTTAACGGTCAATTTTTGGCTCTCACTCTTGATATTAGAAATCAGAGAAAATTAAGGTGTCATACTCTTGAAATCTAAAATGAGATTTAAATTACAACAATTAAACCATCATAATTATTCAGATAAAAATATATGGTATAGTTAAATCTATTATTTTTGCACATGAAGAATATTTAAACTGAACGATATAGAGCATAAATTGACTTGAACCGAAAATACTAACTTTCTACTAGTAGTTTCCCCGCAAGCGTACGGGTTCACTGTAGTATAAGTAAGTATAGCGACCAAGTATATCGTACCCAAGGGAAGGAATGTATGCGAACAGATCCCTGAAGATCTACGCGTCGTAATTAATATGAGTGTATGTTTTTGGGTTTTTTAAAAGAAAATATAATCTAAACTAAATTACTCTACGAATGCAAAAAGGAAAATTAAACTAAGAACGTAGAAGTGTGTTTTCGAATATGAGATAGAGATGCTCAGGATAGGAATTCCTACGTATACTAACGGAGCAGGTACATAATCAGAATAACCGTGACGTGCAAGAAATAACCTAAGTAAAAGATTATACGATGAAAGCTCAAGAATTCAAACCCTAATACTTTATCCTAACAATCGACTTCACTAATCCACTAACAAGTTAATAGATAGTGCTTAATTAACGAGACCCTAATTTAACTAAGGTGATGCGGTCGTCCTCCCTAGATAAATCGATAGATTAATTAACCCTTTCTAAACCCTCTCGTTAAGCCTACTAGTTGTTAAAGAGTGATAAGGTCGTCCTCTCTCTAACACTTTTTGAACGAAATTCAAAGGTAAAGTTAAGATTGATTTTAAGAATTCATTAACTAAGAGAATTAAAACTAAACGTCATGAATTACCCTAATTACGTACCCACATCCTACTTCTACGAGTTCATCCTACCCCAAGCATGCAAGGGTTTTAGCTAGACATGGTTTTAACGGTAACATAAACAATTGAAGAAATAACGAATATCAACATGATTATACGAACTAAATGACTATCAAACATAAACTAGGGTTTTAAGAAAATAAATGCTAAGAACTGAAATTAGATTGATAAAAACGAAGTCTCAAGTGTTTAACGTCAACGAGCGAATGAAAATAAATCAAAATCTAAACTGAAACAAGAATTCATAAAGTAAAACCTTGATTACACGAAAAAAATAAAGCTTGCTCGTCTCTTCTCTCTTCTAACTCCCAAAAACGTATTTTAAGTGTCAAGTGGTGTGTAAAATCATGTTCGGAAGGGGGATATATAAGCAACGGGTCGAATCGGGAATTAATGGGCCAAATCCACGCCTGCTCGAGCACTAGTGCACGAGTAGATTCAGCTCGAGCGCCCAAGAGTTCCAGAACACAAAAACTACACGAGTACTCGAGCTCACACACTATGTGCACGACTTGATTCTGTTCGAGCACTAGGTGCACGACTTGGTGTTGCTCGAGCACTATGCACGACCCACTCGTGCACTGAGTGCACGAGTTTTTCTCGCTTGTGTACTCCAATGATACTTTTCGTATTTCTTCGATATCTTCTCATCTGGGCATCCGTTTGAGTCGGTTCAAAGTCCTACGAACTCTTCTTTTCGCCCTCTATCCACCTATGAGCATCAAAGAGACAAATTTATTAGTTTATAAAAATGATACTCAATTGACTCTAAATACTCAATAAAAATCGACCAAAACTTGGGCATTTCCAGCTACGAATCATGACAATTTCACGCCTAATCATAAATCAACAATCATTATTACATTCATATTGATATTGATATTTAAATCTAATCAAATTGTGAGCACTTAAAATGATGAATTTAATTATAAAATAAATATACTAATAACAATAGATATATAACTAACCAACAATTGATGGGAGAAATCTCAGCAAAGAGTGGAACAAATGAAACTTTGATGTGAAAAAATGAAATACAATATGCTCTTATTTATATAAAAAAATGCATGCAATATTATATCTTGTCCATAATAAGAATATATCACATAAGAATATTCTTTGGAATATATAACTATATACCTTTTATTTTAGGACAAAATCATCGAACATTATATTATACTATATATACTAACTCAAACTTAGAAATGATAAATTTAGATTCATTCAATAAGTAGATCGTATTTAATTACATTAAGGTTTGGAAAAAATTATGATTTATAATAAATTCTAACAATAACTAAATAAGAAAATGGAAAAAATATATATTTGCATTAATTATGCAGATATAAATTAATGGTTTAGATTTAATGATATAGAACGAAGGGTCGAGATTAAAAGTTTAACCAATTTTTAATGAGAGTGCAGTATTTCAAAATGGAGAAATTTGAGACATGTCACATCAGCCTAAGAATAAGGTGGTGTTGACACATCATCTTGGAGAGGTTTGAAAATATATTATTATAAGGTGTACGTTTTGATAGGCATAAGATCATAACTTTGAATGGAGGGGTATTGAATAAAACATTAATGCTACGTTCATTTTGGAACTTTCCAAGCCTCATACTATTTTAATTAGAAATTTAAAATTCAGTTTTTTATCCTATTTTCAATTCACATATAAAAATCTATAAAATATATTATTAGTCTTTATAATATAATTCAATTTATACAATTTAAAAATATTATTATTTTTCTACACAACTCACTTTATTACTTAAATAATATTTTTCTCTCACTCATATTTTCACTTTTCTATTTTATTTTTACACATCCTACTTTAAACATACACATAATTTGATATAAATTAAAATCTAACTCCCACCAAATTTTCAAAACAAACACATACTTTTACTATTTAGCAAGAATTTTATATCTTGTGGATATAAAGTCATGACTTCACACGAACACCAATTCCGAAACAAACATAGCCCAAGAGTTTCAACAAAAAATAATAATAATAATAACAAAAATGAGTATGTACAGTGTGAACTTGTTCATATATAATTTATTTTGCAATATTTTTTCGTAGTAGAAAGATTCATACCATTTAGTGAAACAATTAATATCCTTTAGTGAAATAATTCATATTTTTTGTACCCTTCAACTCATATTATTTAGTGAAAATAATTTGTACTGAAGTTAATACTCATTAGTAAAACAATACACACTTCTCAAAGTGGTTCATGTTTAAACTAATATCATTATATACTTGCCAAAATTTTAATTAAAAATGATTCGGCTAATATATATGTTTGAATTTTAAATCCAGGTGCTTATTGTTATAAATCTAGAAGATTTAATATTCCAAATCTAGGAGATTTGGTGTGGACATTACTTAAGGGCCAAGAAACATATTGAGTTTTATCCATTAGACTAGGGTTTTACTATTATATATATCTTTATATACTCATAAATTATGTACTCTCATACACAAGAATATTAGTGGAACTCCTGGCTTGGATCGCCCTCAGACGTAGTTGTTCCCGACGAACTGGGTCAACAAATCGTGTCTCTTTATATACACACTAATTTACAACACGTTATCAGCACGAGTCTCTGCCCGAGATAAAACGGTACGCCTCAGCCCCTTTAAATCACATGAATTAATTCCCGTACTTGAATTATTCAATCCATGCTTTGCATGATTTATATGCTCGTATATTATTATCTTATTTGATTCATATATTCGATATTAATTGAATCATATGCGTTATTGTGTTGAATTTATTGTTTTAATTCTTGGATCGAGATCGAAAAACGAACGTTGGCCGTCGCCCAAAGCCCCACGGCCGCCGCCGCGAGACGTGCGCCGTCGCGCTGCCCGGAACGGCCCTGAAGCGCCGCCCGTAGCAGCGCTGTGCAGCCTCTTCGCCGCCGCCGCCTCCGCGGCATCCTCGCCGCGGCCCCAGTGATTAGGCGTGAAATTGTCATGATTCGTCACTCGAAATGCCCGTGTTTTGGTTTATTTATATGAGTATTTAGAGTCGATTTAGTATCATTTTCATAAACTAATGAATTTGTCTCTTTGACGCTCATAGATGGATAGGGGGCGAAAAGAGGAGTTCGTAGGACTTTGAATCAACTCAAACGGACACCCGGATGAGAAGATATCGAAGAAATACGAAAAGTATTAGTTCGGGGGAGCAAAAGTATCATTGGAGTGCACAAGCAAGGAGTGCTCGTGCACCCCTGCACGAGCAGTCGTGTATAGTGCACGAGTAGGTGCAGGTCGTGCACTAGTGCACGAGCACTCGTGCACTGTGCACAAACAGAAGCAGGTCGTGCACTAGTGCACGAGCACTCGTGCAGGGTGCACGAGCAAAAGCAGCTCGTGCACTAGTGCACGAGCAAAAGGGGGTCGTGCAGTTTTTGCTCTCTGGGCGATTTGGGGTGCTAGAGTGGAATGAGCTCGTGCACTAGTGCACGAGCAGTGCACGAGCTCACGTGATTTTTCGGCCCATACGTTCCCGACTTGACCCGTTCCTTATATATACCCCTTCCGAGCACGTTTTTACACACAACTTGAACTACCACACACCACTTGATAGATTTTGACTTTTAGAGTTCGTTTTTGGAGAGGAAGGAGAGGAGCAAGTTTACTTTTACGTTTTCGAGGTTTTCTTTACGAATTCACATCACGGTTTTACTTTTTAGTTTCGTTTCTATAGATCTTTGTTATTAAACACTTTAGACTTCGTTTTATTAATCTAATTTCAGTTCTTAGAATTATTTTCTTTCAAAACCCTAGTTCATGCTTTTTAGTTCTTCACTTCAATTCATCATGTTTATGTTCGTTACTTCGTCAATTGCTTTTGTTATCGTTATAACCATGTCCGGCTAAAACCCTTGCATGCTTGGGGTAGCATGAACTCGTAGAAGTAGGTTGTGGGTACATAATTAGGGTAATTCATGACGTTAGGTTTTAATTCTCGTAATTAATGAATTCTTAAAATCAATCTTAACTTTACCTTTGAATTTCGTAGGAACGTGTTAGGGAGAGGACGACCGCATTTAACAACTAGTAGACTTAAGACCCTCGCCTCGAAGCACGAGAACAAATTGCCTCATGCAAAGAGCCTCGTCTCTAAGCACGAGCATATATTAGCCTCGTGCAAAGAGCCTCACCTCGAAGCACAAGCACAGATTAGCCTCATACAAAGAGCTTTGTATCAAAGATAAAGCACAAATTAGCCTTATGCAAAGAGCCTCAGTTCGAAGCACGAGCACAGATTAGCCTCGTATAAAGGGCTTCGCCTTGAAGCACAAGCACAGATTAGCCTCGTGCAAAGAGCCTCACTTTGAAGCACGAGCACAGATTAACCTCGTGCAAAGAGTGTCACCTCGAAGCAAGAGCACAGATTAGCCTCGTGCAAAGAGCTTCGTCTTAAAGCACGAGCACAGATTAGCATTATGCAAAGAGCCTCACTTCGAAGCATGGGCACAGGTTAGTCTCGTACAAAGAGTCTCGTCTCTAAGCACGAGCATAGATTAGCCTCATGAAAAGAGCCTCGCCTCGAAGCACAAGCACAGATTAGCCTCGTCTCTAAGCACGAGCACCGATTAGCCTCATATTGTTGGTCCCAAAAAGGTTATCCAGCGGAAACGTTTTATACTTAATTTTTAAGAAAAACCCGTTTATAATAAATAGTGCTAGAATGAAATATGCAGAAATCTTAAAGTGCAGAAAATAAAGAACACAAGGATTTATAGTGGTTCGGACAACAGGTCCTACGTCCACTCTCCCTTTCTTCAAAGGGGACTTACTCTCTCTCCAACCAACTTACTTACTGGAATTTCCGAAGTACCAGTTCCTTCGTACAACTGCTTACAACAACCTTATCTAACAAGATGAACAGGTTGAGTAATAATCCAACTAAACTCCTAATAGAGTGTATATAAACTAGAAAGGACAAAGGTGAGTGATTGGAAGAGTTCGTGTGTTCTTAGTGTGCTCTCGCGCGACTCTTGTCTATATTGAACTAATCCAAGCACTCCTATTTATAGTTGTGAATTAACTAGCCGTTGGAGAGCTAGCAATTCAAACAACCATAATTGGAGGGATATAATCAATCAAAGATTGATTATATGATTGATTAGTTGACTTTTAATCAAGCAATCAATCAATCAGATCCTCCATCAGTTGACTCCCTAGATTGCCTTCTTCTCCATCAAGATATCCAAAATCTTCTTATCTTCAGATTACTATGAAGCTTCTGGTATCGTGAACTAATCCGTCTCCCTCATCTGGTCTGGACTCGTCTGGTCTGGTCTCATCTGGTCAGGTAACACTTCTGCTCTGGTCCTCATCTGGGAGAGGTCCTCTGGTCAGACTCCTCTGGTCAGGCTCCTCTGGTGACTCCTCTGGCAGACTCCTCTGGTCAGAGCTCATCTGGTCCATACCTCACCTGGTAACCTCCTCTGATCAGACTCCTCTGGTCACCTCATCTGGTCACCTCCTCTGGTCACCTTCTCTGGTCACCTTCTCTGGTCTGCACAGATTTCTTCCCCCTTAACCAAAGACCTATTCTAGACCAAGACTAATCTGTAGCTGACTAACAGGTTCAGCTAGTCCTATTACAAGTTCTTGTTTTAACATCTTCAAAACATCTAATCTATATCCCAACAATTTCCCCCTTTTTGATGATGTTAAAACTGTAAGAACTTTAAATAAAACAAGATAAGAAAATTTTGAAATAATCAAGATAAAGAATCTAGCAGGTTGGGTCAACTGATCTTCCCCCTCAAAGTATGCTCAGCTGATATTGGGGCAAAATATCAGCTGGTCTTCTTGTGTATCTGCAGGCAATCAAGTTTTTGGTACCCTACTGGGTCCAGGGGGGTTAGCACAATTTTTAGGAAGCCACAAGAATAGATCATCCCTTTTTGGATCAGGTGATCTTATCTTTCTTCCATACATATCCACAAAAACACACTCAACAAAAGAACCCTTGACATGGTTATATCTTCTAGAGGCTCTTCTTCTCTTATGAGCTTGTCCAGTAGAAGGAATAACTTGTCTTAAAGCAACAGACTTGAAATTGTTTTGATAAGGATAAGTCTTACTAGAACCATCAAAGGTTCCAGCTGGTCTGGCAGATGACTTGAAAGTCTTCTGCAGGTGAGTAGGAGTCATCTGGTTCTGCCTCTTTTGAGAAGATCCAGACTGTCTTCTACTCTGCTGGCCTGGCTGAGGTCTTTTAGGATTCCTCCTCTGCCTTTTGGGTTTTTGAGTTTCAGTACTCATCTGCCCATTAGGCTGAGTTGCCTGGTCAGCTGACCTCTTGCCCTTATCAATAAAATTTCTAGGCTGTTCTTCTTTCTGAACATGTGAGGATTCAGGTTTGGAATAACCAAGGCCTGTTTTATCATGCTCTCTTTGAGATGAGGCAGCTATGTGTGACATAGCATTGTTTGCTGTAGTCAGCTGCTCCAGTCTCATCTTGAGCTTGTCCTCACTATCTTTTACAATTTTGTTTTGATGGAAGAGTTCATCGAACTTAGCTTTCAGCAGAGTATATTCATTATCTTTCTCAATGTTTTCAACAAGCAACTTTTCTATCAGCTTAACTTGTTCAATACACCTGGTTTTCAAGTTAGAAGACTCTTCTACCAGTGTTTGAACCTGTTCAGCTGGTAGATCAGTTGGGTTGCCAAAACATTGTGAAAGCTTCTGATTTTCTGCTTTCAACTTTGTGTTCTCTTCTTCCAACTTTTGACAAAGTTGTATAGAAGTTTGGAGATCTAATAGCATCTTCTGCATATCAGACTCCTCTGATTGTCCAAAACAAGAAGAAGATGAAAAAGAAGAGGGAGTTCGATTACATACCTCGTCTGTTACCAGACATATCTCTTCGTCTGGTCCAAAATTTGATGAACCAGAAGTGGATACCTCATCTTCCTCATCTGCTAGGCTCCTTTTGGAGTACCTCCTGGTGTCTCTTCTACTGCATCTCTTTGAGCCCATTTCTGCAAAATTTGTTAGCACAACAAATATTTGGGTTTTCAAAAAAATGGATCTGCCCTGGTGACCACCGAGATAATTTCAAAACAGTGGTCTGTAGGACACACTACTCTGATACCACTTGTTGGTCCCAAAAAGGTTATCCAGCGGAAATGTTTTATACTTAATTTTTAAGAAAAACCCGTTTATAATAAATAGTGGTAGAATGAAATATGCAGAAATCTTAAAGTGCAGAAAATAAAGAACACAAGGATTTATAGTGGTTCGGACAACAGGTCCTACGTCCACTCTCCCTTTCTTCAAAGGGGACTTACTCTCTCCAACCAACTTACTTACTTACTGGAATTTCCGAAGTACCAGTTCCTTCGTACAACTGCTTACAACAACCTTATCTAACAAGATGAACAGGTTGAGTAATAATCCAACTAAACTCCTAATAGAGTGTATATAAACTAGAAAGGACAAAGGTGAGTGATTGGAAGAGTTCGTGTGTTCTTAGTGTGCTCTCGCGCGACTCTTGTCTATATTGAACTAATCCAAGCACTCCTATTTATAGTTGTGAATTAACTAGCCGTTGGAGAGCTAGCAATTCAAACAACCATAATTGGAGGGATATAATCAATCAAAGATTGATTATATGATTGATTAGTTGACTTTTAATCAAGCAATCAATCAATCAGATCCTCCATCAGTTGACTCCCTAGATTGCCTTCTTCTCCATCAAGATATCCAAAATCTTCTTATCTTCAGATTACTATGAAGCTTCTGGTATCGTGAACTAATCCGTCTCCCTCATCTGGTCTGGACTCGTCTGGTCTGGTCTCATCTGGTCAGGTAACACTTCTGCTCTGGTCCTCATCTGGGAGAGGTCCTCTGGTCAGACTCCTCTTGTCAGGCTCCTCTGGTGACTCCTCTGGCAGACTCCTCTGGTCAGAGCTCATCTGGTCCATACCTCACCTGGTAACCTCCTCTGATCAGACTCCTCTGGTCACCTCATCTGGTCACCTCCTCTGGTCACCTTCTCTGGTCACCTTCTCTGGTCTGCACAGATTTCTTCCCCCTTAACCAAAGACCTATTCTAGACCAAGACTAATCTATAGCTGACTAACAGGTTCAGCTAGTCCTATTACAAGTTCTTGTTTTAACATCTTCAAAACATCTAATCTATATCCCAACATAAAGAGCCTCGCCCCGAAGCACGAGCACAGATTAGCATCGTGCAAAGAGCCTCGTCTCGAAGCACGAGCACAGATTAGCCTCGTGCAAAGAGCTACGTCTCTAAGCACAAGCACAGATTAGCCTCGTGCAAAGAACCTCACCTTGAAGCAAGAGCACGGATTAGCCTCGTGCACAGAGCTTCGCCTCAAAACACGAGAATAGATTAGCCTCATGCAAAGAGCCTCTCCTCGAAGTACGAGCATAGATTTGCTTCGTGCAAAGAGCTTCGTCTCTAAGCACGAGCACAGGTTAGCCTCATGCAAAGAGCCTCGCCTTGAAGCACGAGCACATATTAGCCTCGTGCAACGAGCCTCGCCTCGAAGCACAAGCACAGATTAGCCTCGTGAAATTACCCTCGTCTCAAAGCACGAGCATGGATTAGACTTGTGCAAAGAGTCTCACCTCAAAGCACGAGCACAGATTAACCTCGTGCAAAGAGCCTCGTCTCTAAGCACGAGCACAGATTAGCCTCGTGCAAAGAGCCTCACCTTGAAGCACAAGCACATATTAGCCTCATGCAAAGAGCTTTGTCACAAAGCATGAGCATATATTAGCCTCATGCAAAGAGCCTCACTTCGAAGCACGCGCACAGATTAGCCTCGTATAAAGAGCTTCGCCTTGAAGCACAAGCACAAATTAGCCTCGTGCAAAGAGCCTCACTTTGAAGCACGAGCACAGATTAACCTCGTGCAAAAAGCGTCACCTCGAAGCAAGAGCACAGATTAACCTCGTGCAAAGAGCTTCGTCTTAAAGCACGAGCACAGATTAGCATTGTAAAAAGAGCCTCACTTCGAAGCACGGGCACAGGTTAATCTCGTATAAAGAGTCTCGTCTCTAAGCACGAGCACAGATTAGCCTCATGAAAAGAGCATTGCCCCGAAGCACGAGCACCTATTAACCTCGTGCAAAGAGCCTCGCCTCGAAGCACGAGCACAGATTAGCCTCGTGCAAAGAGCCTCGTCTCTAAGCGCGAGCACAGATTTGCTTCGTGTAAAGAGCCCCGCCTCTAAGCACGAGTACATATTAACCTCGTGCAAAGAGCCTCGCCTCGAAGCACGAGAACAGATTAGCTTCTTGCAATGAGCCTCGTCTCTAAGAACAAGCACAAATTAGCCTCGTGCAAAGGGCCTCGTCTCAAAGCACGAGCACATATTAGCCTCGTGCAAAGATCCTCGTCTCTAAGCACGAGCACAGATTAGCCTCGTGCAAAAAGCCTCGTCTCGAAGCACGAGCACAGATTAGCCTCGTGCAAAGACCCTCGTCTCTAAGCACGAGCACAGATTAACATCATGTAAAGGGAATTTCCCTGAAGTACGAGCACAGATTAGCCTCGTGCAAAGAGCCTCGCCTTGAAGCACGAGTACAAATTAGCCTCGTACAAAGAGCCTTGCCTCGAAGCACGAGCACCGATTAGTCTCGTGCAAAGAGCATTACCCCGAAGCACGAGAACAGATTAGCCTCATGCAAAGAGCCTCGCCCTGAAGCACGAGCACATATTAGCCTCGTGCAAAGAGCCTCGCCCCGAAGCACGAGCACAGATTAGCCTCGTGCAAAGAGCCTTGCCTCTAAGCACGAGCACAAATTAGCCTCATGCAAAGGGCCTCGCCTCGAAGCACAAGCACAAATTAGCCTTGTGCAAAGAGCTTCGTCTCAAAGCACAAGAACAGATTAGCCTCGTGCAAATGGCCTCGTCTCAAAGCACGAGCACAGATTAGCCTCATGCAAAGAGCCTCGGCTCGAAGCACGAGCACAGATTAGCCTTGTGCAAAGAGCCTCGTCTCTAGCACTAGCACAGATTAGCCTCGTGTAAAGAGCCTCATCTCGAAGTACGAGCACATATTTGCCAGGTGCAAAGAGCCTCGCCTCGAAGGAAGAGCACAGATTAGCCTCGTGCAAAGGGCCTTGCTTCTAAGCATGAGCACAGATTAGCCTCGTGCAAAGAGCCTCGCCTCGAAGCACGAGAACCGATTAGCCTCGTGCAAAGAGCCTCGCCCCAAACCACGAGCACAGATTAGCCTCATGCAAAGAGCCTCATCTCGAAGTACGAGCACAGATTAACCTCTTGCAAAGAGCCTCGCCTCGAAGCACAAGCACAGATAAGGCCTCTAGTAAAGAGTCTTGCCTCGAAGCACGAGCACATATTAGCCTTGTGCAAAGAACCTCATCTCAAAGCACGGGAACAGATTAACCTCGTGCAAAGGGCATCATCTCAAAGCACGAGCACACATTAGCCTCATGCAAAGAACCTCGCCTCGAAACATGAGCATAGAATAGCCTCGTGCAAAGAGCATCACTTCGAAGCACGAGCACAGATTAGCCTAGTATAAAGAACTTCGCCTTGAAGCACAAGCACAGATTAGCCTCGTGCAAAGAGACTCACTTTGAAGCACGAGCACAGATTAACCTCGTGCAAAGAGCGTCACCTCGAAGCAAGAGCACAGATTAGCCTCGTGCAAAGAGCCTCACCTTGAAGCACAAGCACATATTAGCCTCATGCAAAGAGCTTTGTCACAAAGCATGAGCATATATTAGCCTCATGCAAAGAGCCTCACTTCGAAGCACGCGCACAGATTAGCCTCGTATAAAGAGCTTCGCCTTGAAGCACAAGCACAAATTAGCCTCGTGCAAAGAGCCTCACTTTGAAGCACGAGCACAGATTAACCTCGTGCAAAAAGCGTCACCTCGAAGCAAGAGCACAGATTAACCTCGTGCAAAGAGCTTCGTCTTAAAGCACGAGCACAGATTAGCATTGTAAAAAGAACCTCACTTCGAAGCACGGGCACAGGTTAATCTCGTATAAAGAGTCTCGTCTCTAAGCACGAGCACAGATTAGCCTCATGAAAAGAGCATTGCCCCGAAGCACGAGCACCTATTAACCTCGTGCAAAGAGCCTCGCCTCGAAGCACGAGCACAGATTAGCCTCGTGCAAAGAGCCTCGTCTCTAAGCGTGAGTACAGATTTGCTTCGTGTAAAGAGCCCCGCCTCTAAGCACGAGTACATATTAACCTCGTGCAAAGAGCCTCGCCTCGAAGCACGAGAACAGATTAGCTTCTTGCAATGAGCCTCGTCTCTAAGAACAAGCACAAATTAGCCTCGTGCGAAGGGCCTCGTCTCAAAGCACGAGCACAGATTAGCCTCGTGCAAAGATCCTCGTCTCTAAGCACGAGCACAGATTAGCCTCGTGCAAAAAGCCTCGCCTCGAAGCACGAGCACAGATTAGCCTCGTGCAAAGACCCTCGTCTCTAAGCACGAGCACAGATTAACATCATGTAAAGAGCATTTCCCTGAAGTACGAGCACAGATTAGCCTCGTGCAAAGAGCCTCGCCTTGAAGCACGAGTACAAATTAGCCTCGTACAAAGAGCCTTGCCTCGAAGCACGAGCACAGATTAGTCTCGTGCAAAGAGCATTGCCCCGAAGCACGAGAACAGATTAGCCTCGTGCAAAGAGCCTCGCCCCGAAGCACGAGCACAGATTAGCCTCGTGCAAAGAGCCTCGCCCCGAAGCACGAGCACAGATTAGCCTCGTGCAAAGAGCCTTGCCTCTAAGCACGAGCACAAATTAGCCTCATGCAAAGGGCCTCGCCTCGAAGCACAAGCACAAATTAGCCTTGTGCAAAGAGCTTCCTCTCAAAGCACAAGAACAGATTAGCCTCGTGCAAAGGGCCTCGTCTCAAAGCACGAGCACAGATTAGCCTCATGCAAAGAGCCTCGGCTCGAAGCACGAGCACAGATTAGCCTTGTGCAAAGAGCCTCGTCTCTAAGCACTAGCACAGATTAGCCTCGTGTAAAGAGCCTCATCTCGAAGTACGAGCACATATTTGCCAGGTGCAAAGAGCCTCGCCTCGAAGGAAGAGCACAGATTAGCCTCGTGCAAAGGGCCTTGCTTCTAAGCATGAGCACAGATTAGCCTCGTGCAAAGAGCCTCGCCTCGAAGCACGAGAACCGATTAGCCTCGTGCAAAGAGCCTTGCCCCAAACCACGAGCACAGATTAGCCTCATGCAAAGAGCCTCATCTCGAAGCACGAGCACAGATTAACCTCTTGCAAAGAGCCTCGCCTCGAAGCACAAGCACAGATAAGGCCTCTAGTAAAGAGTCTTGCCTCGAAGCACGAGCACAGATTAGCCTTGTGCAAAGAACCTCATCTCAAAGCACGGGAACAGATTAACCTCGTGCAAAGGGCATCATCTCAAAGCACGAGCACACATTAGCCTCATGCAAAGAACCTCGCCTCGAAACATGAGCATAGAATAGCCTCGTGCAAAGAGCATCACTTCAAAGCACGAGCACAGATTAGCCTAGTATAAAGAACTTCGCCTTGAAGCACAAGCACAGATTAGCCTCGTGCAAAGAGACTCACTTTGAAGCACGAGCACAGATTAACCTCGTGCAAAGAGCGTCACCTCGAAGCAAGAGCACATATTAGCCTCGTGCAAAGAGTTTCGTCTTAAAACACGAGCACAGATTAGCAATGTGCAAAGAGCCTCACTTCGAAACACGGGAACAGGTTAGTCTCGTACAAAGAGTCTCGTCTCTAAGCACGAGCACAGATTAGCCTCTTGAAAAGAGCCTCGCCTCGAAGCACGAGCACAGATTAGCCTCGTCTCTAAGCACGAGCACAGATTAGCCTCGTGTAAAGAGCCTCGCCTCGAAGCACGAGCACAGATTAGCCTTCTGCAAAGACCCTCGTCTCTAAGCACGAGCACCAATTAGCCTCATTCATATAAAGAGCCTAGCCCCGAAGCACGAGCACAGATTAGCATCGTGCAAAGAGCCTCGTCTCGAAGCACGAGCACAGATTAGCCTCCTGCAAAGAGCCTTGTCTCTAAGCACAAGCACAGATTAGCCTCGTGCAAAGAACCTCGCCTCAAAGCACGAGCACATATTAGCCTCGTGCACAGAGCTTCGCCTCGAAGCACGAGAATAGATTAGCCTCATGCAAAGAGCCTCGCCTCGAAGTACGAGCATAGATTTTCCTCGTGCAAAGAGCTTCGTCTCTAAGCACGAGCACAGGTTAGCCTCATGCAAAGATCCTCGCCTTGAAGCACGAGCACAGATTAGCCTCGGGCAAAGAGCCTCTCCTCGAAGCACAAGCACAGATTAGCCTCGTGCAAAGACCCTCGTCTCTAAGCACGAGCACAGATTAGCCTTGTGCAAATAGTCTCACCTCAAAGCACGAGCACATATTTGCCTTGTGCAAAGAGCCTCGCCTCGAAGCACGAGAATAAATTGCCTCATGCAAAGAGCCTTGTCTCTAAGCACGAGCACAGATTAGCCTCGTGCAAAGAGCCTCACCTCGATGCACAAGCACATATTAGCCTCGTGTAAAGAGCCTCGCCTCGAAGCACGAGCACAGATTAGCCTTCTTCAAAGACCCTCGTCTCTAAGCACAAGCACCGATTAGCCTCAAATAAAGAGCCTCGCCCCGAAGCACGAGCACAAATTAGCATCATGCAAAGAGCCTCGTCTCGAAGCACAAACACAGATTAGCCTCGTGCAAAGAGCCTCGTCTTGAAGCACGAGCACAGATTAGCCTCCTGCAAAGAGCCATGTCTCTAAGCACAAGCACAGATTAGCCTCGTGCAAAGAACCTCGCCTCAAAGCACGAGCACAGATTAGCCTCGTGCACAGAGCTTCGCCTCGAAGCACGAGAATAGATTAGCCTCATGCAAAGAGCCTCGCCTCGAAGTACGAGCATAGATTTGCCTCATGCAAAGAGCTTCGTCTCTAAGCACGAGCACAGGTTAGCCTCATGCAAAGATCCTCGCCTTGAAGCACGAGCACAGATTAGCCTCGTGCAAAGAGCCTCGCCTCGAAGCACAAGCACAGATTAGCCTCGTGCAAAGACCCTCATCTCTAAGCACGAGCACATATTAGCCTTGTGCAAAGAGTCTCACCTCAAAGCACGAGCACAGATTAGACTTGTGCAAAGAGCCTCGCCTCGAAGCACGAGAACAAATTGCCTCATGCAAAGAGCCTCGTCTCTAAGCACGAGCACAGATTAGCCTCGTGCAAAGAGCCTCACCTCGATGTACAAGCACAGATTAGCCTCGTGTAAAGAGCCTCGCCTCGAAGCACGAGTACAGATTAGCCTTCTGCAAAGACCCTCGTCTCTAAGCACGAGCACCGATTAGCCTCATATAAAGAGCCTCGCCCCCGAAGCACGAGCACAGATTAGCATCGTGCAAAGAGCCTCGTCTCGAAGCACGAGCATAGATTAGCCTCGTGTAAAGAGCCATGTCTGAATATCCTACGTCCACTCTCTCTTGATCAAAGGGGTCTCACTATCCAACCAACAAACTCACTAACCACTGGAATTTCCGAAGTACCAGCACCTTCTTACAATCTCTTTAGATCTAACTTCGATCTAAAGACAAACTTACTCCAACCTTGTCTAACAAGATGAACAGGTTGAGTATATAAACTCCTTACGAGTTGGATGAGTAATTAAGAACAAAGTTAGTGCAAATGCGTAGTGATCAAAAAGCTTAGTATGCTATGTGCGCGTGTAGAGTCTCCAGAGCTTTTTCTTGATCTGCACTCTTGTATATACAGAGGGGATTAGGGCTAGCCGTTGGAGGGCTAATCCAATCAGATCCTCTATATAAGGAAGCCTCAATCAATCAATTCCCTAATTGATTGATTGGGTTGGTGGGATCCTTGGATTGATTATCTTCAAATACTTTCCAATCCTGATCATGTTGACTTGATTTGAATCACCAACGGTCAATAGCTTCCTCTGCCTAACTCTGATTCTCTCCAGAGAAGGCAGGACCAGACACCAGGCAACCTCGGTGTCTTCTGGTCCTTATCTGGTGAACAACCAGAATACTCAGTAGAATAAGGGGATCAAACTGAGCATCTTTTGTTCCACCAGACTCGTCTGGTCCGGACTCGTCTGGTCTGGGGAAGGCCGTCTGCCTCTGGTCTGTCTCATCTGGTGAAGTCTTCTGATGGAGTCCTCTGGTGAAGTCCTCTGGTGGGGTCTTCTGGTGACTCTTCTGGTGAAGTCTTCTGGTCTGGCAGTTCCCCCTAGACTAAGTCCTAATCTAGATCATCATCTGGCTAACAGGTCCAGATGGTCCTATTACATCTTCTGGTTTGTTTTAACTCATCAAAACTAACAATTTTTATCCTAACAATTTCCCCCCTTTTGATGGAGTTAAAACACTACCAGAACTGATCAAGAATACTAAACTTAAGCAAGAAAACATATAAAGGATAAGACCTTAGAATAGATCTTATCAGGCAAACAATTAAGACAACAAGATGTTGTCTTTAGAACAGAGAGGATATGAGATTTTCATTAATAATAAGGACAAAGAAGAATACAGATTACAATGCATTTCTGGTCCTATTCTAAGCATATCTTCTATTGTCTTTGGGCACCAGAAACCAGTCAAGAAACCTGTCTTGAATGGCCTTCAACTCTGCAGAAGATGATGGGGTGAAGTTTGCCAACACCTTGGTCTTGTACAGTTTCTTCAGCTCAGCCCAATCAACCTGGTCTCCTGCCATTGGAGTGTTGAGAAAATGGAACTCAGGAGCAGTGACTTCCAGGTTGAATTCAATAGTTGAATCCATCAACTGCTTGTACAGATCTGCATCATATGCCTGCATCCAAGAATGGAAGGTCCTGTTGATGAGAGCATCATCCTCTGGTGGAGGTCTCTGGATGTAATGTTGAATGAACCAGAGAGTCTTGGCTTCTCTCCATTTTTCTATCAAAGGCACAGGAACAGTTGAGTCAAAAGACCCTTCTGTCCTGAGAGGGAGGATGTTCATAACTTCAACAGGCCCTTTTCTCTTCTGGCTGGAACCACTAGCACCAGGAGTGATGCCAGCTTCTCTGCTCTTCTTATTTTGCCTTCTAACATATCGGAGCCTCTGCTCTTCATCTATGTTTTTCCTTATCCTTGCTTGCCTCTCTTCAGGCGACTCTTCCTTGAATCTCTTCTCTGCTTCTTCAACCACAGATTCAAGGAAGCTCTTCTTGACTTTCCTTATCTTCCTCTTAGCAGGTCCAGAGATGGAAATTGGATCCTGCTCTGCTTCAGACTCCTCTTCTGCAGCAAGCTGCTTAGCCATGGAAAGAGATTTGAGCTCTTCCTTCTTCTTCTTCTGCAACTCAGCCTGGGCCAAAGTGTTCTCCAGCAGGTCCAGACGAGCTCCATGGCTAAAGAGTGTTTCATTTGTGGTCTTCGCCAGATCAGTTCTGGCCTTCTCTTCCCCCTTTTTAACTTCATCAAGGAGGGGCTCCACTACCTGCCTTATAAGATCAGGCAAGGCAGTGTTGGAGGAAGAGTGAAGATCACGAAGCTGCTTGGCTTCCTCCAGATAGGCTTTAGACTCTGCAACAAGTCTTTCCTGCTTCTCCAACATCTCCTGGAGGGAGTCTTTCAGCTTTGCAGTCTGAATCATCTGGCTGGCCATCTCCACCTTGAGAACAGAGACTGGCCTCAACTGCTCCAGCACGTGCTCTTGGAGCTGCTTCTGGCTGTGCATGACATCTAGCTTGACAAATAAGCCATTAGCCTTAAAAGAAGCTTTTACCTCTGCCAGAGAAGACTTTAACTGCTTCAGAAAGATTCTCCTCTCATGCTTGATCTGGTGCTCTATCATAGCAGGGACCATATGTTGAATTGCTTTGGAAAAGCGCCCTATCTGCATGATCTGCTCGTTGAAGAAAGCCTTCATCTTCTGGAGCACAGCAGGAGACATCTCAAAGTCCTCCTCGTCTGAATATAGCTCAGGAGGGAAAGTGAAATGAGGACCAAAGTTGTAGGAGAAGCCCTCTGGAGTGAGCATAACTCCTCTCTGGATAAGGAGAGTCTTGATGAGGATCTTGGCCGCTTCTGGTGTCTCCAACTCTGCCGGGTTTTGAATATTTAGCTTCTTCTTCAGCTCAATCTCCCAAGCAGTGAAGGTAGATGGAGACATCTCCTCTAGCAGAAGCATGAGATCTTCAACATCCTGGAGTCTAGCCATACTCCAAACCTTGGCATCAGTCAGATCTGCCAGGAGGGGTGAGTGCTCCAACAAAATTGGAAATTGCTCTCTTAGCCAGAGCTGAGCACTCACACTCATACTCTGCCTGATGGGGCCCATCTCATCAGAAGAGAAAAAGAAGGGTTTGGGCCCAGAGGCAGAGGAGGAAGGTGCTAAGTGAGCAGGCTCAAGTGAAGCTTCCTCATCTTCACTATCATCGCTTGTTAAACAGGTTGGAGAGGGGGGAGGGGCAGGGAATCCCAGAGCCATTGCAATGGTTGGGTCCTGATCTGTATGAGTTTGGGGAGGGTTAGGATTTTGTGAAGTAGAGGTGGTAGGAATGGGTTGTTCTGCACCAGAAGATGATGGAACATCTGGTACAGAAGGTGTAGGAGGGATTTGGGAGGTGGAAGTGTTTAGAGGGGGGATTTCTGCACCAGAAGAGGTTGAGGGTACCTCTGGTACAGAAGGTGGGGGAGAGGGGTTTGTGTTTAGAGGTATATGGGAAGATGGGGGAGAAGGTGTTTGGGTATGAATGGTAGAGGGAGTATATACTGGGGTATCTGGTATAATCTGCTCTGGTGGAACAATAGGGTTACCAGAGGCAGAAGGGGTTTGGGGTATATTATCTGGGGGAGAGGTAGAAGGGGAAACAAGATTAATGGGGGAAAAAGATGGAAGGGAAGGGTTTACCTCTGCTGGGTCAACACCAGCAGGTACAGCAGACTCTGGAGCATCCTCCATCATCTGGGAGGCATCCTCAATTGCCTTTTCCAAGGCCTCTCCAAGATCAGATCCAGAGTCAGGATCCTGAAGAAGGGCTCTCTTGGCCTTGGATTTCCTCACAAGAGGCTCAATCTCTTCCTCTTCTTCCTCCTCTGACGGCTCATCCACCAGGAGGGATTTCTTGGGAGCTCTTCTGCCAGTTTTAGACTTCTTAGCAGAGCCTCTCCTGGCCTCCTCTGGCCGCTTCCTCTTGGCTGCTCTAGCCTTCTTTACAGCTTTATCATCATCACCCTTCTTCTTAAGCACATCAAGAAGGGGAATCTGGTCCTCCTCTGAGGAACCAGAAAAGGCAACGGTCGAAGAACCAGTTGCTTCAGAAGCATTCTTAAGGCTCTTCTGCTTCTGCTGCTTTCTCTGCCCCTTTGGAGGAGAAGGAATAGATTGAATAGGAGGGGCAGGGATGGATTGCTCCCCATCAGAGTCGGCATGGCCGTGGAGAGGACCATCCTTGGAGAAGAGGATCTTGGACTTGTGATAACTGTGGCACCAAGAAGACTTCCACTTCTTCTCTAGAAGAAGAGAATCCAGAATGAGAGTTAACTTAGTCCCCAAAGAGACATTTGCAGTGAAATGGAACTGCAACTCCCCTGGCTTGGAAGGACAAGGCTCCTTCTTCACCTTCAGCCTGTTCTTTCTCAACACATCCCAGAAGAACTCCGCCCAATTACAATGCACACCATCATATAAAGCCCTCATCACACACATCCTACCATTGAAAATGGCATCTGTGCTGTGATTTTCACACATAAGCACCTTCACCACGATATCGAACAACACCTTGAACTTCTGCCTTAAATGCTTGTCCACAAAGCCCTTTGTGATGTTCTGGCAGGAAGAACGAGCAAAAATCTTGAATGATCCAATGATATCATCTTCCTTGTATGTCAATGGATCCACTCCCACCGCAGAAATGTTCTCGAACAAAGCGCAGAAGTCGTGCTTAGAGAACACCAAATCATCTTCATCAATCTTCGAAGAAAAATAATCGCCATGAATCTTCATACGAACCAACAACTGGGCCGCATAACCGTCAAGAGTACGAAAATCCCTTGGAACAGTGGAGATCAACTTCTCCACCCCTGCATTCTGGAACATCTCCAGAACCGACAGCACAACCGGGTTCTTGGTGGTATAAAAGTCCACCACCATCTCCGTCTTAAGCTTTTTCATCATCAGGACATGATCGAAGTTGCACGGAGGGGCCATTACTGTGAAAGAGAGAGAGAGAGAGAGGAAAAGCTTTGCAGAGAGAGGTTAGGGTTTGAAAGTATGGAAACGTGAAAGGATAGATTGAAAATAAAATTGATTTAAATAGAGTAATACACGTGGCTTGAAAATTAAATGAAGTGTGAACGCGTGTTATTTCAAATTTAATTGAGGAAAAAAAATCAATTTTAGCAATGATTGACATTTTGCACAGTGATTAAATCTGATGGCCATGGTGAAAGGCGAGATACAGATTTAATCTGGTGCGTTGGCATAGTCATTGGGACTGGGTATAAAGGAGTTTTGTGGCAGTCAAGAGAAAAAGCGAAATGATTGCCTAGGCCCTATACCCTAGTCTTAAATACACTCTGAAGTTGAAACGTTTTGAGTGTACTTATTAATTTTAAAGGTGTATCCCAATGATCAGAGGCCAGAGAAGTAAAACCATACCTGTCACCTGATATTGTAACCAGATGATACCACAGCTAATCTGATGTTACACCTCCTCTGATGAAACTCATCTGGTCCTGGTCAGAGAAGATTTTGGACATTTGACTCAGCACTTTATCTGGGACAAGTGTCACCTGGTGCATACCTCATCTGGTACATTCTCTGAAATGTCTAATCTGCAGGTATGTTGGTTTAAGAGAATAAATGAATATGCAATAAAGTAGAAATAAAGGATACTTCTCTGATGTTCCCCCTAAAGCAAGTCTGTCTCTGGATCCAACAAACCTAACTCAAAAGCTAACTCTCTGAATCTGGTCTCAGCCAAAGGCTTAGTTAATATATCTGCTCTCTGCTTCTCTGTTGCAATATTTTCCATCCTTATATCTCCCTTCTCAACATGATCTCTGATAAAATGATGCCTTATATCAACATGTTTACACCTGGTACGAAGAACTGGATTCTGGGTAATTGCAATGGCACTATTACTATCACAGAATATAGGAATATCCTTACCTCTAATCTGGTAATCCCTAAGCTGTTGACTAATCCAAAGTAGTTGAGAACAACAGCTCCCTGCAGCCATGTACTCTGCTTCTGTTGTTGATGTAGCAACTGAAGTCTGCTTCTTAGAAAACCAGGATACCAATTTATTCCCTAAAAATTGGCATGTTCCACTTGTAGATTTCCTATCTATTCTGCATCCACCATAGTCTGAATCTGAATAACCACTCAATTCTAAATTGTCATCTGCAGGATACCATAAGCCTAAGTTCACTGTTCCCTTAAGATATTTCAAAATCTTCCTTGTTGCTTCCAAGTGACTTTTCTTGGGATTAGCTTGAAATCTGGCACAAACTCCAACAGCAAAGGTAATATCTGGTCTGCTTGCAGTCAGGTACAGAAGAGAACCAATAAGTGCTCTGTACTGAGTCTGGTCCACACTCTCTCCAGACTCATCTGGATCCATGTTGAAATTTGTCATCATAGGGATCTTGGCTGCTTTGCTAGATCCTACTCCAAATTTCTCTAACATGTTTCTGGTGTACTTTGCCTGATTAATGAAGATTCCCTTCTCTGATTGCTTAACCTGCAAACCTAAAATGTAATTCATCTCACCCATCATGGACATCTCAAACTGACTCTGCATGAGTTCACCAAACTTTTCACACGGCTTCTTGTTAGGGGATCCAAATATGATGTCATCAACATATATTTGGACCAGAAGGATGTCCTTTCCTTCTTCTTTCCTAAACAAGGTTCTATCAATCTTACCCTTAGAAAAACCATTGTCCAGAAGAAACTGAGATAGAGTGTCATACCATGCTCTGGGTGCCTGCTTCAGCCCATAAAGAGCTTTCTTAAGCTTGAACACCTTGTCACCTTGTTCAAAACCAGGAGGTTGTTCGACATACATTTCCTCAATGAGAATCCCATTAAGAAAGGCAGATTTCACATCCATCTGGTATACTTTGAACTTCATGTGAGCAGCATATGCTAAGAACAATCTGATGGCTTCTAGTCTGGCAACAGGAGCAAATATCTCATCATAGTCTATTCCTTCAGACTGAGAATAGCCCTGAGCCACTAGCCTTGCCTTGTTCCTAGTAATGACATTATTCTCATCTTTCTTATTTTTGAAAACCCACTTTGTGCCTATCACCTTTTGATGTCTTGGTCTGTCTACCAGCTCCCAAACATCCTGTCTGGTGAATTGATTCAACTCCTCTTGCATAGCAACAATCCAATTTGAATCTTTCAGTGCCTCCTTGATGTTCTTAGGCTCAATCAAGGACACATAGAAACTGAATAAGGCAGCTAAGTTAAGAGATCTCCTAGTCTGGACACCCTTAGTTGGATCTCCTAAGACCAGGTCATTGGGGTGATCAACCAGGGTCCTCCTTCCCGTGGTCTTGCCTGGTTGATCATCTTCTGCAGTACCTTGGTGATTATCACCACCTGCAGAAGAGCTTCCCCCTACAGGAGTTCCAACCTCTTCTGGTTCTGCTCCTTGTGAAGGCTTCTGCTTCAGAGAACCAGGAGATGGGTCATCATCTGAATCTGAATCTAAATCAAGAACAGGTGGATTGACTTTGATTACTCTGGGAGTAGTCTGATTCTGGGTCTCATCAGAAGACTTAGATTCCACCTTGAACTCAAAAGTAGATTCATAAAAAACAACATGAGGTGTTTCCTCCATACAAAGTGAATTCTTATTAAAAACTCTGAAAGCTTTACTGGTGCTGGAATATCCTAAAAATATTCCATCAGCCACTTTAGCATCAAAGGTTCTTAATTTAGATTTCCCATTGTCATGGATGAAACACTTACATCCAAAAACATGAAAGTATGAAACAGATGGGGTTTTACCTTTCCATACCTCATATGGTGTTTTATTATGTCTCTGGGCAATCAGGCATCTGTTCTGAGTGTAGCAAGCTGTATTGATAGCCTCTGCCCAAAATCTCTGTGGAGTGTTGTACTCTGCCAGAAGTGTTCTTGCAACTTCTTTGAGGGTCCTATTCCTCCTTTCTGCAACTCCATTTTGTTGGGGTGTTCTGGCAGCAGATGTCTCATGAAAAATCCCATGATCCTTGCAGTAATCTGCAATGTGTGAATTCAAAAACTCTGTTCCTTTGTCACTTCTGATTCTGACTATGCTCTGGTTCTGCTCATTCTGAATCTGCTTGAAGAACTCTGACAGCTTAGTTATAGTTTCATTTTTCTTAAACAAGAACACTACCCAAGTGTATCTTGAAAAGTCATCTACTATTACTAAGGTGTACTTCCTTCCACTGAAACTAAGAGGAGAAACAGGTCCAAACAGGTCCATGTGAAGTAGTTGAAGTACTCTGGTTGTGGTTGTGCTCTGGACATCCTTAAAGGAAGTCTTGGGTTGTTTACCCTTCTGGCATGAACCACAAACCTGATCCTTCTTAAACACTTCATTTGGAAGACCTCGAATGAGACCTTTTCTGGCAATCTTGTTCAATGTTTTGAAGTTAAGATGACACAATCTTTTGTGCCAAATCCAGCTGTTCTCTGCAGATCCTTTAGCAACCAGGCAAGCATTTCTTGGGCAACTACTAAAATCTGCAAGATAAATGTTACCCTTCCTCAAGCCTATTAGCAAAATATCATTATAATCAGAAGAGAAAACAGTGCATGAATCACTAGAAAACTTCACTGAGTATCCCTTGTCACAGAATTGGGATACTGAGAGCAGATTATGCTTGAGTCCTTCTACGTAGTAGACTTCATCTACAGATACTCCATTGAAGGTCAACTTTCCAACTCCTCTGGTGACGCCATAATTGTTGTCACCAAACATCACTCTTGGTCCATTCAATGGCTTGAAATCTTGGAGATTATCTTTCTGGAAGGTCATGTGCTTGGAACATCCACTATCAATGTACCAGACATGATTGCTTGAAAATCCTTTCTCCAATGGACTCTTGTCTACCTGCAGAGAAATCAATTAGGTCCCCTACTACTGCTGAGTCCTGATTGGTTAGTTGCAGGTTTTGTAGGAATCCATAGATAAAGATCATCCCTTGATGGATGAGGAGATCTTATCTTCCTTCCAAATCTATCTACCAGCACATGTCCTCTGACAATGACATATTGAGCTACTGGTCTGATAAGGACACCTTTCCTATAAACAGGTCTGGTGTACCTTTTCTCAAATCTGGCCTTTGGAATGGCCTGCCTCAAAGACATGGTCTTAAAGGTCTGGTTGTAAGGGTACATCCTAGAAGAACCATCTCTGGTGTCATAACTACCCAGATCAGTTGGTTTTCTATAGATGGGTCTGGAAGACCTCCTCTGGTTCTGATAATTAGACTTGTTCTGGTGATTATAGTTCCTTTGAGTATACCTATTCTGGAATTGATTCCTCTGAGAAAATTGTCTCTGGGGTACCTGGTTCTGTTGAACATTATTCCTTCTCTGGTAGTTGTTACTCTGATTGGTATTCCCCTTCCTTGAGTGTTTCCTTTGAGGTCCCCTAATCTGTTTAGGTTCCCTTTGAGGATTTCTCTGGGGTCCTCCAATTTGAGTAATTCCTACTCCTTGGGACTCATTGTTCACAGAACCATCAATCTTTAATGGTTCCCCTTTTTGACACTTATTCTCTAGCATCTTCTCTTCCAGAACAGTCAACTCTTCTGGACCATTTGTTATGTGATTAACAGAGTGATTCCTTTTCCAATCAGGATTGTGAACCACCTTGTAACCATTACCAGTTAAGTCTTTATCATTCCAGATTTCTACCAATTTACCAGCTCTTACAGACTTGTCTTTATTATAGAGGTATTTATGGGTTTTAGTGGTAATTCCAGAATACCCTAAACCACTCTTATCACAAATGCGCTGAGAAGACTCTGATATGATAGATACAACAGATGGTATCTTTGGAGCTTCTCTGGGCATATGTATCTCCTCTATGTTGTGAGCAACTTGTTTTCCCTTGATAAGAGTCTGGTATTTGGCTCTGAGTTCATTGATCTCATCTTCTTGAGAGGTCCTTTCTTTCATGAGTTGATCTACCAGAGTATCTCTTTCTGTGATCTTATCCTGAAGTTCAGAGACTTCTTTGGAATGATCTTTCATGAGTTCTCTGGTGGATTTGTGCTCATGAGAGAGAGATTGAACTTCAGCTCTGAGCCTACCATTCTCTTTCTCATGTTTTTGACAAAGTTGGACACAATTTTGGAGATCTGATAGCATTTGTTGCATATCAGACTCTTTGGAGTTACCAGATGAATTAGAGGATTCAGTACATTTGGAATTAGATAAAACTAGAGTAGTTTCATTTACCTCAGTGATGTCTGCCATGAGACACACATCATCATCTGATCCAAAGTCAGAAGAAGAAGAACTGGAACTAGTATCCTCCTCCTCTGCTTCTGCCAGCAATGCTCTCTTATCTGCATATCTCCTGTCTCTCTTGATTCTTTTCTCTTCTCTTTCCCTAGGAGTAAGCTGAGGACAATCATAACTGTAGTGACCAGTCTTGTTGCATGTGTAGCAGGCATTGTCTCCTCTGGGACTAGGACTTGGCTCTCTCCTCCTCTGGTTGTAGTCTGATCTGGCTGGACTACTCTCTCTCCTCTGGTAGTCAGGTCTGCCAGAGCTACCATCCCTCCTCTGATAATCTGATCTCCCAGAGTTGCCAGGGTTATCATCTCTCCTCCTCTCTGGAGTTCTGAATCTGGTCTCCCTTGAGTCTCCAGATGCCTTCTCCTTCTCTGCAGGCTTGAAGGAACTCTTCCTGTCTCTGGTAGACTCCTTCCAATGCCTTTTGTACCTGCCATATTTTGAACTCATTTTGTCTAATTTACGAGTTAGAAGTGCTACCTGCTCCTTGAGGCTCAAGTCATCTGCAGTAGACTCCTTTGGCTTGACATCAGGCTTGAGAGTTGAAGAGAATGCAACTCCTTTCTGGCCAGAAGAGGAAACCTCTTCTGATTGATCCTCCTCTTGAAGATCATATTCGTAAGCTTTGAGATCAGACAACAGAAGATGGTGATCCAGAGTGTTGAGATCCTTGTTGTCCTTGATCACAGTGACTTTAATTCTCCACCTGCTTGTTAGTGAACGCAAGATTTTGCTATTAATTTCCTTTTCAGAGTAGGTCTTACCTAAGGCACTAGCCTTGTTTAGGAGGTTTGTGAGGCGCATGTCCAGCTGGTCTATGGTCTCGTCTGGTTTCATTTTGAACGTGTCAAACGAGTGTTGAACAACTTGGAGCTTGTTGTCTTTGATCTTCTCTGTTCCCTCACAAAGTAGTGCCAGTTTGTCCCACATCTCCTTCGCAGTGACACAGGTTCTGACCTTCTCTATAACCTCCTTGGTGAGAGTGTTGATAATCTCGGTTCTTGCCACCTGGTCCAGATTATGTAGCTTTCTCTCATCGTTGTCAAGTTCTTCCTTCTTTTTGAGGATTCGTTGTCTGGGAACTCTATCCTCTGCAGCGTCGCTAGTTTCTTCTCTGGACTCTGACCTGCCACTATCAATAGGAGTCCAGTAAAATTTAATGGGGCCACTCTCTACCACATCTAACATGCGGTGGTGGATAGCTCCCAGATGATTACTCATCATGAAGCTCCAGTGGCTATAGTCCTCAAATGAGAACTCTGGCAATTTGCGACTCTTATAAGAAGATTTTGCAGACATTTTAAATAAAATTTGGGAAATAACAAGAACTTTAACAAAAGCACTAAGGAGCAATGTATCTGCCCGGTGACCACCAAAAGCTTTACAAAGCAGTGGTCGTTGGACACACTGCTCTGATACCACTTGTTGGTCCCACTAGATAGATTAATTTCGGAAGCCTTTAGAACCAAAATGTCTTTAGAGAAAATCTTTTCTAAGAGCACAAATAATAAACAACAGGTATTAAAGAAAGCAATAAATAACGCCGTATATATAGTGGTTCGGATCTGAATATCCTACGTCCACTCTCCCTTGATCAAAGGGGTCTTACTATCCAACCAACAAACTCACTAACCACTGGAATTTCCGAAGTACCAGCACCTTCTTACAATCTCTTTAGATCTAACTTCGATCTAAAGACAAACTTACTCCAACCTTGTCTAACAAGATGAACAGGTTGAGTATATAAACTCCTTACGAGTTGGATGAGTAATTAAGAACAAAGTGAGTGCAAATGCGTAGTGATCAAAAAGCTTAGTATGCTATGTGCGCGTGTAGAGTCTCTAGAGCTTTTTCTTGATCTGCACTCTTGTATATATAGAGGGGATTAGGGCTAGCCGTTGGAGGGCTAATCCAATCAGATCCTCTATATAAGGAAGCCTCAATCAATCAATTCCCTAATTGATTGATTGGGTTGGTGGGATCCTTGGATTGATTATCTTCAAATACTTTCCAATCGTGATCATGTTGACTTGATTTGAATCACCAACGGTCAATAGCTTCCTCTGCCTAACTCTGATTCTCTCTAGAGAAGGTAGGACCAGACACCAGGCAACCTCGGTGTCATCTGGTCCTTATCTGGTGAACAACCAGAATACTCAGTAGAATAAGGGGATCAAACTGAGCATCTTTTGTTCCACCAGACTCGTCTGGTCCGGACTCGTCTGGTCTGGGGAAGGTCCTCTGCCTCTGGTCTGTCTCATCTGGTGAAGTCCTCTGGTGGGGTCTTCTGGTGACTCTTCTGGTGAAGTCTTCTGGTCTGGTAGTTCCCCCTAGACTAAGTCCTAATCTAGATCATCATCTGGCTAACAGGTCCAGATGGTCCTATTACATCTTCTGGTTTGTTTTAACTCATCAAAACTAACAATTTTTATCCTAATAGAGAATGATGTCATTACTAGGAACAAGGCAAGGCTAGTGGCCCAGGGCTATTCTCAGTCTGAAGGAATAGACTATGATGAGACATTTGCTCCTGTTGCCACACTAGAAGCCATCAGATTGTTCTTAGCATATGCTGCTCACATGAAGTTCAAAGTATACCAGATGGATGTGAAATCTGCCTTTCTTAATGGGATTCTCATTGAGGAAGTATATGTGGAACAACCTCTTGGTTTTGAACAAGGTGACAAGGTGTTTAAGCTTAAGAAAGCTCTTTATGGGCTGAAGCAGGCACCCAGAGCATGGTATGATACTCTATCTCAATTTCTTCTGGACAATGGTTTTACAAAGGGTAAAATTGATAGGACCTAGTTTAGGAAAGAAGAAGGAAAGGACATCCTTCTGGTCCAAATATATGTTGATGACATTATATTTGGATCCCCTAACAAGAAGATGTGTGAGAAGTTTGGTGAGCTCATGCAGGGTCAGTTTGAGATGTCCATGATGGGAGAAATGAATTACTTTTTAGGTTTGCAGGTTAAGCAATCAGAGAAGGGAATTTTTATTAATCAGGCAAAGTACACCAGAAACATGTTAGAGAAATTTGGAGTAGGATCTAGCAAAGCAGCCAAGATCCCTATGATGACAAATTTCAACATGGATCCAGATGAGTCTGGAGAGAGTGTGGACCAGACTCAGTACAGAGCACTTATTGGTTCTCTTCTGTACCTGACTGCAAGCAGACCAGATATTACTTTTGCTGTAGTAGTTTGTGCCAGATTTCAAGCTAATCCCAAGAAAAGTCACTTGGAAGCAGCTATGAAGATATTGAAATATCTTAAAGGAACAGTGAATTTAGGATTATGGTATCCTGCAGATGACAACTTGGAATTAAGTGGGTGCAGAATAGATAGGAAGTCTACAAGTGGAACATGCCAATTTTTAAGGAATAAATTGGTATCCTGGTTTTCTAAGAAGCAGACCTCAGTTGCTACATCAACAACAGAAGCAGAGTACATGGCTGCAGGGAGCTGTTGTTCACAACTACTCTGGATTAGTCAACAGCTTAGGGATTACCAGATTAGAGCTAAGGATATTCCTATTTTCTGTGATAGTAATAGTGCAATTGCCATCACCCAGAATCCAGTTCTTCATACCAGGTGTAAACATGTTGATATAAGGCATCATTTTATCAGAGATCATGTTGAGAAGGGAGATATAAGGATGGAGAAGATTGCAACAGAGAAGCAGAGAGCAGATATCTTAACTAAGCCTTTGGCTGAGACCAGATTCAGAGAGTTAGCTTTTGAGTTAGGGTTGTTGGATCCAGAGACAGATTTGTTTTAGGGGGAACAACAGAGAAGTATCCTTTGTTTCATTACTTTACTTCATATATTTGTTTTCTTAAACTAACATACCTACAGATTAGACATGATGTCTCCAGATGAGGTATCCACCAGGTGACACTTGTCCCAGAAGAGGTGCTGAGTCAGATTCCAAATTTATCCAAAATCTTCTCTGACCAGGACCAGATGAGCTCCATCAGAGGAGATGTAGCACCAGACTGGCTGTGGTATCATCTGGTTACAATATCAGGTGACAGGTATGTCTTTACTTCTCTGGCCTCTGATCATTGGGATACACTTTTCAAATTAGTAAGTACACTCAAAACGTTTCAACTTCGGAGTGTATTTAAGACTAGGGTATAGGGCCTAGGCAATCATTTCGCTTTTTCTCTTGACTGCCACAAAATCCCTTTATGCCCAGTCCCAATGACTATGCCAACGCACCAGATTAAATCTGTATCTCGCCTCTTATCGTGGCCATTGGATTTAATCACTGTGCAAAATATCAATCAATGCTTAAATTGATTTTGTTTCCTCAATTAAATTTGAAATTACACGCGTTCACACTTTCTTTTATTACTCAAGCCACGCGTATTACCCTATTTAAATCAAATTTCCTTTCAATATGTCATTTCAAGTTTCCATACTTTCAAACCCTAACCTCTCTCTGCAAAGCTTTCTCTCTCTCTCTCTCTCTCTCTCTCTCTCACAGATATGGCTCCCCCGTGTAATTTTGATCATGCCCTAATGATGAAGAAACTGAAAACGGAGATGGTGGTTGATTTCTACACCACCAAGAACTCGTCTGCACTTGCTATTCTGGAACTATTGAGGAGATCCGAAGTTGAGAGGTTGATCTCCACCGTTCCCAGAGATTTTCGTACTCTTGACGGTTATGCGGCCCAGTTTCTGGTTCGAATGAAGATCAACGAAGACCATATTTCTTAAAAAATTGACAAGGAAGATTTGGTGTTTTCCAAGCATGATTTATGTGCCCTGTTTGGAAACATTTCGGCGGAAGGGGTGGATCCTTTAACCTACAAGGAGGATGATATTGTGGGTTCCTTCAAATTGTTTGCTCGTTCTTCTTGCCAGAGTATCACGAAGGGATTTCTGGATAAACATCTGAGGCAAAAGTACAAGGTACTTTTTGACATAGTTGTAAAGGTGTTGATGTGTGAGAATCACAGCACAGATGCGGTTTTTAATGGAAGAATGTGTGTGATGAGGGCTCTGTATGACGGCGTCCAATGCAACTGGGCAAAGTTCTTTTGGGGCGTCTTGAGAAAGAATAAAGTGAAAGTTAACAAGGAGGCTTGTCCTTCCAAGCCAGGGGAGATGCAGTTTTATTTCACTGCTAATGTTTCGTTGGGAACGAAACTTACCTTGATTTTGGATTCATTGCTTCCAGAGAAGAGATGGAAGGAGACTTGGTGCAGAGGATTTCACAAGTTTAAAGTGTTATTCTCAAAGGATGGTCCCCTTCATGGCCATCCTGACTCTGATGGAGAAGAAGCCATCCCTTCCCCTCCTCTACAGGCAGTACCCTCACCTGCAAAGGGGCAGAAGCAGCAGCAGAAGCAGAAGACCCATAAGAAAGCTGCTGAAGCAACTGGTTCCTCAACCATTGCTTTCTCTGGTTCCTCGGAGGAGGACCAGATTCCCCTTCTTGATGTGCTTAAGAAGAAGGGTGATGATGATAAAACTGTTAAGAAGGCTGGAGCAGCCAAGAGGAAGCGGCCAGAGGAGGCCAGGAGAGGCTCTGCTAAGAAGTCAAGGACTAGCAGGAAGGCCAGGAAAACCCTTTTGGTGGATGAGCCATCAGAGGACGAAGAGGAAGAAGAGGATGTGCCTCTTATGAAGAAATCCAAGGCCAAGAGAGCCATTCTTCAAGATTCAGACTCAGGATCTGATCTTGGAGAGGCCTTGGAGAAGGCCATTGATGATGCTTCCCAGATGATGGAAGATGTCTCTGCTCCAGAGCATGCTGTACCTACTGTACCTGCTGATGTTGACTCAACAGAGGTAAACCCTTCCATTCCATCTTCTACCCCTATTAATCTTATTTCACCCTCTACATCTCCCCCAGATAATATTCCCCAAACCTCATCTGCTTATGGTATCCCTATTGTTCCACCAGAGCAGACTCTCCCAGATACCCCAGTATATACTCCCTCCACTAATCCTACCCAAACACCCTCTCCCCCAAATTTCCAAACACATCTTCCCACAAACCCCTCTCCCCCAATTTCTGTACCAGAGGTGCCCTCAACCTCTTCTGGTGCAGAAATCCCCCCTCCAAACACTTCCACATCCCAAATACCACCTACACCTTCTGTACCAGAGATTCCATCTTCTTCTGGTGCAGAGCAATCCATCCCCTCCACCTCTACCTCACAAAATCCTAACCCTCCCCAAACCCATACAGACCAGGACCCAACCATTTCTATGGCTCTGGGATTCCCTGCCCCTCCCCCTTCTCCCACCTGTTTAACTAGCGATGATAGTGAAGATGAGGAAGCTTCACTTGAGCCTGCTAACTTAGCACCTTCCTCCTCTGCCTCTGGGCCCAAAACTTTTATTTTCTCTTCTGATGAGATGGGTCCCATCAGGCAGAGTATGAGTGTGAGTGCTCAGCTCTGGCTAAGAGAGCAATTTCCAATTCTGTTGGAGCACTCACCCCTCCTGGCAGATCTGACGGATGCCAAGGTTTGGAGTATGGCCAGACTCCAAGATGTTGAAGATCTTATGCTTCTGCTGGAGGAGATGTCTCCCTCTACCTTCACTGCATGGGAGATTGAGCTGAAAAAGAAGTTAAGTATTCAAAACCCAGCAGAGTTGGAGACACCAGAGGCAACCAAGGTCCTCATCAGAACTCTCCTTATCCAGCGAGGAGTTATGCTCACTCCAGAGGGCTTCTCTTACAACTTTGGTCCTCATTTCACATTCCCTCCTGAGCTATATTCAGACGAGGAGGATTTTGAGATGACTCCTGCTGTGCTCCAGAAGATGAAAGCATTCTTCAATGAGCAGATCATGCAGATATGGCACTTTTCAAAAGCCATTCAACATATGGCCCCTGCTATGATAGAGCATCAGATCAAGCAAGAGAGGAGGATTTTCCTGAAGCAGATCAAGTCCTCATTGGCAGAAGTTAAAGCTTCTTTCAAGGCCAATGGCCTCTTTGTCAAACTGGATGTCATGCACAGCCAGAAGCAGCTCCAGGAGCACGTGCTGGAGCAGATGAGGCCAGTCTATGTGCTTAAAGTTGAGATGGCAAGCCAGATGATCCAGACTGCCAAGTTGAAAGACTCCCTCCAGGAGATGTTGGAGAAGCAAGAAAGGCTTGTTGCAGAGTCTAAAGCCTACCTGGAGGAGGCTGCGTGATCTTCACTCTTCCTCCAACACTGCCTTGCCTGATCTCATAAGGCAGGTAGTGGAGCCCCTCCTTGATGAAGTTAAAAGGGGGAAGAGAAGGCCATAACTGATCTGGCGAAGACCACCAATGAAACTCTCTTCAGCCATGGAGCTCGTCTGGACCTGCTGGAGAACACTTTGGCCCAGGCTGAGTTGCAGAAGAAGAAGAAAGAGGAGTTCAAATCTCTTTCCATGGCCAAGCAGCTTGCTGCAGAAGAGGAGTCTGAAGCTGAGCAGGATCCTGTCTCCATCTCTGGACCTGCAAAGAGGAAGATAAGAAGAGTCAAGAAAAGCTTCCTTGAGACTGTTGTTGAAGAAGCTCAAAAGAGATACAAGGAAGAGACTCCAGAGGAAAAGCAAGCAAGGATCAGGAAGAACATAGATGAAGAGCAGAGGCTCAGATATGTTAGAAGGCAAAGCAAGAAGAGCAGAGAAGCAGGTGTTTCTTCTGGTGCAAGTGGCTCGAGCCAGAGGAGGAAAGCTCCCATTGAAGTGATGAACATTCTGCCTCTCAGGACAGAAGGGTCTTTTGACTCTACTGTGCCTGTGCCCTTGATTGAAAAATGGAAGGAGGCAAAGACTCTCTGGTTCATCCAACACTATATCCAGAGGCCAGCACCAGAGGATGATGAGCTAATCAACAAGACCTTCCACACCTGGATGCAAGCTTATGATGCAGAGCTGTACAAATAATTGATGGACTCAACCATTGAGTTCAACCTGGAGGTGACTGCCCCTGAGTTCACTTATCTTAACACTCCCATGGCAGGAGACCAGGTTGATTGGGCTGAGCTGAAGAGATTGTACAAGACAAAGGTGTTGGTGAACTTCACTCCAACATCTTCTGCAGAGTTGAAGGCCGTCCAGGATAGGTTTCTGGACTGGTTTTTGGTGCCCAAGGAAAACAGAAGATATGCTTAGATAGGACCAGAATTGCATTGTAATCTGTAATTACTGTTGTCCTTATTATCAATGAAAATATCATATCTTCTCTGTTCAAAAGACAACCTCTTGTTGTCTTAATTGTTTGCCTGATAAGATCTATTCTAAGGTCTTATCCTTTACTGTTTTTATGCTTAAATTCTTCGTTTGATCAGTTCTGGTAGTGTTTTAACTCCATCAAAAAGGGGGAAATTGTTAGGATAAAAATTGTTAGTTTTGATGAGTTAAAACAAACCAGAAGATGTAATAGGACCATCTGGACCTGTTAGCCAGATGATGATCTAGATTAGGACTTAGTCTAGGGGGAACTGCCAGACCAGAAGACCTCACCAGAAGAGTCACCAGAAGACCCCACCAGAGGACTTCGCCAGAGGACTCCACCAGAAGACTTCACCAGATGAGATCTGAACAGAGGCAGAGGACCTTCCCCAGACCAGACGAGTCCGGACCAGACGAGTCTGGTGGAACAAAAGATGCTCAGTTTGATCCCCTGATTCTACTGAGTATTCTGGTTGTTCACCAGATTAGGACCAGAAGACACCGAGGTTGCCTGGTGTCTGGTCTTGCCTTCTCTGGAGAAAATCAGAGTTAGGCAGAGGAAGCTATTGACCGTTGGTGATTCAAATCAAGTCAACATGATCAGGATTGGAAAGTATTTGAAGATAATCAATCCAAGGATCCCACCAACCCAATTAATCAATTAGGGAATTGATTGATTGAGGCTTCCTTATATAGAGGATCTGATTGGATTAGCCCTCCAACGGCTAGCCCTAATCATCTCTATAAATACAAGAGGGCAGTTCAAGAAAAAGCTCTAGAGAGATACTACACGCGCATAAGTGATCCAAGCTTTTGATATTCATACCAAGCACTCTTATTGTTCATAATATTTATCTACTCTTAAGGAAATTATTGAAACCACAACCTGTTCATCTATCAGACAAGGTTGTTGGCTGTTTGATCTTTAGATTGAAGTCAAATCTAAAGAGCTTGTAAGAAGGAACTGGTAATTCACAATTCCAGTGAGTAAGTAAGTGAGTTGGTTGATTGTGAGACCCCTTGGATATAAGGGAGAGTGGACGTAGGATATTCAATCCGAACCACTATATATCTTGTGTTCTTTATTGCTTTATTTTACTTATTGTCATTTTGTTTATTGTTCTCTTGTAAAAGGAATTTGAAAGACATTTAACTTAAGCTTCCACAAATTAATCTAACTAGTGGGACCAATCGCCTTGTGCAAAGAGCCTCGCCTCGAAGCAAGAGAACAAATTAGCCTCGTACAAAGAGCCTCATCTCTAAGCACGAGCAAAGATTAGCCTCCTGCAAAGAGCTTCGTCTCAAAGCACGACCACAGATTAGCCTCGTGCAAAGAGCCTAATCTCTAAGCACGAGCAAAGATTAACCTCTTGCAAAGAGCCTCGCCTCGAAGCACGAGCACAGATTAGCTAGGTGCAAAGAGCCTCACCTCGAAGCACGAGCACAGATTAGTCTCGTCTCTAAGAACGAGCACAGATTACCCTCGTGCAAAGAGCCTTGCCTTAAAGCATGAGCACAGATTAGCCTCGTGCAAAGACCCTTGTCTCTAAGCACGAGCACATATTAGCCTCATGAAAAGTGCCTCGCCCCGAAGCACGAGCACATATTAGCATCATGCAAAGAGCCTCACCTCGAAGAACGAGCATAGATTAGCCTCGTGCAAAGAGCCTCGTCTCTAAGCACGAGCACAGATTAGTCTCGTGCAAAGAACCTCGTCTTGAAGCACGAGCACAGATTAGCCTCGGGCACAGAGCCTCGCCTCGAAGCACGAGAATAGATTAGCCTCATACAAAGAGCCTTGCCTCGAAGTACGAGCACAGATTTGCCTCATGCAAAAAGCCTAGCCTCGAAGCAAGAGCACAGATTAGCCTTGTGCAAAGAGCCTCACCTCGAAGCACAAACACAGATTAGCCTATTGCAAAGACCCTCGTCTCTTAGCACTAGCATAGATTAGCCTCGTGAAAAGAGCCTCACCTCAAAGCACGAGCACACAGATTAGCCTTGTGCAAAGATTCTCGCCTCGAAGCACGAGAACAAATAGCCTCGTGCAAAGAGCCTCATCTATAAGCATGAGCACAAAATAGCCTCGTGCAAAAAGCTTCATCTCAAAGCACGAGCACAGATTAGTCTCGAGCAAATAGCCACACCTTGAAGCACGAGCACAGATTAGCCTTGTGCAAAGATCCCCGTCTCTAAGCACGAGCACAAATTAGCGTCGTGCAAAGAGCATCGCCTCGAAGCACGAGCACATATTAGCCTCTTGCAAAGACCCTCGTCTCTAAGCACGAGCACAGATTAGCTAGGTGCAAAGAGCCTCGCCTCGAAGCACGAGCACAGATTAGCCTCATGAAAAGTGCCTCGCCCCGAAGCACGAGCACATATTAGCATCGTGTAAAGAGCCTCGCCTCGAAGAACGAGCATAGATTAGCCTCGTGCAAAGAGCCTCGTCTCTAAGCACGAGCACAGATTAGTGTCGTGCAAAGAACCTCGCCTTGAAGCACGAGCACAGATTAGCCTCGTGCACAGAACCTAGCCTCGAAGCACGAGAATAGATTAGCCTCATACAAAGAGCCTTGCCTCGAAGTACGAGCACAGATTTGCCTCGTGCAAAGAGCCTCGTCTCTAAGCACGAGCACAGGTTAGCCTCATGCAAAAAGCCTAGCCTCGAAGCAAGAGCACAGATTAGCCTCGTGCAAAGAGCCTCACCTCGAAGCACAAGCATAGATTAGCCTCGTGCAAAGACCCTCGTCTCTTAGCACTAGCACAGATTAGCCTCGTGCAAAGAGCCTCACCTCAAAGTACGAGCACACAAATTAGCCTTGTGCAAAGATTCTTGCCTCAAAGCACGAGAACAAATAACCTCGTGCAAAGAGCCTCATCTATAAGCATGAGCACAAATTAGCCTCGTGCAAAGAGATTCGTCTCAAAGCACGAGCACAGATTAGCCTCGTGCAAATAGCCGCACCTCGAAGCACGAGCACAGATTAGCCTTGTGCAAAGACCCCGTCTCTAAGCACGAGCACAGATTAGCGTCGTGCAAAGAGCCTCGCCTCGAAGCACGAGCACATATTAGCCTCTTGCAAAGACCCTCGTCTCTAAGCACGAGCACAGATTAGCTAGGTGCAAAGAGCCTCACCTCGAAGCACGAGCACAGATTAGTCTCGTCTCTAAGAACGAGCACAGATTACCCTCTTGTAAAGAGCCTTGCCTCAAAGCATGAGCACAGATTAGCCTCGTGCAAGGACCCTTGTCTCTAAGCACGAGCACAGATTAGCCTCGTGAAAAATGCCTCGCCCCGAAGCACGAGCACATATTAGCATCGTGCAAAGAGCCTCGCCTCGAAGAACGAGCATATATTAGCCTCGTGCAAAGAGCCTCGTCTCTAAGCACGAGCACAGATTAGTCTCGTGCAAAGAACCTCGCCTTGAAGCACGAGCACAGATTAGCCTCGTGCACAGAGCCTCGCCTCGAAGCACGAGAATAGATTAGCCTCATACAAAGAGCCTTGCCTCGAAGTACGAGCACAGATTTGCCTCGTGCAAAGAGCCTCGTCTCTAAGCGCGAGCACAGGTTAGCCTCATGCAAAAAGCCTAGCCTCGAAGCAAGAGCACAGATTAGCCTCGTGCAAAGAGCCTCACCTCGAAGCACAAGCACAGATTAGCCTCGTGCAAAGACCCTCGTCTCTTAGCACTAGCACAGATTAGCCTCGTGCAAAGAGCCTCACCTCAAAGCACGAGCACACAGATTAGCATTGTGCAAAGATTCTCGCCTCGAAGCACGAGAACAAATAGCCTCGTGCAAAGAGCCTCATCTATAAGCATGAGCACAAATTAGCCTCGTGTAAAGAGCTTCGTCTCAAAGCACGAGCACAGATTAGTCTCGAGAAAATAGCCGCACCTCAAAGCACGAGCACAGATTAGCCTTGTGGAAAGATCCCCGTCTCTAAGCATGAGCACAAATTAACGTCGCGCAAAGAGCCTCACCTCGAAGCACGAGCACATATTAGCCTCTTGCAAAGACCCTCGTCTCTAAGCACGAGCACAGATTAGCTAGGTGTAAAGAGCCTCGGCTCGAAGCACGAGCACAGATTAGTGTCGTCTCTAAGAACGAGCACAGATTAGCCTCGTGCCAAGACCCTTGTCTCTAAGCACGAGCACATATTAGCCTCATGAAACGTGCCTCACCCCGAAGCACGAGCACATATTAGCATCGTGTAAAGAGCCTCGCCTCGAAGAATGAGCATAGATTAGCCTCGTGCAAAGAGCCTCGTCTCTAAGCACGAGCACAAATTAGTCTCGTGCAAAGAACCTCGCCTTGAAGCATGAGCACAGATTAGCCTCGTGCACAGAGCCTCGCCTCGAAGCACGAGAACAGATTAGCCTCATACAAAGAGCCTTGTCTTGAAGTACGAGCACAGATTTGCCTCGTGCAAAGAGCCTCATCTCTAAGCCCGAGCACAGGTTAGCCTCATGCAAAAAGCCTAGCCTCGAAGCAAGAGCACATATTAGCCTCGTGCAAAGAGCCTCACCTCGAAGCACAAGCACAGATTAGCCTCGTGCAAAGACCCTCGTCTCTTAGCACTAGCACAGATTAGCCTCGTGCAAAGAGCGTCACCTCAAAGCACGAGCACACAGATTAGCCTTGTGCAAATATTCTTGCCTCGAAGCACGAGAACAAATAACCTTGTGCAAAGAGCATCATATATAAGCATGAGCACAAATTAGCCTCGTGCAAAGATCTTCGTCTCAAAGCACGAGCACATATTAGCCTCGTGCAAATAGCCGCACCTCGAAGCACGAGCACAGATTAGCCTTATGCAAAGACCCCCGTCTCTAAGCACGAGCACAGATTAGCGTCGTGCAAAGAGCCTCGCCTCGAAGCATGAGCACATATTAGCCTCTTGCAAAGACCCTCGTCTCTAAGCACGAGCACAGATTAGCTAGGTGCAAAGAGCCTCGCCTCGAAGCACGAGCACAGATTAGTCTCGTCTCTAAGAACGAGCACAGATTACCCTCGTGCAAAGAGCCTTGCCTCAAAGCATGAGCACAGATTAGCCTCGTGCAAAGACCCTTCTCTTTAAGCACGAGCACAGATTAGCCTCGTGAAAAGTGCCTCGCCCCGAAGCACGAGCACATATTAGCATCGTGCAAAGAGCCTCGCCTCGAAGAACGAGCATAGATTAGCCTCGTGCAAAGAGCCTCGTCTCTAAGAACGAGCACAGATTAGTCTCGTGCAAAGAACCTCGCCTTGAAGCACGAGCACATATTAGCCTCGTGCACAGAGCCTCGCCTCGAAGCACGAGAATAGATTAGCCTCATACAAAGAGCCTTGCCTTGAAGTACGAGCACAGATTAGCCTCGTGCAAAGACCCTTCTCTTTAAGCACGAGCACAGATTAGCCTCGTGAAAAGTGCCTCGCCCCGAAGCACGAGCACATATTAGCATCGTGCAAAGAGCCTCGCCTCGAAGAACGAGCATAGATTAGCCTCGTGCAAAGAGCCTCGTCTCTAAGAACGAGCACAGATTAGTCTCGTGCAAAGAACCTCGCCTTGAAGCACGAGCACATATTAGCCTCGTGCACAGAGCCTCGCCTCGAAGCACGAGAATAGATTAGCCTCATACAAAGAGCCTTGCCTTGAAGTACGAGCACAGATTTGCCTCGTACAAAGAGCCTCGTCTCTAAGCACGAGCACAGGTTAGCCTCATGCAAAAAGCCTAGCCTCGAAGCAAGAGCACAGATTAGCCTCGTGCAAAGAGTCTCACCTCGAAGCACAAGCACAAATTAGCCTCGTGCAAAGACCCTCGTCTCTTAGCACTAGCACAGATTAGCCTCGTGCAAAAAGCCTCACCTCAAAGCACGAGCACACAGATTAGCCTTGTGCAAAGATTCTCGCCTCGATGCACGAGAACAAATAGCCTCGTGCAAAGAGCCTCATCTATAAGCATGAGCACAAATTAGCCTCGTGCAAAGAGCTTCGTCTCAAAGCACGAGCACATATTAGCCTCGTGCAAATAGCTGCACCTCAAAGCACGAACACAGATTAGCCTTGTGCAAAGACCCCCGTCTCTAAGCAGGAGCACAGATTAGCGTCGTGCAAAGAGCCTCGCCTCGAAGCACGAGCACATATTAGCCTCTTGCAAAGACCCTCGTCTCTAAGCACGAGCACAGATTAGCCTCGTGCAAAGAGCCTCACCTTAAAAAATGAGCACATA
The DNA here is from genome assembly GCA_947034835.1 of Ballota nigra. Lineage (NCBI taxonomy): Eukaryota > Viridiplantae > Streptophyta > Magnoliopsida > Lamiales > Lamiaceae > Ballota > Ballota nigra. Next base: position 33,096,355 of record OX344729.1, on the reverse strand, counting down.
TTAGTCTTGTGCAAAGAGCCTTGCCTCGAAGCACGAGAAGAAATTAGCCTCATGCAAAGAGCCTCATCTCTAAGCACGAGCACAGATTAGCCTTGTGCAAAGAGCTTCGTCTCAAAGCACGAACACATATTAGCCTCGTGCAAAGAACCTCATCTCTAAGTACGAGCATAGATTAGCCTCGTGCAAGGAGCCTCATCTCGAAGCACGAATACAGATTAGCTAGGTGCAAAAAGTCTCGCCTCGAAGCACGAGCACAGATTAGCCTCGTGCAAAGACCCTCGTCTCTAAGCACGATCACATATTAGCCTCATGTAAAGAGCATCGCCCCGAAGCACGAGCACAGATTAGCATCGTGCAAATAACATCACCTCGAAGCACGAGCCTAGTTTAACCTCGTGCAAAGAGCCTCTTCTCTCAGCACGAGCACATATTAGCATCGTTTAAAGAACCTCGCCTCTAAGCACGAGCACATATTAGCCTTGTGCAAAGAGCCTCACCTCGAAGCACGAGAACAAATAGCCTCATGCTAAGAGCCTCGTCTCTAAGGATGAGCATAAATTGGCCTCGTGCAAAGAGCTTCATCTCAAAGCACAAGCATAGATTAGCCTCGTGCAAAGAGCCTCACCTCGAAGCACGAGCACAGATTAGCCTCGTGCAAAGACCCTCGTCTCTAAGCACGAGCACAGATTAGCCCGGTGTAAAGAGCATCACCTCAAAGCACGAGCACAAATTAGCCTTGTTCAAAGAGCCTCGCCTCGAAGCATGAGAACAAACTAGTCTCGTGCAAAGAGCCTCATCTCTAAGAACGAGCACAGATTAGCCTCATGCAAAGAGCTTCGTCTCAAAGCACAAGCACAGATTAACCTCGTGCAAAGAACCTCTTCTCGAAGCACGAGCACAGATTAACCTCGTGCAAAGAGCCTCGCCTCTAAGCACAAGCACAAATTAGCCTCGTGCAAAGGGCTTCATCTTAAAGCACGAGCACAGATTACCCTCATGCAAAGAGCCTCACTTCGAAGCACGAGCACATATTAGCCTCGTACAAAGAGCTTCGCCTCGAAGCACAAGCACAGATTATCCACGTGCAAAGAGCCTTGTCTTTAAGCAATAACACAGATTAACCTCGTGCAAAGAGCCTCACTTTGAAGCACGAGCAAAGATTAACCTCTTGCAAAGAGCCTCGCCTCGAAGCACAAGCACAGATTAGCCTCGTGTAAAGGGCTTCATCTTAAAGCACGAGCACAGAATAGCCTCATGCAAAGAGCCTCACTTCGAAGCACGAGCACAGATTAGCCTCGTACAAAGAGCTTCGCCTCGAAGCACAAGCACAGATTATCCACGTGCAAAGAGCCTTGTCTTTAAGCAATAGCACAGATTAACCTCGTGCAAAGAGCCTCACTTTGAAGCACGAGCAAAGATTAACCTCTTGCAAAGATCCTCGCCTCGAACCACGAGCACAGATTAGCCTCGTACAAAGAGTTTCGTCTTAAAGCATGAGCACAGATTAGCCTCATGCAAAGAGGCTCACCTCGAATCACGAGTACAGATTAGCCTCGTGCAAAGACTCTCGTCTCTTAGCACGAGCACGTATAAGCCTCACGTCAAAACACGAGCATAGATTAGCCTTGTGCAAAGAGCCTCGCCTCGAAGCACGAGAACAAATTAGCCTCGTGCAAAGAGCCTCATCTCTAAGCACGAGCAAAGATTAGCCTCCTGCAAAGAGCTTCGTCTCAAAGCACGACCACAGATTAGCCTCGTGCAAAGAGCTTAATCTCTAAGCACGAGTAAAGATTAACCTCTTGCAAAGAGCCTCGCCTCGAAGCACGAGCACATATTAGCTAGGTGCAAAGAGCCTCGCCTTGAAGCATGAGCACAGATTAGCCTTGTGCAAAGAGCCTTGCCTCAAAGCACGAGCACATATTAGCCTCGTGCAAAGACCCTTATCTCTAAGCACGAGCACAGATTAGCCTCATGTAAAGTGCCTCGCCCCGAAGCACGAGCACATATTAGCATCGTGCAAAGAGCCTCGCCTCGAAGAACAAGCATAGATTAGCCTCGTACAAAGAGCCTCGTCTCTAACCACGAGCACAGATTAGTCTCGTGCAAAGAACCTCGCCTCGTAGCACAAGCACAGATTAGCCTCGTGCACAGAGCCTCGCCTCGAAGCACAAGAATAGATTAGCCTCTTGCAAAGAGCTTTGCCTTGAAGTACGAGCACAAATTTGCCTCGTGCAAAGAGCCTCGTCTCTAAGCACGAGCATAGGTTAGCCTCATGCAAAAAGCCTAGCCTCGAAGCACGAGCATAGATTAGCCTTATGCAAAGAGCCTCGCTTCGAGGCATAAGCACATATTAGCCTCGTGCAAAGACCCTCGTCTCTTAGCACGAGCACAGATTAGCCTCATGCAAAGAGCCTCACCTCAAAGCACGAGCACAGATTAGCCTTGTGCAAAGATCCTCGCCTCGAAGCACGAGAACAAATAGCCTCGTGCAAAGAGCCTCGGCTCGAAGCACGAGCACAGATTAGCCTCGTGCAAAGACCCTCGTCTCTAAGCACGATCACAGATTAACCTCATGTAAAGAGACTCGCCCCGAAGCACGAGCACAGATTAGCTTCGTGCAAAGAACCTCACCTCGAAGCACGAGCCCAGATTAGCCTCGTGCAAAGAACCTCACCTCTAAGCACGAGCACAGATTAGCCTTTTGCAAAGAGCCTCACCTCGAAGCACGAGAATAAATAGCCTCATGCTAAGAGCCTCGTCTCTAAGCATGAGCATAAATTGGCCTCATGCAAAGATCTTCATCTCAAAGCACAAGCATAGATTAACCTCGTGCAAAGAGCTTCACCTCGAAGCACGAGCACAGATTAGCCTCGTGCAAAGACCCTCGTCTCTAAGCACGAGCACAGATTAGCCTCGTGCAATGAGCCTCGCCTCAAAGCACGAGCATAGATTAACCTCGTGTAAAGAGCCTCGCCTCGAAGCACGAGCACAGATTAGCCTCGTGCAAAGAGCCTCGCCCCGAAGCACGAGCATAGATTAGCCTCTTGCAAATAGCCTCGCCTCGAAGCATGAGCACAGATTAACCTCGTGCAAACAGCCTCGCCTCGAAGTACGAGCATTGATTAGCCTTGTGCAAAGAGCCTCGTCTCGAAGCATGAGAACAGATTAGCCAGTGCTAAGGGCCTCGTCTAAAAGCACGAGCACAGATTAGCCTCATGCAAAGAGCCTCAGTTCGAAGCACGAGCATAGATTAGCCTCGTACAAAGAGCTTCGCCTCGAAGCACAAGCACATATTATCCACGAGCAAAGAGCCTCGTCTCAAAGCAATAGCACAGATTAACCTCGTACAAAGAGCCTCAACTCGAAGCACGAGCATAGATTAACCTCTTGCAAAGAGCCTCGCCTCAAAGCACGAACACAAATTAGCCTCGTGCAAAGAACCTCATCTCTAAGTACGAGCATAGATTAGCCTCGTGCAAGGAGCCTCATCTTGAAGCACGAACACAGATTAGCAAGATACAAAAAACCTCGCCTCGAAGCACGAGCACAGATTAGCCTCGTGCAAAGACCCTCGTCTCTAAGCATGATCACATATTAGCCTAATGTAAAGAGCATCGCCCCGAAGCACGAGCACAGATTAACATCATGCAAATAACATCGCCTCGAAGCACGAGCCTAGTTTAACCTCGTGCAAAGAGCCTCTTCTCTAAGCACGAGCACATATTAGCATCGTGTAAAGAACCTCGCCTCTAAGCACGAGCACATATTAGCCTTGTGCAAAGAGCCTCACCTCGAAGCACGAGAACAAATAGCCTCATGCTAAGAGCCTCGTCTCTAAGCATGAACATAAATTGGCCTCGTGCAAAGAGCTTCATCTCAAAGCACAAGCATAGATTAGCCTCGTGCAAAGAGCCTCACCTCGAAGCACGAGCACAGATTAGCCTCGCGCAAAGACCCTCGTCTCTAAGCACGAGCACAGATTAGCCCGGTGTAAAGAGCATCACCTCAAAGCACGAGCACAGATTAGCCTTGTGCAAAGAGCCTCGCCTCGAAGCATGAGAACAAATTAGTCTCGTGCAAAGAGCCTCATCTCTAAGAACGAGCACAGATTAGCCTCATGCAAAGAGCTTCGTCTCAAAGCACAAGCACAGATTAACCTCGTGCAAAGAGCCTCTTCTCGAAGCACGAGCACAGATTAACCTCGTGCAAAGAGCCTCGCCTCGAAGCACAAGCACAAATTAGCCTCGTGTAAAGGGCTTCATCTTAAAGCACGAGCACAGATTACCCTCATGCAAAGAGCCTCACTTCGAAGCACGAGCACATATTAGCCTCGTACAAAGAGCTTCGCCTCGAAGCACAAGCACAGATTATCCACGTACAAAGAGCCTTGTCTTTAAGCAATAACACAGATTAACCTCGTGCAAAGAGCCTCACATTGAAACACGAGCAAAGATTAACCTCTTGCAAAGAGCCTCGCCTCGAAGCACGAGCACAGATTAGCCTCGTGCAAAGAGCTTCGTCTTAAAGCACGAGCACAGATTAGCCTCGTGCAAAGAGGCTCGCCTCGAATCACGAGCACAGATTAGCCTCGTGCAAAGACTCTCGTCTCTTAGCACGAGCACATATAAGCCTCACGTCAAAACACGAGCATAGATTAGCCCTTTGCAAAGAGCCTCGCCTCGAAGCACGAGAACAAATTAGCCTCTTGCAAAGAGCCTCATCTCTAAGCACGAGCAAAGATTAGCCTCCTGCAAAGAGCTTCGTCTCAAAGCACGACCACAGATTAGCCTCGTGCAAAGAGCCTAATCTCTAAGCACGAGTAAAGATTAACCTCTTGCAAAGAGCCTCGCCTCGAAGCATGAGCACATATTAGCTAGGTGCAAAGAGCCTCGCCTCGAAGCACGAGCACAGATTAGTCTCCTCTCTAAGCATGAGCACAGATTAGCCTTATGCAAAGAGCCTTGCCTCAAAGCACGAGCACAGATTAGCCTCGTGCAAAGACCCTTATCTCTAAGCACGAGCACATATTAGCCTCATGTAAAGTGCCTCGCCCCGAAGCACGAGCACATATTAACATCGTACAAAGAGCCTCACCTCAAAGAACGAGCATAGATTAGCCTCGTACAAAGAGCCTCGTTTCTAAACACGAACACAGATTAGTCTCGTGCAAAGAACCTCGCCTCGTAGCACAAGCACAAATTAGCCTCGTGCACAGAGCCTCGCCTCGAAGCACGAGAATATATTAGCCTCATGCAAAGAGCTTTGCCTTGAAGTACGAGCACAAATTTGCCTCGTACAAAGAGCCTCGTCTCTAAGCACGAGCACAGGTTAGCCTCATGCAAAAAGCCTAGCCTCGAAGCACGAGCACAGATTAGCCTTATGCAAAGAGCCTCGCCTCGAAGCACAATCACAGATTAGCCTCGTGCAAAGACCCTTGTCTCTTAGCACGAGCACAGATTAGCCTCGTGCAAAGAGCCTCACCTCAAAGTACGAGCACAGATTAGCCTTCTGCAAAGATCCTCGCGTCGAAGCACGAGAACAAATAGCCTCGTGCAAAGAGCCTCGGCTCGAAGCACGAGCACAAATTAGCCTCGTGTAAAGACCCTCGTCTCTAAGCACGATCACAGATTAACCTCATGTAAAGAGACTCGCCCCGAAGCACGAGCACATATTAGCTTCGTGCAAAGAACCTCACCTCTAAGCACGAGCCCAGATTAGCCTTGTGCAAATAACCTCACCTCTAAGCACGAGTGCAGATTAGCCTTTTGCAAAGAGCCTCACCTCGAAGCACGAGAATAAATAGCCTCATGCTAAGAGCCTCGTCTCTAAGCATGAGCATAAATTGGCCTCATGGAAAGAGCTTCATCTCAAAGCACAAGCATAGATTAACCTCGTGCAAAGAGCCTCACCTCGAAGCATGAGCACAGATTAGCCTCGTGCAAAGACCCTCGTCTCTAAGCACGAGCACAGATTAGCCTCGTGCAATGAGCCTCGCCTTAAAGCACGAGCACAGATTAACTTCGTGTAAAGAGTCTCGCCTCAAAGCACGAGCACAGATTAGCCTCGTGCAAAGAGCCTCGCCCCGAAGCACGAGCATAGATTAGCCTCTTGCAAATAGCCTCGCCTCGAAGCACGAGCATAGATTAACCTCGTGCAAACAGCCTCGCCTCGAAGTACGAGCATTGATTAGCCTTGTGCAAAGAGCCTCGTCTCGAAGCACGAGAACAGATTAGCCAGTGCTAAGGGCCTCGTCTAAAAGCACGAGCACAGATTAGCCTCATGCAAAGAGCCTCACTTGGAAGCACGAGCACAGATTAGCCTCGTACAAAGAGCTTCGCCTCGAAGCACAAGCACAGATTAGCCCCGTGCAAAGAGCTTCGTCTCAAAGCACGAGCACAGATTAGCCCCGTGCAATGACCCTCGTCTATTAGCACGAGCACAGATTATCCACGTGCACAGATTATCCACGTGTAAAGAGCCTTGTCTTTAAGCAATAACACAGATTATGGGCTCGTGCAAAGAGCTTCGTCTCAAAGCACGAGCACAGATTAGCCCCGTGCAAAGAGCTTCGTCTCAAAGCACGAGCACAGATTAGCCCCGTGCAATGACCCTCGTCTATTAGCACGAGCACAGATTATCCACGTGCACAGATTATCCACGTGTAAAGAGCCTTGTCTTTAAGCAATAACACAGATTAACCCCGTGCAAAGAGCCTCACTTTGAAGCACGAGCAAAGATTAACCTCTTGCAAAGAGCCTCACCTCGAAGCACGAGCACAGATTAGCCTCGTGCAAAGAGCTTCGTCTCAAAGCACGAGCACAGATTAGCCTCGTGCAAAGAGCCTCGCCTCGAAGCACGAGCATAGATTAGCCTTGTGCAAAGACTCTCGTCTCTTAGCACGGGCACATACTAGCCTCACGTCAAAACACGAGCATAGATTAGCCTTGTGCAAAGAGCCTCGCCTCGAAGCACGAGAACAAATTAGCCTCGTGCAAAAAGCCTCATCTCTAAGCACGAGCAAAGATTAGCCTCCTGCAAAGAGCTTCGTCTCAAAGCACGACCACAGATTAGCCTCGTGCAAAGAGCCTAATCTCTAAGCACGAGTAAAGATTAACCTCTTGCAAAGAGCCTCGCCTCGAAGCACGAGCACATATTTGCTTGGTGCAAAGATCCTCGCCTCGAAGCACGAGCACAGATTCGTCTCCTCTCTAAGCACGTGCACATATTAGCCTTGTGCAAAGAGCCTTGCCTCAAAGCACGAGCACAAATTAGCCTCGTGCAAAGACCCTTATCTAAAAGCACGAGCACAAATTAGCCTCATGTAAAGTGCCTCGCCCCGAAGCACGAGCACATATTAGCATCGTGCAAAAAGCCTCGCTTCGAAGAACGAGCATTGATTAGCCTCGTACAAAGAGCCTCGTCTCTAAGCACAAGCACAGATTAGTCTCATGCAAAGAACCTTGCCTCGTAGCACGAGCACATATTAGCCTCGTGCACAGAGCCTCGCCTCGAAGCACGAGAATAGATTAGCCTCATGCAAAGAGCCTTACCTCGAAGTACGAGCACAGATTTTCCTCGTGCAAAGAGCCTCGACTCTAAGCACGAGCACAGGTTAGCCTCATGCAAAAAACCTAGCCTCGAAGCACGAGCACAGATTAGCCTTGTGCAAAGAGCCTCGCCTCGAAGCACAAGCACGGATTAGCCTCGTGCAACAACCCTCGTCTCTTAGCACGAGCACAGATTAGCCTCGTGCAAAGAGCCTCACCTCAAAGCACGAGCACAGATTAGCCTTGTGCAAAGATCCTCGCCTCGAAGCACGAGAACAAATAGCCTCGTGCAAAGAGCCTCGTCTCTAAGCACGATCACAGATTAACCCCATGTAAAGAGCCTCGCCCCGAAGCACGAGCACAGATTAGCATCGTGCAAAGAACCTCGCCTCGAAGCACGAGTCCAGATTAGCCTCGTGCAAAGAACCTCACGTCTAAGCGACTAGCACAGATTAGCCTTGTGCAAAGAGCGTCACCACGAAGCACGAGAATAAATAGCCTCATGCTAAGAGCCTCGTCTCTAAGCATGAGCATAAATTGGCCTCGTGCAAAGAGCTTCATCTCAAAGCACAAGCAAAGATTAGCCTCGTGCAAACAGCCTCACCTCGAAGCACGAGCACAGATTAGCCTCGTGCAAAGACCCTCGTCTCTAAGCACGAGCACAGATTAGCCCCGTGTAAAGAGCATCACCTCAAAGCACGAGCACAAATTAGCATTGTGCAAAGAGCCTCGCCTCGAAGCATGAGAACAAATTAGCCTCGTGCAAAGAGCTACATCTCTAAGCACGAGCACAGATTAGCCTCGTGCAAAGAGCTTCGTCTCAAAGCACGAGTACAGATTAGCCTCGAGCAAAGAGCCTATCCTCGAAGCACGATCACAGATTAACCTCGTGCAAAGAGCCTCGCCTCAAAGCACAAGCACAGATTAGCCTCGTGCAAATGGCTTCGTCTCAAAGCACGAGCACAGATTAGCCTCATGCAAAGAGCCTCACTACGAAGCACGAGCACAGATTAGCCTCGTACAAAGAGCTTCGCCTCGAAGCACAAGCACAGATTATCCACGTGCAAAGAGCCTCGTCTTTAAGCAATAGCACAGATGAACCTCGTGCAAAGAGCCTCACTTTGAAGCACGAGCAAAGATTAACCTCTTGCAAAGAGCCTCGCCTCGAAGCACGAGCACAGATTAGCCTCGTGCAAAGAGCCTCGCCTCGAAGCACAAGCACAGATTATCCACGTGCAAAGAGCCTCGTCTTTAAGCAATAACACAGATGAACCTCGTGCAAAGAGCCTCACTTTGAAGCACGAGCAAAGATTAACCTCTTGCAAAGAGCCTCGCCTCGAAGCACAAACACAGATTAACCTCGAACAAAGACCCTCGTCTCTAAGCACGAGCACCGATTAGCCTCATGCAAAGAGCCTCACCTCGAAGCACGAACACAGATTAGCCTTGTGCAAAGAGCCTCGCCTCGAAGCACGAGAACTAATAGCCTCGTGCAAAGAGCCTCGTCTCTAAGCACGAGCAAAGATTAGCTTCGTGCAGAGAGCTACATCTCAAAGCACAAGCACAGATTAGCGTCGTGCAAAGAGCCTCGCCTCGAAGCACGAGCAAAGATCAACCTCGTGCAAAGAACCTCGTCTCTAAGCACGAGTACAGATTAGCCTCATGTAAAGAGCCTCGCCCTGAAGCATGAGCAGAGATTAGCATCGTGCAAAGAGCCTCACCTCGAAGCACGAGCATAGTTTAGCCTCGTCCAAAGAGACTCGTCTCTAAGCACGAGCATAGATTCGCTTCGTGCAAAGAACCTAGCCTCGAAGCACGAGCACAGATTAGCCTCGTGCATTCAGCCTTGCTACGAAGCACGAGAATATATTAGCCTCATGCAAAGAGCCTTACCTCGAAGCACGAGCACAGATTTGCCTCGTGCAAAGAGCCTCGTCTCTAAGCGCGAGCACAGGTTAGCCTCATGCAAAGAGCCTAGCCTCGAAGCACGAGTATAGATTAGCCTCGTGCAAAGAGCCTCGCCTCGAAGCACAAGCATAGATTAGCCTCGTGCAAAGACCCTCGTCTCTAAGCACGAGCACATATTAGCCTCGTGCAAAGAGCCTCACCTCAAAGCACAAGCACAGATTAGCCTTGTGCAAAGAGCCTCGCCTCGAATCACGAGAACAAATAGCCTCGTGCAAAGAGCCTCGCCTCGAAGCACAAGCACAGATTAACCTCGTGCAAAGGGCTTCGTCTCAAAGCACGAGCACATATTAGCCTCATGCAAAGAGCCTCACTACGAAGCACGAGCACAGATTAGCCTCGTACAAAGAGCTTCGCCTCGAAGCACAAGCACAGATTATCCACGTGCAAAGAGCCTCGTGCAAAGAGCCTCACCTCGAAGCACGAGGAAAGATTAACCTCTTGCAAAGAGCCTCGCCTCGAAGCACGAGCACAGATTAGCCTCGTGCAAAGAGCTTCGTCTCAAAGCACGAGCACAGATTAGCCCCGTGCAAAGACCCTCGTCTCTTAGCACGAGCACAGATTAGCCTCGCGCAAAGAGCCTCACCTCAAAACACGAGCACAGATTAGCCTTGTGCAAAGAGCCTCGCCTCGAAGCACGAGAACAAATTAGCCTCGTGCAAAGAGCCTAATCTCTAAGCACGAGCAAAGATTTGCCTCCTGCAAAGAGCTTCGTCTCAAAGCACGACCACAGAATAGCCTCATGCAAAGAGCCTAATCTCTAAGCACGAGCAAAGATTAACCTCTTGCAAAGAGCCTCCCCTCGAAGCACGAGCATAGATTAGCTAGGTGCAAAGAGCCTCGTCTCTAAGCACGAGCACAGATTAGCCTCGTGCAAAGAGCCTCGCCTTGAAAGCACGAGCATAGATTAGCCTCGCACAAAGAGCCTCACCACGAAGCACGAGCAAAGATTAGCCTCGTGCAAAGAGCCTCGCCACAAAGCACGAGCACAGATTAGCCTCGTGCAAAGAGCCTAATCTCTTAGCACGAGTAAAGATTAACCTCTTGTAAAGAGCCTCGCCTCGAAGCACGAGCACATATTAGCTAGGTGCAAAGAGCCTCGCATCGAAGCACGAGCACAGATTAGTCTCCTCTCTAAGCACGAGCACATATTAGCCTTGTGCAAAGAGCCTTGCCTCAAAGCACGAGCACAAATTAGCCTCGTGCAAAGACCCTTATCTCTAAGCACGAGCACAGATTAGTCTCATTTAAAGTGCCTCTCCCCGAAGAACGAGCACATATTAGCATCGTGCAAAGAGCCTCGCCTCGAAGAACAAGCATAGATTAGCCTCGTACAAAGAGCTCGTCTCTAAGCACGAGTACAGATTAGTCTCGTGCAAAGAACCTCGCCTCGTAGCACGAGCACAGATTAGCCTCGTGCACAGAGCCTCGCCTCGAAGCACGAGAATTGATTAGCCTCATGCAAAGAGCCTTACCTCGAAGTACGAGCACAGATTTACCTCGTGCAAAGAGCCTCGTCTCAAAGCACGAGCACAGGTTAGCCTCATGCAAAAAACCTAGCCTCGAAGAACGAGCACAGATTAGCCTTGTGCAAAGAGCCTCGCCTCGAAGCACAAGCACAGATTAGCCTCGTGCAAAGACCCTTGTCTCTTAGCACGAGCATAGATTAGCCTCGTGCAAAGAGCCTCACCTCAAAGCACGAGCACAGATTAGCCTTGTGCAAAGATCCTCGCCTCGAAGCACGAGAACAAATAGCCTCGTGCAAAGAGCCTCGGCTCGAAGCACGAGCACAGATTAGCCTCGTGCAAAGACCCTCGTCTCTAAGCACGATCACAGATTAACCTCATGTAAAGAGACTCGCCCCGAAGCACGAGCACAGATTAGCTTCGTGCAAAGAACCTCACCTCGAAGCACGAGCCCATATTAGCCTCGTGAAAAGAACCTCACCTCTAAGCACGAGCGCAGATTAGCCTTTTGCAAAGAGCCTCACCTCGAAGCACGAGAATAAATAGCCTCATGCTAAGAGCCTCGTCTCTAAGCATGAGCATAAATTGGCCTCATGCAAAGAGCTTCATCTCAAAGCACAAGCATAGATTAACCTCGTGCAAAGAGCCTCACCTCGAAGCATGAGCACAGATTAGCCTCGTGCAAAGACCCTCGTCTCTAAGCACGAGCACAGATTAGCCTCGTGCAATGAGCCTCGCCTCAAAGCACGAGCACAGATTAACCTCGTGTAAAGAGCCTCGCCTCAAAGCACAAGCACAGATTAGTCTGGTGCAAAGAGCCTCGCCCCGAAGCACGAGCATAGATTAGCCTCTTACAAATAGCCTCGCCTCGAAGCACGAGCATAGATTAACCTCGTGCAAACAGCCTCATCTCGAAGTACGAGCATAGATTAGCCTTGTGCAAAGAGCCTCGTCTCGAAGCACGAGAACAGATTAGCCAGTGCTAAGGGCCTCGTCTAAAAGCACGAGCACAGATTAGCCTCATACAAAGAGCCCCACATGGAAGCACGAGCACAGATTAGCCTCGTACAAAGAGCTTCGCCTCGAAGCACAAGCACAGATTATCCACGAGCAAAGAGCCTCGTCTCAAAGCAATAGCACAGGTTAACCTCGTGCAAAGAGCCTCACCTCGAAGCACGAGCAAAGATTAACCTCTTGCAAAGAGCCTCGCCTCAAAGCACGAGCCCAGATTAGCCTTGTGCAAAGAGCTTCGTCTCAAAGCACAAGCACAGATTAGCCCCGTGCAAAGAGCTTCTCTCAAAGCACGAGCACAGATTAGCCCCGTGCAAAGACCCTCGTCTCTTAGCACGAGCACAGATTAGCCTCGCGCAAAGAGTCTCACCTCAAAACACGAGCACAGATTATCCACGTGCAAAGAGCCTCATCTCTAAGCACGAGCAAAGATTAGCCTCGTGCAAAGAGATTCGTCTCAAAGCACGACCACAAATTAGACTCGTGCAAAGAGCCTAATCTCTAAGCACGAGTAAAGATTAACCTCTTGCAAAGAGCCTCACCTCGAAGCACGAGCACATATTAGCTAGGTGCAAAGATCCTCACCTCGAAGCACGAGCACCGATTAGTCTCCTCTCTAAGCACGAGCACAGATTAGCCTTGTGCAAAGAGCCTTGCCTCAAAGCACGAGCACAAATTAGCCTCGTGCAAAGACCCTTATCACTAAACACAAGCACAAATTAGCCTCATGTAAAGTGCCTCGCCCCGAAGCACGAGCACATATTAGCATCGTGCAAAAAGCCTCGCTTCGAAGAACTAGCATAGATTAGCCTCGTACAAAGAGCCTCGTCTCTAAGCACGAGCACAGATTAGTCTCATGCAAAGATCCTTGCCTCGTAGCACGAGCACAGATTAGCCTCGTGCACAGAGCCTCGCCTCGAAGCACGAGAATAGATTAGCCTCATGCAAAGAGCCTTACCTCGAAGTACGAGCACAGATTTACCTCGTGCAAAGAGCCTCATCTCTAAGCACGAGCACAGGTTAGCCTCATGCAAAAAACCTAGCCTCGAAGAACGAGCATAGATTAGCCTTGTGCAAAGAGCCTCGCCTCGAAGCACAAGCACATATTAGCCTCGTGCAAAGACCCTTGTCTCTTAGCACGAGCACAGATTAGCCTCGTGCAAAGAGCCTCACCTCAAAGCACGAGCACAGATTAGCCTTGTGCAAAGATCCTCGCCTCGAAGCACGAGAACAAATAGCCTCGTGCAATGAGCCTCGGCTCGAAGCACGAGCACAGATTAGCCTCGTGCAAAGACCCTCGTCTCTAAGCACGATCACAGATTAACCTCATGTAAAGAGACTCACCCCGAAGCACGAGCACAGATTAGCTTCGTGCAAAGAACCTCACCTCGAAGCACGAGCCCATATTAGCCTCGTGCAAAGAACCTCACCTCTAAGCACGAGCGCAGATTAGCCTTTTGCAAAGAGCCTCACCTCGAAGCACGAGAATAAATAGCCTCATGCTAAGAGCCTCGTCTCTAAGCATGAGCATAGATTGGCCTCATGCAAAGAGCTTCATCTCAAAGCACAAGCATAGATTAACCTCGTGCAAAGAGCCTCACCTCGAAGCATGAGCACAGATTAGCCTCGTGTAAAGACCCTCGTCTCTAAGCACGAGCACAGATTAGTCTCGTGCAATGAGCCTCGCCTCAAAGCACGAGCACAGATTAACCTCGTGTAAAGAGCCTAACCTCAAAGTACGAGCACAGATTAGCCTCGTGCAAAGAGCCTCGCCCCGAAGCACGAGCATAGATTAGCCTCTTACAAATAGCCTCGCCTCGAAGCACGAGCATAGATTAACCTCGTGTAAACAGCCTCGCCTCGAAGTACGAGCATAGATTAGCCTTGTGCAAAGAGCCTCGTCTCGAAGCACGAGAACAGATTAGCCAGTGCTAAGGGCCTCGTCTAAAAGCACGAGCACAGATTAGCCTCATGCAAAGAGCCCCACATGGAAGCACGAGCACAGATTAGCCTCGTACAAAGAGCTTCGCCTCGAAGCACAAGCACAGATTATCCACGAGCAAAGAGCCTCGTCTCAAAGCAATAGCACAGGTTAACCTCGTGCAAAGAACCTCACCTCGAAGCACGAGCAAAGATTAACCTCTTGCAAAGAGCCTCGCCTCAAAGCACGAGCCCAGATTAGCCTCGTGCAAAGAGCTTCGTCTCAAAGCACGAGCACAGATTAGCCCCGTGCAAAGAGCTTCGTCTCAAAGCACGAGCACAGATTAGCCCCGTGCAAAGACCCTCGTCTCTTAGCACGAGCACAGATTAGCCTCGCGCAAAGAGTCTCACCTCAAAACACGAGCACAGATTATCCACGTGCAAAGAGCCTCATCTCTAAGCACGAGCAAAGATTAGCCTCGTGCAAAGAGCTTCGTCTCAAAGCACGACCACAAATTAGACTCGTGCAAAGTGCCTAATCTCTAAGCACGAGTAAAGATTAACCTCTTGCAAAGAGCCTCGCCTCGAAGCACGAGCACATATTAGCTAGGTGCAAAGATCCTCGCCTCGAAGCACGAGCACAGATTAGTCTCTTCTCTAAGCACGAGCACAGATTAGCCTTGTGCAAAGAGCCTTGCCTCAAAGCACGAGCACAAATTAGCCTCGTGCAAAGACCCTTATCTCTAAGCACGAGCACAAATTAGCCTCATGTAAAGTGCCTCGCCCCGAAGCACGAGCACATATTAGCATCGTGCAAAAAGCCTCGCTTCGAAGAACGAGCATAGATTAGCCTCGTACAAAGAGCCTCGTCTCTAAGCACGAGCACAGATTAGTCTCATGCAAAGAACCTTGCCTCGTAGCACGAGCACGGATTAGCCTCGTGCACAGAGCCTCGCCTCGAAGCACGAGAATAGATTAGCCTCATGCAAAGAGCCTTACCTCGAAGTACAAGCACAGATTTGCCTCGTGCAAAGAGCCTCGTCTCTAAGCACGAGCACAGGTTAGCCTCATGCAAAAAACCTAGCCTCGAAGCACGAGCACAGATTAGACTTGTGCAAAGAGCCTCGCCTCGAAGCACAAGCACAGATTAGCCTCGTGCAAAGACCCTTGTCTCTTAGCACGAGCACAGATTAGCCTCGTGCAAAGAGCCTCACCTCAAAGCACGAGCACAGATTAGCCTTGTGCAAAGATCCTCGCCTCGAAGCACGAGAATAAATAGCCTCGTGCAAAGAGCCTCGTCTCTAAGCACGATCACAGATTAACCTCATGTAAAAAGCCTCGCCCCGAAGCACGAGCACAGATTAGCATCGTGCAAAGAACCTCGCCTCGAAGCACGAGCCTAGATTAGCCTCGTGCAAAGAACCTCACCTCTAAGCGACGAGCACAGATTAGCCTTGTGCAAAGAGCCTCACCACGAAGCACGAGAATAAATAGCCTCATGCTAAGAGCCTCGTCTCTAAGCATGAGCATAAATTGGCCTCGTGCAAAGAGCTTCATCTCAAAGCACAAGCAAAGATTAGTCTCGTGCAAAGAGCCTCACCTCGAAGCACGAGCACAGATTAGCCTTGTGCAAAGACCCTCGTCTCTAAGCACGAGCACAGATTAGCCCTGTGTAAAGAGCATCACCTCAAAGCACGAGCACAGATTAGCATTGTGAAAAGAGCCTCGCCTCGAAGCATGAGAACAAATTAGCCTCGTGCAAAGAGCTGCATCTCTAAGCACGAGCACAGATTAGCCTCGTGCAAAGAGCTTCGTCTCAAAGCACGAGTACAGATTAGCCTCGTGCAAAGAGCCTCTCCTCGAAGCACGATCACAGATTAACCTCGTGCAAAGAGCCTCGCCTCGAAGCACAAGCACAGATTAGCCTCTTGCAAAGGGCTTCGTCTCAAAGCACTTGCACAGATTAGCCTCATGCAAAGAGCCTCACTACGAAGCACGAGCACAGATTAGCCTCGTACAAAGAGCTTCGCCTCGAAGCACAGATTATCCACGTGCAAAGAGCCTCGTCTTTAAGCAATAGCACAGATGGACCTCGTGCAAAGAGCCTCACTTTGAAGCACGAGCAAAGATTAACCTCTTGCAAAGAGCCTCGCCTCGAAGCACGAGCACAGATTAGCCTCGTGCAAAGAGCCTCGCCTCGAAGCACAAACACAGATTAACCTAGTACAAAGACCCTCGTCTCTAAGCACGAGCACCGATTAGCCTCGTGCAAAGAGCCTCACCTCGAAGCACGAACACAGATTAGCCTTGTGCAAAGAGCCTCGCCTCGAAGCACGAGAACTAATAGCCTCGTGCAAAGAGCCTCGTCTCTAAGCACGAGCAAAGATTAGCTTCGTGCAGAGAGCTACATCTCAAAGCACAAGCATAGATTAGTGTCGTGCAAAGAGCCTCGCCTCGAAGCACGAGCAAAGATCAGCCTCGTGCAAAGACCCACGTCTCTAAGCACGAGCACAGATTAGCCCTGTGTAAAGAGCATCACCTCAAAGCACGAGCACAGATTAGCATTGTGAAAAGAGCCTCGCCTCGAAGCATGAGAACAAATTAGCCTCGTGCAAAGAGCTGCATCTCTAAGCACGAGCACAGATTAGCCTCGTGCAAAGAGCTTCGTCTCAAAGCACGAGTACAGATTAGCCTCGTGCAAAGAGCCTCTCCTCGAAGCACGATCACAGATTAACCTCGTGCAAAGAGCCTCGCCTCGAAGCACAAGCACAGATTAGCCTCTTGCAAAGGGCTTCGTCTCAAAGCACTTGCACAGATTAGCCTCATGCAAAGAGCCTCACTACGAAGCACGAGCACAGATTAGCCTCGTACAAAGAGCTTCGCCTCGAAGCACAGATTATCCACGTGCAAAGAGCCTCGTCTTTAAGCAATAGCACAGATGGACCTCGTGCAAAGAGCCTCACTTTGAAGCACGAGCAAAGATTAACCTCTTGCAAAGAGCCTCGCCTCGAAGCACGAGCACAGATTAGCCTCGTGCAAAGAGCCTCGCCTCGAAGCACAAACACAGATTAACCTAGTACAAAGACCCTCGTCTCTAAGCACGAGCACCGATTAGCCTCGTGCAAAGAGCCTCACCTCGAAGCATGAGCACAGATTAGCCTCGTGTAAAGACCCTCGTCTCTAAGCACGAGCACAGATTAGTCTCGTGCAATGAGCCTCGCCTCAAAGCACGAGCACAGATTAACCTCGTGTAAAGAGCCTAACCTCAAAGTACGAGCACAGATTAGCCTCGTGCAAAGAGCCTCGCCCCGAAGCACGAGCATAGATTAGCCTCTTACAAATAGCCTCGCCTCGAAGCACGAGCATAGATTAACCTCGTGTAAACAGCCTCGCCTCGAAGTACGAGCATAGATTAGCCTTGTGCAAAGAGCCTCGTCTCGAAGCACGAGAACAGATTAGCCAGTGCTAAGGGCCTCGTCTAAAAGCACGAGCACAGATTAGCCTCATGCAAAGAGCCCCACATGGAAGCACGAGCACAGATTAGCCTCGTACAAAGAGCTTCGCCTCGAAGCACAAGCACAGATTATCCACGAGCAAAGAGCCTCGTCTCAAAGCAATAGCACAGGTTAACCTCGTGCAAAGAACCTCACCTCGAAGCACGAGCAAAGATTAACCTCTTGCAAAGAGCCTCGCCTCAAAGCACGAGCCCAGATTAGCCTCGTGCAAAGAGCTTCGTCTCAAAGCACGAGCACAGATTAGCCCCGTGCAAAGAGCTTCGTCTCAAAGCACGAGCACAGATTAGCCCCGTGCAAAGACCCTCGTCTCTTAGCACGAGCACAGATTAGCCTCGCGCAAAGAGTCTCACCTCAAAACACGAGCACAGATTATCCACGTGCAAAGAGCCTCATCTCTAAGCACGAGCAAAGATTAGCCTCGTGCAAAGAGCTTCGTCTCAAAGCACGACCACAAATTAGACTCGTGCAAAGTGCCTAATCTCTAAGCACGAGTAAAGATTAACCTCTTGCAAAGAGCCTCGCCTCGAAGCACGAGCACATATTAGCTAGGTGCAAAGATCCTCGCCTCGAAGCACGAGCACAGATTAGTCTCTTCTCTAAGCACGAGCACAGATTAGCCTTGTGCAAAGAGCCTTGCCTCAAAGCACGAGCACAAATTAGCCTCGTGCAAAGACCCTTATCTCTAAGCACGAGCACAAATTAGCCTCATGTAAAGTGCCTCGCCCCGAAGCACGAGCACATATTAGCATCGTGCAAAAAGCCTCGCTTCGAAGAACGAGCATAGATTAGCCTCGTACAAAGAGCCTCGTCTCTAAGCACGAGCACAGATTAGTCTCATGCAAAGAACCTTGCCTCGTAGCACGAGCACGGATTAGCCTCGTGCACAGAGCCTCGCCTCGAAGCACGAGAATAGATTAGCCTCATGCAAAGAGCCTTACCTCGAAGTACAAGCACAGATTTGCCTCGTGCAAAGAGCCTCGTCTCTAAGCACGAGCACAGGTTAGCCTCATGCAAAAAACCTAGCCTCGAAGCACGAGCACAGATTAGACTTGTGCAAAGAGCCTCGCCTCGAAGCACAAGCACAGATTAGCCTCGTGCAAAGACCCTTGTCTCTTAGCACGAGCACAGATTAGCCTCGTGCAAAGAGCCTCACCTCAAAGCACGAGCACAGATTAGCCTTGTGCAAAGATCCTCGCCTCGAAGCACGAGAATAAATAGCCTCGTGCAAAGAGCCTCGTCTCTAAGCACGATCACAGATTAACCTCATGTAAAAAGCCTCGCCCCGAAGCACGAGCACAGATTAGCATCGTGCAAAGAACCTCGCCTCGAAGCACGAGCCTAGATTAGCCTCGTGCAAAGAACCTCACCTCTAAGCGACGAGCACAGATTAGCCTTGTGCAAAGAGCCTCACCACGAAGCACGAGAATAAATAGCCTCATGCTAAGAGCCTCGTCTCTAAGCATGAGCATAAATTGGCCTCGTGCAAAGAGCTTCATCTCAAAGCACAAGCAAAGATTAGTCTCGTGCAAAGAGCCTCACCTCGAAGCACGAGCACAGATTAGCCTTGTGCAAAGACCCTCGTCTCTAAGCACGAGCACAGATTAGCCCTGTGTAAAGAGCATCACCTCAAAGCACGAGCACAGATTAGCATTGTGAAAAGAGCCTCGCCTCGAAGCATGAGAACAAATTAGCCTCGTGCAAAGAGCTGCATCTCTAAGCACGAGCACAGATTAGCCTCGTGCAAAGAGCTTCGTCTCAAAGCACGAGTACAGATTAGCCTCGTGCAAAGAGCCTCTCCTCGAAGCACGATCACAGATTAACCTCGTGCAAAGAGCCTCGCCTCGAAGCACAAGCACAGATTAGCCTCTTGCAAAGGGCTTCGTCTCAAAGCACTTGCACAGATTAGCCTCATGCAAAGAGCCTCACTACGAAGCACGAGCACAGATTAGCCTCGTACAAAGAGCTTCGCCTCGAAGCACAGATTATCCACGTGCAAAGAGCCTCGTCTTTAAGCAATAGCACAGATGGACCTCGTGCAAAGAGCCTCACTTTGAAGCACGAGCAAAGATTAACCTCTTGCAAAGAGCCTCGCCTCGAAGCACGAGCACAGATTAGCCTCGTGCAAAGAGCCTCGCCTCGAAGCACAAACACAGATTAACCTAGTACAAAGACCCTCGTCTCTAAGCACGAGCACCGATTAGCCTCGTGCAAAGAGCCTCACCTCGAAGCACGAACACAGATTAGCCTTGTGCAAAGAGCCTCGCCTCGAAGCACGAGAACTAATAGCCTCGTGCAAAGAGCCTCGTCTCTAAGCACGAGCAAAGATTAGCTTCGTGCAGAGAGCTACATCTCAAAGCACAAGCATAGATTAGTGTCGTGCAAAGAGCCTCGCCTCGAAGCACGAGCAAAGATCAGCCTCGTGCAAAGACCCACGTCTCTAAGCACGAGCACAGATTAGCCCTGTGTAAAGAGCATCACCTCAAAGCACGAGCACAGATTAGCATTGTGAAAAGAGCCTCGCCTCGAAGCATGAGAACAAATTAGCCTCGTGCAAAGAGCTGCATCTCTAAGCACGAGCACAGATTAGCCTCGTGCAAAGAGCTTCGTCTCAAAGCACGAGTACAGATTAGCCTCGTGCAAAGAGCCTCTCCTCGAAGCACGATCACAGATTAACCTCGTGCAAAGAGCCTCGCCTCGAAGCACAAGCACAGATTAGCCTCTTGCAAAGGGCTTCGTCTCAAAGCACTTGCACAGATTAGCCTCATGCAAAGAGCCTCACTACGAAGCACGAGCACAGATTAGCCTCGTACAAAGAGCTTCGCCTCGAAGCACAGATTATCCACGTGCAAAGAGCCTCGTCTTTAAGCAATAGCACAGATGGACCTCGTGCAAAGAGCCTCACTTTGAAGCACGAGCAAAGATTAACCTCTTGCAAAGAGCCTCGCCTCGAAGCACGAGCACAGATTAGCCTCGTGCAAAGAGCCTCGCCTCGAAGCACAAACACAGATTAACCTAGTACAAAGACCCTCGTCTCTAAGCACGAGCACCGATTAGCCTCGTGCAAAGAGCCTCACCTCGAAGCACGAACACAGATTAGCCTTGTGCAAAGAGCCTCGCCTCGAAGCACGAGAACTAATAGCCTCGTGCAAAGAGCCTCGTCTCTAAGCACGAGCAAAGATTAGCTTCGTGCAGAGAGCTACATCTCAAAGCACAAGCATAGATTAGTGTCGTGCAAAGAGCCTCGCCTCGAAGCACGAGCAAAGATCAGTCTCGTGCAAAGACCCACGTCTCTAAGCACGAATACAGATTAGCCTCATGTAAAGAGCCTCGCCCCGAAGCATGAGCAGAGATTAGCATCGTGCAAAGAGCCTCACCTCGAAGCACGAGCACAGATTAGCCTCGTGCAAAGAGCCTCGTCTCTAAGCACGAGCATAGATTCGCTTCGTGCAAAGAACCTAGCCTCGAAGCACGAGCACAGATTAGCCTCGTGCATTGAGCCTTGCTACGAAGCACGAGAATAGATTAGCCTCATGCAAAGACCCTTACCTCGAAGCACGAGCACAGATTAGCCTCATGCAAAGAGCCTAGCCTCGAAGCACGAGTATAGATTAGCCTCGTGCAAAGAGCCTCGCCTCGAAGCACAAGCATAGATTAGCCTCGTGCAAAGACCCTCGTCTCTAAGCACGAGCACATATTAGCCTCGTGCAAAGAGCCTCACCTCAAAGCACAAGCACAGATTAGCCTTGTGCAAAGAGCCTCGCCTCGAATCACGAGAACAAATAGCCTCGTGCAAAGAGCCTCGCCTCGAAGCACAAGCACAGATTAACCTCGTGCAAAGGGCTTCGTCTCAAAGCACGAGCACATATTAGCCTCATGCAAAGAGTCTCACTACGAAGCACGAGCACAGATTAGCCTCGTACAAAGAGCTTCGCCTCGAAGCACAAGCATAGATTATCCACGTGCAAAGAGCCTCGTGCAAAGAGCCTCACCTCGAAGCACGAGGAAAGATTAACCTCTTCCAAAGAGTCTCGCCTCGAAGCACGAGCACAGATTAGCCTCGTGCAAAGAGCTTCGTCTCAAAGCACGAGCACAGATTAGCCCCGTGCAAAGACCCTCATCTCTTAGCACGAGCACAGATTAGCCTCGCGCAAAGAGCCTCACCTCAAAACACGAGCATAGATTAGCCTTGTGCAAAGAGCATCGCCTAGAAGCACGAGAACAAATTAGCCTCGTGCAAAGAGCCTAATCTCTAAGCACGAGCAAAGATTTGCCTCCTGCAAAGAGCTTCGTCTCAAAGCACGACCACAGATTAGCCTCATGCAAAGAGCCTAATCTCTAAGCACGAGCAAAGATTAACCTCTTGCAAAGAGCCTCACCTCGAAGCACGAGCACAGATTAGCTAGGTGCAAAGAGCCTCGCCTCTAAGCACGAGCACAGATTAGGCTCGTACAAAGAGCCTCGCCTTGAAGCACGAGCATAGATTAGCCTAGCACAAAGAGCCTCACCACGAAGCACGAGCAAAGATTAGCCTCGTGCAAAGAGCCTCGCCACAAAGCACGAGCACAGATTAGCCTCGTGCAAAGAGCCTAATCTCTTAGCACGAGTAAAGATTAACCTCTTGCAAAGAGCCTCGCCTCGAAGCACGAGCACATATTAGCTAGGTGCAAAGAGCCTCGCATCGAAGCACGAGCACAGATTAGTCTCCTCTCTAAGCACGAGCACAGATTAGCCCTGTGCAAAGAGCCTTGCCTCAAAGCACGAGCACAAATTAGCCTCGTGCAAAGACCCTTATCTCTAAGCACGAGCACAAATTAGCCTCATTTAAAGTGCCTCTCCCCGAAGCACGAGCACATATTAGCATCGTGCAAAGAGCCTCGCCTCGAAGAACAAGCATAGATTAGCCTCGTACAAAGAGCTCGTCTCTAAGCACGAGTACAGATTAGTCTCGTGCAAAGAACCTCGCCTCGTAGCACGAGCACAGATTAGCCTCGTGCACAGAGCCTCGCCTCGAAGCACGAGAATAGATTAGCCTCATGCAAAGAGCCTTACCTCGAAGTACGAGCACAGATTTGCCTTGTGCAAAGAGCCTCGTCTCTAAGCACGAGCACAGGTTAGCCTCATGCAAAAAACCTAGCCTCGAAGAACGAGCACAGATTAGCCTTGTGCAAAGAGCCTCGCCTCGAAGCACAAGCACAGATTAGCCTCGTGCAAAGACCCTCGTCTCTTAGCACGAGCACAGATTAGCCTCGTGCAAAGAGCCTCATCTCAAAGTACGAGCACAAATTAGCATTGTGCAAGGATCCTCGCCTCGAAGCACGAGAACAAATAGCCTCGTGCAAAGAGCCTCGTCTCTAAGCACGATCACAGATTAACCTCATGTAAAGAGCCTCGCCCCGAAGCACGAGCACAGATTAGCATCGTGCAAAGAACCTCGCCTCGAAGCACGAGCCCAGATTAGCCTCGTGCAAAGAACCTCACCTCTAAGCACGAGCACAGATTAGCCTTGTGCAAAGAGCCTCACCACGAAGCACGAGAATAAATAGCCTCATGCTAAGAGCCTCGTCTCTAAGCATGAGCATAAATTGGCCTCGTGCAAAGAGCTTCATCTCAAAGCACAAGCACAGATTAGCCTCATGCAAAGAGCCTCACCTCGAAGCATGAGCACATATTAGGCTCGTGCAAAGACCATCGTCTCAAAGCACGAGCACAGATTAGCCTCATGCAAAGAGCCTCACTACGAAGCACGGGCACAGATTAGCCTCGTACAAAGAGCTTCGCCTCGAAGCACAAGCACAGATTATCCACGTGCAAAGAGCACAGATGAACCTCGTGCAAAGAGCCTCACTTTGAAGCACGAGCAAAGATTAACCTCTTGCAAAGAGCCTCGCCTCGAAGCACGAGCATAGATTAGCCTCGTGCAAAGAGCCTCGCCTCGAAGCACAAACACAGATTAACCTCGTACAAAGACCCTCGTCTCTAAGCACAAGCACAGATTAACCTCGTGCAAAGAGCCTCACCTCGAAGCACGAACACAGATTAGCCTTGTGCAAAGAGCCTCGCCTCGAAGCACGAGAACAAATAGCCTCGTGCAAAGAGCCTCGTATCTAAGCACGAGCACAGATTAGCTTCGTGCAGAGAGCTACATCTCAAAGCACAAGCACAGATTAGCGTCCTGCAAAGAGCCTCGCCTCGAAGCACGAGCAAAGATCAGCCTCGTGTAAAGACGCTCGTCTCTAAGCACGAGTACAGATTAGCCTCATGTAAAGAGCCTTGCCCCGAAGCATGAGCAGAGATTAGCATCGTGCAAAGAGCCTCACCTCGAAGCACGAGTACAGATTAGCCTCGTGCAAAGAGCCTCGTCTCTAAGCACGAGCACAGGTTAGCCTCATGCAAAGAGCCTAGCCTCGAAGCACGAGTATAGATTAGCCTCGTGCAAAGAGCCTCGCCTCGAAGCACAAGCATAGATTAGCCTCGTGCAAAGAGCCTCACCTCAAAGCACAAGCACAGATTAGCCTTGTGCAAAGAGCCTCGCCTCGAATCACGAGAACAAATAGCCTCGTGCAAAGAGCCTCGCCTCGAAGCACAAGCACATATTAACCTCGTGCAAAGGGCTTCGTCTCAAAGCACGAGCACAGATTAACCTCGTGCAAAGGGCTTCGTCTCAAAGCACGAGCACAGATTAGCCTCATGCAAAGAGCCTCACTACGAAGCACGAGCACAGATTAGCCTCGTACAAAGAGCTTCACCTCAAAACACAAGCACATATTATCCACGTGCGAAGAGCCTTGTGCAAAGAGCCTCACCTCGAAGCACGAGGAAAGATTAACCTCTTGCAAAGAGCCTCGCCTCGAAGCACGACCACAGATTAGCCTCGTGCATAGAGCTTCGTCTCAAAACACGAGCACAGATTAGCCCCGTGCAAAGACCCTCGTCTCTTAGCACGAGCACAGATTAGCCTCGCGCAAAGAGCCTCACCTCAAAACACGAGCACAAATTAGCCTTGTGCAAAGAGCCTCTCCTCGAAGCACGAGAACAAATTAGCCTCGTGCAAAGAGCCTAATCTCTAAGCACGAGCAAAGATTAGCCTCCTGCAAAGAGCTTCGTCTCAAAGCACGACCACAGATTAGCCTCATGCAAAGAGCATAATCTCTAAGCACGAGCAAAGATTAACCTCTTGCAATTAGCCTCACCTCGAAGCACGAGCACAGATTAGCTAGGTGCAAAGAGCCTCGCCTCGAAGCACGAGCACAGATTAGTCTTTTGCAAAGAGCCTCGCCTCTAAGCACGAGCACAGATTAGCCTCGTGCAAAGAGCCTCGCCTTGAAGCACGAGCATAGATTAGCCTCGCACAAAGAGCCTCACCACGAAGCACGAGCAAAGATTAGCCTCGTGCAAAGAGCCTCGCCACGAAGCACGAGCTCAGATTAGCCTCGTGCAAAGAGCCTAATCTCTTAGCACGAGTAAAGATTAACCTCTTGAAAAGAGCCTCGCCTCGAAGCACGAACACATATTAGCTAGGTGCAAAGAGCCTCGCATCGAAGCACGAGCACAGATTAGTCTCCTCTCTAAGCACGAGCACAGATTAGCCTTGTGCAAAGAGCCTTGCCTCAAAGCACGAGCACAAATTAGCCTCGTGCAAAGACCCTTATCTCTAAGCACGAGCACAGATTAGCCTCATTTAAAGTGCCTCGCCCCGAAGCACGAGCACATATTAGAATCGTGCAAAGAGCCTCGCCTCGAAGAACGAGCATAGATTAGCCTCGTACAAAGAGCCTCGTCTCTAAGCACGAGCACAGATTAGTTTCGTGCAAAGAACCTCGCCTCGTAGCACGAGCACAGATTAGCCTCATGCACAGAGCCTCGCCTCGAAGTACGAGAATAGATTAGCCTCATGCAAAGAGCCTTACCTCGAAGTACCAGCACAGATTTGCCTCGTGCAAAGAGCCTCGTCTCTAAGCACGAGCACAAGTTAGCCTCATGCAAAAAACCTAGCCTCGAAGAACGAGCACAGATTAGCCTTGTGTAAAGAGCCTCGCCTTGAAGCACAAACACAGATTAGCCTCATGCAAAGACCCTCGTCTCTTAGCACGAGCACATATTAGCCTCGTGCAAAGAGCTTCACCTCAAAGTACGAGCACAAATTAGCATTGTGCAAAGATCCTCGCCTCGAAGCACGAGAACAAATAGCCTCGTGCAAAGAGCCTCGTCTCTAAGTACGATCACAGATTATCCTCACGTAAAGATCCTCGCCCCGAAGCACGAGCACAGATTAGCATCGTGAAAAGAACCTCGCCTCGAAGCACGAGCCTAGATTAGCCTCGTGGAAAGAACCTCACCTCTAAGCACGAGCACAGATTAGCCTTGTGCAAAGAGCCTCACCACGAAGCACGAGAATAAATAGCCTCATGCTAAGAGCCTCGTCTCTAAGCATGAGCATAAATTGGCCTCGTGCCAAGAGCTTCATCTCAAATCACAAGCACAGATTAGCCTCGTGCAAAGAGCCTCACCTCGAAGCACGAGCACATATTAGGCTCATGCAAAGACCATCGTCTCTAAGCACGAGCACAGATTAGCCCCGTGTAAAGAGCATCACCTCAAAGCACGAGCACAGATTAGCCTTGTGCAAAGAGCCTCGCCTCGAAGCATGAGAACAAATTAGCCTCGTACAAAGAGCTGCATCTCTAAGCATGAGCACAGATTAGCCTCGTGCAAAGAGCTTCGTCTCAAAGTACGAGCATAGATTAGCCTCGTGCAAAGAGCCTCTCCTCGAAGCACGAGCACAGATTAACCTCGTGCAAAGAGCCTCGCCTCGAAGCACAAGCACAGATAAGCCTCGTGCAAAGGGCTTCGTCTCAAAGCACGAGCACAGATTAGCCTCATGCAAAGAGCCTCACTTCGAAGCACGAGCACAGATTAGCCTCGTACAAAGAGCTTCGCCTCGAAGCACAAGCACAGATTATCCACGTGCAAAGAGCCTCGTCTTTAAGCAATAGCACAGATGAACCTCGTGCAAAGAGCCTCACTTTGAAGCACGAGCAAAGATTAACCTCTTGCAAAGAGCCTTTCCTCGAAGCACGAGCACAGATTAGCCTCGTGCAAAGAGCTTCGTCTTAAAGCACGAGCACAGATTAGCCCCGTGCAAAGACCCTCGTCTCTTAGCAAGAGCACAGATTAGCCTCGCGCAAAGAGCCTCACCTCAAAAAACGAGCACAGATTAGCCTTGTGCAAAGAAAATCGCCTCGATGCACGAGAACAAATTAGCCTCGTGCAAAGAGCCTCATCTCCAAGCACGAGCAAAGATTAGCCTCCTGCAAAGAGCTTCGTCTCAAAGCACGACCACAGATTAGCCTCATGCAAAGAGCATAATCTCTAAGCACGAGCAAAGATTAACCTCTTGCAAAGAGCCTCGCCTCGAAGCACGAGCACAGATTAGCTAGGTGCAAAGAGCCTCGCCTCGAAGCACGAGCACAAATTAGTCTTTTGCAAAGAGCCTCGCCTCTAAGCACGAGCACAGATTAGCCTCGTGCAAAGAGCCTCGCCTTGAAGCACGAGCATAGATTAGCCTCGCACAAAGAGCCTCACCACGAAGCACGAGCAAAGATTAGCCTCGTGCAAAGAGCCTCGCCACGAAGCACGAGCTCAGATTAGCCTCGTGCAAAGAGCCTAATCTCTTAGCACGAGTAAAGATTAACCTCTTGCAAAGAGCCTCGCCTCGAAGTACGAGCACATATTAGCTAGGTGCAAAGAGCCTCGCATCGAAGCACGAGCACAGATTAGTCTCCTCTCTAAGCACGAGCACAGATTAGCCTTGTGCAAAGAGCCTTGCCTCAAAGCACGAGCACAAATTAGCCTCGTGCAAAGACCCTTATCTCTAAGCACGAGCACAGATTAGCCTCATTTAAAGTGCCTCGCCCCGAAGCACGAGCACATATTAGAATCGTGCAAAGAGCCTCGCCTCGAAGAACGAGCATAGATTAGCCTCGTACAAAGAGCCTCGTCTCTAAGCACGAGCACATATTAGTTTCGTGCAAAGAACCTCGCCTCGTAGCACGAACACAGATTAGCCTCGTGCACAGAGCCTCGCCTCGAAGCACGAGAATAGATTAGCCTCATGCAAAGAGCCTTACCTCGAAGTACGAGCACA
Source organism: Ballota nigra (assembly GCA_947034835.1). NCBI lineage: Eukaryota > Viridiplantae > Streptophyta > Magnoliopsida > Lamiales > Lamiaceae > Ballota > Ballota nigra. The sequence goes on along the minus strand of OX344729.1, from coordinate 33,068,787 downwards.
GATTTGCCTCGTGCAAAGAGCCTCGTCTCTAAGCACGAGCACAGGTTAGCCTCATGCAAAAAACCTAGCCTCGAAGAACGAGCACAGATTAGCCTTGTGCAAAGAGCCTCGCCTCGAAGCACAAACACAGATTAGCCTCGTGCAAAGACCCTCGTCTCTTAACACGAGCACAGATTAGCCTCGTGCAAAGAGCTTCACCTCAAAGTACGAGCACAGATTAGCATTGTGCAAAGATCCTCGCCTCGAAGCACGAGAACAAATAGCCTCGTGCAAAGAGCCTCGTCTCTAAGTACGATCACAGATTATCCTCACGTAAAGAGCCTCGCCCCGAAGCACGAGCACAGATTAGCATCGTGAAAAGAACCTCGCCTCGAAGCACGAGCCCAGATTAGCCTCGTGCAAAGAACCTCACCTCTAAGCACGAGCACAGATTAGCCTTGTGCAAAGAGCCTCACCACGAAGCACGAGAATAAATAGCCTCATGCTAAGAGCCTCGTCTCTAAGCATGAGCATAAATTGGCCTCGTGCCAAGAGCTTCATCTCAATTCACAAGCACAGATTAGCCTCGTGCAAAGAGCCTCACCTCGAAGCACGAGCACATATTAGGCTCATGCAAAGACCATCGTCTCTAAGCACGAGCACAGATTAGCCCCGTGTAAAGAGCATCACCTCAAAGCACGAGCACAGATTAGCCTTGTGCAAAGAGCCTCGCCTCGAAGCATGAGAACAAATTAGCCTCGTACAAAGAGCTGCATCTCTAAGCATGAGCACAGATTAGCCTCGTACAAAGAGCTTCGTCTCAAAGCACGAGCATAGATTAGCCTCGTGCAAAGAGCCTCTCCTCAAAGCACGAGCACAGATTAACCTCGTGCAAAGAGCCTCGCCTCGAAGCACAAGCACAGATAAGCCTCGTGCAAAGGGCTTCGTCTCAAAGCACGAGCACAGATTAGCCTCATGCAAAGAGCCTCACTTCGAAGCACGAGCACAGATTAGCCTCGTACAAAGAGCTTCGCCTCGAAGCACAAGTACAGATTATCCACGTGCAAAGAGCCTCGTCTTTAAGCAATAGCACAGATGAACCTCGTGCAAAGAGCCTCACTTTGAAGCACGAGCAAAGATTAACCTCTTGCAAAGAGCATTTCCTCGAAGCACGAGCACAGATTAGCCTCGTGCAAAGAGCTTCGTCTTAAAGCACGAGCACAGATTAGCCCCGTGCAAAGACCCTCGTCTCTTAGCAAGAGCACAGATTAGCCTCGCGCAAAGAGCCTCACCTCAAAAAACGAGCACAGATTAGCCTTGTGCAAAGAGCCTCGCCTCGATGCACGAGAACAAATTAGCCTCGTGCAAAGAGCCTCATCTCCAAGCACGAGCAAAGATTAGCCTCCTGCAAAGAGCTTCGTCTCAAAGCACGACCACAGATTAGCCTCATGCAAAGAGCCTAATCTCTAAGCATGAGCAAAGATTAACCTCTTGCAAAGAGCCTCGCCTCGAAGCACGAGCACAGATTAGCTAGGTGCAAAGAGCCTCATCTCGAAGCACGAGCACAGATTAGTCATGTGCAAAGAGCCTCGCCTCTAAGCACGAGCACAGATTAGCCTCGTGCAAAGAGCCTCGCCTCGAAGCACGAGCATAGATTAGCCTCGCACAAAGAGCCTCTCCTCGAAGCACGAGCACAGATTAACCTCGTGCAAAGAGCCTCGCCTCGAAGCACAAGCACAGATAAGCCTCATGCAAAGGGCTTCGTCTCAAAGCACGAGCACAGATTAGCCTCATGCAAAGAGCCTCACTTCGAAGCACGAGCACAGATTAGCCTCGTACAAAGAGCTTCGCCTCGAAGCACAAGCACATATTATCCACGTGCAAATAGCCTCGTCTTTAAGCAATAGCACAGATGAACCTCGTGCAAAGATCCTCACTTTGAAGCACGAGCAAAGATTAACCTCTTGCAAAGAGCCTTGCCTCGAAGCACGAGCACAGATTAGCCTCGTGCAAAAAGCTTCGTCTTAAAGCACGAGCACAGATTAGCTCCGTGCAAAGACCCTCGTCTCTTAGCACGAGCACAGATTAGCCTCGCGCAAAGAGCCTCACCTAAAAACACGAGCACAGATTAGCCTTGTGCAAAGAGACTCGCCTCGATGCACGAGAACAAATTAGCCTCGTGCAAAGAGCCTCATCTCTAAGCACGAGCAAAGATTAGCATCCTGCAAAGAGCTTCGTCTCAAAGCACGACCACAGATTAGCCTCATGCAAAGAGCCTAATCTCTAAGCACGAGCAAAGATTAACCTCATGCAAAGAGCCTCGCCTCGAAGCACGAGCACAGATTAGCTAGATGCAAAGAGCCTCGTCTCGAAGTACGAGCACAGATTAGTCTTGTGCAAAGAGCCTCGCCTCTAAGCACAAGCACAGATTAGCCTCGTGCAAAGAGCCTCGCCTCGAAGCACGAGCATAGATTAGCCTCGCACAAAGAGCCTCACCACGAAGCACGAGCAAAGATTAGCCTCGTGCAAAGAGCCTCGCCATGAAGCACGAGCACAGATTAGCCTCGTGCAAAGAGCCATGCCTCCAAGCACAAGCACAGATTAACCTCGTGCAAAGAGCCTCGCCCGGAAGCACGAGAAGAGATTAGCCTCGTTCAAAGAGGTTGCCCCAAAGCACGAGCACAGATTAGCCTCGTGCAAAGAGCCTCACCTCAAAGCACGAGCACAGATTAGCCTCACGCAAAAGAGCCTCGCCCCGAAGCACGAAGACAGATTAGCCTCGTGCAAAGAGCCTCACCTCGAAGCACGAACAAAGATTAACCTTGTGCAAAGAGCCTAGCCTCGAAGCACGACCACAGATTAGCCCTGTGCAAAGAGCCTCGCCTCGAAGCACGAGCACAGATTAGCCTCGTGCAATGAGCCTCGCCTCGAAGCACGAGCACAGATTAACCTCATGTAAAGAGCCTCGCCTCGAAGCACGAGCATAGATTAGCCTCGTGCAAAGAGCCTCGCCCCGAAGCACGAGCATAGATTAGCCTCTTGCAAATAGCCTCACCTCGAAGCACGAACACAGATTAGCCTCATGCAAACAACCTCGCCTCGAAGTACGAGCACAGATTAGCCTTGTGCAAAGAGCCTCATCTCAAAGCACGAGAACAGATTATCCCGTGCTATGGGCCTCGTCTAAAAGCACGAGCACAGATTAGCCTCATGCAAAGAGCCTCGCCCCGAAGCACGAGCACAGATTAGCCTCGTGCAAAGAGCCTCGTCTCTAAGCACGAGGATCGATTAGCCTCGTGCAAAGAGCGTAGTCTCAAAGCACGACCACAGATTAGCCCTGTGCAAAGAGCCTCGCCTCGAAGCACGAGCACAGATTAGCCTCGTGCAATGAGCCTCGCCTCGAAGCACGAGCATAGATTAACCTCATGTAAAGAGCCTCGTCTCGAAGCACGAGCATAGATTAGCCTCGTGCAAAGAGCCTCTCCCCGAAGCACGAGCATAGATTAGCCTCTTGCAAATAGCCTCGCCTCGAAGCACGAACACAGATTAGCCTCATGCAAATAACCTCGCCTCGAAGTACGAGCACAGATTAGCCTTGTGCAAAGAGCCTCATCTCAAAGCACGAGAACAAATTATCCCGTGCTAAGGGCCTCGTCTAAAAGCACGAGCACAGATTAGCCTCATGCAAAGAGCCTCGCCTCGAAGCACGAGCACAAATTAGCCTCGTGCAAAGAGCCTCGTCTCTAAGCACGAGGATCGATTAGCCTCGTGCAAAGAGCGTAGTCTCAAAGCACGAGCAAAAATTTACCAGGTGCTAAGAGCCTCGCCTCAAAGCACGAGCACAGATTAGCCTCATGCAAAGGGCCTCACATCTAAGCACAAGCACAGATTAGCCTCGTGCAAAGAGCCTCGCCTCGAAGCACGAGAACATATTAACCTCGTGCAAAGAGCCTCGCCCTGAAGCACGAGCACAGATTAGACTCGTGCAAAGAGCCTCACCTCGAAGCACGAGCAAAGATTAGCCTCTAGCAAAGAGCCTCGCCTTGAAGCACGAGCACAAATTAGCCTTGTGAAAAGAACCTCGTCTCAAAGCACGAGAACAGATTAGCCTCGTGCAAAGGGCCTCATCTCAAAGTGCCTCGCTGCGAAGCACGAGCACAAATTAGCCTCATGCAAAGAGCCTTGTCTCTGAGCACGACCATAGATTAGCCTCGTGCAAAGAGCCTCGTCTCGAAGCACGAGCATAGATTAGCCAGGTGCAAAGAGCCTCACCTCGAAGCACGAGCACATATTAGCCTCGTGCAATGAGCCTCGCTTCTAAGCACGAGCACAGATTAGCCTCGTGCAAAGAGCCTATCCTTGAAGCACAAGCACAGATTAGCCTCGTGCAAAGAGCCTCGAAGTGAAACACGAGCACAGGTTAGCCCCATGCAAAGAGCCTCGCCTCGAAGCACGAGCACAAATTAGCCTCGTACAAAGAGCCTCACCTCGAAGCACGGGCACTGATTAGCCTAGTGCAAAGAGCCTCGCCTCGAAGCACGAGCACAGATTAGCCTCGTGCAAAAGAGCCTCACCCCGAAGTACGAGCACAGATTAGCCTCGTGTAAAGAGCCTCGCCTCGAAGCACGAGCATAGATTAGCCTTTTGCAAAGAGCTCCGCCTCGAAGATTAGCCTTTTACAAAGACCCTCGTCTCAAAGCATGAGAACAGATTAGCCTCGTACAAAGGGCCTCGTCTAAAAGCACGTGCATAGATTAGCCTCATGCAAAGAGCCTCGCCTCGAAGCACGAGCATAGATTAACCTCGTGCAAAGAGCCTCGTCTTAAAGCACGAGCAAAAATTTGCTAGGTGCAAAAAACCACGCCTCGAAGCACGAGCACAGATTGGCCTCGTGCAAAGAGCCTCGCCTCTAAGCATGACTACAGATTAGACTCGTGCAAAGAGCCTCACCTCGAAGCACGAGCATAGATAAGCCAGGTGCAAAGATCCTCGCCTCGAAGCACGAGCACAGATTAGCCTCGTGTAAAGATCCTCGCCTCTAAGCATGAGCACAGATTAGCCTCGTGCAAAGAGCCTCGCCTCGAAGCACGAGCACAGATTAGCCTCGTGCAAAGAGCCTCGCCTCGAAGCACGAGCACAGATTAGCCTCGTGCAAAGAGCCTCGCCACGATGTACGAGCAAAGATTAGCCTCGTGCAAAGAGCCTCACCACAAAGCACGAGCACTGATTCCTCGTGTAAAGAACCTCGCCTCGAAGCACGAGCCCAGATTAGCCTCGTTCAAAGAACCTCACCTCTAAGCACGAGCACAGATTAGCCTTGTGCAAAGAGCCTCACCACGAAGCACGGGAATAAATAGCCTCATGCTAAGAGCTTCATCTCAAAGCACAAGCACAGATTAGCCTCGTGCAAAGAGCCTCACCTCGAAGCACGAGCACAGATTAGGCTCATGCAAAGACCATCGTCTCTAAGCACGAGCACAGATTAGCCCCGTGTAAAGAGCATCACCTCAAAGCACGAGCACAGATTAGCCTTGTGCAAAGAGCCTCGCCTCGAAGCATGAGAACAAATTAGCCTCGTGCAAAGAGCTGCATCTCTAAGCACGAGCACAGATTAGCCTCGTGCAAAGAGCTTAGTCTCAAAGCACGAGCACAGATTAGCCTCGTGCAAAGAGCCTCTCCTCGAAGCACGAGCACAGATTAACCTCGTGCAAAGAGCCTCGCCTCGAAGCACAAGCACAGATAAGCCTCGTGCAAAGGGCTTCGTCTCAAAGCACGAGTACAGATTAGCCTCATGCAAAGAGCCTCACTTCGAAGCACGAGCACAGATTAGCCTCGTACAAAGAGCTTCGCCTCGAAGCACAAGCACAAGCACAGATTATCCACGTGCCAATAGCCTCGTCTTTAAGCAATAGCACAGATGAACCTCGTGCAAAGAGCCTCACTTTGAAGCACGAGCAAAGATTAACCTCTTGCAAAGAGCCTTGCCTCGAAGCACGAGCACAGATTAGCCTCGTGCAAAGAGCTTCGTCTTAAAGCACGAGCACAGATTAGTCCCGTGCAAAGACCCTCGTCTCTTAGCACGAGCACATATTAGCCTCGCCCAAAGAGCCTCACCTCAAAATACGAGCACAGATTAGCCTTGTGCAAAGAGCCTCGCCTCGATGCACGAGAACAAATTAGCCTCGTGCAAAGAGCCTCATCTCTAAGCACGAGCAAAGATTAGCATCCTGCAAAGAGCTTCGTCTCAAAGCACGACCACAGATTAGCCTCATGCAAAGAGCCTAATCTCTAAGCACGAGCAAAGATTAACCTCATGCAAAGAGCCTCGCCTCGAAGCACGAGCACAAATTAGCTAGGTGCAAAGAGCCTCGTCTCGAAGCACGAGCACAGATTAGTCTTGTGCAAAGAGCCTCGCCTCTAAGCACGAGCACATATTTGCCTCGTGCAAAGAGCCTCGCCTCGAAGCACGAGCATAGATTAGCCTCGCACAAAGAGCCTCTCCTCGAAGCACGAGCACAGATTAACCTCGTGCAAAGAGCCTCGCCTCGAAGCACAAGCACAGATAAGCCTCATGCAAAGGGCTTCGTCTCAAAGCACGAGCACAGATTAGCCTCATTCAAAGAGCCTCACTTCGAAGCACGAGCACAGATTAGCCTCGTGCAAAGAGCCTCGCCTCAAAGCACGAGCACAGATTAGCCTCACGCAAAAGAGCCTCGCCCCGAAGCACGAAGAAAGATTAGCCTCGTGCAAAGAGCCTCACCTCGAAGCACGAACAAAGATTAACCTCGTGCAAAGAGCCTCGCCTCGAAGCACGACCACATATTAGCCCTGTGCAAAGAGCCTCGCCTCGAAGCACGAGCACAGATTAGCCTCGTGCAATGAGCCTCGCCTCGAAGCACGAGCACAGATTAACCTCGTGTAAAGAGCCTCGCCTCGCCTCGAAGCACGAGCATAGATTAGCCTCGTGCAAAGAGCCTCGCCCCGAAGCACGAGCATAGATTAGCCTCTTGCAAATAGCCTCGCCTCGAAGCACGAACACAGATTAGCCTCATGCAAACAACCTCGCCTCGAAGTACGAGCACAGATTAGCCTTGTGCAAAGAGCCTCATCTCAAAGCACGAGAACCGATTATCCCGTGCTAAGGGCCTCGTCTAAAAGCACGAGCACAGATTAGCCTCATGCAAAGAGCCTCGCCTCGAAGCACGAGCACAGATTAGCCTCGTGCAAAGAGCCTCGTCTCTAAGCACGAGGATCGAATAGCCTCGTGCAAAGAGCGTAGTCTCAAAGCACGAGCAAAAATTTACCAGGTGCTAAGAGCCTCGCCTCAAAGCACGAGCACAGATTAGCCTCATGCAAAGGGCCTCACTTCTAAGCACAAGCACAGATTAGCCTCGTGCAAAGAGCCTCGCCTCGAAGCACGAGAACATATTAACCTCGTGCAAAGAGCCTCGCCCCGAAGCACGAGCACAGATTAGCCTCGTGCAAAGAGCCTCACCTCGAAGCACGAGCAAAGATTAGCCTCTAGCAAAGAGCCTCGCCTTGAAGCACGAGCACAAATTAGCCTTGTGAAAAGAACCTCGTCTCAAAGCACGAGCACACATTATGCTCGTGCAAAGGGCCTCGTCTCAAAGTGCCTCGCTGCGAAGCACGAGCACAAATTAGCCTCATGCAAAGAGCCTTGTCTCTGAGCACGACCATAGATTAGCCTCGTGCAAAGAGCCTCGTCTCGAAGCACGAGCATAGATTAGCCAGGTGCAAAGAGCCTCACCTCGAAGCACGAGCACATATTAGCCTCGTGCAAAGAGCCTCGCTTCTAAGCACGAGCACAGATTAGCCTCGTGCAAAGAGCCTAACCTTGAAGCACGAGCACAGATTAGCCTCGTGCAAAGAGCCTCGAAGTGAAGCACGAGCACAGGTTAACCCCATGCAAAGAGCCTCGCCTCAAAGCACGAGCACAGATTAGCCTCGTGCAAAGAGCCTTGTCTCAGAGCACGACCATAGATTAGCCTCGTGCAAAGAGCCTCGTCTCGAAGCACGAGCATAGATTAGCCAGGTGCAAAGAGCCTCACCTCGAAGCACGAGCACATATTAGCCTCGTGCAAAGAGCCCCGCTTCTAAGCACGAGCACAGATTAGCCTCGTGCAAAGAGCCTATCCTTGAAGCACGAGCACAGATTAGCGTCGTGCAAAGAGCCTCGAAGTGAAGCACGAGCACAGGTTAGCCCCATGCAAAGAGCCTTGCCTCGAAGCACGAGCACAGATTTGCCTCGTGCAAAGAGCCTCACCTCGAAGCACGAGCACAGATTAGCCTAGTGCAAAGAGCCTCGCCTCGAAGCACGAGCATAGATTAGCCTCGTGCAAAAGAGCTTCACCCCGAAGTACGAGCACAGATTAGCCTCGTGCAAAGAGCCTCGCCTTGAAGCACGAGCATAGATTAGCCTTTTGCAAAGAGCTTCGCCTCGAAGCACGAGCACGATTAGCCTAATGCAAAGAGCCTAGCATCGAAGCACGAGCACATATTAGCCTTGTGCAAAGAGCCTCGTCTCAAAGCATGAGAACATATTAGCCTCGTGCAAAGGGCCTCGTCTAAAAGCACGTGCATAGATTAGCCTCATGCAAAGAGCCTCGCCTCGAAGCACGAGCACAGATTAGCCTCGTGCAAAGAGCCTCGTCTTGAAGCACGAGCAAAAATTTGCCAGGTGCAAAAAGCCACGCCTCAAAGCACGAGCACAGATTGGCCTCGTGCAAAGAGCCTCGCCTCTAAGCATGACTACAGATTAGACTCGTGCAAAGAGCCTCATCTCGAAGCACGAGCATAGATAAGCCAGGTGCAAAGATCCTCGCCTCGAAGCACGAGCACAGATTAGCCTCGTGTAAAGATCCTCGCCTCTAAGCATGAGCACAGATTAGCCTCGTGCAAAGAGCCTCGCCTCGAAGCACGAGCACAGATTAGCCTCGTGCAAAGAGCCTCGCCACGAAGTACGAGCAAAGATTAGCCTCGTGCAAAGAGACTCACCACAAAGCACGAGCACTGAATAGCCTCATGTAAAGAGCCTCGCTGTTGATAGGCGAACAGCCGGGCAACAAGATTAGAAATAAAAATATTAAAATAATGAGATTAAGAAATCAAGAATGAAAATAATAAATGAAAAGGACGACCAGCGGGGACTTCACACATTAGGAGGCGAGCAGCTGGGCTTGAAGACCAAGGTCGAGTAGACGAGCAGCTGGTCATGATGCTAGGAGGCGAGCAGCTGGTCATCGTACCAGGAGGCGAGCAGCTGGTCATAAAGAGCACAAGAAGGTGGCGAACAGCCAGACCAAGAATATACAAAGACCCAACAAGAGGCGAGCTGGCGAGCAAGAGGGCACCTCGGAAGATCATCAGAAATCCCAATAATTAGGCATTGCATTAGGAACAAACAAGTGTCTTAACACTTGTTATTGTGTAAAGATGTAATAGCTTAGGAGATGACAAGTGTCTTAACACTTGTCACAATGTAAATGAAGATGATTAAGGAGGTGACACCTCCTACTTGCTTGTACCTCTATAAATACCCTTCATGGGGCAATAAGAAAGGGGGTTACTAATTCAAAAACAAGCCAAACTCTTGCAAATTTATTTCTCAATCTTTACTTACAAAAATCTAGCTTTAATCCTACATTGATCTTTGTTTGGTGATCTTTCTTAGCATAAACAGCCACTAATTATCAACATTGATTAAAGGTCATCAACAATTGGCGCTAGAAGGAGGGTTCGAACCTCCGTTGGTTGAAGATTTGAATAATTCTTGTGAGAAGTCGCCGAAAACTGCATAATTCCGGTAACAAGTCACCGGAAACTGGAATTTGGAAGTGTACTTGAGTGTTTCAAGTGGTGTTACACAAGACCTACAAGCTTGAATGCATGCATGTGTGGATAAAGGTTTGTAAACAACCAAATCCCTACATGCAAGGCTAGTTGTTTCTAGGTCAAAACATCCACAAACATAAGATTTTCACCAAAGGAACATCAAAATCCGGAAAATGGTGCGATCACAAGAACCGCAAGAATCGAGCACTCACCCGTCGAACAAGTCACGAACAAGGGTATCGTCGACGGGTGACCACGCACAAACGGTATGGGCAACATCCCGGCGGAACGTGCAAGTTACAATTGACACTTTACCCCCGGAAGTGGAGGCTTTGGCCCAAAACCCGAAAGAATTGGCCAAAACAATCGCCGTCTTGCAATCCATACAACGGCAACAGGAGGCTGCCGGACTGTCAAGAGCCCGGGAGGCGAGCAACTGGGCAGCAGGGCACAGACCTTCTAAAGCCCCAGAGGCGAGCAATCGGGCAACCGAAAGAAGAACTAAACAACGAGAAGATGCAAAGATAGATGAGGTTGACAGTGGACAAGCAAGGAGGGCTAAAGGTAAAACGCCAATAAGCGAGCGGCTGGGAAGTCGAGGAGAGTCCACCCCAGGGACATGCGAGGAGTCGAGCAGCAGGGACACAAAGAGTATAAGCCACTCCCATACGAGAAGAGCAAGCCATTACGGGGCACATAGAGAGGAGGTTCATCAAAGAAGCGAGGAGCGAGCACACAAGCAAGCACACCCTGCTGCTCGCCCCTCAGTACATGAGAGGTTGAGAAGGTCAGCCTTCAGGCGTTTGGGTCCCAACGGAGCTAGCAACATCGCTAGGCACGTCACGCAGGAGAAACGTCCCGTTAGCAAGGGACTGCGTCATGAAGAGGTCATCGAACCCGATCATGACGATCAGCCTTCTAATGGAAGAACATCTCCGGGCGAGTGGCAAGCTCTGAAGAAGGCGGTAGAAGAAATGCAGAAACAGTTGGAGGCCCAAAAAGGCGTTGGATCAACAATACTGCCATCATCACCCTTGTCCCCGGCTATTCTGAATGCGCCAGTGCAAAAGAAAGTACAATTTCCGGCCATTAATTTGTATGAAGGAAATTCAGACCCGAAGGTGCATTTGTCTAAATACACCGACTACATGATATCTGTAAAAGCGTCTGATGCAACGCAGTGCCGTAACTTTCCGTTAACTCTTGGTGATGGTCCCCATAGATGGTTTTCCGCACTTGCTCCGGGTTCCATCAGTTCGTTCATGCAACTCAGCAAGGAATTCCTCTCACATTTTTCCACGGTCGGATCCTACCTCACCCAAAGACACAGACTTGCAGATTTGAAGCAAGGAGAGGAAGAATCCGATAGGACTTTCCTTGAGAGGTTTGATAAAGTCCTATTAGAAGGGGAAATGGTGAGTGAAGACACCAAGATAGTGGCAGTTATGGCGGGGCTCAGAAAAGGGACAGATTTGTGGAAGGAAATGCACCTAGCCTTCCCAAAAACATATTCCGAATTCAGACATAAGGCGGGAGTATACATTTCAATGCAAGAAACTCTCCAGAAAGAGTTGGGAGATAAGGCCGACAATAAAAAATCAGGAAAGAAGTCCGGTGGGGACTACAAAGCTCCCAAGAACTTGAAAGCTTTCAATGAAGGTTCTGAGTTGAAAGAGAAGCTGAACCATGTCTGTTGGTCCCGGTACAAGATTGAGGAATACGTGTATGGGGGGGGAATACACGTATACCAATTTTTCAACCTTAAAGCTGACTGAGTCCCCTTTACTCAGAGTGGTAAAGAACTAGGAGCTGATAACACACCTACTGACTACACTTAGTGCGGGTCAGTTGGCTAACTATCAGTTCAAGTTTAGTGCGGAAATGTTTGAGCCCTGATAGTTTAAAGTCTTGTTTAGTTTGCTTTCTGAAAAACTTGTTTTACTCAATTCTGAATAGTGTTTAGTAGGGCAGTGCTCTTTTTGAAGATCAGCCTGATTGATTCAGGCCTGATAAACTGAATGCAATGAATGAATAAGTAATATGGCAAGTATGCACAATATCAAAGCAGTAAGAACACAAGGAGTTTAACGTGGTTCAGAGACTCAAGCTCCTACGTCCACGGCCTGATTTAACAGGAAATCCACTCAAGGGATTCTTATTTTTAACATGCCAAGGTGCACCAAGACCAGCTAACCTCACTGATCTATACAACTCCACTTACTAACACACTAACTGACTTACTCCCAACAAGCCTAACTTAGGGTTTTGGTTTCAGTTTGGATTCCAACTAAGTTGAGATTATCCTTACAAGGCAAAGCTATGCTAAGGATTGGATATTCTCTCTATGCTTAAGATAATGCTATTTAGCTCTTGGAATACAGAATAACTCTCGATTGCTAAGAAACACTTGGGAAATTTTGATGTTTTTCGAGTGCTTCTTTTAAAGGCTGTATGCTTTGAATGCTTGAGAGTTTGAGTAATTTCTGGCTTGGAAATTTCCCGTAACCTTGAATGGGTTCAAGGTCTTCTGTATTTATAGGTGATTTAGAAAACTATCCGTTGGAGAGATAGCCTTCTAGTCATCTATGTAGAGTGGCTTCAAACGGACATATCTTCATGCAGCAGCTGTCCTTGCATGGATTTGGTATTTGCATTAAATGCACATTAAATGCTTGCCCGTTGAATGTGCAGTCTGAATTCAGTCTTCGTGTCAGGTTCCGTACGTGCGTGTCCTTCTCGGATTGGTCCACGTCATCAGGTTGGTGAGAATGTCAGAACTTATTCCTGAGCTTCAGGCTTGTCTTATTAAGTTCATTTTGTCTTGAGTCCACCAGTCTTGTCCTGACGCTGAAATTCCTTTTGCATTGCTTGGCTCTACTCCAAGTCTTCCCATAAACTCAGTGACATCCTGTTCCCTTCAGGATTGAGTTAGTAGTGACCTCAGGGTCATACTCTTCATCGCTGACACTTACTCAGCCAGCTTAGAAGACTGCCATAAGTTTCAGGATGGTGCTCTTCGTCTTCAGGCTCTTAGTCTTGATTGTCACCAGTGAGTTCTCATCTCACTGAGTACCTGTGAAGTGTAAAATGACTAAGTACTGATCCTAATCAAGACTAGCCTGACAAAGACAGATTAAGGCAAACATCTTTTTAGGGGCTTTGGGATCTTAATCAAAACTGACAATGTCCCAACAATTTCCCCCTTTTTGATGATGCCAAAACACTGAAAAGATCCTCAAAACATTTAGAGGAAATATGATAAACTTATCTATAAGATAAGACTGTGTTAGAGCAGTTCTTGATAAAGTACAAAATTTAAACAAGCAGCCAAAAAGACAATGAGTTTTTGTCTGTGGGCAAAAGTAATAGACTTCATTGATTGATGTGGAAATGGTTACAATGAATCTAGTCTATTACAAAGAAGCCTGTGAACACCTAGACTAATCTCATTTCAGGTTTGAGTCCATATCCTGCATAGACTCTTGCCTTCAGCTCGTCAAGTCTCCCAGGTTGGTTCACGTATCCTTCAGCTTTGGCTATCTTCAATACTTCCATCATGATGGCCTTTGTGTCATGCTTTTGAGCTCCAGGAACTAAGGGAGGAGCTCGAATGGTGAACTCAGGAGCCTTCACTTGAACTTGAGCTGCATCAGCCTCCTCCAAGATCTTCTGGAATAGCTCAGGATGATTGTCCATCATGTAGTCAGTGAAGTGGGCATTGATATCATCAGTGTCGCCCCACTTCTTCACAACATACCACAATCTAACAAATTCATCCCTTGCATCAGTCCAAAACTCCTTCAATGCCTCTGAGACGAACTCATCAACAAAAGCTTCCCTTACTCCTGATTCAGGCCTACTGACTTGAAGAATTGTTGATTTTCTAACTGTTGGCTTTTTCCTATACTTCCTCGGCTCAGGCTTCGCCTTCTTCCTTCTTAGAAAGCTGATCACTGCGTCATCCAGCTCTCGTTGTTAAAGCTCATTAATATCAGTCGGCTTCTCAACCTTCTTCTCCAAGATGCGCATCTTCTCCTTCTGAGCAATTTCGGCTCTGCGCATAGCCTCAAATTTCTTAGAGTGATCTCCCCATGCTTCAGCACATAGCTCCGCCACCAACTCTCCTGAATAAGTGATGGGATTCTTCTTTGAGCTCATGGGGGAAGATCTCTGAACAGGCTCAGGTTGTTGCTTGGAAGGTTCATCAGCCTTTGCCCTTGCTGCCTCCGCCTTCAACTTGGCAACAATCTCTCCTCCTTCTTTCTCCACTGCTGCCAACCTCGCTGACTTCCTCACCCTCAACACATTTTCTTCAGGATCGGCTAGAACAATTTCGCCTTGGTTGACTGCCTCAGATGCCTCAGGGCGGGATCTTTTCTTCTTCTTTTCCCCCTTTTTGGCATCATCATTGGCCTCGGATGGGAATGCGTCAGATCCGCTGTTGATTACGAAGGAGGCTAGGGAATGGACATCATTAATTCCCTCCTTCAATAATTCAACTCCCATCGAAATTCCAGTTCCTGCAAATGATACTGAACTGATTGCAGCTTGGACCTTCTGCTCAAAGACCTCCATGGAGAGTTGAAGTCTTTGTTCAGCCTTCTCAATCTTCTCCTCCACCTGAGCGGATCGCTCATCTGCTTGGGTCAGTCTCTCAGCAATGTCCTTCGAAGTCTGAGCAATGCGTTCTGACTCCAGCTCAAACTTTGACGCTGAGCCAGAAATGGCCTGAGTGAATAGTGCTCCAGCCTGAGCTGCAAGCTTCTCCACAGCCTGATTAAGATCCTCCTTCCTTTGCTCATCCTTCTCAGCTAACTGCTTCAAGGTTTGCCTCAGCATCTTTTTGGTGCGTTTTCGCTCATTCCTCACTGACTTGGCCGTGTCAGTCATTGTTCTCTTCAACAAAATCAGCTCCCTGTTGGCAAGGGTGTTGTAGGCTGACTTTGTCCACTTGATGTGTTTTGCCAGGGCCTTGGAGTCTTCTTCCTTTTCAGCTCGTAGCCTCATTACTTCCTCCTGAAGTTCAGCTAGATTTTATGTGGTTTTCTCCTTCTTGACCTCCACTATGCTCGTGAATTCAGCACGGCTGACCCCAGTTATCATTATATCTTCATCATCCTCTACGGCCTCGTCGGTGATTGGCTGTTTTCCCTTGTCAGCCCCTGCGGCATCAGTCCCTTCTTCAAGGTGCACTGAAGGCAGTTGTGAAGTAGTCAAAGCCGCCTGCTCAGGCTCAGCTAAGCTAACTTGAACCTTAGGAGCAAGTCCCTCGGAACTGAGAGTCTCCTTGGATGCCTCAATATCTTCCTCTCTTGTCTCATGGCAGGGAATCCCTTCATCGACAGATGTCTCATTGGCAGTTGAGATGTTCAAAACATCCTCAGCCACTGGTCCACCCTTGGCACCAGTGTCTTTTTCACCTTCCTCCTGAGCCTGAGGCTCAGAGATCATCTCATCAACTTCCTTTGCAGTCTCCTCCACTGCCTTCTCCATATCTCCACCCTGAGCTTCATCATCATCCCCATCATCCTTCTTTTCATCAGACCGGATGTCAGCCTTGCTCTTGGACATCATATCAGCCACTAACTGCTTCAGGTTGTCAAAGTTTAGAAGTTGAAGCCAGCTAGTCAGTCCAAAGAAGGAGCAAATCTTGGCTTCCTCAGTCTCCCAGTGCTCCCAGCCAAGAGCGTCCACTAGCAGATGTTGCTCCTGCATGTTTGATTGTTTGAAGTCCAACCAAACCTTGAGCTCGATCACATATGCCAGCAGCTCATTGTATTTGTACAGCCCAGGCCAGCACTTTCCTGCCCATTCTGTGGCATTCCCCCTGAGAGTGTTCTCCAGAATCCCTCCCGCCATGTGTTCATCTAATTCCTCCTCCTCCACTTCGAGGAATTCATCCTCTTCAGCTGAAATGGATTTGGGACAGTCTTTGGGATTGGGGTATGATGGAAAGTCTGCGGGGTTTGGAATATTTGGCTCAGCTGACTGATCAGGCTCATTCGTGGGTGAATTTGATGGCGCTGACTCAGTAGGATGATTTGGCTCTGTTTGGGGTGTTTCAGTGTGTTGAGAGGTAGGGTCAGGGTTGGAAGGTGTTTGTTTTTCAGGGTTTGGGGGTGTTTGAGTGGGTACTGTCTCAGGCTGCAACAACTCAGCCGTCTCGACAGATTTTCTCACTTCCTCCAAGTCAGAGGCTCCTGGAGAGCTTGACTTCTCCCTCTCACTCACCTCAGGCAGCTTCTTAGCAGGGGACTTTTTGAGTCCCTTCCTAAGCCTCTTCAAGGGCCTCTCTCCCTGAGTACCCTCCTTCTTGACGTCATCGTCAGTTCCCTCAGCCTCTGACCCGGCCTTCTTGGGATCAGACTCAGTCCCTGATTTCGTGCTCTTCCCTGACAGCACGACCCTTACCTTCTTCCTCTTCTCAGTCTTATCCACCTCCGGCTGCTCCACCTTCTCAGCAGCTACCTCCTCCTCACCTTCCTTACTCCTCTCAAGGAGGTCATCTACCCGTTCAATGAGACTGGTTGCCACTCTCTTGGCCTTACCAGCTGGCTTTTTGGCCTGACCCTTTGCTTTCGCATTGGGATCAGTCAGCCCTAGCACTGAATAGGTATCACTCAGTGAGGAAAACATTACCTTCTTTGAGGAGAGACTGTCCTCAAAATCGAAGGTATACCCATGGCAGGCATGAGCAATTAGGATGGACATCCTCGTTCCGAAAGGCAAGATGGCACTGACGAAAATGTGCTTATTCTCCTCATCTCGCTTAAGTTTGTCCAGACCTGCCTGATGGAGTTGATCAAGGAAGAACTGCTCCCAGTTCGCTTCCACTCCATCAACAATTGCTCCCATGAGTCTCAGCTTGGGCAGACTCAGTTGCTCGTGAGAGCCAGTTGCACCCATCACCATCTTGGACACCAAATCCACCAGAGCTCTGTACTCAGGCTTTTACGTATTCTTGTTCTGACGAGCCTTGAACTCTGTGACCCAGACTTGGTCCATTTCCCAAGAAGTTCTCCCTCCGAGTTCTCCTTATACGTTCTTGGGTTGATGCCTGAGAATGGCAACTTGAAGACTTCCCTCACCGCCCTCCTAACGTCAATAGTGACCTCCTCTGAGCTGTAGAGAGGTTCGCCGTCGCCATCCTTCTCTCCCGTCGGCTTAAGCGCAGTCACCTTCGTATAAATCTCCCCCTTTCGTAAGAACATATTTAAGTATGCTTCCACAACTGTTCTTGGGAGCACGAAAATGAGGCGGGTGGTGAAGTATGTTTCCAACCAAGAATCAGAAATCCACTTGAATAACGGTTTGATTTCCTCAACTGTAAGACAGATACCTTCCATGGAGATGACTTGCTCCATGTGTATCAGCTTGTTTTCGACAACGTCCACGATCTTGTCGGTTGTCCAGTTGGAATCAAGGAATGCCATTGTTTTGAAAGAAGAGATTTTTCTTGAAAATTCTGTGTTTGAGCAAGAGAAAACTCACTGTGCAGATGTGCGTTGTGTTTGCGTAAAAACCTCAAATGGCACTCTTGATTGATAAGACTAAGTCAGTTACTCAAACGTGGGGTTGAGATGAATCCCTGAATTCGAAAGATTTTGAAATGAGGGGCCAGGATTAATCTCAGCTTCAATCAAAACCCCATGTCAGTCATATTCCGTATAAAACGGACACGTATATGAAAAAGTAACTGTAGCATTAAATGCTCCGTGCGCATGGGTTTTAAATATGAAAAGGCGCGCTTTTAATGAAAACGGAATGCATTTAATAAAGATTTTTAGGACGAAAGACTCAGGGAGACGCTTGAAATTCACACGAGTCAGGATAGAACTCATACTTGTCAGGGAGACATTGTAGCACCCTGATACCTCGCTGAGTCGAGTCTGGCCTGAGTTCCCCCTAGAACCCTACACTGACTGCTCTCCCGGATCTAAGAGTCCTAACTCCACTGACAGTTCCATAAACCTTGCTTCAGCCAGAGGCTTAGTCAATATGTCGGCTCTCTGCCTGTCAGTGTGAATCTTCTCCATCCTAATATCTTTCTTCTCCACATGATCTCGAATGAAGTGATGCCTAATATCCACATGCTTGCACCTTGTGTGAAGCACTGGGTTCTGAGTAATTGCTATAGCACTATTGTTATCACAATAGATTGGAACCTGATTAGCAAATACTTGGTAGTCCCTCAACTGTTGCCTCAACCATAAAATCTGAGCACAACAACTACCTGCAGCCATATACTCAGCCTCAGTTGTGGATGTAGCCACTGAATTCTGCTTCTTACTAAACCACGAGATCAACTTACTTCCCAAAAACTGACATGTCCCTGAGGTTGATTTCCTATCAATCCTACAACCTCCATAGTCTGCATCTGAATAACCTGTCAGTTCTAAGTTGTCATCTGAAGGATACCATAGTCCCATATTGACTGTCCTTTTCAAATACTTAAGTATCCTATTAGCAGCCTCCAAATGACTTCTCTTGGGATCAGACTGATACCTAGCACATACACCAACTGCAAATGTAATGTCAGGCCTACTTGCAGTCAGGTACAACAAAGAACCTATCAGTCCTCGATACTCAGTCTGATTTACTGAAGTCCTTTCAGTGTCAGGATCCATCTTCCAATTTATGTTCATAGGGATCCTGGCTGGATTGCTGTTCTGAACACCAAACTTATGAATCAAGTCTCTTGTATACTTGGCCTGATTTATGAAGATACCTTGATCAGTCTGCTTGACCTGCAATCCTAAGAAGAAGTTCATCTCTCCCATCATGGACATCTCAAATTTACCAGTCATCAACTTAGAGAATTTCTCACAGAGCTGATGATTTGGTGATCCAAATATTATGTCATCCACGTAAATCTGGACCAAGAGAATGTCATCACCTTCAGTGATCCTGAACAATGTCCTATCCACAGTTCCCTTCTTGAACCCATGGTCTGTCAGGAATTGAGAGAGGGTATCATACCAAGCTCTTGGTGCTTGCTTAAGTCCATAGAGTGCTTTCTTCAAATGGTATACTCTATCTCCAACCTCAAACCCGGGAGGTTGCTCAACATATACCTCTTCATTGAGTACACCATTCAGGAAGGCACTCTTGACATCCATTTGATACACCTTGAACTTCTTATATGTTGCATAGGCAAGGAATAACCTGATAGCTTCTAACCTAGCCACTGGAGCAAAAGTCTCATCATAATCTATTCCTTCAGATTGACAATACCCTTTTGCAACCAGTCTTGCCTTGTTCCTTACCACAACACCATTTTCATCCTTCTTGTTCTTAAAGACCCACTTGGTACCAATCACACCTTGATGCCTAGGTCTATCTACCAGTTCCCAAACCCGATTCCTTGTGAACTGATTCAACTCCTCTTGCATGGCAATGATCCAGTTCGAGTCAGTGAGAGCTTCTTCAATGTTCTGAGGTTCTTGCTCAGAGAGAAAGCAACAAAACAATGCACTCTCACCATGGAACCGTCTGGTCCTGACTCCCTCAGTTGGATCGCCAATGATTTGATCAATGAGATGATCCTCTAACCATGTTCTTTTGCCAGGAGTTGTTCCTGAAGTACCTGCAATGTTAGTGTCTACAGGCTCATAAAATTCAGGAAATTGAACAGAAGGGGATGATCCTGAGTCTATACCAAAGGGATTAACAAGCTCAATGTCAGGGACATTGATTCCCCCTTGATTAGGTGACTCAGGAACCGTCTCAGCTGCAACAACATCTTCATAGACGGTGATTACCTCAAGTTGAGCCTGTTCCTCGGTCTGAGGCTCAACAATCCCTGATGTGTTGGGCTTAGGAGTGGCACCTGATTCATCATCCTGATCATCGTCATCATCCCACCTTGGAATTGGCACAGTTTTGACCTTGGGATCAGGTTGATTCTTCAAGCTCAGCCTTTTCACACTCCTTGTGACCTCCTCAGTGTCAGGATTCAACACCTTTGCCTTAGACTCATTAGCAGATTCATCAAAGACAACATGAGATGATTCTTCCACAACAAGGGTCCTACAATTGTAAACCCTGAAGGCTTTACTAACTTCAGAATATCCTAAGAACATTCCTTCATCAGATCTGCTATCAAAGGCTTTCAATTGGGTCTTCCCATTGTTGAGGATGAAGCACTTACAACCAAATACATGAAAATAAGAAATACGAGGTTTCCTTTTGTTCCATGTCTCATATGGGGTCTGAGCATGTTGTTTGTTCAGCATGGATCTGTTCTAAGTGTAGCATGCAGTGTTGATTGCCTCAGCCCAGAATTTCTTAGGCAATCCTGACTCAGCCAGCATGGTCCTTGCTGCTTCCTTCAGTGTCATGTTCCTCCTTTCAGCGACACCATTCTATTGTGGGGTTCTAGCTGCAGAAGTCTCATGAGCTATACCAAGTTCATTACAAAAGTCAGAAATATATGAGTTTATAAATTCAGTGCCCTTGTCAGATCTGATCTTAGTAATGGACTGATTCTTCTCATTGCTGAGTCTCCTGAGCAACTCTGGAAGCTTCACCTGTGTTTCCTTCTTATTCAACAGGAAAATAACCCAAGTATATCTAGAATAATCATCAATAACCACAAGGGTATATTTTCTACCATTCATACTCACAGGTGTTATGGGACGAAATAAGTCCATGTGCAAGAGCTGGAGTATCCTGTCAGTGGAATAGAAAGCTTTCTCTTTGAATGATGCTCTGACCTGCTTCCTTTCCTGACAAGCTTTGCACACGTGATCTTTGCTAAAAACTTCATTAGGTAGACCATCAACAAGTGATTGTCTAGAAATTTTGTTAAGAATCTTGAAGTTCAGGTGGCTTAATCTTTTATGCCATAACCAACTGAGCTCTAGAGAGCTTTTAGCAACAAAACAGGTATTAGGAATAGTACTGCTCCAATCAGCGAGATAAACGTTACCTTTCCTTATACCTGACAGAAGCACTTGTGTTGATTTGTCCTTGACTGAACATATATTCGATGAGAACTCAACACTGAACCCTTTGTCACAGAATTGACTTACTGACAGCAGGTTATGCTTCAGTCCTTCCACAAAGGACACATTTTCCACTCTGACTGTACCTATTATCAAAACACCAAAACCTTTAGTAACACCTTTTGAGTTATCACCAAAGGTTACCTGTGGACCATCTTTAGCTTGATATTCTTGGAGAAGACTCTTCATTCCAGTCATGTGCTTGAGCAACCACTGTCTAGGTACCAAACACCTTTGATTGAGTCTCATTTCCTCTTTTTGTGATCCACAGCCGCCTGCAAGCAATTCAGGCTTTAGGTACCCATTGGGTGTTGGGTCCTATCGTGTCAGCTGTACCCTTCGGGATCCAGACTTGCTTAACAACCCTGATTGCCTCAGAGTGGTAAATCTGTCTCCCTGAAACATCGACATACATAACTTTCTTCTTCTTTGCCTGAGAGGAAGATGGTGTATGAGTGCTAGACTTAGGCTTCACAGGAGCCTGAGTGGGTGCCTTTTGGGCTGGCTTCCTGTTCTTCCTATGTCTGGGTGCAGCAGGTCTTGGGCCTTGTTCTTGATAAGGGCCCTGATTTCTATTCTCCCTAGGCAAGTGAGGGAATGGAAAACAGTTAAAGGCCTCAGGATGCCAAGACCACGGGGGTGTCATCATATTTGGCCTTCCCTGTTGGTATTGCCAAGCATGATGGTACCCTCGCTGACCAGTCTGAGGGCTCTTGGCCTGAGTCTTCCTGATGGTCCCGTTTTCGAAGGGCAAAATGGGAATTCAGGAACAAATTTTTTTTTTTTTAAACCTTTTTCCTCAGGGAGTTCAGCAAGAGTGAGAAATACTCAAGTCACTGCTCTGCTCAGAGGCTGAGTTACCAAGTCAGAGAGAAGGCTTGGAGGCTCATGCTCTGAGCAAGGACAGTGGCTTGAGATGCTGAACTCTCGAGTGCGTTATCAAATCACAGCTTGCACCCTGACTGAGTTCAGTGACGAAATACTCAAGTCACTGCGTTGCTGAGAGTCAGAGCTATCAAGTCAGAGATGAGACTTGAAAGCTCAGGCTCTCAACAAGGCAGTGACTCGAGAGACTGAACTCTCGAGTGCCTTGCCTGATTTAGTCAGTGAGATGGAATCTCCCTGACCTGAAATGCTTTAACTACAGTTCCTTTTAAACAATGCTCTCAGTGAGCAGATTTTCGCAATACTTTAGAAGAAAAGACATTCCAAATAATAACACTTGGTTTAACGTGGTTCGGAGACTCAAGCTCTTACATCCACGGCCTGATTTAACAGGAAATCCACTCCTTTGGATTCTTGTTTTTAACGTGCCAAGGTGCACTTACAACTGGACTCACGCCACTCCCTGGGCTGCCCTTCTCCTTCTAACAACTTACTCCCAACAAGCCTATCTTAGGGTTTTGGTTTCGGTTAGGGTTTTCTCCAACTAGGTGAGGTTTTCCCTTTACAATGTGTTAGCCAATAGCTAAGATAAGGAAAACCTCTCTAAGCCTAGAGTTACAAGCTGAGCACTCTTATGTATATATTTGTGAACTCTCAGTGTATAGAAATGAGTAGAATCTCCTTATATCTCCCATGCATGTATGCTACTACTCACACTCTCAGCTCGTAGGTGTTTGTTTATTATACAACAATACAACTCTTAAACAAAACAACACACACCTATCAACAAGCCATGAGCTTGTATTTATAATGGGGATTCAAATGTATCCGTTGGAGAGGAAATACATTTGAATCCAGCATTAAATGGTTTCAACCACTTTTCTTGGAATGCGGCCTTTGTCAGTGTCAGAGTTGCTGCCTCGTGCTGATTGGTCCACGTGGCCTGGATTCACGGATCTTTGACTCAGTGGGTTTGACTAAGACCCACTGACTTTAGGTAGTTTTCTCCTTCACTGACAAGATGATCTTCAGTTGGAATGACTCGTCCTCAGTGTAGTTGTCCTTCAGGGACTGTTTGAAGATCACTCCAAGAAGTTCGTCATAAGGCTGGATGACAAACTTCCCTGACCACAGTAGCCTGACTCCTTCAGGCCTACTTGGTGCAGCACTGATCCTCCTGATCAGGCTCTTCACTGAGCGGTCCATCAGACTTGGCTTAGATTAGCCTGACTTGCACTCAGTGGGACATCCTTCAGGTTTTTCCATTGGTTCAGGTTGATGGCATGTCTTCAGTCAGTTCTTCTGGTTGTCATCTTGATCTCTTCAGGCTGTGTTGAGAAGTTCCCCCTCGCTGAGTTCCCCCTCAACTGAGCAACCTATTCTACTGAGAGCTAACTTAGCCTGACCTGATCTAAAGGATACTATCCTGACTGCTTTCATACCTATTACATGTCGTTTTGGAAAATCATCAAAACTAAACATATCCCAACAATTTCCCCCTTTTTGATGATTCCAAAACTTCTAACCAAATGATTTTCTATTACAAGAATGATGTCAGAATGCAAGTAATAGTATGAAATATGCAGGAATTCCCATAGTTTAAAACATTTAAGATCTGTTCGGTAGACCATTTTTCTTAACAAAACTGGATCAGTGGTCATGTGAACAACCCGCTTTGATACCAATTGATGGTCCCGTTTTCGAAGGGCAAAATGGGAATTCAGGAACGAAATTTTTTTTTTTTTAAAACCTTTTTCCTCAGGGAGTTCAGCAAGAGTGAGAAATACTCAAGTCACTGCTCTGCTCAGAGGCTGAGTTACCAAGTCAGAGAGAAGGCTTGGAGGCTCATGCTCTGAGCAAGGACAGTGGCTTGAGATGCTGAACTCTCGAGTGCGTTATCAAATCACAGCTTGCACCCTGACTGAGTTCAGTGACGAAATACTCAAGTCACTGCGTTGCTGAGAGTCAGAGCTATCAAGTCAGAGATGAGACTTGAAAGCTCAGGCTCTCAACAAGGCAGTGACTCGAGAGACTGAACTCTCGAGTGCCTTGCCTGATTTAGTCAGTGAGATGGAATCTCCCTGACCTGAAATGCTTTAACTACAGTTCCTTTTAAACAATGCTCTCAGTGAGCAGATTTTCGCAATACTTTAGAAGAAAAGACATTCCAAATAATAACACTTGGTTTAACGTGGTTCGGAGACTCAAGCCCTTACATCCACGGCCTGATTTAACAGGAAATCCACTCCTTTGGATTCTTGTTTTTAACGTGCCAAGGTGCACTTACAACTGGACTCACGCCACTCCCTGGGCTGCCCTTCTCCTTCTAACAACTTACTCCCAACAAGCCTATCTTAGGGTTTTGGTTTCGGTTAGGGTTTTCTCCAACTAGGTGAGGTTTTCCCTTTACAATGTGTTAGCCAATAGCTAAGATAAGGAAAACCTCTCTAAGCCTAGAGTTACAAGCTGAGCACTCTTATGTATATATTTGTGAACTCTCAGTGTATAGAAATGAGTAGAATCTCCTTATATCTCCCATGCATGTATGCTACTACTCACACTCTCAGCTCGTAGGTGTTTGTTTATTATACAACAATACAACTCTTAAACAAAACAACACACACCTATCAACAAGCCATGAGCTTGTATTTATAATGGGGATTCAAATGTATCCGTTGGAGAGGAAATACATTTGAATCCAGCATTACATGGTTTCAACCACTTTTCTTGGAATGCGGCCTTTGTCAGTGTCAGAGTTGCTGCCTCGTGCTGATTGGTCCACGTGGCCTGGATTCACGGATCTTTGACTCAGTGGGTTTGACTAAGACCCACTGACTTTAGGTAGTTTTCTCCTTCACTGACAAGATGATCTTCAGTTGGACTGACTCGTCCTCAGTGTAGTTGTCCTTCAGGGACTGTTTGAAGATCACTCCAAGAAGTTCGTCATAAGGCTGGATGACAAACTTCCCTGACCACAGTAGCCTGACTCCTTCAGGCCTACTTGGTGCAGCACTAATCCTCCTGATCAGGCTCTTCACTGAGCGGTCCATCAGACTTGGCTTAGATTAGCCTGACTTGCACTCAGTGGGACATCCTTCAGGTTTCTCCATTGGTTCAGGTTGATGGCATGTCTTCAGTCAGTTCTTCTGGTTGTCATCTTGATCTCTTCAGGCTGTGTTGAGAAGTTCCCCCTCGCTGAGTTCCCCCTCAACTGAGCAACCTATTCTACTGAGAGCTAACTTAGCCTGACCTGATCTAAAGGATACTATCCTGACTGCTTTCATACCTATTACATGTCGTTTTGGAAAATCATCAAAACTAAACATATCCCAACACTTCCTCTGCTTTCGCTGAGGTTTTTCCTGGCCTGAGCTCTCAGGGGCTTCCTTAGGTGGCTTCGCCTTTCCCTTGGGTTTTGGCTTAGCTACCTTAGGAGCAACCCTGACTGTGTCAACAGTTTCCTTGCCCTTATCAGTTTGACGGGCCTGGAGCACAACCTTAGGTGCACTTTGGCCTGTCTGAACAAATACCCTCTCAGTGTTGCTCCCTGAAGCAACATGAGATTGACCTTGTGAGGATTTCTCAGGAACATATCCAAGTCCCTTTTTCTTGTTCCCAAGCATCTGGTTGCTATTTATTTCCTCTCTAGCCACTGAGGATTTATTCATTGCTGTAACCTTTTTCTTGAGAGAGTCCTCACTCTTTTTCAGGATTTCATGTCTGGTAAATAGGTCATCAAACTTACTCTTAAGTACTTTTAGTTCTTCCTTCCTGACCAGCTCTTCCTCAGCCAGTTCCTTCAGAATCTTCTCTCTTGGAAGACGCTCAGCATTGATTAAATCAATCTCCTGAGTTAGTCTCACAATTTGAGCTGATTCTTTAAGATCAGACTGGGTGAGTTGTTCGTTCAGGTTGTGAACCTCAGTACTCAATTTCTTGTTCTCCTCTACCAAGAAGACATTAGTTTCCTGCAGTCTGGAGAAATCAACCATCAATTAATCAAGGCAGATCTGAAGGTTCATTTCTCTAACTGACTTTGAGCTAAGCTCAGGGTTTTGACCAGTGTAAGAAGCACAAACATAATTTGATGTTACCTCAGGCTCATCCCTAGCCATCAGACAGACATCATCGTACTCGTCATCTGAGAAGAGTTCAGGTGACCTCTCAGTAGGACCGTCAGAGTCTGTTGCATCTTCAGCGAACATTGCTCTCCGATCAGCAGATCTTAGATCCCTAGTGGCTCTCCTTTCCTCTCTCTCCCTCGCACTCAGCTCCGGGCAGTCGTACTGATAGTGACCAATTTTGTTACAGTTGTAACATGCTACCTGCTCACTTACTCTTTCTTTTCTTGGTTCAGGGTTCCTCCTTGAGTCAGGTTCCCTGGTTCTTGGTGAGCTTTCAGCCTTGGTTGGGTATCTATCATCACGAGTACATCTCTGTTCGTCTCTTCTCTCAGGCTTTGGTTCAGAAT
Source organism: Ballota nigra (assembly GCA_947034835.1). NCBI lineage: Eukaryota > Viridiplantae > Streptophyta > Magnoliopsida > Lamiales > Lamiaceae > Ballota > Ballota nigra. The sequence continues at coordinate 33,042,594 of OX344729.1, read as the reverse complement.
ATCTCCTTTCATCACCACGTTCTCTCCTCTGGTCAGTATTCCTTCGCACCTCATATCTCCTTGAGCTTTGGTGGGTTCCCTCAGGTTTCCTGTCACGTGAGTCCTGATAAAACTTTTTATAACGACCAAACCTGGAATTGAGCTTGTCAAATCGTCTGGCCATCAGGCTGTACTCCTCAGCGAGTTCTTCCCTGCTCATCTCCATCAGTGACTTTGATGAAGAATTTGATGAGGGCTCAACAGGTTCAGACCTGGCCTTGAACGCCACACTTTTCTCAGGAGTTTTCTCCTTTACTTCCTCTTCTGACTGAACTTTCTTCTTTCTTTTGTTAAGATCGAATTCAAGCGCTTTGAGCTCTGAAAAAAGTAAAGCAGAAGTTATGTTACTCATATCCTGAGTGTTCTTAAGCATAATTACAATGTTATCCCATCTCTCAGGAAGGGCATTCAGGATTTTTGAAGCAACATCTCTCCTTGGGACATCCTTGTCCAACATCACCAACTCATTCATCAACTTGATGAATCTAGACTCCATTTGATCTATGCTCTCGTCAGGCAGCATCTCGAACGCCTCGAATTTCTGAATGGCAATGTTTCTCTTGTTCTCCTTGATCTTTTCAGATCCCTCACACATCCTTGTCAGCTCATCCCAAACCTCCTTTGCTGTCTTTAAGTTCATCAGCCTAGCTGACTCCTCGAAGGGCACCGTATGCAAGATGATGTTTCTGGCGACGTTGTCAAGCCCCATCTTCTTGATCTCATCAGTGGTCATATCCTTCCTTTCCTTAGGAATAGGTACACCAATATCGAGATCATCATATCCTCTCCCTCTGGTATTAGGGACAGTGATTTTGATCGGTCCTTCCCTGAGAACATGCGGCATCTGGTCATGGATGGCATCTAGATGTGCTTCTAATCTGAACTTCCAATAGACAAAGTTAGATACAGAGAATTCAGGTAACGAAGCTTCAAGTCTCCTCGAAGTCATGATGATGCAAGTTTTATGAAAAGCAAACTCAGATCTGTTCAGTGACCACCAACAGTTTCTCCTCTGAAACTATTAGTATTCAAAGTCAGTGGTCTTTCGAACCACTGCTCTGATACCACTTGTTGGTCCCGGTACAAGACTGAGGAATACATGTATGGGGGGGGGGAATACACGTATACCAATTTTTCAACCTTAAAGCTGACTGAGTCCCCTTTACTCATAGTGGTAAAGAACTAGGAGCTGATAACACACCTACTGACTACACTTAGTGCGGGTCAGTTGGCTAAATATCAGTTCAAGTTCAGTGCGGAAATGTTTGAGCCCTGATAGTTTAAAGTCTTGTTTAGTTTGCTTTCTGAAAAACTTGTTTTACTCAATTCTAAATAGTGTTTAGTAGGGCAGTGCTCTTTTTGAAGATCAGCCTGATTGATTCAGGCCTGATAAACTGAATGCAATGAATGAACAAGTAATATGGCAAGTATGCACAATATCAAAGCAGGAAATCCACTCAAGGGATTCTTGTTTTTAACGTGCCAAGGTGCACCAAGACCAGCTAACCTCACTGATCTATACAACTCCACTTACTAACACACTAACTGACTTACTCCCAACAAGCCTAACTTAGGGTTTTTGTTTCAGTTTGGATTCCAACTAAGTTGAGATTATCCTTACAAGGCAAAGCTATGCTAAGGATTGGATAATATCTCTAAGCTTAAGATAATGCTATTTAGCTCTTGGAATACAGAATAACTCTCGATTGCTAAGAAACACTTAGGAAATTTAGATGTTTTTCGAGTGCTTCTTTTAAAGGCTGTATGCTTTGAATGCTTGAGAGTTTGAGTAATTTCTGGCTTGGAAATTTCCCGTAACCTTGAATGGGTTCAAGGTCTTCTATATTTATAGGTGATTTAGAAAACTATCCGTTGGAGAGATAGCCTTCTAGTCATCTATGTAGAGTGGCTTCAAACGGACATATCTTCATGCAGCAGCCGTCCTTGCATGGATTTGGTATTTGCATTAAATGCACATTAAATGCTTGCCCGTTGAATGTGCAGTCTGAATTCAGTCTTTATGTCAGGTTCCGTACGTGTGTGTCCTTCTCGGATTGGTCCACGTCATCAGGTTGGTGAGAATGTCAGAACTTATTCCTGAGCTTCAGGCTTGTCTTATTAAGTTCATTTTGTCTTGAGTCCACCAGTCTTGTCCTGACGCTGAAATTCCTTTTGCATTGCTTGGCTCTACTCCAAGTCTTTCCATAAACTCAGTGACATCCTGTTCCCTTCAGGATTGAGTTAGTAGTGACCTTAGGGTCATACTCTTCATTGCTGACACTTACTCAGCCAGCTTAGAAGACTGCCATAAGTTTCAGGATGGTGTTGTTCGTCTTCAGGCTCTTAGTCTTGATTGTCACCAGTGAGTTCTCCTCTCACTGAGTACCTGTGAAGTGTAAAATGACTAAGTACTAATCCTAATCAAGACTAGCCTGACAAAGACAGATTAAGGCAACCATCTTTTCAGGGGCTTTGGGATCTTAATCAAAACTGACAATGTCCCAACAATGTCCTATCCACATCAATAGAAGTTGTGTACAACAATGTCAAAGATAAGGACATGCTGTCAGAACCAAGGAAAATACAACAAGAACGGGGGAAGATGAACCCCAACAAGTACTGCGCATATCATCAAACTATAGGTCACTTCACGAGTGAATGCCGAGACCTCCTAAAGCAGCTGTGGAGGTTTTATGAAGAAGGAAGGTTGTCAGAATTCGTGAAGAGGTAACCAGGCAAAAGGCCAAGAATATCAATTCCATCCAGCTCGGAAGAGGATGAAGGCGACGAGCAGCCGAGCAGGACGGACAAAAAAGGCAAGAAACCGTTTACAACACCGGCGGAACCAGTCTGAGAGATCTTAATGCTCGAGCCGTCCGAACCGGTAGAGGGTTATTCTGACGGGAGGCCGCCGATGTCTAAAAGAAAAAGAAAGGCAGACTTGAGGGCGATAGCTCAGGTCAGGGAACTCGGGGTGAACCAGGCAACTAAAAAGATGGGGGATCTGGTGTTTTCCGAAAAGGACCTAGACGGGATACTCACCCCGTACAATGGCTCACTAATCATCTGTGCTAATATCATGGGAGCCCGAGTTCACCGTTTGCTTGTGGACACTGGCTCCTACACAAACATCTTGTTCAAAAGCACATTAGATCAGATAGGTGATTGTGAAGAATATGTAAAGGGATGTGATCATAAGATAGTGGGATTCTGAGACGCTGTAACCGTTCCTTTAGGTATAGTCACGTTGTCAGTCGAACTTGTATCGACCGAGAATCCCGAAAGGAGACTGACTAGAATGGTAGAATTCTTAGTTGTAGATCAGCAGTCTGCCTACAATGGGTTTCTCGGTCGACCTTTTATAAATGAATTCAAAGCGGTTGTTTCAACGTACTACTATTGTCTTAAATTCCCAACTTTAAAGGGTCCAGGTACAGTTAAGGGTGATCAGAAGAAAGCTCGAGAATGCCTCCTGCAACTCCAACCGAAAGATAACTGTGTGTCTGTCATGGATGAGCAGCCGAGCAGCAGGGCTGAAGATGAACCTTCTGTGTTGGATGAAATCATGGAGTCCATCGACACAGAAATGATGGAGGTGGACGACCAGTAGGGTGAGGACGAGCAGGAGGGCCATGGCGAGCAACAGGGAAAAGAAAGTGTACCTGAGCCAAAAAAAGTAAACGATATCGAGCCAAGGTTAGAGGTAGAGCCCATGATCGAAGATGAACTCAGCTTGGAAGGTCCGATAATTGATCCTCAATGGAAGTGCCAAAAGAGGAAAGCAACCCCGGTTGAGGAGTTGGAAACAATAAAAGTCGACCCGAATAGAGAAGACTTGGAATTGTTCATTGGATCTGAGCTCCCAGAGCCATACAGATCCAGAATGAGCGAATTCCTTAAGTCCAATCTCGACGTGTTCGCATGGTCGCATGCAGATATGGTAGGCATTAGCCCCGAGCATGCTTGGCATAAGCTAAATATTGATCCGACTAAGAAACCGGTAAAACAAAAAAGAAGAAAGTTCGGACCTGACAAATATGAAGCATTGGATGTAGAAGTAAAGAAGTTGCTTGACAATGATCTCATCAAAGAAGCTTTATGTCCCAGATGGGTAGCAAATCCAGTGTTGGTAAAAAAGCCAAATGGCACGTGGAGGTTGTGTATTGATTTTACAGACCTGAATGCTGCATGTCCCAAAGACAACTTCCCATTACCACATATTGATCAACTGGTAGATAACACAGCAGGACATGAACTTCTTACCTTCATGGATGCATTTGCCGGGTACCACCAGATACCGATGCACCCAGACGACCAGGAAAGCACGGCGTTCTACACCAACAAGAACCTGCTGTGTTGGAAAAGGATGTCGTTCGGATTAATCAACGCAGGAGCCACGTACCAAAGACTTGTCAATAAAATGTTTGATGAACACATTGGAAAAACAATGGAAGTATACGTGGACGACATAGTCGTGAAAAGCCCGAGGAAGGAAGATCATTTAGAACATCTCGCACAAGCATTCGAGATACTCCGGGTATATAACATGAAGTTAAACCCGAAGAAAAGCAGCTTTGGAGTACACTCGGGAAAATTCCTTGGGCACCTGGTCAGTCAACGAGGCATTGAAGCAAATCCATCGAAGGTCAAAGCAATTATGGACATGCAACCACCAAGGTCCGTCAGGGAGGTCCAACAACTAACCGGATGTTTAGCAGCCCTAAACAGGTTCATTTCCAGGTCCAGAGACAAATGTCGACCTTTCTTTAACGCCATTAAGAAAGGACAGTTCCAGTGGACAGACAATTGTCAGCAAGCGTTTGAACAGCTGAAGGAGTATCTGAGTGATACTAAAATCCTATCAAAACCTGTCTCCGGAGAAAAATTGTACTTGTATCTAGCCGCATCAGAGGTGGCCATCAGCTCAGTCTTGGTTCGAGCGGAAGGAAAATTTCACTTGCCAATTTACTATGTGAGTCAGGCTTTGCATGAAGCGGAGATTAAATATTCACCTATGGAAAAGTTAGCCTACGCACTGGTGATGAGCGTAAGGAAGCTACGGCCATATTTCTTTGATCACCAAGTGGAGGTCTTAACAACTTTCCCACTAAATCAAATTTTACAAAGGCCTGACACTGCTGGTCGCCTCCTCAAATGGTCCCTCGAAATAAGCCAATTCGGAATATCTTATGCACCTCGAACAGCGATCAAGGGACAAGCGTTAGCCGACTTCATAGTCGAATTAACTTTCCCTCAAGATCCGACGAGAGGTCATAATCATCCATGGCACATGTATGTGGACGGATCATCAAATAATACAGCAGCAGGAGCCGGGATAGTGCTGATCAGTCCAGATAAACAAGTGTTCACCTCAGCTGTTAGATTCGAATTCATGGCAACAAACAACGAAGCTGAGTACGAAGCATTGATAGCCGGGTTACGACTAGCTCTAGCTGTAGGAGCTCGAAGGGTTCAAATTTATGGAGATTCCCAGCTGATAGTCAACCAAGTCCGTGGGGAATACGAAGCCAAGGATGAGAACATGGCCTTGTACCAGAAAATCGTTGCTCACCTGGCTTCGCTTTTCGAGCAAATTTACATCGAACAAGTGCCAAGAGACAACAACGCCCAAGCAGACGCGCTTGCTCGCCTAGCTACTAGTACGGGACCAGCAAAACTTTCAGAAGTCACGATAACAAGAATTTCTAATCCATCCACCAGTGACTACAAGATAAATTAAGTTGAAGAAGAATTGACAGAAGAGGACTGGAGAACACCAATATACAAATACCTCAAGGATAACATAGTGCCTGAAGACCCACAAGAAGCGGCCAAGTTAGTCAAACGAGCAGCAAGATTTACGATCATGGAAGGCCAACTTTACAAAAGGGGATTTTCACTGCCCCTACTGAAATGTCTAGCAAGGGGGCAAGGCCAGGAAGTTTTGAAAGAAATCCACGAGGGAGTTTGTGGGAATCACGCAGGACGACGAGCACTGGCATACAAAACAGTAAGGCAAGGTTATTACTGGCCAACTCTGTTACAAGACGCAATCAAAATTGCAAAAACTTGCCACCGATGCCAGCTGTTCGCCCCCAACATACATAAACCACCAACAGAACTGATTTCGGTAAATAGTCCATGGCCATTCGCAAAGTGGGGGATAGACAGCATAGGACCTTTCCCAACGGGAAAGGGGAATGTCAGATTTGCAGTAGTGGCCGTGGACTATTACACAAAATGGGCTGAAGCTGAAGCGCTAGTAACAATAACACAAGAAAAGATGATCAATTTTATATGGAAAAGTATAGTGTGCCGATTCGGAGTTCCACAAGCAATACTGACAGACAATGGAAGACAGTTCGAGGGAAAAAAGATAAGAGATTTCTGCAAAAAATGGGGAATCAAGAAGCATTTTTCAACACCGTATCATCCTCAGTCCAACGGCCAAGTCGAGGCAGTTAACAAGATAATCAAGCACATCCTCAAAATCCGTCTAGTGGACAAGAAAGGCAAGTGGTCGGAAGAACTACCCGAAGTACTTTGGGCGTATAGGATATCACATAGAACGAGCACGGGGGAAACACCGTTTGCTATGGCATTCGGTACAGAAGCAGTCATACCTATAGAGCTCAAAGTACCAACTGAAAGAATAGCCGAGTTCAATGAACAAGAGAACAACAAAGCATTAGCTGCAGAAATGGATCTGATCGACGAAAAAAGAATTTCGGCAGAAATAAAAAACGAGATATACAAAAGAAGAATTGCGAAGTACTACAACTCGCAAGTGAAAGTCAGGGAGTTTGAAGTCGGGGATCTGGTACTCCGAAAAATCCTAGCAACACCTCCAGGTGTATTTGGACCGACTTGGGAGGGCCCATTCAAGATAACTCATAAGTGGCACAACGGCACGTACGATCTCGAAGACATGAAAGGCAATTCGGCCCAATACACCTGGAACGCGGCTTTGTTAAAGAAATATTATCAATAGTTAGGAGACTGATGTAAAATAAAAAATTTCCATAGAAATTTTCTCTGTAGATTTCCATAGAAATTTTCTCTGTAGATTAGAGTAAAGTTTTTATGCATGTTGCTATGTATATTGTTGTAAGATTGATGAAATTTTTTAACTTTTTTAGCAAAATTTCCAAGAAGTTAGATGATTATTCAAGTATATTATGTATACAAGGAAGCAAGAGGTGTTAAAAGCCAACTGTTCGCCTAGAAGGAAAGCTGCTCGCCGGAGGATAAGCAAGTGTTGTAAGCACGAATCCAGAAGGAGGTGAGCAGCAGGGTCCATGAGACTTAGGAGCCCACCTGATCGCCCCATTACACAAAGTTGCTCGCTCAAGATACTAAATGCATAAAGCATAAGTACAGTGGAGACGAGCGGCAGGGCACATGCTAACACTTAGTTGCTCGTCCCGAAGCCAAATGCATTTAAGCACAAACATAGCAAGGGGCGAGCAACAGGGCATAAAGAGAAGTATGACAAAAGCCAAGTTCTCCAAAAGAACCAAATAGGCTCACGCATACTTAATATACATACATTTGCAAAGGAAAAGTATTAAAACTTTCAATCAGAAAGAAATACTTAAGCAAAAAAATGAAAAGGGCAAATAAAAGGCGAACGGTAAAGTAAAAGAACGATCTTCATTCATCAAAACAAGGTTACAAAGAAATGGAAAGCATACGATCATTATCCTACTACATCAACTAAAAAAGACAGAAAATAAAATCTAAGTCTCAGGAGCTGATGGAGCAGGTGGGGCTTGAGGATCTTGGGGAGGAGGAGGAACATCTGGCACAATAACCCCAGAGGCCTGCTGCTCGCCTACTGCAGTGGAGGAGCTTATTTCGCCAAGAGGATTCGGGATAAGGGGGCCTAGGGCTTCAAAGATTGTCATATCCCTATCCACCTCCATTCTCTCCTTAGGGGCCACAACGCGGACATCGTCTTTGAAGACACCCAAGTTGACCCCCATCTCTCCTAGATCAGCCACCGGGATCTCGAAGCCGGGAGCAGGAGGATTTTCAGTGACATAGTCTGTGAAGTCCTTGATGGTCGAAGTCATCACGTCCAGACCATTATCCAAAGCGTACTTCACATTCCTCACGCTGTCTGCATATGCGCAGATGTAACCTAAATTGGTGTTATCGGTTACATCTTGCACATACGTAGTGTAAGAGATGCCGCGTTTGTTCTTCTTTTCCAACTGGTCGACGTGGACCTTCAAGGATTCCACTCTTTCCACCAGACCCACCCGCTCTGTCTCTAAAACCTGCAGACGGTCAGTGGCAACGCCCAACTCCAATTTAAGCTTCTCTGAAGTGTTAGACGCTACCATTTCCCGATCCTCGGCAGCTTTCACCTCCCGCGTCCACGTATGTTTGGCTCTGTCAAAGTCAGCCTTCAATTTTGCCAACTCTTCATCCTTCTTCTTCAGTTGAGCATCACGTTCCGCCTCAACTTGCTCGATCCTTCGTCCCAAACCACGGTTCATTCGCTCAAGCTCGATGGCCTGGTCCAAAACTCGCTGAGCAGTGATAGATTGGTAGCTCGCGTTATAGCTCAACAAGCGAGCGTTGTCACTAAGGCTCTGATTCTGCAAAATCTCCTCGCCAGTCTTGGTCCACGAGCGGGGAACGTACTCCATGGCTCTTCGGACGTGGGAGTCCTTAATCTCATAAGGTGCCGGAGGAGACTTCACACAACTGAATTGGTGAAGTACCTTTGCACGACCAGGGTAATCGTTCTTCCGGTACCTATACAAGGAAAAGTCGTTAGAAAAACAAAGTCAAAGGGGCAAACATTGAACAGAAAGGAGAAAGTACTTACTCCCTCATCTTTACTGGGTCATAGCCCAAGTAAGTGTTGTCAGGAGATGTGCCCCTACCCTGACCAGCAATTATGGCACCAACGACCTGTTGCTCGGTCACCTCCTCCACAGGTGAGGAGCGAGTAACAGTTTTGGTCACCTGAGAGGAACCTTGCCCTTTGGTCCGTTTGGTCCAATCATCTTTCTTACGAGGAGCAGTCTCCTTAGTAAGTCTCTTCTTACCCCTCGTATCCTTTGGGGGAGGTGAGGAGCGCACTGGGGGGCGAGGAGCAGGGGCAGGAGCCTGAGGAACTTCTTCCTCTTCATCTGCTTCAGCTCTCAGCTTGATCAAGGAAGTACATGGGTCAAATTTCTTTTTCCTTGATGGTTGATTGGCGGTCATCTGCTTAACCCGACGTGCAAGCAAATAATAACTTTCGGGAATTGGGGGGACAACGACTGTTACCCTTTGGCTGAAAACAACACAAAAAATTCAGTAAAATTAACAAGTGAAACTCACCCTAGGCGACCAGCAGGGCCTAGGCGACCAACAGGGCCTAGGCGACCAACAGGGCAAGAACGAATAATAGGAAAAACGGGAAAATTAACAACTTACCCTCGGGGACTTCTGCTTGTGGCTCCAAATGATGGGCGCTGGTAATAAGTTGGGCTAGCTTGCGATAGTGGGCCTGGGAGAGATGTTCGATGCTCCGGTCCTTAACGTCCCGTAGTGAAATCAATGCGAGAACGTATTCTTCGCTCAGATCCGGGTGCCCCCACTTCAAGAGACGAGGACCTGCAAAACAAGGGAAAAAGATTAAAATTAGTTCACCTAAAAATTCGATGAACTAGGAACTGAGACCTACGCCGAATCTCGCCAAAACAAGTAGTTGAATCTATACGTCCCGGTCCGCCCGAAAAATCAGAGGACGCCCGCCAATCACCGCCAATATAAAAAAATGGCTTGTGCCAACTTTTGACCTTATTAGGCACTCATTCGATTAATTTGACGCCACTGCGGGCTTTGATGTAATACCAACCCAGCCCGTCTTCATTTACAGCCGAGGAGATGGTCAAAGCATAGTGTATCTCCGTTGTACTGATTTTGTTCTTGTATCCTTCCAACCCGAAAAGGGTCATAAACGCCAACAAACTACCCCAACCGTTCGGAGTAATCTGAGTGATCGCCAGGTTTATGTCCTTCAAGAATCGTCCGATCACCGGGTGCAGCGGGAGAGGAAACCCTGTGTTAAGTACGTCAAGATTAATCGCAGTGCAGCCTGGGGGTGGATTGTCAGCTCTCTCTCCTAGTGGGGTAACGTACAAGTGGATATCGTACGGGATACGGTAGCGAGACCGTATCCGAACTAGATCCTCCTCCGTAACCACACTGGCTATTTTGCTCGCTGTGTATGTTGATGGAAGAGCCTCCATGATAGGTCGAGCAGGAACAGGAAATGTGTTGTGATACTTATTGGCGTAGTCAATCCACTCCTGCCTTCGGACTACGGCTTTAGGAACGAGAGACTGGGGAGTTGGCCTTGAAACGGGAAAATTTATCTCCCGAAGAAATTCCCATGTGACTCCCACCTGCTCGCTCCCTGACCCGGCTACTTGTTCGCTCCGGACCGGTTGCTCGCTGCTCGCCCCCGTGTCCCCATGGAGGCTCATCTCCTCTATTTCAGCAGCGACCTCAGCAGAATCTTTGCCTAAATCCGAGGAAGTTCCTTCACGAGCCGAGGAGCGAGCAACAGGGCCGTGGACGTCCTGCTCGCCCGAGCTTTCCATAGCATAGAAGGAATCGATGGAGCGAGCAACAAAGCTCGCCTCGGAACCCGTGTCCTCATCAATGAGCAAAGTCCTAGGAACCTGACCAGCTGCTCGCCGGAGCGAGCGGCGAGGAACAGGGCGCGGCGGTTCATCTTCTACGGGCCTTTTTCCCAGATTTCGTCTAACAAACTCGAGAGATTGAGTATCACTCGATGAAGGAGAGGCCATCGTAAAAAAATTTTAAGGTTAGAAGGAGCATAATGATGGTGTACTCTCAAGCAAAAGAAGAATGGCGGCGATGCGAAGGCGACGCGGTGGCGATGCGGCGGTGATGGCGGCGAAACGGTGAAAGAGACGAAAAGTGCGAAATCGAGATTAAAAAACAAACAAGTAAGGAAAGAAACAAAAAGAATCAAAGGATTCACCTTTAATTTAGGAGGAATCAGTCAAGAAATCGAAAAGAATGGAGAAGAAAAAGCTTGAAATTCGTTAATGGCGGTTTTGCTTGTGAGAAATCGAAAAAAGAAAGAAAATAGAGGAGGGGAGCTATTTATAGATATGGATTCGGGGGCGAAATTGAAAGAAGTGAAAAATTGAAGCCCCTATATGCAATTCTAAGGGCGCACGCGTGGGCTGCCACGTCACGACGCTTCGAATTCTGCGCCTCGAGAAACGAAACGACGCCTTTACAAACGTCGTTCCCTGTTGCTCGCCTCCGAGAGTTCCCGCTCAAAATTTCAAAAACCTGTTGCTCGCTACCTATAGAAATGAAAGACAAATTCCCTGTTGCTCGCCTCCTATCAAATAATTTAGCCTATCCAATAGTTTGACAAAAAAGGATAAAATCTATCCTTATGTGCCAAACTAGGGGGCATTGTTGATAGGCGAACAGCCGGGCAACAAGATTAGAAATAAAAATATTAAAATAATGTGATTAAGAAATCAAGAATGAAAATAATAAATGAAAAGGACGACCAGCAGGGACTTCACACATTAGGAGGCGAGCAGCTGGGCTTGAAGACCAAGGTCGAGTAGACGAGCAGCTGGTCATCGTACCAGGAGGCGAGCAGCTGTTCATAAAGAGCACAAGAAGGTGGCGAACAGCCAGACCAAGAATATACAAAGACCCAACAAGAGGCGAGCAGGCGAGCAAGAGGGCACCTCGGAAGATCATCAGAAATCCCAATAATTAGGCATTACATTAGTCATTAGGAACAAACAAGTGTCTTAACACTTGTTATTGTGTAAAGATGTAATAGCTTAGGAGATGACAAATGTCTTAACACTTGTCACAATGTAAATGAAGATGATTAAGGAGGTGACACCTCCTACTTGCTTGTACCTCTATAAATACCCTTCATGGGGCAATAAGAAAGGGGGTTACTAATTCAAAAACAAGCCAAACTCTTGCAAATTTATTTCTCAATCTTTACTTACAAAAATCTAGCTTTAATCCTACATTGATCTTTGTTTGGTGATCTTTCTTAGCATAAACAGCCACTAATTATCAACATTGATTAAAGGTCATCAACACTCGCCTCAAAGCACGAGCATAGATTAGCAAGGTGCAAAGAGCCTCGCCTCGAAGCACGAGCACAGATTAGCCTCGTGTAAATAGTCTCGCCTCGAAGCACGAGCACAGATTAGCCTCGTGCAAAGAGCCTCACCTTGAAGCGCGAGCACAGATTAGCCTCGTGTAAACAGCCTCGCTATGAAGCACGAGCACAGGTTAGCCCCGTGCAAAGAGCCTCGCCTCGAAGCACGAGCACAGATTAGCCCCGTGCAAAGAGCCTCGCCTCGAAGCATGAGCACAGATTAGCCTCATGCAATGAGCCTCGCCTCGAAGCACAAGCACAGATTAACCTCGTGCAAAGAGCCTCGCCACGAAGCACGAGCACAGATTAGCCTCGTGCAAAGAGTCTCGCCCCGAAGCACGAGAATAGATTAGCCTCGTGCAAAGAGCCTTGCTCCGAAGCACGAGAACAGATTAGCCTCGTACAAAGAGCTTTACCCCGAAGCACAAGAACAACTTAGCCTCGTGCAAAGAGCCTCGCCCCGAAGCACAAGAACAGATTAGCCTCGTGCAAAGAGCCTCATCTCGAAGCACTAGAACAGATTATCCTCGTGCAAAGAGCATTGCGTCGAAGCACGATCACAAATTAACCTCGTGCAAAGAGCATCACCTCGAAGCACAGGCATACATTAGCCTCGTGCAAAGAGCCTCGTCTTAAAGCACGAGCACAGATTAGCTTCATGCAAAGGGCCTGGCCTCAAAGCACGAGCACAGATTAGCGTCGTGCAAAGAGCTTTGCCTCGAAGCACGAACACAGATTAGCTTCATCTCTAAGCACGAGCATAGATTAGTCTTGTGCAAAGAGCCTCGCCTCGAAGCATGAGCACAGATTGGCCTCGTGTAAAGAGCCTCGCCTAGAAGCACAAGCACAGATTAGCCTTGTTCAAAGAACCTTGTCTCAAAGCACGAGAACAGGTTAGCCTCGTGCAAAGGGCCTCGTCTCAAAGCACGAGCACACATTAGCATCAGGCAAAGAGCCTCGCCTCGAAGCACGAGCAAAAATTAGCCTCGTGCAAAGAGCCTCGTCTCTAAGCACGACCACAGATTAACCTCGTGGAAAGAGCCTCCTCTCGAAGCACGAGCATAGATTTGCCGGTGCAAATAGCCTTGCATCGAAGCACGAGCACTGATTAGCCTCGTGCAAAGAGCCTCGCCTCGAAGCACGAGCACAGATTAGCCTCGTGTAAAGATCCTCGCCTCTAAGCATGAGCACAGATTAGCCTCGTGCAAAGAGCCTCGCCTTGAAGCACGACCACAGATTAGCCTCGTGCAAAAAGCCTCGCCACGAAGTACGAGCAAAGATTAGCCTCGTGTATAGAGCCTCGCCCCGAAGCACGAGCACAGATTAGCCTCGTGCAAAGAGCCTCGTCACAAAGCACGAGCACAGATTAGCCCCGTGTAAAGAGCCTCGCCTCAAAGCACGAGCATAGATTAGCCAGGTGCAAAGAGCCTTGCCTCGAAGCACGAGCACAGATTAGACTCGTGCAAATAGCCTCGCCTCGAAGCACGAGCACAGATTAGCCTCGTGCAAAGAGCCTCGCCTCGAAGCACGAGCACAGATTAGCCTTGTGCAAACAGTCTCGCTACCAAGCACGAGTACAGATTAGCCCCGTGCAAAGAGCCTCGCCTCGAAGCACGAGCACAGATTAGCCTCGTTCAGTGAGCCTCGCCTCAAAGCATGAGCACAGATTAACCTCGTGCAAAGAGCCTCGCCTCGAAGCACGAGCACAGATTAGCCTCGTGCAAAGAGCCTCTCCCCAAAGCACGAGAATAGATTAGCCTCATGCAAAGAGCCTCGCTCCGAAGCACGAGAACAGATTAGCCTCGTACAAAGAGCCTCGCCCCGAAGCACGAGAACAGCTTAGCATCGTGCAAAGAGAGCCTCGCCCCGAAGCACAAGAACAGATTTGCCTCATGCAAAGAGCCTCATCTCGAAGCACTAGAACAGATTAGCCTCGTGCAAAGAGCATCGCGTCGACGCTCGATCACAAATTAGCCTCGTGCAAAGAGCATCACCTCGAAGCACAGGCATAGATTAGCTTCGTGCAAAGAGCCTCGTCTTAAAGCACGAGCACAGATTAGCTTCATGCAAAGGGCCTGGCCTCAAAGCACGAACCCAGATTAGCCTCATCTCTAAGCACGAGCATAGATTAGTCTTGTGCAAAGAGCCTCGCCTCGAAGCATGAGCACAGATTGGTCTCGTGTAAAGAGCCTCACTTCGAAGCACGAGCACAGATTAGCCTTGTTTAAAGAACCTTGTCTCAAAGCACGAGAACAGATTAGCCTCGTGCAAAGGGCCTCGTCTCAAAGCACGAGCACACATTAACCTCAGAAAAAGAGCCTCGCATCGAAGCACGAGCACAAATTAGCCTCGTGCAAAGAGCCTCGTCTCTAAGCACAACCACAGATTAGCCTCGTGCAAAGAGCCTCATCTCGAAGCACGAGCATAGATTAGCCAGGTGTAAAGAGCCTTACCTCGAAGCACGAGAACAGATTAGCCTCGTGCAAATAGCCTCGCCTCGAAGCACGAGCACAGATTAGCCTCGTGCAAAGAGCCTCGCTATGAAGCACGAGCAAAGATTAGCCTCGTGCAAAGAGCCTCGCCACGAAGCACGAGCACAGATTAGCCTCGTGCAAAGAGCCTCGCCTCAAAGTACGAGCACATATTAGCCTCGTGCAAAGAGTCTCGCCCCAAAGCACGAGCATAGATTAGCCTCGTGCAAAGAGCCTCATCTCGAAGCACGACCACAGATTAGCCCCGTGCAAAGAGCCTCGCTACGAAGCACGAGCACAGATTAGCCCCGTGCAAAGAGCCTCGCCTCGAAGCACGAGCACAGGTTAGCCCCGTGCAAAGAGCCTCGCTACGAAGCACGAGCAAATATTAGCCTCGTGCAAAGAGCCTTGCCACGAAGCACGAGCACAGATTAGCCTCGTGCAAAGAGCCTCGCCTCAAATCACGAGCACATATTAGCCTCGTGCAAAGAGTCTAGCCCCAAAGCACGAGCACAGATTAACCTCGTGCAAAGAGCCTCATCTCGAAGCACGACCACAGATTAGCCCCGTGCAAACAGCCTCGCTACGAAGCACGAGCATAGGTTAGCCCCGTGCAAAGAGCTTCGCCTCGAAGCACGAGCATAGGTTGGCCCCGTGCAAAGAGCCTCGCTACGAAGTACGAGCACAGATTATACCCGTGCAAAGAGCCTCGCCTCGAAACACGATCACAGATTAGCCTCGTGCAAAGTGCCTCGCCTCGAAGCACGAGCACAGATTAACCTCGTGCAAAGAGCCTCACCTCGAAGCACGAGCACAGATTATTCTCATGCAAAGAGCCTCGCCCCGCAGCACGAGAATAGATTAGCCTCGTGCAAATTGCCCGCTCCGAAGCACGAGAATAGATTAGCCTCGTACAAAGAGCCTCGCCCCGAAGCCCGAGAACAGCTTAGCCTCGTGCAAAGAGCCTCGCCCCGAAGCACAAGAACATATTAGCCTCGTGCAAAGAGCCTCGTCTCGAAGCACTAGAACAGATTAGCCTCGTGCAAAGAGCATCGCGTCGAAGCACAATCACAAATTAGGCTCGTACAAAGAGCATCACCTCGAAGCACAAGCATAGATTAGTCTCGTGCAAAGAGCCCCGTCTTAAAGCACGAGCACAGATTAGCTTCATGCAAAGGGCCTTGCCTTAAAGCACGAGCACAGATTAGCATCGTGCAAAGAGCTTTGCCTCGAAGCACGAACACAGATTAGCCTCATCTCTAAGCACGAGCATAGATTAGTCTTGTGCAAAGAGCCTCGCCTCAAAGCATGAGCACAGATTGGCCTCGTGCAAAGAGCCTCGCCTCGAAGCACGAGCACAGATTAGCCTTGTTCAAAGAACCTTGTCTCAAAGCACGAGAACAGATTAGCCTCGTGCAAAGGGTCTCGTCTCAAAGCACGAGCACACATTAGCCTCAGGCAAAGAGTCTCGCCTCGAAGCACGAGCACAAATTAGCCTCGTGCAAAGAGCCTCATGTAACGCCCCCACTTAAAATAGTACGAAAAATATGATGTGGCACAAGTAGGAACGTTACTAAAATAGTATTTTATATTAAAATATACACACGCCACACATTTACACAGAGGAAGTAGTAAATAAGTATGATCGTAATTTAAGATACAAGCCAAAATTTAAAAATATTATTCTTGAAAATATAAAGTCTTTAAGAAATCTTCACAGCCCGCCGAGCTCATTCGCCCACTTCAGAATCCACATCATCTGTAAAAAAATTTAAAAGTGGAAGGGATAAGCATTTGTAAACACTTAGTGGGAAACCTCTTTGTTAATTGCACAAACTAAACATAAAATGCATATAACGTGGAGCCCCCGGAATTTCACCGGGTATATGCTTGGGTGGCGTGACCAACCCGTGGTTCCGGAACGACCGGACTATATGCTTGCCAACATAAAGTTGGACTTATAAGTGGGGCCAGTCGATAGCGGGCCAGACTCAAAATATAACATTCGACGTTTAATAAGTGCAATTAAATAATAATAGAACAATCGGTGAAGAGCGAAGTGATTCCCCACCTTGCAGGTTTGTACCTACAAGTAAAAAATTTTAAATAAAAACTTTGTTACTTATCCCTTCACTTTTGTAAATTGTAAGACTTGAATTCAAATCTCCATACATATTCAAATTATACTAACACACATATATCAATTAAGTGTATAAAATCATCAAATAGCAAGTTATAAATAAATATCGACTGTAAAAATGTAACCGGACTATTTCGAACCTTTCACACAAAATTCGACTTTGGCAGATTACACGCCTAACTTTGGAAATTCATATTAAATTATTCATAAGTCCAAAAATTATGAAATTTTAACAGTATATTACCAACTGAATAAAGTTCATCACCATATTTTCAGATTTCTCAAACTCTTTACCAAACATCAAATATTTCGTAATGAACACACAGTAACAGATTCTGGTCACTTAAATTTAAAAATTCACCATAAATTAACCACATGTCCAATATTCATGAAATTTTAACCATGAACTCCAAACTTCATGTAATTTATCAAAATACTTTGGTTTTCTATAAAAACCTAACTGATTATTCTCAGATCATAGAAATTTTCTACTGTTCCTGTTATAGAGTCCAAAATCCTAGTTCAACTTTGAAAAATCACCACGCATCGAATACTACTCAAAAAGCTATGAAATTTGAAACCTAAGTTCCTTCACAAGTCTATCTTCACATATAAAATTTTCAGAATTTTCCACTAAATGAATTGGTCAAAACGAAATTTACCCCAAAGTTGGTCCAGAATTCGGTTTTTATACATACATGAAGAACATATCATCTTAAACTCACTTTAAACCATATAATTTCATAATTTCTACTTCTAAAGAATATATAATCAAATAATAAACATGATTTTGATCATAACTTATGAATAAATTGAATTAAACATTCAAACATGAAGTAAAACATGGATAACATGCAAATTACTCATCAAAACTCATTTTCCTATCAATTAATTCACATATCATGCATAAATTTCATACTACAACTTAAATAATTACTCAATCAAGAATAGAAGTTTACTTAGAGATAGGTAGCTACAAGAAATCTCTTCTTCTCCTTTCTCAACTTCTAAGTATAAGAGTAGTAGTATTTGTGAAATTTTCTTTAAACTTTTTCTTATGTTTATTTTTGCATGCAAGCTTATGTATTTATAGGGGAAAGATGTGCTTGGGGCTACTCAATTCCCCTCCTTAACCGCCATTTTAAGAAGTATGTGGAGAAGTTTGGATGATCTTAGGGGGTAAGCAAAAGTACACTTGTAATTCTTAAGTTAGTTGCTAATTTTGACTTTTCTTCCTAATTATTTTATCTTATCTTATCTTAATCTTAGTCTTGAAGTTTCTCTAATTTTCCTAACTTTATCCTAAAATTTTGAAAATTACAAGAAGTATAAGAGTATTCTTGTATTTTGTAGAAATAACACATATATACTATGAATTTAATAAGTAGAAATTGTAATTATAGGATAATTCTAATAAAATTTACTTATACTATCTTATGAAATAAAATTAAAACTCTTCTAAGGCTCTAAATAATTATAAAGTCTATATACTAATCATAAAATATATATCGAGTAATCGATACGTAAATTCGTTTCTTAAAGAAATGTTCATTTTTCAACTTATAACTTATGAAATAAATTACTATACTTAAGGACTATATTAATTTCTATATCAAATACTTTAAGACATAAAATAAAGAACATATAAAAATTATAAAATCTCAAGAATAAGCATGTATTGAGCAAATAATATGTTAATTGTAAGTATCGAGTAAATAAAACACATAAACGTGCCTTGGCACAAATTTGGATGTAAATGCGTCACATTGATTCATGAAGAATTATAAAGCATTTAATAAAGCAAATAAGATCATGAAAACCTAGGGTATTACAGTCTAACCCCCTTAAATAAATTTCGTCCTCGAAATTTCAAGTGTTACCGTAGATATTGAGGTAAGGGTACTTTGCTAAGATTTCGTCCTCTCGCTCCCACGTAGCTTCTTCTGTTCCATGTCTATTCCACTGGAATTTAACCATAGGAATATCTCTATTCCTTAACCTATGAAGTTTTCTATCAAGTATGGCTGTGGGAATCTCCTCATAGGTTAAGTCGGTATCCAGTTCTAATTCAGGTAAGTTTACTATGTGGGTAGGGTCAGGTATGTACTTTCGGAGCATCGAGATATGGAATACATTGTGTACTCCTGCCAATAATGGTGGTAACGCCAATCTATAAGCTAAATCTCCAACTCTTTCCAATATCTCATAAGGTCCAATATATCTAGGCTTCAACTTTCCTCTTTTTCCAAAGCGGAAAATTCCTTTTATTGGAGATACCTTCAAGAATACCTTGTCTCCAATCTCAAAACTTAATTCTTTCCTTCACCTATCCGCATACAATTTATGTCGATCTTGAGCCGCTTGCATCTTTTCTTTAATTTTCTTTACTACTTTGTTAGTTTCTTCCACCAATTCCGGTCCTAACAATTTCTTTTCTCCAATTTCATCCCAGCATAGTGGAGATCTGCACTTCCTTCCGTACAATGCTTCGTACGGTGCCATTTCAATTGTAGCTTGATAACTATTGTTGTAGGCAAATTCCACTAAAGGTATGTATCTTTCCCAACTTCCTCCAAAATCGATGATACAAGCTCTCAACATATCTTCCAAAGTTTGAATTGTTCTTTCCGATTGACCATCTGTTTGAGGATGAAAAGTTGTACTGAATTTCAACTTAGTACCCAAAGCTTCTTGAAGACTGTACCAGAATCTTGATGTAAATCGTGGATCTCTATCTGACACAATAGAAACTGGAACTCCATGTAATCGGACAATTTCTTTAATATAAATCTGAGCCAATTTATCCAATGTGAACGTCATCTTTATTGGTAGAAAATGTGCCGTCTTGGTCAATCTGTCAACAATTACCCAAATAGCTTCATTTCCTTGTATTGACTTGGGCAATCCTACCACAAAATTCATCATAATGTGTTCCCATTTCCATTCAGGAATCTCAAGTGGCTTCAGCAATCCCGATGGTCTTTGATGTTCAGCTTTTACCTGCTGACATGTCAAACATTTCTGTACGAAATTTCCAATATCCCTCTTCATATTTTTCCACCAGAACAACTTCTTTAATTCTTGGTACACTTTCGTTCCTCCGGGATGAACTGTATATGGTGTAGAATGTGCTTCTTCCAATATTTCCTTCTTGAATTCTTCTTTGTCTGGGACACATATTCTTCCTTGACATAACAATGTACCATCCTTACATACTGAAAACTCCTTTGCTTTACCTTCCTTGATCTTTTGCTTTATCTTCTCTAAGAATGCATCGTCATATTGAGCTTTTGCTATTCTTTCCTTCAGTGTTGGTTTCACAACCAAGGCATTGATCTTTCCCTTGCGACTTAAGGCATCTGCTACTACATTTGCCCTTCCCGGATGATACAATATCTCGCAATCATAATCTTTCACCAACTCCAACCATCTCCTTTGCCTCATGTTCAATTCCTTTTGTTCGAAGATATACTTCAAACTCTTATGATCTGTGTATATTTCACACTTACTTCCGTATAAGTAATGCCTCCAAATTTTACACCACTGCCACTAATTCCAAATCGTGTGTAGGATAATTTTTTCTTGTGTGGTTTTAACTGTCTTGATGCATACGCTACTACTTTCCCATTTTGCATAAGAACACATCCCAAACCTTGTTTAGAAGCATCATTGTACACAATAAATCCTTCTGTACCTTCAGGAATTGTAAGAACTGGGGCCGTTGTTAATCTTTGTTTTAGTGCTTGAAAACTCCTTTCACATTCTTCTGTCCATTCAAACTTTGTTTCTTTCCGAGTCAACTGAGTCAAAGGTTTTGCAATCCGAGCAAACCCTTCAATGAATCTTCGATAATACCCGGCTAAACCAAGAAAACTCCTGACTTCGTTTACATTAGTTGGTGTCTTCCATTGGTTTACAGCTTCTACCTTTGTTGGGTCAACTTCTATTCCCAGAGCTGAAACCGCATGTCCAAGAAATACCACTTTATCCAGCCAAAATTCACATTTCTTGAATTTAGCATACAATTTTTCCTTTCTCAGGATTTCTAGTGTAATCTGAAGATGTTCCGCATGCTGCTCCTAATTTCTCGAATACACCAGAATATCATCAATAAAAACGATCACAAATTGATCCAGATATTGATGAAATACCTGATTCATCAAATCCATAAAAATAGCTGGTGCATTACTGAGTCCAAATGGTAGCACCACGAACTCATAATGACCATATCGAGTCCTGAAAGTTGTCTTCGGAATATCGCTTTCCTTTATTTTCACCTGATGATACCCTGATCTCAAATCAATCTTTGAAAATACACTAGCTCCTTTTAATTGATCGAACAGATCTTCAATTCTGGGAAGAGGGTATTTGTTCTTGATGGTAAGTTTATTCAATTCCCGATAGTCGATGCACATTCTTAATGACCCATCTTTCTTCTTCAAAAATAATACCGGTGCTCCCCAGGGTGACACACTTGGTCGAATAAAACCCTTATCCAGTAATTCTTGCAGTTGCACCTTCAATTCTTGCAATTCTTTTGGTGCCATTCTGTATGGTGCTTTAGAAACAGGCACTGCTCCAGGTATCAAATCATTAGTGAACTCCAACTGACGATCTGGGGGTAGTCCTGGCAAATCATCTGGGAATACATCATTGTATTCACATACTACCGGCATATCGTCCAATGTTGGACCATCAGACTTTGTTGCTACAACATTTACTAGAAATGCTGTACATTCTTCTTTCCTTAAAATTTTCCGAGCCTTTACTGCTGAAATTACCCGAGGTATAGTTCCAATTCTAGCACCATATAGTGTAAAGTTCTCATCCTTTGATCTCCGTACTGATATTTCTTTTTCTTGACACTTGATGAGAGCATGATTTGCTATAAGCCAGTCCATTCCCAATATAACATCAAAGTCCTTCATTTCTATTATATGTAGATTTGTCGAGAGTATTGCATGCTCAAAATCAATCTTCACATTCCTACATAGTCCTAAAGATTGTGTCGTACTTCCAGAGTGAATGTTTACTTCTAGAAAATTTTCTTCTACCATAATATGGGCAGTCTCAATTTGTTCAAACATCTTTGTAGAGATGAATGAATGTGTAGCACCCGTATCGAATAATGTGAAAACAGGTATTTGGAATATTTTGAACATACCTGCCATCACTTCCGGGTTTCCTATCGCCTCCTGCTGACTCATGGCAAACACTCAAGCAGGTGCCATCTTCTGTTGTTCTTTCCACTTTGGACAATTAATTATGACATATCCCGGTTCCTTACATCTGTAACAGATTCCTGTTCCCTCCAGGCATTGCCCAAAGTATTCCTTCCCACAATTTCTGCACTTAGGTGGCCTCTGTTGTTGTCGTGGCACTATTTCTATCTTTTTAACTTGCTTAGAATTTCTTCCTTGGTTCGTACCCATCCACTTCCTTTTGTTTTGTTGTGATTCTGGCGTTCTTACGTCCTCTAATTTCATATATGCTGCTATCATCTGAGCTTTCTCGAATGCCGAGGCATAAGACTTAATATCTTGTGCCGCTAAGATAGTACTGATTTCCGGTCATAAATTCTGCATAAATCTTTTTGCTTTCCTTTCATCAGTATTAATCAAATGAGAAGCATATCTTCCCAATTGATTAAATTTCCTTTCATATTCATGTACTGTCAGATTTCTCTACTTCAACTGTAGAAACTCGATCTCCTTCTGATCTAAAAATGAATGTGGTATATAATTCTTAACCACTGCTTCTACGAATTTCTCCCAAGTAACTGTAGTTCGTTCTTCTTCAGTCATTGTCCTACAGTGAGCTTCCCACCAATAATCTGCATCCTCAGTCAGCTGAAATATAGCGCAAGAAACTTTCTGCTCATCGGTGCACTTAAGGTAAGCGAATAGCTTCTCCAAGCTCCGAATCCAGTTTTCTACTTCCATAGGGTTTTCCCTTCCGGTAAGTGTTGAGGGTCTAAACTTCTTAAATTGGCTAACAATGTCATGATTTTGGGTTGAGGATACAGGTGTTTGGGACGATTGGCTTTGGTGATTTAGTTGCTGAGCTAACCCCCTTAAGACGGAAGTTAGATCCTCGCTCATACCTGAGTTGTTTTGGTTTCCTCTACGATTCATAATTTTATTCAAACAACAATGTAATGCAATAACTATACAAACTTTCAAATAATCAATCACACTGTTCAAATAAATAACATAATTTAAGCACATATAAAATATTTACCTGATCCCATCGTGGAGAATGATCTCGGTGCGGCTGTTTCCTTTTAAAATTTTAAAACACACTTTTTTTTTTAAATACTTTAGCAGGCGAACCTGCTCTGATACAACCTGTAACGCCCCCACTTAAAATAGTACGAAAAATATGATGTGGCACAAGTAGGAACGTTACTAAAATAGTACTTTATATTAAAATATGCACACGACACACATTTACACAGCGGAAGTAGTAAATAAGTATGATCGTAATTTAAGATACAAGTCAAAATTTAAAAATATTATTCTTGAAAATATAAAGTCTTTAAGAAATCTTCATAGCCCGCCGAGCTCATTCGCCCACTTCAGAATCCACATCATCTGTAAAAAAAATTAAAAGTGGAAGGGATAAGCATTTGTAAACACTTAGTGAGAAACCTCTTTGTTAATTGCACAAACTAAACATAAAATGCATATAACGTGGAGCCCCCGGAATTTCACCGGGTATATGCTTGGGTGGCGTGACCAACCCGTGGTGCCGGAACGACCGGACTATATGCTTGCCAACATAAAGTTGGACTTATATGTGGGGCCAGTCGATAGCGGGCCAGACTCAAAATATAACATTCGACGTTTAATAAGTGCAATTAAATAATAATAGAACACTCGGTGAAGAGCGAAGTGATTCCCCACCTTGCAGGTTTGTACCTACAAGTAAATTTTTTTAAAATAAAAATATTGTTACTTATCCCTTCACTTTTGTAAATTGTAAGACTTGAATTCAAATCTCCATACACCATTTCGAACCTTTCACACAAAATTCGACTTTGGCAGATTACACGCCTAACTTTGGAAATTCATATTAAATTATTCATACGTCCAAACAATATGAAATTTTAACAGTATATTATCAACTCAATAAAGTTTATCACCATATTTTCAGATTTCTCAAACTCTTTACCAAACATCAAATATTTCGTAATGAACACACAGTAACAGATTCTGGTCACTTAATTTTAAAAATTCACTATAAATCAACCACATGTCCAATATTCATAAAATTTTATCAACATACTTTGGTTTTCTATAAAAACCTGACCGATTATTCTCAGATTATAGCAAATTTCTACTGTTCCTGTTATAGAGTCCAAAATCATAGTTCAACTTTGAAAAATCACCACTCATCGAATACTACTCAAAAAGCTATGAAATTTGAAACCTAAGTTCCTTCACAAGTCTATCTTCACATACAAAATTTTCAGAATTTTACACTAAATGAATTGGTCAAAACGAAATTTACCCCAAAGTTGGTCCAGAATTCGGTTTTTATGCATACATGAAGAACATATCATCTTAAACTCACTTTAAACCATATAATTTCATAATTTCTACTTCTAAAGAATATATAATCAAATAATAAACATGATTTTGATCATAACTTATGAAGATATTGAATTAAACATTCAAACATGAAGTAAAACATGGATAACATGCAAATTACTCATCAAAACTAATTTTCCTATCAATTAATTCACATATCATGCATAAATTTCATACTACCACTTAAATAATTACTCAATCAAGAATAGAAGCTTACTTAGAGATAGGTAGCTACAAGAAATCTCTTCTTCTCCTTTCTCAACTTCTAAGTATAAGAGTAGTAGTATTTGTGAAATTTTCTTTAAACTTTTTCTTATGTTTATTTTTGCATGCAAGCTTATGTATTTATAGGGGAAAGATGTGCTTGGGGCTACTCAATTCCCCTCCTTAACCGCCATTTTAAGAAGTATGTGGAGAAGTTTGGATGATCTTAGGGGGTAAACAAAAGTACACTTGTAATTCTTAAGTTAGTTGCTAATTTTGACTTTTCTTCCTAATTATTTTATCTTATCTTATCTTAATCTTAGTCTTGAAGTTTCTCTAATTTTCCTAACTTTATCCTAAAATTTTGAAAATTACAAGAAGTATAATAGTAGTCTTGTATTTTGTAGAAATAACACATATATACTATGAATTTAATAAGTAGAAATTGTAATTATAGGATAATTCTAATAAAATTTACTTATACTATCTTATGAAATAAAATTAAAACTCTTCTAAGGCTCTAAATAATTATAAAGTCTATTGTTGGGACATTGTCAGTTTTGATTTAGATCCCAAAAGCCCCTGAAAAGATGATTGCCTTAATCTGTCTTTGTCAGGCTAGTCTTGGTTAGGATTAGTACTTAGTCATTTTACACTTCACAGGTACTCAGTGAGAGGAGAACTCACTGGAGACAATCAAGACTCAGAGCCTGAAGACGAAGAGCACCATCCTGAACTTATGGCAGTCTTCTAAGCTGGCTGAGTAAGTGTCAGTGATGAAGAGTATGACCCTGAGGTTATTACTAACTCAGTCCTGAAGGGAACAGGTTGTCACTGAGTAAATGGGAAGACTTGGAGTAGAGCCAAGCAATGCAAAAGGAATTTCAGCGTCAGGACAAGACCGGTGAGCTCAAGACAAAATGAACTTAATAAGACAAGCCTGAAGCCCTGGAATAAGTTCTGATATTCTCACCAACCTGATGACGTGGACCAATCCGAGGAGGACACGCACGTACGGAACCTGACACATAGACTGAATTCAGACTGCATATTCAACGGGCAAGCATTTAATGTGCATTAAATGCAAATACCAAATCCATGCAAAGGCGGCTGCTGCATAGAGATATGTCCGTTTGAAGCCCCTCTACATAGATGGCTAGAAGGCTATCTCTCCAACGGATAGTTTTTCAAACCACCTATAAATACAGAAGGCCTTGAACCCATTCAAGGTTACGGGAAATTTCCAAGCCAGAAATTACTCAAAACTCTCAAGCAATCAAAGCATTCAGCCTTTAAGAGAAACACTCGAAACCTTCTAAATTTCCCAAGTGTTTCTTAGCAACTGAGAGCTATTCTGTATTCCAAGAGCTAATTAGAATTATCTTAAGCTTAGAGAGATTATCCAATCCTTAGCACAGCTTTGACTTGTAAGGATAATCTCAACTTAGTTGGAATCCAAACTGAAACCAAAACCCTAAGTTAGGCTTGTTGGGAGTAAGTCGGTTAGTGTGATAGTAAGAGGAGTTTGTATAGATCAGTGAGGTAACTGGTCTTGGTGCACCTTGGCACGTTAAAAACAAGAATCCCTTGAGTGGATTTCCTGTTAAGTCAGGCCGTGGACGTAGGAGCTTGAGACTCTGAACCACGTTAAACTCCTTGTGTTCTTACTGCTTTGACATTGTGCATACCTGCCATATTACTTATTCATTCATTGCATTCAAGCTTATCAGGTCTGAATCAATCAACCTGATCTTCTAAAGAACACTGCCTTACTAAACACTTCTAAGTTTTGAGTAAAACAAGTTTTCAGAAAGCAAACTAAACAGGACTTTAAACCATCAGGGCTCAAACATTTCCGCACTGAACTTGAACTGATAGTTAGCCAACTGACCCACACCAAGTGTAGTCAGTGGGTGTATTATCAGCTCCTAGTTCTTTACCACTCTGAGTGAAGGGGACTCAGTCAGTTTAAGTTTAAAAAAATCGGTATACGTGTATTCCCCCCCCCCCCCCCATACACGTATTCCTCAGTCTTGTACCGGGACCAACAAGTGGTATCAGAGCAGTGGTTCGAAAGACCACTGACTTTGAATACTAATAGTTTCAGAGGAGAAACTGTTGGTGGTCACTGAACAGATCTGAGTTTGCTTTTCACAAAACTTGCATCATCATCATGACTTCAAGGAGACTTGAAGCTTCGTTACCTGAATTCTCTGTATCTAACTTTGTCTATTGGAAGTTCAGACTAGAGGCACATCTAGATGCCATCCATGACCAGATGCCGCGTGTGCTCAGGGAAGGACCGATCAAGATCACTATTCCTAACGTCAGAGGACTGGGATACGATGATCTTGCGATTGGCGTGCAGGTTCCTAAGGAGAGAAAAGACATGACCAACGATGAAATCAAGATGGTGGGGCTTGACAACGTCGCCAGAAACATCATCTTGCATACGGTGCCTTTCGAGGAGTCAGCCAGGCTGATGAACCTAAAAACGGCAAAGGAGGTCTGGGATGAGCTGACCAGGATGTGCGAAGGGTCAGAAAAGATAAAGGAGAACAAGAGGAATATTGCCATTCAGAAATTCGAAGCGTTCGAGATGCTGCCTGATGAGAGCATAGATCAGATGGAGTCAAGATTCATCAAGTTGATGAATGAGTTGGTGATGTTGGACAAGGATGTCCCAAGGAGAGATGTTGCTTCAAAAATCCTGAATGCCCTTCCTGAGAGATGGGACAACAGTGTAATTATGCTTAAGAACACTCAGGATATGAGTAACATAACTTCTACTTTACTTTTTTTAGAGCTAAAAGCGCTTGAATTTGATCTTAACAAAAGGAAGAAGAAAGTTCAGTCAGAAGAGGAAGGGAAGGAGAAAACTCCTGAGAAAAGTGTGGCGTTCAAGGCCAGGTCTGAACCTGTTGAGCCCTCATCAAATTCTTCATCAAAGTCACTGATGGAGATGAGCAGGGAAGAACTCGCTGAGGAGTACAGCCTGATGGCCAGACGATTTGACAAGCTCAATTCCAGGTTTGGTCGTTATAAAAAGTTTTATCAGGACTCACGTGACAGGAAACCTGAAGGAACCCACCAAAGCTCGAGGAGATATGAGGAGCGAAGGAACACTGACCAGAGGAGAGAACGTGGTGATGAAAGGAGATATTCTGAACCAAAAACTGAAAGAAGAGACGAACAGAGACGTACTCGTGATGATAGATATCCAACCAAGGCTGAAAGCTCACCAAGAACCAGGGAACCTGACTCAAGGAGGAACCCTGAACCGAGAAAAGAAAGAATAAGTGAGCAGGTACCATGTTACAACTGTAACAAGATTGGTCACTATCAGTACGATTGCCCGGAGCTGAGTGCTAGGGAGAGAGAGGAAAGGAGAGCCACGAGGGATCTAAGATCTGCTGATCGGAGGGCTATGGTGGCTGAGGATGCAACAGACTCTGATGGCCCCACTGAAAGGTCACCTGAACTCTTCTCGGATGATGAGTACGATGATGTCTGCCTAATGGCTAGGGATGAGCCTGAGGTAACATCAAATTCTGTTTGTGCTTCTTACACTGGTCAAAATCCTGAGCTCAGCTCAGAGTCAGTTAGAGAAATGAACCTTCAGATCTGTCTTGATCAATTGATGGTTGATTTCTCCAGACTGCAGGAAACTAATGTCTTCTTGGTAGAGGAGAACAAGAAATTGAGTACTGAAGTTCAAAACCTGAATGAACAACTCACTCAGTCTGATCTCAAAGAATCAGCTCAGATTGTGAGACTAACTCAGGAAATTGACATGATCAATTCTGAGCGTCTCCCAAGAGAGAAAATTCTGAAGGAACTGGCTGAGGAAGAGCTGGTCAGGAAGGAAGAGCTGAAAGCACTTAAGAGTAAGTTTGATGACCTCTTTACCAGACATGAAATCCTGAAAAAGAGTGAGGACTCTCTCAAGAAAAAGGTTGCAGCAATGAATAAATCCTCAGTGGCTAGAGAGGAAATAAATAGCAACCAGATACTTGGGAACAAGAAAAAGGGACTTGGATATGTTCCTGAGAAATCCTCACAAGGTCAGTCTCATGTTGCTTCAGGGAGCAACACTGAGAGGGTATTTGTTCAGACAGGCCAGAGTGCACCTAAGGTTGTGCTCCAGGCCCGTCAAACTGATAAGGGCAAGGAAACCGTTGACACAGTCAGGGTTGCTCCTAAGGTAGCTAAGCCAAAACCCAAGGGAAAGGCAAAGCAACCTGCGGAAGCCCCTGAGAGCTCAGGTCAGGGAAAACCTCAGCGAAAGCAGAGAAAGACTCAGGCCAAGAGCCCTCAGACTGGTCAGCGAGGGTACCATCATGCTTGGCAATACCATCAGGGAAGGCCAAACATGATGACACCCCCGTGGTTTTGGCATCCTGAGGCCTTTAACTGTTTTCCTTTCCCTCACTTGCCTAGGGGGAATAGAAATCAGGGCCCTTATCAAAAACAAGGCCCAAGACCTGCTGCACCCAGACCTAGGAAGAACAGGAGGCCAGCCCAAAAGGCATCCACTCAGGCCCCTGCGAAGCCTAAGTCTAGCACCCATACACCATCTTCCTCTCAGGCTAAGAAGAAGAAAGTTGTGTATGTCGATGTTTCAGGGAGACAGATTCACCACTCTGAGGCAATCAGGGTTGTGAAGCAAGTCTGGATCCCGAAAGGTACAGCTGACACAATAGGACCCAACACCCAATGGGTACCTAAAGCCTGATTTGCTTACAGGCGGCTGTGGATCACAACAAGAGGAGAGAAGACTCAATCAAGGCTGTTTGGTACCTAGACAGTGGTTGCTCAAGGCACATGACTGGAATGAAGAGTCTTCTCCAAGAGTATCAGGCTAAAGATGGTCCACAGGTAACCTTTGGTGATAACTCAAAAGGTGTTACTAAGGGTTTTGGTGTTCTAATTATAGGTACAGTAAGAGTGGAAAATGTGTCCTTTGTGGAAGGACTGAAGCATAACCTGCTGTCAGTAAGTCAATTCTGTGACAAAGGGTTCAGTGTTGAGTTCTCATCGAATAAATGTTCAGTCAAGGACAAATCAACACAAGTGCTTCTATCAGGTATAAGGAAAGGTAACGTTTATCTCGCTGATTGGAGCAGCACTATTCCTAATACTTGTCTTGTTGCTAAAAGCTCTCTAGAGCTCAGTTGGTTATGGCATAAAAGATTAAGCCACCTGAACTTCAAGATTCTTAACAAAATTTCTAGACAGTCACTTGTTGATGGTCTCCCTAATGAAGTTTTTAGCAAAGATCACGTGTGCAAAGCCTGTCAGGAAGGGAAGCAAGTCAGAGCGTCATTCAAAGAAAAGGCTTCTTACTCCACTGACAGGATACTTCAGCTTCTGCACATGGATCTATTTGGTCCCATAACACCTGTGAGTATGAATGGTAGAAAATATACCCTTGTGGTTATTGATGATTATTCTAGATATACTTGGGTTATTTTCCTGTTAAATAAGAAGGAAACACAGGTGAAGCTTCCAGAGTTGCTCAGAAGACTCAGCAATGAGAAAAATCAGTCCATTACCAAGATCAGATCTGACAAGGGCACTGAGTTTATAAATTCATATATTTCTGACTTTTGTAATGAATTTGGTATAGCTCATGAGACTTCTGCAGCTAGAACCCCACAACAGAATGGTGTCGCTGAAAGGAGGAATCGGACACTGAAGGAAGCTGCAAGGACCATGCTGGCTGAGTCAGGATTGCCCAAGAAGTTTTGGGCTGAGGCAATCAACACTGCATGCTACACTCAGAACAGATCCATGCTGAACAAGCAACATGCTCAGACCCCATATGAGACATGGAACAAAAGAAAACCTCGTATTTCTTACTTTCATGTGTTTGGTTGTAAGTGCTTCATCCTCAACAATGGGAAGACCCAGTTGAAAGCTTTTGATAGCAAATCTGATGAAGGAATATTCTTGGGATATTCTGAAATTAGCAAAGCCTTCAGGGTTTACAATTGTAGGACCCTTGTTGTGGAAGAATCACCTCATGTTGTCTTTGATGAATCTGCTAATGAGTCTAGGGCAAAGGTGCTGAATCCTGACACTGAGGAGGTCACGAGGAGTGTGACAAGGCTGAGCTTGAAGAGTCAACCTGATTCCAAGATCAAGACTGTGCCAATTCCCAGATGGGATGATGATGACGATCAGGATGATGAACCAAGTGCCACTCCTAAACCCAGCACATCAGGGATGGTTGAGCCTCAGACAGAGGAACAGGCTCAACCTGAGGTAAGTACCGTCTATGAAGATGCTGTTGCAGCTGAGACGGCTCCTGAGTCACCTCATCAAGGGGGAATCAATGTCCCTGACATTGAACTTGTTAATCCCTTCGGTATAGACTCAGGATCATCCCCTTCTGTTCAATTTCCTGAATTTTATGAGCCTGTAGACACTAACATTGCAGGTACTTCAGGAACAACTCCTGGCAAAAGAACATGGTTAGAAGATCATCCCATTGATCAAATTATTGGTGATCCAACTGAGGGAGTCAGGACCAGACGGTTTCATGGTGAGAGTGCATTGTTCTGTTGCTTTCTCTCTGAGCAAGAGCCTCAGAACATTGAAGAAGCTCTCACTGACTCGAACTGGATCATTGCCATGCAAGAGGAGTTGAATCAGTTCACAAGGAATCAGGTTTGGGAACTGGTAGATAGACCTAGGCATCAAGGTGTGATTGGTACCAAGTGGGTCTTTAAGAACAAGAAGGATGAGAATGGTGTTGTGGTAAGGAACAAGGCTAGACTGGTTGCAAAAGGGTATTGTCAGTCTGAAGGAATAGACTATGATGAGACTTTTGCTCCAGTGGCTAGATTGGAAGCTATCAGGTTGTTCCTTGCCTATGCGACATATAAGAAGTTCAAGGTGTATCAAATGGATGTCAAGAGTGCATTCCTGAATGGTGTACTCAATGAAGAGGTATATGTTGAACAACCTCCCGGGTTTGAGGTTGGAGATAGAGTATACCATTTGAAGAAAGCACTCTATGGACTTAAGCAAGCACCAAGAGCTTGGTATGATACCCTCTCTCAATTCCTGACTGATCATGGGTTCAAGAAGGGAACAGTGGATAGGACTTTGTTCAGGATCACTGAAGGTGATGACATTCTCCTGGTCCAAATTTATGTGGATGACATAATATTTGGATCACCAAATCAGCAGTTATGTGAGAAATTCTCTAAACTGATGACTGGTAAATTTGAGATGTCAATGATGGGAGAGATGAACTTTTTCTTAGGATTGCAGGTCAAGCAGACTGATCAAGGTATATTCATTAATCAGGCCAAGTATACAAGAGACTTGATTCATAAGTTTGGTGTTCAAAACAGCAATCCAGCCAGGATCCCAATGAACACCAATTGGAAGATGGATCCTGACACTGAAGGGACTTCAGTAAATCAGACTGAGTATCGTGGGCTGATAGGTTCTTTACTGTACCTGACTGCAAGTAGGCCTGACATTACGTTTGCAGTTGGTGTGTGTGCTAGGTATCAGTCTGATCCCAAGAGAAGTCATTTGGAGGCTGCTAAGAGAATACTTAAGTATTTGAAAAGGACAGTTAATATGGGACTATGGTATCCTTCAGATGACAACCTTGAACTGACAGGGTATTCAGATGCAGATTATGGAGGTTGTAGGATTGATAGGAAATCAACCTCAGGGACATGTCAGTTTTTGGGAAGTAAGTTGATCTCGTGGTTTAGTAAGAAGCAGAATTCAGTGGCAACATCCACAACTGAGGCTGAGTATATGGCTGCAGGGAGTTGTTGTGCTCAGATCCTATGGTTGAGGCAACAGTTGAGGGACTACCAAGTATTTGCTAATCAGGTTCCAATCTATTGTGATAACAATAGTGCAATAGCAATCACTCAGAACCCAGTGCTTCACACAAGGTGCAAGCATGTGGATATTAGACACCACTTCATTCGAGATCATGTGGAAAAGAAAGATATTAGGATGGAAAAGATTCACACTGATAGGCAAAGAGCTGACATCTTGACTAAGCCCTTGGCTGAAGCAAGGTTTATGGAACTATCAGTGGAATTGGGACTTTTAGATCCGGGAGAACAGTCAGTGTAGGGCTCTAAGGGAACTCAGGCCAGACTCGACTCAGCAAGGTATCAGGGTGCTACAATGTCTCCCTGACAGGTATGGGTTCTAACCTGACTCTTGTGAATCTCAAGCGTCTCCCTGAGTCATTCGTCCTGAAAATCTTTATTAAATGCATTCCGTTATCATTAAAAGCGCGCCTTTTTATATTTAAACCCACGCGCACGGAGCATTTAATGTCAAAGTTACTTTTTCATATACGTGTCCGTGTTATACGGAATGTGACTGACTTGGGGTTTCAATTAAAACTGAGATTAATCCTGGCCTCTCATTTCAAAACCTTTCGAATTCAGGAATCAATCTCAACTCCACGTTTGAGTAACTGACTTAGTCTTATCAATCAAGGGTGTCATTTGAGGTCTTTACGCAAACACAACGCACAATTTGCACACTGAGTTTTCTCTCGCTCAAACACAGAATTTCTAAAACCTCTTTCTCAAAACACAATGGCATTCCTTGATTCCGACTGGACAACCGACAAGATCGTCGATGTTGTTGAGAAGAGGCTGGTACACATGGAGCAAGTCATCTCCATGGAAGGTATCTGTCTAACGGTTAAGGAAATCAAACCCGTTTTTAAATGGATTTCCGACGCCGGGTTGGAAACATACTTCACCACCCGCCCCTCTTCTGTGCTCCCTAGAACCGTGGTGGAAGCTTATTTGAACATGTTCTTGCGGAAGGGTGAAGTTTGCACCAAGGTGACTGCGCTAAAGCCGACGGGGGAAAAGAATAGCGACGGAGAGCCTCTCTACGACTCGGAGGTGGTCACCATTGATCTCAGGCAGGCGGTGAGGGAAGTCTTCAAGCTGCCATCCTCTGGCATCAACCCCAGGACTTACAAGGAAAACTCGGAGGGAGAATTCCTTGGGAAATGGACCAAGTCAGGGTCTTCGGAGTTCAGGGCCCGTCAGAACAAGAGCACTCTGAAGCCGGAGTACAGGGCTCTGGTGGACTTGGTGTCCAAGATGGTGATGGGAGCAACTGGCTCTCACGAGCAGTTGAGTCTGCCCAAGTTGAGGCTCATGGGAGCAATCGCTGATGGAGTGGAAGCGAACTGGGAGCAGTTCTTCCTCGATCAACTCCATCAGGCGGGATTGGACAAGATCACGCGTGACGAGAAGAAAAAGCACATATCTGTCAGTGCCATCTTACCATTTGGCACAAGATTGTCAATGTTGATTGCTCATGCGTGCCATGGGTACACTTTTGACTTTGAGGACAACCTTTCCTCAAAGAAGGTCATGTTTTCATCACTGAGTGACACCTATTCAGTGCTAGGGCTGACTGATCCCAATGCGAAAGCTAAGGGTCAGGCCAGAAAGCCAGCTGGGACGGCCAAGAGAGTGGCAACCAGCCTCATTGAAAAGGTGGATGAGCTCCTTGAGAGGAGTAAGGAGGCTGAGAAGGCTGTTGCTGAGGAGGTGGAGCATCCTGTTGTGGGCGCGGCTGAGAAGAAGGAGAGGAGGGTGAAAATCGTGCTGTCAGGGAAGAGCACGAAGACAGGGACTGAGTCAGATCCCAAGAAGGCCGGGACTGAGGCTGAGGGAACTGATGATGACGTCAGTATAGAGAGCGCTCAGGGAAAGAGGCCCCTGAAGAGACTTAGGAGGGGAGTAAAGAAGTCTCCTGCTAAGAAACTCCCTGAATTGAGTGAGAGGGAGAAGTCAAGCTCTCCTGGAGCCTCTGACTTAGAGGAGGTGAGAAAGACTGTCGAGACGGCTGAGTCATTGCAGCCTGAGACAGCATCCACACAAACACCCCCACATCCTGAAACCCAAACACCTTTCATCCCTGACCCCGCACCTCAAACTCCCCAACTCCCCCAACCTTCAGAGCCAAATTACCCTACTGAGTCAGTGCCATCAACCTCACTTACAATTGAGCCTGACCAGTTAGCCGAGCCAAACCTTCCCAACCCTTCAGATTTTCCCTCATACCCCAATCCCAAAGACTGTCCCAAATCTATTTCAACAGAAGAGGATGTGTTCCTTGAAATAGAGGAGGAGGAGCTGGATGAGCACATGGCGGGAGGTATACTGGAGAATACACTCAGGGGGAATGCCACGGAGTGGGCAGGAAAGTGCTGGCCTGGGCTGTACAAATACACTGAATTGCTGGCATATGTGGTGGAGCTCAAAGTTTGGTTGGACTTTAAACAATCAAACATGCAGGAGCAACATATGCTAGTAGACGCATGCGGCTGGGAACATTGGGAGACGGAGGAGGCCAAGATCTGCTCATTCTTTGGCCTGACAAGCTGGCTTCAACTTTTGAACTTCGACAACCTGAAGAAGCTTGTGGCTGAAATGATGGCCAAGAGCAAGGCTGATCTTCTCTCCGTTGAAGAGAAGGAGGATGATGAGGAGGATGATGACGCTCAAGGTGGAGCTGTGGAAAAGGCAGTGGAAGAGACTGCAAGGGAAGTTGATGAGATGGACTCTGAGCCTCAGGCTCAGGGGGAAGGTGAGAAGAACACTGGTGCCAAGGGTGGACCAGTGGCTGAGGATGTTGTGAACATCTCAGCTGCCAATGAGACATCTGTCGATGAAGGGATTCCCTACCCTGAGACACGAGAGGAAGATGTTGAGGCATTCAAGGAGACTCTCAGTTCCGAAGGACAAGTTCCTAAGGTTCAAGTTAGCTTAGCTGAGCCTGAGGAGGCGGCTATGACTACTTCACAACTGCCTTCAGTGTACCTTGAAGAAGGGACTGATGCTGCAGGGGCTGACAAGGGAAAGCAGCCAATCACTGATGAGGCCGCTGATGATGAAGATGTGGTCATAACCGGGGTCGGCCGTGCTGAGTTTACAAGCATAGTGGAGGTCAAACAGGAGAAAACCTCGGAAAATCTAGCTGAACTTCAGGAGGAAGTAATGAGGCTACGTGCTGAAAAAGATGAAGACTCCAAAGCCCTGGCGAAACACATCAGGTGGACAAAGTCAGCTTACAACACCCTTGCCAACAGGGAGCTGATCTTGTTAAAGCGCACAATGACTGACACGGCCAAGTCAGTGAAGAATGAGAGGAAGCGCACAAAGAAGATGCTCAGGGACACTCTCAAGAAACTTGAAGAGAGAGATGCGATCAGGGACGAAAAGATGAATCAGGCAGTGGACAGGCTTGCAGTTCAGACTGGAGCTATTGTCACTCAGGCCTTGGAGGACTCAGCGTCCAAGTTGGAGCTGGAGTCAGGGAAGCTGGATCGCACATCTCAATCAGTGGCGGACATCTTGGCTAAAGCCACTGAGGAGTCTGTGAAGATACTGACTGAGGTTAGCAGAGTCAGCGGTGAGTCCTCGAAGGTGGAAGAAAGGATCACCAAGGCTGAACAAAGTCTCCAACTCTCTATGGAGGTCTTTGAGAAGAAAGTCAATGCTGCCATCAGTTCCGTATCCTTTGCAGGGACTGGGATTTCAATGGGAGTTGAGTTATTGAAGGAGGGAATCAATGATGTCCATTCCCTAGCTTCCTTCGTAATCAACAGCGGATCTGACGCATTCCCATCTGAGGCCAATGATGATGCCAAAAAGGGGGAAAAGAAGAAGAAAAGATCCCGCCCTGAGGCATCTGAGGCAGTTAGTCAAGGAGAGACCGTCCTAGCTGATCCTGAAGCCAATCCTGATGGAAACATTCTAAGGATAAGGAAGTCAGCTAGGTTAGCGGCAGTGGAGAAGGAAGGAGAACAATTAGTTGCCAAGCTGAGGGAGGAGGCAACAAAGGCAAAGGCTAATGAACCTTCAAAGCAACAACCTGAGCCAGTCCAAAGATCATCACCCATGAGCTCAAGGAAGAATCCCATCACTTACTCAGGTGAGTTAGTTGCGGAGCTATGTGCTGAAGCATGGGGAGATCAACCTGAAAAGACTGAGGCTATGCGCAGAGCTGAAATTGCTCAGAAGGAGAAGATGCGCATTTTGGAGAAGAAGGTTGAGAAGCTGACGGATATCACTGAGCTTCAACAACGTGAACTAGATGATGCAGTGATCAGCTTGCTAAGGAGGAAGAAGGCGAAGCCTGAGCCAAGGAAGTACAGAAAGAAGCCAACAGTTAGGAAGGCAACAATTCTTCAAGTCAGTAGGCCAGAATCAGGAGCAAGGGAAGCTTTTGTTGATGAGTTCGTCTCAGAGACTTTAAAGGAGTTTTGGACTGATGCAAGGGATGAATTTGTCAGGCTATGGTTTGTTGTGAAGAAGTGGGGCGACACTGACGATATTGATGCCCACTTCACTGACTATATGATGGACAATCATCCTGAGCTATTTCAGAAGATCTTGGAGGAGGCTGAGGCAGCTAAAGTCCAAGTGAAGGCTCCTGAGTTCATCATTCGAGCTCCTCCCTTGATTCCTGGAACTCTAAAGCATGACACTAAGGCCATAATGATGGAAGTCTTGAAGATAGCTAGAACTGAAGGATATGTGAACCAACCTGGAAGACTTGACGAGCTAAAGGCAAGAGTTTATGCAGGATATGGACTCAAGCCTGAAATGAGATTAGTCTAGGTGTTCACAGGCTTCTTTGTAATAGATTAGATTCATTGTAATCGTTTCCACATCTATCAATGAAATCTATTACTTTTGCCCACAGACAAAAACTCATTGTCTTTTTGGCTTGTTTAAATTCTGTACTTTATCAAGAACTGCTCTAACACTGTCTTATCTTATAGATAGGATTGTCCCATTTCCTCTATGTGTTTTGAGGATCTTTTCAGTGTTTTGGCATCATCAAAAAGGGGGAAATTGTTGGGACATTGTCAGTTTTGATTTAGATCCCAAAAGCCCCTGAAAAGATGATTGCCTTAATCTGTCTTTGTCAGGCTAGTCTTGGTTAGGATTAGTACTTAGTCATTTTACACTTCACAGGTACTCAGTGAGAGGAGAACTCACTGGAGACAATCAAGACTCAGAGCCTGAAGACGAAGAGCACCATCCTGAACTTATGGCAGTCTTCTAAGCTGGCTGAGTAAGTGTCAGTGATGAAGAGTATGACCCTGAGGTTATTACTAACTCAGTCCTGAAGGGAACAGGTTGTCACTGAGTAAATGGGAAGACTTGGAGTAGAGCCAAGCAATGCAAAAGGAATTTCAGCGTCAGGACAAGACCGGTGAGCTCAAGACAAAATGAACTTAATAAGACAAGCCTGAAGCCCTGGAATAAGTTCTGACATTCTCACCAACCTGATGACGTGGACCAATCCGAGGAGGACACGCACGTACGGAACCTGACACATAGACTGAATTCAGACTGCATATTCAACGGGCAAGCATTTAATGTGCATTAAATGCAAATACCAAATCCATGCAAAGGCGGCTGCTGCATAGAGATATGTCCGTTTGAAGCCCCTCTACATAGATGGCTAGAAGGCTATCTCTCCAACGGATAGTTTTTCAAACCACCTATAAATACAGAAGGCCTTGAACCCATTCAAGGTTACGGGAAATTTCCAAGCCAGAAATTACTCAAAACTCTCAAGCAATCAAAGCATTCAGCCTTTAAGAGAAACACTCGAAACCTTCTAAATTTCCCAAGTGTTTCTTAGCAACTGAGAGCTATTCTGTATTCCAAGAGCTAATTAGAATTATCTTAAGCTTAGAGAGATTATCCAATCCTTAGCACAGCTTTGACTTGTAAGGATAATCTCAACTTAGTTGGAATCCAAACTGAAACCAAAACCCTAAGTTAGGCTTGTTGGGAGTAAGTCGGTTAGTGTGATAGTAAGAGGAGTTTGTATAGATCAGTGAGGTAACTGGTCTTGGTGCACCTTGGCACGTTAAAAACAAGAATCCCTTGAGTGGATTTCCTGTTAAGTCAGGCCGTGGACGTAGGAGCTTGAGACTCTGAACCACGTTAAACTCCTTGTGTTCTTACTGCTTTGACATTGTGCATACCTGCCATATTACTTATTCATTCATTGCATTCAAGCTTATCAGGTCTGAATCAATCAACCTGACATTCTAAAGAACACTGCCTTACTAAACACTTCTAAGTTTTGAGTAAAACAAGTTTTCAGAAAGCAAACTAAACAGGACTTTAAACCATCAGGGCTCAAACATTTCCGCACTGAACTTGAACTGATAGTTAGCCAACTGACCCGCACCAAGTGTAGTCAGTGGGTGTATTATCAGCTCCTAGTTCTTTACCACTCTGAGTGAAGGGGACTCAGTCAGTTTAAGTTTAAAAAAAATCGGTATACGTGTATTCCCCCCCCCCATACACGTATTCCTCAGTCTTGTACCGGGACCAACATCTATATACTAATCATAAAATATATATCGAGTAATCGATACGTAAATTCGTTTCTTAAAGAAACGTTCATTTTTCAACTTATAACTTATGAAATAAATTACTATACTTAAGGACTATAGTAATTTCTATATCAAATACTTTAAGACATAAAATAAAGAACATATAAAAATTATAAAATCTCAAGAATAAACATGTATTGAGCAAATAATATGTTAATTGTAAGTATCGAGTAAATAAAACACATAAACGTGTCTTGGCATAAATTTGGATGTAAATGCGTCACATTGATTCATGAAGAATTATAAAGCATTTAATAAAGCAAATAAGATCATGAAAACCTAGGGTATTACACCTCGTATTATAAAGCACAGATTAGCCTCGTGAAAAGAGTCTCGCCTCCACACACGAGCACATAGGAATTATCAACTTGGTGGCACGTAGGGAATCATACCCTACCAAATCCAGCATGTCTCAAAGGTCACCGAACCCGAATTGAGGAAAATATTTCCAGCAAAGTCTCCACTATCTAAGATCCACCGGGGTACCCGAGCCATCGTACCAACTGACTCGGGGGCAAAGTTTGTAACCTCTTACACAGCGAGGGTCAAAACTCATTAGAAGAAAAATCAAGATTTAACTCCGACTAAAGTCAGACCCCAATCTTGGGGGCAATTGTTGTAGCACAAATTATCCCATAGTGTGCTCTAATCCCGGCCCGAAACCGGGGTCCAGTAAGACTATGGTTCAGAGCCCGCCACGTCTCCGGAGCCAGCCATATTTGAAGAACGGAGCTCGCCTTATCGGCATGGTCCACGAAACAGCCCGCCTTATCGGCGTGGTCCATAGATCCCGAGACAACCCTGACCGTACGAATATTAGATCCGCTCTCAACATATGGGTCGACATCGAAGAACTACCAGATAAAGATGTTTAATGTAAATTAGGTCTTAGATCAACATATGGGTCGACATCGAAGAACTACTAGATAAATTCGTGTTCATACTACTTTACTTATTTTATCCGATAAAAGCCACATAAAAGTTCATTCGAATATGAATTGGGTAACAACACAGATTACATTCGAGTGATAATTATATTTTAAGAATATCAGTGCTCACTACTCCATGTGTAGTGGGGCAAACACCAAAATGCATCACATTGTCATACAAAAAATAGAAACAAGATACGAACACTAGGGCTATGTTCTTTTTGGGTTTTAAGTGGTTTTTAAAAATTGGTTTTTGAAAACCAATTATTTTTGTAATCCATGGGATTTTTAAAATCCTTGTTCTTTTTTGGCTTTGAGTAGGGTAAGTTTTAACTTTATTATGTAAAAAGTGAAGGAGTGTTGTATAGGTTATTTATAGGGTTGTAGGATTAGGATTTCAAAAACCTAATTTTAAAACTCAAACTAGAATGGGTTTTGGATTTCAAAATCCAAATCCAGTTTTTAAAACTAAAAAATAACATAGCCTAGGTAATTGAATAACCATGAACATTAAACCAATATGTTCTTGATTAACACCAAGAGTATCAGAACTGCCCCACAATCGTTGATTTCCTAGGAAAAGAGTCTGAAGTTTTTTCTTATTTATAGACCACAACTGGCTCATAGATACCCATGTACTTCGGTATTGAATTGTCTGTCTTGATTTCAATAGGGCTCATAATGCACATCTGTTTAATCGGAACCATTTGGCAAGCACCAATGTGAAAAATCATCCTTTTGAAAATTATAGTACAACTTCCCTAGGTTTTATCTTGCGTGGTTTAAATATATGTGTGTTGGTCGTTGACATTTACGACATAACGATGTTGAGTACCTCAGACAAGATTCATTTCTCGTGTAGTTGCTAGGTGAAGACATATTATGCAAATATGAATGGATAAATCAGTATTTCTGATGTTGTGATTAACATTATTCTAATTTCTCTTAGTGGGTTGACTTATATTCTTTCATTGCAGCTATATGAATGTAACAAATATAGTCGGATACTATGCAATGTTAAGTACTACTTACAGAAAAATCATAACACAACCAAATACATTCAAATTATTGCTCTTCTGAAGCTATCCCATTAACACGTCCACCACAACTTTGCACCAGTCATATTGCCGAATTGTGCTGCTGCGGTTAGTGGCGAACTTACTTTGGGAAAAAATATATTAGTAGCTTATATGCAGTGGGAAGGTCATCTAGGTCTCCAAGTAAACAATATAATGTAAAAAATAGATGAGTTGTGTCCAGGGTACAATACAGCAGTCATCAAATATAGGCGCACAAAACGTTCTACATCAACTGCAATATATTCATTTTCCATTCTAACAACATCAACTAGTTTATCATGTACATTTTTTAACAACACATATTTACCCCGATTACCAGCTAACTCATGCTCAAAATATCAATTAACTCATCGAGAATACCCATAATCCATTAATCTAAGTGGTACTGGCAATGATCCAAAACTAACACACAGTACAAGGTTCACATCCATACTAGTAAAATTTAATCCTTTCCACTCCCAATGAAAAAATTATCAGACGAGACACCAAAGGTAGAAGTCACATTACGAATGTCATCCTCATTTTTATATATTGACTTTGGAGAGGAGAAAGCTTCGGTGGTAATGGCAGAGAGTTTTGGTGTAGGTTTTTCAAAATTTTACGGATAAAAAAAAGAAAGTTTTGGTGTTGGGATTTTCTACCTAAAACCTTTCTATACTTATTTATTTTAAAATAGTAATTAATTTTATTTCACATTGTTAAAAAAAAATTACCGACGGAGAAATCCATCGGTAATTTGCGACCAACCTCTTGTGCGTCGATAAATTCTATATTGTAGAAACCAAAGTCATTTACGACCAATATTTCGTCTGTAGGTGGTCGGTAAATGTGTTCGTCGTTAAAATGATCTATAAATACTGACGGAAATTAATTTATTGGTAATTTCGTGAGTAACTTTTTTAAATTGAAATTTATCGATAATTCGTCGAAAATACCTACGGAATTATGGCCATCGGTAATTATGTCGGTATTTCATAATTTTTTTGTAGTGGGATTTTACACTCTTTCAAAGAATAAATATTTTAAACATGAGTGCAACATAATAGTCAATAGATGTTTTGAATCTCATAGTCTTTGAATGGAGAAAATTTACAAAGTTTTCTACTGGGGATTATGGGATTATGCCATTCTCACTCACTTTAGCCTTATTAGAATGATTCTGAAATGGGAGGTGGGATCTTTATTTCTTGGGAGTGTGAAAAGACAATAAGATGGCGTCGTTAAGGATAATCTCAAGATATTATCTCAAAATATTGATTTTATGCTTCTTCCAAGTGTTTTCATGGCTGAATATTGTGTATTTTGTGAAAGACTCCTCGAGTCTAGCGCCACTCAGTTTGTTATGTGTTTCATCTTTTATTTCATTCTCTGTCCCTAATGTTCACAACGTCTAATTTATCATGCAAGCTTAGTTGTGGTAATGTACCATATCTTTTCGAGCACGACAACAAACACTTTTAAGGTCCTTTTCTAAATTTTAATCGATCTCGAAGACATGCGTGGTAGGAAACAAGTTTGAAAAAATATATTTGCAGAATACCTTAATTGCTTGGCTAAATTAACATGAATAAGAATATAAGTGTTTTCCATCCATGAGTGAACACTTCATAGCTGTCTCGTTAAATTTAGGTGAGTTTTTATTTTTTAACATATATTGAAGATTATGTTGGGACGTAAATTGACTTAGAGAAACATGTTGATGATCTTATAAACTAAGATAGTATGAATTCATGGAGTAATTGTTTATAAAAATAATTTTGACTTGAGAGTTTCAAAAAGTCATAAAGCAGATGAATGTAATGTTGGGATCTTAAAATAGTCAGGAAGTTGATATGTTTAATTGGATTAGTACATTAATTAATGTTTTAGGTCTTACCACTTTTTAATTAATGTGTTAAATAAAATGGTAACCCCCTCTATTTCTTGGGTAGCTGAGGTAAAATTAACATGCACCTCAACATGTTCATATACAAAAAAAGGAGTTGCATCTGGATTCCAGCTTTTACGTGATTGTATCGAATGTCTTGGCTTATATTTGAGGAGGAGATATTTTCAGTGAAAAGAAAAATCTATGGAAGAAATGAGAGGTAAAATGTATATTGTTATACCTCAACTACTACATGACTAGGGATATTTCTTTGAACTACTTTGTTATAACTTTCTCTT
Source organism: Ballota nigra (assembly GCA_947034835.1). Classification (NCBI taxonomy): domain Eukaryota; kingdom Viridiplantae; phylum Streptophyta; class Magnoliopsida; order Lamiales; family Lamiaceae; genus Ballota; species Ballota nigra. The sequence goes on along the minus strand of OX344729.1, from coordinate 32,999,341 downwards.
TTTTTTTTTGTTACATGACATTACATGACTAGGGATATCACTATCAATAGGGATCATCATGCACATCTGTTTAATCGGAACCAATGGCAAGCACCAATGTGAAAAATCATCCTTTTGACAATGATAGTACTACTTCCCTAGGTTTTATCTTTTATGGTTTAAATATATGTATGTTGGTCGTTGATATTTACGACATAACGACGTTGAGTACTTCAGACAAGATTCATTTCTCGTGTAGTTTCTAGGTGAAGACATATTATGCAAATATGAATGGATAAATCCGTGTTTCTAATGTTGTGATTAACATTATTCTAATTTCTCTTAGTGGGTTGAATTATGTTCTTTCATTGCAGCTACATGAATGTAACAAATATAGTCGGATACTATGCAATGTTAAGTACTACTTACAGAAAAATCATAATACAACCAAATACATTCAAATTATTGCTCTTCGGAAGCTATCCCATTAACACGTCCACCACAACTTTGCACCAGTCATATTGCTGAATTGTGCTGCTGCAGTTAGTGACGAACTTACTTTGGGAAAAAATATATTAGTAGCTTATATGTAGTGGGAAGGTCATCTAGTTTTCCAAGTAAACAATATAATGTAAAAAAAAAAATAGATGAGTTATGTCCAGGGGACAATACAACAGTCATCAAATATAGGCGCACAAAACGTGCTACATCAACTGCACTATCTTCATTTCTCATTCTAACAACATCAATTAGCATATCATGCACATTTTTTTAACAACACATATTTACCCCGATTACCAGCTAACTCATGTTCAAAATATCAATTAACTCATCGAGAATACCCATAATCCATTAATCTAAGTGGTACTGGCAATGATCCAAAACTAACACCCAATATAAGGTTCACATCCAAACTAGTAAAACTTAATCTTTTCCACTCCCAATGACAAAATTATCGGACGAGACATCAAAGGTAGAAGTCACATTACGAATGTCATCCTCATTTTTATATATTGACTTTGGAGAGGAGCAAGCTTCGATGGTAATGGCAGAGTGTTTTGGTGTAGGTTTTTCAAAATTTTACTGATAAAAAAAAAGAAAGTTTTGGTGTTGGGATTTTCTACCTAAAACCTTTCTATAGTACTTTATTTTAAAATAGTAATTAATTTTTTTTCACATTGTTAAAAAAATAAAAAATAAAATTACCGACGGAGAAATCCATCGGTAATTTGCGACCAACCTCTTGTGCGTCGATAAATTCTATATTGATGAAACCAAAGTCATTTACGACCAACATTCCATCTGTAGGTGGTCGGTAAATGTGTTCGTCGTTAAAATGATCTATAAATACCGATAGAAATTAATCTATTGGAAATTTCATGGGTAATTTTTTTAAATTGAAATTTGTCGATAATTCATTGGAAATACCAACGGAATTATGGCCGTTGGTAATTATGTCGGTATTTCATAATTTTTTTGTAGCAGGGGATTGTCACTCTTTCAAAGAATAAATATTTTGAACATGAGTGCAACATAATAGTCAATAGATGTTTTGAATCTCATAGTCTTTGAATGGAGAAAAATTGCAAAGTTTTCTACGGGGGATTATGGGATTGATCCATTCTCACTCACTTTAGCCTTATTACAATGGCTGTGAAGTGGGAGGTCGGATCTTTATTTGTTGGGAGTGTGCAAAGACAATAAGATGGCGTCGTTAAGGATAATCTCAAGATATTATCTCAAATATTGATTTTTATGCTTCTTCCAAGTGTTTCCATGGCTGAATATTGTGTATTTTGTGAACGACTCCTCGAGTCTAGCACCACTCAGTTTGTTATGTGTTTCATCTTTTATTTCATTTTTTATCTCTAATGTTCACAACCTCTAATTTATCATGCATGCATAGTTGTGGTAGTGTATCATGTCTTTTCTAGCACGTCAACAGACACTTTTAAGGTCCTTTTCTAAATTTTAATCGATCTCAAAGACATGCGTGGCAGGAAACAAGTTAGAACGAATATACTTGAAGAATACCTTAATTGTTTGACTAAATTAACATGAGTAAGAATATAAGTATTTCTCATCCATGAGTAAACACTTCATAGATGTCTCGTTAAATTTAGGTAAGTTTTTATTTTTGAACATATATTTGAAGATTATGTTTGGACGTAAATTGACTTAGATAAACCTTTTGATGATCTTATAAACTAAGATAGTAAGAATTCATGGAGTAATTGTTTATAAAAATAATTTTGAAATGTGTGTTTCAAAAAGTAATAAAGCAGATGAATGTTATGTTGTGATCTTAAAATAGTCAGGAAGTTGATATGTTTAATTGGATTAGTATATCCAATAATGTTTTAGGTCTTACCACTTTCTAATTTATGTGTTAAATAAAATGGTAACCCCCTTTATTTCTTGGGTAGCTGAGGCAAAATTAACATGCAACTCAACATGTTCATATACAAGAAAAAAGTAGTTGCATCTGAATTCCAGCTTTTATGTGATTGTATCGAATGTCTTGGCTTATATTTGAGTGGGAGATTTTTTCAGTGAAAAGAAAAATCTATGGAAGAAATGAGAGGTAAAATGTATATTGTTATACCTCAACCACTACATGACTAGGGATATTTCTTTGAACTGCTTTGTTATCACTTTCTCTTTTTTTTTTTTTTTTGTTACATGACATTACATGACTAGGGATATCACTTTCAATAGGGATCATCATGCACATCTGTTTAATCGGAACCAATGGCAAGCACCAATGTGAAAAATCATCCTTTTGACAATGATAGTACTACTTCCCTAGGTTTTATCTTTTATGGTTTAAATATATGTATGTTGGTCGTTGACATTTACGACAAAACGACGTTGAGTACTTCAGATAAGATTCATTTGCCGTGTAGTTGCTAGGTGAAGACATATTATGCAAATATGAATGGATAAATCAGTGTTTCTGATGTTGTGATTAACATTATTCTAATTTCTCTTAGTGGGTTGAATTATGTTCTTTCTTTGCAGCTACATGAATGTAACAAATATAGTCGGATACTATGCAATGTTATGTACTACTTACAGAAAAATCATAATACAACCAAATACATTCAAATTATTGCTCTTCTGAAGCTATCCCATTAACACGTCCACCACAACTTTGCACCAGTCATATTGCCGAATTGTGCTGCTGCAGTAAGTGGCGAACTTACTTTGGGAAAAAATATATTAGTAGCTTATATGCAGTGGGAAGGTCATCTAGGTCTCCAAGTAAACAATATAATGTAAAAAAAATAGATGAGTTGTGTCCAGGGGACAATTCAACAGTCATCAAATATAGGCGCACAAAACGTGCTACATCAACTGCACTATCTTCATTTCCCATTCTAACAACATCAATTAGCATATCATGCACATTTTTTAATAACACATATTTAACCCGATTACCAGCTAACTCATGTTCAAAATATCAATTAACTCATCGAGAATACCCATAATCCATTAATCTAAGTGGTACTGGCATTGATCCAAAACTAACACCCAATATAAGGTTCACATCCATACTAGTAAAACTTAATCTTTTCCACTCCCAATGACAAAATTATTGGACGAGACATCAAAGGTAGAAGTCATATTACGAATGTCATCCTCATTTTTATATATTGACTTTGGAGAGGAGCAAGCTTCGGTGGTAATGGCAGAGTGTTTTGGTGTAGGTTTTTCAAGATTTTACTGATAAAAAAAAGAAAGTTTTGGTGTTGGGATTTTCTACCTAAAACCTTTCTATAGTACTTTATTTTAAAATAGTAATTAATTTTTTTCACATTGTTAAAAAAAAAAAAAAAAATTACTGACGGAGAAATTCATCGGTAATTTGCGACCAACCTCTTGTGCATCGATAAATTCTATATTGATGAAACCAAAGTCATTTACGACCAACATTCCATCTGTAGGTGGTCGGTAAATGTGTTCGTCGTTAAAATAATCTATAAATACCGATAGAAATTAATCTATTGGTAATTTCATGGGTAATTTTTTTAAATTGAAATTTGTCGATAATTCATTAGAAATACCAACGGAATTACGGTCGTTGGTAATTATGTCGGTATTTCATAATTTTTTGTAGTAGGGGATTGTCACTCTTTCAAAAATAAATATTTTGAACATGAGTGCAACATAATAGTCAATAGATGTTTTGAATCTCATAGTCTTTGAATGGAGAAAAATTGCAAAGTTTTCTATGGGGGATTATGGGATTGAGCCATTCTCGCTCACTCTAGCCTTATTACAATGGCTGTGAAGTGGGAGGTGAGATCTTTATTTCGTGGGAGTGTGCAAAGACAATAAGATGGCGTCGTTAAGGATAATCTCAAGATATTATCTCAAATATTGATTTTTATGCTTCTTCCAAGTGTTTCCATGGCTAAATATTGTGTATTTTGTGAACGACTCCTCGAGTCTAGCACCACTCAGTTTGTTATGTGTTTCATCTTTTATTTCATTTCTTATCTCTAATGTTCACAACCTCTAATTTATCATGCACGAATAGTTGTGGTAATGTATCATGTCTTTTCTAGCACGACAACAAACACTTTTAAGGTCCTTTTCTAAATTTTAATCGATCTCAAAGACATGCGTGGCAGGAAACAAGTTAGAACAAATATACTTGGAGAATACCTTAATTGTTTGACTAAATTAACATGAATAAGAATATAAGTATTTCTCATCAATGAGTAAACACTTCATAGCTGTCTCGTTAAATTTAGGTGAGTTTTTATTTTTGAACATAAATTGAAGATTATGTTTGGACGTAAATTGACTTAGATAAACTTTTTGATGATCTTATAAACTAAGATAGTATGAATTCATGGAGTAATTGTTTATAAAAATAATTTTGAAATGTGTGTTTCAAAAAGTCATAAAGCAGATGAATGTTATGTTGTGATCTTAAAATAGTCAGGAAGTTGTTATGTTTAATTGGATTAGTACATCAAATAATGTTTTAGGTCTTACCACTTTTTAATTTATGTGTTAAATAAAATGGTAACCCCCTCTATTTCTTGGGTAGTTGAGGCAAAATTAACATGCACCTCAACATGTTCATATACAAGAAAAAAGTAGTTGCATCTGGATTCCAGCTTTTACGTGATTGTATCGAATGTCTTGGCTTATATTTGAGTGGGAGATATTTTCAGTGAAAAGAAAAATCTATGGAAGAAATGAGAGGTAAAATGTATATTGTTATACCTCAACTGCTACATGACTAGGGATATTTCTTTGAACTACTTTGTTATCACTTTTTTTTTTTTTTTTTGTTACATGACATTACATGACTAGGGATATCACTTTCAATAGGGATCATCATGCACATCTGTTTAATCAGAACCAATGGCAAGCACCAATGTGAAAAATCATCCTTTTGACAATGATAGTACTACTTCCCTAGGTTTTATCTTTTATGGTTTAAATATATGTATGTTGGTCGTTGACATTTACGACAAAACGACGTTGAGTACTTCAGATAAGATTCATTTGCCGTGTAGTTGCTAGGTGAAGACATATTATGCAAATATGAATGGATAAATCAGTGTTTCTGATGTTGTGATTAACATTATTCTAATTTCTCTTAGTGGGTTGAATTATGTTCTTTCATTGCAGCTACATGAATGTAACAAATATAGTCGGATACTATGCAATGTTAAGTACTACTTACAGAAAAATCATAATACAACCAAATACATTCAAATTATTGCTCTTCTGAAGCTATCCCATTAACACGTCCACCACAACTTTGCACCAGTCATATTGCCGAATTGTGCTGCTGCAGTAATTGGCGAACTTACTTTGGGAAAAAATATATTAGTAGCTTATATGCAGTGGGAAGGTCATCTAGGTCTCCAAGTAAACAATATAATGTAAAAAAAATAAATGAGTTGTGTCCAGGGGACAATACAACAGTCATCAAATATAGGCGCACAAAACGTGCTACATCAACTGCACTATCTTCATTTCCCATTCTAACAACATCAATTAGCATATCATGCACATTTTTTTAACAACAGATATTTAACCCGATTACCAGCTAACTCATGTTCAAAATATCAATTAACTCATCGAGAATACCCATAATCCATTAATCTAAGTGGTACTGGCAATGATCCAAAACTAACACCCAATATAAGGTTCACATCCATACTAGTAAAACTTAATCTTTTCCACTCCCAATGACAAAATTATCGGACGAGACATCAAAGGTAGAAGTCACATTACGAATGTCATCCTCATCTTTATATATTGACTTTGGAGAGGAGCAAGCTTCGCTGGTAATGGCAGAGTGTTTTGGTGTAGGTTTTTCAAAATTTTACTGATAAAAAAAAAGAAAGTTTTGGTGTTGGGATTTTCTACCTAAAACCTTTCTAAAGTACTTTATTTTAAAATAGTAATTAATTTTTGTCACATTGTTAAAAAAATAAAAATAAAAATTACTGACGGAGAAATCCATCGGTAATTTGCGACCAACCTCTTGTGCATCGATAAATTCTATATTGATGAAACCAAAGTAATTTACGACCAACATTCCATCTGTAGGTGGTCGGTAAATGTGTTCGTCGTTAAAATGATCTATAAATACCGATATAAATTAATCTATTGGTAATTTCATGGGTAATTTTTTTAAATTGAAATTTGTCGATAATTCATTAGAAATACCAACGGAATTACGGTCGTTGGTAATTATGTCGGTATTTCATAATTTTTTGTAGTAGGGGATTGTCACTCTTTCAAACAATAAATATTTTGAACATGAGTGCAACATAATAGTCAATAGATGTTTTGAATCTCATAGTCTTTGAATGGAGAAAAATTGCAAAGTTTTCTATGGGGGATTATGGGATTGAGCCATTCTCGCTCACTCTAGCCTTATTACAATGGCTGTGAAGTGGGAGGTGGGATCTTTATTTCTTGGGATTGTGCAAAGACAATAAGATGGTGTCGTTAAGGATAATCTCAAGATATTATCTCAAATATTGATTTTTATGCTTCTTCCAAGTGTTTCCATGGCTGAATATTGTGTATTTTGTGAACGACTCCTCGAGTCTAGCACCACTCAGTTTGTTATGTGTTTCATCTTTTATTTCATTTCTTATCTCTAATGTTCACAACCTCTAATTTATCATGCACGCATAGTTGTGGTAATGTATCATGTCTTTTCTAGCACGACAACAAATACTTTTAAGGTCATTTTCTAAATTTTAATCGATCTCAAAGACATGCGTGGCAGGAAACAAGTTAGAACGAATATACTTGGAGAATACCTTAATTGTTTGACTAAATTAACATGAATAAGAATATAAGTATTTCTCATCCATGAGTAAACACTTCATAGCTGTCTCGTTAAATTTAGGTGAGTTTTTATTTTTGAACATAAATTGAAGATTATGTTTGGACGTAAATTGACTTAGATAAACTTTTTGATGATCTTATAAACTAAGATAGTATGAATTCATGGAGTAATTGTTTATAAAAATAATTTTGAAATGTGTGTTTCAAAAAGTCATAAAGCAGATGAATGTTATGTTGTGATCTTAAAATAGTCAGGAAGTTGATATGTGTAATTGGATTAGTACATCAAATAATGTTTTAGGTCTTACCACTTTTTAATTTATGTGTTAAATAAAATGGTAACCCCCTCTATTTCTTGGGTAGTTGAGGCAAAATTAACATGCACCTCAACATGTTCATATACAAGAAAAAAGTAGTTGCATCTGGATTCCAGCTTTTACGTGATTGTATCGAATGTCTTGGCTTATATTTGAGTGGGAGATATTTTCAGTGAAAAGAAAAATCTATGGAAGAAATGAGAGGTAAAATGTATATTGTTATACCTCAACTACTACATGACTAGGGATATTTCTTTGAACTACTTTGTTATAACTTTCTCTTTTTTTTTTTGTTACATGACATTACATGACTAGGGATATCACTATCAATAGGGATCATCATGCACATCTGTTTAATCGGAACCAATGGCAAGCACCAATGTGAAAAATCATCCTTTTGACAATGATAGTACTACTTCCCTAGGTTTTATCTTTTATGGTTTAAATATATGTATGTTGACCGTTGACAATTACGACATAACAACGTTGAGTACTTCAGACAAGATTCATTTCTCGTGTAGTTGCTAGGTGAAGACATATTATGCAAATATGAATGGATAAATCAGTGTTTCTGATGTTGTAATTAACATTATTCTAATTTCTCTTAGTGGGTTGAATTATGTTCTTTCATTGCAGCTACATGAATGTAACAAATATAGTCGAATACTATGCAATGTTAAGTACTACTTACAGAAAAATCATAATACAACCAAATACATTCAAATTATTGCTCTTCTGAAGCTATCCCATTAACACGTCCACCACAACTTTGCACCAGTCATATTGCCGAAATGTGCTGCTGCAGTTAGTGGCGAACTTACTTTGGGAAAAAATATATTAGTAGCTTATATGCAGTGGGAAGGTCATCTAGGTCTCCAAGTAAACAATATAATGTTAAAAAAAATAGATGAGTTGTGTCCAGGGGATAATACAACAGTCATCAAATATAGGCGCACAAAACGTGCTACATCAACTGCAGTATCTTCATTTCCCATTCTAACAACATCAATTAGCTTATCATGCACATTTTTTTAACAACACATATTTACCCCGATTACCAGCTAACTCATGTTCAAAATATCAATTAACTCATCGAGAATACCCATAATCCATTAATCTAATTGGTACTGGCAATTATCCAAACTAACACCCAATATAAGGTTCACATCCATACTAGTAAAACTTAATCTTTTCCACTCCCAATGACAAAATTATCGGACGAGACATCAAAGGTAGAAGTCACATTACGAATGTCATCCTCATTTTTATATATTGACTTTGGAGAGGAGCAAGCTTCGGTGGTAATGGCAGAGTGTTTTGGTGTAGGTTTTTCAAAATTTTACTGATAAAAAAAAAGAACGTTTTGGTGTTGGGATTTTCTACCTAAAACCTTTCTATAGTACTTTATTTTTAAATAGTAATTAATTTTTTTTCACATTGTTAAAAAAATTAAAATAAAATTACCGACGGAGAAATCCATCGGTAATTTGCAACCAACCTCTTGTGCGTTGATAAATTCTATATTGATGAAACCAGTGTCATTTACGACCAACATTCCATCTGTAGGTCGTCGGTAAATGTGTTCGTCGTTAAAATGACCTATAAATACCGACAGCAATTAATCTATTGGTACTTTCATGGGTTATTTTTTTAAATTGAAATTTGTCGATAATTCATTGGAAATACCAACGGAATTATGGCCGTTGGTAATTATATCGGTATTTCATAATTTTTTTGTAGTAGGGGATTGTCACTCTTTCAAAGAATAAATATTTTGAACATGAGTGCAACATAATAGTCAATAAATGTTTTGAATCTCATAGTCTTTGAATGGAGAAAAATTGCAAAGTTTTCTACGGGGGATTATAGGATTGAGCCATTCTCACTCACTTTAGCCTTATTACAATGGCTGTGAAGTGGGAGGTGGGATCTTTATTTCTTAGGAGTGTGCAAAGACAATAAGATGGCGTCGTTAAGGATAATCTCAAGATATTATCTCAAATATTGATTTTTATGCTTCTTCCAAGTGTTTTCCATGGCTGAATATTGTGTATTTTGTGAATGATTCCTCGAGTCTAGCACCACTCGGTTTGTTATGTGTTTCATCTTTTATTTCATTTTTTTATCTCTAATGTTCAAAACCTCTAATTTATCATGCATGCATAGTTGTGGTAATGTATCATGTCTTTTCTAGCACGACAACTAACACTTTTAAGGTCCTTTTCTAAATTTTAATTGATCTCAAAGACATGCGTGGCAGGAAACAAGTTAGAACGAATATACTTGGAGAATACCTTAATTGCTTGACTAAATTAACATGAATAAGAATATAAGTATTTCTCATCCATGAGTAAACACTTCATAGATGTCTCGTTAAATTTAGGTGAGTTTTTATTTTTGAACATATATTGAAGATTATGTTTGGACGTAAATTGACTTAGATAAACCTTTTGATGATCTTATAAACTAATATAGTCAGGAATTTGATATGTTTAATTGGATTAGTACATCAAATAATATTTTAGGTCTTACCACTTTTTAATTTATGTGTTAAATAAAATGGTAACCCCCTCTATTTCTTGGGTAACTGAGGCAAAATTAACATGCACCTCAACATGTTCATATACAAGAAAAAGGTAGTTGCATCTGGATTCCAGCTTTAACGTGATTGTATCGGATGTCTTGCCTTATATTTGAGTTGGAGATATTTTCAGTGAAAAGAAAAATCTATGGTAGAAATGAGAGGTAAAATGTATATTGTTATACCTCAACTACTACATGACTAGGGATATTTCTTTGAACTACTTTGGTATCACTTACTTTTTTTTTTGTTGGGATATGTTTTAGTTTTGATGATTTTCCAAAACAACATGTAATAGGTTTGAAAGCAGTCAGGATAGTATCTTTTGTTTCAGGTCAAGCTAGGTTAGATCTCAGTAGAATAGGCTGTCAGTTGAGAAGAACTCAGTTGAGGGAACACTCAGTTGAGGAGGAATTCAGCGAAGGGGAACTCAGCAACACAGCCTGAGGATATCAAGATGACACCAGGAAGAACTAACCAAAGTCATGCTAGTAACCTGAACCTGAAGAGAAACCTGAAGGATGTCCCACTGAGTGCAAACCTGGCTGATCTAAGCTAAGTCAGGCGGACCACTCAGTGAAGAGCATGATCAGGAGGATCTGTGGTGCACCATGTAGGCCCTGAAGGAGTCAGGCTACTGTGGTCCGGGAAGTTTGTCATTCAGCCTTATGACAAACTTCTTGGAGAGATCTTCAAAGAGTCACTGAACGACAACTACACTGAAGATGTTCAGTCCACTGAAGATCATCAAGTCAGTGAAGGATGAAGCTACCTAAAGTCTGTGGGAACTGGTCAACCCACTGAGTCAAAGATCCGTTGGATGCAGTCCACGTGGACAAATCAGCACAAGGCAGCAAATCTGACACTGACAAGGCCACATTCCAAGAAAAGTGGTTGAAACCATTAATTGTATGGATTCAAATGTAATTTCCTCCAACAGTTACATTTGAATCCACACTTTAAATACGAGCTTATAGCTTCGTTTCAAGTGTGAGTGAAGTAAGAAAAATCAACACCTACGAGCTGTGAAGGTGTGAGTGTTTAGTGCATTATATAGGGAGTTATAAGGAGGCACGATTCACATCTTTTACACTGACCATTAGGGTTCATAGATATACACAAATGAGTGTTCAGCTTGTAACTCATAGCTTAGAGAGGTTTTTCTAATCTTAGCTTAAGGTTAACACATTGTAAAGAAAAATCTCACCTAGTTGGAGAAAACCCAACTGAAACCATAACCATTGTCAGGTTGTTGGTAGTAAGTTGTTTTGTGAGTTAGTAAGGAAGTAAGAAAGATCTGGAGTATAGACCTGGGTGCACCTTGGCACGTTAAAAATAAGAATCCTAGTTAGTGGATTTCCTATTAAATCAGGTCGTGGATGTAAGAGCTTGAGTCTCTAAACCACGTTAAACTGAGCGTACTTATCTTTTAAAGTATTTACTAAAGTGTTGTGAAAATCTGCTCACTGAGAGCATTGCTAAAAGAAAACTTTGGTTAAATATTCAGGTCAGGGAGAATCTTTCTCACTGACCAGTTCAGGCAACACACTCGAGGGTACAGCATCTCGAGTCACTGTGTTACTTAGAGTATGAGTCTCCAAGTCTTCACACTGACTTGGTAGCTCAGCCTCTGAGTAATGCAGTGACTTGATGTGTAATCTCTTGAGTCACTGCCTTGTTATGAGACTGAGCCCTCAAGTCATCACACTGACTTGATGTCTCTGACTCTTAGCAATGCAGTGACTTGAGTATTATTCACTCTTGCTGAACTCCCTGAGGAAAAGGTTTTTTTTTTTAAAAAAAGTTTTGTTCCTGAATTCCTATTTTAGCCCTTCGAAAACAGGACCATCAATTGGTATTAGAGCGGGTTGTTCACATGACCACTGATCCAATTTTGTTAAGAAAAATGGTCAACCGAACAGATCTTAAATATTTTAAACTATGGGAATTTCTGCATATTTCAAACTATTACCTGTGTTCTGACATTCAACTTGTAATAGAAAATCATTTGGTTAGAAGTTTTGGAATCATCAAAAAAAGGGGGAAATTGTTGGGATATGTTTTAGTTTTGATGAATTTCCAAAACAACATGTAATAGGTTTGAAAGCAGTCAGGATAGTATCTTTTGTTTCAGGTCAGGCTAGGTTAGCTCTCAGTAGAATAGGCTGTCAGTTGAGAAGAACTCAGTTGAGGGAACACTCGGTTGAGGGGGAACTCAGCGAGGGGGAACTCAGCAACACAGTCTAAGGATATCAAGATGACACCAAGAAGAACTAACCAAAGACATGCTAGTAACCTGAACCTGAAGAGAAACCTGAAGGATGTCCCACTGAGTGCGAACCTGGATGATCTAAGCTAAGTCAGGCGGACCACTCAGTGAAGAGCATGATCAGGAGGATCTGTGTTGCACTAAGTAGGCCCTGAAGGAGTCAGGCTACTGTGGTCAGGGAAGTTTGTCATTCAGCCTTATGAAAAACCTCTTGGAGAGATCTTGTTGGGACACTGTCAGTTTTGATTAAGATCCCAAAGCCCCTGAAAAGATGTTTGCATTTGCTTTGTCAGGCTAGTCTTGGTTAGGTTTGTACTTAGTCTTTTTACACTTCACAGGTACTCAGTAAGAGGAGCACTTACTGATGACAATCAAGACTCAGAGCCTGAAGACGAAATTTACCATCCTGAACTTATGGCAGTCTCCTAAGCTAGCTGAGTAAGTCTCAGTGATGAAGAGTATGACCCTGAGGTCAGTACTACTCAGTCCTGAAGGGAACAGGATGAAACTGAGTTATTGGGAAGACTTGGAGTAGAGCCAAGCAATGCAAAGGAATGTCAGCGTCAGGACAAGACCGGTGAGCCCAAGACAAAATGAACTTAATAAGACAAGCCTGAAGCTCAGGACTAAGTTCTGACATTCTCACCAACCTGATGATGTGGACCAATCCGGGAAGGACACACACGTACGGAACCTGACAAGAAGACTGAATTCAGACTGCATGTTCAACGGGCAAGCATTTAATGTGCATTTAATGCAACTACAAAATCCATGCAAGGATGGCTGCTGCATGAAGATATGTCCGTTTGAAACCACTCTATATAGATGACTTGAAGGCTATCTCTCCAACGGATAGTTTTTCAAATCACCAATATATACAGAAGACCTTGAACCTATTCAAGGTTACGGGAAATTTTCCAAGCCAGAAATTACTCAAGCTCTAAAGCACTCAAAGCATTCAGCTTAGAAGAAGCACTCGAAACCATCTAAATTTCCCAAGTGTTTCTTAGTTACTGAGAGTCATTCTGTATTCCAAGAGCGAACTAGCATTATCTTAAGCTTAGAGAGATTATCCAATCCTTAGCATAGCTTTGCCTTGCAAGGATAATCTCAACCCAGTTGGAATCCAAACTGAAACCAAAACCCTAAGTTAGGTTTGTTGGGAGTAAGTCAGTTAGTGAGTTAGTAAGTGGAGTTTGTATAGATCAGTGAGGTTAGCTGGTTTAGTGCACCTTGTCACGTTAAAAACAAGAATCCCTTGAGTGGATTTCCTGTTAAATCAGGCCGTGGACGTAGGAGCTTGAGTCTCTGAACCACGTTAAACACCCTGTGTTCTTACTGCTTTGATATTGTGCATACTTGCTATGTTACATATTCATTTATTGCATTCGGTTTATCAGGCTTGAATCAATCAGCCTGATCCTCTAAAAAGAGCACTGCCCTTACTAAACACTATTCAGAATTGAGTAAAACAAGGTTTTCAGAAAGAAAACTAAACAAGACTTTAAACTATCAGGGCTTACGCATTTCCGCACTGAACTTGAACTGATAGTTAGCCAACTGACCCGCACCAAGTGTAGTCAGTAGGTGTGTTATTAGCTCCCAGTTCTTTATCACTCTGAGTGGGGGGGACTCAGTCAGGTTTTAAGTTTGAAAAATTGGTATACGTGTATTCCCCCCCCCCCCCCCCCGCCCATATACATATTCCTCAGTCTTGTACCGGGACCAACAAGTGGTATCAGAGCAGTGGTTCGAAAGACCACTGACTTTGAATACTAATAGTTTCAGAGGAGAACCTGTTGGTGGTCACTGAACAGATCTGAGTTTGCTTTTCATAAAACTTGCATCATCATGACTTCGAGGAGACTTGAAGCTTCATTACCTGAATTCTCTGTATCTAACTTTGTCTATTGGAAGTTCAGATTAGAAGCACATCTCGATGTCATCCATGACCAGATGCCGCATGTTCTTAGGGAAGGACCGATCAAAATCACTGTCCCTAACACCTGAGGTAGAGGATATGATGATCTTGATATTGGTGTACCCATTCCTAAGGAAAGGAAGGATATGACCACTGATGAGATCAAGATGATGGGGCTGGATAATGTGGCCAGGAATATCATCTTGCACACGGTGCCTTTCGAGGAGTCAGCAAGACTGATGAACTTAAAGACGGCAAAGGAGGTTTGGGATGAGCTGACCAGGATGTGCGAGGGGTCAGAGAAGATAAAGGAGAATAAGAGAAACATTGCCATTTAGAAGTTCGAAGCGTTCGAGATGGTGCCTGATGAGACAATCGATCAAATGGAGTCAAGATTCATCAAGTTGATGAATGAGTTGGTGATGCTGGACAAAGATGTTCCAAAGAGAGATGTTGCTTCAAAGATCCTGAATGCCCTTCCTGAGAGATGGGATAATAGTGTAATTATGCTTAAGAATACTCAGGATATGAGCAACATAACTTTTGCTTTACTTTTTTTAGAGCTAAAGGCACTGGAATTTAATCTTAACAAAAGAAAGAAGAAAGTTCAGCCAGAAGAGGAAGAAAAGGAGAAAACTCCTGAGAAAAGCGTGGCGTTCAAGGCCAGGTCTGAACCTGTTGAGTCTACATCAAAGTCACTGATGGAGATGAGCAAGGAAGAGCTTGCTGAGGAGTACAACCTGATGGCCAGACGCTTTGACAAGCTTAATTCTAGGTTTGGTTGTTATAAGAAATTTTATCAGGACTCACATGATAGGAAACCTGAGGGAACCCACCAAAGCTCAAGGAGATATGAAGAAAGGAGAAACACTGACCAGAGGAGAGATCGTGGCGATGAAAGAAGATATTCAGATCCAAAGCCCGATCGAAGAGATGAACAGAGACGTACTCATGATGATAAGCACTCAGGGAAGACTGAAAGCTCATCGAGACAGAGGGAACCTGACTCAAGAAGGAACCCTGAACCAAGGAGAGAAAGAGGAGATGAGCAACCAACATGTTACAACTGTAACAAGATCGGACACTATCAGTATGATTGTCCGAAGTTGAGTGCAAGGGAAAGAGAGGACAGGAGGGCCAAGAGAGACCAGAGACATGCTGACCGGAGAGCCATGCTCGCTGAAGATGCAATTGACTCTGATGGTCCTGAGGAGAGGTCACCTGAACTCTTTTTTGATGATGAGTACGATGATGTCTGCCTTATGGCAAGGGAGGAACCTGAGGTAACATCTAACTCTGTATGTGGTTCTTACACTGGTCAAAATCCTGAGCTCAGCTCAGAGTCAGTTAGAGAAATGAACCTTCAGATCTGTCTGGATCAATTGATGGTTGATTTCTCCAGACTGCAGGAAACTAATGTCTTCTTGGTGGAGGAGAACAAGAAATTGAGTACTGAGGTTCAAAACCTGAATGAACAACTCACCCAGTCTGATCTTAAAGAATCAGCTCAGATTGTGAGACTAACTCAGGAGATTGACTTGATCAATGTTGAGTGTCTCCCAAGAGAGAAGATTCTGAAGGAATTGGCTGAGGAAGAGTTGGTCAGGAAGGAAGAACTGAAAGTACTTAAGAGTAAGTTTGATGACCTCTTTACCAGACATGGAATCCTGAAAAAGCGTGAGGACTCTCTCAAGAAAAAGGTTGCAGCAATGAATAAATCCTCAGTGGCTAGAGAGGAAATAAATAGCAACCAGATGCTTGGGAATGAGAAAAAGGGACTTGGATATGTTCCTAAGAAATCCTCACAAGGTCAGTCCCATGTTGCTTCAGGGAGCAACACTGAGAGGGTATTTGTTCAGGCAGGCCAGAGTGCACCCAAGGTTGTACTCCAGGCTCGTCAAACTGATAAGGGCAAGGAAACTGTTGACACAGTCAGGGTTGCCCCCAAGGTAGCTAAGCCAAAACCCAAGGGAAAGGCAAAGCAACCTAAGGAGGCCCCTGAGAGCTCAGGCCAGGGAAAACCTCAGCGAAAGCAGAGGAAGACTCAGGCCAAGAGTTCTCAGACTGGTCAGCGAGGGTACCATCATGCGTGGCAATACCAACAAGGAAGGCCAAACATGATGACACCCCCGTGGTTTTGGCATCCTGAGGCCTTTAACTGTTTTCCATTCCCTCACTTGCCTAGGGGGAATAGAACATAGGGCCCTTATCAAGAACAAGGCCTAAGACCTGCTGCACCCAGACCTAGGAAGAATAGGAGGCCAGCCCAAAAGGCACCCACTCAGGCTCCTGTGAAGCCTAAGTCTAGCACTCATACACCATCTTCCTCTAAGGCAAAGAAGAAGAAAGTTGTGTATGTTGATGTTTCAGGGAGACAAATTTACCACTCTGAGGCAATTAGGGTTGTTAAGCAAGTCTGGATCCCGAAGGGTACAGCTGACACGATAGGACCCAACACCCAATGGGTACCTAAAGCCTGATTTGCATGCAGGTGGCTGTGGATCACAACAAGAGGAGAGGAGACTCAATCAAAGTTGTTTGGTACCTAGACAGTGGTTGCTCAAGGCACATGACTGGAATGAAGAGTCTTCTCCAAGAATATCAAGCTAAAGATGGTCCACAGGTAACCTTTGGTGATAACTCAAAAGGTGTTACTAAAGGTTTTGGTGTTTTAATAATTGGTACAGTCAGAGTGGAGAATGTGTCCTTTGTGGAAGGACTGAAGCATAACCTGTTGTCAGTAAGTCAATTCTGTGACAAAGGTTTCAGTGTTGAGTTCTCATCGATTATATGTTCAGTCAAAGACAAATCAACCCAAGTGCTTCTATCAGGTATCAGGAAAGGTAACGTTTATCTCGCTGATTGGAGCAGCACTATTCCTAATACTTGTTTTGTTGCTAAAAGCTCTCTAGAGCTCAGTTGGTTATGGCATAAAAGATTAAGCCACCTGAACTTCAAGATTCTTAACAAAATTTCTAGACAGTCACTTATTGAATGTCTACCTAATGAAGTTTTTAGCAAAGATCATGTATGCAAAGCTTGTTAGGAAGGGAATCAGGCCAGAGCGTCATTCAAAGAGAAAGCTTCTCATTCCACTGACAGGATACTTCAGCTCTTGCACATGGATTTATTTGGTCCCATAACACCTGTGAGTATGAATGGTAGAAAATATACCCTTGTGGTTATTGATGATTATTCTAGATATACTTGGGTTATTTTCTTGTTGAATAAGAAGGAAACACAGGTGAAGCTTCCAGAGTTGCTCAGGAGACTCAGCAATGAGAAGAATCAGTCCATTACTAAGATCAGATCTGACAAGGGCACTGAATTTATAAATTCATATATTTCTAACTTTTGTAATGAACTTGGTATAGCTCATGAGACTTTTGCAGCTAGAACCCCACAACAGAATGGTGTCGCTGAAAGAAGGAACAGGACACTGAAGGAAGCTGCAAGGACCATGCTGGCTGAGTCAGGATTGCCCAAGAAATTCTGGGCTGAGGCAATCAACACTGCATGCTACACTCAGAACAGATCCATGCTGAACAAGCAACATGCACAGACCCCATATGAGACATGGAATAAAAGAAAACCTCGTATTTCTTATTTTCATGTATTTGGTTGTAAGTGTTTCATCCTCAACAATGGGAAGACCCAATTGAAAGCTTTTGAAAGTAAATCTGATGAAGGAATATTCTTAGGATATTCTGAAGTTAGTAAAGCCTTCAGGGTTTACAATTGTAGGACCCTTGTTGTGGAAGAATCACCTCATGTTGTTTTTTATGAATCTGCTAATGAGTCTAGGGTAAAAATGTTGAATCGTGATACTGAGGAGGTCACAAGGAGAGTAACAAGGCTGAGCTTGAAGAATCAACCTGATCCCAAGGTCAAGACTGTGCCAATTCCGAGATGGGATGATCATGACGATCAGGATGATGAATCAAGTGCCACTCCTAAGCCCAGCACATCAGGGATTGTTGAGCCTCAGACTGAGGAACAGGCTCAACTTGAGGTAAGTACCATCTATGAAGATGTTGTCGCAGCTGAGACGGTTCCTGAGTCACCTCATCAAGGGGAAATCAATGTTCCTGACATTGAGCTTGTTAATCCCTTTGGTATAGACTCAGGATCATCCCCTTCTGTTCAATTTCCTGAATTTTATGAGCCTGTAGACACTAACATTGCAGGTACTTCAGGAACAACTCCTGGCAAAAGAACATGGCTAGAGGATCATCCCATTGATAAAATCATTGGTGATCCAACTGAGGGAGTCAGGACCAGACGGTTCCATGGTGAGAGTGCATTGTTCTGTTGCTTTCTCTCTGAGCAAGAGCCTCAGAACGTTGAAGAAGCTCTCACTGACTCGAACTGGATCATTGTCATGCAAGAGGAGTTGAATCAGTTCACAAGGAATCGGGTTTGGGAACTGGTGGATAGACCTAGGCATCAAGGTGTAATTGGAACCAAGTGGGTCTTCAAGAACAAGAAGGATGAGAATGGTGTTGTAGTAAGGAACAAAGCTAGACTGGTTGCAAAAGGGTATTGTCAATCTGAGGGAATAGACTATGATGAGACTTTCGCTCCAGTGGCTAGGTTGGAAGCTATCAGGTTGTTCCTTGCATATGCAACATATAAGAAGTTCAAGGTGTATCAAATGGATGTCAAGAGTGCCTTCCTGAATGGTGTACTCAATGAAGAGGTATATGTTGAACAACCTCCTGGGTTTGAGGTTGGAGATAGCGTATACCATTTGAAGAAAGCACTCTATGGACTTAAGCAAGCACCAAGAGCTTGGTATGATACCCTCTCTCAATTCCTGACAGACCATGGGTTCAAGAAGGGAACTATGTATAGGACATTGTTCAGGATCTCTGAAGGTGATGACATTCTCTTGGTCCAGATTTATGTGGATGACATAATATTTGGATCACCAAATCATCAGCTCTGTGAGAAATTCTCTAAGTTGATGACTGATAAATTTGAGATGTCAATGATGGGAGAGATGAACTTCTTCTTAGGATTGCAGGTCAAGCAGACTGATCAAGGTATCTTCATAAATCAGGCCAAGTATACAAGAGACTTGATTCATAAGTTTGGTGTTCAGAACAACAATCCAGCCAGGATCCCTATGAACACAAATTGGAAGATGGATCCTGACACTGAAGGGACTTCAGTAAATCAGACTGAGTATCGAGGGCTGATAGGTTCTTTGTTGTACCTGACTGCAAGTAGGCCTGACATTACGTTTGCAGTTGGTGTGTGTGCTAGGTATCAGTCTGATCCCAAAAGAAGTCATTTGGAGGCTGCTAAGAGGATACTTAAGTATTTGAAAAGGACAGTTAATATGGGACTATGGTATCCTTCAGATGACAACTTAGAACTAACAGGTTATTCAGATGCAGATTATGGAGGTTGTAGGATTGATAGGAATTCAACCTCAGGGAAATGTCAGTTTTTGGGGAGTAAGTTGATCTCGTGGTTTAATAAGAAGCAGTATTCAGTGGCGACATCCACAACTGAGGCTGAGTATATGGCTGCAGGTAGTTGTTGTGCTCAGATTTTATGGTTGAGGCAACAGTTGAGGGACTACCAAGTATTTGCTAATGAGGTTCCAATCTATTGTGACAACAATAGTGCAATAGCAATTACTCAGAACCCAGTGCTTCACACAAGGTGCAAGCATGTTGATATTAGGCATCACTTCATTCGAGATCATGTGGAGAAGAAAGATATTAGGATGGAGAAGATTCACACTGACAGGCAAAGAGCTGACATCTTGACTAAGCCTCTGGCTGAAGCAAGGTTTATGGAACTGTCAGTAGAGTTAGGACTCTTAGATCCGGGAGAGCAGTCAGTGTAGGGTTCTAGGGGGAACTCAGGCCAGACTCGACTCAGCGAGGTATCAGGGTGCTACAATGTCTCCCTGACAGGTATGAGTTCTATCCTGACTCTTATGAATTCCAAGCGGCTCCCTGAGTCCTGCGTCCTGAAAATCTTTATTAAATGCATTCCGTTTTCATTAAAAGCGCGTCTTTTCATATTTAAACCCACGCGGGTTGGAGCATTTAATGCCTCAGTTACTTTTTCATATACGTGTCCATTTTATACGGCATATGACTGACGTAGATAATTGATTAAAACCGAGATTAATCCCGGCCCTTCATTTCAAAACGTTTCGAATTCAGGGATTCATCTCAACCCCACGTCTGAGTAACTGACTTAATCATATCAATCAAGAATGCCATTCGAGGTTTTTACGCAAACACAAAGCACATCTGCACACTGAGTTTTCTCTTGCTCAAGCAATCTCAGTATTTTCAAAAATCTCACTTCTTCAAAATCAAATGGCTCTTCTTGATTCCAACTGGACAACCGACAAGATCGAGGATGTTGTCAACAACAAACTCGTGCACATGGAGCAAGTTATCTCCATGGATGGCACCTGTCTTACAGTGGAGGAAATCAAACCCGTTTTCAAATGGATTTCCAACGCTGGGTTGGAAACATATTTCACTACTCGCCCCATTTCCGTACTTCCAAGAACGGTTGTGGAAGCCTACCTCAATATGTTCTTGCGGGGGGATGAACTCTTCACAAAAGTGACCGCGCTCAAGCCGACGGGGGAGAAGGACGGCAACGGCGAACCTCTTTACAACTCAGAGGTGGTCACCATCGACATTCGGAGGGCGGTTAGAGAAGTTTTTGGACTGCCATCCTCAGGCATCAACCCAAGGCTCTACAAGGAGAACTCGGAGGGAGAACTCCTGGGTAGATGGACCAAGGAGGGGTCATCTGTGTTCAGGGCTCGTCAGAATAAGAACACGCTGAAGCCTGAATACAGAGCGCTTGTGGACCTTGTGTCCAAGATGGTGATGGGATCCACGGGATCTTATGAGCAGTTGAGCCTACCCAAGTTGAGGCTGATGGGGGCCATTGTTGATGGAGTTGAAGCCAACTGGGAGCAGTTCTTTCTGGACCAACTTCATCAGGCTGGTCTGGACAAGCTGAGAAGGGATGAGGAGAAGAAGCACATCTCCGTTGGTGCTATTCTGCCTTTCGGGACCAGGCTCTCAGTCCTGATTGCTCATGCTTGCCATAGGTATACCTTCGACTTTGAGGATAGTCTCTCTGATGGTCCCGTTTTCAAAGGATAAAATGGGAATTCAGGAGAAATTTGTTTTTTTTTTAAAACCTTTTTCCTCAGGGAGTTCAGCAAGAGTGAGAAATACTCAAGTCACTGCTCTGCTCAGAGGCTGAGTTACCAAGTCAGTGAGAGGGCTTGGAGACTCATGCTCTGAGCAAGGACAGTGGCTTGAGATGCTGAACTCTCGAGTGCGTTATCAAATCACAGCTTGCACCCTGACCGAGTTCAGTGACGGAATACTCAAGTCACTGCGTTGCTGAGAGTCAGAGCTATCAAGTCAGTGAAGAGACTTGAAAGCTCAGGCTCTCAACAAGGCAGTGACTCAAGAGACTGAACTCTCGAGTGCTAGCCTGATTCAGTCAGTAAGATGATTCTTCCTGACTGAAATGCTTAACTAAAGTTCCTTTTTTAAACAATGCTCTCAGTGAGCAGATTTTCGCAATACTTTAGAAGAAAAGACATTCCAAATAATAACACTTGGTTTAACGTGGTTCAGAGACTCAAGCTCTTACATCCACGGCCTGATTTAACAGGAAATCCACTATCTCAGGATTCTTGTTTTTAACGTGCCAAGGTGCACTTACAACTGGACTCACGCCACTCCCTGGGCTGCCCTCCTTACCTCACTACAAACCTAACAATCTTCTGAAAGGGTTTAGTTTGGTTAGGGTTTTCTCCAACTAGATGAGGTTTTCCCTTTACAATGTGTTAGCCAATAGCTAAGATAGGGAAAACCTCTTTAAGCCTAGAGTTACAAGCTGAACACTCATATGTGTATATTCGAAGACCCTAATGGTCAGTGTTTAAGATGTGAGTAAACCCTCCTTATAACTCCCATGCACGTATGCTACTACCCACACCCTCACAGCTCGTAGGTGTTTGTTTTCTTACAATCTTTACAACAACATAACACAACACACTCTAACAACAAGCTATGAGCTTGTATTTATAATGGGGATTCAAATGTATCCGTTGGAGAGGAAATACATTTGAATCCAGCATTAAATGGTTTCAACCACTTTTCTTGGAATGCGGCCTTTGTCAGTGTCAGAGTTGCTGCCTTCGTGCTGATTGGTCCACGTGGCCTGGATTCACGGATCTTTGACTCAGTGGGTTTGACTAAGACCCACTGACTTAAGGTAGCTTCCTCATTCACTGACTCTGATCTTCAGTGGACTGACTCGTCCTCAGTGCAGTTGTTCTTCAGAGACTGTTTGAAGATCACTCCAAGAAGTTTGTCATAAGGCTGGATGACAAACTTCCCTGACCACAGTAGCCTGACTCCTTCAGGCCTACTTGGTGCAGCACTGATCCTCCTGATCAGGCTCTTCACTGAGTGGTCCACCAGACTTGGCTTAGATCAGCCTGACTTGCACTCAGTGGGACGTCCTTCAGGCTTCTCCATTGGTTCAGGTTGATGGCAGGTCTTCAGTCAGCTCTTCTGGTTGTCATCTTGATATTTTCAGGCTGTGTTGAGAAGTTCCCCCTCACTGAGTTCCCCCTCAACTGAGCAACCTATTCTACTGAGAGCTAACCTAGCCTGACCTGATCTAAAGGATACTATCCTGACTGCTTTCAAACCTATTACATGTTGTTTTGGAAAATCATCAAAACTAAAACATATCCCAACACTCTCCTCAAAGAAGGTGATGTTTTCCTCACGGAGCGATACCTACTCAGTGCTAGGGCTGACTGATCCCAATGCTACGGCAAAGGGTCAGGCCAAAAAGCCAGCTGGTAAGGCCAAGAAGGTGGTTACCAGTCTCATTGAACGGCTAGATGACCTCTTTGAGAGGAGCAAGGAGGAAGAGGTGGCAGCTGAGAAGGAGGAGGCTGAGAAGAAGAAGAAGAAGAAGAAGAAGAAGAAGAAGAAGAAGAAGAAGAAGAAGAAGAAGAAGAAGAAGAAGAAGAAGAAGAAGAAGAAGAAGAAGAAGAAGAAGAAGAAGAAGAAGAAGAAGAAGAAGAAGAAGAAGAAGAAGAAGAAGAAGAAGAAGAAGAAGAAGAAGAAGAAGAAGAAGAAGAAGAAGAAGAAGAAGAAGAAGAAGAAGAAGAAGAAGAAGAAGAAGAAGAAGAAGAAGAAGAAGAAGAAGAAGAGCACTAGTTCTGGGACTGAGTCTGTTCCCAAGAAAGTCGTTGCTGAGGCTGAGGGGACTGACGATGAAGTCAGGAAGGAGGATGATCAGGGTGAGAGGCCCCTGAAGCGACTTAGGAAGGGGGTTAGAAGGTCTCCTGCTAAGAAGTTGCCTTCACTGAGTGAGAGGGAGAAGTCAAGCTCTCCTGGAGCCTCTGACTTAGAGGAGGTGAGAAAATCTGTCGAGACGGCTGAGTTGTTGCAGCCTGAGATAGTACCCTCTAAATCACCCACACATCCTGAACCCCAAACCCAATCCATCCCTGATCCAACACCTCAACCCACCCACACACCCCATACCTCAGAGCCAAACATTCCAACTGAGTCAGTGCCATCAAACTCACCCACCAATGAGCCTGACCAGTCATCTGAGCCAAACATTCCCGATCCCACAGATTTTCCCTCCTACCCCAGCCCCAAGGATTGCCCCAAATCCTTCCAGACTGAAGAGGACGATTTCCTTGACATTCAGGAGGAGGAGGAACTTGATGAAAACATGATGGGGGGAGTGCTGGAGACACCCTTAGGGGTAATGCCACTGAATGGGCAGCTAAGTGCTGGCCCGGGTTAAATAGGTACAAGGAGCTGCTGGCAAATGTGATTGAATTAAAAGTTTGGTTGGAATTCAAACAATCAAACATGCAAGAGCAACATTTGTTGGTAGATGCTCGTGGCTGGGAGCACTGGGAAACCGAGGAGGTCAGGTTGTGCTCCTACTTTGGACTGACTAGCTGGCTTCAACTGCTCAACTTCGAAAATCTGAAGGAGCTAGCCAACAGCCTGATGTCCAAAAGCCAGGCTGACATCCTATCTGAGGATGAGGAGGACATGGAGGATGATGAAGATGCTCAGGGTGGAGCAATGGAGAAGGCCGTGGAGGAGACAGCAAGGGAGATTGATGGTATGGACTCTGAGCCTCAGGCTCAGGGGGAAGGTGAGAAGGACACTGGTGCTAAGGGTGGACCAGTGGCTAAGGATGTTTTGAACATCTCAGCCGCCGATGAGACATCTGTCGATGAAGGGATTCCCTGCCCTGAGACAATGGAGAAAGATGTTGAGGCGTCTAAGGAGACTCCCAGTTCCGAGGGACAAGTTCCTAAGGTTCGAGATGGCATGGCTGAGCCTGAGCAGGCGGCCTTGACCACTCAACAACTGCCTCCAGTGCACCCTGAAGAGGGGACTGAGGATGCAGGGGCTGACAAGGGAAAACAGCCAGTCACTGATAAGACCGTTGATGAAGATGACGATGTGATGATAACCGGGGTCGGCCGTGCTGAGTTTACAAGCATTGTGGAGGTCAAGACGGAGAAAACCACTGAAAATCTAGCTGAACTTCAGGAGGAAGTAATGAGGCTAAGAGCTGAAAAAGAAGAAGACTCCAAGGCCCTGGCGAAACACATAAGGTGGACGAAGTCAGCCTACAACACCCTTGCCAACAGGGAGCTGATTTTGCTAAAGAGAACGATGACTGACACGGCCAAGTCAGTGAGAAATGAGCGGAAGAGAATGAAGAAGATGCTAAGGCAGACCTTGAAGCAACTAGCTGAGAAGGATGAGCAAAGGAAGGAGGATCTCAATCAGGCTGTGGAGAAGCTTACAGCTCAGGCTGGAGCACTATTCACTCAGGCCATCTCTGGCTCAGCCTCAAAGCTGGAGCTGGAGTCAGAACGCTTTGCTCAGACTTCAAAAGATATTGCTGAGAGGCTGACTCAAGCAGATGAACGATCTGCTCTGGTGGAGGAGAAGATTGAGAAGGCTGAACAAAGACTCCAACTCTCCATGGAGGTCTTTGAGAAGAAGGTGAACGCTGCAATCAGTTCCGTATCATTTGCAGGGACTGGTATCTCGATGGGAGTTGAGCTACTGAAGGAGGGAATTAATGATGTCCATTCCCTAGCCTCCTTCGTAATCAACAGCGGATCTGACGCATTCCCATCCGGGGCCAATGATGATGCCAAAAAGGGGGAAAAGAAGAAGAAAAGATGCCGCCCTGAGGCATCGGAGGCAGTCAACCAAGGCGAAACAGTTCAAGCCAATCCTGAAGCCGATCCTGAAGGAAATGTGCTGAGGGTAAGAAAGTCAGCAAGGTTGGCGGCAGTGGAGAAAGAAGGAGAGGAAATTGTTGCCAGGCTGAGGGCGGAGGCAGCAAAGGCAAAGGCTGATGAACCTTCCAAGCAACCTGAGCCAGTTCAGAAGTCTTTTCCCATGAGCTCAAGGAAGAACCCCATCACTTACTCAGCTGAGGCAGTGGCGGAGTTATGCACTGAAGCATGGGGAGATCCTTCTGAGAAATCTGAGGCTGTGCGCGGAGCTGAAATTGCTCAAAAGGAGAAGATGCGCATCTTGGAAAAGAAGGTTGAAAAGCTGACTGACATCACTGAGCTTCAACAAAGAGAATTGGATGATGCGGTGATCAGTCTGCTAAGGAGGAAGAAGGCGAAGCCTGAGCCTAGGAAGTACAGAAAGAGGCCAACAGTTAGGAAGTCATCAATTCTTCAAGTCAGTAGGCCAGAATCAGGAATAAGGGAAGCTTATGTCGATGAGTTCGTCTCAGAGGCACTGAAGGAGTTTTGAACTGATGCGAAGGATGAGTTTGTGAAATTGTGGTATGTTGTGAAGAAGTGGGGTGACACTGACGATATCAATGCCCACTTCACTGACTACATGATGGACAATCATCCTGAGTTGTTCCAAAAGATCTTGGAGGAGGCTGATGCAGCTCAAGTCCAAGTGAAGGCTCCTGAGTTCATTATTCGAGCTCCTCCCTTAGTTCCTGGAACTCAGAAGCACAACACGAAGGCCATTATGATGGAAGTCTTGAAGATTGCCAAAGCTGAAGGTTATGTGAACCAACCTAGAAGACTTGACGAGCTTAAGGCAAGAGTCTATGCTGGATATGGACTCGAACCTGAAATGAGATTAGTCTAGGAGTTCATTACCTCTTTGTAATAGATTAGATTCATTGTAACCACTTTCATATCATTCAATGAAATCTATTACTTTTGCCCACAGACAAAAACTTATTGTCCTTTTGGCTGTTGTTTAAATTCTGTACTTTATCAAGAATTGCACTAACACTGTCTTATCTTATAGATAGGTCTTTATATTTCCTCTAAGTGTTTTGAGGATCTTTTCAGTGTTTTGGCATCATAAAAAAGGGGGAAATTATTGGGACACTGTCAGTTTTGATTAAGATTCCAAAGCCCCTGAAAAGATGTTTGCATTTGCTTTGTCAGGCTAGTCTTGGTTAGGTTTGTACTTAGTCTTTTTACACTTCACAGGTACTCAGTAAGAGGAGCACTTACTGATGACAATCAAGACTCAGAGCCTGAAGACGAAATTTACCATCCTGAACTTATGGAAGTCTCCTAAGCTGGCTGAGTAAGTCTCAGTGATGAAGAGTATGACCCTGAGGTCAGTACTACTCAGTCCTGAAGGGAACAGGATGAAACTGAGTTATTGGGAAGACTTGAAGTAGAGCCAAGCAATGCAAAGGAATGTCAGCGACAGGACAAGACCGGTGAGCCCAAGACAAAATGAACTTAATAAGACAAGCCTGAAGCTCAGGAATAAGTTCTGACATTCTCACCAACCTGATGACGTGGACCAATCCGGGAAGGACACGCACGTACGGAACCTGACAAGAAGACTGAATTCAGACTGCATGTTCAACGGGCAAGCATTTAATGTGCATTTAATGCAACTACCAAATCCATGCAAGGACGGCTGTTTCATGAAGATATGTCCGTTTGAAACCACTCTACATAGATGACTTGAAGGCTATCTCTCCAACAGATAGTTTTTCAAATCACATATATATACAGAAGACCTTGAACCCATTCAAGGTTACGGGAAATTTTCCAAGCCAGAAATTACTTAAGCACTCAAAGCATTCAGCTTAGAAGAAGCACTCGAAACCATCTAGATTTCCCAAGTGTTTCTTAGTTACTGAGAGTCATTCTGTATTCCAAGAGCGAACTAGCATTATCTTAAGCTTAGAGAGATTATCCAATCCTTAGCATAGCTTTGCCTTGTAAGGATAATCTCAACCTAGTTGGAATCCAAACTGAAACCAAAACCCTAAGTTAGGTTTGTTGGGAGTAAGTCAGTTAGTGAGTTAGTAAGTGGAGTTTTTTATAGATCAGTGAGGTTAGGTGGTCTTAGTGCACCTTGGCACGTTAAAAACAAGAATCCCTTGAGTGGATCCTGTTAAATCAGGCCGTGGACGTAGGAGCTTTAGTCTCTGAACCACGTTAAACACCCTGTGTTCTTACTGCTTTGATATTATGCATACCTGCTATATTACATATTCATTCATTGCATTCGGTTTATCAGGCTTGAATTAATCAGCCTGATCCTCTTAAAAGAGTACTGCCCTTATTAAACACTATTCAGAATTGAGTAAAACAAGGTTTTCAGAAAGCAAACTAAACAAGACTTTAAACTATCAGGGCTTACGCATTTCCGCACTGAACTTGAACTGATAGTTAGCCAACTGACCCGCACCAAGTGTAGGCAGTAGGTGTGTTATCAGCTCCCAGTTCTTTATCACTCTGAGTGGAGGGGACTCAGTCAGGTTTTAAGTTTGAAAAATTGGTATACGTGTATTCCCCCCATACACGTATTCCTCAGTCTTGTACCGGGACCAACAGATCTTCAAAGAGCCACTGAAGGACAACTACACTGAAGACGTTCAGTCCACTGAAAACGTTCAGTCCACTGAAGATCATCAAGTCAGTGAAGGATGAAGCTACCTAAAGTCAGCGGGAGCTGGTCAACCCACTGAGTCAAAGATCCGTTGGATGCAGTCCACGTGGATAAATCAGTACAAGGCAGCAAATCTGACACTAACAAGG
The DNA here is from genome assembly GCA_947034835.1 of Ballota nigra. NCBI lineage: Eukaryota > Viridiplantae > Streptophyta > Magnoliopsida > Lamiales > Lamiaceae > Ballota > Ballota nigra. The sequence goes on along the minus strand of OX344729.1, from coordinate 32,970,808 downwards.
CCGCATTCCAAGAAAAGTGGTTGAAACCATTAATTGTATGGATTCAAATGTAATTTCCTCCAACGGTTACATTTGAAACCACACTATAAATACAAGCTCATATCTTCGTTTCAAGTGTGTGTGAAGTAAGAAAAATCAACACCTACGAGCTGTAAAGGTGTGAGTGTTTAGTGCATTATATAGGGAGTTATAAGGAGGCACGGTTCACATCTTGTACACTGACCATTAGGATTCATAGATGTCACGCCCCAATTTTTCTAAGGCTTTTTTTTTCCAATACTACTTTTAAAAAGATAATTTATTTTCTTTTAAAACTTTGGCTGCGGAAATAAATAATAATCAGTTATACAAAATATAAATAACTAAATCTCAAATAAAAATTGAATTCCCAACAGTGAAGATTAAAAAAAATTATTTTAAAAGGACGTGACTCAAAGTCTAAATTAAAATAATACTTAAATAACTGAATAAGAAGTCTCAAATAAATTGCATCTACATCCACCGTCCCTCCACCGCACTCCTTCAATCTGAAAAATGTTAAATTGTATGGTATGAGCAAAACCACTAGCTCAGTGTGATCCTCTTGTCAAAACTAAATATAGCATACAAATAAAATGCATAACTGCGAGCCATCATGTAATTCACATATTGACACATATAAAGTTTTATTCTTGCTAACTTGTAATTATTAATTAATGTTTCGCGGTTATCCCAAGGATCTCTTGTCAATCCCACTGGGTCCCCCACGAAGACCTCTTGCCAGTCTCGTGTTCTGTCTTGCTTGTCACGGTTGTCCCAAGGATTCCTTGTCAATCCCACTGAGTCCCCCACGAAGACCTCTTGCCAGTCTCGTGTTCGTTTCTTGAATTTTCTTATCATAAATATAATTTACTTTCGTATATTCATATCATGCAACATGTAAACAATTTGCTCATATGAAATATTTAATAAAGACAAATAATCATCTATGCATAAATAAAAATAAACTCACGTAGATAAACAATCTACTTATATGAAACATTTAATAAAGATAATTAAATCACACATAATAACAATTCATGTAGCATGCATGTAGATAAGCTATTTACTCGTACGAAATTTTTAATAGTAACAATTAAACCACACCTCGAATTGATGTCGTGGATGCAATGAAATAACTTTAGTCCCCTTTTTTTATATGATCGTGTCCTTGCGTCATGATTTTCAATAGAACATATCTCATTTAATATTTGGAGAAAAAATATAAAATTTGACATGTATATAATATACTAAATATAATATGACATATAAAAAGATAAGAAAATTTTGAGTTATTTAGATATAATTTTCTAATTTTTAAAATCGAAAAGATTGAATCTGTAAAATTTGTACAGCTATAGTAAAAGAAATATATCCGAAAAACGAGAACTTGAAATACTTTAAAAATTTTATATAATATAAATAACTTAGTAATTTGTAACATAACCAAAAATTAGATTTTTCGGAGTTATATAAATAGGGATTTCGTATTTTTTAAACTGAAATAGATGACTTTTCAAAACAGGGATATCATTAAAAATAATTTGATAATAAATATAAAATCAACTCGGATGACCTTGAAAACTTTACTGTATTCTCAAAACATTATTATACATAACTTATACGAAAATGATAATATTTTGAGTTATATAAATATATATTTTAAATTTTTAAATCGAATAGGCAGAGCTGTGAAAGTTTTGAATAGAAGGAGTATAAAATTTATATAAAATAGAATATAACTCTGATTTCTTTGAAATTTTTACTGTAGATAAATAACATAATAAATAAGAACATATTAAAATTTTGTAAATTTTGAAGATGTAGAAGAGAGATTTCAAAATTTTAGAAAAAAATTATCTGTGATAGTGAGGAAAAGACTTTAGAAGATGATGAATGAAAAATAAGGGATTTTGATATTTGTGCATATGAAAACTATGAAATTATACACATATATATAGGCATTTATTAGGGCTTGGGCTTGGGCTTGGGCTTTAAAAGATATGAAGATCCTATCAATAGATCTAGAAATTAAAATATTATCTTGCACGAAAATCTTTATTATTTAAATTTAAAATTTAAACCATACAAAATATTTTTCTTAGATAAAAATAAATATTTTGGAAAATATATTTTATGATATTTTTGTTTTTGGATATGCATTATTATTGATTTAATAAAATCCAATAATTTTGAATTAATGAATATTAAAAATTATTAATTACAAAATTTGGGGTGTTACAATAGATATACACGAATGAGTGTTCAGCTTGTAACTCATAGCTTAGAGAGGTTTTTCTAATCTTAGCTTAAGGCTAACACATTGTAAAGGAAAACCTCACGTAGTTGGAGAAAGCCCAACTGAAACCATAACCATTGTCAAGTTGTTGGTAGTAAGTTGTTTTGTGAGTTAGTAAGGAAGTAAGAAAGATCTGGAGTATAGATCTGGGTGCACCTTGGCACGTTAAAAACAAGAATCCCAGTTAGTGGATTTCCTGTTAAATCAGGTCGTGGATGTAAGAGCTTGAGTCTCTGAACCACATTAAACTCCCTGTGTTCTTACTGCTTTGATATTGTGTTTGCTTGTCATATTACTTGTTCATTCATAGCATTTGGTTTTTATCTAGCTGAATCAATCAGCCTGATCATCAAACAAGAGCACTGCCCTACTAATCACTACTTAAGAATTGAGTAATCAAGTTTTTTAGAAAGCAAACTAAAAAAGACTTTAAATTATCAGGGCTCACACATTTCCGCACTGAACTCGAACTGATAGTCAGCCAACTGACCCGCACTTAGTATAGTCAGTGGGGAGATTATCAGCTCTCAGTTCTTTATCACTCTAAGTAAAGGGGACTCAACAAGGTTTTAAGTTGAAAAATTGGTATACGTGTATCCCCCCCCCCATACACGTATTCATTAATCTTATACCGGGACCAACATTTTGGTACATGACATTACATGACTAGGGATATCACTTTCAATAGGGATCATCATGCACATCTGTTTAATCGGAACCAATTGTAAAGCACCAATGTGAAAAATCATCCTTTTGACAATGATAGTACAACTTCCCTAGGTTTTTTCTTGTGTGGTTTAAATATATGTATGTTGGTATTTGACATTTACGACATAAACACATTGAGTACCTCAGACAAGATTCATTTCTCATGTAGTTTCTAGGTGAAGACATATTATGCAAATATGAATGGATAAATCAGTGTTTCTGGTGTTGTGATTAACATTATTCTAATTTCTCTTAGTGGGTTGACTTATGTTCTTTCATTGCACCTACATGAATGTTACAAATATAGTCGGATACTATGCAATGTTAAGTACTACTTACAGAAATATCATAACACAACCAAATACATTCAAATTGTTGCTCTTCTGAAGCTATCCCATTAACACGTCCACCACAACTTTGCACCAGTCATATTGCCGAATTGTGCTGCTGCGGTTAGTGGCGAACTTACTTTGGGAAAAAATATATTAGTAGCTTATATGCAGTGGGAAGGTAATCTAGGTCTCCAAGTAAACAATATAATGTAAAAAAAATAGATGAGTTGTGTCCAGGGTACAATACAGCAGTCATCAAACATAGGCGCACAAAATGTGCTACATCAACTGCACTATCTTCATTTCCCATTCTAACAACATCAACTAGCTTATCATGTACATTTTTTTAACAACACATATTTACCCCGATTTCCAGCTAACTCATGTTCAAAATATCAATTAACTCATCGAGAATACCCATAATCCATTAATCTAAGTGGTACTGGCAATGATCTAAAACTAACACACAGTATAAGGTTCACATATATACTAGTAAAACTTAATCCTTTTCACTCTCAATGACAAAATTATCAGACGAAACATCAAAGGTAGAAGTCACATTACGAATGCCATCCTCATTTTTATATATTGACTTTGGAGAGGAGCAAGCTTCGGTGGTAATGGCAGAGAGTTTTGGTGTAGGTTTTTCAAAATATTACTGTTAAAAAAAAGAAAGTTTTGGTGTTAAAAATATTACTAAAACCTTTCTACAGTAATTTATTTTAAAATATTAATTAATTTGTTTTCACATTGTTAAAAAAAAATTACCAACGGAGAAATCCATCGGTAATTTGCGACCAACCTCTTGTGCGTCGATAAATTCTATATTGATGAAACCAAAGTCATTTACGACCAACATTTCGTTTGTAGGTGGTCGATAAATGTGTTCGTTGTTAAAATGGTCTATAAATATCGACGGAAATTAATCTATTGGTAATTTCATGGGTAATTTTTTTTAGTTGAAATTTATCGATAATTCGTCGAAAATACCAACGGAATTATGGCTGTTGGTAATTATGTCGGTATTTCATAATCTTTTTGTAGTGGGGGATTGTCACTCTTTCAAAGAATAAATATTTTGAACATGAGTGCAACATAATAGTCAATAGATGTTTTGAATCTCATAGTCTTTGAATGGAGAAAAATTGCAAAGTTTTCTACGGGGGATTATGGGGTTGAGCCATACTCACTCACTTTAGCCTTATTACAATGGCTGTGAAGTGGGAGGTGGGATCTTTATTTCTTTGGAGTGTGCAAAGACAATAAGATGGCATCGTTAAGGATAGTCTCAAGATATTATCTCAAAATATTGATTTTTATGCTTCTTCCAAGTGTTTCCATGGCTGAATATTGTGTATTTTATGAACGACTCCTCGAGTCTAGCGCCACTCAGTTTGTTATGTGTTTCATCTTTTATTTCATTATATGTCTTTAATGTTCAAAACGTCTAATTTGTGGTAATGTATCATGTCTTTTCTAGCACGACAACAAACACTTTTAAGGTCCTTTTCTAAATTTTAATCGATCTCAAAGACATACATGGTAGGAAACAAGTTAGAACGAATATACTTGGAGAATACCTTAATTGCTTGACTAAATTAACGTGAATAAGAATATAAGTGTTTTCAATCCATGAGTGAACACTTCATAGCTGTCTCGTTAAACTGGTGAGTTTTTTATTTTTGAACATATATTGAAGATTATGTTGGGACGTGAACTGACTTAGAGAAACCTTTTGATAATCTTATAAACTAAGATAGTATGAATTCATGGAGTAATTGTTTATAAAAATAATTTTGACTTGTGAGTTTCAAAAAATCATAAAGCAGATGAATGTTATGTTGGGATCTTAAACTAGTCAGGAAGTTGATATGTTTAATTTGGATATTTCTTTGAACTACTTTGTTATCACTTTCTCCTTTTTTTTTTTTGGTACATGACATTACATGACTAGGGATATCACTTTCAATAGGGATCATCATGCACATCTGTTTAATCGGAACCAATTAGCAAGCACCAATCTGAAAAATCATCCTTTTGACAATGATAGTACAACTTCCTTAGATTTTATCTTGTGTGGTTTAAATATATGTATGTTGGTCATTGACATTTACGACATAATGACGTTGAGTACCTCAGATAAGATTCATTTCTCATGTAGTTGCTAGGTGAAGACATATTATGCAAATATGAATGGATAAATAAATGTTTATGATGTTGTGATTATCATTATTCTAATTTCTCTTAGTAGGTTAACTTATGTTCTTTCATTGCAGCTACATGAATGTAACAAATATAGTCGGATACTATGCAATGTTAAGTACTACGTACAGAAAAATCATAACATAATCAAATACATTCAAATTGTTGCTCTTCTGAAGTTATTCCATTAACACGTCCACCACAACTTTGCACCAGTCATATTGCCGAATTGTGCTGTTGCTGTTAGTGGCGAACTTACTTCGGAAAAAAACATATTAGTAGCTTATATGCAGTGGGAAGGTCATCTAAGTCTCCAAGTAAACAATATAATGTAAAAAAAATAGATGAGTTGTGTCCAGGGTACAATACAGCAGTCATCAAACATAGGCGCACAAAACGTGCTACATCAACTGCACTATCTTAATTTCCCATTCTAACAACATCAACTAGCTTATCATGTACATTTCTTTAACAACACATATTTACCCCGATTACCAGCTAACTCATGTTCAAATTATCTATTAACTCATCGAGAATACCCATAATCCATTATTCTAAGTGGTACTGGCAACGATCCAAAACTAACGCACAGTATAAGGTTCACATCCATACTACTAAAACTTAGTCCTTTCCACTCCCAATGACAAGATTATCGGACGAGACATCAAAGGTAGAAGTCACATTACGACTTTCATCCTAATTTTTTTATATATTAATTTTGGAGAGGAGCAAGCTTCGATGGTAATGGCAAATAGTTGTGGTGTAGGTTTTTCAAAATTTTACTGATAAAAAAAATAAAGTTTTGATGTTGGGATTTTCTACCCAAAATCTTTCTATAGTAATTTATTTTAAAATTGTAATAATTTTCTTTCACGTTGTTAAAAAAATAAAAATAAAATTTCCGACGGAGTAATCCATCGGTAATTTGCAACCAACCTCTTGTGCGTCTATAAATTCTATATTTATGAAACCAAAGTCATTTACGACCAACATTTCGTCTGTAGGTGGTCGGTAAATGTGTTCGTCATTAAAATGATCTATAAATACCGACGGAAATTAATCTATTGGAAATTTTGTGGGTAATTTTTTTAAATTGAAATTTATCGATAATTCGTCGGAAATACCAACAGAATTATGGCTGTCGGTAATTATATCGGTATTTCACAATTGTCACTCTTTCAAAGAATAAATATTTTGAACATGAGTGCAACATAATAGTCAATAGATGTTTTGAATCTCATAGTCTTTGAATGGAGAAAAATTGCAAAGTTTTCTACGGGGGATTATGGGATTGAGCCATTCTAACTCACTTTAGCCTTATTACAACGACTGTGAAATGGGAGGTGGGATCTTTATTTCTTGGGAGTGTGCAAAGACAATAAGATGGGGTCATTAAGGATAATCTCAAGATATTATCTAAAAAATATTAATTTTTATGCTTCTTCCAAGTGTTTCCATGGCTGAATATTGTGTATTTTATGAACGACTCCTCGAGTCTAGCGCCACTCAATCTTTTATGTGTTTCATCTTTTATTTCATTCTTTGTCTCTAATGTTCACAACATCTAACTTATCATGCATGCATAGTTTTGGTAATGTATCATGTCTTTTCTAGCACGACAACAAACACTTTTAAGGTCCTTTTCTAAATTTTAATCGATCTCAAAGACATGGGTGGCAGGAAACAAGTTAGAATGAATTTGCTTGGAGAATACCTTAAGTGCTTGACTAAATTAACATGAATAAGAATATAAGTGTTTTCCATCCATGAGTGAATACTTCATAGCTGTCTCGTTAAACTGGTGAGTTTTTATTTTTGAACATATATTGAAGATTATGTTGGGACGTGAACTGACTTAGGGAAACTTTTTGATAATCTTATAAACTAAGCTAGTATGAATTCATAGAGTAATTGTTTATAAAAATAATTTTGACTTGTGAGTTTCAAAAAGTCATAAAGTAGGTGAATGTTATGTTGTGATCTTAAAATAGTCAGGAAGTTGATATGTTTAATTGGATTAGTACATCAAATATTATTTTAGGTCTTACCACTTTTTAATTTATGTGTTAAATAAAATGGTAACCACCTCTACTTCTTGGGTAGCTGAGGTAAAATTAACATGCACCTCAACATGTTCATATACAAGAAAAAGGTAGTTTCATCTGGATTCCAGCTTTTACTTGATTGTATCGGATGTCTTGGCTTATATTTGAGTGGGAGATATTTTCAATGAAAAGAAAAATCTATGGTAGAAATGAGAGGTAAAATGTATATTGTTATACCTCAACTACTACTAGGGATATTTCTTTGAACTACTTTGTTGTCACTTTCTCTGTTTTTTTTTTTTTTGGTACATGACATTGAGTTTGAAGCAGCCCATAAAGGTAAAAACATACCATGCGGTTCAACGTCAACTAAGAGATCTCGTGTTGCAGAAGTTCACAACCAGTCAGATGGGGTCTTTATATATCCAAGATGTTTTATCAACTTATTGATTTCTAGTTTTTAATCTAGAGTGTTTGCTGAATCACTCGAATGGTGTTGATCATTGCAGAGGTGTCGAGAAAGGATAAATGAGAAAATGAAGGCAGTGCTAGAAATTATTCCACGATGCAACAAGGTTTGAAAATTTGTTAGGTTATTATATCATGTTGTTTGATAGTCTAAATTATTTGAACTTTTAGATTATTTTCTCATCTTTTCTTTCCTGAATTAAGTTTGAAAAAGCTTCAATGTTGTATAAGGCTATTGAATACTTGAATACACTTCAACAACAAGTGCATGTACATCTTCTTTCTTTATTTTACTAAATTTTGATTTTGAATTGGTCTCTTTTTACATAAAGTTATGTTTCGGTTAGAGAAATATTAGGCACCACTATTTTTAAAGAAATTTTAAGTCTATCAATTAATGGTCCTTTGCAACATTTATACAGATGATGTCAATAGGCTCTAAAATAAAATACATGGATGTTCGTTTGTAACAATTAACAAAAGCATTCATTGTACAAAAGTTGAATAAAAATATTTAGTAAACAAAATTAAATTTATAACTTACAATGGTTGGCTTTATATGTCGAAGATTTATCTGCTCTATCTTGCCATTCAATAAACCAAGGTCCCACTTCAATGTACGTGGCAATGAAACATCATCGTATGAAGCTCGTTGACGAATTTGCAAAGTAAAAATAACGCCACAAGTGATAATGTGGGGTATGTGTTTTTATAGGAAAACCGACTTTATGTTGTATACTTTGTTATTGATTTAAGCTATCAATTGCGTATTTTGATACTCCTATGACCTTCAGTTAGAAATACAATTTTTTTGTGAGATTTTGTGGGCTTAAATTCCCTATATAGTTGTTATTTAAATGAATTTGTGAGGCGAATTTCAAGTAAGGTCAAACACCAACATATTCAGTGCTCACTACTCCATGTGTAGAAACAAGAACATCATAGTAAGGTCAAACACCAACATACAGAAAATAGAAACAAGATACAAACACTAGATGATTGAATAACCATAAGAAATATACCAATATGTTCTTGATTAACATCAAGATTATCATAACTGCCCCAAAATACGTAGATTTCCGAGGAAAAGAGTTTGAAGTTTTATCTTATTAACTTTCCACAGCTGGCCCTTAGATGCCCATGTACTCCGGTATCATATCGTCTGTCTTGATTCAAATCGTGCTCATCATGCACATTTGTGTAATTGGAACCAATTGGCAAATACCAATGAGAAAAATCATCTTTTTGACAATGATGGTACAACTTTCCTGGGTTTTATCTTGTATTGTTTAAATATATGTATGATAGTCATTGATATTTACGGCATAACGACTTTGCATACCTCGGACAAGATTTATTTCTTGTGTAGTTGCTAGGTGAAGATATCTTATGCAAATATAAATAGATAAATAAACGTTTCTGATGTTGTTATGGACACTATTCCAATTTCTCTTGGTGGGTGTTATGTTCTTTCATTGCAGCCAAGTGAATGTAAAAAACATAGTCGGATACTATGCAATGTTAAGTCACATTACGAATGTCATCCTCATTTTTATATATCAACTTTGGAGAGGAGCAAGCTTCGGTGGTATTGGCAGAGAGTTTTAGTGTAGGTTTTTAAAAAAAATTCTGATAAAAAAAGGAAGTTTTGGTGTTGGGATTTTCTACCCAAAACCTTTCTATTGTAATTTAATTTAAAATATTAATTAATTTTTTTCACATTGTTATAAAAATAAAATTACCGATGCAAAAATCCATCTGTAATTTGCGACCAACCTCTTGTGCTTCGATAAATTCTATATCGATGAAACCAAAGTCATTTACGACCAACATCTCGTCCGTAGGTCAGTAAATATGTTCGTCGGTAAAATGATCGGTAAATACCGACAAAAATTAATCTATTGGTAATTTCATGGGTAATTTTTAAAAATTAAAATTTATCGATAATTCGTCTGAAATACCGACGAAATTATGGTCGTTGGTAATTTCTGTCGGTATTTCACAATTTTTTTGTAGTGGGGGATTAACACCCCTTCAATGAATAAATATTTTGAACATGAGTGCAGCAGAATACTCAATAGATGTTTAGAATCTCATAGTCTTTGAATGGAGAAAAATTGCAATGTTTTCTACGCGGTATCATGGGATTGAGCCCCTCTCACTCACTCTGGCCTTATTACAACGACTGTGAAGTGGGAGGTGGGATCTTTATTTCTTGGGAGTGTGCAAAGACAAAATAAGATGGTGTCGTTAAGGATAATCTCAAGATATTATATCAAAATATTTATTTTTATGCTTCTTCCAAGAATGTACATGGCTGAATATTGTGTATTTTATGAACGACCCCTCGAGTCTAGTGTCACTCAGTCTCTTATGTGTTTCATCTTTTGTTTTATTCTATGTCTCTAATGTAATACCCTAGGTTTTCATGATCTTTTCTGCTATACTAAATACTTTATAATTCTTCATGAATTTATGTGACGCATTTGCATCCAAATTTATGCAAAGGCACGTTTATGTGTTTTAATTACTCGATATTTACAATTAACATATTATTTGCTCAATACATGCTTATTCTTGAAAATTTATAATTTTTATATGTTCTTTATTTTATATCATAAAGTGTTTAATTTAGGAATTAATGTAGTCCTTAAGTAGAGTAATTTATTTCATAAGTTATAAGTTGTAAAATGAATGTTTCTTTAAGAAATGAATTACGTATCGATAACTCGATATTTTCTATGATTAGTATATAGACTTTGTAATTTATTTAGAGTCTTAGAAGAGTTTTAATTTTATTTTATAAGATAGTATAGGTAAATTGTATGCATAATGTACCCTAAAAATTATTAAATAATTTAGAAAAAATCATAATTTTTACTTATTAAATTCAAAGCATACATGTGTCATGACTACAAGATACAAGATTTCTCTTGAAATCTCCATAATTTTCGTCCAAGTAGGGAAAATTAGGAAGAGTGGTGAAGTTTCAAGAGTTTAAGTCAAAATTAGAAGAATAAAAGTCAAAATTTACAACTAACCTTAAGTTGCCATGTGTATATCGAATTAACCTACAAGATTACTCCATTAACTTCTATAATGTCGGCTAAGAGGGGTGGAGTAACCTCCAAGGTTGGCTTCTACTATAAATACATGATCATTCATGCAAAAATAATCATAAGAAAAAGTTTAAAGAAAATTACACAAATACTACTACTACTCTTACACTTAGAAATTGAAAAGGGAGGAGAAGGAATTTCTTTTAGCTACCAATCTCTAAGTAATTTTCTCTTCTTGAATAAGTGATTATTTAAGTTTTAGTATGAAGTTTATGCATGAAATGTGAATTAAATGATAGGAAAATAAGTTATGATAAGTGAATTGCATGTTATATATGTTTTACTTCATATTTTGAATGTTTAATTCAATTTATTCATATGTTATGAATAAAATCATGTTTATTACTTGATTATCTATTCTTTAGAAGTAGAAATAATTAAATTATATGGGTTAAAGTGAATTTAAGATGATATGTTCTTCATGTATGCATGAAACCGAATTTCTGGACCAACTTTTGTATAAATTTCGTTTTGACCAATTCCTTTGGTGGAAAATTCTGAAAAATTTATATGTGAAATTAGACTCGTGATAGAACTTAGGTTTTAAATATCATAGCTATTTGAATAGTATTCGATGTATGGTTATTTTTCAAAGTTGAACTAGGGTTTTAGACTCTGTAACAGGAACCGTAGAAGTTTGCAATAATCTGAGGATAATCGGTTTGGTTTTTGTAGAAAAACTAAGTATTTTGATAAATTATATATAGTTGGGAGTTCATGGTTAAAATTTTAGAAGTATTGGACTTATGGTTGATTTATGGAGAATTTTTAAAGTTAAGTGATCAAAATCAACAGCAGTGTGTTCATCACGAATTATGTGATTATTGGTAAGGATTTTGAGAAATCTAAAAATATACCGATAAACTTTATTGACTTGGGAATCTACTGTTAAAATTTCATAATTTTTGGACATACAGATAATTTAATATGAATTTTCAAAGTTAGGTGTATAAATTGCCAAAAATCTAAATTTTGTATAAGAAAAGTTCGAAATGGTCCGTTTGTATTTTATGGTCGATATCTATTTATAACTTGTTATTTGATGATTTTACACTCTTAATTGATATTTTTGTTTTAGTATACAATATTTGAGTATGTATTGAGATTTGAATTCAAGTCATTATAATCGTACGAGTATAATATGTGAATTTTACGATTTATTTAAAAATAAAAGAATAAGTAACAATGTTTCTATTGTAAAAAATTTACTTGTAGGTACAAACCTGCAAGGTAGGGAATCACTTCACTCTTCACCGAGTGTTTTATTATTATTTTAATTGCACTTATTAAATGTTGAATGTTAAATATTTTGAGTCTAACCCGCTATCGACTGGCCCCTGAGATAGTCCAACTATATGTTGGTAAATGAGATAGTCCGGTCGCTCCGGTACCACGGGTTGGTCGCGCCACCCAAGGAGGTACCCGGTGAAATTCCGGGGGCTCACATGTTATAAACAATTGATGTTTAGTTTGTGCAATTAACAAGAGGTTTCCCACTTAGTGTTTACAAACACTTATCCCTTCCACTTTTAAATTTTTACAGATGCTGTGGATCCAAACGTGGGCGAATGAACTCGGCGGGCTGTAGTGTCTTCTTATAAACTTTATGTTTTAAGAACAATATTTTGAATTTTGGATTGTAACTGAAGCTACGGTCATACTTATTTACTACTTCCGCTGTGTAGATGTGTGGCGTGTGTATATTTTAATACAAAGTACTATTTTAGTAACGTTCCTACCTGTGTCATATCATATTTTCCGTACTATAGAAAGTGGGGACGTTACATCTAATGTTCACCACGTCTAAGTTGTCATGCATGCATAGTTGTGGTAATATACCATGTCTCTTCTAGCCCGACAACAAGCACTTTTAAGGTCTTTTTCTAAATCTTAATCGATCTCAAAGACATGCGTAGCAGGGAACAAGTTAGAACGAATATACTTGGAGAATACCTTAAGTGCTTGACTAAATTAACATGAATAAGAATATAATTGTTTTCCATCCGTGAGTGAATACTTCATAGTTTTATCGTTAAACTGGTGAGTTTTTAGTTTTGAACATGTATTGAAGATTATGTTTGGACGTGATCTGACTTAGAGAAACCTTTTAATAATCTTATAAACTAAGCTAGTATGAATTCATGGAGTAATTGTTTATAAAAATAATTGACTTGTGAGTTTAAAAAAGTCATAAAGAAGATGAATGTTATGTTATGATCTCAAAATAGTCAGGAAGTTGATATGTTTAATTGGATTAGTACATCAAATAAGTTTTAAGGTCTTACCACTTCTTTATTTATGTGTTAAATAAAAAGGTTCCCCCCCCCCTATTTGTTGGGTAGCTGAGGCAAAATTAACATGCACCTCAACATGTTCACATACAAGAAAAAGGTAGTTGCATCTGGATTCCGGATTTTAAGTGATTGTATCGGATGTCATGGCTTATATTTGAGTGGGAGAAATTTTCAGTGAGAAAAAAAATGTATGGTAGAAATGAGCGGTAAAATGTATATGGTTATACCTCAACTACTACATAACTAAGGATATTTCTTTGAACTACTTTGTTAATACTTTACTCAGTTTTTTTTGTTGGTACATGACATGGTGTTTGAAGCAGCCCATGAAGTTAAAAAATATACCATGCGGTTCAATATCGACCTAGAGATCTCATGCTGCAGAAGTTCACAACCAGCCAGAGGGGGTCTATATATATCTAAGACGTTTTATTTAATTATTGATTTATAGTTTTTAATCAAGAGTTTTTTCTGAATCACTTGAATGGTGTTGATCATTGCAGAGGTGTCGAGGCAGGATAAATAAGAAAATGAAGGCACTGCAATAAATTATTCCTCGACACAACAAGGTTTGAAATTTTATTTGGTTATTATATCATGTTGTTTGATAGTCTAAATTATTTGAGCTTTTAGATTATTTTCTCATGTTTTCTTTCCTGAATTAAGTTTGGCAAAGCTTCAATGTTGGATAAGGCTATTGAATACTTGAATACACTTCAACGGCAAGTGCATGTACGTCTTCTTTCTTTATTTTCCTGAATTTTGATCTTGAATTAGTCTCTTTTTACATAAATGATGTGTTTCGGTTGAAGAAATATTAGGCACCATTATTTTTTAAGAAAGTTTAAGTCTATCAATTAATGGTCCTTTGCAACATTTATGCAGATGGTGTCAATAGACCTTAAATTACAATACTTGGATGTTCGTTTGTAGAAATTAACAAAATCATTCACTGTAGAAAAGTTTTAATAAAAATATTTATAAAAATAAAATTAAGTTTATAACTTAAAATGGTTGCTTTTATGTGCCGAAAACTTATTCGTTCAAGTTTGTAATTCAATAAACCAAGGTCCGACTTCAAGATATGTGGCAATGCAACATCATCGTATGAAGCTCGTTGACGAATTTGTAAAGTCCAAAAAATGCCACCAGTGATTATGTGGGGTATGTGTTTTTATTGGAAAACTAACTTTTTGTTGTTTACTTTGATATGTACTTAAGCTATCAACTGCTTATTTTGATGACATTGCTATGACCTTCAGTTTGAAATGCAATTATTTTTTTGTGAATTATGTGGGCTTAAATGCCATAGATGGTTATTATTTCAATGAATCTGTGAGACGAATTTCATTATAGGATTACATTCGAGTGATAATTATATTTTAAGAATATCAGTGCTCACTACTCCATTGTAGAAATAAGAATATCATAGTGGGTTCAAACACCAAAATGCATCACATTATCATACAGAAAATAGAAACAAGATACAAACACTAGATGATTGAATAACCATGAACACTAAACCAATGTGTTCTTGATTAACACCATGAGTATCAAAACTGCCTTACAATACGTAGATTTCCTAGGAAAAGAGTCTGAACTTTTATTTTATTTATTGCCCACAACTGGCCCTTAGATGCCCATGTACTCCGGTATTTAATTAACTGTCTTGATTCAAATTTGGCTCATCATGCACATCTATGTAATCGGAACCAATTGGCAAGCACAAATGTGAAAAATCATCCTTTTGACAATGATAGTAAAACTTCCCTGGGTTTTATCTTGTGTCGTTTAAATATATGTGTGTTGGTTGTTGATATTTATGATATAACGACTTTGTGTACCTCGGACAAGATTCATTTCTCGTGTAGTTGCTAGGTGAAGACATCTTATGCAAATATGAATAGATAAATCAATGTTTCTGATGTTGTGATTGACATTATTCTAATTTATCTTAGTGGGTTGACTTATGTTCTTTCATTGCAGCCAAGTGAATGTAACAAATATGGTCGGATACTATGCATTTTTAAGTACTACTTACAGGAAAATGCCTAACACAACCAACTACATTAAAATTGTTTCTCTTATGAAGCTATCCCATTAATACGTCCACCACAACTTTGCACCGGTCATGTTGCCGAATTATGCTGTTGCGGTTAGTGGCGAACTTGCTTTGGGAAAAAAAATATATTAGTAGCTTATTTGCAGTGGGAAGGTCATCTAGGTCTCCATGTAAAAAATATAATGCAAAAATATAGATGAGTTGTGTCCAGGGTACAATACAACAGTCATAAAATATTGGCGCACAAAACGTGCAACATCAACTGCACTATCTTCATTTCCCATCCAAACAACATCAACTACATTTTTTTAACAACACATAATTACCCCAATCACCAGCTAACTCATGTTCAAAATATCTATTAACTCGTCGAGAATACCCATAATCCATTAATCTAAGTGGTACTGGCAATGATCCAAAACTAACACACATTATAAGGTTCACATCCATACTAGTAAAACTTAATCATTTCCACTCCCAATGACAAAATTATCGGATGAGACATCAAAGGTAGAAGTCACATTACGAATGTCATCCTCATTTTTATATATTGACTTCGGAAAGGAGAAAGCTTCGGTGGTATTGGCAGAGAGTTTTGGTGTAGGTTTTTTCAATTTTTCCTGATAAAAAAAAGGAAGTTTTGGTGTTGGGATTTTCTACACAAAACCTTTCTATTGTAATTTATTTTAAAATAGTAATTAATTTTTTTTCACATTATTAAAAATATAAAAATACCGCCTGAAAAATACGTCAGTAATTTGCGACCAACCTCTTGTACACCGATAAATTCTATAACGATGAAACTAAAGTCATTTACAACCAACATCCCATACGTAGGTGGTCGGTATATATGTTTGTCGGTAAAATGATCGGTAAATACCGACGGAAATTAATCTATTGGTAATTTCGTGGGTAATTTTTAAAAATTGAAATTCACCGGAAATACCAACGGAATTATGGAAGTCGGTAATTTCTGTCGGTATTTTATAATTTTTTTGCAGTGGGGGATTGGCACTCTTTCAAAGAATAAATATTTTGAACATGAATGCAGCAGAATAGCCAATAGATGTTTTGAATCTCATAGTCTTTGAATGGAGAAAAATTGCAAAGTTTTCTACTTGGAATCATGGGATTGAGCCCCTCTAACTCACTTTGGCCTTATTACAACGACTGTGGAGTGGGAGGTGGAATCTTTATTTCTTGGGAGTGTGCAATGACAAAATAAGATGGTGTCATTAAGGATAATCTCAAGATATTATCTCAAAATATTCAATTTTATGCCTCTTCCAAGAGTTTCCATGGATGAATATTGTGTATTCTTTGAACGACCCCTCGAGTCTAGCATCACTCAGTCTGTTATGTGTTTCATATTTTGTTTCATTCTCTGTCTTTAATGTACACCACGTCTAATTTATCATGCATACATAGGTGTGGTAATGTACCATGTCTCATCTAGCCCGGCAATAAAAACTTTTAAGATCCTTTTCTAAATCTTATTCGATATCAAAGACTTGAATAACAGGGAACAAGTTAGAACGAATATACTTGGAAATACCTTAAGTATTAACATGAATAAGAATATAAGTGTTTTCCATCCATGAGTGAACAGTTCATAGTTTTCTTGTTAAACTGGTAAGTTTTTAGTTTTGAACAAATATTGAAGATTATGTTGGGACGTGAACTGACTTAGAGAAACCTTTTGATAATCTTATAAACTAAGCTATATGAATTCATGGAGTTATTGTTTTTTTAAAATAATTTTGACTTGTGAGTTTCGTAAAGTCATAAAGCAGATGGATGTTATGTTGTGATCTTAAAATAGTCAGGAAGTTGATATGTTTAATTAGATTAGTACATGAAATAAGTTTTTAGGTCTTACCACTTCTCAATTTATGTGTTAAATTAAATGGTAGCCCTCCCTCTATTTCTTGGGTAGTTGAGGCAAAATTAACATGCACCTCAACATGTTTACATACAAGAAAAAGGTAGTTTCATCTGGATTCCGGATTTTATGTGATTGTATCGGATGTCATGACTTATATTTGAGTGGGAGGAATTTTCAGTGAGAAGAAAAATGTATGGTAGAAATGAGCGGTAAAATATATATGGTTATACCTCAACTACTACATAACTAAGGATATTTCTTTGAACTACTTTGTTATCACTTTACTTAGTTTTTTCTTTTGTTGGTACATGACATGGAGTTTGAAGCAGCCCATGAAGTTAAAAAAATATACCATGCGATTCAATGTCGACCTAGAGATCTCGTTCTGCAGAAGTTCACAACCAGCCAGAGGGGGTCTGTATATATCAAAGATGTTTTATTTACTTATCGATTTATAGTTTTTAATCAAGAGTTTTTTTCTGAATCACTCGAATAATGTTGATCATTGCAGAGGTGTCAAGGCAGGATAAATAAGAAAATGAAGGCACTGCAATAAATTATTCCTCGACGCAACAAGGTTTGAAAATTTGTTTGGTTATTATATCATGTTGTTTAATAGTCTAAATTATTTGAGCTTTTAGATTATTTTCTCATCTTTTCTTTCCTGAATTAAGTTTGACAAAGCTTCAATATTGGTTAAGGCTATTGAATACTTGAATACATTTCAATTCTAAGTGCATGTACGTCTTCTTGCTTAATTTTCCTTATTTTTTATGTCGAATTGTTCTCTTTTTACATAAATGATGTGTTTCGGTTAAAGAAATATTAGGCACCATTATTTTTAAAGAAATTTAAGTCTATCAATTAATGGGCCTTTGCAACATTTATGCAGATGATGTCAATAGGCTCTAAAATACAATACATGGATGTTTGTTAGTATCAATTGACAAAAGCATTCACTGTAGATAAGTTGAATAAAAGTACTTATAAAAAAATTAAGTTTATAACTTACAATGGTTGTCTTTATGTGCTGAAGATTTATTCGCTCTAGCTTGTCATTCAATAAACCAAGGTCCCACTTCAAGATATGTGACAATGCAACATCATTGATTGACTCAATCTAATTAACAAGCTCACATAACCAAAATTATTTATTAGATCAGATTCAAAACAAAGTGTCAAGTGAATTTAACAAATATAGTCTGATATTATGCAGTGTTATGTACTACTTACCGGAAGAATCATAACACAACCAGCTACAGTCAAATTGTTGCTCTTCTGAAGATGTCTCATTAACACGTCCACCACAACTTTGCACTAGTCATACTGTCAAATCTCTTCTACGGTCTCCAAGAAATGCAACATCATTGATTGACTCAATCAAATTAACAAGCTCACATAACCAAAATTATTTATTAGATCAGATTCAAAACAAAGTGTCAAGTGAATTTAACAAATATAGCCTGATACTATGCAATGCAATGTACTACTTACCGAAAGAATCATAACACAACCAGCTACAGTCAATTTTTTTCTCTTTTGAAGATGTCTCATTAACACGTCCACCACAACTTTGCACTAGTCGTACTGTCAAATCTCTTCTAGGGTCTCTAAGCAATGCAACATCACTGATTGACTCAATCAAATTAACAAGCTCACATAACTAAAATTATTTATTAGATCAGATTCAAAACAAATTGTCAAGTGAATTTAACAAATATAGTCTGATACTATGCAATGTTATGTGCTACTTACTGGAAGAATCATAACACAACCAACTATAGTCAAATTGTTGCTCTTTTGAAGATGTCTCATTAACATGTTGTTGGTCCCAAAGATTTATCAAGGTCTAGAGGGGGGGTGAATAGACCTTGATTTTTAAAACTTAAAACTTTTTAGCAACAAATAAAGTATACAAATTGAACTCTGCAGCTGTAGAGTTAAAAGCAAAGGTTTGCAGCTGCAGGCTTTTAAAATGCAAAGTCTGTATAATTAATTCAAACACTTATCAAAGTTGGTGTTGTAATACTTTGGAGTATTTTAACACCTAGTGCAGCGGAAATAAGTAAGGTGTGTGAAGTGAAAAATAAAATTCAATCAAAACTTTAAAAAGCATAAGCAATAAGATAGATAAAGTGAATGAACAATAGATAAAGAACAAGGAGAATTTATAGTAGTTCAGAGGTGTTGTAATCCTCCTACATCCACTGTTACACCACACAGGTGCCAAATTCACTAAGAAACCACACAGTCACAAGATGTTCCCCCTAAGACTTAGAGTTCTCACACAGATCAGTCTAGTCTAGGATGAAACACAAATTCACTCAGAACACTCTCTCTATCTCACTCAGAAATAAACACTCACTAAGAATAAAAAATCTACACAAGGTAGAATACAAGGGTATATAGTGAGGAACAACAACAACAAAAATACAAGACAATAATCCTAGCTTTTAAGTCCTAAACTTCTATATTTGAAGGGCTGTAGACTTTGAAGGCTGTAGATATTGTGCAGTATGCTTGAGAGCTTGGGGTTGTTGTTGTTGAGCCTCTGAGGTCTCCTCTCCTATTTATAGGAGTCTTGAGGGGTCCTCTAGCCGTTGGAGGGATTGAGAATTTCAAATATTTTCACCTCCAACTTTGACTTCTGCTTAATTAAATCTTCTTGTCATATAGCAACGTCCTTTAAGTAGTACAAGTTGTCTTTTAGTGATGACTGCTCAAAGAGTTGTTAATCACTGAGATACTTATTTCTACTGGCTAGTAATTAGCTCTGATAAACACTGAGACTTTTCAAACTAAGTGAGTGAGTGTACCATGTGTATGTACTACACTTAATTAGTCCTACTAATCTCAAGTTTACAGCTTATAGTCTCTAACTCTGCAGATGTAGACTCTTCGACTGTGGACTTGTCTTCAACTCTTCAGATGTAGACTTGTCTTCAACTAGCTGTAGGGTCTGTATCCAATGTTTGCAGATGTAGACTTTCATCTATTAAATTCTTTGTTTCTCTTTGTACCTACAATGTTAGTGATGGTCCCGTTTTCGAAGGGCAAAATGGGAATTCAGGAGCACAAAACAAATTTTTTTTTAACCATTTCCTCAGGGAGTCCAGCATGAGTGAGAAATACTCAAGTCACTGCTCTGCTCAGAGGCTGAGTTACCAAGTCAGAGAGAAGGCTTGGAGACTCATGCTCTGAGCAAGGACAGTGGCTTGAGATGCTGAACTCTCGAGTGCGTTATCAAATCACAGCTTGCACCCTGACTGAGTTCAGTGACGAAATACTCAAGTCACTGCGTTGCTGAGAGTCAGAGCTATCAAGTCAGTGATGAGACTTGAAAGCTCAGGCTCTCAACAAGGCAGTGACTCGAGAGACTGAACTCTCGAGTGCCTAGCCTGATTTAGTCAGTGAGATGGAATCTCCCTGACCTGAATGCTTAACTAAAGTTCCTTCTTAAACAATGCTCTCAGTGAGCAGATTTTCGCAATACTTTAGAAGAAAAGACATTCCAAATAATAACACTTGGTTTAACGTGGTTCGGAGACTCAAGCTCTTACATCCACGGCCTGATTTAACAGGAAATCCACTCCTTTGGATTCTTGTTTTTAACGTGCCAAGGTGCACTTACAACTGGACTCACGCCACTCTCTGGGCTGCCCTTCTCCTTCTAACAACTTACTCCCAACAAGCCTGACTAGAGGGTTTTGGTTTCGGTTAGGGTTTTCTCCAACTAGGTGAGGTTTTCCCTTTACAATGTGTTAGCCAATAGCTAAGATAGGGAAAACCTCTCTAAGCCTAGAGTTACAAGCTGAACACTCTTTATGTATATATTTGTGAACTCTCAAGATCAGTGTATAAGATGTGAGTAGAACCTCCTTATATCTCCCATGCACGTATGCTACTACTCACACTCTCTCAGCTCGTAGGTGTTTGTTTTCTTTTGATTTTCTTACAATAATCTACCAACACAACACACTCTAACAACAAGCTATGAGCTTGTATTTATAATGGGGATTCAAATGTATCCGTTGGAGAGGAAAATACATTTGAATCCAGCATTAAATGGTTTCAACCACTTTTCTTGGAATGCGGCCTTGTCAGTGTCAGATTTACCGCCTTGTGCTGATTGGTCCACGTGGCCTGAATTCACGGATCTTTGACTCAGTAGGTTTGACTAAGACCCACTGACTTTAGGTAGCTTTCTCCTTCACTGACTCTGATCTTCAGTGGACTGACTCGTCCTCAGTGCAGTTGTCCTTCAGGGACTCTTTGAAGATCACTCCAAGAAGTTTGTCATAAGGCTGAATGACAAACTTCCCTGACCACAGTAGCCTGACTCCTTCAGGGCCTACTTGGTGCAGCACTGATCCACCTGATCAGGCTCTTCACTGAGTGGTCCATCAGACTTGGCTTAGATCAGCCTGACTTACACTCAGTGGGACATCCTCCAGGCTTCTCCACTGGTTCAGGTTGATGGCATGTCTTCAGTCAGCTCTTCTGGTTGTCATCTTGATATCTTCAGGCTGTGTTGAGAAGTTCCCCCTCGCTGAGTTCCCCCTCAACTGAGCAACCTATTCTACTGAGAGCTAACCTAGCCTGACCTGAAACAAAGGATACTATCCTGACTGCTTTCAAACCTATTACATGTTGTTTTGGAAAATCATCAAAACTAAAACATATCCCAACAAATTCCCCCTTTTTGATGATTCCAAAACTTCTAACTAAATGATTTTCTATTACAAGAATAATGTCAGAATACAGGTAATAGTTTGAAATATGCAGGAATTCCCATAGTTTAAAACATTTAAGATCTGTTCGGTAGACCATTTTTCTTAACAAAACTGGATCAGTGGTCATGTGAACAACCCGCTCTGATACCAATTGATGGTCCCGTTTTCGAAGGGCAAAATGGGAATTCAGGAGCACAAAACAAATTTTTTTTTAACCATTTCCTCAGGGAGTCCAGCATGAGTGAGAAATACTCAAGTCACTGCTCTGCTCAGAGGCTGAGTTACCAAGTCAGAGAGAAGGCTTGGAGACTCATGCTCTGAGCAAGGACAGTGGCTTGAGATGCTGAACTCTCGAGTGCGTTATCAAATCACAGCTTGCACCCTGACTGAGTTCAGTGACGAAATACTCAAGTCACTGCGTTGCTGAGAGTCAGAGCTATCAAGTCAGTGATGAGACTTGAAAGCTCAGGCTCTCAACAAGGCAGTGACTCGAGAGACTGAACTCTCGAGTGCCTAGCCTGATTTAGTCAGTGAGATGGAATCTCCCTGACCTGAATGCTTAACTAAAGTTCCTTCTTAAACAATGCTCTCAGTGAGCAGATTTTCGCAATACTTTAGAAGAAAAGACATTCCAAATAATAACACTTGGTTTAACGTGGTTCGGAGACTCAAGCTCTTACATCCACGGCCTGATTTAACAGGAAATCCACTCCTTTGGATTCTTGTTTTTAACGTGCCAAGGTGCACTTACAACTGGACTCACGCCACTCTCTGGGCTGCCCTTCTCCTTCTAACAACTTACTCCCAACAAGCCTGACTAGAGGGTTTTGGTTTCGGTTAGGGTTTTCTCCAACTAGGTGAGGTTTTCCCTTTACAATGTGTTAGCCAATAGCTAAGATAGGGAAAACCTCTCTAAGCCTAGAGTTACAAGCTGAACACTCTTTATGTATATATTTGTGAACTCTCAAGATCAGTGTATAAGATGTGAGTAGAACCTCCTTATATCTCCCATGCACGTATGCTACTACTCACACTCTCTCAGCTCGTAGGTGTTTGTTTTCTTTTGATTTTCTTACAATAATCTACCAACACAACACACTCTAACAACAAGCTATGAGCTTGTATTTATAATGGGGATTCAAATGTATCCGTTGGAGAGGAAAATACATTTGAATCCAGCATTAAATGGTTTCAACCACTTTTCTTGGAATGCGGCCTTGTCAGTGTCAGATTTACCGCCTTGTGCTGATTGGTCCACGTGGCCTGAATTCACGGATCTTTGACTCAGTAGGTTTGACTAAGACCCACTGACTTTAGGTAGCTTTCTCCTTCACTGACTCTGATCTTCAGTGGACTGACTCGTCCTCAGTGCAGTTGTCCTTCAGGGACTCTTTGAAGATCACTCCAAGAAGTTTGTCATAAGGCTGAATGACAAACTTCCCTGACCACAGTAGCCTGACTCCTTCAGGGCCTACTTGGTGCAGCACTGATCCACCTGATCAGGCTCTTCACTGAGTGGTCCATCAGACTTGGCTTAGATCAGCCTGACTTACACTCAGTGGGACATCCTCCAGGCTTCTCCACTGGTTCAGGTTGATGGCATGTCTTCAGTCAGCTCTTCTGGTTGTCATCTTGATATCTTCAGGCTGTGTTGAGAAGTTCCCCCTCGCTGAGTTCCCCCTCAACTGAGCAACCTATTCTACTGAGAGCTAACCTAGCCTGACCTGAAACAAAGGATACTATCCTGACTGCTTTCAAACCTATTACATGTTGTTTTGGAAAATCATCAAAACTAAAACATATCCCAACAAATTCCCCCTTTTTGATGATTCCAAAACTTCTAACTAAATGATTTTCTATTACAAGAATAATGTCAGAATACAGGTAATAGTTTGAAATATGCAGGAATTCCCATAGTTTAAAACATTTAAGATCTGTTCGGTAGACCATTTTTCTTAACAAAACTGGATCAGTGGTCATGTGAACAACCCGCTCTGATACCAATTGATGGTCCCGTTTTCGAAGGGCAAAATGGGAATTCAGGAGCACAAAACAAATTTTTTTTTAACCATTTCCTCAGGGAGTCCAGCATGAGTGAGAAATACTCAAGTCACTGCTCTGCTCAGAGGCTGAGTTACCAAGTCAGAGAGAAGGCTTGGAGACTCATGCTCTGAGCAAGGACAGTGGCTTGAGATGCTGAACTCTCGAGTGCGTTATCAAATCACAGCTTGCACCCTGACTGAGTTCAGTGACGAAATACTCAAGTCACTGCGTTGCTGAGAGTCAGAGCTATCAAGTCAGTGATGAGACTTGAAAGCTCAGGCTCTCAACAAGGCAGTGACTCGAGAGACTGAACTCTCGAGTGCCTAGCCTGATTTAGTCAGTGAGATGGAATCTCCCTGACCTGAATGCTTAACTAAAGTTCCTTCTTAAACAATGCTCTCAGTGAGCAGATTTTCGCAATACTTTAGAAGAAAAGACATTCCAAATAATAACACTTGGTTTAACGTGGTTCGGAGACTCAAGCTCTTACATCCACGGCCTGATTTAACAGGAAATCCACTCCTTTGGATTCTTGTTTTTAACGTGCCAAGGTGCACTTACAACTGGACTCACGCCACTCTCTGGGCTGCCCTTCTCCTTCTAACAACTTACTCCCAACAAGCCTGACTAGAGGGTTTTGGTTTCGGTTAGGGTTTTCTCCAACTAGGTGAGGTTTTCCCTTTACAATGTGTTAGCCAATAGCTAAGATAGGGAAAACCTCTCTAAGCCTAGAGTTACAAGCTGAACACTCTTTATGTATATATTTGTGAACTCTCAAGATCAGTGTATAAGATGTGAGTAGAACCTCCTTATATCTCCCATGCACGTATGCTACTACTCACACTCTCTCAGCTCGTAGGTGTTTGTTTTCTTTTGATTTTCTTACAATAATCTACCAACACAACACACTCTAACAACAAGCTATGAGCTTGTATTTATAATGGGGATTCAAATGTATCCGTTGGAGAGGAAAATACATTTGAATCCAGCATTAAATGGTTTCAACCACTTTTCTTGGAATGCGGCCTTGTCAGTGTCAGATTTACCGCCTTGTGCTGATTGGTCCACGTGGCCTGAATTCACGGATCTTTGACTCAGTAGGTTTGACTAAGACCCACTGACTTTAGGTAGCTTTCTCCTTCACTGACTCTGATCTTCAGTGGACTGACTCGTCCTCAGTGCAGTTGTCCTTCAGGGACTCTTTGAAGATCACTCCAAGAAGTTTGTCATAAGGCTGAATGACAAACTTCCCTGACCACAGTAGCCTGACTCCTTCAGGGCCTACTTGGTGCAGCACTGATCCACCTGATCAGGCTCTTCACTGAGTGGTCCATCAGACTTGGCTTAGATCAGCCTGACTTACACTCAGTGGGACATCCTCCAGGCTTCTCCACTGGTTCAGGTTGATGGCATGTCTTCAGTCAGCTCTTCTGGTTGTCATCTTGATATCTTCAGGCTGTGTTGAGAAGTTCCCCCTCGCTGAGTTCCCCCTCAACTGAGCAACCTATTCTACTGAGAGCTAACCTAGCCTGACCTGAAACAAAGGATACTATCCTGACTGCTTTCAAACCTATTACATGTTGTTTTGGAAAATCATCAAAACTAAAACATATCCCAACAGTTAGTTTCCACAATACAAATATATCTATTTTGATATTATCAAAATTAAAGTGAGAAAAATCCTTAGGACAAAAATATCCTAACACACGTCCACCACAACTTTGCACTAGTCATACTGTCAAATCTCTTCTAGGGTCTCCAAGTAAACAATATATTTTCAAGGTGTAGATGAGTTGCGTCCATGGCATAATAGAGCAATCATCAAATATAGGTGCACCAAACGTGTTACATCTATTGTACTATCTTCATTCTCCATTCTAACAACATCAGCTAGCTTATCATATACATTTGTTTTGAACAACACATGTTTACCCAAATCACAAACTAACTCATGTTCAAAATATCTATTGCTCATCGAGGATATCCATAATCTATTAATATAAGTGGTACTGACAACAACCCACCCACTAACACCCAGTATAAGATTCACATCCATGCTAGTAAATCTTAATATTCCCCCCTCTCCCCAATGACAAAATTACCAGATGGGGCATCACATTATGAATGTCATCTTCATATTTAGTCCACCTAGCTAGTTCTATATATTTTGTAACCAACCTTCACAATAGCACGAAAAAGAAACCAAAAGGGAGTTTTTCTTTTAATCTTTTTCAGATGTTTATCGATTAACCTTAGTTTTCTAAGCTTTTTTACAGTAGTTATAAGGTTGCTTCGGAAGCGCGTGACGCCATCCTTTAATAGCATGCCGAGTTAATTGTGTTTCTAATTTGAACCTTCAATTGAACCTTCAAAATATGTCATAATTATACTTACCAAAATAATTTTTTGCCCCCGCTCCTTATCACTGCCATTAGATGTTGACGCATCGAGCATCAGATCTGCAACACCCTTTCCCAACACTTGAGCACCACCATCTGACAATGATTTTGATCTTTCACTAACTTTTTTTTTTTTTTTTTTGCCCTCAGTCTCCATAGATTAATAGTCTATGAATTTGTGCTTGGACAACCAATAATATATTATAATTATTTTTTATAAAAATAAAAAAACATCACAACAAATAAACGGGAACTATACCTTCATCAAATGATTCACTGTTCTCTAGAGCCACTCTATTTCCTATTTATCAATATAAGAGTCATACATTGTCACAAACAATTTTTTCTATACAAAATTATTTAATGTAGTTGCTAAAACCCCATCCTATAAATCAATATTATATTTTCTGAACTGGTTGTTATGAGTGAGCACTTACCTTTTCTATTACATTCTGCAACCCTTAAATGCACATTTTTTCTCTGCCTCTTTGTGCCACATTTTCATATTGGAAAAAATGGAACAATTAAAATACAAACTCATAGTATACATAATTCATCTACATTTATTTTTTACTAATCAGTCTATATAGAGTATAAAACACTGTAACTTAGTATAATATGTAGGCTTGACAATGGGGCGGGGAATCCCCGATCCCCGCGGTGATCCGCCCCGAACGGGGCGGAGAATCCCCGAACCAAACGGGGATGGGGATGGGAACGGGAATTTTTTTTTGCCCCGTAGGCGGGTACGGGGCGGGGACAGGGATAGTATTCCCCGCCCCGTTCCCCACGGGGACCCGTATTATTTTTATATAATTAATATATTTATATGTATATAATATATAAATTTAGAAGTAAATTATAAATAAATACTTCATAATTTTCCTACTCTAGGGGTTTTAATGCAGGAGTAAGTGGATAATCCATTGCAAATGAAAAATACACACTCAACTACAAAGGATCTAACTAAGTATATCTAGTTAAGGGTCAGGTGCCACTTGAAGTGAGTCCATGGGTATTTTTTCAGAATGTTGTTAAAAGTGTTGAAACATAAACGACAACATACACAACGGAAGACTTGAAAAATAGATTGCAAACGGATATCAAAAAAATTCATAGAATTTATGGCAAAATTTCACTATAATAAGTAGTGATACAAAGACAAAATGAGATCCTGCTGTAAGATCTCAATACAAGGTGATATATTCGAAATATACTACCTAAATTTTTAAACCCTAATTGTTTTAAACAACCCGTTGTAGGTCTAACAAAAATACTTATAGTGTATACAAATGTTGAGTAGGATATGATGTATATATATCAACCAAGGATGAAAATATCGCGATATATCGCGGATATATCGCAAATTTTGATATTGAGATATGAATATTGAGGTGCAATGTATTTTTTACAACGTATCGTGGATATATTGTGATATATGGATATCGATATCGATAATGGTTCACTTGTAGTACAAAATTTAGTGGGAATCGGGAAATATCGCAGATATATAAAAATATCACAATTTTTTTATGTTTATTGTTTTTATGTGTTTATATGTTTATTGTTTTTCTAAGTTGGCCTAGCATTAAAGTGAGTATGTATATAGTGAAATTGGTTCATACATGAATTACTTTGCATACTTTTTAGTGTAATCATTAATACTCTTTAGTGTAACCAATTGATACCCTTTAGTTAAATAATTAATGTTTTTCGTACCCTTCAGTGGAATCAAATAATACCCTTCAAAACTAATACCCTTTAGTAAAAATAACTAATATGTCATCAACTAATACCCTTTATCCAGAATTACTCCAATGTGATGAGTTGGTATCAATATTATTTATACAAAGATGACATTTCATCCTCTGTATTTGAACCTCATAGGTCATTATTTTGGTACTAATTGTATTGTATCATATAACATTCGTCATCTTGCATTGTCGAAATTGATCATATGCCCACCGGTGAGCACAATATTATATACCCACCGCGAATGTGTTCATGACACATAAGCAAGTATAAGAAGTCCACTAAAATAATAGTGGGCCCTGCTTATATGTCATTAACACATTCGCGGTGGGTATATAATATTGTGTCCACCGGTGGGCATGTTATCATTTTCGCTTGTATTGTATTATGCATTATATTTGTATTATATTATGTATTATATCTTTTATTATATTGTCAATTGTTTTACGCTAGACAGTGTTTATATAGTCTATTATCTATATGATTACTTTAAACATGTAATTTTATAATGATTTTAAATGGAACATATGCATAATATTATATTATAATACTCCCTAAATTTCATGTTAAATTTCCAAGATTTTAATAAAGTTTCTGTCATTTTTTCCAAAAATTTGCGATATCGATATATCCATCGATATTTCCATAAATTTAAGGTTGGGATATTACTTGCGATAGTGATATTTTCATCCTTGCTACCAAAACAAAGAAGACAACCAAACTAACTACACTTGCTATAGGTAAATAGAATAGTTTCGATTTTCTTCACTTGAATGTTTTTCATACTTCCTCTATATATAGACTTCGAAATCAGCATGTGAACACTTGATAAACATAGTTTCCCATGATTTAAAACCGTCTTGCATTAAGCTCCATGACCTTGGTAACTGCCCATGCTCATCCTTATCTTTTCACTCTAAAAAACTGCAACCGCTTGACTTAGTAACTTTCAAGTCGTCAACCAACATGTTTAGACATTAAGGACAATATTGAAACATTCGAAGTTAGTGTTAGGAAAAAGGGCAAATTATGATGTTGCAGAATATGTTGTAATATTTTGTACAACATTGAGCCAACATCAACATACATGAAGAGAGATGTGATATTGATAAAAAAATTGTGTTTCTATAAGAATAAAAGTCAATTTTTTTTATTACTACATGAATAAAAGTGTGATACTCATAGATACGAAAAGTATTACTACATTAAGAAAGATGTGATATTGATAGAACAAAGTTATGTAATTATAAGAACAAAAGTCCATTTTGTTTCTTTTTTCCACATTTTTTGTGTTACTATATGAAAGAAAAAGTGATAAATTTCTTTTTCTTGTTTTTCATAATTTTTTTGTGTTACTACATAACAACGTGATACTGATGAATACAAAATGTGTTATTACATGAATAAAAATGTGACACTGATAGACTAAAAGTGTGTTACTACATGAACAATGGTCAAATTTATTTTTCCTTAATTTTTTTGTGATACTATATAACAATGTGTGATATTGTTGGATACTCTCTCCGTCCACTAAAGGTAAACTATTCACTTGTCTTATGTATCCGTCCACTAAAAGTATGCACATTCTTTTTATAGATACAATCATTTTATTATCACCCCCAAACATTATTTAGTTACCCACATATCATTTACTTTACATCGTATACATGTACTTTATTCCTAAATAGACTCCACAATAATCCACAATACTCTTATTTTATCTACTATTTTCTTAAAACTTGTTTCCATCCATGTGCGCATAGTTTTCATGGATGGAGGGAGTACAAAATATGTTACTAAATGAACAAAGGTGTGATACTAATTGACAGATAATGTGTTAATAGATGAACAAAAGTATAATTTACTTTTTTTCCCTACAAATTTTTGTGTGTTACTATGTGAACAAATGTTGCTACATAAATAAAAGTGTGGTATTAAGAGATACAAAATCACTACAAAAAATCAAGCAATTTATTCAAACAATCTGTTTATATACTGCAAAAAATTTGATAGAAAAAATCACATTGAAATAGTCAGTTTATATACTAGAGAATTTGACCGAAGTGTTGTTGAATAAATTACTTGATGTGAGTAGTAAACAATTTTTTCAACCAAAATCATGTTGTAAAAATAACTATCCCAGTTAGGAATGTCAACGGGGCGGTGCGGGGCCGGGGGCCATCCCCGTCCCCATCTCCGCAAAATAAACGGGGAAAATTTCCCCCCATCCCCGCCCCGTCGGGAATTCCCTGTTCCCCGCCTTATTATTTTTTCATCTTATTTTTTAAATATTAAAAAAACATAAAATAACATATAAATTAAAAAATTTAATCACACACAATAATTAGCTTAAATTAGTGTTAAAAAAAACTAATTTAAGTAATTTGAGAGCCTCTAGTTCTAATAATTTTAATTAACATATATACTAAAGTGAAAATTATATAATTTGGAACTAATAACATAACATTAAATAAAATATAGATGTAATTTTGAATAAATAGTTAATTGAGTAGGAAATTATAAAATATTTATTTATAATTTACTTTTAAATTTATATATTATATACATATAAATATATTAATTATATAAAAAAAATGCAGGTCCCCGCGGGGAATGATGTGGGGATCCCCACAGGGTGGGAAATACTATCCCCGCCCCCGCCCCGCTTACGGGGCAAAAAAAAAATTTCGTCCCCATCCCCATTTGCTTCGGGGATTCCCCACCTCGTTCGGGGCGAATCCCTACGAGGATTGGGGATTTCCCGCCTCGCTGCCAAGCCTAATCCCAGTCATGATCAATATTAGATCCGTACAATATTGCATATAAGTCTTTGTGAATGAATGGTGCACGTTTTTGGTTAGTGAATAAATAAAATTATCACAAAATCTAGCATGCACTTGGATTTTAAATTCAATTTTGATTTCAATTTTAATTTTTTCAAATCGCACACAAACACACCAAATTGTGTATTTTTTTTTTTGCAGTTGGGGTATTACTGACTACTTCTTAGGGTATTACTGACTGCTTCTGGGGTATCACTGATTACTTCTTAGGGTATTACTTATTTCTGCATTGGATTTTTTTTTCAAATCCAAGTACATGTCATGCATTCAAGTGCACACTAGAACTACTCTTAAATTATGCATGAATTTATATCATCAAATTTTTTCAGTTTAATTTTTGCTACTGGTTCGGGTCGGATATTTTTTTAAGGGGTGTCACAGTGTGTTTCATGATTTCCGTGCTTACCATTCAGGTGGCCAAGT
Organism: Ballota nigra; assembly: GCA_947034835.1. NCBI lineage: Eukaryota > Viridiplantae > Streptophyta > Magnoliopsida > Lamiales > Lamiaceae > Ballota > Ballota nigra. The sequence continues at coordinate 32,939,183 of OX344729.1, read as the reverse complement.
CGAGTGATGGAAATCTCGGAGACGAGATGTCAAATATTGCCTTAAATTAATAAATAAAATAAAATTCATTTATGTACTAATACCATGTCTTAATCAACTATTGGATAATTAAACGAAATGGTATTTGTTTCTATATCATCCTGGAATTTTTTTATCCCTCTTGACTCAATCGAGTAGGTTCTGCTACGGACAAATCACACACCATTCTCGAACCAATTTAAAAACATGGGAGTGAATATATTTTACAGGTTATTGGATTTAGAATATCATCAATCAACTGTAGCGTTAGATGGCTTAACCTATCTACCCAACCCCTTATCCTTCTAACAAACAGGGTCTTAGTATATACTACCTCCATCCCCAAAAATTTGTCCTGCTTTTTTGCACGTAATTTAATGTAATATGTCAGTGGGTATTACGGGTTTTTAAGGTTCATTTTTTAATAAAATGATCCTTAATGGATAGTTCGTTTTGCATACTTTCCATAAACGATCTTTTTTTTAAAACAGGCCTCAGAAAATATCGTAGTACCCTCCGACATATCGTATTAAACCAGGTGAAAAAAAACAGGACCAATTATTAGGGACCGAGGGAGTATATAAGTTGTATATGTTAAATTATAAACTCATTTGTGTAATGTTTGTTGTTTAAGTGTTTGTTTTATTAATATGAATTTAGTTGGGTAAATTTATTTGTTAGGGTACTATAATGTGGTAAGAAAAACTGGTTATGAGTATTTAACACATATTTTTTTAACTTTTCAATTAAAAAATTCTAATCTGATTTTCCGTATTTTAATGTTATTTCGAAAAAAATCTATGTTTTAATTTATGTTTTTTTTCCGAGTATATTTTTTGAAAAGTGTTATGATTTTTAAAGAAATTTTCGAAACGTATTGCCAATTTTCGTTGTTAAATTCAAACAGAAGCTTACTTGTTATTTTGGGTGTTTACTAGGCAGAAGATGATAAGGAATATTGCAAAGAGGACGACAACGTTGAAGATGTGTTTGACGAATAGGAGTTTGAAGAAGATAAAAAAAAATCATTTAATTATTTTTAATGAGTGGACAATTTAATATGGGTGGAGCTGCTTTCAGCGGAATTCCAATCAGGATCTTTGTCCAAACGTGAGCCTTTTGGCTCTAATACTATGAAATAATCATGTCTCATCTAAAAGTCTAAACGTGTAGAAAGGTGTAAAATCAATTCATTTAATTATTTCTCTTTACATGTTCACAACTCTCTAAGAATGTAGCTAGGAAGAAGAAGGATAATGTATTTTTGGCATGTGAGTGGCAGGGGAAGATTAAGGTCAAGAAGAAGGATAATGTATTTTTGGCATGTGAGTGCCCATTTAAAGGATATATTAAGGCCAAGAAGAAATATGAAAAAAGAAATTAAATAAAGGAACTGATGTTGAGCTCAATTTTGAAAAAGAAGAAGAATGTAAGGGAAGGCAGACGAACACGAAGAAATGTGATTGTCCAATTATGTTAAAGGGAACACAAGATTCTCCTTTAGAGTGGACACTTGAGGTTAATGTTATATGATCATTTCTGACAACAATATATATGCATATGCATCTAATATATCTTGTGTCAAATATTATATACTCCTTCCGATTTAAAATGAGTGATGTTTTAAAGTAGATTTTTTGTTTTAAAACATTTGATGTTTTACTTATTTTTCATTTTATTTCTCTAATATACCCCTAATCAATTTCAAAAAAAAAAAAAAACTCACTCATACTTAAATTTAAATTTAATAAATTTATTAGGAGTTATAAGTAAGGAATATGATAAAAATTTATGAGAGTATATTTGTCAACATACACCAATTCTTAATTTTATCAACAAATGCAAAAACATCATTCTTTTTTAATCGGAGGGAGTATATATGTATGTATGATATACGATGTACTAATAAATGATACAAAAGTGCATGCATTTTAATAAAAGAGTTGTTAACTCTGTACCTAAAATTTGGTCCTGTTACTTTTGTTGTTACCCAAAGTATGTATCTAAATACGGATTTGATGTGACTTCGATTGGCTAACAAACTATATTAATTTGATGTGATTGGGCATTAATTGTTATGGGGTTGAAGATAATAAATGAAGAACATAAAGCAATAAATGCAAAGAGATTTGCCAAGTCCTTATGTAGGCTTGAGCTTTAAGGTTGGTGATCCTTGATTAAATATCAATGAACTTGTATTTATAGCCCAAAGGTATTCCCTTGGGCTGCTCTAAAGCTACCCGGGCAGCGGCAATCCAGCATTTAATGCTTGGACTGACCTTAGTTTTGATATTGGGCTGAGATCGCTTGAGTATGTGAGCTCGGTCCAATGCGACGAGGACAAGTGGAAAGTGTGTTTTACTTTCTCTAGAGATCATGAGATTCACTGCCATAAGTATGGTCTGTCCCTCTGGAGTAGGTGCTGATGGTACGAACTATGCGTACTAAAAACTAAAGATGTGGATGTACATCAAATCTCTTGATGAACGACCATGGAGAAGTGCAATCTCTGGATGGACACAACCCATAACTCCAACTGAAGAAGACAACGAAGCATAGATCAAGCTAGAGTTTGATTGGACGAATGATGAAGTAACCTTGGCCAATTACAATTTGAAAACCTTGAATGCTATATTAACATCAGTCGATGTATCTATGTTCAAGTTGATTTTGAATTATGTTTCTGCAAAAGATGCTTGGGTTCGATTGCAAGAACAATGTGAAGGATTTGAGAGTGTTTGAAGGACTAAGCTTCGAATGATGGGCACCAAATTCAAAATTCTCAAGATGAAGGACGATGAATCTATTTTGGCCTAATGAATCTCACTCTATAGGTGATCCTATTTCTAATACGAGGTTAGTTCATAAGATATCGAGAATCATTTCTAAATGTTTGGATGCTAAGATATGTGTTATAGAAGAGGCTAAAAATACTGATAATATGAGTCAAAATGAGCTGATAAGTATATTGAAAACCTATGAAATGAATTTTGATCAGAAAAATGATACGAATGATAAGAAAATTTTGGGTTTCAAAGGAGAAGCCTCATCTAGTTGTGAAAACTCTTCATATGTAACTAAAGTTGATTCTGATGTTGTTGATTTATGTGATGGCAATTCTGATGACATTACTCTCTTAACTAAACTGTTCAAGCCTTTCCTGAAGAATAGGGCTAATGGGTTAAAAGGAAATATCCATCCTAAAGTAGAAATCAATAATAATCAACAAATGCCTGAAAGAAAGAATTGGTTTAATTAAACTAAAAAAATAGGTAGTAGCAGTAGCAAACCTAGGTATGATCCTGAGTGTAGAAAGTCAGTAAGATGTGATGCATGTACTGGTTTTGGTCATTATGCAAATGAATGTGCCAACATCATTCTAAGAAAGAAACTGAACTTTAATGCTACTCTGAAAAGAATGAAGAATGTGCTTTCTCTGCAAGAATTGAATATGGTGATACTTTTGATGATCATCTAGATTATTATTATTCTGATGTTGATACAAATGTACCGACATTTCACACAACATCCGATGATATCAGTCCAGATGTGAATTATTTTTTGAGTTCATTTGTGGAGATAGGTACTTCCTTATTGAAGAATGTAGATTGTGGTATCTCATGTCAAGAACACATCGAGGAGATTGAGTCTCAAACTCGGATTCTTAAGTCTTTGACTTTAGAAAATTTTGAATTGAAAGATTATTTGACAAAGCTAGAAGTGATCCTTACTAGGAAGGATATGGAGGTTGAAAAATTGAAAGAAGAGCTATAAAGTTCAACACTGAACTTCAAGAAGTTTACTAAAGGCACTGAAAGTCTGGACAAGGCCTTGGTAATTGGTAATTCTGGTAGAACAGATCTTGATTTTAATAATGATTCTTCTAAACCTTTAACAGTTAATGAGCCTATAGAATTTGTTAAGCCAGGAGTTCAACTTGCTAAAGATACTTCTGTCACAACAAATAAAGTTTTTCTAAAAGCTAAAAAGGATTATTTATGCCATTACTGTCTTAAAAGGGGACATATTAGACCATACTGCTGGAAACTGAAAAGAGATATGCATTCAAATACAAAATTGCCTAAGTTGATACATCATTCAAAATAAAATTTGTCAAATACTGCATGTGTCAGTCAGTCTAATACAACTTGTAATGTTGTTTATACTTCATTAAAAGCACATGTTCCTGGTTAATGGTATTTTGATAGTGGTTGTTCTAGACATATGACTGGTAAACTTGAATAATTGACTGATTATAGACTGGATGATGATGGGTCATGTGATTTTTGAAGGTGGTTCTAAAAGTAAAGTAATTGGTAAAGGCACTTTGAATGTTCCTGGTTTTCCTAAATTATCAAATGTGTTACGTGTTGATGGATTGATTGCAAATTTTATCAGTATAAGTCAATTATGTGATGATGGTTTACATGTAGATTTTGATAAAGATTCATGCTATGTGAAAGATAAAAATGGTGAATGTCTTATGATAGGTCATAGATCTGTAGACAATTGTTATGTGATTGATACTCCCAAAACTTGTAACAATTTGAAGTTGATGAAAGTTTCATGTAGCATAAAAAACTTGGTCATATTCATTATTAAAACATCTTAAAACTGATTAGAATATGAGTTGTAAATGGTCTTCCTAAACTATAGTTGAACAAGTCTATAGTATGTAGACCTTGTCAAAAAGGTAAGTAGGTTAGAGTGTCACACAAAATATTGTCACATTGTACCATAATATGTTGTTTTGAACATCTTCATATGGATATTATGAGTCCAATGGAAACTGAGAGTATTGGTGGAAAAAGGTATTCATTTGTTGTAGTTGATGATTACTCTAGATACACTTGGATTGAATTTCTTAAAGAAAAGTCTAAAACCTTTTCCTTATTTAAAAATCTTTACAAAAAATTTAAGAACATTTTCAACTCTAAGGTCAGTAGAATTATGACTGATCATGGTAGGGAATTTGAAAACATTGATTTTACTAAATTTTGTGAAAATAAATATATCATGCAAAAGTTTTCCCCATCAAAAACACCACAAAAAAATGGAATAGTTGAAAGGAAAAATAGAACTCTACAAGAGATGGCTAGGGTAATGCTTTTGACAAAACATCTTTCTAAAAAAATTTAGGTTGAAGCTTTAAACACTGCTTGTCATATTTTAATAGAGTCTTTGTAAGGTCTGGTACTACAAAGACTTCATATGAGATCTTGAATAACAAAAAACCAAACATGAAATATTTTCATGTGTTTGGTTACGTTTGTTATATTCTCTGGATGATAGATATCAGTTGCACAAGTTTGATTCAAAGAGTGATACAGGATTCTTTCTGGACTATTCAAGAATAGTAAAGCATATAGAATCTATAATCTAAGAACTAACATTGTGCAAGAGTCTGTGAATGTAGTATTTTATGATAATGCTAGTCTTGCAGGTCCTACTGTTGAAGATGATGTTTCTGATCTTATTGAAATTCCAGTGGTTACTGCAGATTCTGGTCAGAATAAGGACGTTGTTCCAAATGTTCCATCATCTAGAACAACATTACCTGTAAGTCAGAATCTTCTGGGAATTCATTTGGTTATAACAAAGTTCCATCTTCTAGAATCATAAAAGATCATCCTGCAGATCAGATCATTGATGAAAAATACTATGGAGTACAAATAAGAAGAAGGATGGGTATTGTAAGTAATCGGGTAAGAACAATTTGTATGTCTTTCATATGCAACAAGGTAAACCATGAGTGTTATCATTCCTTGATTGAGCCTAAGACTGTGATTGAAGCTTTATAAGATAAAAATTGGATTAATGTTATGTATGAAGAATTAAATCAGTTTGAAAGAAACAATGTTTGGACATTAGTTCCTAGACCTGAACATGTTAATGTTATAGGAACAAAATGGATTTTCAAGAACAAAACTGATGAATCTGGTAACATTGTTAGAAATAAAGTTAGGTTAGTTGCTCAAGGTTACACTAAAGTAGAAAGAATTGATTATGATGAAACTTTTGTTCCAGTAGCTAGAATTGGATCAATTAGATTATTACTTGCTATTGCATGTTTCTTGGACATAAAGATGCATCAGATGGATGTTAAAGCTGTTTTTCTAAATGGAATTCTAATAGAAGAAGTATCTGTTGAACAACTAAAAGGATTTGAAAATTCAGATTTTCCAAATCATGTTTATAAGCTAAATAAGGTTTTATATGTCTTAAACAAGCTTTTAGAGCATGGTATGGTAGATTAATAGATTTCTTACTTGATTTTGGATTTATAAGAGGTGAAGCTGATAGAAATTTATTCATCAAACAAACTGATAGTCATATCATGATTGCTCAAATCTATGTTGATGATATTGTGTTTGGTTCTACTTGTGATAAGATGCTAGATATGTTTGTGAAAGAAATGACTTCCACATTTGAAATGTCAATGGTTGGAGACTTGAATTATTTTTTAGGTCTTCATATTAAGGAACATAATGATGGAAACTTTTTCTTACAAAGTAAATCTGCTAAAAATCTTGTTAAGAGGTTTGGTCTTGAAACTGCTAAAACTATGAGAACACATATGGGTTCAACTAAAAAATTGTGTAAAGATGATGCTGGACAAAATGTTGATCCAACATTATACAGATTCATGATTGGTAGCTTACTGTATTTGACCTCTAGTTGACCAGATATCATGTTTAGTTTATGTTTATGTGCTAGATATTAAGCAAATACTAAAGAGTCACACATGAATGTTGTGAAAAGAATCATAAAATATGTAGCAGGTACATGTGATTTAGGGATTTGGTATGACAAAGATACTAACTGCACTTTGATTGATTATAGTGATGCAGATTGAGCAGGTGATAGTGATGATAGAAAGAGTACTAGTGGATGATGTTTTTATATGGGAAACAATCTCATTTCCTAGCATAGTAGAAAACAAAACTGTGTATCTCAATCCACAACTGAATCTAAATATATTGCAGCAGGGAGTTATTGTACTCAATTGCTTTGGTTAAAGAAAATGTTTGATAATTATGGTCTTGAAAGTGATATATTGACTATATATTGTGATAATACTAGTGCTATTTATATATCTAAGAATCCAGTGCAACATTCTTTAACTAAGCATATAAGTATTAGACATCATTTTATTAGAGATCTTGTTGAGAAGGAAGTTGTGAAGTTAGAATATATTTCCACTGAGAAACAAATTGTTGATATTTTCACAAAAGCTTGTGAAAAAATGTTTCAACATTTTACACAACATCAGAAAACCCTTAGTAAAATTTTCTAAGTATTATTTCTGTTTGATCTATGATTAACTCTTTTGTGTAATAGATGTTTGAATCTAAAAATGTGTTTATTATTGTGGTCACATATCATTGCGTGCTAAAGCTTGAAATATCATAATAAGATACTTTAATCACTGAGTAATTATGGAAAATGGAGCTCACTACTACGATGTACTCTTTTCAAAAGGTGAATAAAAATGTATTATTTTGTTTATAATCCACTGAGTAACTATGGGGCACGGATTTTGCGACTACGATGTTCTCTTTTCAAAATGTGGATCAACATGAAACATTATGTTAAAATATTTTAAAGTGATAAAATAATCCAATGATGATTGTATTATTATAATTAAATGTTGAGATATGTGTTCCAACAATAAGAACAACATAAATAAGGTTCGATTATTTGTTACCTTTATGAGTTATTTAAATTTCGAATTAGGATAATATTAAGAAGATTTATTAAGAATATTTCCAATAATTAATTAATTTCAAATAATAGCATAGATCATGGGTAGTTACTTTTGTTATTTTCTAAAAAAATTCACAACACACACACGAACACGTTCAGTTCCTATTTTTGTGGGAGGTTCTTAAAAACCGCCACATTATGCATGACACTAAGTGGGATTGTGTGATAACTTCCTCTTTTAATCTCTATATAAGTCTTTCTGATCTAATTCATGTCATTCGTACTTCATAAGCTTAAGTCAAATACTGCTTGCTTCGAATACTTTAGGTATTATTAATATAGTGCATATGTATTATACATAGTATGCTTGAGTATCATCTTCTTCGACCAATTAAATGTCTTGCTTTTAAGAATGCAGTTTGATTATTTTAATTTTTTTTTAAACTGATTTCATATTTATTGCTGGATATATGACTTCTCAAGGAAACCTTTCACCTTCAAAGTAATCAAACTCTCCAAAAAAATCCAACTATCTCTTCGTCCCAAACGTCCTAAAATCCTCTGAACATCCTCGCTATCATGGCTTCCAATGTTGATTCCCATAATGTTTCTGCAAATGTTGGTGCCTTTCCGCCAACATCTTCCTCGATTACTATCGGTTCCATTGAGGTGCAACTCCCTCAAGATATTGTTCCCTCTTCGTCCTCAAATCCCGCTACAGAAACTAACCCTACTGAAACTCTGAAGGATTCCACTGAAATTCCTTCATCCTCTGCCAATCCTACCACTGATATGATTGCTTTTCTTGAACCTACACCGATCACTATTAGCTTTGATATAGGCACTCCATTTGCGGAGATTATTGCTACCTATCAAGATTTAAGGCATGAAACCAAATACCCCAATATTCTTCTTGGAGATAAGGAGGTAGACTTATCTGAGCTTGAAAGGATGTGTCAAAATCCTTCTTCAAATGCTCAAGAACAAGTTGAAGAGCAAGAAGCTGGAATGGGTGATAAGAAAAAAGACTCCACTGATACTGAGGTTGTTGGAAAGAAAATCAGAAATGCTTGGACAAAGAGGAAGGGGAGTCCAACAAAGAAGGGAGGAAAGAGAAGGAGGTCATACAGAATGATGGGCAAAAATGTGGACTATGTTGAGTCCAAAAGAAATGGAAAGAAGGTTGGTGAGTCATTAAAAGACACTGAGAAAGAGGCTGATACTGAGCCTGAGAAGGAAGGAACTGAGGAGGTTCAATCTGAGCCAGTACGTGCCACTGATTCTAACTTAGAGATGAACATTCCTATTGCACAAGTCAGAAGGAGGAACAAAGGAAAAATGAAAGTTGATCCTATGTCGAGTGTTGTTGAAAATGTTCCCTCACCAATGGCAACATCTGAGGAGTCTGAGTCCAAGAAGGCTGAAGAAAGTGGGGGCAAGAACATCTTAGAACCTGATGACAAGGATCCTTCATCTGATGGATCTGACTCCAGTGCAAAGGTATTATCTGAATCCTCTTCCAGTGATAATGAGTATAATGATACAAAGAGTGAAAAATTCAAAACAATACGAACTAGAGTCTTAGTTGGTAAGAAGGTTATCAAGATGCCAGATTTTAGGGATCAGAATCTGGTTGATTTCTTTAAGGAAAGGTCTCTATTGCACGCTCTTGAATTTGCCACCCCATATATTGTTGAATGGATTTATGAGTTTTATGCTAATCTGAGAGAAAGTTTAGTGCAAATAAATTAAATGCATTATGGTATTGTGTGGTTTAGGGGAGAAGGTTCAGTTCACTCCTAAAACTATCAATATGTTTCTAAGGACTAAGACTATGGTTGAGGATACTGTTGAAGATTTGAATAAGGCAATCAAGGTGTTAACTGATGGACATGTTGTTGTATGGGCTAATAGGCTTAGTGCTTCTAAACTGACTAATCTATCTTCTGCACTTCATAAACTTTGTGTGTACAACTAACTGCCTTCATCAAACACCACTGTATTAACAAAAGAACAAGTTTTTCTTATGTTTAAAATTGGTCATTTGAAAAAGTTTAACCTAGGTCAAGCTATTTTCAACAATGTTTTGTCATACACTGGTGATATTCATGGAAAGGGACTGCTACCATATCCTAGTCTGGTATACAAGATGTTGGAGAACAAGGGCTTTAAGAAAAATCCCAGGGAGGAGACTATCAGTGGCTACACTGCTAGTTTTGGAATTTCTAATGTTTTACCCACTGGTCCTAGTCATTGATCTTCCTTACCAAGATCCAACAACTGTCGAGGATGAACAAGAAGATCCTACTTCTAGTGCTGCTTAGAATGTTGGCAATATTTCTGTCAACATTCCTCATACCGCTACACTTACTTTTGTCTCTTTAACTCCAAAAAATATTTTTGAACAAATTTACACTTTGCGGGGGTCTATCACTAACATGCAGTCCTTGATTGAGGATATGAAGAACTAAAAATCTTTTTGGGAACTGTTGATTTCTACTCCAACAGGGAGTGTGGAGCCTGATGTTGGTGATGGAGTTCATAGAGATGGTATTGATACAAGTGATGCAAGTGGTGTGGTGCTTGAGGTATACCAGAAGATGTTCAAGTGGCTCCAGTGAATCCTATCAATCCTAATCCAGAAGAAGAAGATTCTGACCTACAAGATCTCTATAGAGATCTGAGAGTGTGAGAGAGCTTGGTGACAAGGGGGAATGAAGATAGGGGGAGTTCGTGCATATTATGAAGATGCAGTTGACTTGAGAAGATCAACCCAATCCTCTCCTTACTTTACAAATTTGATCCATGTGTATTAAGCTCTGTTGTTTAATGTTCTTAGTTCTATTACTATTTTTGCTTTCTATTTCTGAACAATTAGTTGAATAGTTTGTTTCTATTTTATTTGTTTTTAGCTCTAAACAGTTAGTATGTTTAGTTGTTCTTTTTTGTGAATATTGGCCTAAGCACCTTGTTTTTGTGCTTAAATGTTTTATGTTAATTTGATTCAAGCAATGCAATATCATTGAATTGATGTTTAGTTGTGATTCTATTTTAACACATATTACTGCATGTTGTCAACATCAGGTGTGTTGTAATAGAAAGGCTAAATTGGGAGAGATTGATGATGTTGGCTCAATGTTGTACAAAATGTTACAACATATTTTGCAACATCATAATTTGCCCTTTCTCCTAACATTAACTCCGAATATTTCAATGTTGCCCTTAATATCTAAACATGCAGGTTGACGACTTGAAAGTTACTAAGTCAAGCGGTTACAATTTTTAGAGTGAGAAGATAAGGATAAGCATGGACGGTTGCCAAGGTCACAGAGCTTAGTGCTAAATGGTATTAGATCATGGGAAACCATGATTATCAAGTGTTCACGTGCTGATTTCGAAGTCTATTTATAGAGCAAGTATGGAACACATTCAAGTGAAGAAAATCAAGACTATTCTAGTTACCTATAGCAAGTTTAGTTAGTTCAGTTGGTAGGGATGAATGTTAACTTGTGTTGCCACATACAAATTTTTATCTAAAAAATGTCAGACTTGAAATGAACTACCCATGTAATAATTAATTTTTATCTATTCAAATTACCTTGGTCTTTTTTTCCTCGTGTGTTGAGCATGTGGAAATTTATAGATGACAAATTCAAGAATCCAAAAATCAGCCTCCATGAGAAAAGTTTATAGGAGTACACATTCTTGTATGCACTGAAGCTAAATTTAAATTATTTTTTACTTTTTAAAGCTAAAGTAAATTGAATTTTGCTTAAATTTTAATATGAGAATGTAATAACCATGGTTTACACATCTCAACTCAATCCTAGTCCTACCACATCTCAGCATGGGTACCAAACTTAAGAATTTTGTATTATTTTTATTAAAATGCAATTGATAACCATACATGTACCAAAGTAAACATCACATTTATTAGCAATAAAAACAATTTATGGGCATAATCGGTAACAATTGTTACATTAGGATGATGAAGTTGGTGAGCATTTCATTTCGACGGATAAAGTCTTGACAATACCACGGCACGGGTCTCCCCCAAATGCATCATTTGATACACTGATCCTACAATTCTGTCTTCCCATACATGCCTGAATAAAAGATAAATAGTGACTTATATCAACCCGTAAAAAATAAAAATAAAAATAAAATTAATGTTCCCTCCCTCCGTCCCTCTTTAAGCTACCCATTTGCCAAATAAAAATATGTTGGGACACCCGTTTTGAAAAAATTAGTAGCTTAAAGAGGGACGGAGGAAGCATTTTATAATACGACATTAAAACGCCGTATATTGGGATGAAATAGCAATAGCAATAGCAAGTTGGAATACGAAATAAATTGGCGAACAGATCAGGCAGAAAATGGTGTCGAAATTGAAATAAAATAATAAGCCATCACTTATCACCCACCAAACCAGAGAAATGGGTAAACAGATGGAGAAAAATTGAGAGTACCTGCGAGACGACCGAAAATGAATTGGGGGAATGGCAGTTGCCTCTTGCAAATTTCTGGCAGCTGCCTTGTGGAGTACCATAGCTTGCAAACTTAACAAAAGAGATTGTGTTTCCATCATCACAATGCAAGTACATTTCAGGTGCCACATTATTTTCCAGTGAAATAGTCTCATTCTTGGTGCCCCTGGCTCGTAAAGGAGGGTAATGATTCTCTGAAACTTGAGCACAAATGGTTTCTGTGAAATGTGACTTTATGGAAATCTCAAACGGACTCTTTTCCGTCTCCTCAAAGACGACGAGCAAATTTTTTGATGCCTGCAACCATGATCTTGGTACATGATACCTGGATGTTTAATGCTAAATTAATCCGTTTATAATGATGCTGCAATTCCAAATGAGTTTCTGTTGAGAAGAATACCAAGATTGAGTAGGTTCACCACAGCCTTTCACACACTTGCTGGAATCATAAGCTCCACGATAATCGCAAGTATGACACCCATCCTTAGGCGCATTTAACGTCCAATACCTACCTATGTGGTGGCCGTTGACCCATACCTGACCTTTCCCCATACTTCCAAAATCAAGGCTAACTGGATCTATTCCACCAGGGGCATCAAAATATGTCTGGAAAATATGGAGGAAATAGAAACTGGTGAACAAGAAAAAAACATCTTACTAGAAATATGAATATAGGTTACTCAGCAGTCAACACACACAAAAATGCGTGCTATAAAGACCAGATAAATCGAGACGTATTATTCCTGAAGATACTTTGGGTTTAGACAAAAGGGAATTTCGCCTGATATGAACAAAAGGTCAAGAAAATTAAAGTTGATAGAGATGTTCTTCAAAGCGGAACAAATATATAGTTGAATAATTGACAACCTAGAAAGTGAGATCTGTGTATACCTACGACCACAAACCTTCCCATTTCATGCAGGTCATGAATACACATTCTTCCACAGAGTTTGGAGAACAAGTGGCTTTCAACAATAGCTTGAAAGCGACTAACAAGTAATGCTCTGCTCTTTTGCCGTATATTTCAAATAGTAACTTCAGATAGCCACAACATTATTGTCATTTTAGAGGATAACACAAGAAAGGAGCTTCATTCTCTATTCTTTGGTCAATGACAAGGCAGAAATGAATGAGACAACAGTAAAAACACTGATAGCACACAATAGAATATATGCCAGAATTCCATTCTCAGAGTTTAATTTTATGATCAAATAATCTCCAGAATCAGTTCAACCTAATATTTTGACTTCTTAAACTCTGAAGCACTAGTTGAGTGTAACATCAGGTTTTTTTTATGAGGTTGGAATTTTGAGAGTTTCAAATTTCCAGTATCGTACTCAGACAAAATTAACTAATCAAAAAGGCCAGGCCAGGCAGTGTCTAGGACATTTTCTGAACTGTCTTTTCTTCTCGGAGGCGGAACTGGACTACGAGCATCTTAACTAGTTCACACAACTTCTAGTGAGAGATTATGATCATAAAAAGGTTTGCGTGCACAAACTCTCTAAACATTTTAAAAGCCAAGTCAACCTAGAAATTATTGATATTCAACCCAAAATCTGAAAATATAAGCAGAATGTTTTTGAAGTTTCTTTCATGATGTAGTAGGATTGTACATAACTCTTTTATTTATTTGTAGTGACTGCTGGATAATTCTTTTATGACCCATGAAATATGTTAGTATCCTCTTTTTTCATACACAAAACAAGCATGTAGCTATTTTTATAAATAAATTCACAAAAAAAGGACAGGAATATAACTAAGCTTATGAAAGTTCAAAATTGAAAATTTAGTTGTATACAAGCATATGAGTTTGGAAGCTTATTATTGTTACTGGAACAATATTTTTGAGCACTTGATAGAACATATTACTGCTGGAGGATTGCATAGACACAAAAAGAGAGAACATGTGGTGATATGGATGAAAAATAACATGTAGAACATAAATTATCCTTTCTTGAATTACACTCTTGGCGCCGAGTAGAACTAACACGCGTCAGAAGGTAAATAGATCAAATATCATTCCAACAATTATAAGTTCTTCAGTTTAATAAAAACAAAATGTATTACGTAAAAAGATGGCAATTCAGTCCTATATTCCACACAGTCAGATAGTCAGTGACAGATCGATTACAAATTTTACCTGGCATCATGCTTATACAATTTGTTGGGCAGTCTTTTTTTTTAAATATCACATAAGGCAATTTAAATAACCAGGCATGGTTTCATGCAGAGTTCGACTAGTTACCTTGTACCAGGAAAATCTGGTTGCAGAGGCATTACGTGGAAACTCAGTCCATTTTACACTTGCATTTTGATTGACGGCATATATTTTCAAGTATTCTCCCTTAATACCAACCTGCAATTAAATTACATCAACGTCATTGGTTGCTTGATTGTAGCAAATGAGAGCATGCTCAGATGCATCTATTATAATAGCATTGTAATTTTATGGCTCGATATATTTATTTAGTTAGATTAGAATGTTCAAAGTCATTCTTCACAATGACTGTCCTTCCACAACCTTTTCAACCATTTAAATAGATGATTTAGTCATACAACAGGTATATGAAGAATACTTAGATCCTTACATATTAAGCAAAACGTTTTTTATGAAAAGGTCCATGACTACATCATTATGGAATTTAATCGATTAAGAAAAAAGATGGTGCTTGGTGCAATGTATCAAATAACTTATAATAGAATTTTTAAGAACATTAATTAAGTTTACAGTTGGCTCTTACATCTTCTGCATAATTAACCAAATAAAACCTACGGCCTTTCAACTTCACCAATGCAGAATGCAACTGGCTCAAAACACTTTACATAAATAAGTTGCCAAGTCATTCATATTTTAATGCAACTTACATAGTTCAATGCTTGAAATGCAAAATAAAATTGTGTTCAACATCATAACATATGCTTTCTTCTTAAATCTAGCTACAAAATGGAAGCATATATAAAAGAAGTTGCACATAAGTACCTGATAGGTCCATTCAAAATCTGTTATATCAAGATCTCCAGTTTTACAACCAGTGAGCTTTATACGACCCCTAAAACCAGCCCCATCCTTCTCAAGAAATGCACCATAATTCTGAATTAAAAGAACACAAGAAGCATGTAACGTAGATTTGAAGCTCCCAAGGAAACATTTAGCATTTAAATTCAGCACAATGAATACATCCAATTCTTTTAACATAAATGAGGATCACATTGGAATAATATTTACCTTATATCCAAAGTGTTCAACACAAAAACAATGCCCAGGTAAGTAGTGTTTCAATTATTTTCAAGGAAACTTTGAACTCTGAATTTTTAAAATCAGTTATGTATTACTTTTTGACTGGACAAGAAGTATTAAATGGAAGTTCAAAAGGTAAAAGTTGTGGTGACTCGAAAAGTTGGGATTTATCAATGTTGCATCACCTAATTAAGTTTACACAAGGCAAAGAATGTCAAATATAGGGAGCGGGGTCTTAATAAATGGTCTCCTACAATAAGAATCATACATTCACAGAAGAAATATCATCCTGAAAGATAAATTTCCCTTCCAGACCCAACCGCAGTATTAGGCATGAAGACCATTAGCCACAGATAGAACAAAGAGAGTAGATTACCTGTAAGCCCACTGTTTGAGATAACAGCATGATGTCGTTATATCCTTGTATTAGCTCAACAGGCTGAATTACTTTTTTCCATTTTCCTTTTGCACTACCTTGAATTCCAAAATGAAACTGATGTTCATGCATTTAATAATTTTAATTTAATACTCCTCATGTAGAATATTTAATTATGGAAAATAAAAAATATTTGTGATATAAACTAGGCATAACAAAAGGTTGCAATGAGAAACCACCTTTTCTCATGTAGCAAACAACACGAGGAATACATGTAGTGAATTGATTGAGAAATTTGAGATATTACAACCTCTCCTAGCAGGAACAAGTTAACAAACAGGCATATTTGAGTGACAAACTCATTTTGTTTAGTGTATGTTGTAGTCATTTTGTTAACGTGGAAACTCATTCTTCACAATGACTGTCCTTCCACAACCTTTTCAACCATTTAAATAGATGATTTAGTCATACAACAGGTATATGAAGAATACTAAGATCTTTACATATTAAGCAAAACGTTTTTTATGAAAAGGTCCATGACTACAACATCATTATGGAATTTAATCGATTAAGAAAAAAGATATTTTTGACAAACTCATTTTGTTAACGTGGAAACTCATTTTGTAAAGGAGTATACTTTAACATTTAACAACCATCTTTAACACACCCTCTCACATGCATGCAGGCTGCTTTGCATTAAAGCCTTACTCGTGGAAATCTTGATGAATGGGGTGACAATGAGATTCAAATACTGGACCTTTCATGTAGCCTGCCCCTGTTGACTAACCACTTCTACAAAAGTACATTTAGTTCAGGCAAAATGCATTTTCAGTTTCCTAAAGTATTATATTTTATTTCGAGAGGTCCATTGAGGCTTGCGCTGTGTTTCTCGGGCTCGGATGTCCGACATGTCACACGAGTGCATATCCAGAAGTCAGACTCGCAAATTGACTGAATTTAGGATATGCGGATGCAGCCAAAAAGAATCCGAAATTAGGATACACGTGGGGGATGCTTTGGTGAATAAGATATATAATACATATTATTGTATCTTACGTTTTCATTTAAAAAAACAAAATTTAACAATACTCTAGGTGGACTTGGGAAACCAAAAAATTATTTGATTCCAACATTTTTAGGTGGTCATACTCATAAGTCAATGGGTAGGGGTGGGAATGGCTTAGTCGAGATTCTCGTTGAAAAATGTAGGCTTATATAGATGTTAGGCTTAAGTCAGGGTTGTGGTCTATCAAAGTTTTAGTAGGCTCATACCTGACAATTTTAAAAAACAAGTTGGGTTTGAAAGTCTGTTTAAAGCTTTTTTGAGCACATTTCACCTTAAATATCAAAATTAAAAGTAATAATGATAGTTTTTTAGATTTGGGGTTAATGATAGTTTCAAAAATTTAATTTAATAGTTCGTTTAAATATACAATATTTTATATTATTAATTATATAATTCTTATTAATATAATAAATATTTATTTTTTATATAATATACACTTAAACGAGTTGCTTTATTGTGCTTAAAGGATTTTTGAAACGAGTTCCATGTATTGTGCTCTATTGTACTTAAAAGACTTTAGGATGACTACAAATATTCCATGTATTGCTCTATTTGTATTATTATTGATGGAAGAGATTATTATTAATTATTTAATATTGTTACTCCCTCCATCCCTCTAACTCATGCAACATTTGTCAAATCGGTTTATTCCTCAACTCACGCAAATTTCCTAAAATGGAAATAAAACCACTGTATCATTTTTAACTTTACCCTTCAAACGTCTCAATATTACATCATATGTCATCACTATTCATACACTAATCTACTTATCTACATTGAAATGACAAAACAAGCCTAAACAAAAAACCACTTTATCCAATTCAATACTAAATACAGTACGATTCTTACATTAGAACTCATGCAAATAATAAATGTTGTACGTTGAGGAACGGAGGGAGTATTATTTATTGCTGAAATTGTTTACATTATTACTTCTCTGTCCCACAATAGATTGTCTATTTACCAAAAACGTCTGTCACACAATAGATTGCGCATACCTAAAATAACCATAATTATTACTCTTTTGACATCTTTTATTCACCACAATGACACTAAAAAAAAAATCTTTTAACATAATTTATTTACCACAATGTCACTATGAAACAACTATATTACATATAATATTAATAAACAACTCCCATATTAAAATCCTTGTCGAGTTAAAATGGGCAGTAAATTGTGAGACTGGGGAAGCATTAGCTATTAATATTATAATGAAGTTTTGAATTATTAATATTATTGTTATTATCGATCATTGAAAAATCTTAATGTTGTTATTATTAAATTTATATAATAATACTACCTTTATCCCAAGACTTTCTTCACACTACCTTTTTTTTTTATGTTTTAGCAAGCGAGTTGTTTATTAATATTTGAAATGAAAAAGTAACTTTTAAGAAATGGTATGATAGATCTATCTCTCCTCGATTATAAAATGACTTAAAAATTACTTTTCTCATTTCAAATACTAATAAAAACTTGCTTGCTAAAACACGTGAAAACAATAAACGTGAAGAAAGATGTGAGATGGAGGGAGTAACTTTTATTATTAAATAAAACAATAATAATACTTTCTAATTCAATAATAATAATATTCTTATACATATTAATAATATATAGATGTATATTACTTATTATTATTTATATTATATGATAGTATTATATTATTATTTATAATATTGAAATTATTATATTATTATCATTATCCTATTTTGGAGTTGGTTATTATATATTATATATATTCTGGAAATTATTATATTAATATTATTATTTATATTTTTTATTAAATAGAATTACATTATTTTTATTTTTATTATTAAATAATAGTAATATTATTATTAATAAAATTGATTCTTTAATACTGGAATAGCTTAAAATTACTATTCTTTATTTTTTGGAATTATCATTCCTGGTAAACTCATGATTCCAATTAATAAATTTTACCAATAATAAGATTAGGATTAGATTCATTCCTATTCCTCGATATTAATCAATCTGACCCTAAAACCCAAGCTTGTGCTTCCTCTGTAATCAATCGTCATCTCGAACTCAAATTGGCATGTGCAGCCTTCAACGTCATTTTCAATGCTCTGCATCACCCCTATCTACAGAATACAACTGAGCCCGCCTAACAGACCAGAATATAGATTTGTTTCAAAAGTGCCCTACGTATCAAATAGTGTAATGTCTAGACCTCTAATGAATCGTCTTGTTTTAAGGAGTCCCTAAAATATCAATGAGTGTAATGTCCAAGTCCCTAGCTAGGTGATGGAAGTTGATAGAAATTGTGACCCGTTAACTTTGTCATTAATAGTTTGTTTATATGCAATTTTTGTTAAATGTTAATAAAAAAGTTAATGGGTGAGGTATAATTTCTGACAAGTTTCTACAGACCAGAGGGACCTAGACTATACTTAATAAAGGACTTGTTAAAACAAATTATTATACTATCAAAATAAACCTTCATACTTGAGGCCAGGGACCTAAAGATATGGTTTGCCTTCAATTATGTATCTTCAACGAGATATGGCCTAGAGAGTGCAAAAAGGAATATAAGATGCGTGTATAGTATACCTGTAAATTGAGCATTGACAAATATATAGACCAAATCACGCATGCTGTCAATGGTAAGCACAGGACTAACTTGTTTTTCTTCCCAAAATGTGACGTCCTCATCTGTAACATATATTCTGCATGTTGTGAGGTAAGTTATGAGCACCACATTAAGCAGATGCAAATGAGATATTTAATTGTGAATACACTTCAATAAGTTAAGGATTTGACTTGGTCCATTTATCTCTTACTTAGATAGAAAATAGAATCCTGATTTTATAGTACTCTTCAGAAACTTGTCTTGGCTTTACATTCAACTCTCTTTTACTGATCAATTTATTTATTTCCACATTCTCCACTTTTATGGGATCTAGTAGTGCTTTTAAATAACTCGGTCTTAAGTTGTAGGTACAGATTTTGATTACCCCTACCAAACGAGAGAGTTGCTGTAACCAGTCCTGAAATCACTGTTTTGGAGAAATCATTTACAGACTCAATGGAGTTTTTAGTTTTTGTTTAATGTGTTATTTCGTCACAACACACGTTTTTGTAAACACTCTTGAGAGCTAAGTGTAGATTCGACTCTTTCCCCTGGTGTTTTTATTTTTAAAGTGCAGTATTGTCACAGAGGTAAGATCACAGACCTGATTGTATACCATAAGTAATCCGACTGGTCTTTCGTCACATTTAAATGTTCCAAAATGCCTTGGTGTGTGAAGTTTCTGGGACCCCACACGCCAATTGGCTCTTTAACAAATTCCCAGGCTTTTGAGATATACTCAGCTTCATATGGTGCCATCAATTTCACAGGTTCAGGATCATTTAGGTAAGAAGCAAAATCAACTCCAACAGTCTTAATTGAAGTCTGAGCCCCTATCTGTTCCAAATATCAGATTTAAAACATTAGTAACTTTTCGTTTCTCAGGCCATGTTTACCCTGCCCTGTACTCATTATAATCAGCGTTTTTCATAACACACTTGCATTCCCTAGAGAACACCAATTTGAAGATGTAACTGAAGTCACAACTCACCATTCCAAGTCCTCAAATAATTAGTGTAAAAAGATCATCAGCATTCACCAGAATAAATACCCACTTCTGACAAAAATACCAATTTTTTTCTATTTTATGATACTTTGCAACCAGCCTACCAGCTCTAAAGTCAGTGGGGTTCATCATCACACACTAGATGACACCAATAGAATTATTACTATAAATTAAAAATAATGCTACAAACTAAGTTCTTTTAATAAAAATTATTTCTAGCAACAAATTCGAACTTTATAAACTCCAAGGATATTAGAAGAGTCTGAACCAAAGTTTATTTCCCAAATGACTATAAAAGTGGCCTAAGAAAATACAAAATTTCTCATGTCTAGTTATTTTATATAGAAAGCATATTACATTCTAGACAAGCTTAAAGCTGACGTAAGGCACAGTCATTCACATAATCCCATTAGCAAGACATATAAAATCAATATCTAACTGCTAATGCATAAGTAATTTATAATTTTATATATACCTTTGCGGTATTAAAGGCAGTGATTCTGCAATCTGGCAAAATGCTCACTGACCATGGGGGTAAAGTGTATACTTGATTCTGGAATCTCACTGTTGCAGAATTATGCTCATCAATATTAGCGAGAAATGCTGAGCACTTGCTTCCCTTAACACGGTAGACATGAGCCTGAAAATAGTATACAACCATATATATGACTTCTGAAAAAAAAAAAAAAAACAGAAAAAGAGAAAGAACACGAAAAATGTATCTGACTATATTGAAGCTCTTGAATTTTTTATTCTATAATCGGACTAAACAATTAGGATTGATGCTCCTTCGCCATCTCTACTTTGTCCATCTGCCAATGCCCATAACAGTATGATTTTATGCTTACTGGTGTTGTATGGGGTAGAAGAAGAATATGGTGGTTGGAAGCCAGACGAGGAGGCAGCTTCTGGGACTCCCAAAGACACTGTAATACCCTCGAAGAACAGAGTGGAGTTGCTCATTAGAGTGTGAGAGAATATTGGTTCGATATTCTCAAAAAATGTAACAGAAATCAATATCCATCATTATATATATGTGGATTTGGACTTGCCAATCAGAGTGGCCTCATATTCTCCTACTCAAAACTCCATCACCGTCCCTGCTCAAACATCGCCCAACTTTAAGAACCATGAAACACCCAATCTCAGAAAGGAAATGTTCCAAATGTTCTTGGAAATTCTTAGAAAAGTCCGTAACGAAATTACGCCTGCCCGCTCTATGTATTGAACTTGAACACGAACCAAACTACTCTTTGACATGCCCACTTAACATCCATCAGTCCTAAAGAAAAGACGAAGAAAGATGTTTTCTAGTGTCTTTGCGAGAGAGAAAAAAAAATCCACAGCAAGCATTTCACCGAATTTCTTTCTCGATTTTTACCTCGTCAAATGCATGGTATCAGAAATCTCGACCCGTATCTCCCCAGAAAGGCCGTTGAGGAACAGTGCCAGGCACATGGATTCCGAAATGGGAGGGACATGGGCAAACTTCCTAACCCCCCACCCCCCCAATCCCTTATTTATGTAACATTGCTCCTTAATTTGAGTCCCCAAGTTAACCTTGATTGATTTATCTAAATAAGAAATCAATCTGCTGAAATTCTTCTATTTTCCCCAGCTTTTCCTCGCAGAGTACAGTCCCAAATGATATGTGATTGATAGCCTATTGTCCAAATCTTGTATTTTGCAAGGAAATACCATAATTTTGGTAATCATCAAATAATATCTTGCCAAAAGAGAAGAAACACCAGCGAAACCAATCAAGGCTAAATCAACCTCAATTGACAGACATGGCTAATGAAATTGCACTGTTGGCATGGGATAGAATAAAGTTTAGGGCTGCGTCGGGTCGTTGGTCTCAAACCATATATAGTACAAACTTCAAAATGTTTTACTAAGGGGTGCTTGGTTCAAAATTCTTCAATAGGAAGGAGTATAAGATAATAGTGGTGGTTAATGAAAATAAAAGATGATCATTCACCCTCATCATACTTTGTACGTGGTAATGATACCCAAATTAAGTTAACCATTACCTCATTTTGATTAACTATCTCCTATCCTATAAACATTTCTCCTCAATCATTTCATTATTCCTCATCCAATAATCATTTTGTATCCCCACTTATTCCAAGATTAGAGCAAATCACAAACAATGCAGCCATGATTCTCATGTAATTCTGATAGAACGGGGACGAAGGGAAACTCAGATACGTAATATTATTGATAATAATGGGACTCTTCAAACGAGGCCATATAGTGCTACACTCTGCCACAGAGATAAACCTCTGCCACAACCGAGTTGCCTACAATTTTCTGATCCAAAAGATCATCCCTACTACTGGGAAACTAAAGTATAAATAGACTCTAATATCTAACCTAACTTAGGCCCCAAGTAACAAAAGCCCATGGGCTCTATTTATTCTAAACTTAATACTTAATTAAAAAGACTAATAATAATAATTAATTATAAGCTGTGTATCAAATTCACTATACAATGATTCTCATTGAAAATTTTGAACCAAGAGAGATTGGATTTGCATCGTCTAGTTTGCTTCGCTTGACCAGTTTAGGATTTCTCATCACAATATATTATTCAATATATTGACAAATACGAACATACAAACTGGATGAGCAAATAAACATGGCAAGTAAATTTTTGCTTATGATAATCCAATTAACCAGCAAATACAAAGTGGATACAGACCTCCTGCTTGGGCCCCAATTTTATGTACTGAGGCAAACGAGCAGCAACAAGAGCAGGCTCACAGAGCTTTATGGCAGCATGCAGATCTTTCAAGTGTCCCCATTTAGGTTCTCTTAGCAGTCCTAGATAGTGATACAAAAAGTGGCATAAGCCGAGATGTTGCTGCTATTCAAGTTCAAAGATTTTTCAAGAAAAGACTGAGACATTGTAAAACCTGCCATATTCATCCTACCAGAGATGTTTGTATGCTATCTTGATATTTCTAGGGAGGAAAAAGAAAACTCTATACAGAAAGAAAAGAGTGTGGCATTGTAAACCTACCATATTCATCTATTGGAGCATCGTAGTCATAGCTAGTAATATAATTCGGGCCTCCTGCAGTTCGGCCAAAGTTTGTTCCTCCAAAATACTGCAAGAAAAATAGGGTAATTATTGCATCAATCAAGTTGATGTGATACAGTAATACAAAACTAATCTTCGCAAACAACAGGGAGTAGTTTCGAAGAAACTATCATGTCTGATAAGAAATGATAAAAGAATGAAAAGAAGCTTCATCTCCTGAGCGATAAACGAGCTTCAACTAAAATATTCACAAGTTTCAAATGCATTTCAGTTTAATTATAATCATCAAATATCAGCTGTTCCAACAGGCCACTGATCATGTAAGCCAGTGACATGCAATCTTAAAGACTATATATCACATACCATATAATAATTTTGAAAGCTTCCCCCACGTTGGAAAAAACGAGCAACTGCAAATGCAATATCTTCAGTGGGGCGATGGGGAACTCTATCACCCCAACTTGTGTACCTTGAAATAAGTAAAAGAAACAGCACATGAATCTCAATTATCAAATTCACCGTACATGAGCAGGGTTTTAATAATAACTACAAACAAATAACTGGTTAAAAGATTATAAAGTAGACAGTAGTGTAGAAATTGTGTGTTATGTGTTATGTATTATTGAATTACGAGATGCCCGTATTTATAGTGGGAGAAAATGGCCTAGGGTTACAACCAGAGCAAGGAAAGAATAATGAAGATCAACCTGCCTATAGAATCAAACTAATAATAGAAGAACTTATTATATTTGTTCATGAAGAACGATTATTATATTCATTCAGTATATTTCAGTGTGTACCATTTACAACTCATTTTAGTCTATAATATACAATTATGTTACACTAAACAAGGAAAGTCTAAAGCTAATTCCCTCAACTTTAGAGAGAGAATATAAACCCTGATTTCCGGCATTAACTTTCCTGAAATATATACTAAGATTATTCATCTCTTCATCCGAGATTTCCTGCCCCTCAAGCTAGTGAATATAGATCTTCCATTCCCAGCTTGCTAACATTCCACCACAATTATCCCATGTTCATCCCATAAAATCTCCTATTATCACGCTTTCAATACCGTTAGCACTCAATTACAATACTGACCATCAAAAGTATTAACTTTCCATTACGAGCATGCAGCAAAAAAGATGTCATTAATTCAATAGAAACTCACAAAATAAAGGAGAGGCATCATACATACCATCCATCCCAGTTCTCAGTCCAAACGATTGGCTTCTTGTTAGAATTTGGCTTAAAACCATCACAATAGTATCCATTGCAGGTATCAATCTGATCAAACAAATAAAAATATGCAAAGTGATTAGGATGGTAGGCTGAGTCGGTAGCAAACTATCTTCCAATAGGCAACTAGCTCATTGCCATATAGAACGTATTATATATATATATATAACATGTCACGAACAAATTAGATAAATTGTGCAAGGAATCATGAACGTACTATGTACTCTGGTGCATCAACTTGCTTACACATAACCCATGGAACGCCAGCACCAAGTCCAACTGCCATTTTGGCTGCCCATCTCATATAGTCTTTTCCTTTAGTGCCATATGAGCTTTCGATATTTCCATATTCATTTTCTATCTGAAGATAATAATCATAATTATTACCAGCTATGATGTCATTAAGAAACAATCAAACTGTTCATTCATTGTAAAGCCAATACAAGCTTAGGTACTTGAGGGTCCAACAGAAATGAAACAGCATCAAACAGAATTCAATTTGATTCACATCATTTCAAGAAAAGGAAAGAAATAAGAAAGAAAACAGATGTGCGGAAAGAAAAAAAATGGGGGTATGTGGATTTGGTGCTTTAGGTGAATCTTGACAAGAAAACGATATTGTGGCTACTCAATTTTTATTGATTGACTTAAAAAGATAATATATATATACAACACATTGAGTTTTTTACAAGTGATTTACAAATCAAACTAAATCTCTATGTAAATGGAAATAATATCAAGAATAATGTGGAAATTATCTTAGCTAAATATTGACTATGGTGGACATGTATCTTCGATAGATTTCATCAAACCTTCTGACTAACAAATCTACCATCTCGTGCAAGCAATAGTATTTCCCAGTATCGACAGTTGAATGTAAGAGTATTTCTTTTACCTGTAACATAATTATTGGGCCACCTTGCCAAGAGAAAAGTGACTCCTCGCGCATCAAATCAACTATCTTTTTGACAAACCGCTGCATTTCTTCCTGAAAAGTTAAAATTATTTTTAGTATTATAGCCAAAACACCTTATGGAAATGAAATACAATCAATTGTTTGACTAAAAGCAAAGCAAGATTGGTCTCACCAGTAAATGAATATACTCGTCAAGTGAAATCTAAATGGGAAGTATCAGAATTGGAGTAAAAGTTAAATATTTACCAACATAAACACACACACACAGAAAGAAGACTCTCTTGGTTATTACCAACAACTGTCATATTATCTGGTATCCGAGAAAAATACAAATTTCAAGACTTTCCTGCATAGATTTCAGATAAGATTCAATCACAAACCCAACCTTTAAGTTACAGAAAACATCATGGTAAGCTCTAGGCATCACAACAATGACCATAAGAATGATAATACCTACAACAAATTTAAAGTAGGATTAAAAACATTTATACTGTTTCTTACAGTACCTTGAAGGGTGTATTGTCTGTTCGAAATTCAATGCCAGGTACATCACGAAGCCAAACAGGAAAGCCCCTACAAATATTTAAGACATGACAACATAGGTCAAAAGGATAGTCATCATATGTTTAATCACTAAAGGGGTGTAGAACCTCTTCTACATTATAAATTCGTACATATCATCATCCAAGTCAGAGATTAGAGTCAATTTAATATGAGGCACAGAAAAAGAAGCATTATGTAAGTTAATAAAAGTGGAAAAAAATATGAACTGCCATTTTAAACTTCAAAGCATAACATGTTTTGACTCTGTTTGGTTGGTTTACTTTTGTGCATGCTTCATTTGCTTTACTCTTCTTTTCCGGACACATTTGGCATGGTGCTAGAACAAGCAAGAAGCAACACCATCTAAAGCATAGTTTCAAGACTTTTATTGGGAACAGTAACTTGGGAGAAAAGGCCACAAACTCAACTAGCTTACTTGCTAATTAAGTTCTAAGCATTATAGGCCAACCGACAACAATTTTCATAGAAGATAAACTATCATCCTACAACTGAAATGATGGCACTTCAAATCAAGATGAAGTGATATTGAGACATTTAATTGAGCTCCTTATGCTCAAGAATTAATCTTGTTCTGACATCCCAACCTAAATGTGATTTTTTTAGAAAAAAAAGAAGCAATAACATAATCTTAGTTCTTGATTTTCTTTGAATTAAAAGTCAGAATTTAATTAGTTATACAGAAAACTTGGTACCGTTTTACAAAATATTCACCAACAAATAATAACTTAAATTACTCATCAATAGTTTGACGTAATTATCAGGCAGCCATCATAAAAAGTAGAGCTTAAATGGAATAGGTAACTCAACTAAAGGTTTATTTTGTTTGCATTTGGCAGGGTATGCAAATCGAAGTACTACATGGCAAACATGCAAATTGAGTATCCCACTACTATTTCATTAATCACTATAAGAATATAGATTGATAGTTTCAACTATGACTAGTAATTAGTAGTATAAATCAACTAAACAATACAGAAAGGACAAGAATCCAACCCGAAATTCCACTCTGCACAAACATAAGGACCTATACGAAGAAACAAATAAAGTCCACTCGAACCCACTTGCTTCGCAAACTTCACAATATCATATCTTCCTTCAAAGTTGTGCTGAAAAGATAAACCATTTATTAAAAGACCAACAGAAGCAGGTTAGGTTAGGAAGTAGAAACTGTACCTGTCCCCTTACTGGCTCATGACCATTCCAAAATACATATGTTTCAATGACATCTACTCCACCTTTCTTGCTCTTAGAAATCAGGTCAGCCCACATCTAGCATCATTTTGTACTATCAGACACACAAAACCAGGCAAGTAGAAGAAACCAAACAACTCAAAACATTTCAAGGAGAATATCCTAAGTTTCTGTGGTATTTTCTAATTGTTTTGAGTCATGGTTTATTCCTTGATGCACCTTTCAGACAAAGTCAATGTGGCAGAAAAAGATTAGACTTTAATTGCCTGAAATAGAGTCCAAAGAACACAACTATTCTGATTTAAAGACATAAGAGAACAATGAATTTGTCAACAACGAAGAGTTATTTGACAAGGTAACAGAGTTTTATACTAGTCAAAATGCCAATTACCAATAAGAATGCTAGTCTAACCTTTGAAGCCATAAAGATTCAAGCATGTACATAATTCTTTTAACATTTAGTAAAATATTTAGTAGTACTACATAATTATTCTAGTGTTTACTTTGCATTGTAATCCAAATATAAAACAATTACATCGATTCCTAACATTTAAGTTGAATTATTAAACTCATTCAGGCTAAAAGAAAGTATAAGAATGTACGTCGGGAGTGGCTCTGGGATAGTGAATTCCAGCGGAAATTAGCAACCGCCGCTTTCCATCGATGATCATCGCTCTCCCATCGTAGCTCACATTAAAAGGCTTAAAAAATTCCCCACCAACAATCACCAACTGCACAATCAATACCAACAAAACGCCTTGGAGATTGAATCCCATTTCTGGTAGAGTTTAAAGCCTGTTTTTCTTTGAAACGAGGGTCCTTCTCTGATTTGTTTTTCTTTTTCTTTTTTTTTTTTTAAAGGAGGTCGTTCTCTGATTCTGAAACAGGGAATACTGGTAAAATTTTAGTGCTCGTGAGGTGGGTTCTTGTGACCCCTTCTGAAACAGGGAATACTGTATTATTATTTTTTCCCCTTATTTCTTCAGTCTTCACTCCAGTGGAGTTTTCACTGGTCTTTCAACTTTTGTTCTATATACACGAAATATATTTTTAGGGGAACTTACAATGGGGTGTATTTCTTAAGACAAAATTACAATGGGGTGTAGTACCTTTTTCAACTTGCAACCAAGTGTATTTTTAATTGCATAGAGGTTAAGTTTTATGTGTTAAATTACCTCTTTAACCTTACTTTCCATCAACTTCTCTTTAAACACTATTCATTGTACTTTTTATTATTTTATGATTTGATATCTACTTTCCCAATTTTCTCTTCCAACTTTTTTAAATTTATCAAGTTTTATGTTCAATTTTTTAATAAAAAAAATACTGACATTTTTTTGTTTGCATTTCGTTATTTAATAATTATTCTCGCAAATGTATAGTACAAAAGATAATAGCATAGTACAAATTTGAACAATAGTATAAATTTTTAATTTGTGTAAATGAATTATTTGTACCACAGTGTAAGATATAATACTATAGTACAAATTTAGAATTTGTAGTACAAGAGTGTGGGCATTAGTATCAATGTGTTGTTTGTACTATGAATTAAACATAATACCATAATATACATTTTGCATCTAAACAATTTTCTTCTCCTCTTCCTATTCTCTTCTTCTCCTCCTCCACTTCTTCTCCTCTTCCTATTCTCTTCGTCTCCTCCTCTTCTTATTTGCAGAGTCCCTTACTTGAAACATAATTTCCCTATCATAAAATAAACATATAATTCTTCAAACTCCAAATAATTTGCAAAAGAATTCACATTATTAAATATGAATAGCTAAACATTATCCCATTTCTTATAATTTGTAAAAAGTGCATGATTAAACTGAGATTAAAAAACACCACTATTTTTAATCTCAAAAACATCTAAAAATACATATTTGAATATTTCTCTAGAAATAATTTCATACCCTGTTTTGTTTCTTAAAAACAGGGCATATACATAATTTTTTAGCAAATTAAAAATTACCTTACCCCAAACCCATTAGCCCCTCCCAACCCACAACCCACGCCAGCCCCCACCCTCCCCCCCCCCCCCCCCAACCCCCCCCCCACCCCCACCCCCACCCCAAACGCAGCCCTCAACCTCCAGTGACAAACCCCCATATCCAAAACTAATCCGATTACAAACCCAATTAGCCCCCAACCTTCAGCGACAAACCCCCATACCCAAAATTAATCCTCCTACAAACCCCACCTCTTCAATTAAGCTCACCCCATTCATGACTCCAGTGACAATGAATTCAAAATTAGAGAACAAATATTTTCCCCAAAAATAAATTCCCTTCACCCAACCCTTCTATCAAAAATAAATTCCCCAAAATCCTAACAACACACAAGAAAGTTCTTGAAGAAGAAGAAGAAGGGGTATGATGATACTTACATGACAATGGATCTGAGACTCGTTATTGTTGGAATCGACGCCGGCGAGTGGTGGAGTAGGTCGGTCGGAAGAATGTGAAATGAGCTGAATTTCTTTGAGGAGAGAGAGTGGGCGTGTGGGGGATTTTGAATTAGAGAGAGAGAGAGAGAGAGAGAGAAGGGGAGTGAATAATTGTGGGGGAGATTTGTTGATTATATAACAATAGAACAATAATAATTAAATATGAGGGTAAGAGAGTCTTTATACATAAAAAAACTTAACTTGTATGCAATTTTAAAAAGGTGGTATACCCCTAATGCATTTTGATCACTAAATGTATACCCTGTTGCAATTATCCCATATTTTTATTAAAATGCTCAAGGATAATTGGATCCTTGTGGTTCGGTGGTTTTTTTTTTTTTTTTTTGGGGGGGGGGGGGGGCGGGTGTGGAGGGGGGTTTTGGAGCCGAAATTTCGAATGCAATATTAAGATATTTGAACCCGAATTAAATTTGGTACCTAAATTCGGATTGTTGGACAGTATAGGAAGATGGAGCACAGAGTGAAAAGAAATTGAAGATATAACACAGTCCCACTTTACGGAACTGTACGAGACACAAAATCCAAGTGAGCTGGAGATTGAGGAAGTGATCAGGCACGTAAAGAAAGTGGTGGTGGGTGGTATGAACGACACCCCTTTCACCGAAGAGAAAATCAAGAAAACAGACTTTGAACTGCATGTTGGGGAAATCGGGATGCCCGGATCTATTCAGGATGAAATTTAAATACAGTTATTACTAACATGAATTAATCCTAAATTAATTCAAATAATAATTAATCCAACAACAAAACATTCATGCATATGAATATAATCATGTAAAATTCTACGGCGGAATAACTAGAAATTTTACATGAATATGTACTTCTTGTAGCGACGTCCAACGAGAAGACCGGGACAAGTAAATGATCCTATCAATCGTAAAAGTATTCTCAAGTATTCCCTCTTCGCCTTATTACTTTCGCCGGTGGGAAGCGCTCATGAATAATTTAATAAACTAAAGGAAGAAAAAAAAAATTTATTGCTCTCGATTTTTCCAACTCATTGAACTTGTAACTGGAGATGAAATAATCATCTTCTATATATAATAGTGAGGGGCCGAAATTGAGCCTAGGAATATGGGGAAAAAAATATTTTGTTGATCTCCAAAAAATCTTGAATATATCTCATATATTCTTTTATACCATAATAAAATATTCCACAAAAATTTCATCATCTTTATTATATGATAATTTCGAAAATAATATATAGAAAATACAAGATTTGGATCTTCTTGAATTTATGAGATAATCTTGTATTCCAAGAATACATATCTTCCATAATATCTTTCCAAGAAAATCAACAAAATCTTTTCTCTCTCCTATATCATATTTTCGAAAATTATGAAGAAAAATCAGCAATTGTATTTTCTTTTATTCTAATCACCTTATTATTATGGGGTTACTTGAGGGGTCTTTAGGAGAATTAAGATTGGACCTCCAATGGGCTTCTGAATTTCAATATTGAGCTTCAATATTATACAGTCCATTAATATTAATTAATATTGCACTATCCATCTTAATCCATATTACGATAATATGGGCTCCCGGTTATTATTTCACGAATTTAAGATTATCTAGTCCATTAATTAATTGAACTTATGAATAGCTCTAAATTAATTAACTTGTGTCTTGGAGTAAAGACAGCTCAACATTATTATTCGTACTGGAAAACTAATTTTCCACTTGCAAGATTTGGTACGATAAAACTTCTGAGCCTACCAAGGGGACAAATCACACAAGCCGTACTCGCACACGTTTCTCCGTATTAAATCTTAGCAACCGTCGTATGAATAATATTATGCCAAAAACACAAGGTTCGAAGTCACGATGATTCTCACCCGACATGTATCAAAGCAATAATTATTAACCACACACGGTCTTATTTAAGTGACGGAGATTAAGAAATCAATAACCACTGAGGTCTAATTCTTCACCTTTCAGAACAGAAGAATTTATCCTCGTTGTGGTCCTCTTCAACACATACAAAATATGCTAGTGCAATCTTTTGGTCAAGATAGACCAATCTGAGAACTATACATCGACCTTTCACGGCGGATTATTCAATTCCACCTGGGTCGTGAATTTGTACATTTAGTTACAAGGATCCGTTAATGTGACCTTCCGTGATCTGATATCACCACATTCATTCATATTCAAAGCAATAATTATAAAAGATTTATTCTCATAAATAAGTGTTTAATACATGAGTTATACAAAGTAAAAGCATACTTTCACGTATAACTTCAAAAATCTCCCACTTATGCTCAAAATTTGCTATTAAGTATACATCATGCATGCCTAGTGTAGTTCTAGTAACATCTCATATTAACCTACACTAACCTAATAATTCCTCCCACTTATACTCAAAGCAGATTGACAATAGTCTTAACACCCATTCCATCCATATGTCTCTCGAATGTACTCTGAGGAAGACCCTTTGTGAATGGATCTGCTAGGTTATCCTCTGACGCGATCTTTGTCACCTCTATATCTCCTCTCTTAACGATTTCTCATATAAGATGATATTTTCTTTCTATGTGTTTGTTGACCTTGTGGGCTCTCGGTTCCTTTGAATTTGCAACTGCTCTGGAATTATCACAATAGACAGTGATTGTGTTGGGCAAATTCAGAACAACGTCCAAGTCCACTAAGAAGTTCTTGAGCCACACTGCCTCTTTCGCTGCATTGCAAGCAGCTACATATTCGGCTTCCATGGTCGAATCTGCGATGCATTTCTGCTTAACGCTTCTCCATGATATGGCTCCTTCTTCCCTGCAAAACACACTACCCGAGGTAGATCTTCTGGAGTCTAGGTCTGATTGGAAATCCGAGTCCGTGTATCCCACGGGAATTAGACTGTTTGACTGGTAAATCAGCATTCTATCGCGAGTTCTTTCAGATACTTCAGAATGCATTTAACTGCAGTCCAATGGTCTTTCCTGGGGTTACTTTGATATCTAGCCACCATGCCCACGACAAAGCAGATATTCGGTCTCGTACACAATATTGTATCCATAAGGCTTCCTACGGCCGAAGCGTACGAAACGCCTTTCATGTCATCTATCTCTGCAGGCGTCTTAAGGCACATTTCTTTCGATAGATGGATTCCATGTCTAAAAGGTACAACACTTTTCTTGGAATCTTGGATGCTGAAACGCTTCAAAACAGTATCTATGTATGAAGCTTGCAATAAGCCCAACATTTTTTTCTTGCGATCACGAGTGATTTTAATCCCAAGGATGTGACCGGCTTCCCCTAAGTCCTTCATATCAAACTGTTTTGACAGCCATACCTTTACATCTGACAACATATTTACATTATTTCAATGAGCAGAATGCCATCTACGTATAATACTAAGAATACCACTGCAGTTTCGTCACACCTTTTGTACACATAACTTTCTAACTTGTTTTGATCGAACCCATAAGACTTTATAACCTGATCAAAACACTGGTTCCAAGTACTTAATGCTTGCTTAAGTCCGTATATTAACTTCTTTAGCTTGCATATGAGATGCTCTTGGCCTTTCGCAATAAAACCTTCGGGTTGTCGCATATAGATATCTGATCGGTCAAGACTTCCGTTTAGGAAAACTGTCTTGACATCCGTTTGTCAGATCTTGAACCTAAATGCGCAGCGATCGACAAGAATACGGATGGACTTAAGCATGGCTACAGGCGAAAAGGTTTCCTTATAATCAATGCCTTCTTTCTTAGTATATTATTTTGCCACTTGCCTAGCCTTTAAGGTTTCAACCCTTCCATCCTGTCCTCTTTTCCTCTTGTATACCCACTTGCATCTAATGGGTTCTACCCCACTGGGTGGTTCAACCAGCTCCCGCACTTGATTATGATCCATTGAACCCATCTCAGCTTCCATCGTCGTTTGTCAAGATGTCTCATCTTTATCTTGGATTGCCTCATTTTGTTTCTCAGTTTAGATGGTATAACTAGCATGATTCACATGAACTTATTGCCTTTCTATTCGAGATAAGAGAATTTCTTCCATCTTATGAATTCCTAAATTATAAGTTTTGGCCTCCACCTTTGATTTTATCAGTTTTCCCTAAGATTTCCCTTATATGCAGTTGGCTTTTCACGGTGACTTTGCATTTGCTATTGTTGTTGTTGATGAGGATGGGAAAATATATAAGAGGCCTAGTGGTAGGAAGAAGATTCAATACAGGAAAGTGAGAGCTATAGTTTTTCTAATTGAATGGTTGATTATTCCATGCATCTTTGGTAGTTTGGTTGCTAGCTTGACATTTGATAAGTTGCATGAGGCTCATACAAGCATGATAAAAGTTGTTAACTCGAGAAGTAAGTTTCTGGAAAGTGTTGCTTCGGGTTATGGAGTCGGCTTAATTATTAAAATTACTAATGTTTATGCTGCTGAGCTAGGTGGTAAGATTTATGATACTGGATGGATTGAAGGCAACGATGGAGTTTTTGAAGTGACTAATGTTCAATTTTATGGTGAGTTTGTTCTTCATATTGGTTCTTTTATAGGAAAGATTAGTAGACCTTATATTGAAGACAAAGTAATTTATACGGTTAGAGGGAGAAACTAATGTATTACCTTGAAGATGTGAAGTGATCGATGGGAATTCGGATAAAAACATGAAGATCGCAAGAAAGCTTTGAAGAAATTTTAATGGAATAAATATAGAGTGAGAATTGAAAGAAGAAAAAATGAGATGGAAGAGGCATTTATAAGGAAGGAATCGGGGGCAAATTGAGAATTTTCTGAAAAATGCCCTGGCCATTTTTTGCAATTAAAGTGACATGCATGGGCAGCAGTTGACGTCACCACCGCTCACGTTGCTTCAGTTTCTGAGCCTTGGGATTCCAATAGTCGCGATTCATAGAGTCAAACTCAGCTGCTTGCCACCATTTCCCGCCTAAAAATCAAATCGCAATTGTTCGTCTATATCATGAGAAAATTTCCAGCAACTATAACCTGACCTCAGGTAGTCGATTTTCACCCTAACATAAGGTCAGGCTAGGGGGCAATTGTTGATAGGCGAGCAGTTAAACAAAGATTAATACAGAGAAAAAGTAATTAAAGCAATGGATTAAGAGGCGAGCAGCTGAGCAGATAATGCACAAAGTGACGAAGAGCAAGCAGTTGGTTAATCACTCAGACGAGCAAATGGTCAAAGCTCAGAAGAAGGTGAGCGAGCAACTACGAAAGAGAAGGTTTAAACACCCATCAAAAAGACATACATGCGAGCAGATGAGCACCTCGAAGAACAGCCAAGAATTCCACTAAATAGGCATTGCATTAGAAGTAAACAAGTGTCTTAACACTTGTCATTAGTATAAAATACAATAGTTTAGGAGTAAACAAGTGTCTTAACACTTGTCAACATATAAATTAGAATGACTAAGAGGATGACACCTCCTACTTGCTTGTATTCATATAAATTGTTGGGGTTATACGTGAAAGTATGATGCTACTTTGTATAACCTATGTATTAAACACTTATTTATGAGAATAAATCTTTTATCGATGTGGTTTTAAATATGAATGAATATTATCTATGTTTATTGCAAGCCGTTCAATAGATAGTACATGTTACACTGTAGTTAATGTGGTGATACCAGATCATGGAAGATCACATTAACAGATCCGTGTAACTAAATGTACAACTTCATAACCTAGGTGGAATTGAACAATCCACCATGAAAGATTGAGGTGTAGTTCTCAGATTTGCTTGTCTTAACCAAGAGATTGCACTAGCATGTTTTGTATGTGCTGTAGAGGACCTACAGAGAGGATAAATTCTTCTGTTCTGAACAGAGAAGAATTAGACCTCAGTGGTTGTTGGTTTCTTAATGTCCTTCACTTAAATAGGATCGTGTGTGGTTAATACTTATTGCTTTGATACATGTTGAGTGAGAATCATCGTGACTTCGATACCTTGTGTTTTGGGCAATAATATTCATACGATAGTTACTAAGATCTAATACGAAGAAACGTGTGCAAGTACGAGTTTTGTGATTTGTCTACTTGGTGGACTTAGAAGTTTTATCGTACCAACTCTTACAAGTGGAAATTAATTTTCTGGTACGGATAATAAAGTTGAGTTATCTTTACTCCAAGGCACAAAATTTTAATTAATTTAGAGATATTCAGAGGCTCAATTAATTAATGGACTAGATAATCTTAAACACGAGAAATAATAATCGGAAGCCCATATCATCGTAATATGGATTAGGATGGATAATGCAATATTATTTTAATAGTGATATTAATTAATATTAATGGGCTGAATTATATTGCGGCTCAATATTAAAATTCAGAAGCCCATTGGAGGTTTAATCTTAATTCTCCTAAAGGCCCCTCAAGTAGCCAAATAATTAGTCCGATAACGATAAGATGATTAGAATTAAAAGAAAAATATTATTGCTGATTTTTCCTATTAATTTTTTAAAATATTGATATAGTGAGAGAAAAGACTTTATTGATTTTCTTGGAAAGATATTATGGAAGATATATATTTGTTGGTCCCGGTACAAGACTGAGGAATACGTGTATGGGGGGGGATACACGTATACATATTTTTCAAACTTAAAACCTTACTGAGTCCCCTTTACTCAGAGTGATAGAGAACTAGGAACTGATAACACACCTACTGACTACACTTAGTGCAAGTCAGTTGGCTAACTATCAATTTAAGTTCAGTGCGGAAATGCGTGAGCCCTGATAGTTTAAAGTCTTGTTTAGTTTCCTTTCTGAAAACCTTGATTACTTTACTCAGAATAGTGATTAGTAGGGCAGTGCTCTTTTGAGGATCAAGCTGATTGATTCAAGCCTGATAAAACCAGATGCTTATGACTGAACAAGTAATAATACAAGTAAGCACAATATCATAGCGGTAAGAACACATGAAGTTTAACGTGGTTCAGAGACTGCTCCTACGTCCACGGCCTGATTTAACAGGAAATCCACTCAAGGGATTCTTGTTTTTAACGTGCCAAGGTGCACCAAGATCAACTACCTCACTGACCTATACAAACTCCTTACTAACTCACTAACAACTTACTTCTAACAAACCTAACTTAGGGTTTTGGTTTCAGTTTGGATTCCAACTAAGTTGAGACTATCCTTACAAGGCAAAGCTATGCTAAGGATTGGATAATCTCTCTAAGCTTAAGATATGCTAGTATGCTATTTGGAATACAGAATAACTCTCTATAGCTAAGAAACACTTGGGAAAGTTAGATAGTTTCGAGTGCTTCTTTTAAAGACTGAATGCTTTGAGTGCTTGAGAGTTTTGAGTAATTTCTGGCTTGGAAATTTCCCGTAACCTTGAATGGGTTCAAGGTCTTCTGTATTTATAGGTGATTTGAAAAACTATCCGTTGGAGAGATAGCCTTCTAGTAAACTATGTAGAGTAGCTCAAACAGACATATCTTCATGCAGCAGCCATCCTTGTATGGAATTAGGTAGTTGCATTAAATGCACATTAAATGCTTGCCCGTTGAGTATGCAGTCTGAAGTCAGTCTTCTGTCAGATTCTGTATGTGCGTGTCCTTCCCGGATTGGTCCACATCATCAGGTTGGTGAGAATGTCAGAACTTATTCCTAGGCTTCAGGCTTGTCTTATTAGGTTCTTTTTATCTCAAGCTCACCGGTCTTGTTCTGACGCTGACATTCCTTTTGCATTGCTTGGCTCTACTCCAAGTCTTCCAAAAAACTCAGTATCATCCTGTTCCCTTCAGGACTGAGTTAGTAATGACCTCAGGGTCATACTCTTCATCACTGACACTTACTCAGCCAGCTTAGAAGACTACTATAAGTTCAGGATTGTAACCTCCGTCTTCAGGCTCTTGTCTTGATTGTCAACAGTAAGTGCTCCTCTTATTGAGTACCTGTGAATTGTAAAATGACTAAGTACAAATTCTAACCAAGACTAACCTGACAAAGACAAACAAGGCAAATCATCTTTTCAGGGGCTTTGGGATCTTAATCAAAACTGACAATGTCCCAACAATTTCCCCCTTTTTGATGATGCCAAAACAATGAAAAGATCCTAAAAACACTTAGAGGAAAAAATAAGATCCTATCTATAAGATAAGTCAGTGTTAGAGCAATTCTTGATAAAGTACATAATTTAAATAGCAGCCAAAAAGACAAAGAGTTTTTGTCTGTGGGCAAAGTAATAGATTTCATTGAAAGATTTGAAAGTAGTTACAATGAATCTAATCTATTACATCAAAAGGAGAGTGAACACCTAGACTAATCTCATTTCAGGTTTAAGTCCATAGCCTGC
Organism: Ballota nigra; assembly: GCA_947034835.1. NCBI lineage: Eukaryota > Viridiplantae > Streptophyta > Magnoliopsida > Lamiales > Lamiaceae > Ballota > Ballota nigra. The sequence continues at coordinate 32,900,991 of OX344729.1, read as the reverse complement.
ATAGACTCTTGCCTTCAGCTCGTCAAGTCTTCTAGGTTGGTTCACGAATCCTTCAGCCTTCGCAATCTTCAACACCTCAGTCATAATGGCCTTAGTATCATGCTTTCCAGTCCCAGGTACAAGAGGGGGTGGTCGAGTAACGAACCCAGGAGCCTTTACTTGAACTTGAGCTGCTTCAGCCTCCTCCAAGATCTTTTGGATCAGCTCAGGATGAATGTCCATCATGTAGTCAGTGAAGTGGGCATTGATGTCTTCAGAGTCGCCCCACTTCTTCACAAAGTACCACAATTTCACAAACTCATCCCTTGCGTCAGCCCAGAACTCCTTTAATGCCTCTGAGATGAACTCATCGACATACGCTTCCCTCTGACCTGATTCTGGCCTTCTGACCTGAAGAATTGTTGACTTCCTTGCGGTTGGCCTCTTCCTGTACTTTCTGGGCTCAGGCTTCGCCTTCTTCCTCCTAAGCAAACTGATCATCACATCGTCGAGTTCCCTCTGTTGCAAACCAGTCAGATCAGTTAGCTTCTCCACCTTCTTCTCCAAGATGCGCATTTTCTCCTTTTGAGCAATTTCAGCCCTGCGCTCAGCCTCAGTCTTTTCAGATGGTGCCCCCCACGCCTCAGCGCATAACTCCGCCACCGCCTCCGCAGAGTAAGTGATGGGATTCTTCCTTGTGTTCACGAGGGGAGACTTCTGAACTGACTCAGGTTGCTTTGAAACTTGGAGCGCCTTCGAAGGTTCATCAGCCCTTGCCTTCTTTACTGCCTCAGCCCTCAGCCTTGCAGCAATCTCCTCATCTTCTTTCTCCGCTGCAGCCAACCTCACTGATTTCCTTACCCTTAGCACGTTTCCTTCAGGATTGGCTTCAGGATTAGCTAGAATTGTTTCGCCTTGGTTGACTGCCTCCGATACCTCAGGGCGGGATCTTTTCTTCTTCTTTTCCCCCTTTTTGGCATCACCATTGGCCTACGACGGGAGCGCGTCAAGTCCGCTGTTGATCACGAAGGAGGTTAGGGATTGAACTTCAGTGATTCCCTCCTTCAGCATCTCAACTCCCGTTGCGATTCCAGTACCTGCGTAAGACACAGAACTGATAGCAGCTTGTACTTTCTTCTCAAAGACCTCCATAGAGAGCCGAAGTCTTTGTTCAGCCTTCGAGATTCTCTCCTCCACCTTGGCGGATAGGTCATTTGCTTGAGTAACCCTTTCAGCTATTGTCTGTGAAGTCTGAGCAATTCGATCTGACTCCAGGTCCAACTTGGACGCTGAGTCTTGTATGGCCTGAGTGAATAGGGCCCCAGCCTGAGCTGCAAGCTTCTCCACCGCCTGATTGAGATCCTCCTTCCTTTGCTCATCCTTCTCAGCCAGTTGCTTCAAGGTTTGCCTTAGCATTTTCTTTGTTCGCTTCCTCTCGCTCCTCACTGACTTGGCTGTGTCAGTCATCGTCCGCTTCAACAAAATCAGCTCTTTATTTGCAAGAGTGTTGTATGCTAATTTTGTCCACCTAATGTGTTTAGCCAGGGTCTTGGCTTCCTCCTCCCTTTCAGCTCGTAGCCTCATTACTTCCTCCTGAAGTTCAGCTAGATTTTCGTAGGTTTTCTCCTCCTTGACCTTCACAATTGAAGTGAATTCAGCGCGGCCAACACCATAAATGATGACATCCTCCTCCTCGTCAGCGGCCATGTCAGCGGCTAGCTGTTTTCCCTTGGCAGCTCCTGCAGCGTCAGTCCCCTCTTCAGGGTCCACTGAAGGCAGTTGTTGAGTGGTCGTGGTCGCCTGCTCAGGCTCAACCAAGCCATCTCGAACCTTAGGAACTTGTCCTTCGGAACTGGGAGTCTCCTTTGACGCCTCAACATCTTTCTCCCTTGTCTCAGGGCAGGGAATCCCGTCATCGACAGATGTCTCATCGGCGGCTGAGATGTACACAACATCCTCAGCCACTGGTCCACCCTTGGCACCAGTGTCTTTCGCACCTTCCCCCTGAGTCTGAGACTCAGGGACCATGTCATCAACTTCCTTAGCTGTCTCCTCCACAGCTTTCTCCAATGCTCCACCCGAGCACCTTCATCATCCTACTCATCCTTATCCTCCTCTCCGTCTGAGCGGATGTCAGCCATCATTTTGGTCATCATGTCAGCCACCAGCTGCTTCAGGTTATCAAAGTTGAGCAATTGAAGCTAGATAGTCAGGCCAAAGAAGGTACACAACCTTGCTTCCTCAGTCTCCCAATGCTCCCAGCCACGAGCATCCACCAACATGTGTTGTTCTTGCATATTTGACTGTTTAAATTCCAGCCATACTTTCAGCTCAACAACATGCGCTAGCAGCTCCTTATACTTGTTCAGCCCGGGCCAGCACTTGGATGCCCATTCAGTAGCATTCCCCCTTAGGGTATTCTCCAGAATGCCTCCAGCCATGTTCTCATCCAATTCCTCCTCCTCCTGAATCTCGAAGAAATTATCCTCCTCAGTTGGAAGGTCCTTTGGGCAGTCCTTGGGGTTGGGATAAGAAGGGAAGTCATCGGGGGTAGGAATGGAATCTGAGGGTTGGTCAGGCCTCTGAGGGGATGGCACTGACTTTAGGATATTTGGCTCTGAGATTTGGGGTGATTGGGTGGGTTGAAGTGAGGTGTCAGGGTTGGATTGTGTTTGGGTTTCAGGGTGATTGGGGGATGAACCGGGTACTATCTCAGGCTACAACAACTCAACCGTCTCGATAGATTTTCTCACTTCCTCCAAGTCAGAGGCTCTAGGAGAGCTTGGCTTCTCCCTCTCTGCAATCTCAGGCAGACTCTTAGCAGGGGACTTTTGGGTCCCTTCCTAAGTCTTTTCAGCGGCCTCTCTCCCTGAACTTTCTCCTTTCTGACGTCATCGTCAGTTCCCTCAGCCTCAGAATCGGCTCTCTTGGGATCTGACTCAGTCCCTGACAGCATTATCTTCACCTTCTTCTTCTTCTTCTTCTTCTTCTTCTTCTTCTTCTTCTTCTTCTTCTTCTTCTTCTTCTTCTTCTTCTTCTTCTTCTTCTTCTTCTTCTTCTTCTTCTTCTTCTTCTTCTTCTTCTCAACTTCTTCTTCTTCTTCTTCTTCTCAACTTCTTCTTCTTCTTCTCAACTTCTTCTTCTTCTTCTTCTTCTTCTTCTTCTTCTTCTTCTTCTTCTTCTTCTTCTTCTTCTTCTTCTTCTTCTTCTTCTTCTTCTTCTTCTTCTTCTTCTTCTTCTTCTTCTTCTTCTTCTTCTTCTTCTTCTTCTTCTTCTTCTTCTTCTTCTTCTTCTTCTTCTTCTTCTTCTTCTTCTTCTTCTTCTTCTTCTTCTTCTTCTTCTTCTTCTTCTTCTTCTTCTTCTTCTTCTTCTTCTCAACTTCCTCCACCGCAGGCTGAGCCTCATCCCTCTCTTCAGTAACTTTCTCCTCAACCTCTTTGCTCCTTTCAAATAGCCCATCCACTTTCTCAATGAGACTGGTAGCCACCTTCTTGGCCTTCCCAGCTGGCCTTTTTGCCTGACCCTTTGCCTTAGCATTGGGATTAGTCAACCCTAGAATTGAGTAAGTGTCACTCAGTGAAGTAAACATTACCTTCTTGGAGGAAAGATTGTCCTCATAGTTGAAGGTGTACCCATGGCAGGCATGAGCAATCAGGATGGACATCCTCGTTCCAAAGGGCAGGATGACACCAACATATATGTGTTTCTTGTCATCATCCCGCTTCAGCTTGTCCAGTCCAATCTGATGGAGTTGATCAAGGAAGAACTGCTCCCAGTTCGCTTCCACACCATTTACTATTGCCCCTATAATCCTCAGCTTGGGCAGGCTCAACTGCTCATGAGAGCCTGTGGATCCCATCACTACCTTGGACACTAAGTCCACAAGAGCCCTGTACTCAGACTTCAGGGTGCTCTTGTTCTGACGGGCTCTGAACTCAGAGGAGCCAGTCTTGGTCCACTTACCCAGGAATTCTCCCTCCGAATTCTCCTTGAAAAACCTGGGATTGACACCTAAGGATGGCAAGTCAAACACCTCCATAACTGCCCTCCTAAGGTCAATGGTGACAACTTCTGAGTTGTAGAATGGCTCTCCGTCGACGTCCTTCTCTCCCGTCGGCTTGAGGTCGGTTACCTTTGTGAAAAGTTCCCCCTTTCGCAGGAACATGTTGAAGTAGGCTTCAACAACTGCTCTCGGAAGCACGTAGATGGGGCACACTGTGAAATATGTTTCCAACCCAGCTTTGGAGATCCAGTTGAAAACTGGTTTGATCTCCTCAACGGTAAGACAGATACCTTCCATGGAGATGACTTGCTCCATGTGTACCAGCTTGTTATTGACAACATCCTCAAGCTTGTCTGTTGTCCAGGTGGAATCAAGAAGTTCCATTGAGTTTGAAAGGAAGATAGATTTTTACGAATTTTGTGAGTGCTTTGAGCAAGAGAGAAAGCTCAGTGTGCAGATGTGATATTGTGTTTGCGTGAAAATCTCAAATGGCAATCTAGATTGATTTGATTAAGTCAGTTACTCAGACGTGGGGTTGAGATTAATCACTGAATTTGAAAGGTTTCGAAATGAAGGGCCAGGATTAATCTCAATATCAATCAATTACCCAAGTCAGTCATATTCCGTATAAAACAGACACATATATGAAAAAGTAACTGAAGCATTAAATGCTCCGGTGCGTGTGGGTTTAAATATGAAAAGGCGTTCTTTTAATAAAAACGGAATGCATTTAATAAAGATTCTCAGGACGAAGGACTCAGGGAGACGTTTGAAATTCACAATAGATCAAGTTAGAACTCATACCTGTCAGGGAGACATTGTAGCACCCTGATACCTCGCTGAGTCGAGTCTGGCCCGAGTTTCCCCTAAATCCTATACTGACTGCTCTCCTGGATCTAAGAGTCCTAACTCCACTGACAGTTCCATAAACCTTGCTTCAGTCAAAGGCTTAGTCAAGATGTCAGCTCTTTGCCTGTCAGTGTGAATTTTCTCCATCCTAATATCTTTCTTCTCCACATGATCTCGAATGAAGTGATGCCTAATATCCACATGCTTGCACCTTGTGTGAAGCACTGGGTTCTGAGTAATTGCTATAGCACTATTGTTGTCACAATAGATTGGAACCTCATTAGCAAACACCTGGTAGTCCCTCAACTGTTGCCTTAACCATAAAATCTGAGCACAACAACTACCAGCAGCCATATACTCAGCCTCAGTTGTGGATGTTGCAACTGAATTCTGCTTCTTACTAAACCACGAGATCAACTTACTTCCCAAAAACTGACATGTCCCTGAGGTTGATTTCCTATCAATCCTACAACCTCCATAATCTGCATCTGAATAACCTGTCAGTTCTAAATTGTCATCTAAAGGATACCATAGTCCCAAATTGACTGTCCTTTTCAAATACTTAAGTATCCTCTTGGCAGCCTCCAAATGACTTCTCTTGGGATCAGACTGATACCTAGCACATACACCAACTGCAAATGTAATGTCAGGCCTACTTGCAGTCAGGTACAATAAAGAACCTATTAGTCCTCGATACTCAGTCTGATTTACTGAAGTCCCTTCAGTGTCAGGATCCATCTTCCAATTTGTGTTCATAGGGATCCTGGCTGGATTGCTGTTCTGAACACCAAACTTATGAATCAAGTCTCTTGTATACTTGGCCTGATTGATGAAGACACCTTGATCAGTCTGCTTGACCTGCAATCCTAAAAAGAAGTTCATCTCTCCCATCATTGACATCTCAAATTTACCAGTCATCAACTTAGAGAATTTCTCACATAGCTGATGATTTGGTGATCCAAATATTATGTTATTCACATAAATCTGGACCAAGAGAATGTCATCACCTTCAGTGATCCTGAACAATGTCCTATCCACAGTTCCCTTCTTGAACCCATGGTCTGTCAGGAATTGAGAGAGGGTATCATACCAAGCTCTTGGTGCTTGCTTAAGTCCATAGAGTGTTTTCTTCAAATGGTATACTCTATCTCCAACCTCAAACCCGGGAGGTTGCTCAACATATACCTCTTCATTGAGTACACCATTCAGGAAGGCACTCTTGACATCCATTTGATACACCTTAAACTTCTTGTATGTTGCATATGCAAGGAACAACCTGATAGCTTCCAACCTAGCCACTGGAGCAAAAGTCTCATCATAGTCTATTCCTTCAGACTGACAATATCCTTTTGCAACCAGTCTAGCCTTGTTCCTTACTACAACACCATTCTCATCCTTCTTGTTCTTAAAGACCCACTTGGTACCAATAACACCTTGATGCCTAGGTCTATCAACCAGTTCCCAAACCCGATTCCTTGTGAACTGATTCAACTCCTCTTGCATGGCAATGATCTAGTTCGAGTCAGTGAGAGCTTCTTCAATGTTCCAGAGGTTCCTGCTGAGAGAGAAAGCAACAGAACAATGCACTCTCACCATGAAACCGTCTGGTCCTGACTCCCTCAGTTGGATCACCAATGACTTGATCAATAGGATGATCCTCTATCCATGTTCTTTTTCCAGGAGTTGTTCCTAACGTACCTGCAATATTAGTGTCTACAGGTTCATAAAATTCAGGAAATTGAATAGAAGGGGATGACCTGAGTCTATACCAAAGGGATTAACAAGCTCAATGTCAGAGACATTGCTTCCCCCTTGATGAGGTGACTCAGGAACCGTCTCAGCTGCGACCGCATCTTCATAGACGGTGCTTACCTCAGGTTGAGCCTGTTCCTCAGTCTGAGGCTCAACAATCCATGATATGCTGGGCTTAGGAGTGGCACTTGGTTCATCATCCTGATCATCATCATCATCCCATCTTGGAATTGGCACAGTTTTGACCTTTGGATCAGGTTGATTCTTTAAGCTCATCCTTGTCACTCTCCTTGTGACCTCCTCAGTGTCAGGATTCAACATTTTTATTCTAGACTCATTAGCAGATTCATCAAACACAACATGTGGTGATTCTTCCACAACAAGGGTCCTACAATTGTAAACCCTGAATGCTTTACTAACTTCAGAATATCCTAAGAATATTCCTTCATCAGATTTGCTATCAAAGGCTTTCAATTGGGTCTTCCCATTGTTGAGGATGAAGCACTTACAGCCAAATATATGAAAGTAAGAAATACGAGGTTTCCTTTTATTCCATGTCTCATATGGAGTCTGTGCATGTTGTTTGTTCAGCATGGATCTGTTATGAGTGTAGCATGCAGTGTTGATTGCCTCAGCCCAGAATTTCTTGGGCAATCCTGACTCAGCCAGCATGGTCCTGGCAGCTTCCTTCAGTGTCTTGTTCCTTCTTTCAGCGACACCATTCTGTTGAGGGGTTCTAGCTGCAGAAGTCTCATGAGCTATACCAAGTTCATTACAAAAGTCAGAAATATAAGGATTTATAAATTCAGTGCCCTTGTCAGATCTGATCTTAGTAATGGGCTGATTCTTCTCATTGCTGAGTCTCCTGAGCAACTCTAGAAGCTTCACCTGTGTTTCCTTTTTATTCAACAAGAAAATAACCCAAGTATATCTAGAATAATCATCAATAACCACAAGGGTATATTTCCTACCATTTACTCACAGGTGTTATGGGACCAAATAAATCCATGTGCAAGAGCTGAAGTATCCTGTCAGTGGAATGAGAAGCTTTCTCTTTAAATGACCCTCTGACCTGCTTCCCTTCCTGACAAGCTTTGCACACATGATCTTTGCTAAAAACTTCATTAGGTAGACCTTCAACAAGTGACTGTCTAGAAATTTTGTTAAGAATCTTGAAGTTCAGGTGGCTTAATCATTTATGCCATAACCAACTGAGCTCTAGATAGCTTTTAGCAACAAAACAAGTATTAGGAATAGTGTTGCTCCAATCAGCGAGATAAACGTTACCTTTCCTGATACCTGATAGAAGCACTTGTGTTGATTTGTCCTTGACTGAACATGTATTCAATGAGAACTCAACACTGAAACCTTTGTCACAGAATTGGCTTACTGACAACAGGTTATGCTTCAGTCCTTCCACAAAACCTTAGTCTGAAACCTTTAGTAACACCTTTTGAGTTATCACCAAAGGTTACCTATGGACCATCTTTAGTCCGAAACTCTTGGAGAAGACTCTTCATTCCAATCATATGCCTTGAGCATCCACTGTCTAGGTACCAAACAGCTTTGTTTGAGTCTCCTCTCCTTTTGTTGTGATCCACAGCCGCCTGCAAGCAAATCAGGCTTTAGGTACCCATTGGGTGTTGGGTCCTATCGTGTCAGCTGTACCCTTCGGGATCTAGACTTTCTTAACAACCCTGATTGCCTCAGAGTGGTAAATCTGTCTCCCTGAAACATCAACATACACAACTTTCTTCTTCTTTGCCTGAGAAGAAGACGGTGTATGAGTGCTAGACTTAGGCTTCACAGGTGCCTGAGTGGGTGCCTTTTGGGCTGGCTTCCTGTTCTTCCTAGGTCTGGGTGCAGTAGGTCTTGGGCCTTGTTCTTGATAAGGGCCCTGTGTTCTATTCCCCCTAGGCAAGTGAGGGAATGAAAAACAGTTAAAGGCCTCAGGATGCTAAAACCATGGGGGTGTCATCATATTTGGCTTTCCCTGTTGGTATTGCCAAGCATGATGGTACCCTCGCTGACCAGTCTGAGGGCTCTTGGCCTGAGTTTTTCTCTGCTTTCGCTGAGGCTTTCTCTGGCCTGAGCTCTCAGGGACCTCCTTTTGTTACTTTGCCTTTCCCTTGGGTTTTGGCTTAGCAACCTTGGGGACAACCCTGACTGTGTCAACAGTTTCCTTGCCCTTATCAGTTTAACGGGCCTGAAGTACAACCTTGGGTGCACTCTGACCTGCCTGAACAAATACCCTCTCAGTGTTACTCCCTGAAGCAACATGAGACTGACCTTGTGAGGATTTCTTAGGAGCATATCCAAGTCCCTTTTTCTCGTTCCCAAGCATCTAGCTGCTATTTATTTCCTCTCTAGCCACTGAGGATTTATTCATTGCTGCAACCTTTTGCTTGAGTGAGTCCTCACTCTTTTTCAGGATTTCATGTCTGGCAAAGAGGTCATCAAACTTACTTTTGAGTGCTTTCAGTTCTTCCTTCCTGACCAGCTCTTCCTCAGCCAATTCCTTTAGAATCTTCTCTCTTGGGAGACGCTCAGCATTGATTAAATCAATCTCCTGAGTTAGTCTCACAATCTGAGTTGATTCCTTAAGATCAGACTGAGTGAGCTGATCATTCAGGTTCTAGACCTCAGTACTCAATTTCTTGTTATCCTCTACCAAGTAGACATTAGTTTCCTGCAATCTGGAAAAATCAACCATCAATCGATCCAGGCAGATCTGAAGGTTCATTTCTCTGACTGACTCTGAGCTAAGCTCAGGATTTTGACCAGTGTAGGAACCACATACAGAGTTAGATGTTACCTCAGGTTCCTCCCTTGCCATAAGGCAGACATCATCGTACTCATCATCAAAAAAGAGTTCAGACGACCTCTCCTCAGGACCATCAGAGTCAATTGCATCTTCAGCGAGCATGGCTCTCCGGTCAGCAAATCTCTGGTCTCTCTTGGCCCTCCTGTCCTCTCTTTCCCTTGCACTCAGCTTCGGACAACCATACTGATAGTGCCCACTCTTGTTATAGTTATAACATGTTGGTTGCTCATCTCCTTTTTCTCTCCTTGGTTCAGGGATCCTCCTTGAGTCAGGTTCCCTCTGTCTTGATGAGCTTTCAGTCTTTCCTGAGTGCTTGTCATCATGAGTACGTCTCTGTTCATCTCTGTGATCGGGCTTTGGATCTGAATATCTTCTTTCATCGCCACGATCTCTCCTCTGGTCAGTGTTTCTCCTTTCCTCATACCTCCTTGAGCTTTGGTGGGTTCCTTCAGGTTTCCTGTCACGTGAGTCCTGATAAAATTTCTTATAGCGATCAAACCTGGAATTAAGATTATCAAAGCGTCTGGCCATCAGGCTATACTCCTCAGCGAGCTCTTCCTTGCTCATCTCCATCAGTGACTTTGATGAAGACTCAACAGGTTCAGACCTAGCCTTGAATGACACACTTTTCTCGGGAGTTTTCTCATTTTCTTCCTCTTCTGGATGAACTTTCTTCTTTCTTTTGATAAGATCAAATTCCAGTGCTTTAAGCTCTGAAAAAAGTAAAGCAGAAGTTATGTTACTCATATCCTGAGTGTTCTTAAGATAATTACACTATTATCCCATCTCTCAGGAAGGGCATTCAGGATCTTTGAAGCAACATCTCTCTTTGGGACATCTTTGTCCAGCATCACCAACTTATTCATCAACTTGATGAACCTTGACTTCATCTGATCGATTGTCTCATCAGGCAATATCTCGAACGCTTCGAATTTTTGAATGGCAATTGTTGGGAAATTGTATAGACTTAAGTTTTGATTAAGATGCCAAAATGTTCCTCCTAAGTTATTTGTAAGTTAAATATTCAGTAGAGTTAGAATTTAGTTAAACAGTTCTAAATGTTAAGAACTGGAGTACAATTAGAAATTTCTAGAGTGTATTGAAGGATGAAGTCCGCTGAAGACAAGGTCTGCTGAAGACGAAGTCCGCTGAAGACAGGTGATCTGAGAAAGTAGTCTAAGTCTTGAATGTTTTCTAAGTGCATTCTCACTAAGACTAAAACCATTAGGAGAGGACCAAGGTCCACTAATGAGAACTAACAAAGCTCATTAAATGCTAAACACATTAAAAGTTGTTAGTAATCTGGTTGGAACAAGGCAAAACAAATTTCAGTGAAGCTTACAATAAATGAAGGAATAAGAAGGTTCTCTCAGAAGAGTTCCACCTTAAAGTAAGACAAGAATCTGGGCAAGCAGACTAAAGGTCCAATGAGAAGATGACACGTCAGTGTACTTTACTGACAGCCAACCTGCCCCAGACTGACAAGTACCAAAAGTCTTTCCCTAGCAGTCTACAAAAAGTTAGGTGAACAAGCATAGTCTTTCAGCCGTTTCTTGACAAGACTTAAAGCTTCAAATAGAGCCGTTTGAACCAATCAGATACAAGAAGACTTACTTGAGAAGATTAAAATCCAACGGGAATATTTTCAAGGAAGCCTATAAATACAGAAGGACGTGCTCATTTTTATGCACGGGAAACTCACAAGATCAAAGCTATCTCTACATTCATAACCTTCAAGAAGCACTCGAAATTACCTTTAATTCCCAAGTGTTTCAAATCAGTAGAGAACATAACAAACCTTCTGTAACCAAGCTTAAAAGCTATATCCAAACCTTAGAAAGAGATAATCCATCCTAAGCCTTGAGCTACACTGTAAGGATTATCTCACAACAGTTGGAACCAAACCCTACTCAAAACCCTACTCAGTTGTTAGGTTGAGAGTTAGAATTAAGTAGTGTTAGTAAGCTGATTATTTGTATCAGTCTGAAAGCTGGTTTGTTTTGAGAACTAGGACCTGAAATTATCCTAGTGATCAATCATCCTAAGAGAGGATAAATTGATCAGTGCACCTTGGCACTATAACACAAGGAATTCCAAGTGAAAGGAATTCTCCTGTTTAATCAGGACAGTGGATGTAGGAGATTCATCTCTGAACCACTTTATATCTTGTGTATTTACTTCCTGCTATTTCCTAAGTGTGTGTTATCCACTCAAAGTTTATCAAGTAAAACGAGTTTTCTAAAGGGCTCACTAATCCGCATCTGAAAGCTAATTAGATAGTAGTTCAACTGAAAGTCTTGAGCTTTCAGTGGAGGTATTATCTCAGTAAGCTTTCTCTAGTAATTCTCAGCAGACTTAAAGTCCACTGACGAGTTACTATCTGAAGTAACCTGATAAGTTTTAAAAGAGTTTTAATTTGTAACCACAAGTGTATTCCCCCCCCATACACCCGTTTACTTGTTTCGAGACCAACAATTGGTATTAGAGCAGTGGTTCAAAAGACCATTGTTCTAAGTATACCTTGTGCTTAAAGGTATTTTCTATCAGGTCATCTGAATTGATCTTATGGGAAGAGTGATCCACTGCAAGAATGCAAAGGAACTTTGGGACACTCTTGCTCTCATGTGTGAAGGAACTGACAAGATAAAGTAGAACAAGCTTTCAGTAGCTGTTCAAAAATATGAGCAGTTCACCATGGAGCCCACTGAGACCATTGACCAGCTTGATGGGAGGTTCACTGACATCATGAATGAAATAAACTCTCTGGGAAAATTATATACCAAAAGAGAAGTTGCCTTAAAAATCCTGAGAGGTCTAACCTCAAGATGGGATGTGTACTCTGTAATGATGCAGAATACCAAGGATCTATCCAGCATGTCTATGTAACAGGTATTCTCTGAACTTAAGGCTTATGAGTTTGATCTTAACAGGAAAAAAGCTCCTGATGAGACCTCAGTTGAGAAGGGAGTTGCCTTCAAAGCTAAGGAGACTGAGCTAAAATCCCCAAAGCCTCAGAAGAGTACAAAAACAAGCAAATCTCAAAGCAAGACTGAAATGCAAGAGGAACTCAGTCTGATAGCTAGAAGGTTTGAGAAACTTAACAACCGTTTTGGCAAGTATAAAGGAATAACAGAGAAGGAAGAAGTTATCCACAGAAAGACACCAGAGAAGGAGAGAAAAGCTCAACTGAGCTGGAAAAGAGAAAGGATTACAAGAACTATAACAGAGGTGAAGGATCATCATCAAAGACCAAGGAGTCTACTGAGGAAAAGAATGATGATGCCAATAGATGCTTCCAGTGCAAAAAGGTTGGGCACTTTCAATATGATTGTCCTCAACTGAGCACAAAGGAAAGGAAGGAAAGGCAAGCCAAGAGAGATAGGAGATATGGAGAAAGGAAAGTTATGGTGACTGAGGATGTTGATGAAGATCTGGAGACATATGATGGACTGTTCTCAGACAGCAGTGAAGATGACATGTGTCTCATGGCAAGAGAAGAACCAGAGGTATAATCTAAACCATCCATTTCTCTAGAGCACTCACCTGAGCTAAGCTCAGAGTCAACTGAGGAACTCAATCTTCAGTCCGCTTTGGAACAATTGATGATTGATTTCTCAAGGTTGCAAGAAGCAAGTTTTTGTTTCCAAGATGAAAACAAAAATCTCCTGAGAGAAAACTTTAAGTTGATTGAATTAGGGAATCGGGCAGATCTTAACTCAGCTTAGTCTACCATTGAGTTGACAAAAGAGGTGGAAACCCTCAAGAGTCAAGGAAATGGCAAAGATCAACTGATAAAAGATCTTACTGAATCTAAGATAAAGTTAACTGAAGAAAATTTAAAACTGGTAAGCCAAATAAAGGATTCTCTCCTGAAAATTGATGTCTTACATAAATCTGAAGAGACCTTGTTAAAAAGGATTGATGCTCTTAACAAACCTCTCTTAACAAGTGTGGAATAGGCTTTATTCCAAAACCTTCAGAAGGTCCTCTGAGTGTTGCTTCTTCAAGTGGCACAAAGAGAGTTTTTGTTAAGTATGTGACCTTTCAAACACAAACTTTAGATAAGGGTAAAAGACCAGCTGAGATCACACAAAAGAAAAGTCAAACTAAGCCAAAACTAAATGGAAAGGCTCAGGTGACTAATCAAACCAGATCTCAGCAGAGGTACTATCAGCCGAGGTCTTCACAGATGAAGCAACATCAGCTGAGAACACCCAGGCATGAGCATTCCTTAAGGAATAACTCATACAGAAGACCTATTCCTTTTGTGCCTAAAGGAAAAGGCCCTTCATACCCTTATCAAGAATGTAAAGAAGGTTCTTGTTCCTTCAAAGGCTGACACCCATTGAAAGTTTACTCCCAAGGCACCAAGGAAGATAACAATCTATGTAGATGTTTATGGAAGACAAATTAGCCATTCTAAAGTGATTAGAACTGTGAGGAAAATTTGGATTCCGAAAGGTACAACTAACCTGGTAGGACCCAACACCAAATGGGTAACTAAAGCTTGATTTTGAATTCAGGGCTCAGTGGACCTCAACAAAGGAGATGCTCTAAAATCTACAATCTGGTACTTGGACAGTGGATGTTCTAGGCACATGACTGGCAACAAAGGTCTCCTGACAGAGTTTGTTGAGAAAGAAGGTCCACAAGTCACTTTTGGTGACAATTTACAAGGAGCCACTAAAGGTTATGGTACCTTAATAATTTGCTCAGTAAGAGTAAGCAATATATCCTATGTCAGTGGACTTAAGCACAATATTCTATCCATAAGTCAGTTTTGTGATAAAGGATACAGTATTGAATTTTCTTGTAACCTGTGTTTTGTCAAGAATACATCTTCACAACAGGTTCTACTAACTGGGTCAAGGAAAGGAAATGTCTATCTTGCAGATTGGAAGTCTTGCACACCAAATGCATGTCTTATTGCAAAAAGCTCAACTAATAATAATTGGTTGTGGCACAAAAGACTAAGTCATCTGAACTTCAAGATGATGAACAGAATAGCAAGACATGGACTGGTGGAAGGAATGCCAAATGAAGTATACAACAAAGAGCATATCTGTAAAGCCTGTCAGGGGGGAAAGCAAGTGAAAGCATCTTTCAAGAACAAAGTTGCAACCTCTACTGACAGAGTACTTCAACTATTACATATGGATCTCTTTGGTCCAGTAACCCCTGTAAGTATCAATGGAAGAAAATATACACTTGTTGTTGTTGATGATTTCTCCAGGTACACTTGGGTGGTATTCCTAGCAAGCAAGAAGGAGACTCAACTGAGGTTGCCAGAGCTCCTGAAGAAAGTTAGCAATGAAAAGAGCCTGAACATTGTAAAGATAAGATCAGATAAGGGCACTGAATTCATTAACTCTATTATATCTGACTTCTGCAAAGAACTAGGCATTGCACATGAGACCTCAGCTGCAAGAACTCCACAACAAAATGGAGTAGCTGAAAGAAGAAATATGACTCTCAAGGAGGCAGCAAGAACAATGCTTGCAGAAGCTCAAGTTCCTAAAAGATTTTGGGCTGAAGCTATTAATACTGCCTGCCACACTTAAAATAGATCCATGGTAACCAAGCATCAAGGAAAAACTCCATATGAATTATGTAATGGCAGAAAACCACATGTATCTTACTTTCATATCTTTGGTTGCAAGTGTTTCATTCACAACAATGAGAAAACTCAACTGAAAGCTTTTGATAGCAAAACTGATGAAGGAATTTTCTTAGGATATTCCCAAATCAGTAGAGCCTTCAGAGTTTACAATTGTAGAACTCTTGTTGTGGAAGAAACACCTCATATGGTCTTTGATAGATCTACTTTTGAGTCCAAGAGTAAGGAGAATGAGGAAGTGATAAGCCAAAGACTAACTAGACTGAGTATCAAGTCTAAAGGTTGTCCTGAGAATTGTGTTGATACATACATCCCAACCTGGGATAACTTCAATGATAAACAATTCAAAGAATTCACTCAAAGTTAGACCACTTCTCAAAGCTCACCTGAGAGCTCTCCTGAACAAGCAACTGAACTGATGAACACTATCCCAGTTCAAGAGGTAAGAGATGTCAATGAAGATGTGGTCACAGCTGAGACATCCACTAAACCCATCATTCAAGGGGGAACCAATGATATTACCATTGAGAATGAAAATACATTGAATGATGACTCAGGACTTCAACCCTCTGTTTTATTTCCTGAATTTGATTTCATCCCTGTATCTAGTGACTCAACTTCAGAAGAGTTAAACTCTACTGAAGGACATCATCCTAGGAGGACATGGCTCTCAGATCATCCCGTTGAGCAAATCCTAGGTGATCCTACCTCAGGAGTCAAAACTAGAAATTTTTATGGAGAAAGTGCTTTGTTTTGTTGTTTCTTATCTAACCAGGAACCAGGTTCCATTGGAGAAGCACTTCAAGATTCAAATTGGATCATTGCCATGCAAGAAAAGCTCAACCAATTTACAAGAAATCAAGTATGGGAGCTGGTTGACAGACCATATCATTGCAATGTGATAGGAACCAAGTGGGTATTCAAGAACAAGAAGGATGAAAATGATGTCATAGTCAGAAACATGGCCAGGCTAGTTGAAAAGGGCTATTCTCAAGTTGAAGGCTTTGACTATGATGAAATTTTGCCCCAGTGGCCAGATTGGAGGCAATAAGGTTATTTCTTGCATATGCTGCTCACAAGAAATTCAAGGTGTATCAGATGGATGTTAAGAGTGCTTTCTTGAATGGAGTACTCAATGAAGAAGTCTTGGGGAGCAACTCCCAGGTTTTGAAGAAAGCCACAAAGTATATAGACTGAGAAAAGCTCTATATGGATTGAAACAGGCTCCAAGAGCTTGGTATGATACTTTGTCACAATTCCTTTTGGATCATGGATTTATCAAAGGAAGAGTAGATAGAACTCTCTTCAGAATCACAAAAGGAGAGGACACCTTGCTAGTTCAAATCTGTGTGGATGATATCATATTTGGCTGTCCCAACCAAGTCCTCTGTGAGAAATTTTCTCAACTGATGAAAGGGAAGTTTGAGATGTCAATGATGGGAGAAATGAACTTCTTCCTAGGACTTCAAGTTAAGCAGTCTCCTGAAGGAATCTTCATCAACCAAGCCAAATACACAAGGGAGCTGATCAACAAGTTTGGATGCCAGACCAGCAAAGTTGCAAGAGTTCCACTCAACACCAACACCAAGATGGAACCTGATGAAGATGGTGAATCAGTAGACCAGACTCACTACAGAGTTATCATTGGATCTCTACTGTATCTCACAGCAAGCAGGTCTGATATCACATTTGCAGTTGGGATATGTGCAAGATATCAAGCAAATCCTAAGAAAAGTCATCTGGAAGTTGCTAAGAGGATTCTTAAATATCTCAAGGGTACTGTGAATATGGGATTGTGGTATCCCTCAGATGACAATCTGGAACTCACAGAATAATCAGATGCTGACTATGGAGGATGTAGAATTGACAGGAAATCAACCTCAGACACTTGTCAATTCTTCGGAAGTAAGCTGATCTCTTGGTTTTCCAAGAAACAAAACTCAGTAGCCACAAGCACTACTGAAGCTGAATACATGGCAGCTGGAAGTTGTTGTGCTCAAATTCTTTGGCTAAGACAACAACTGAGAGATTACAATATCTTTGCTAATGAAGTCCCTATTTTCTGTGCCAACAATAGTGCAATTGCTATTTCAGAAAATTCAGTTCTCCACACAAGATGCAAACATGTGGATATAAGGCATCATTTCATCAGAGATCATGTGGAGAAGAAGGACATCAAGATGCTCAAAATTCACACTGACAAATAAAAGGCAGATATATTCACTAAACCTTTGGCTGAAGCAAGGTTTCAAGAACTGTCAATTGAGCTTGGACTTCTAGATCCAGGAGAGTAGAGGAAGGAGCCAATCTCAGAAGAGTTGATTTCGAATCAGTGGAGGTTCAACCTCAGAAGAGGATCATCTCAGTAGAGTCACTGATCACAGAAGGGCTTATGTTTCTCAGGAGAGGTTCCACCTCAGTAGAGGTCAAAAGTTTTAACTCTGCTATTTTTCAATCTGAAATCTCTTAGTTTTATATTATAAAACTCTTATAAAAAATAGCTAATGAGTCCTTTCTGAAAATTAAATTTTTCTTACACTATTTCGAAGAGATTTTGGTATGGCAAGCATTTAATGCGCGTTGTACAAGTCAGAATTACTTTTACAGTTACCTATCTCACGCGCCCTAAAAGCCGAATGATGTGACCTTCCGGCTACCAACTCTTTTAATCCATACCCCTCATTTTAGGCGGTTCTTTTCTAACCGTCAAGATCTCTCAAAAACTCCCCACTAACCCCTTCAACTATCCACGACCTTTCACTCAAATTAATCTCAGATGTTGATTGCGGGATTAAATCTCACCGTTCATTACTCATATAAAAGACCCCAATTTCAGTCTAAGAACCTTTTCGAACACTCTCACTAGCAAACACTTACTATCATTCCCTATTTTCTCTGCATCCCCTTCTCTCAAACACTAAAAAATGACCAAAATTAATCTAGGGTTCCTTACCAACAAGGATAATTTCTGGTATGAGCCGATAGTTCTTTTCAACAATCCAGAGATTGAATCAAAACCGGAGTTTGCTCACATTAAAGAGGCCTTAGAGATGGTCAAGGCTGTTGGATTAGAGAAATTCTTATCAGTTCATCCTGAGAACTGCTTCGATAGACAGGTTCTTGAGTTTTCTACAATATATCCAACTCTGACTCAAGAATCAGGTCATGTCTATTCCTTCTAAGGAAGAAAAAGGTGATGAGAGATGATATGGAAGCTGTTGAACACCAGAAGATCAGGAAGGAGATTCGGATCAGCGGTGATGATTTAAAGGGATTATTTGATCTCCCCTTTGAAGGTCCAAATCCAGATACCTGTAACTTGGATAAGGAGGAGGACTGGGTCTACACCATCATGGAGAAAAGGGTAAAATACAGTCCCACAATGAACATAAGTTTACTTCTTCCAGTTTACAATGTTCTTTGTGAGATTGTTGGGAAATGCATTATGGGAAATCAAGGGAGCACGGAGCAAGTAAGCAAGCCAAATCTTAGGCTAATGAAGGCAATAGTGGAGAGCAAGGAGAAGTCCTTCAACTTGCAACAATTCTTCCTAAGGGCTCTGAACAAAGAACATTCTAAATTCCAGCCAGAGAAGACTCCCCAACTATCAAGTAAGTTGAACTATGTAACTAAAATCTCCTACTTGATAGAGAATGTGGATGTGGGAGTGGACTGGATACAAGATAGGAAGTGGAGTAATCTGAAGACTCTATTCAAGTCTGGAAAAACTCTAGAGGCAAGAAAGCTGAACATAGAGAAAGAGAGCCCTGAAGCGGCAGAGGAGAAGGTGGAAGCTGGTTCTGCTGAGGAAAAGAGAACCAAATTGAAGAAAAGGCTCATCAAACTAAGTGATAAGATGTCCTTACACAAGGAGGAGAAGGTAGAAAAGGCCTCAAAGAAAGAGAAGAAGAGGTCTTCTGAGGCTGAGAAGGAGAGTGCCCCAAAGAAAGTCAGAGTCACAAACTCTATTGATGAGTCGTCATCAGGTAACCCTGATTCTTCTCCGAATGTTATTTCAACTGAGTCTGACTCCGATGTACCTGTCCCTACCCCCACCAAACCAAAAACCAAGCCCAAAACACCTATGAAAACAAAGAAAATTTCCAAAATGGCCAAAATCCCCACTAAAGGCTCTCAACAGCCTGAAAGTGGATCCCAAAATACCACCCCATCTGAGGCATCTGCTGAGGCATCCTCAACCCTCTCTGAACCCATCCCCTCAACCCCCACTGAACAAAATCCAACCCCTCCTGAAACTCAAGCCCAACCCTCATCTGAACCAAACCCTCCTGAAACTCATCCAACTCACCTGGAGTCCATCCCAGAGGAACCCTCTGATCTCAGATCTGTTGGGAAAATAGGGGTGCCCGGAATCTATTCGGGATGAAATTTAAATACAAATTTAAATACAATTATTACTAGCATGAATTAATCCTAATTAATTCAAATAATAATTCCAACAACTAATTATCATCATGCATGTTAAATTAATTTCACATATTTAACTAGGCGGAATTAAACAAGTAAATATGCGATTAACGTACCTCTCGTAGTATTGGCCTTTGGATATATGGGACACTTGTAATCTCGTTCTATCAACCCAAAGCCTTCTCAAGTATTTCCCTTTTCACCTCACTTGATCGCCGGTGGGAGACGCTTTCAAGCAATTTAATAAACTAAGGAGAAAGAAAAATATCTATGCTTCTTGATTTTTCCAACACATGGAATTATGTACTTGTATCATCCCCTATTTATAATAATAGGTGGCCGAAAATTTTCAATATTTTATGGGCAAGAGAAAATCTTTTCTTAGTCTCTAAGAAATCTTGAATATATCCCATATATTCTTTTCTCCATAATAAAATATTCCACAAAAATCTCACCCTATTATTAAACATGTAATTTTCGAAAATATCAAGAGTAGAATCCAAGATTTGGATCTTCTTGAATATATGAGATAATCTTGTATTCCAAGAATACTTATCTTCCATAATATCTTTTCAAGAAAATCAACAAAATCTTTTCTCTCTTAATTTAACTATTTTCGAAAAATACAAAGGAAAATCAGCATTAATATATTCTTTTTATTTTAATCACCTTATCATTATTGGGCTACTTAATGGGCTACTTGAGGGGCCTTAAGGAGAATTAAGATTGGACCTCCTAATGGACTTCTGAATTTCAATATTGAGCCCCAATATAATTCAATCCATTAATATTAATTATTACCACTAATAAATTAATATTGCACTATCCATCTTAATCCATATTACGATAATATGGGCTCCCGGTTATTATTTCCCGCGTTTAAGATTATCAAGTCCATTAATTAATTAAGCTTCTGAATAACTCTAAATTAATTAACATCTTTCACCTTGGAGTAAAGACAGCTCAACATTATTATTCGTACCGAAGAAACTACTTCTTCACTTGCAAGATTTGGTACAATAAAACTTCTGAGCCCACCAAGGGGACTAATCACACGAGCCGTACTCGCACGCATTTCTCCGTATTAAATCTTAGCAACCGTCGTATGATTAATATTACTGCCCAAGACACAAAGTTCGAAGTCGCAATGATTCTCACCCAACATGAATCAAAGCAGTAACTATTAAGCACACACGGTCCTATTTAAGTGGCGGAGATTAAGAAATCAACAACCACTGAGGTCTAATTCTTCACCTTTCAGAACAGAAGAATTTCTCCTCGCTGTAGGACCTCTTCAACACATACTAAATATGCTAGTGCAATCTCTTAGTCAAGACAGACCAATCTGAGCCTTACACATCGACCTTTCACGGCGGATTGTTCAATTCCACCTAGGTCGTGAAAATGTACGTTTAGTTACAAGTAAACTGTTAATGTTGTCTTCCGTGATCGGGTATCACCACATTAACTACAATGTAACATGTACTATATATTGAACGGTTTGCAATAGAAATTCAACATTCAATCATAACTAAAGCAAATGCGATAAAAGAATTATTCTCATAAAACGAGTGTTTGATACAAGAGTTATACAAAGTAAAAGCATACTTTCACGTATAACTCCAACAATCTCCCACTTATACTTAAAGTCTGCTTTTAGTATACATCACGCATGTCTTAGTGTAGTAGCTCTACGTGATATCTCATGTCAACTTACACAAACCTAATAATTCCTCCCACTTATACTTAAAGCAGATTGGCAATAGTCTTGACTCCCATTCCATCCACATTTCTCTCGAATGTACTCTGAGGCAGACCCTTTGTGAATGGATGTACTAGGTTGTCCTCCGACATTTATCTTTGCCACCTCTTTATCTACTCTCTTAACGATTTCTCGTATAAGACGGTGTTTTCTTTCAATGTGTTTGTTGGCCTTGTGGGCTCTCGGTTCCCTTGAATTTGCAACTGCTCCGGCATTGTCACAAAAGACAGTTATCTTGTCGGGCAAATTCGGAACAACGTCCAAGTCCACTAAGAAGTACTTGAGCCAAACCGCTTCTTTCGCTGCTTCACAAGCAGTTACTTATTCGGCTTTCATGGTCGAATCGGCGATGCATTTCTGCAAATCACTTCTCCATATCATGGCTCCTTCTCCCATGCAAAACACACTACCCGAGGTAGATATTTTGGAGTCTATGTCTGATTGGAAATTTGAGTCCGTGTATCCCATGGGAATTAGATTGTCTGATTGTTAAATCTGCATTCCATACCAAGTTCTTTTCAGAAACTAAAGAACGCATTTAATTGCAATCTAATGTGCTTTCCCGGGGTTACTTTGATATCTTGACATCATGCCCACGGCAAAGCAGATATCCGGTCTCGTACACAACGTTGCATACATAAGACTTCCTACGTCCGAAATGTACGGAACGTCTTTCATGTCATCTATCTCCACTTGCATCTTAGGGCATATTTCTTTGGATAGATGGATTCCGTGCCTAGAAGGTACAAAACCTTTCTTGGAATCTTGCACGCTGATATGCTTCAAAACAGTGGCTTTGTATGAAACTTGCGATAAACCCAACATTTTCCTCTTGCGATCTCGAGTGAACTTGATCCCAAGGATGTGACCGGCTTTTCCCTAAGTCCTTCATATCAAACTGATTTGACAGCCATACCCTTACGTCTGACAATACCTTTACATTGTTTCCAATGAGCAGAATATCGTCTACGTATAATACTAAGAATACCACCGCAGTTCCGTCACATCTTTTGTACACACAACTTTCGAACTTGTTTTGATCACAAACCCATAAGACTTAATTAATTGATCAAAACACTGGTTCCAAGTACGCAATGCTTGCTTAAGTCCATAAATGGATCTCTTAAGCTTGCATACGAGGTGCTCTTGGCCTTTTTCAACGAAACCTTTGGGCTGTTGCATATAGATCCCATCAAG
Organism: Ballota nigra; assembly: GCA_947034835.1. NCBI lineage: Eukaryota > Viridiplantae > Streptophyta > Magnoliopsida > Lamiales > Lamiaceae > Ballota > Ballota nigra. Next base: position 32,878,580 of record OX344729.1, on the reverse strand, counting down.
ACTTCCGTTAAGGAAAGCTGTCTTGACATCCATTTGCCAGATCTCGTAATCTAAGTGCGCAGCGATCGACAAGAGAATACGGATGGACTTAAGCATAGCTACAGGCCACAGGCCACAAGCCTTGCTTTGAAGGTCTCTACCCTTCCGTCCGGTCCTCTTTTCCTCTTGTACACCCACTTGCATCCAATGGGCTCTACCCCATTAGGTGGATCAACCAACTTCCACACTTGATTATAATCCATCGAACCCACCTCGGTTTCCATTGCGGTTTGCCACACTTCTGCGTCTTTGTCTTGGATTGCCTCGTCGTACGTTCATGGGTCTGATTCATCGCCGGGAATCAAATCCGAAGATTCTCCAATTCCCATGAATCTCTCGGGTTGCTTTGCAATCCTCCCACTACGACGGGGTTCCGGTTGTGAAGGTATGATATGTGGTATATCATCTTGTATACTTGGTATAGGAGTTTGCCCTCTTAACTCGTCTAAGGTAATCTCACTTCTGGGCTTTCTTTTGTTCATATAGTCTTCCTCCAAGAATTTAAAGTGCGAACTAATCACGGTCTTTTAATCCTTGAGACTATAGAACATACACCCTTTCGTTCCCATGGGATATCCTATAAACAACCTTAATTCCGAACATGGATCCAATTTACCGGCTTCCTTGTCTAGCACGTATGCCGGACAACCCCAAATCTGCAAGTGTCTTAGACTGGGCTTGCGCCCCGGTCCACAATTCCATTGGGGTTTTAGGAACCGATTTGGATGGCACCAAGTTTAGAATGTAAGTCATTGTTTCCAAGGCGTTACCCCAAAACAACTTGGGTAAATCCGAATAACTCATCATGGATTTGACTATTTCTAAAAGAGTCTGGCTCCTTCGTTCCGCCACACCGTTCTATTGAGGGGTTCCCGATGTGGTCAACAGGGATACAATCCCTTCTTCCGATAGGTAGTTCAAGAATTCATTGCTAAGGTATTCGCCTCCACGAACAAATCGTAGAGACTTGATACTTCTTTCCCTATGCATCATAAGGTAGATGTATCCGTATCTTGAGTAATCATCAAATTACTCATACCTCTTCTTGCTATGATCGTCATTGAACCACACATATCGGTATGAACGAGTTCTAAAACTTCCGTAGTTCTATTCCCCTTGGCTCCAAATGCCCTCTTGGTCATTTTAACCTCTAAACAGGATTCACAAGTTGGAAACGGTTCGACTTGGAATGATTCCAAGGATCCGTCTTTCACCAATCTCTCTATCCACTTTAGATTAATATGACCTAGTCTAAGATGCCATAGAAGTGTTTCGTTCATCTCCGAAGAACGCTTTCTTTTATTACTCGAAATAATCGATGTGTTATTAGATTCAATTTTGTGAGTGGTGTGCCCAAATAATGGTATAAAGATCATCCATTAAAGTTCCGGAACGGATAAACTCATCGTTTCAAGCAATAATAACATCCTTATTAAAAAAAACTGAGTATCTATTCAAACAGTTTAGAAACTGAAGGTTGAGTTCTTTTTAGACTAGGAACATGAGGAACGTCTCTCAAGACCATTACTCTATCTTCACAAGATAGGCGCACTTCTCCCACTGCTTCAGCTGCCACTCTCGTAGCATTGCCCGATGTGATGGGGATCTCACTTCCGTTAAGTCGTCGGGTTGGCTTAAACCCATGAAACAAATGTGATCAGTAGCTCTCGTATCCACTATCCACGAATAGACAGCATACGCCACTTCACAAGTTTCGACGACTAAGGTGTGTGAATTACCTAACTTTCCTAGCCTCTTAGGCTTGGAACAGGCATACCTCCATTGTCCTCTCTCACCGCAACTAAAACACTTCCCCTTTGATGCTTGCCTTTGCATTTGCCTTTCGCAACAATTGGATTTGCTTGGATCCGGCCTTTGGTTCTCTTCCTCTTTTTCCCTCCCTTGGGACCAAAAGAGGTAGAAGAACCATTAGCCACCATAGCACTAGACTGGTGCTCCATTATCACCTCCACCGAAACTAAAGCTTGCAAGAGCTCGGGCAAACGACTTGTCCGTTCATTCATCTGACAGTTCAGATGAAACTACTCAAAGCTTCTCGGTAGAGAATGGTATATGAAATTGATGGTCCCGTTTTCGAAGGGCTAAATGGGAATTCAGGAACGCAAAAATATTTTTTTTTTTTAAAACCTTTTTCCTCAGGGAGTTCAGCAAGAGTGAGAAATACTCAAGTCACTGCTCTGCTCAGAGGCTGAGTTACCAAGTCAGAGAGAAGGCTTGAAGACTCATGCTCTGAGCAAGGACAGTGGCTTGAGATGCTGAACTCTCGAGTGCGTTATCAACACACAGCTTGCACCCTGACTGAGTTCAGTGACGAAATACTCAAGTCACTGCGTTGCTGAGAGTCAAAGCTATCAAGTCAGAGATGAGACTTGAAAGCTCAGGCTCTCAACAAGGCAGTGACTCGAGAGACTGAACTCTCGAGTGCCTTGCCTGATTTGGTCAGTGAGATGGAATCTCCCTGACCTGAAATGCTCAACTAAAGTTCCTTTTAAACAATGCTCTCAGTGAGCAGATTTTCGCAATACTTTAGAAGAAAAGACATTCCAAATAATAACACTTGGTTTAACGTGGTTCAGAGACACAAGCTCTTACATCCACGGCCTGATTTAACAGGAAATCCACTATCTCAGGATTCTTGTTTTTAACGTGCCAAGGTGCACTTACAACTGGACTCACGCCACTCCCTGGGCTGCCCTTCTCCTTCTAACAACTTACTCCCAACAAGCCTATCTTAGGGTTTTGGTTTCGGTTAGGGTTTTCTCCAACTAGGTGAGGTTTTCCCTTTACAATGTGTTAGCCAATAGCTAAGATAGGGAAAACCTCTCTAAGCCTAGAGTTACAAGCTGAGCACTCTTATGTATATATTTGTGAACTCTCAGTGTATAGAAATGAGTAGAATCTCCTTATATCTCCCATGCACGTATGCTACTACTCACACTCTCAGCTCGTAGGTGTTTGTTTATTATACAACAATACAACTCTTAAACAAAACAACACACACCTCTAACAACAAGCCATGAGCTTGTATTTATAATGGGGATTCAAATGTATCCGTTGGAGAGGAAATACATTTGAATCCAGCATTAAATGGTTTCAACCACTTTTCTTGGAATGCGGCCTTTGTCAGTGTCAGAGTTGCTGCCATGTGCTGATTGGTCCACGTGGCCTGGATTTACGGATCTTTGACTCAGTGGGTTTGACTAAGACCCACTGACTTTAGGTAGTTTTCTCCTTCACTGACAAGATGATCTTCAGTTGGACTGACTTGTCCTTCAGGGACTGTTTGAAGATCACTCCAAGAAGTTCGTCATAAGGCTGGATGACAAACTTCCCTGACCACAGTAGCCTGACTCCTTCAGGGCCTACTTGGTGCAGCACTGATCCACCTGATCAGGCTCTTCACTGAGTGGTCCGCCAGACTTGGCTTAGAACAGCCTGACTTACACTCAGTGGGACTTCCTTCAGGCTTCTCCATTGGTTCAGGTTGATGGCATGTCTTCAGTCAGCTCTTCTGGTTGTCATCTTGATCTCTTCAGGCTGTGTTGAGAAGTTCCCCCTCGCTGAGTTCCCCCTCAACTGAGCAACCTATTCTACTGAGAGCTAACCTAGCCTGACCTGATCTAAAGGATACTATCCTGACTGCTTTCAAACCTATTACATGTCGTTTTGGAAAATCATCAAAACTAAACATATCCCAACAATTTCCCCCTTTTTGATGATTCCAAAACTTCTAACCAAATGATTTTCTATTACAAGAATGATGTCAGAGTACAAGTAATAGTATGAAATATGCAGAAATTCCCATAGTTTAAAACTTTTAAGATCTGTTCGGTAGACCATTTTTCTTAACAAAACTGGATCAGTGGTCATGTGAACAACCCGCTCTGATACCAATTGATGGTCCCGTTTTCGAAGGGCTAAATGGGAATTCAGGAACGCAAAAATTTTTTTTTTTTTTTTTAAAACCTTTTTCCTCAGGGAGTTCAGCAAGAGTGAGAAATACTCAAGTCACTGCTCTGCTCAGAGGCTGAGTTACCAAGTCAGAGAGAAGGCTTGAAGACTCATGCTCTGAGCAAGGACAGTGGCTTGAGATGCTGAACTCTCGAGTGCGTTATCAACACACAGCTTGCACCCTGACTGAGTTCAGTGATGAAATACTCAAGTCACTGCGTTGCTGAGAGTCAGAGCTATCAAGTCAGAGATGAGACTTGAAAGCTCAGGCTCTCAACAAGGCAGTGACTCGAGAGACTGAACTCTCGAGTGCCTTGCCTGATTTGGTCAGTGAGATGGAATCTCCCTGACCTGAAATGCTCAACTAAAGTTCCTTTTAAACAATGCTCTCAGTGAGCAGATTTTCGCAATACTTTAGAAGAAAAGACATTCCAAATAATAACACTTGGTTTAACGTGGTTCAGAGACACAAGCTCTTACATCCACGGCCTGATTTAACAGGAAATCCACTATCTCAGGATTCTTGTTTTTAACGTGCCAAGGTGCACTTACAACTGGACTCACGCCACTCCCTGGGCTGCCCTTCTCCTTCTAACAACTTACTCCCAACAAGCCTATCTTAGGGTTTTGGTTTCGGTTTCGGTTTTCTCCAACTAGGTGAGGTTTTCCCTTTACAATGTGTTAGCCAATAGCTAAGATAGGGAAAACCTCTCTAAGCCTAGAGTTACAAGCTGAGCACTCTTATGTATATATTTGTGAACTCTCAGTGTATAGAAATGAGTAGAATCTCCTTATATCTCCCATGCACGTATGCTACTACTCACACTCTCAGCTCGTAGGTGTTTGTTTATTATACAACAATACAACTCTTAAACAAAACAACACACACCTCTAACAACAAGCCATGAGCTTGTATTTATAATGGGGATTCAAATGTATCCGTTGGAGAGGAAATACATTTGAATCCAGCATTAAATGGTTTCAACCACTTTTCTTGGAATGCGGCCTTTGTCAGTGTCAGAGTTGCTGCCATGTGCTGATTGGTCCACGTGGCCTGGATTTACGGATCTTTGACTCAGTGGGTTTGACTAAGACCCACTGACTTTAGGTAGTTTTCTCCTTCACTGACAAGATGATCTTCAGTTGGACTGACTCGTCCTCAGTGTAGTTGTCCTTCAGGGACTGTTTGAAGATCACTCCAAGAAGTTCGTCATAAGGCTGAATGACAAACTTCCCTGACCACAGTAGCCTGACTCCTTCAGGGCCTACTTGGTGCAGCACTGATCCACCTGATCAGGCTCTTCACTGAGTGGTCCGCCAGACTTGGCTTAGAACAGCCTGACTTACACTCAGTGGGACTTCCTTCAGGCTTCTCCATTGGTTCAGGTTGATGGCATGTCTTCAGTCAGCTCTTCTGGATGTCATCTTGATCTCTTCAGGCTGTGTTGAGAAGTTCCCCCTCGCTGAGTTCCCCCTCAACTGAGCAACCTATTCTACTGAGAGCTAACATAGCCTGACCTGATCTAAAGGATACTATCCTGACTGCTTTCAAACCTATTACATGTCGTTTTGGAAAATCATCAAAACTAAACATATCCCAACAGAAATCAATCAAAATCCACACCAAGTACTTCCAACTTGTTAAGGTATGCCATTATCTCGAGAACGTGCTCCCTCACGGGCGTTCCTTCCACCATTTCCAACTTGACCGAGTCATGTTTGGTGAACTGATTAGTCATGGGATTCTGATGTGAAAACATCTCTTCAAGGTGTTCCATGATTTCAACAGCGGATACAATGTCTTCATGAACGCGCCTCAAATCCTCAGACAGAAATGTCAAGATGATGCACTTCATTCATTGTCACGCTTCTGATCATAAACTGCCTCTTCCCATTGCTTGACTTATCATTAGGCTTGCCGGGTATATTAACATAAATAACCCAATTGTGTTTTCGTGCAGTAAGGACAAATTTAAAAAAACATTTCCAATCGATATAATTCTCTCCAAAAAGTTTATTAACTTTAAGTATATTAAACAGTGGATTAAAAGGTTGCGACATGATGAAATGAGAATAAAACATACATTCATATCAATATCTAGAAAAATATGAAATTATCACATAATCAATTATATTGAAACCTTAAAACAATATAATCATGCATCAGCCAACATCTCGAAACAATTTAAATGCGCCACGAGGGGTGGTCTATACATTTAAATACATTCAAGCGGATCACAAACTTAAAAGTTACAAATCCTTAATTCAAAATTAATAGTTGGCTCCCACTTTGACCACATAGAAATTGACAGGGACTCCGAGGGGAGTAAGTTAATATCAATTTCCTATGCCTAAGTAATAACCATAATTAAATACAGGATTATTATTTCGCTTTGAGCAAGCCACTCGTGGTGAGGGTCAATACCGCCACTAGTAATAATCCACAATCATCCTTTCGGAATTTATTCATGTGAAATCCGTTCTTTTGGCCGATCCGAGGGGGAAATGTATTCCAAAAGAACTTCACAAATAAATAAATTAAGGAGGCCAAAATAATCCAATTTTAATATCCGGAATAAAATTGCGATTATAAAAACATACTTAGTAATTTTCGAAAGTAAGGTTTTTCTTGGACAATTAAATTCATGCAAACACATATTAACAAATAATAAAAATTGCACGAAATAAAACATCCATCAAAACAAAATTAAACACATTGGAGCACTCAATTCCAATTGTCACGGTTTAATTTCTTCACGTCTTGATGCGAAAAATCGTCCTTGTTGCTTTCCGACGTTCGTCTCGACGTGCTCCCACTAGAACAGCAACACTTATTCAAAAACAGCATCGTTTGGGGTTCGGGACGACGTTTAAAATCACACGGAAAAAACACGAACCGAAAAAATTCCACGGCCTGAGATACAGTGCGCGTCGGCCCACGAAGTGGGCCCGCGCGCTTCCCGGCCCGAGAAGCACCGAAACGCTGCCCGAGGCGCGCCGAAGTGCAGCCCCAAGGCGCAACCGAGGCGCACCCGAGGCGCTGCACTGAGGCGCGCCGAGGCGCAGCAACCCGCGCCCGAGGCGCGCGCACGCGTGCGCGCGGCGTCGTGCCCCCGTTGCGCACGGCGTGCGCCGTGCACCCCCGTGCATCGTTTTTTTCGCCGTTCGTCCTCGTTTTCTTCACCCCTTGCATGATTTTACACCCATACACGCGCCACGCTTGTATGCGTCGTCCGGGTACGCCGTTTTTAATTCTTCGTTCTTCGTCACGATCCGGTTACAATTTATTTTTACAAAAATAAAAAAATACTAGATCTAGACTAGTCTATTACAATGATCGAATCAAAATAAAAACAACTAATCTACTCGTGGATTTTCTCACGAGAAAAACGAATTCGAACGAATCGAATTAAAAAACAATTAATTCACACGCATGAAATTAACAACATTAAAACCATGACAATTGGATACCTGCAAAAAAGATCTAACAATTCTACTATCCAATTTCAATTTAATGTTCTAACAATTTAAATTCCAATTTAAAATTCAGAGCCCGAAACCGTGGCTCTGATACCAGTTGTTGGGAAAATAGGGGTGCCCGGAATCTATTCGGGATGAAATTTAAATACGAATTTAAATACAATTATTACTAGCATGAATTAATCCTAATTAATTCAAATAATAATTCCAACAACTAATTATCATCATGCATGTTAAATTAATTTCACATATTTAACTAGGCGGAATTAAACAAGTAAATATGCGATTAACGTACCTCTCGTAGTATTGGCCTTTGGATATACGGGACACTTGTAATCTCGTTCTATCAACCCAAAACCTTCTCAAGTATTTCCCTTTTCACCTCACTTGATCGCCGGTGGGAGACGCTTTCAAGCAATTTAATAAACTAAGGAGAAAGAAAAATATCTATGCTTCTTGATTTTTCCAACACATGGAATTATGTACTTGGGGATGAAATAATCATCCCCTATTTATAATAATAGGTGGCTGAAAATTTTCAATATTTTATGGGCAAGAGAAAATCTTTTCTTAGTCTCTAAGAAATCTTGAATATATCCCATATATTCTTTTCTCCATAATAAAATATTCCACAAAAATCTCACCCTATTATTAAACATGTAATTTTCGAAAATATCAAGAGTAGAATCCAAGATTTGGATCTTCTTGAATATATGAGATAATCTTGTATTCCAAGAATACTTATCTTCCATAATATCTTTTCAAGAAAATCAACAAAATCTTTTCTCTCTTAATTTAACTATTTTCGAAAAATACAAAGGAAAATCAGCATTAATATATTCTTTTTATTTTAATCACCTTATCATTATTGGGCTACTTAATGGGCTACTTGAGGGGCCTTAAGGAGAATTAAGATTGGACCTCCTAATGGACTTCTGAATTTCAATATTGAGCCCCAATATAATTCAATCCATTAATATTAATTATTACCACTAATAAATTAATATTGCACTATCCATCTTAATCCATATTACGATAATATGGGCTCCCGGTTATTATTTCCCGCGTTTAAGATTATCAAGTCCATTAATTAATTAAGCTTCTGAATAGCTCTAAATTAATTAACATCTTTCACCTTGGAGTAAAGACAGCTCAACATTATTATTCGTACCGAAGAAACTACTTCTTCACTTGCAAGATTTGGTACAATAAAACTTCTGAGCCCACCAAGGGGACTAATCACACGAGCTGTACTCACACGCATTTCTCCGTATTAAATCTTAGCAACCGTCGTATGATTAATATTACTGCCCAAGACACAAAGTTCGAAGTCGCAATGATTCTCACCCAACATGAATCAAAGCAGTAACTATTAAGCACACACGGTCCTATTTAAGTGACGGAGATTAAGAAATCAACAACCACTGAGGTCTAATTCTTCACCTTTCAGAATAGAAGAATTTCTCCTCGCTGTAGGACCTCTTCAACACATACTAAATGTGCTAGTGCAATCTCTTAGTCAAGACAGACCAATCTGAGCCTTACACATCGACCTTTCACGGCGGATTGTTCAATTCCACCTAGGTCGTGAAAATGTACGTTTAGTTACAAGTAAACTGTTAATGTTGTCTTCCGTGATCGGGTATCACCACATTAACTACAATGTAACATGTACTATATATTGAACGGTTTGCAATAGAAATTCAACATTCAATCATAACTAAAGCAAATGCGATAAAAGAATTATTCTCATAAAACGAGTGTTTGATACACGAGTTATACAAAGTAAAAGCATACTTTCACGTATAACTCCAACAAGATCACCTACCCCTTCCCTCCCATCAGACGATGAAGAAGAGTACTCATTCTTGGACACTCTTAAGGATGAGGTGGCCTACTCTTTGGAGTCTAAGTACCCTGAGCTTGATGGGTACCCCACCCTAAAAACAATGTTTATGAGGCTGAGACTCCTTGTCCAGCTCAAAGACAGAAGATTGGGTGAGATTTTGATGGCTGTCAGAGGCAGCAATACTGATGAATGGAAGAAGGAGGAGATGGAGGTGATGAAATTTGCTGGAATGACCAAAACCAGACTTCTCTGTGATGAGAAGATATTTGAGAGTCTGGTTATGGACAAATTAGATGAGGCAAGAAAGGGAGATGAAATAGAGAAGACTGATGGAGGTGAGAAAGAGAAGCTAGAGGAGGTTGTAACTAAGGAAGAAAGGGAAGAGGAAGGAGTAAAAGCTGTAGGAGGAGGAGAAGAGGAGAAAGAGAATGAAGTGCAAGAGATAGGAGAAGGAGAAAGTACTTCACCTAAGCAAGGTGATGGTGAAGTCGCCGAGGATGTATCTTTGGCAAGAGATACCGAGGCACAAAATTTGCCAAAGGAGAGCTCAGTAGAGGTGTCTACTAAAGTTCTCACACAACAACCCTCAGTGGTGACTAAGGAGTCAGCTGAGGTGTTTGGAAATGAAGGAGTTGAAAAAGAAACTGAAAAAACTGAGAGAGGTGAAAAGGATGTTGAAATTACTGGTGTAGTAAGTGGTGAAATTAGAGCAATCATTCCTGTAAAGGATGATTTGGCTGAAAAAAATCTACTTGAAAAGAAAGAGGAGAATGAGAAAAGTGAGAAGAGAGAGGAGGAGGGAGTTGCTATGGAGGTAGATGTGTCAGGAGACTTAGGTTATGAGAAAGAGGGGGAAAGGACTAACACTGTTTGTCATGCAGGTGTACAAACTGATGAAGTTCTCCCAGTCCAACTCAACCTAACTCCGCTGAAAGATGTTGTTCACTCACTCCAGGAGGAAAGTCTTCCCTCTCTTCAAGCTCAACTGAGGGATGTACAGGAGATTGTGCAAGAAGAAATGGATGAGATGATGGAGTCCACAACCAAATCACTTCAGAACCTGACCTTAAAAATTGAAGACTCTCAGCAGATGGTGTTGAATGTAGTAGAAGGTCAAAGTGTGCTGGTACTTGAAGGTCTGAAGAAGCTGGAACAGAAGAAGAAGCAAGAGCTCAATTCCTGAAGGACTCAGTTGACAATGTATCCATTAACCTAAAGTCCTCTGTTGAGGCGTTCTCAGCAGACTTTATTGGGAAAGTTGAGGGGTTATGGAATCAGAAGATGCTGGAATTTGAGGCAAAGCATGAAGAGCTGGGAGCCAAGCTGGGAGAGGTCCTGAAGAAGGCGGCAGAGGATTCCCTACACAAAAGAAAACAAATGTGCTAATTGATGAGAAGTTAGCTCAATTTGTGAACTTTGGACAAACAGCTGGAGCAACCCTGGAAAGGCTGGAGGATGAAGTTGACCATTGCTCCACTGAGTTGAAGGCCTTAGCTCATGATCAAATGAAGCTCAACATATCTGTGGCTGAGTTTGTGATTAATGCCGGAAAGGGGGAAAAGAGGGTAAGTGCTAAGGACATGAAGGCGGACCCTAAAAACAAGATGCAAATTATCCTCGAAACCCCATAATTTGAGAAAGGCCAGCAAATCAAGAGCACATTGAAGAAGGCAGAAGCTGAGGCTCAAAAGATTGCTGAATCCAAGAAAGGGAAGGAGAAGACCCCATCTGAAGACTTATCAAAGTTCAAGGAAGCTCACCTGAAGGAGAAAGAAGAAAGAGTTGCTCAGAAGGGGGAATCTACCAAGAGGAAGGCAACGGATGTCCTCTCAGCAGAGGTGGCCAAGAAGACCAGAACCTCGGGGAGGTTAGCTGCTAAGTCAATTGGCTCCACGGAGTCAGTTGAGGTACTCCCTATTCTTAACCCTGAACCTATATCATCTGAAGCTCCTAAATCTACCCCCACAAGAGTTACAGAGCTCACTGAGCTTATCAAAGAGGCTGGTGGGATGAATGAGAGAGCACAAAAGTTAGCTGCTCAACAACAAGAGAGGTGAGACAAGGTGGTTGGGAAGATGGAAACCATTGCTGAGATGGCTGAGAGGAAAAGGAAGGAGAGGCTGACCACTTTTGATAAGACTACATCCAAGAAGTTCAGAAACAATTATCAAAGGTGGGCTGCTAAGCTAAAGAAAGACAAAATTACTCCTTCAAAGGCCAAGTTCCCTCACCATGATGAGTGGGTACCCAAGAAACTCAATGATGCATGGGAAACTGCAAAAAAGGAGTTTGTGTATTCCTACTATGTCAGTGGTGAATTGGGAAGGGACAATGTGCAAGAAGTGTTCAGCTCATGGATGTTTGAAGTATATCCAAAGCTCTTCCCTGCCATCATTGAAGCCTGGAATGATAGATTCCCTGATCTTGCTTTGAAGGCTCCTAAGCCAATCACATACTGACCTCCTTAAGATGCAACTGGAGCAGTTGACAGAGATCGGATCACAGAAGAATGGGTGTCTTTGTGCTAGCAACTAGGTCTCAAGGGTCACTCAAAAGAAGTCATGGAGAGGAAGAGTGACCTGAAGATCCGAGTCTTCAAACAATATGGACTTGAACCTCTGTTTGAGTCCATCTAAGGAGTTAAGTGTTTTTGCTGGGCATCTATTTATAAGTCCCAGCTGATCTTATTTTGAATCTTTTCAGTAGATGTTTTGTAATATTGTACTCTGTTCCTTCTTAATGAAAACTCTACTGTTTTGCCCAAGATAATATCTCATTATCATTTAGGCTTATGTACTTGAATGTCTTACTTACAAAATCCTTGAACCTTTTATGTCATCTGAAGAACCTCATCTGAAAGAAGATATGTAATAAGATAGGTTCCGGCATAATCAAAAAGAGGGAAATTGTATAGACTTAAGTTTTGATTAAGATGCCAAAATGTTCCTCCTAAGTTATTTGTAAGTTAAATATTCAGTAAAGTTAGAATTTAGTTAAACAGTTCTAAATGTTAAGAACTGGAGTACAGTTAGAAATTTCTAGAGTGTATTGAAGGATGAAGTCCGCTGATGACAAGGTCTGCTGAAGACGAAGTCCGCTGAAGACAGGTGATCTGAGAAAATAGTCTAAGTCTTGAATGTTTTCTAAGTGCATTCTCACTAAGACTAAAACCATCAGGAGAGGACCAAGGTCCACTAATGAGAACTAACAAAGCTCATTAAATGCTAAACACATTAAAAGCTGTTAGTTAATCTGGTTGGAACAAGGCAAAATGAATTTCAGTGAAGCTTACAATAAATGAAGGAATAAGAAGGTTCTCTCAGAGGAGTTCCACCTTAAAGCAAGACAAGAATCTGGGCAAGCAGACTGAAGGTCCAATGAGAAGATGACACGTCAGTGTACTTTACTGACAGCCAACCTGCCCCAGACTGACAAGTACCAAAAGTCTTTCCTTAGCAATCTACAGAAAGTTAGGTGAACAAGCATAGTCTTTCAGCCGTTTCTTGATAAGACTTAAAGCTTCAAATAGAGCCGTTTGAACCAATCAGATACAAGAAGACTTACTTGAGAAGATTCAAATCCAACGGGAAGATTTTGAAGGAAGCCTATAAATACAGAAGGACATGCTCATTTTTATGCACGGGAAACTCACAAGATCAAAGCTATCTCTACATTCATAACCTTCAAGAAGCACTCGAAATTACCTTTGTTTCCCAAGTGTTTCAAATCAGTAGAGAGCATAACAAACCTTCTGTAACCAAGCTTAAAAGCTATATCCAAACCTTAGAAAGAGATAATCCATCCTAAGCCTTGAGCTACACTCTAAGGATTATCTCACAACAGTTGGAACCAAACCCTACTCAAAACCCTACTCAATTGTTAGGTTGAGAGTTAGAGTTAAGTGGTGTTAGTAAGCTGATTATTTGTATCAGTCTGAAAGCTGGTTTGTTTTGGGAACTAGGACCTGGAATTATCCTAGTGATCAATCATCCTAAGAGAGGATAAATTGATCAGTGCACCTTGGCATTATAACACAAGGAATTCCAAGTAAAAGGAATTCTCCTGTTTAACCAGGAAAGTGGATGTAGGAGATTCATCTCTGAACCACTTTATATCTTGTGTATTTACTTCCTGCTATTTCCTAAGTGTGTGTTATCCACTCAAAGTTTATCAAGTAAAACGAGTTTTCTAAAGGGCTCACTAATCCGCATCTGAAAGCTAATTAGATGGTAGTTCAACTGAAAGTCTTGAGCTTTCAGTGGAGATATTATCTCAGTAAGCTTTCTCTAGTAATTCTCAGCAGACTTAAAGTCCACTAACGAGTTACTATCTGAAGTAACCTGATAAGTTTTAAAAGAGTTTTAATTTGTAACCACAGGTGTATTCCCCCCATACACCTGTTTACTCATTTCGGGACCAACAACAATGTTTCTCTTGTTCTCCTTTATCTTTTCTGACCCCTCGCACATCCTGGTCAGCTCATCCCAAACCTCCTTTGCCATTTTTAAGTTCATCAGCCTCGCTGACTCCTCGAAAGGTACCGTATGCAAGATGATATTTCTGGCCACATTATCCAGTCCCATCATCTTGATCTCGTCAGTGGTCATATCCTTCCTCTCCTTAGGAATGGGTACGCCAATCTCAAGATCATCATAACCCCTCCCTCTAACATTAAGGATGGTGATCTTAATCGGTCCTTCCCTGAGAACACGCGGCATCTGGTCATAGATGGCATCAAGATGCGCTTCTAATCTGAACTTCCAATAGACAAAGTTAGATACAGAGAATTCAGGTAACGAAGCTTCAAGTCTCCTTGATGGCATGATGATGTAAGTTTTATGAAAAACAAACTCAAATCTGTTCAGTGACCACTTACAGTTTCTCCTCTGAAACTATTAGTATTCAAAGTCAGTGGTCTTTTGAACCACTGCTCTGATACCACTTGTTGGTCCCGATACAAGACTGAGGAATACGTGTATGGGGGGGGGGGAATACACGTATACGTATTTTTCAAACTTAAAACCTTACTGAGTCCCCTTTACTCAGAGTGATAGAGAACTAGGAACTGATAACACACCTACTGACTACACTTAGTGTGGGTCAGTTGGCTAACTATCAATTTAAGTTCAGTGCGGAAATGCGTGAGCCCTGATAGTTTAAAGTCTTGTTTAGTTTGCTTTCTGAAAACCTTGATTACTTTACTCAGAATAGTGATTAGTATGACAGTGCTCTTTTGAGGATCAGACTGATTGATTCAAGCCTGATAAAACCATATGCTTATGACTGAACAAGTAATAAAATAAGTAAGCACAATATCAAAGCAGTAAGAACACAGGAAGTTTAACGTGGTTCAGAGACTCAAGCTCCTACGTCCACGGCCTGATTTAACAGGAAATTCACTCAAGGGATTCTTGTTTTTAACGTTCCAAGGTGCACCAAGATCAGCTACCTCACTGACCTATACAAACTCCTTACTAACTCACTAACAACTTACTTCCAACAAACCTAACTTAGGGTTTTGGTTTCAGTTTGGATTCCAACTAAGTTGAGACTATCCTTACAAGGCAAAGCTATGCTAAGGATTGGATAATCTCTCTAAGTTTAAGATAATGCTAGTATGCTTTTTGGAATACAGAATAACTCTCTATAACTAAGAAACACTTGGGAAATTTAGATAGTTTCGAGTGCTTCTTTTAAAGATTGAATGCTTTGAGTGCTTGAGAGTTTTGAGTAATT
The DNA here is from genome assembly GCA_947034835.1 of Ballota nigra. Taxonomy (NCBI): domain Eukaryota; kingdom Viridiplantae; phylum Streptophyta; class Magnoliopsida; order Lamiales; family Lamiaceae; genus Ballota; species Ballota nigra. The sequence continues at coordinate 32,863,504 of OX344729.1, read as the reverse complement.
TCTGGCTTGGAAATTTCCCGTAACCTTGAATGGGTTCAGGGCCTTCTGTATTTATAGGTGATTTGAAAATCTATCCGTTGGAGAGATAGCCTTCTAGTCAACTATGTAGAGTGGCTCAAACGGATATATCTTCATGCAGCAGTCGTCCTTGCATGGAATTAGGTAGTTGCATTAAATATACATTAAATGTTTGCCCGTTGAGTATGCAGTTTGAAGTCAGTCTTCTGTCAGATTCCGTACGTGTGTGTCCTTCCCGGATTGGTCCACGTCATCAGGTTGGTGAGAATGTCAGAACTTATTCCTAGGCTTCAGACTTTTCTTATTAGGTTCTTTTAGTCTCTAGCTCATCGGTCTTGTCCTTGTTGGTGATCAATTTTTATCGGATGGATTAGTGACTATTTAAGTCCGGTTTAAAGATCATCAATCAATTACGTGTGATTGGTTACCACCATAAATGGTAAATCGAGGGTTCGGGTTCAGAAATTGTAAGCACGAAAGTCGAAATCGTAATAATTTTGTATGTGTGCACGTCTAGGTGTTTAAGTGTGTGTTTTTGGAGCATTTGTGAATTTGAACTTGTATTTCTTAAGCTGGAGAACAACTATATATAGAGACTAGCAAGGATGAGGTGTCTATGACTTTTGGTCTCCCTAGCCTGCATGCTTGACAAGTGTCCTTTGACCACAGTTTGACCTTATCTAAGCTGAATCTTAGTTACAAAGTCTTCTTTGATCTTATCTCGGACTTCATTGTTGTTCGTCCAGGTCGGCTTAGTTGATCCAGGATGGTTTTTCATAAAAGTTGTTCACCTTTTGAGGTTATAGCTCAGAAGTTGTTCGCCTTTGTGTTTTACACAGTTTGACTTTGGGATCTTGGTCCTTTATTCGTCGTCATACACCTCTTAGACTGGTAGATGTACCACCTTTTGACAATGTTGCTCGTCATCAATGACTTGGCAGAATGTTCATACCTGGTCTCGGGCCTTAAAACCTGTTCGCCGATAAGCTGTTCGTCTTTGCAGTTATTCGCCATTTTATACACTCCCTGGATTGATTTATGCACCCCGACTTGATTTATTTTGTTTATCATCTTTGATGTGAGGTTAATTCTTCATTATCCTGTTCAAGGCTTTAATACTTGTTCGCCCATCATTGATTTATGTTCGTCTATCAACAATTGCCCCCTATCCAGATTACATATTGTCCAGACGAGCAACTGTAGTTAGGATATTATACTGGTGATGATTTGGACGATCATCATTGAAATAGGCGAGCAACTTTGGCTTCACCGTTTCATCTTCCCACGATCTGGGGGATGTACGAGGATGACGTGGGCGGTATCATTGCGCGCCGCCCACGCGCGAGCAATCCCGAGGTCACGCGCTCAGGGATTTGCACGTCAGTCCTTTAACTTTCTTTTATGTTCGAAAAAGACCCATTTTTTTCTCAATTTGGCCCATATTTTGTTGTAAATTGCACCTCATACCCCGTTTTTTGCTTGGGGTATAAATAGAAGGGGAAACAAATATTTTCCCACTTTTTCATTCTTTGCTACAGTGCTCCGGCGACTTCTTCCATTTCCGGCGATCTCGAGCTCTCCGGCGTCTGTTTCTCCAGTGTTTGGCCTCCAATTTTGAAGTAAGGTAGTTATCTTCTTATTCCTCTTCTTTTTTCTCTCTTTCTTTTACACATTTGTGCCTCCGCCGCCGTGTGGGACCTTGCGCTGTCGTCTTCTCCGGGGATTCGCCGCCGTCTGGTTTTTCTCTCCCTTCTTCCTTCCATGTCTTCCCAATCAAGCAATAAATCCGAGGAAACTCTTGATCCCCTCTTCCCTATCGTGGTACACGAAAATCGACCCCCCTTTGAAGTCTCTTCGGCCTCGGATTCCCACGTAGACTCCGTTGTTCGATCGGTAGAAGATACGGGTGCTCGCCCGTCAGGGAGGGAGGTGGTGGTCGCTGCGAACAGAGATTCCGACGAGGGCTCCTCGACCAGTGCTGAATCGGAGGAGGATCCCGAATTTGACGAACTCACTCGAGAGTTCCTGGAAGGGATAGGGTTCCCATCACCAAGAATGTTAGAAAATGAAATTCCAGTCGGAGTTGCTTGGCCCTTTAAATGGCGAGCATATGCTGAGGAGCATGCGAACAACTTTGCTCGCCCCCAAAGAGAAGTGATGGATTTGGTGAAGTCCGAATATCAGGCGAGCAAAATTAAAAGTGTTATTCGCGAATATGAGTTGGACTCGATCCGGGAGACCTACAAGATTCCCTATGATATTCATATGTGGGCTCCTCGGAGGAAAGAAAGAGCTGATCGCCCCCCTTCAGGATGCACGGTGATCAATATTCGCACCTTGATCGCCGGATTAAAACTGTCTCTTCCACCGGTTGTTGGTCGTTTTCTATAGGCGACCAACCTTGCCATCACCCAAATTACTCCAATTGGGTGGATGAATTTGCTGGGGTCGATGTGTTAGTTCGCCCTGGAGGGGTACATTGACCGCATCACCGCTGAGGAGATCAACTACCTCATGACCATCACAAAGTGCCCCCTAGGAGAGGAAGGTTATTATTACCTCAAAGCCAGAACTGGATTGAAAATGGTGGAAGGGGTGCCGAACAAAATCCGTGACTGGAAGCAGCACTTCTTTTTCATCGGGGGTGATTGGCGAGCATCTTCTGGTCCACACGGTGGTGATGGGCGAATAAACTCCCCCGCCGCTTATGGAAAATTTAAGCGTAAGTTTACTTCTTGCTCATCCTCGGACTGTATTATTCTAATTTAACTTTTCTTGCTCATCTGCAGGTCCTCGACTACCAAAGTGGAATTCGGAAGAAGAGGAGATTGGCTCCGAATTCTTGTTCACTTCCTGCTTGGTGGGCCTTCGCAATAAAGCGGAGAGGACTATCGAGTACCTGCGCGATAGGAAGTGCCAGAGAGCTGCTCGCCTGCTTACGTACCCCCACCACTTGGAAGCTCAAGCTAAGGTGCCCCCAGGTACGCAAATTTCTAACTCCTAATATAAACTTTGCTCGTCATTTGACTTCCCCAACTTGCTCGTCTAACTCTTTTTTTTTAGCCGAGCAAGTCACTATTGTCGTTCCCCCCTGCTTTGCTCTCTTAGAACAAAGAGTCTTTGAGATGGCGCCTCCGAAAGGTCGGAAAAGGAAAGGTGACCCGCCGACCAAAATGTTGGGAATGACAAACAAGGCCGAAGGAGCCAAAGTTCCTCGGTCTGCGGCACCTTGTGGCCATGCTCGGCCAGCTTCTCTGATTTCTCCTCCTCATGGGGGGAAACGTTTAAAGAAAGCGGATGGGACTCCACTGGCCCAGGATATCCCCTGTGGTGGCAAGGGGAAGGAAAAGGTGGGCCAGAGTCATGCTCGCCCCGAGGGGGATGCTGTTCGCCACTCCTCCATCGAGCATGCCGAGAAAACAGGCAAAGCGGGCAGGGATTCCACTCCTGTCCGCGGCCCTGAGGACCTCACCCATCTGGGCTGGGATGATCGGAAATTCAAAGAGTAAGTCTACCCCTGCCTTTGCCGAGCAAGATTCAATTTTTATTTTTTTTATTTTTTTTTCTAAGTGTTATTTGCTTTCTTGTTCGCAGATACCGTGCCGACGATCATCCTGGGCGAACAAGCGCTGTCCACCAATACGCTTGTTCGAAGACTCCCATCAATATAAGGGAGATTCCCGGCGACCATGTTCGCAGAGCGACAGAGCTGGTCGCCCGAGCCTAGACACGCCCTCTGGATAAAGCTGTCTTCCAACAAGGGCTGGCGGACAATGTTCATCTGTCTATGATGCTTCATGCCAACGACCTTGTCACTGCTCAAATGGCAATGGCCCAGATTGCCGATCAAGAAGAAGCTGCTCGCCGCTATGCCAGCTGTTGGGACATTGTCAGTTTTGATTAAGATCCCAAAGCCCCTGAAAAGATGTTTGCCTTAATCTGTCTTTGTCATGCTAGTCTTGATTAGGATTAGTACTTAGTCATTTTACACTTCACAGGTACTCGGTGAGAGGAGAACTCACTGGAGACAATCAAGACTCAGAGCCTGAAGACGAAGAGCACCATCCTGAACTTATGGCAGTCCTCTAAGCTGGCTGAGTAAGTGTCAGTGATGAAGAGTATGACCCTGAGGTCATTACTAACTCAGTCCTGAAGGGAACAGGAGATCACTGAGTTATTGGGAAGACTTGGAGTAGAGCCAAGCAATGCAAAAAGAATGTCAGCGTCAGGACAAGACCGGTGAGCTTAAGACAAAATGAACTTAATAAGACAAGCCTGAAGCTCAGGAATAAGTTCTGACATTCTCACCAACCTGATGACGTGGACCAATCCGAGTGGGACACGCACGTACGGAACCTGACATGGAGACTGAATTCAGACTGCACATTCAATGGGCAAGCATTTAATGGGCATTTAATGAAAATACCAAATCCATGCAAGGACGGCTGCTGCATGAAGATATGTCCGTTTGAAGCCACTCTACATAGATGACTCGAAGGCTATCTCTCCAACGGATAGTTTTTCAAATCACCTATAAATACAGAAGGCCTTGAACCCATTCAAGGTTACGGGAAATTTCCAAGCCAGAAATTACTCAAACTCTCAAGCATTCAAAGCATTCAACCCTTAAGAAGAAGCACTCGAAACCATCTAAATTTCCCAAGTGTTTCTTAGCAACCGAGAGTTATTCTGTATTCCAAGAGCTAAAAAGCATTATCTTAAGCTTAGAGAGATTATCCAATCCTTAGCATAGCTTTGCCTTGTAAGGATAATCTCAACTTAGTTGGAATCCAAACTGAAACCAAAACCCTAAGTTAGGTTTGTTGGGAGTAAGTCAGTTAGTGTGTTAGTAAGTGGAGTTGTATAGATCAGTGAGGATAGCTGGTCTTGGTGCACCTTGGCACGTTAAAAACAAGAATCCCTTGAGTGGATTTCCTGTTAAGTCAGGCCGTGGACGTAAGAGCTTGAGACTCTGAACCACGTTAAACTCCTTGTGCTCTTACTGTTTTGATCTTGTGCATACTTGCCATATTATTCATTCATTCATTGCATTCAAGTTTATCAGACCTAAATCAATTAGGCTGATCTTCAAAAGAGCACTGCCCTACTAAACACTATTCTGAACTGAGTAAAACAAGTTTTCAGAAAGCAAACTGAACAAGACTTTAAACTTTCAGGGCTCAAACATTTCCGCACTGAACTTGAACTGATATTTAGCCAACTGACCCGCACCAAGTGTAGTCAGTAGGTGTGTTATCAGCTCCTAGTTCTTTACCACTCTGAGTAAAGGGGACTCAGTCAGTTTTAAGTTGAAAAATTGGTATACGTGTATTCCCCCCCATACACGTATTCCTCAGTCTTGTACCGGGACCAACAAGTGGTATCAGAGCAGTGGTTCGAAAGACCACTGACTTTGAATACTAATAGTTTCAGAGGAGAAACTGTTGGTGGTCACTGAACAGATCTGAGTTTGCTTTTCATAAAACTTGCATCATCATGACTTCGAGGAGACTTGAAGCTTCGTTACCTGAATTCTCTGTGTCTAACTTTGTCTATTGGAAGTTCAGATTAGAAGCACATCTAGATGCCATCCATGACCAGATGTCGCGCGTACTCAGGGAGGGACCGATCAAGATCACTATTCCAAACGTCAGAGGACTGGGATACGAGGATCTTGCGATTGGCGTGCAGGTTCCTAAAGAAAGGAAAGACATGAACAACGATGAAATCAAGATGGTGGGACTTGACAACGTCGCCAGAAACATCATCTTGCATACGGTGCCCTTCGAAGAGTCAGCTAGGCTGATGAACTTAAAGATGGCAAATGAGGTTTGGGATGAGCTGACAAGGATGTGTGAGGGATCTGAAAAGATCAAGGAGAACAAGAGAAACATTGCCATTCAGAAATTCGAGGCGTTCGAGATGCTGCCTGACGAGAGCATAGATCAAATGGAGTCTAGATTCATCAAGTTGATGAATGAGTTGGTGATGCTGGACAAGGATGTCCAAAGGAGAGATATTGCTTCGAAGATCCTGAATGCCCTTCCTGAGAGATGGGACAACAGTGTAATTATGCTTAAAAACACTCAGGATATGAGTAACATAACTTCTGCTTTACTTTTTTCAGAGCTCAAAGCGCTTGAATTCGATCTTAACAAAAGAAAGAAGAAAGTTCAGTCAGAAGAGGAAGTGAAGGAGAAGACTCTTGAGAAAAGTGTGGCGTTCAAGGCCAGGTCTGAACCTGTTGAGCCCTCATCAAACTCTTCATCAAAGTCACTGATGGAGATGAGCAGGGAAGAACTCGCTGAGGAGTACAGCCTGATGGCCAGACGATTTGACAAGCTCAATTCCAGGTTTGGTCGTTATAAAAAGTTTTATCAGGACTCACGTGACAGGAAACCTGAAGGAACCCACCAAAGCTCGAGGAGATATGAGGAGCGAAGGAACACTGACCAGAGGAGAGAACGTGGTGATGAAAGGAGATATTCTGAACCAAAACCTGAAAGAAGAGACGAACAGAGACGTACTCGCGATGATAGATATCCAACCAAGGCTGAAAGCTCACCAAGAACCAGGGAACCTGACTCAAGGAGGAACCCTGAACCAAGAAAAGAAAGAGTAAGTGAGCAGGTAGCATGTTACAACTGTAACAAGATTGGTCACTATCAGTACGACTGCCCGGAGCTGAGTGCAAGGGAGAGAGAGGAAAGGAGAGCCACTAGGGATCTAAGATCTGCTGATCGGAGAGCGATGGTCGCTGAAGATGCAACAGATTCTGATGGTCCTGCTGAAAGGTCACCTGAACTCTTCTCAGATGACGAGTACGATGATGTCTGTCTGATGGCTAGGGATGAGCCTGAGGTAACATCAAATTCTGTTTGTGCTTCTTACACTGGTCAAAATCCTGAGCTTAGCTCAGAGTCAGTTAGAGAAATGAACCTTCAGATCTGCCTTGATCAATTGATGGTTGATTTCTCCAGACTGTAGGAAACTAATGTCTTCTTGGTAGAGGAGAACAAGAAATTGAGTACTGAGGTTCAAAACCTGAACGAACAACTCACTCAGTCTGATCTTAAAGAATCAGCTCAAATTGTGAGACTAACTCAGGAGATTGATTTAATCAATGCTGAGCGTCTTCCAAGAGAGAAGATTCTGAAGGAACTGGCTGACTAAGAGCTGGTCAGGAAGGAAGAACTGAAAGTACTTAAGAGTAAGTTTGATGACCTCTTTACCAGACATGAAATCCTGAAAAAGAGTGAGGACTCTCTCAAGAAAAAGGTTGCAGCAATGAATAAATCCTCAGTGGCTAGAGAGGAAATAAATAACAGCCAGATTCTTGGGAACAAGAAAAAGGGACTTGGATATGTTCCTGAGAAATCCTCACAAGGTCAGTCTCATGTTGCGTTAGGGAGTAACACTGAGAGGGTATTTGTTCAGACAGGCCAGAGTGCACCTAAGGTTGTACTCCAGGCCCGTCAAACTGATAAGGGCAAAGAAACCGTTGACACAGTCAGGGTAGCTCCTAAGGTAGCTAAGCCAAAACCCAAAGGAAAGGCGAAGCAACCTAAGGAAGCCCCTGAAAGCTCAGGCCAGGGAAAACCTCAGCGAAAGCAGAGGAAGACTCAGGCCAAGAGCCCTCAGACTGGTCAGCGAGGGTACCATCATGCTTGGCAATACCAACAGGGAAGGCCAAACATGATGACACCCCCGTGGTTTTGGCATCCTGAGGCCTTTAACTGTTTTCCTTTCCCTCACTTGCCTAGGGGGAATAGAAATCAGGGTCCTTATCAAGAACAAGGCCCAAGACCTGCTGCACCCAGACCTAGGAAGAACAGGAAGCCAGCCCAAAAGACACCCACTCAGGCTCCTGTGAAGCCTAAGTCTAACACTCATGCACCATCTTCCTCTCAGGCAAAGAAGAAGAAAGTTGTGTATGTCGATGTTTCAGGGAGACAGATTTACCACTCTGAGGTAATCAGGGTTGTGAAGCAAGTCTGGATCCCGAAGGGTACAGCTGACACAATAGGACCCAACACCCAATGGGTACCTAAAGCCTGATTTGCTTGCAGGCGGCTGTGGATCACAACAAGAGGAGAGGAGACTCAATCAAAGCTGTTTGGTACCTAGACAGCGGTTGCTCAAGGCACATGACTGGAATGAAGAGTCTTCTCCAAGAATATCAAGTTAAAGATGGTCCACAGGTAACCTTTGGTGATAACTCAAAAGGTGTTACTAAAGGTTTTGGTGTTTTGATAATAGGTACAGTCAGAGTGGAAAATGTGTTATTTGTGGAAGGACTGAAGCATAACCTGCTGTCAGTAAGTCAATTCTGTGACAAAGGGTTCAGTGTTGAGTTCTCATCGAATATATGTTCAGTCAAGGACAAATCAACACAAGTGCTTCTATCAGGTATAAGGAAAGGTAATGTTTATCTCGCTGATTGGAGCAGCACTATTCCTAATACTTGTCTTGTTGCTAAAAGCTCTCTAGAGCTCAGTTGGTTATGGCATAAAAGATTAAGCCACCTGAACTTCAAGATTCTTAACAAAATTCCTAGACAATCACTTGTTGATGGTCTACCTAATGAAGTTTTTAGCAAAGATCACGTGTGCAAAGCTTGTCAGGAAGGAAAGCAGGTCAGAGTATCATTCAAAGAGAAAGCTTCCTATTCCACTGACAGGATACTTCAGCTCTTGCACATGGATTTGTTTGGTCCCATAACACCTGTGAGTATGAATGGTAGAAAGTATACCCTTGTGGTTATTGATGATTATTCTAGATATACTTGGGTTATTTTCTTGTTAAATAAGAAGGAAACACAGGTGAAGCTTCCAGAGTTACTCAGGAGACTCAGCAATGAGAAGAATCAGTCCATTACTAAGATCAGATCTGACAAGGGCACTGAATTTATAAATTCATATATTTCTGACTTTTGTAATGAACTTGGTATAGCTCATGAGACTTCTGCAGCTAGAACCCCACAACAGAATGGTGTCGCTGAAAGGAGGAACAAGACACTAAAGGAAGCTGCAAGGACCATGCTGGCTGAGTCAGGATTGCCCAAGAAATTCTGGGCTGAGGCAATCAACACTGCATGCTACACTCAGAACAGATCCATGCTGAACAAACAACATGCTCAGACCCCATATGAGACATGGAACAAAAGGAAACCTCGTATTTCTTATTTTCATGTATTTGGTTGTAAGTGCTTCATACTCAACAGTGGGAAGACCCAATTAAAAGCCTTTGATAGCAAATCTGATGAAGGAATATTCTTAGGATATTCTGAAGTTAGTAAAGCCTTCAGGGTTTACAATTGTAGGACCCTTGTTGTGGAAGAATCACCTCATGTTATCTTTGATGAGTCTGCTAATGAGTCTAGGGCAAAGGTGTTGAATCCTGACACTGAGGAGGTCACAAGGAGTGTGACAAGGCTGAGCTTGAAGAATCAGCCAGATCCCAAGATCAAGACTGTGCCAATTCCGAGATGGGATGATGATGACGATCAGGATGATGAATCAGGTGCCACTCCTAAGCCCGGCACATCAGGGATTGTTGAGCCTCAAACTGAGGAACATGCTCAACCTGAGGTAAGCACCGTCTATGAAGATGTTGTTGCAGCTGAGACGGTTCCTGAGTCACCTCATCAATGGGGAATCAATGTCCCTGACATTGAACTTATTAATCCCTTTGGTATAGACTCAGGATCATCCCCTTCTGTTCAATTTCCTGAATTTTATGAGCCTGTAGACACTAACATTGCAGGTACTTCAGGAACAACTCCTGGCAAGAGAACATGGTTAGAAGATCATCCCATTGATCAAATCATTGGTGATCCAACTGAGGGAGTCAGGACCAGACGGTTCCATGGTGAGAGTGCATTGTTCTGTTGCTTTCTCTCTGAACATTGAAGAAGCTCTCACTGACTCGAACTGGATCATTGCCATGCAAGAGGAGTTGAATCAGTTCACAAGGAATCAGGTTTGGGAACTGGTAGATAGACCTAGGCATCAAGGTGTGATTGGTACCAAGTGGGTCTTTAAGAACAAGAAGGATGAAAATAGTGTTGTGGTAAGGAACAAGGCTAGACTGGTTGCAAAAGGGTATTGTCAGTCTGAAGGAATAGACTATGATGAGACTTTTGCTCCAGTGGCTAGGTTGGAAGCTATCAGGTTGTTCCTTGCCTATGCAACATATAAGAAGTTCAAGGTGTATCAAATGGATGTCAAGAGTGCCTTCCTGAATGGTGTACTCAATGAAGAGGTATATGTTGAACAACCTCCCGGGTTTGAGGTTGGAGATAGAGTATACCATTTGAAGAAAGCACTCTATGGACTTAAGCAAGCACCAAGAGCTTGGTATGATACCCTCTCTCAATTCCTGACAGATCATGGGTTCAAGAAGGGAACTGTGGATAGGACTTTGTTCAGGATCACTGAAGGTGATGACATTATCTTGGTCCAGATTTATGTGGATGACATAATATTTGGATCACCAAATCATCAGCTCTGTGAGAAATTCTCTAAGTTGATGACTGGTAAATTTGAAATGTCCATGATGGGAGAGATGAACTTCTTCTTAGGATTGCAGGTGAAGCAGACTGATCAAGGTATATTCATCAATCAGGCCAAGTATACAAGAGACTTGATTCATAAGTTTGGTATTCAGAACAGCAATCCAGCCAGGATCCCAATGAACACAAATTGGAAGATGGATCCTGACACTGAAAGGACTTCAGTAAATCAGACTGAGTATCGTGGGCTGATAGGTTCTTTATTGTACCTGACTGCAAGTAGGCCTGACATTACGTTTGCAGTTGGTGTGTGTGCTAGGTATCAGTCTGATCCCAAAAGAAGTCATTTGGAGGCTGCTAAGAGGATACTTAAGTATTTGAAAAGGACAGTCAATATGGGACTATGGTATCCTTCAGATGACAACTTAGAACTGACAGGTTATTCCGATGCAGATTATGGAGGTTGTAGGATTGATAGGAAATCAACCTCAGGGACATGTCAGTTTTTGGGGAGTAAGTTGATCTCTTGGTTTAGTAAGAAGCAGAATTCAGTGGCGACATCCACAACTGAGGCTGAGTATATGGCTGCAGGTAGTTGTTGTGCTCAGATTTTATGGTTGAGGCAACAGTTGAGGGACTACCAAGTGTTTGCTAATCAGGTTCCAATCTATTGTGATAACAATAATGCTATAGCAATTACTTAGAACCCAGTGCTTCACACAAGGTGCAAGCATGTGGATATTAGACACCACATCATTCGAGATCATGTGGAGAAGAAAGATATTAGGATGGAGAAGATTCACACTGACAGGCACAGAGCTGACATCTTGACTAAGCCTTTGGCTGAAGCAAGGTTTATGGAACTGTCAGTGGAGTTAGGACTCTTAGATCCGGGAGAGCAGTCAGCGTAGGGTTCTAGGGAGAACTCAGGCCAGACTCGACTCAACGAGGTATCAGGGTGCTACAATGTCTCCCTGACAGGTATGAGTTCTAACCTGACTCTTGTGAATTTCAAGCGTCTCCCTGAGTCCTTCGTCCTGAAAATCTTTATTAAATGCATTCCGTTTTCATTAAAAGCGCACTTTTTCATATTTAAAACCCACGCGCACGGAGCATTTAATGCTACAGTTACTTTTTCATATACGTGTCCGTTTTATACGGAATATGACTGACATGGGGTTTAATTGAAGCTGAGATTAATCCTGGCCCTTCATTTCAAAACCTTTCGATATCAGGGATCAATCTCAACCCCACGTTTGAGTAACTGACTTAGTCTTATCAATCAAGAGTGCCATTTGAGGTTTTTACGCAAACACAACGCACAATCTGCACACTGAGTTATCTCTTGCTCAAACACAAAAATTTTAAAAAAAAAACTCTTCTTTCAAAACAATGGCATTCCTTGATTCCAACTGGACAACCGACAAGATCGTGGACGTTGTCGAAAAGAAACTGATACACATGGAGCAAGTCATCTCCATGGAAGGTATATGTATCACAGTTGAGGAAATCAAACCAGTATTCAAGTGGATTTCCGATGCTGGGTTGGAAACATACTTCACCACCCGCCCCATCTTCGTGCTCCCAAGGACAGTTGTGGAAGCATACTTAAACTTGTTCTTGCGGAAAGGGGAAGTTTTCACGAAGGTGACTGCGCTGAAGCCGACGGGAGAGAAGGACGGCGACGGGGAGCCTCTTTACAACGCAGAGGTGGTCACTATTAACATCAGGCAGGCGGTGAGGAAAGTCTTCAAATTGCCATTCTCAGGCATCAACCCAAAAACGTACAAGGAAAACTGGGAGGGAGAATTCCTTGGGAAATGGACCAAATCTGGGTCATCAGAGTTCAAGGCCCGTCAGAACAAGAATACGCTGAAGCCTGAGTACAGGGCTCTGGTGGATTTGGTGTCCAAGATAGTGATGGGAGCAACTGGCTCTCACGAGCAGTTGAGTCTGCCCAAGCTGGGACTCATGGGAGCAATTGCTGATGGAGTGGAAGCGAACTGGGAGCAGTTCTTCCTCGATCAACTCCATCAGGCCGGGTTGGACAAGCTTACGCGAGATGAGGAGAAGAAGCACATATCCGTCAGTGCCATCTTGCCATTCGGCACGAGAATGTCCATCCTAATTGCTCATGCTTGCCATGGGTATACCTTCGATTTTAAGGACAGTCTCTCCTCAAAGAAGGTAATGTTTTCCTCACTGAGTGATACCTATTCAGTGCTAGGGCTGACTGATCCCAATGCGAAAGCAAAGGGTCAGGCCAAAAAGCCAGCTGGTAAGGCCAAGAGAGTGACAACCAGTCTCATTGAAAGGGTAGAAGAGCTCCTTGAGAGGAGTAAGGACGGTGAGGAGGTTGCAGCTGAGGAGGTGGAGCAGCCTGAGGTGGACACGGCTGAGAAGAAGAAGAGGGTGAAGATCGTGCTGTCAGGGAAGAGCACGAAATCAGGGACTGAGTCTGATCCCAAGAAGGCCGGGTCTGAGGCTGAGGGAACTGACGATGACGTCAGAAAGGAGGATGCTCAGGGAGAGAGGCCCCTAAAGAGGCTTAGAAAGGGAACCAGAAAGTCCCCGGCTAAGAAGCTGCCTGAGGTGAGTGAGAGGGAGAAGTCAAGCTCTCCTGGAGCCTCTGACTTGGAGGTAGTGAGAAAGACTGTCGAGACGGCTGAGTCATTGCAGCCTGAGACAGCACCCTCTCAAACATTCCCACACCCTGAAACCCAAACACCTTCCATCCCTGACCCCACACCTCAAACCCCCAACCACCCCAAACCTCAGAGCCAAATCAACCTACTGAGTCAGCGCCATCAACTTCACACACGAATGAGCCTGACCAGTCAGCAGAGCCGAATCTTCCAAACCCCGCAGACTTTCCATCATACCCCAATCCCAAAGACTGTCCAAAATCCATTTCAGCTGAAGAGGATGAATTCCTTGAAGTGGAGGAGGAAGAGTTAGATGAGCACATGGCTGGTGGGATTCTTGAGAACACCCTCAGGGGGAATGCCACAGAATGGGCAGGAAAGTGCTGGCCTGGGCTGTACAAGTACACTGAGCTGCTAGCGTATGTGATTGAGCTCAAGGTTTGGTTGGATTTCAAACAATCAAACATGCAGGAGCAGCATCTGCTAGTGGACGCTCGTGGCTGGGATCATTGGGAGACTGAGGAGGCCAAGATCTGCTCTTTCTTTGGACTAACTAGCTGGCTTCAACTCTTGAACTTTAATAACCTGAAGCAGCTAGTGGCTGATATGATGTCCAAGAGCAAGGCTGACCTCCTGTCTGATGACGAGAAGGATGGTGAGGAGGATGATGAAGCTCAGGGTGGAGCTGTGGAGAAGGCAGTGGAGGAGACTGCGAGAGAAGTTGATGAGATGATCTCTGAGCCTCAGGCTCAGGGGGAAGGTGATAAGGACACTGGTGCCAAGGGTGGACCAGTGGCTGAGGATGTTTTGAACATCTCAGCTGCCAATGAGACATCTGTCGATGAAGGGATTCCCTGCCCTGAGACAAGAGAGGAAGATGTTGAGGCATCCAAGGAGACTCTCAGTTCCGAGGGACAAGTTCCTAAGGTTCAAGTTAGCTTAGCTGAGCCTGAGCAGGCGGCTTTGACTACTTCACAACTGCCTTCAGTGCACCTTGAAGAAGGGACTGATGCGGCAGGGGCTGACAAGGGAAAGCAGCCAATCACTGATGCGGCCGTTGATGATGAAGATGTGATAATAACCGGGGTCGGACGTGCTGAATTTACAAGCATAGTGGAGGTCAAGCAGGAGAAAACCACAGCAAATCTAGCTGAACTTCAGGAGGAAGTGATGAGGCTACGAGCTGAAAAGGAAGAAGACTCCAAGGCCCTGGCAAAACACATCAGGTGGACAAAGTCAGCCTACAACACCCTTGCCAACAGGGAGCTGATTTTGCTAAAGAGAACGATGACTGACACGGCCAAGTCAGTGAAGAATGAGAGGAAGCGCACCAAGAAGATGCTCAGGAACACTCTCAAGAAACTTGATGAGAGGGATGCGATCAGGGATGAGAAGTTGAATCAGGCAGTTGACAGGCTTGCAGTTCAGACTGGAGCTATTGTCACTCAGGCCATGAAGGACTCAGCGTCCAAACTGGAGCTGGAGTCAGGGAAGTTGGATCGCATCTCTCGGTCAGTGGCAGACATTTTGGCAAAGGCCACTAACGAATCTGCAAAGATACTAACTGAGGCCAGCAGAGTCAGCGGTGAGTCCTTGAAGGTGGAGGAAAGGATCACCAAGGCTGAACAAAGTCTCCAACACTCTATGGAGGTCTTTGAGAAGAAAGTCAATGCTGCTATCAGTTCGGTTTCTTTCGCAGGCACTGGAATTTCGATGGGAGTTGAATTATTGAAGGAGGGAATTAATGATGTCCATTCCCTAGCCTCTTTCGTAATCAACAGCGGATCTGACGCATTCCCATCCGAGGCTAATGATGATGCCAAAAAGGGGGAAAAGAAGAAGAAAAGATCCCGCCCTGAGGCATCGGAGGCAGTCAATCAAGGTGAGACCATTCTAGCTGACCCTGAAGCCAATCCTGAAGGGAACATATTAAGGGTGAGGAAGTCAGCTAGGTTAGCGGCAGTGGAGAAGGAAGGAAAGGAAGTTGTTGCCAAGCTGAGGGAGGAGGCAACAAAGGCAAATGCTGATGAACCTTCCAAGCAACAACCTGAGCCTGTTCTAAGATCGTCTCCCATGAGCTCAAGGAAGAATCCCATCACTTACTCAGGGGAGTTGGTGGCGGAGTTATGTGCTGAAGCATGGGGAGATCACTCTGAGAAACCTGAGGCTATGCGCAGAGCTGAAATTGCTCAGAAGGAGAAGATGCGCATCCTAGAGAAAAAGGTTGAGAAGCTGACAGATATCACTGAGTTTCAACAACGAAAACTGGATGATGCAGTGATCAGCTTGCTAAGGAGGAAGAAGGCGAAGCTTGAGCCGAGGAAGTACAGGAAGAAGCCAACAGTTAGGAAATCAACAATTCTTCAAGTCAGTAGGCCAGAATTAGGAGTAAGGGAAGCTTTTGTCGATGAGTTCGTCTCAGAGGCATTGAAGGAGTTTTGGACTGATGCAAGGGATGAATTTGTTAGACTGTGGTATGTTGTGAAGAAGTGGGGCGACACTGACGATATCAATGCCCACTTCACTGACTACATGATGGACAATCATCCTGAGCTATTCCAGAAGATCTTGGAGGAGGCTGATGCAGCTCAAGTTCAAGTGAAGGCTCCTGAGTTCACCATTCGAGCTCCTCCCTTGGTTCCTGGAACTCAAAAGCATGATACAAAGGCCATAATGATGGAAGTATTGAAGATAGCCAAAGCTGAAGGATACGTGAACCAACCTGGAAGACTTGACGAGCTGAAGGCAAGAGTTTATGCAGGATATGGACTCAAGCCTGAAATGAGATTAGTCTAGGTGTTCACAGGCTTCTTTGTAATAGATTAGATTCATTGTAATCATTTCAACATCTATCAATGAAATCTATTACTTTTGCCCACAGACAAAAACTCAATGTCTTTTTTGGCTGTTTATTTTAAATTCTGTACTTTATCAAGAACTGCTCTAACACTGTCTTATCTTATAGATAGGTTTATCATATTTCCTCTAAATGTTTTGAGGATCTTTTCAGTGTTTTGGCATCATCAAAAAGGGGGAAATTGTTGGGACATTGTCAGTTTTTATTAAGATCCCAAAGCCCCTGAAAAGATGTTTGCCTTAATATGTCTTTGTCATGCTAGTCTTGATTAGGATTAGTACTTAGTCATTTTACACTTCACAGGTACTCAGTGAGAGGAGAACTCACTGGAGACAATCAAGACTCAGAGCCTGAAGACGAAGAGCACCATCCTGAAGTTATGGCAGTCCTCTAAGCTGGCTGAGTAAGTGTCAGTGATGAAGAGTATGACCCTGAGGTCATTACTAACTCAGTCCTGAAGGGAACAGGAGATCACTGAGTTAATGGGAAGACTTGGAGTAGAGCCAAGCAATGCAAAAGGAATTTCAGCGTCAGGACAAGACTGGTGGGCTCAAGACAAAATGAACTTAATAAGACAAGCCTGAAGCTCAGGAATAAGTTCTGACATTCTCACCAACCTGATGACGTGGACCAATCCGAGTGGGACACGCACGTACGGAACCTGACATGGAGACTGAATTCAGACTGCACATTCAACGGGCAAGCATTTAATGGGCATTTAATGCAAATACCAAATCCATGCAAGGACGGCTGCTGCATGAAGATATGTTCGTTTGAAGCCACTCTACATAGATGACTCGAAGGCTATCTCTCCAACGGATAGTTTTTCAAATCACCTATAAATACAGAAGGCCTTGAACCCATTCAAGGTTACGGGAAATTTCCAAGCCAGAAATTACTCAAACTCTCAAGCATTCAAAGCATTCAACCCTTAAGAAGAAGCACTCGAAACCATCTAAATTTCCCAAGTATTTCTTAGCAACCGAGAGTTATTCTGTATTCCAAGAGCTAAAAAGCATTATCTTAAGCTTAGAGAGATTATCCAATCCTTAGCATAGCTTTGCCTTGTAAGGATAATCTCAACTTAGTTGGAATCCAAACTGAAACCAAAACCCTAAGTTAGGTTTGTTGGGAGTAAGTCAGTTAGTGTGTTAGTAAGTGGAGTTGTATAGATCAGTGAGGATAGCTTGTCTTGGTGCACCTTGGCACGTTAAAAACAAGAATCCCTTGAGTGGATTTCCTGTTAAGTCAGGCCGTGGACGTAGGAGCTTGAGACTCTGAACCACGTTAAACTCCTTGTGCTCTTACTGCTTTGATCTTGTGCATACTTGCCATATTATTCGTTCATTCATTGCATTCAAGTTTATCAGACCTGAATCAATTAGGCTGATCTTCAAAAGAGCACTGCCCTACTAAACACTATTCTGAACTGAGTAAAACAAGTTTTCAGAAAGCAAACTGAACAAGACTTTAAACTTTCAGGGCTCAAACATTTCCGCACTGAACTTGAACTGATATTTAGCCAACTGACCCGCACCAAGTGTAGTCAGTAGGTGTGTTATCAGCTCCTAGTTCTTTACCACTCTGAGTAAAGGGGACTCAGTCAGTTTTAAGTTGAAAAATTGGTATACGTGTATTCCCCCCCCCCCATACACGTATTCCTCAGTCTTGTACCGGGACCAACACCAGCACTGCTCGGCAACTCATAGAGGAGAAGGACGGCCTCATTAGCCAATACGAGGCCAAACTTGCTCGTCTCAATAACTAGATCAATGTTTACATTGATACTGAGAAGAAACACCTTGAAGAAATTCAGGGTCTATCTGGCGAATTGAGAGGCAAAGAGGCCATGCTCGGTGAGGGGGAGAAAAAGTTGTCCGCGGCCGAACAAGAGATCGCCGAGCTCAAAGCAGAAAATGCTCGTCTTCGAGAGACGGAAGCCAACCTCTTCACACGCGAGCAACTTGAAGCTGAAGTTCAGGCTCGAACTGGCCCCATTTCTAACCTTGGGTATATTTGCGCCTACGCAGACAGCATCTGCACGGCTGATGCTTATGATTACAAGGACCTGGTAGAAGAAATGGGAAAAGACCTGTCCGAGTTTATCGAACATTATCTGCCGCCGAACAACATTGAAATTCAGCTGGCGGACGTGGCTGAGTTGGGGGTCAAGATTGATAAACTTGACCCTCGTATCATTGTTACTCACCCTCCTCCCCAAGTTAATGAGGATGAGCAAGAGAAAGAGTCAGCCGCTGCCGACGAGCAAGCTGCTAAAGAGGCGGAGGAGAAAGCGGCTGAGGACCTGGCCCGAGATATGATCGTTGAACCTCCCATCGATCAAACCCAAGATCCTCCTCCTGCCGAGCAACAATAGATATAGGACTTAGTTTTTTTTCTTTTTTTCTTCTCTGTAATAGTTGTTCGCTCCTTTTGTAGTACTTGACTTCTAGAATCATTGTACTATTTTTGAGGCTCAATGCCTTTTGTTTAATGGAATGCCTTTCTTATGTTCGCTCATTTTCTTTATATGTTAATTGCCTTTACATTTTTATCAATGCCTTTGCAATTATAACATATAGTTTTGGGCTTTTGTTCGAATTGAACTTTGCCTTTAGTGGAATCAGGGTTTAGCCTTAGGTTCTGTTCATTTTAAAAAACGAACAACCTTTAAGTGGCTTTGGTCCTCAAAATGGACTTGTACCTCGAGCTTTTGGACTTTTCCTTTTGACGAACAACTACTAAATTTACATTTAAAAAAATTTACAAGTGTTGTAAGACTGCTCGTCACTAACATATATAATCTGACGAACAACTTTGAACACTAACTAAAACATGCTCGCTTATAATATTTTTGCCGAGCAACTCTGTCTATAATTAAAAGATGAAACAACACTAAACTATACAGTGTGCCGAACAACTTTGAATTCTATACTTAGCAAAATTTTCAAAAAATTAGGCAAGTTTTTGGTTCATCTTACTTGGTTCACTGGCCCCCCAAGACATTTGTTCGCCCAATTAAGAACTTGTTCGTCTCATTGATAGTACTTCTTCAGATGTACAGCATTCCAGGAGTATTGGGCCGGCTTGCCTTCCATATCTTCGATATCGTATACCCATTAACGAATTTTTCCGTTATACGATACGGGCCCTCCCAAGTTGGTCCCAATACACCTGGAGGTTGGGCGAGCAACTTTCTTAGAACCATATCTCCAACTTTGAATTCCCTGATTTTAACATGGGAATTATAATAGCGTTATGCTCGCTACTTGTAGGTAGCATTTTTTAGCTCGGCATTTAGTCTTTTTTCTTCGAGCAAATCCATCTCAGTAGCTAGAGCAGAGTTGTTCGCCTGCTCGTCAAAGTTGGTCGTCCGATATGTGTTGGTTTTTAACTCGATTGGTATTACAACTTGTTGGGAAAATTGGGGTGCCCGGAATCTATTCGGGATGAATTATAAATACGAATTTAAATACAATTATTACTAGCATGAATTAATCCTAATTAATTCAAATAATAATTCCAACAACTAATTATCATCATGCATGTTGAATTAATTTCACATATTTAACTAGGCGGAATGAACAAGTAAATATGCGATTAACGTACCTCTTGTAGAATTGGCCTTTGAATATACGGGACAATTATAATCTCGCTTTATCAACCCAAAGCCTTCTCAAGTATTTCCCTTTTCACCTCACTTGATCGCCGGTGGGAGACGCTTTCAAGTAATTTAATAAACTAAGGAAAAAGAAAAATATCTATGCTTCTTGATTTTTCCAACGCATGGAATTATGTACTTGGGGATGAAATAATCATCCCCTATTTATAGAGGGTGTTGGCCGAAAATTAGAGGCTTCATGGGCTTGGAGAAAATCTTTTCTTAATCTCTAAGAAATCTTGAATATATCTCATATATTCTTTTCTCCATAATAAAATATTCCACAAAAATCTCATTATTATTTTCAAGCCTATAAATTTCGAAAATTTCAAGGATGAAATCCAAGATTTGGATCTTCTTGAATATATGAGATATTCTTGTATTCCTAGAATACATATCTTCCATAATATATTTCCAAGAAAATCAACAAAATCTTATTTCTTTTTTTATTCCTTATTTTCGAAAAATATAATGAAAAATCAGCATTGATATATTCTTTATTTTAATCACCTTATCATTATTGGGCTACTTAATGGGCTACTTGAGGGGCCTTAAGGAGAATTAAGATTGGACCTCCTAATGGACTTCTGAATTTCAATATTGAGCCCCAATATAATTCAGCCCATTAATATTAATTATTACCACTAATAAATTAATATTGCACTATCCATCTTAATCCATATTACGATAATATGGGCTCCCGGTTATTATTTCCCGCGTTTAAGATTATCAAGTCCATTAATTAATTAAGCTTCTGAATAGCTCTAAATTAATTAACATCTTTCACCTTGGAGTAAAGACAGCTCAACATTATTATTCGTACCGAAGAAACTAATTCTTCACTTGCAAGATTTGGTACAATAAAACTTCTGAGCCCACCAAGGGGACTAATCACTCGAGCCGTACTCGCACGCATTTCTCCGTATTAAATCTTAGCAACCGTCGTATGATTAATATTACTGCCCAAGACACAAAGTTCGAAGTCACAATGATTCTCACCCAACATGAATCAAAGCAGTAACTATTAAGCACACACGGTCCTATTTAAGTGACGGAGATTAAGAAATCAACAACCACTGAGGTCTAATTCTTCACCTTTTAGAACAGAAGAATTTATCCTCGCTGTAGGACCTCTTCAACACATACTAAATGTGCTAGTGCAATCTCTTAGTCAAGGCAGACCAATCTGAGCCTTACACATCGACCTTTCACGGCGGATTGTTCAATTCCACCTAGGTCGTGAAAATGTACGTTTAGTTACAAGTAAACTGTTAATGTTGTCTTCCGTGATCGGGTATCACCACATTAACTACAATGTAACATGTACTATATATTGAACGGTTTGCAATAGAAATTCAACATTCAATCATAACTAAAGCAAATGCGATAAAAGAATTATTCTCATAAAACGAGTGTTTGATACACGAGTTATACAAAGTAAAAGCATACTTTCACGTATAACTCCAACAATCTCCCACTTATACTTAAAGTCTGCTTTTAGTATACATCACGCATCTCTTAGTGTAGTAGCTCTACGTGACATCTTATGTCAACCTACACTAACCTAATAATTCCTCCCACTTATACTTAAAGCAGATTGGCAATAGTCTTGACTCCCATTCCATCCACATGTCTCTAGAATGTACTCAGAGGCAGACCCTTTGTGAATGGATATACTAGGTTGTCCTCCGACATTTACCTTTGCCACCTCTTTATCTCCTCTCTTAACGATTTCTCGTATAAGATGGTGTTTTCTTTCAATGTGTTTGCTGGCCTTGTGGGCTCTCGGTTCCCTTGAATTTGCAACTGCTCCGGCATTGTCACAAAAGACAGTTATCTTGTCGGGCAAATTCGGAACAACGTCCAAGTCCACTAAGAAGTACTTGAGCCAAACCGCTTCTTTTGCTGCTTCACAAACAGTTACTTATTCGGCTTTTATGGTCGAATCGGCGATGCATTTTTGCAAATCGCTTCTCCATGTCATGGCTCCTTCTCCCATGCAAAAAACACTACCCGAGGTAGGTATTTTGGAGTCTATGTCTGATTGGAAATTTGAGTCTGTGTACCCCATGGGAATTAGATTGTCTGATTGTTAAATCAGCATTCCATACCAAGTTCTTTTCAGAAACTAAAGAACGAATTTAATTGCAATCTAATGTGCTTTCCCGGGGTTACTTCGATATCTTGCCATCATGCCCACGACAAAGCAGATATCCGGTCTCGTACACAACATTGCATACATAAGACTTCCTACGTCCGAAACGTACGGAATGTCTTTCATGTCATCTATCTCCACTTGGTCTTAGGGCAAATTTCTTTAGATAGATGGATTTCGTGCCTAAAAGGTACAAAACCTTTCTTGGAATCTTGCATGCTGAAATGCTTCAAAACAGTGGCTTTGTATGAAACTTGCGATAAACCCAACATCCTCCTCTTGTGATCTCGAGTGAACTTGATCCCAAGGATGTGACCGGCTTTCCCTAAGTCCTTCATATCAAACTGATTTGACAGCCATACCCTTACGTCTGACAATACCTTTACATTGTTTCCAATGAGCAGAATATCGTCTATGTATAATACTAAGAATACCACCGCAGTTTCGTCACACCTTTTACACCCACAACTTTCGAACTTGTTTTGATCACAAACCCGTAAGACTTAATAACTTGATCAAAACACTGGTTCCAAGTACGCGACGCTTGCTTAAGTCCATAAATGGATCTCTTAAGCTTGTATACGAGGTGCTCTTGGCCTTTTCCAACGAAACCTTTGGGCTGTTGCATATAGATCCCATCAAGACTTCCGTTAAGGAAAGCTGTCTTGACATCCATTTGCCAGATCTCGTAATCTAAGTGTGCAGCGATCGACAAGAGAATACAGATGGACTTAAGCATAGCTACAGGCTACAGGCCACAAGCCTTGCTTTGAAGGTCTCTACCCTTCCATCCGGTCCTCTTTTCCTCTTGTACATCCACTTGCATCCAATGGGCTCTACCCCACTAGGTGGATCAACCAACTCCCACACTTGATTATAATCCATCGAACCCTTCTCGGTTTCCATTGCGGTTTGCCATGCCTCCACGTCTTTGTCTTGGATTGCCTCGTCGTACGTTCATGGGTTTGATTCATCGCCGGGAATCAAATCCGAAGATTCTCCAATTCCCATGAATCTCTCGGGTTGCCTTGCAATCCTCCCACTACGACGGGGTTCCGGTTGTGAAGGTGTGACGTGTGGTATATCATCTTGTATAGTTGGTATAGGAATTTGCCCTCTTAACTTGTCTAAGGTAATCTCACTTCTGGGCTTTCTTTTGTTCATATAGTCTTCCTCCAAGAATTTAAAGTGCGAACTAATCACGGTCTTTTAATCCTTGAGACTATAGAATATACACCCTTTCGTTCCCATGTGATATCCTATAAACAACCTTAATTCCGAACGTGGATCCAATTTACCGGCTTCCTCGTCTAGCACGTATGCCGGATAACCCCAAATCCACAAGTGTCTTAGACTGGGCTTGCGCCCGGTCCACAATTCCATTGGGGTTTTAGGAACCGATTTGGATGGCACCAAGTTTAGAATGTAAGTCGTTGTTTCCAAGGCGTTACCCCAAAACGACTTGGGTAAATCCGAATAACTCATCATGGATCTGACTATTTCTAAAAGAGTCTGGCTCCTTCGTTCCGCCACACCGTTCTATTGAGGGGTTCCCGGTGCGGTCAATAGAGATACAATCCCTTCGTCTGATAGCTAGTTCAAGAATTCATCGCTAAGGTATTCGCCTCTACGATCAAATCGTAGAAACTTGATACTTCTTTCTCTATGCATCATAAGGTAGATGTATCCATATCTCGAGTAATCATTGAAAAGGACAATTTACTCATACCCTTTCTTGCTATGATCGTCATTGAACCACACATATCGGTATGAACGAGTTCTAACACTTACGTGGTTCTATTCCCCTTGGCTCCAAATGCCCTCTTGGTCACTTTACCCTCTAAACAGGATTCACAAGTTGGAAACGGTTCGACTTGGAATGATTCCAAGGATCCGTCTTTCACCAATCTCTCTATCCGCTTTAGATTAATATGACCTAGTCTAAGATGCCATAGAAGTGTTTCGTTCATCTCCGAAGAACGCTTTATTTTATTACTCGAAATAATCGATGTGTTATTAGATTCAATTTTGTGAGTAGTGTGCCCTAATAATGGTATAAAGATCATCCATTGAAGTTCCGGAACAGATAAACTCATCGTTTCAAGCAATAATAACATCCTTATTAAAAGAAACTGAGTATCTATTCAAACAGTTTAGAAACTGAAGGTTGAGTTCTTTCTAAACTAGGAACATGAGGAACGTCTCTCAAGACCATAACTTTATCTTCACAAGATAGGTGCACTTCTCCCACTGCTTCAGCTGCCACTCTCGTAGCATTGCCCGATGTGATGGGGATCTCACTTCCGTTAAGTCGTCGGGTTAGCTTGAACCCATAAGAACAAATGTGATCAGTAGTTTTCGTATCCACTATCCACAAATAGACATCATACGCCACTTCACAAGTTTCGACGACTAGGGTGTGTGAATTACCTAACTCTCCTAGCCTCTTAGGCTTGGAACAGGCAGACCTCCATTGTCCTCTCTCACCGCAACTAAAACACTTCCCCTTCGATGCTAGCCTTTGCATTTGCCTTTCACAACAATTGGATTTGCTTGGATCCGGCCTTTGGTTCTCTTTCTCTTTTTTCCCTCCCTTGGGACCAAAAGAGGTAGACGAACTATTAGCTACCATAGCACTAGACTGGTGCTCCATTATCACCTCCACCGAAACTAAAGCTTGCAAGAGCTCGGGCAAACGACTTGTCCGTTCATTCACTTGACAGTTCAGATGAAACTACTCAAAGCTTCTCGGTAGGGAATGGTATATGAAATGAATAAAAATCCGCACCAAGTACTTCCAACTTGTTAAGGTATGCCATTATCTCGAGAACGTGCTCCCTCACGGGCGTTCCTTCCACCATTTCTAACTTGACCGAGTCATGTTTGGTGAACTGATTAGTCATGGGATTCTGATGTCAAACATCTCTTCAAGGTGTTCCATGATTTCAACAGCGGATACAATGTCTCCATGAACGCGCCTCAAATCCTCAGACAGAGATGTCAAGATGATGCACTTCATGTGTTCATTGTCACGCTTCCAATCAAAAATTGCCTTTTCCCATTGCTTGACTTATCATTAGGCTTGCCGGGTATATTAACGTAAATAACCCAATTGTGTTTTCGTGCAGTAAGGACAGATTTTAAAAAAACATTTCCAATCGATATAAATCACTCCAAAAAGTTTATTAACTTTAAGTATATTAAACAGTGGATTAAAAGGTTGCGACATGATGAAATGAGAATAAAACATACATTCATATTAATATCTAGTAAAATACGAAATTATCACATAATTCGATCACATCAATTATATTGAAACCTTAAAACAATATAATCATGCATCAGCCAACATCTCGAAATAATTTAAATGCGCCACGAGGGGTGGTCTATACATTTAAATACATTCAAGCGGATCACAAACTTTAAAAGTTACAAATCCTTAATTCAAAATTAATAGTTAGCTCCCACTTTGACCACATAGAAATTGACAGGGACTCCGAGTGGAGTAAGTTAATATCAATTTCCTATGCCTAAGTAATAACCATAATTAAATACAGGATTATTATTTCGCTTTGAGCAAGCCACTCGTGGTGAGGGTCAATACCGCCACTAGTAATAATCCACAATCATCCTTTCGGAATTTATTCATGTGAAATCCGTTCTTTTGGCCGATCCGAGGGGGAAATGTATTCCAAAAGAACTTCACAAATAAATAAATTATGGAGGCCAAAATAATCCAATTTTAATATCCGGAGTAAAATTGCGATTATAAAAACATACTTAGTAATTTTCGAAAGTAAGGTTTTTCTTGGACAATTAAATTCATGAAAACACATATTAACAAATAATAATAAAATTGCACGAAATAAAACATCCATCAAAACAAAATTAAACACATTGGAGCACTCAATTCCAATTGTCACGGTTTAATTTCTTCACGTCTTGATGCGAAAAAAAATCGTCCTTGTTGCTTTCCGACGTTCGTCTCGACGTGCTCCCACTCGAACAGCAACACTTCTTCAAAAACAGCATCGTTTGGGGTTCGGGACGACGTTTAAAATCACACGGAAAAAAAACACGAACCGAAAAAATTCCACGGCCTGAGATACAGCGCGCGTCGGCCCACGAAGTGGGCCCGCGCGCTTCCCGGCCCGAAAAGCGCTGAAACGCTGCCCGAAGCGCGCCGAAGCGCAGCCCCGAGGCGCAACCGAGGTGCACCCGAGGCGCTGCACGGAGGCGCGCCGAGGCGCCGCCCGAAGCGCCCCGAGGCGCTGCAGCCCGCGCCCGAGGCGCGCGCAAGCGTGCGCGCGGCGCCGTGCACCCATTGCGTACTGCGTGCGCTATTTTTTTCGCCGTTCGTCCTCGTTTTCTTCACCCCTTGCATGATTTTACGTCCATACACGCGCCACGCTTGTATGCGTCATCCGGGTACGCCGTTTTTAATTCTTCGTTCTTCGTCACGATCCGTTTACAATTTATTTTTACAAAAAAAAAAATACTAGATCTAGACTAGTCTATTACAATGATCGAATCAAAATAAAAACAACTAATCTACTCGTGGATTTTCTCACGAGAAAAACGAATTCGAACGAATCGAATTAAAAAAATTAATTAACACGCATGAAATTAACAACATTAAAACCATGACAATTGGATACCTGCAAAAAAGATCTAACAATTCTACTATCCAATTTCAATTTAATGTTTAACAATTTAAATTCCAATTTAAAATTCAGAGCCCGAAACCGTGGCTCTGATACCAGTTGTTGGGAAAATTGGGGTGCCCGGAATCTATTCGGGATGAATTTTAAATACGAATTTAAATACAATTATTACTAGCATGAATTAATCCTAATTAATTCAAATAATAATTCCAACAACTAATTATCATCATGCATGTTGAATTAATTTCACATATTTAACTAGGCGGAATGAACGTACCTCTTGTAGAATTGGTCTTTGAATATACGGGACAATTATAATCTCGCTTTATCAACCCAAAGCCTTCTCAAGTATTTCCCTTTTCACCTCACTTGATCGCCGGTGGGAGACGCTTTCAAGTAATTTAATAAACTAAGGAAAAAGAAAAATATCTATGCTTCTTGATTTTTCCAACGCATGGAATTATGTACTTGGAGATGAAATAATCATCCCCTATTTATAGAGGGTGTTGGCCGAAAATTAGAGGCTTCATGGGCTTGGAAAAAATCTTTTCTTAATCTCTAAGAAATCTTGAATATATCTCATATATTCTTTTCTCCATAATAAAATATTCCACAAAAATCTCATTCTTATTTTCAAGCCTATAAATTTCGAAAATTTCAAGGATGAAATCCAAGATTCGGATCTTCTTGAATATATGAGATATTCTTGTATTCCTAGAATACATATCTTCCATAATATCTTTCCAAGAAAATCAACAAAATCTTATTTCTTTTTTTATTCCTTATTTTCGAAAAATATAATGAAAAATCAGCATTGATATATTCTTTATTTTAATCACCTTATCATTATTGGGCTACTTAATGGGCTACTTGAGGGGCCTTAAGGAGAATTAAGATTGGACCTCCTAATGGACTTCTGAATTTCAATATTGAGCCCCAATATAATTCAGCCCATTAATATTAATTATTACCACTAATAAATTAATATTGCACTATCCATCTTAATCCATATTACGATAATATGGGCTCCCGGTTATTATTTCCCGCGTTTAAGATTATCAAGTCCATTAATTAATTAAGCTTCTGAATAGCTCTAAATTAATTAATATCTTTCACCTTGGAGTAAAGACAGCTCAACATTATTATTCGTACCGAAGAAACTAATTCTTCACTTGCAAGATTTGGTACAATAAAACTTCTGAGCCCACCAAGGGGACTAATCACACGAGCCGTACTCGCACGCGTTTCTCCGTATTAAATCTTAGCAACCGTCGTATGATTAATATTACTGCCCAAGACACAAAGTTCGAAGTCGCAATGATTCTCACCCAACATGAATCAAAGCAGTAACTATTAAACACACACGGTCCTATTTAAGTGACGGGGATTAAGAAATCAACAACCACTGAGGTCTAATTCTTCACCTTTCAGAACAGAAGAATTTATCCTCGCTGTAGGACCTCTTCAACACATACTAAATGTGCTAGTGCAATCTCTTAGTCAAGACAGACCAATCTGAGCCTTACACATCGACCTTTCATGGCGGATTGTTCAATTCCACCTAGGTCGTGAAAATGTACGTTTAGTTACAAGTAAACTGTTAATGTTGTCTTCCGTGATCGGGTATCACCACATTAACTACAATGTAACATGTACTATATATTGAACGATTTGCAATAGAAATTCAACATTCAATCATAACTAAAGCAAATGCGATAAAAGAATTATTCTCATAAAACGAGTGTTTGATACACGAGTTATACAAAGTAAAAGCATACTTTCACGTATAACTCCAACACAGCTTCTGTCCCAAAAGCCATTGCAAAAGGTGTTTCTCCGGTGCTTGACCTGGGAGAAACTCTATATGCCCACAGGACTTCCGGGAGTTCTTCAGACCAACTGCTTTTGCTCTCCGCCAGCCGTACTTTCAATGTATGCTTGATGATCTTGTTTACGGCCTCAACTTATCCATTCGATTGGGGATGATAGGGCGTAGAGTAATGTTTTTTGATCCCCCACCTTATACAGAAATCTCTCAACTCTTTTCCATCAAACTGCGGACCATTGTCTGTTACGATGGTTTGTGGAACTACAAAACGACAGACAATGTTCTTCCAAATGAAGTTGATTTTTTTTCTGCTGCGTGATTTTTATCATGGCCTCTGCTTCTGCCCATTTTGTATAATAGTCGACTGCCACAACGGCAAATAGAACACCTCCAACTCCTGCTGGGAAGGGACCAATAATGTCCATCCCCCATCTTGCAAATGGCCAGGGGCTATAAACTGATACGAGCTGTTGGGCCGGGGTATGAATGTTTGGGGCAAAAATTTGACATTGATGGCAAGTCTTTGCTTTCTTGATTGCATCCTGGCGTAAAGTCGGCCAATAGTAGCCTTGTCTGATAGTTTTGTATGCCAAGGCTTGCCCCCCAGTATGATTTCCGCATACTCCGGCATGTATTTCTTCGAGTATTGCTCGTCCTTGCCCCGTAGGCAAACATTTGAGAAGTGGGATTGATATTCCCCTTTTGTAAAGCTGCTCGTCCACCAGAGTATATCTGGCGGCTTGCTTTGTTAGCTTGGCAGCTTCAAAAGGGTTGTTTGGTTTTTTCCCACTTTTCAAATATTTGACTATATTTGTTCTCCAGTCTTCTTCTTCACTTGCTTGTTCATCAAGTTGATTGACATTATAACTTCTTGTTGATGGATCATTCATCTTTGTAATTATAATGTCTGTCAACTCTGCTGGTCCCTCACTTGTTGCTAGTCGGGCTAACGCATCTGCCTGCGTGTTGCTTGTCCTTGGAATTTGTTCAATGAAGACTTGTTCTAACAAGGACATAAGGTAAGCAACAATTCACTGATACTCGATCATGTGATCGTCTTTCACCTCGTATTCACCTCGGACTTGGTTCACAATCAATTGTGAGTCGTCGAATATTTGTAATCGTCTAACACCTACTGCAAGAGATAGGTGGAGACCAGCAATAAGAGCTTCGTACTCAGCTTCGTTGTTGGTTGCCATGAAACCAAATTTGATTGCCGAGGTGAATACTTATCTGTCTGGACTGATTAGAACTACTCCTGCCCCCGAGGCTATGTTGGTTGAAGACCCGTCAACGTAAAGATGCCAGGGGTGATCAAGTCCTCTCGTCGGATCTGGTGGAAAGGTTAGTTTGACAATAAAGTCGGCTAAGGCTTGCCCTTTGATCGCAGTTCGAGGAGCATAGGTTACCCCGAATTGGCTAATCTCTAGTGACCACTTTAATAGGCGACCAGCTGTGTCGGGGCGATGGAGAATTTGTCTGAGTGGGAAAGTTGTTAGTACTTCAACTTGATGATCAAAGAAGTATGGTCGTAATTTCCTCACACTCATAACAAGTGCATACACCAGTTTTTCAGTTGGAGAGTATTTGATCTCCACATCGTGTAAGGCTTGACTGACGTAGTAGATAGGTTGATGAAATTTGCCGTCTTCTCGCACCAGAACAGAGCTGATTGCCACTTCTGATGCTGCTAAGTATAAATATAACTTCTCTCCAGGGACAGGTTTTGATAGGATTTTTACATCTCCCAGGTAATCTTTGAGTTGGTCGAATGCCTTCTGACAGTTGTTAGTCCATGTGAACTGTCCTTTCTTGATGGCTTCAAAGAATGGACGGCATTTGTCCCCCGATCTGGATATGAACCGATTCAATGCTGCTAGGCATCCCGTAAGCCTTTGCACTTCTTTTATTGAACGTGGAGGTTGCATATCCACGATTGCTTTAACTTTTGTTGGATTGGCTTCAATCCCTCGTTGACTAACAAAGATGGCCCAGGAATTTTCCTGAATGAACCCCGAAACTGCTCTTCTTCGGATTCAGCTTCATGTTGTATTGTCGAAGGATTTCGAACACCTGGGTCAAATGTTGAAGATGGTCTTCCTTTCGGGGGCTTTTGACTACGATATCGTCCACATAGACTTCTATCGTATCTCCGATTTGTTCGTCGAACATCTTGTTCACCAACCTCTGGTATGTTGCTCTGGCGTTAATAAGGCCGAAAGGCATTCTCTTCCAACACAACAAGTTTTTGTTTGTATAAAATGCTGTGTTCTCTTGATCGTCTGGATGCATTGGAATTTGATGGTACCCGGCAAAGGCATCCATGAATGTTAGCATTTCATGACCTGCAGTGCTGTCCACCAACTGGTCAATGTGAGGAAGTGGAAAGTTGTCCTTCAGGCATGCTGCATTCAGATCTGTAAAGTCTATGCATAGCCTCCAGGTCCCGTTTGGTTTCCTCACAAGGACTGGGTTTGCTACCCATTGTGGACAGAGTGCCTGTCGGATCAAGTTGTTGTCTAACAACTTTTTTACTTCTTCATTCAAAGCCTGGTACTTGTCTGGGCCATACTTTCTTCGTTTTTGATGGATTGGCCTTTTTGCTTGATTGATGTTGAGCTTATGGCGAGCATATTTTGGATCTATCCCCACCATGTCTGCATGAGACCAAGCAAAAACATCTAGATTTTTGCTGAGAAACTCTTTCATTCGGGATCTGTAAGGCTCAGGGAGCTCAGATCCTATGTATAATTCGAGATCCAGGTTTTCAGGATTAACTTTGAACGCTTCCAGCTCTTCAACTGGAGTTGCTCGTCATTTTTGTCCTTTCCACCGAGGATCAAGTATTGGTCCCTCAGAGTTGAAATCATTTTCGATGCTTATTGGCTCTGCTCCCAGGCAGGGATCCAGATCGTCTGTTGGCCCTAATTCATTGTTGGTTGTCAACATCTGGCCCTCCAAGTGGTTAGATGAGTGTTGTTCGTCACCACCTCTTTGTTGTTCATCAGGATGATGTTCCTCCTGGGTGGTAACGAGTTGCTCGTCTAATACTTGCTCATCAAGATGTTGCTCGTCAGTATCCATGTGGTCCTCCTCTATGTCTGTTGGGATATGTTTTAGTTTTGATGATTTTCCAAAACAACATGTAATAGGTTTGAAAGCAGTCAGGATAGTATCCTTTAGATCAGGTCAGGCTAGGTTAGCTCTCAGTAGAATAGGTTGCTCAGTTGAGGGGGAACTCAGCGAGGGGGAACTTCTCAACACAGCCTGAAGATATCAAGATGACAACCAGAAGAGCTGACTAAAGACATGCCATCAACCTGAACCAATGGAGAAGCCTGAAGGAAGTCCCACTGAGTGTAAGTCAGGCTGATCTAAGCCAAGTCTGGTGGACCACTCAGTGAAGAGCCTGATCAGGTGGATCAGTGCTGCACCAAGTAGGCCCTGAAGGAGTCAGGCTACTGTGGTCAGGGAAGTTTGTCATCCAGCCTTATGACAAACTTCTTGGAGTGATCTTCAAACAGTCCCTGAAGGACAACTACACTGAGGACGAGTCAGTCCAACTGAAGATCATCATGTCAGTGAAGGAGGAAGCCACCTAAAGTCAGTGGGTCTTGGTCAACCCACTGAGTCAAAGATCCGTGAATCCAGGCCACGTGGACCAATCAGCACGAGGCAGCAACTCTGACACTGACAAAGGCCGCATTCCAAGAAAAGTGGTTGAAACCATTTAATGCTGGATTCAAATGTATTTCCTCTCCAACGGATACATTTGAATCCCCATTATAAATACAAGCTTCCAGCTGCGGATTGAAGTGTGTGTGAGAGGAGAAAATCTACACCTACGAGCTGTGAGGGTGTGAGAGTTTTTGTGCGTTTCAAAGGGAGATATAAGGAAGCACATCTTACACCTAGAACACTGACCATTAGGGTCTTCACATATATTATCTGAGTGTTCAGCTTGTAACTCATAGCTTAGAGAGGTTTTCCTAATCCTAGCTTTAAGGCTAACACATTGTAAGGGAAAACCTCACCTAGTTGGAGAAAACCCTAACCGAAACCAAAACCCTCTAGTCAGGTTTGTTGGGAGTAAGTTGTTTGTAAGGAGAGGCAGCTCCGTGGAGGGGCGTGAGTCCAGTTGTAAGTGCACCTTGGCACGTTAAAAACAAGAATCCCAGGAGTGGATTTCCTGTTAAATCAGGCCGTGGATGTAAGAGTATTGAGACTCTGAACCACGTTAAACTGAGCGTACTTATCTTTCAAAGTATTTACTAAAGTGTTGTGAAAATCAGCTCACTGAGAGCTTTGTTAAGAAAACTTTAGTTAAGCAATCAGGTCAGAGAGATTCCATCTCACTGACTAAATCAGGCAAGGCACTCGAGAGTTCAGTCTCTCGAGTCACTGCCTTGTTGAGAGCCTGAGCTTTCAAGTCTCATCACTGACTTGATAGCTCTGATTCTCAGCAACGCAGTGACTTGAGTATTCCGTCACTGAACTCAGTCAGGGTGCAACGCGAAGGTTTAAAAAAAAAATTTTTTGTGCTCCTGAATTCCCATTTTGCCCTTCGAAAAACGGGACCATCAATTGGTATCAGAGCGGGTTGTTCACATGACCACTGATCCAGTTTTGTTAAGAAAAATGGTCAACCGAACAGATCTTAAATGTTTTAAACTATGGGAATTCCTGCATATTTCAAACTATTACCTGTACTCTGACATTATTCTTGTAATAGAAAATCATTTGGTTAGAAGTTTTGGAATCATCAAAAAGGGGGAAATTGTTGGGATATGTTTTAGTTTTGATGATTTTCCAAAACAACATGTAATAGGTTTGAAAGCAGTCAGGATAGTATCCTTTAGATCAGGTCAGGCTAGGTTAGCTCTCAGTAGAATAGGTTGCTCAGTTGAGGGGGAACTCAGCGAGGGGGAACTTCTCAACACAGCCTGAAGATATCAAGATGACAACCAGAAGAGCTGACTAAAGACATGCCATCAACCTGAACCAATGGAGAAGCCTGAAGGAAGTCCCACTGAGTGTAAGTCAGGCTGATCTAAGCCAAGTCTGGTGGACCACTCAGTGAAGAGCCTGATCAGGTGGATCAGTGCTGCACCAAGTAGGCCCTGAAGGAGTCAGGCTACTGTGGTCAGGGAAGTTTGTCATCCAGCCTTATGACAAACTTCTTGGAGTGATCTTCAAACAGTCCCTGAAGGACAACTACACTGAGGACGAGTCAGTCCAACTGAAGATCATCATGTCAGTGAAGGAGGAAGCCACCTAAAGTCAGTGGGTCTTGGTCAACCCACTGAGTCAAAGATCCGTGAATCCAGGCCACGTGGACCAATCAGCACGAGGCAGCAACTCTGACACTGACAAAGGCCGCATTCCAAGAAAAGTGGTTGAAACCATTTAATGCTGGATTCAAATGTATTTCCTCTCCAACGGATACATTTGAATCCCCATTATAAATACAAGCTTCCAGCTGCGGATTGAAGTGTGTGTGAGAGGAGAAAATCTACACCTACGAGCTGTGAGGGTGTGAGAGTTTTTGTGCGTTTCAAAGGGAGATATAAGGAAGCACATCTTACACCTAGAACACTGACCATTAGGGTCTTCACATATATTATCTGAGTGTTCAGCTTGTAACTCATAGCTTAGAGAGGTTTTCCTAATCCTAGCTTTAAGGCTAACACATTGTAAGGGAAAACCTCACCTAGTTGGAGAAAACCCTAACCGAAACCAAAACCCTCTAGTCAGGTTTGTTGGGAGTAAGTTGTTTGTAAGGAGAGGCAGCTCCGTGGAGGGGCGTGAGTCCAGTTGTAAGTGCACCTTGGCACGTTAAAAACAAGAATCCCAGGAGTGGATTTCCTGTTAAATCAGGCCGTGGATGTAAGAGTATTGAGACTCTGAACCACGTTAAACTGAGCGTACTTATCTTTCAAAGTATTTACTAAAGTGTTGTGAAAATCAGCTCACTGAGAGCTTTGTTAAGAAAACTTTAGTTAAGCAATCAGGTCAGAGAGATTCCATCTCACTGACTAAATCAGGCAAGGCACTCGAGAGTTCAGTCTCTCGAGTCACTGCCTTGTTGAGAGCCTGAGCTTTCAAGTCTCATCACTGACTTGATAGCTCTGATTCTCAGCAACGCAGTGACTTGAGTATTCCGTCACTGAACTCAGTCAGGGTGCAACGCGAAGGTTTAAAAAAAAAAATTTTTGTGCTCCTGAATTCCCATTTTGCCCTTCGAAAAACGGGACCATCAATGTCCATCATGTTCTCCAGTATTGATGGTTCATCAGCAGGATAGCTAGTTGTGGCCTCCACCATGGATACTAATGGATGTTTGGCCTGCAACTGTAAGAGACATTCCCTGGCTTTTCTTTGATCTCCCTTGATTGTACCTGCTCCACTTGCTGTTGGAAATTTCAAACAATAGTGGTAAGTGGAACACGCAGCTTTGAATTCATTTAAAAAAGGTCGACCAAGAAACCCGTTATAAGTTGAATCCTGGTCTACAACCAAGAAGTCAACCATTCTTGTAATATTTTTCTCGGGTTCGTTGACCGTTACAAGTTATACTGCTAAAGTAACTATTCCCAAAGGGGCTGTAACAGCATTCCCGAAGCCTACTATTCTGTGAGTTGAATCCCGGATATAGCCCGAATAATCTCCAAGGTGATCGAGCATCTTTTTGAATAGGATGTTGGTGTAGGCTTCGGTGTCCACCAACAATCTGTGGACCGTGTTCCCATAATCTTCGCGCAGATTACGAGCGAATCATTGTGCGGAGTTAAAATTCCTTCCAAGTCATTTTCGGTGAAGGTCAATTCTGCTGTCTGCATGATAGATGGTTTAACCCCCATTTCTTGGACTTGACTGATCGCTCGTAATTCAGCCTTTCTTTTCCGGTTGGAGACTGGTGGTCCTCCATCAGAACATCCTCCTGCGGGACCTGCAGGTTCTATCATATATAAATCTTCCAATGGACGAGTAGGAATGGTAGGAACTGGTCGCGCCGGTTTATTGTTCTCCTGAGGTTGATCATCCTCGTCTTCAGAGTTGTTCTCCCGGACTCTCTTCCCGGGTTGTCTTTTGACAAAGTCGGAGAGCTTTCCGTTCTCGTAGAAACGCCAAAGCTGTTTGAGCAAATCTCTACATTCACTCGTAAAGTGCCCCACGCTTTGATGGTAGGCACAATACTTGTTAGGGTTGAGTTTGCCAGTGTCTTGACGAATTTTCCGGGGAGGGGAGAGCAACTCCTTATCCTTCACATTTTCATAAACAGTATCGACTGACACTGTTAGCACTTGATTCAACTTTTCCTTGAGCTCCATCTCTTCAGTAAATGCCTTCATGTTTTTAGGGACTTGATAGCTTGTTGCGCCGGGTTTCTTGTTATTTTCCTTGGGATCAGCTTTGTTCTCCCCCAAGTTTGATTGTAAGGCCTCGTGCATGGAAACGAATATGCCGGCTTGATTCCAAAATTCGGCATAACTTCTTGGGCACTTTAGACGTACCTCCTTCCATAGTTTTGATCCTTTTTTCAACTCGGCCATAACAGCAACAATTTTTGTGTCCTCGCTGACGGGTTCACCTTCCAACAGTACCTTGTCGAACCTTTCCATGAATGCTCGATCTGACTCGTCATCATTTTATTTTAGGTCAGACAATTGGTGTTTCTGAGACAAGTACGACCCCGCCGTTGAGAAATGAGAAAGGAACTCTCGACTTAGTTGGGTGAATGAATGGATAGATGCTGGGGGTATTGCCGAAAACCACTTATGTACTCGATCCCCCAAGGTTAAGGGGAAGTTTCGGCATTGAGTGGCGTCGCTGGCTCCCACCAAGACCATATAATCTGAATACTTTGTTAGATGAACTCTGGGATCAGCAACACCGTCATATTGTATGCTTGCTGGGAACTGGACCTTCTTCTGAATCGGAGCTTTCAGAATGACAGGTGATAATGGTGAGGATGGCAAACTGGTCGTCCCCACTCCTCTTTGTTGGTCCAACTATCCCTGCATGCTCTCCACTGCCCTTCTTAAACTTGATAGCTCATCCAAAGATGCCCCCTGACTTGCAGGCTGTTCGGCGAGCAAAGGTACCAACCTTTCTGCTCGTCGCAGTCCCTCACTCGGAGTGGGCAAATCCTGGAGCTGTTTTCTAGGGTTGCTCGCCGCATTTGGCCCTAGACGCCTGAAGGCAGATTGAGAGAGTCTCTCATGAACCGCTGGGCGTGGCTCAAATGTTGCTCGCCCACGCTCAGCTTCCTGGCGAGCAACTTTCTCTTACAGTTGGGGTTGGCCAAGTCTGTCCTAGGCACTGGAATGGGTAGTTCCATGGCTCG
Source organism: Ballota nigra (assembly GCA_947034835.1). Lineage (NCBI taxonomy): Eukaryota > Viridiplantae > Streptophyta > Magnoliopsida > Lamiales > Lamiaceae > Ballota > Ballota nigra. The sequence continues at coordinate 32,826,816 of OX344729.1, read as the reverse complement.
ACATAGTTGTTCGCCCGCGAGCAGATTCAGCCTGGCCCTCTCTCGGTTCGACCATCTTTGCTTTACCTTTATCCCGCCTGACCTGGGCACTGTTCACCTCATGTTGTTCGCCCCTGGTCGACCTAGCCCTAACAACTTCTACGGCTCTATCTTTAGGCCTCACTTGTGAAGGCCTATTCTGATCTTGCTGTCTCTGTAGTGCCTGGAGAGCAGCAATGGTTTTGGCTAATTCGTTAGGGTTGTTCGCCAGGGCTTCCATTTCAGGTGGAAGATTATGGGTTACGGCCGTATGCTGCGATCTGTTCGCATGTCTGGGATTACGATCTTGATGGTCAGCTGACGAAGCTCGAGTAGGAGATGGTCTTCTTGATAAGCGTGATCCTTGTGTTTCCTTGGATTGAGGCATTCCAAATTAATTTGTCTTAATTCTTATAATGAAGAACACCAAGAACACCTTTGCTTGGATCTTCAAATATTTCTTGAGGTTTCCTTTGAATCTTCAAGTTTTGAACTTGAAGTTCTTGAGTAATTTCACTAAACCGAAGGTTCGAACCCTCCTTCTAGCGCCAAAATTGTTGGTGATCAATTTTTATCTGATGGATTAGTGACTGTTTAAGTCCGGTTTAAAGATCATCAATCAATTACGTGTGATTGGTTACCACCGTAAATGGTAAATCGAGGGTTCGGGTTCTGAAATTGTAAGCACGAAAGTCGAAATCGTAATAATTTTGTATGTGTGCACGTCTAGGTGTTTAAGTGTATGTTTTTGGAGCATTTGTGAATTTGAACTTGTATTTCTTAAGCTGGAGAACAACTATTTATAGAGACTAGCAAGCATGAGGTGTCTATGACTTTTGGTCTCCCTAGCCTGCATGCTTGACAAGTGTCCTTTGACCACAGTTTGACCTTATCTAAGCTGAATCTTAGTTACAAAGTCTTCTTTGATCTTATCTCGGACTTCATTGTTGTTCGCCCAGGTCGGCTTAGTTGATCCAAGATGGTTTTTTCATAAAAGTTGTTCGCCTTTGAGGTTATGGCTCAGAAGTTGTTCGCCTTTGTGTTTTACACAGTTTGGCTTTGGGATTTTGGTCCTTTGTTCGTCGTCATACACCTCTTAGACTGGTAGATGTACCACCTTTTGACAATGTTGCTCGTCATCAATGACTTGGCAGAATGTTCATACCTGGTCTCGGGCCTTAAAACCTGTTCGCCGATAAGCTGTTCGTCTTTGCAGTTGTTCGCCATTTTATACACTCCCTGGATTGATTTATGCACCCCGACTTGATTTATTTTGTTTATCATCTTTGATGTGAGGTTAATTCTTCATTATCCTGTTCAAGGCTTTAGTCCTTGTTCGCCCATCATTGATTTATGTTCGCCTATCAACAGTCTTGACGCTGACATTCTTTTTGCATTGCTTGGCTCTACTCCAAGTCTTCCCAAAAACTCAGTATCATCTTGTTCCCTTCAGGACTGAGTTAGTAATGACCTCAGGGTCATACTCTTCATCACTGACACTTACTCAGCCAGCTTAAAAGACTGCCATAAGTTCAGGATGGTAACCTCCATCTTCAGGCTCTTGTCTTGATTGTCAACAGTAAGTGCTCCTCTTACTGAGTACATGTGAATTGTAAAATGACTAAGTACAAATTCTAACCAACACTAGCCTGACAAAGACAAACAAGACAAATCATCTTTTCAGGGGCTTTGGGATCTTAATCAAAACTGACAATGTCCCAACAATATTCTTGGAATACAAGATTATCTCATAAATTCAAGAAGATCCAAATCTTGTATTCTTATCCTATAATTTTTTTTAAATTGTATAATAATAGGAGGCTGTGATTTTTGTGGAATATTTTATTATGGAGAAAAAAATATATGGGATATATTCAAGATTTCTTGGAGATCAAGAAAAGATTTTTTCCTCTCTAATTCCATTGTAAAATTCAGCCCACCCATATAGATATGGGATGATTTTTTCATCCCCAGTTTATAAGTTCCATGAGTTGGAAAAATTAAGAGTTACATATTTTTTTCTTCTTCCTTCGTATTATTAATTGTCCGTTAAGCACTTCCCACCAGTAGACGAATGAGGCTAAAGGGAATACTTGAGAATGTCTCTTGGTTGATAGCATCGTCGAAGCTTGTCCCGTTATTCTCAAAGGTCATAACTACAAGAGGTACATAATCGCATGAACTCCTAGATTTTCCGCTATAGGATTTTATGTGAATTAATTCATATGCAAGATGATAAACATGTTGTTGGAATTATTATTAGAATTAATTAGGATTAATACATGCTAGTAATAATTATTTTAAATTCGTATTTAAATATCATCCCGAATAGATCCGAGCACCCCGATTTCCCCAACATAAATACCTCTTCATGTAAATAAGAACATAAGTTCCAATATTAAAAAAGATACTCAATTGCCGCTAATTTGTTTCTTGATCATTTTTTGCACAAATTCATCATCTTTGATCTTGTTTGATGACCTTCTTAAGCCTAAGAAGCCACTAAATTATAAATTAGAATCAAGGTCATCAACACATGAGTTCACACATTCTTATTTACTTAATTATCGATGTCTTAGAAATCTTTTTAAAGTTTATACACATTGGTCCGATAAGGACTTGCATTTAGTGGTTTATCGCTTATAGAGTTCACCAAAAGCTTTTAATGTGACTATTGTTTACTTAGAACTTGAATTCTTATCTAGGTATTTTTAGTATACTTAAATTATTTTTGGAGTTTTATAAGGGTTTTCTTATTCTTTCCTCTTTAAGGACACACATAGAAAAATATAGTCCTTACTCTAAAACTAACACTAAACAACACATCATTCACATGTATTCAAATAAAATTTGAGTGTCCTAACTTAATTCCTATCACGTTCATCAAGTAAAGCAAGAAAACAGTCTATTACTATGTTAAACAAGGAAAACAGTTTGCGAAAAAAGAATTTGAAGACGAGCAGTTTGCTCCTTCGGATGTTCGTTCCCTAAATTTAACCATTTTAGAAAAATACTAAAACATATCCATTCATTATGGAATTTATACAGTAGGTACATTTTGAAGTATACTTCAGATATAAAATTTGTTTCATGTCATTTGTTTTAAGAAAATGTGAGTTCTAAGTTCATTTTCAAAATGTTGCATTCTAGTGTGTGTGCAGTGTTAAAAATAATTTTGGTAAAACTATTTATACTCATGTAAAAATAATGGAAAAATTCATGGAGATAGATAACTTCATTTAGTATTTTATCATTTTTTTATAAAATCTAAACTTTGTCTGAAAACCCAACAGTCAGAATTAACTTTAATAGGCGTGGGCGGCGGTTGATGTCAGCACCGCCCATGATGCTTTGTATTCCGAGATTCTAGAAAACCCAACAATCGGAATTCAAAAAAGGTTTCAACTGCTCGCCACATTTTCCTGCCAAAAAATGGAGCCTTAGTTGATTGCCAATGTCAAAGGAAAAGTACCCAACAATAATAGTCTGATCTTAGTTAGTCAATCTAAATCCTCACATAAGGTCAGGCTAGGGGGCAATTGTTGATAAGAGAACAATTGGGCAAGGTCTAACAGAAAGAAAAGATGTTTAAGACAATAAGTCAAGGAGCGGGCAGTTGGGTAGTCAACGCACAACTGACAACGCACAACTGACAAATTTGAAAGAGTCTGTCAAGTATTGACTATATGGGCGAACAGTTGGACAAAGGTCAAGTATGCTGAGCGCGCAACAGAGGAAGAAAGGGTTCAAATCTCCAACAAGAAAGCCTACAGGGGAACAACTTGTCACCACGAGGAACACCCAAAAAAAGTTTCATCATTAAGCATTGTATTAGAAATAAAAAAAAGTCTTAACACTTATCATTTGTACATATACAAAAGCTTAGGAATAAATAAGTATCTAACATTTGTCACTATGAAAATTAAGGTGATTAAGATGGTGACATCTCATGCTTGCTTAAATGTGTATAAATTCCCCAAGTCATGAATAAAATCACAAGTCCGATATTACAAAATATATCCAAATTATGCCAAATTCCCTTTAGATATTCATATATACCTCTTTGATATTATTCTTGTTAATTTGTTTGATGATTTTAATTAGTATGAATAGCTACTAAATCATCCAATTTTGTAATAAGGTCATCAACAACTTTATTAAAGCAAGTGAAGTACAATTGTTTTGTAGTGTAATTATGAGTCTCACTCTCCATCAAATAGGGTGATATTGTTATACCAATTAAATATTTTATTTTACTTTTTAACTTCTTACTATCATTTTTAAATTTCAATATTTTTTACTTAAAATCCATTTTAACATACTTTTTACTTTGTTAATGATATTTTAAATATTTTTAATTTACATTTATATTGTGCTTATAAAATTCAAATCTAAATGTTAATCTTATTATTTTTAAAATGTTATTTTTTATTAATTTTAAATATATGAGTTGAATTAAAAAAAATAGTTTTTGAAACTTTTTGTTGAATTTTAATACCATATTATAAATTTTACTATAAAAAAATATATTATCAATTAAATAATTGTGTGACACTCACGTCAATACAATATAATCTTTATATATATTAGTAGGGGCAAAGTTATATATGAAAGACAAAAACTTGTGTGCGACCGTCTCATAATATGAAACCGACCAAATTAAGAAAATTGATAGGATTATAATAAAATGTGACTATATTTTAAATGAAAATTGATAAGTCACTTTTAACAAAAATATTATCAGTTTTTGTTAAAACATCATCACTTTATAGAAGTGATAACTTTTTAATTAATAAGTGACACATTTTAAGTTAAAAGTGGATCAAATAGTATCGATCTCACACTATGAAACAATCACATACAAGACTTACTCTATATGAAAATAGTTCATGATAAGTTTATCGTGAAACTATGTTAAAGTATCAAATATTTGATCTAGAGTGTCAAAAATCTCATCAGGAGTATAAAAATTTGAGACCAATCGTATTATATTGTATTGTTAATGATTTTTTACCCCAATTTTTTATACTTCTGATGTGATTTTTTATACTCTTGATTAAATATTTGATATTTCAAAATAATTTACAATATATATTAACTTTTAATTCTTTATTTCAATTTGCTTCACATAACATTATTTTCATTAAAATTTATACTAATATTTAATATGTGCATCGCACATAAGAATTACTAGATAATATTAATTTACGCATGTACTATGACCTTTATCAATTTGTAATTTGTACAATTATTTTAGGCGATTGGAACCTATATTATACTAAATTTGACATATTGCAACCTCGAGGTTATAATTTGATAATTTTGTATAGTGTAAAATGCAATTCGATAAAATATATTGTAAAGATTACAAATTGGAAAAAAAATCATATTACAAGTTGCAAATTAATATTAACCCTTATTCCCTTATATCTTTTCCCCTTTAAAATCAACATCAATGTATCTCTTCATATGAATGCAATCTAATCTTTCTCATTTAAAATCAACATCAATATTTCCCTTCATCCAAACATAAATTAATCTTTGGCAGTTGCACATATTCTAATCAAGCATAGTTCTATCATTTTATTTATTTAAAAAGGTACATGCTAGTAATCATACAATTCAAATCCTTAAAACATTTGCTAATCGAAGCATCATATTCAAAATCACAGCCAATGAATTGCATGCTACATCACAATCCCACGTAGTACCCACCCTATAATTCTTGCTATAATTAATCCTTCCAAAGGCTCCTCTTATATTATGTAGATCTCCTGTGGTTAAAGGAATCCCAAAACAATTAGAGAAATTAATAAGAGATGGTGAGACTTATTCCGATAATAAAGACGAAACTATATAAAATATCCTAAACACAAGTTCCTTAATTAATTATAATTCTAGGAAATCTTAAATGTAAATGGAACCTAGATGGTATGAAATGATTGATCATCAACATTAGTTCCATGCTCAACAGCATTGTCATATGCATCATCCACCCTCTGCAAATGAAATGATGTTTCATCAGCCACAACCTCAATGTTGACATTTTTGAGTTGACAAGAGTCCTTGGTCATCATCATCACATCGTCGTTGCTATTAAAAAGATCGGTCGTCCTAAACCTCTCCCGATAGACCTTCATCTCCGTCTTGTACCTCTCCTTGTCTTTAAAAGCTTTCTCCTCATAAACCTAAGTAACAAACAAAATTCACCCTTGTTGATTTGATTTTCTTACCCACAGTAAAAGTAGTTAAATGAAAATGCTTAACTCTTCTCTGAAAAGGTTGTAGCTTATTCCAGGATTCTCCTATAATTCTACTGATCTCTCTATCTCTGCCGTGATAATGTGGCTTAAGCCTGGCGTGTTGCTCCGCAAAGAAGAAATTGTATCCGCTTCTGTTAGGTTTGGGATGAGCAGGATCCCTCTTTCTCATCTCCGATTTCTTCCTTCGTTTTCTACGACCTATGCTACTGCTATTTGGAACTTGATAAACCACGCCTCTCAGCTCGTTGCACCCAATTTTGACACTTACCAGATACCCGCTTTCAAATTTTCCATCGATCACACCACAAACTACAAACATATGTTACTATTCAATAATCAAACAAAATAATAACTCAAGAACATATTTTACTACTTACTAAGACCCTATAAGTATATTACTATTTAATACTCAAACAAAATACTCTTGCTATCAATAATCCATATATAAGTCTACCTAGTCTGATTTGAATACACATAACAACAAATTTTAGAGCAAACAAACAAACCTTGAGTTTGAGATTTGGGCGGGGGAGCCGTGATTGTAGATAAATTTTGCATACCTGCACAACATATATTAATAAATAACACACTTATTTAAACAAAACAACAAAAATAAAGAATAAATATATAGGTATTAATTAATTTGGAAATGAATGAAGAGATCTGTTAAACTACTACTGTTGCTCACTCACCGAGAAGAGGGGCAGAGAGAGACCAAGATTTTGCGTTGAACAAGTAAATTTGTTCGTAGTGGTAAATGAGTGAAAAGTAATACTTTCTCAGGATAAAAGAGGCATTTGTTGCTGAAGACGGCAACTTAAAAACACCTATAACTTCTTTCCACTTTTTATCATTCAAAACCTGCACTCAAAACAAAATTATATAAATATAAAAGCCTAACCAAATATTATATCTTCATTCTTCCATCTTTAAAAAAAAAAAAAAAAAGCCAGCTACCACTATCTTATTTCATTTCAATTAAACACAAAATAAGATAATAACCTTAGCAATGCCACCACGAGACGTGACTTCCACAAACAGGCGATGCAAGTCCAAGTCTCTTCCGCCCACGATTGGAATCCTAAAATTATATACTAACATTGTAATTATAATTAAAAAAAAAAAAACTAAAAAAATAGTAGTAATAATCAAATTTACATGAATTTAGTTGCCATGAAAAGATGAAGCTTCTTCAAAGTATCCATAAATAGGTGAGGAGATGTTACTACGTCTTCATATGTTGCCAACGGAGGTGGATATGATTGATAAGCAGAAGCTGCTTCTCCTTCCTCAACTCTCATCTCTCTTCACCTACCTCAATTTTAAGAAAATAAAAATGAAAGAGTCATATGGAATTTAAAATGACCACTTTTATTACAAGAGAGTTAAATTTTGTCATAAATATGCTTTACAGTATGTCACGCTTGGCCTACTGATCAAAGGAAAGGAAAGGAAAGGGCCCTTCTTAAAAGTTAAAATGTGCTCTCTTCATTCAATTTTAGTCTTTACATCTAATCTAACACACCTTTTAAGAAAAAGTTGTTGAAAAGTACTCCCTCCTTCCCTAAGTAAACTTCTCATGGCCGTCCCCCAAATAAGTTTACTATTCTATAAATGGAAAAAACAACACTCCACTATATATAAACTTTAACCTTCAAACTCATACAATATTACCAAAAGTGTCACTCATTCAATTTACTTTTCAACACTATTCATTATTTCATCCCAAAAGTCAACATGTGGCCCACCATATATTAATAAACAAATACACTTTCTTAAACCATTCAACAAAAGAAGTGGGAAACTTACTTGTGGACGGAGGGAGTAACTTTTAAAGGATTTTACTTGAATACTCCATCTTTTCTATTATTAATTTCTCATTTTGTTATTTTCATATGTCTCACTGTTAATTTTTCATTTTCTTTTTTTAGAAACAAAAATATAATACTATATTTCTATACTTTATTCATATCTCTTGTATCTCCATCACATCACTTGTACTATATCTATATTTAATAACCTCCCCTTAAAACTTATGTCCAAAGGCAACGAGAAGTTAATAGTGGGACGGAGGAATTATAAAATAGTATTGTGAGGGTTTTATAATTGAATGTTATTCAATTTTAGAGGTATGAAGCGTATTGTGAGACGAACGAAAATGAAAGTGTGAAGTTTATCGTAGACGGAGGGATATTCTTAAAAGCCCTAGCTAGAAACTTCATCCGTCCACTAAAAGTATGTTCATTGGCTTTTGACATGTTTTAAGATAACATAGATAAAATATACAAAGTAAGAGTATTTTAGTGTATTGTGTAATTTATTTATTAATTAAATGATTATTTGTGAATTTAAAATTAACTATTTGTAATATAATTTAGTGATGAATGAATGATAAATAATAAAATATTATTGTAAATTAAACTGTTTGAGTATACTTTTGGTATTTAGAGAAGTATATGCATACGTCCAATCATAATTAATCTTGAAACTGTAAATACAAGAACTAAACAAGAATAAATCTTCTCACTGTCATGGAAAAGCCGAAGCCAATAAATGAACTAGATAAACTGCAGGTCTATGTGGGCTACATAATCTTTGGGCAACCAGGAAGATACTGAGTACAAATATGTTTCTTGCTTTAACAAAAGATCCAGAGGTCTATTCTATTTAATCCAAGCCTGCCCCAAATTCCCGATATTAGATTTGTGGAACCATTTCTCAAGATGACTACCTCCATTTATTAAATTCTCATGCCCCATCCCACTAATAACTATATACTAAAACATTATTCTTCCGTTCCACTATAAATTTCTTATTATCTTCATTTCGTAACACTTTATGCGGTTGACTTTTCAGAAATTTTTATATGAAAGTTGACTTGTAATATTTAAATGGATAAAATATTTTTTTATGAGAGTTTATTGTTTAATATAAATAAATAAAACAAAAAAAATTGTTTTAATATGTAACTATTAGTGGAATGGAGTATAATTTAGAGGTCTTTGTAGGAGATGAATAGTAAACTGTGCAATTTGTTTGAGAACGGAGGTAGTACTTCCTTTTTTCATGTCTCACTGTAAGTTTCTTTTCATAAAAAGAAAACAATACTTCATATATTAATAATCAATTACTTTGTTAAACAATTACTCTTTTTTTTTTCACAACTCTCCATTACTTTACACAAAAGTAACATATAACCCATCATATATTAATAAACAATACACTCTTAAACAAATCAACAAAAAAAAAGGGAAACTTATACCACCATTTTATTCATTTAATTATGAATAACTCTCTTGTGCATTTGGTGCATGATGCACTCACCCAACAGTTGAATCTATTTACACTAAAAAGTATGATATGATTACCTTGAAAAGTAGAGTTAAATTATACTAAAAAGTTTACACTAAAAACGATTTTCAGTGTAAACTTTTTAGTGTAATCTAACCATACTTTTCAATGTAATTAACATATACTTTCAACTATTGAGTAAGTGTACCATATAGTTGGTGCATATAAGAGTATGTGTTTAAATATTACAAATCAACTCTGATACTAAATCCCAAAAAAATTAACGATAGATAGTACATGGCTCTCAACATAAAAAATTATATATCATTTTTTTTTAATTTTTTTAATGAATCGCCAATTAATGCTTAGGATTTGGTCCAGGAATTGGAAGATAGGATGTGATCTGGAGCGAATTATGTCTTGTAATTCTCAGGAGAATCCAAATTTATGACTCAAGAAGCATTGTTGTAGATTTGTTGTTACAGCAGATCAAGAATTTGATTTATTCACTCAAAGATGTGAAATACATTGAATTAATTATAAGATTGCATTTGTAGAATGCCAAATAATAATAATGAAATGGCACGACAAGAAATATATCGAGAGAAAATATTGCTTAATATATAGTTTATTTGTTATTACTGCACAATGGAAAGGGAAAAGTAATGTTGCAGATCAAGAAATGAAAATGGATTTACCAAATGTGACGGAAGCGCGGCTGGATCATCCTCCTTTTATAATTCCTTCTTTTGCAATGTTTATTTCCCTGTTTTCTGAGTTATTGATTCATTCATTTTTTAATATTTTCTGTAAGATGGAATATATCTAAACTATGATTGATGATGACGAAAGGATATGTGATGTGATGTGATGTGATGTATAAAATCTTCTACAAACCTAAATATACATTCCTCTACATCTATTAATAATAATATACTATTATATTATCTTATATTTTTATTAATCTTGAATCATAATTCATAAAAATTAATGTATGTGCTTGTATAAAATAAACCCATTACTATTATCGGTATAATAATTATAATAATAAATTCTAACTAGAATTATTATGAATCTAGCTAGATTGATTTTAATGTTTCATAATATACTTGAACACCCAAGTAAGTGTACTAATTAGAACTCAAGTCAAGCATTCCTTAAAAAAATGAGGATAAATAGAAATAAGCAAGTAGGACAAACAAGGGGCATCTGCATTAGCCGTTGGACGAACTCATGACCAGTATTATTGCATCAACTCAAATATCGTCATAATGGCTCTAACCTCCGCAACGTACGTCCTTAAACAATCATCACGATGTAAGGCATGAATAATCACCTGGGACTCCTACTCAAACTCAAACTCTACACGAGCACAATCCCTCTCCCGAGCAACAATAACTCCTCGCCAGAGCTTCCAATAACTCCACATTGTCCCCCACATCAAACTTCTCCATAAAATCTAACAACACCACTCCATTATGATCTCTCGTCACCCCACCCCCACTCCCCCACCTATCATACCTCTAGAATGAAGCGAAGCATCAGTATTAATCTCAACAGTCCCCTCAGCAGGCTCTCTCCATCTCTTATCCTTCCTAGATGATCTCCACGACACTTTAATTGTAGTATTAACCTAATGGTAATCCTCCAATAGTGTCAATGTCTGTTGTTGTGGGCACATTTATACGCCTTCAGGACGAGACGAGGAGGCTAGAGAAGCCGACGCAATACAGAAATGACCTCGTCACGGCATAAGACGGACGACCTCCATATGAAGATAACGAGGTGTCAGATAGTCAACAGGTACATGAGAGAAGAGGGAGCAACCGGCATCGACCAACTGAAATCGGCCTTGGCCCGACGAGGAGGTAAAAGCCGACGGTGACGAAGCATGGAAAAGATCCGTATGCCCGACAAACGGCAATGTCAGACGCCATCAGTGACAACCATGCCTAAAAAGGACAAAGAACAGTGTATCTTCACCTACCCCAAAGGAGCAGGTCAAGTTTAAGGAAACAATCTCATCTGTGGCAGGGGCAAGGACATACACTTTACATGTGTCCACCTCGCATAGGGTCGAGGCCATAACCTCGTCAGATCTCGGCTCAAACTCGAAACTAGGGTCAACCCAAGCATTTAATGTTGGGCTGACCAAATAGCCTTAGGACAGTCCAAGGGTATACCCTTGGGCTATAAATATGTGCTCATTAGCATTTATTAAGGGATCTAACAACTTCAAGCTCAAGTCTTCACAAAGACTTGACAAATCTTTGTCCATTTATTGCTTACTATTCTTCCTTTGTTCCAGTAAGGCCTTAAGTAATTAAGACCCAATCATCACACATTTATTAAGTTAGTTACTCTACCAAAGCCACATCAGTTTCCGAGTAACAACAATTGGCGTTAGAAGGAGGGTACGTCAACCGTGAAATCAAAACCCAAATATCCGAAGAACGCTCACTGTTCTCCGCATAAAAACCACCTAAAACCCATACTTTTAAGATTCCCAAAAATCTTAAAAATAGTTGATCACGAAGCTGGGGAGGGCCCACCCAACCCAATTCCTGAAATGATGACCGCCGAGGTCGTCACCACCCCGCTCGACAAACAAGGGATATCTCCATATCCCTTGCAATCTCCAAACTCCCGAGCAAGTAGAGACTGTTATCGAACAGCTCCAACGAAAGACTCGGGAGATGAGGCAGGACCTCGGCATACAGACCACTTTTTCCCAGAAGAGGAAAAAGACCTGCGTGGTTCTAAGTGAGAGCCACGAAGACACTCGCCGACCAGAGAAATTGGGAGGTCCGGATGCCCGGTCCATTTTTAGCCGCCTAGGAGGAGAATCCTAGGCGTAATCCACCCCTGAGTTCGAGTTGGAGACCTTCACGAGGTCTTCAAAATATTCGGCCCCAACGAAGGGGGCACCAACCGAGGCGCCAGAAGGACGCCGTCCACCGGTGCGTAGACAGCTCGAAGGAGCTCAAAGCTCCCCCGCCGCGAATATTGAACACCGTGTCTCAGCACATGAGCATTTGGGCCCCAAGGTCACCCTCTGTGCCAAGGGCAGCCAAGCAGCCCTTATTGCCGCCCTCCAGAAATGCTTAAGCAACGTGGAGAACAAGATGGAGGCCAAGGGACTCCCCATCAAAGCGATCCAACCTCGGCAGGGAACCTCTGTCCTTGGAAATTGAGGAGGCCTGCGTCCAGACGAAGATCACTCCTCCCCAAACCCCTATGTATGAGGGGAGGACAGATCCGAATACTCACCTGAGCAAATACCGGATCTACATGACGGGCCGAGCTGCAACTAACGACACTAAATGATACCAATTCCCCCTCACCTTGGGCGAACTGAGGCACAAACGGTATGTCAACATGCCCTCCCGATCAATCACGAGTTTCGCTGACCTAAGCGAAAAATCATCACCTACTTCGCGGCCAAGATTGCTAGGCCCGAAGGACGCCACAGGTTGATGAACATAAAATAGCCGGACAACAAGTCTGACGAAGCGTGCGTCGACCGGGTCAACAAAATCATCCTCACAGGAGAGCCCATTAGTGACAAGCTCTCCTTCCACTCAACTCCCAACGGCTTTCCAGCCCTCTCCCCCATGTTCAAGCACCTCTCCAAGAAACATTCCAAAACCTACGCCGAGTTTAAAAGGAGAACCGGGGAAATGATAACCTGCCAGAAGCTTATGGCACAAAGGATGGGGCCCCCTAAGGCCGAGGCCGCAGGAACAACCGCAAACGCTGGAGTAGGGGAAAAGCCTAAATCCTCCATCCAACACAGGAGGAACCCGTCTACACCCCGACAAGCGGGAAATAGGGCGCCGGGCACTTTCAAGAAGTGGGCTAACAATACAGACGAGCAACTGCTCTAAGTCTTAGCCTAGACCCCGATGCACGTGTACAATGCCATCCAGCACGACAACATGCTAGAGAAGCCGATGCAGGTCAATAATAAGGGACATGTAGATAGAGCAAAATGGTGCGCCTACCACGATGCCACGGGGCATAATACAAGAGAATATCGCGACCTCCTCCGACAGCTATGGAAGTTATTCGAGGACGGCAAGCTCAACAACTTCATCAAGAAGCCGACGAATCCAACCCCCCATAACCCTGAGCAGAACAGGGGACAGCCTCGTCAACAAAGGCCACAGACGCACCAGCAAGCTCCTCCCGTCGCACTAGTCGAGGACAAGGAGGATGACAACGAAGAAGATGATGTCCCCCCAGTACGAGGAGGAGGACGCTTGAACATGCTCCAGGGGGGAGGAACACTCGGAGGCCTGATCCTGGTCTCGACTATGTCGAACCGCAAGAGGAAGGCCGAGATCAGGGCATTTGAGAATGTCCACGCGATCTCCCCTCCAGAGCTAACCATCTCCAAGACTTTCATGATCACCTTCACTAACGCTAATTGGGAAGGGGCTCTTTGCCCAAAGAATGACGCCCTCATCATCTCCACCAAGATTCTCGGCATTATCGTGGATCGTCTGTTAGTGGATAACGGTTGCTTCTGCAACATCATCTTCAAGTCGGCCCTCAACAAGATGGGAAGCTTCATGGCATACATCAAGTCGTTCGACACCGTGCTTCAAGGCTTCGGAGATACTGCCGTCCAAACCTATGGAAGAACAAGCTACCCGTGGAGCTCGTCTGCCACGAGAGGGAAGAGACGAAGATAACTAGACAACTAGACTTTGTAATAGTTGATCAGCTAAATATCTACAATGGCTTTCTAGGTCGTCCCTTTCTTAAAAATTTTGAGGCAGTTACCTCGTCCTACTTTTATTGTATCAAGTTCCCTACTACGGAGGGCTTAGTTGACACGGTAAAAGGGGACCAGAAAATGGCTAGAAAATGTTTGAACTACTCATTCTCTTCTTTAAATCCCGCACTTAGTTTTAGCATTAGTGCCATCTCAGACCTCAAAACGATGCCACCTGAAGAAGCCGAGGCCGAGATACCCATAGAAGTCGAGCACGATTTCATCCAAGTCCTTGACGACCCCATGGAACCCAGAATCGGCTTTGAGCCAATAATAGTCAAATTCAACCCTCGGGGTGAATACCCGAATCCTAGAGAGACCGCTCCCATAGAGGCTCTGGAAAAAGTCTTCATGAATCCGACTCGACCCAGCCTCGAAGTATCAATTGGGACAAATATTCCGCCAGACTTAAGGATCGAGATCCTCGAATTCATGAAGAAAAGCAGCGATATCTTCGCTTGGGATCATCGCAACATGGTTGGCATCGACCCGAAGCATGCCTGGCACCATCTAAAAATTGATCCCAAGAGAAAGCCCGTTGCACAAAAGATAAGAAAGTTTGGACCCGAGAAGTACGAAGCCCTAGGTGATGAGGTCAAAAAGCCCCTTGAGAACAGACTGATCGAACCAGCAAGACGAGCCACTATGGGTCTCGAACCCCATCCTCGTCAAGAAAGTAAGCGCCGCCTGGAGACTTTGCATCGACTTCACGGATTTGTACTCGGCATGTCCCAAGGATCACTTTCCAATGCCACACTTCGACCACCTGGTGGACAGCACAGCGGGCCACGAAATGATGTCATTTATGGATGCCTTCGCCGGCTATCACCAAGTCCCCATGGCCGTGGAAGACGTCAAACATACTTCTTTTCACACCGAAAAGAACATGTATTCGTGGATAAGGATGCCCTTCGGATTGAAGAATGCCGGGGCAACGTACCAAAGGCTGGTGAACACCATGTTCACTGATCAAATAGGCAAGACTATGGAAGTTTACACTGACGACATCGTGGTCAAAAGCATGAAGAAGGAAGACCACCTCAGAGACCTTGCCGAGGTATTCACCATACTAAGAGCTTACGACATGAAGCTCAACCCGAAGAAGTGCCACTTCGGCGTCTGCAAAGGGAAGTTCCTCGGCCACATCGTTAGTCAGAGGGGCATTGACTTAAACGCAAAATACTAGCTATACTAGTAGTTACCCCACAAGAGTATGAGATCCCTGTAGTATTGGCAAGTATAGGGATCAAGTAGTATCGAACCCAATGAAAGGTAAGTATGCGAATAGAGCCCTGGAGATGTGTGTCTCGTAGCTAATATGAATGTATGTTCTGGGATTGAAAATTATATTATACTACTTTATACTAATAATTAAATTAAACTAAATAACTTTGGATTAATGCAAATAATGGATAATGATACTCGGGATAAGAATTCCTACGTATACTAACGGAGTATGTACGATAACTAAAATAACCGTGATGTGCAAGTATTAATCCTAAGTGTACTAAAACTAGGCAATCAACTTCCCTTATCTAGCACCAGATTGAAAGACTAAGAGCTCAAGAATTAACCCTAATACTTCGTCATATCAACCTAATTCACAACCCACTAAACAAGTTATATGGATTATGCTTAATTAATGAGACCCTTATTTACCCAAGGTGATACGGTCGTCCTCCCTAGATAAACCGGTAGATTATAAATCCCTTCTAAAACCCTATCGCTAAGTCTACTTGTTATCAAAGAGTGATAAGATCATCCTCTCTCTAATAATTTTCGTACTCAATTTCCAGATAATTCTAGGGTTTATTTTAAACATTCATTTAATTAAGAGAACTAGCACTAAACATCACGAATTATCCTAATTATATACCAATATCCTACTTCTACGAGTTCATCCTACCCCAAGCATACAAGGTTCTAGCCTAACATGGTAATTGAAAGAACGAAAACAATCACAAGAACAATAAACATTTGCATAATTGAATAATCAAAAGAATTTGAAAGCATAAACAAAAGAATATCTAAAAATCTCAATAAATCTGTAAAAACTAGGGTTTATAAGTCTACAAGATTCAAGAAAGAAAGAATTAAACTAAAAGGTTCAAAAGAAATAATTAAACTATGAATTCGTAAGCTAAAACCTCGATAATAAAGTATAAAACTCTTCAATCCTCCTTCTCAAGCTCTCTCCTTTGAAAAACGAGTGTAAATATGTGTTGATATGTAAAAATATGCTTGGAAGGGTTATTTATAGGCAACATGCCGTTTTGGGGTGATTTGGGCCAAATTTGCGTCAAAATAGGACTCAAGCTCCACAAGGTCGACCTCCTTGAGGTCGAGTACTCTCTTCTTTCCAGCGCAAAATAGGGACTCGAGCTGTCGAGGTCGAGTCCTTAGGACTCGACCACCACTTGGTCGAGTGCGTTCTCGCTACTGTACACATGTTCGTAAAATCTTCATATCTTCTCAATCAGAAGTCTGTTTTGGCCGATTCAAAGTCCTACAAACTTCTCTTTTCACCCTCTATCTGAATATGAATAGCAAAGAGACAAATTAATGAGTTTAAAAAAAATGATGCTCAAAGGACTCTAAACACTCATAAAAAACACACAAAATATAAGCAAATCGGGCTACAAAACATAACAATTTCACGCCTAATCAACCCCCCAAACTTACCATATTGCTTGTCCTCAAGTAATGAAATAATAAGTCAAGTGAAATTGTTAAGAATGAATCATAGAACTAAATCATGCAAACAATAGAGCTCAAGCTTCAAAGATCGATCACTCACACACTAACTTACCCCCTTCTTCATACTCATGCATAAACAATAAGAACCACCAAAATCAAACATGAATGTGCTCTCGACGATGTACTTCACTTCCTCACAAGTGTATATCAATATTAAGGGACTCACTCAATCAATCAATCACACATACCAGTAGTCATAGGCTTGTAAGCACTCTCAACTTCGACCATACTCTAGAATCCATGCCAAATCAAAAATGATTTTATCAAGGTTGTAATGTAGGCTCTTTGGACAGGTGGGGTAACTATATGGGAGAAGTGACTCAAATGAATGGAGAACAGAAAATCCAACTTTGGTATTTCGAGACAAGGAACATAATACTTCAAACATCTTCATGCAATACACTTTTCAATTCCACTACTCTCAACACTTCAATTTTTTTAACTCATTTCACCTTTTTAATCACTTCACTTTTTTTTCTCTTTCACACAAACATGAGCTCATTTTTTTCTTTTGCTCATTCTCAAATTTTTGGTCTTCCCCACAACTCAAAGCATTATTACACCTTTTCTCATAATACTCAACCAAAATATTTCTACATTCTCATCTCAACTCGATCCCTTCTCATTCACAACTTTTCCTATTCTCCACTCAAATCGGGACAAAAAAGTTTAATTTTTTTTTTGGATAAGTGTTAAAATGTGCTAGCAAATAAATAGGCTAAGGCTCAAATGGGCTAACAAGGGATAAATATCATTGGTAAGCTCATTTAGGCTAAATGACTCAATAAATCAAAGATGGCCTAAAATCACTTTCGGCATTTCAAACTAGACACAATCAAGAAGCGAGAGCACACACAAGTTCTATCATCCTCTACAGTGACGATCCACTCACAAACGAAGAGATCAACATAATGAATTTTAATCTCTAAAAGGCTCAAATCTCACGGCTTTCACATCCATGCTAGTCCTAGTGAATTCTCACGTTTACCACACAAGTATTCAAAAGGAAAATTCGTACGTATATGAGTTCCCTCTCAAATCAACTCTAACTCCTACACTTACACAATTCAGACTCAGACCCAACTTCACAACTCACCAACTCATACTCACACTCAAAGATAGCAATCAACAAGCATAAGAGAATTGATAGGCATGAAATATACAGTAGCACATCAAAGCAATATCAGCTCAAGGAGCATCTCAAGGCTCAATATATAACCAAACTCAACCCAAAGAGAGGGTGTGTGCCTGTGCAATGTAACCATAAAATATATAAAAACTTCACCCCCAAACTTCGACCTTGTGAAGCGGTCTAAGTTTGGGGTGGTGGTTACCTCATCCAAATAATTCAGTTTCTCTTAACAACTTGGCACACTCCCTTGTCTCGAGTTAGTCCCTTCAATCTCCACTTCTTGGCATTCCTTCACCCTCAAGACAAGCCTACAAAATAAAACTCTCAAGTACGAGGTTAGAACTTACGATTAAAAATAACATACTAGTAACTAAAAATACTCAAAAGAAAATAAACATGGGTTGCCTCCCACTCAATGCTATTTTTAAGGTCCTCATGCCGGACTGAGCTCAAAGGAGCTTATGGGATATGATACTCAAAATTACCTCTCTTACTCTCATAAGAGTGGTGGTTGAATTCCTTTCCTTGATGCCCCTTCTCCTTCAATCCCCTCTTCTCCACCTCAAGTGGTGGGGGTTTCCACTTCTTCTCACATTTATCTGGAGGAGTCTTACTAAGCAATTTCTTGAGTTTGGACCTTTTCTTCTCAACTCCTCTTTTCTCTTCTCCTTTGGCCACATTTACCCTTTTCAATTCCGAACTCTCTTCCTCCATAGGGTACATCATGGCCTCGTATAGGGAAATCTTCACCTCTTGATCATCAACTTTCAACGTGATCTTCCCATTTGCCACATCTAACACCATCCCGGCCGTAGCTAAGAAAGGCCTTCCCAAGATCAAAGGAATACGCTCATCTTCCTCCATGTCAAGTACTACGAAATCAGCTGGAAAAATATGATCTCCAACTTTAACAAGGACGTCTTCAACCACACCTTGAGGTCTAGTAATAGACCGGTCAGCGAGTTGAAGCGTCATCATTGTCGGCTGAAGTTCTCCACCTTTCAACTTCTTAAATAACGACAGTGGCATAAGATTGATGCTTGCTCCAAGATCACATAAGACTCCCTTCTTGACTCCATTCCCGATATCACATAAGATAGTAAAACTCCCGGGATCCTTCAACTTCGGGGGAAGCGCTTTGTGCACTAATGCACTCACCTCATGGTTCAGCTGCACCAGCTTGGGCTCATCAACTCTCCTCTTCTTAGCTATTAAGTCCTTCAGGAACTTGACATAATTAGGCATCTGTTCCAAAGCATCATAAAATGGTATGTTAATATGAAACTTTTTAAAAACATCAAGAAACTTAAGTTAAACTAAATAACTTGGTTTGAATGCAACTAAGGGATTGAAAATTGTATTATACTACTCTATACAAATAATTAAGTTAAACTAAATAACTTGGTTTGAATGCAACTAAGGGATGATGATGCTCAAGATAGGAATTCCTACGTATACTAACGGAGTTGGTACAGTAACTAAAATAATCTTGATGTGCAAGTAATAATCCTAAGCATACTAAAACTAGGCAATCAACTTCCCTAATCTAGCACAAGATTGAAAGACTAAAAGCTCAAGAATTAACTCTAATACTTCGTCATATCAACCTACTTCACAACCCACTATACAAGTTATATGGATTATGCTTAATTAATGAGACCCTTATTTACCCAAGGTGATACAGTCGTCCTCCCTAGATAAACCGATAGATTATAAACCCCTTCTAAAACCCTATCGCTAAGTCTACTTGTTAATCAAAGAGTGATATGATCATCCTCTCTCAAATAATTTTCGTACTCAATTCCAAGATAATTCTAGGGTTTATTTTAAGCATTCGATTAATTAAGAGAACTAGCACTAAACATCACGAATTATCCTAATTATGTACCAATATCCTACTTCTACGAGTTCATCCTACCCCAAGCATACAAGGTTCTAGCCTAACATGGTAATTGAAAGAACGAAAACAATCACAAGAACAATAAACATTTGCATAATTGAATAATCAAAAGAATTTGAAAGCATAAACAAAAGAATGTCTAAAAATCTCAATAAATCTGGAAAAACTAGGGTTTATAAGTCTACAAGATTCAAGAAAGAAAGAATTAAACTAAAAGGTTCAAAAGAAATAATTAAACTACGAATTTGTAAGCTAAAACCTCGATTATGAAGTATAAAACTCTTCAATCCTCCTTCCCAAGCTCTCTCCTTTGAAAAACAAGTGTAAATATGTGTTGATATGTAAAAATATGCTTGGAAGGGTTATTTATAGGCAACGGGCCGTTTTGGGGTGATTTGGGCCAAATTTGCATCAAAATAGGACTCAAGCTCCACAAGGTCGACCTCCTCGAGGTCGAGTCCTCTCTTCTTTCCAGCGTAAAATAGGGACTCGAGCTGTCGAGGTCGAGTCCTTAGGACTCGACCACCCAGTGCGTTCTCGCTGCTGTACACATGTTCGTAAAATCTTCATATCTTCTCAATCGGGAGTCCTTTTTGGCCGATTCAAAGTCCTACGGACTCCTCTTTTCACCCTATATCTGAATATGAACACCAAAGAGACAAATTAATGAGTTTATAAAAATGATGCTCAAAGGACTCTAAACACTCATAAAAACACACAAAACTTAAGCAAATCGGGCTACAAAACATAACAATTTCACGCCTAATCAGGCATCGAGGCCAATCCAGCAAAAATCAAGGCCATCATCAACATGATAGAGCCGAGAACAGTCCACCAGGTGCAAGTTCTAACTGGACGACTGGCCGCTTTAAATAGATTCAACTCAAGACTAGGTGATAAAAGTAAGCCATTCTTTTCCACCATCAAAGATAAAAAAATTCTATTGGAATAGAGAGAGTCATTTAGCTTTTCTCAAGCTAAAGTAGTATCTGGCCAACCCCAAGATCTTGGCCAAACTAATTCCAGGCGAGAAGCTCTTCCTCTATCTTGCCACATTCGATAGCGCTTTGAGCGCCGTGTTGGTAAGGGCCGAGGGACAGGACCACCTACCGATATACTACGTGAGCTAAGTCTTACACAAAGTCAAGGTCAGATACTCCCCATTGGAAAAGTTAGCTTACGCTTTGGTCATGAGCATTAGAAAGTTGAGGCCATACTTCTTCGACCATCAAGTCGAAGTCTTGACGACTCTACCTCTTCGACAAGTGTTGCATCGCCAGACACCAGTGGGTGCCTAATCAAGTGGTCCTTGGAGGTCTCTCAGTACGGGGTCACCTATGCCCCGAGGACCGCGATCAAAGGCCAAGCACTTGCCGACTTCGTAGTGGAATTCACTTATCCCTCACACCCGTCCAAGGTAAACCACCTAGCTTGGAAGCTACACATGGATGGCTCCTCGACGAGCACATGTGCCGGGACAGAGATCATTTTGATGGGCCAAACAGACAGTGTTTCACCAATGCCGTCAGGTTCTCATTCCACGTCACCAACAACGAGACAATACGAGTCACTCATCGGCGGTCTCGACTTAGCCATCGCCGTCGGAGTACGAAGGATAACCATCTTCATGGACTCACTTTAGGTGGTAAATTAGTTGATAGGAGAGTACGAGGCGTGAGGCGAACAAATGATCAAGTATCCTGAGCATGTCGTCGAGTTATGCAAGAAATTCCACCAGGTCTATATTGAACAGATCCCGAGGGAACAAAATTTGTAAGCCGACGCCTTGTCCAAACTCGCCACTTCAGAAGGCGCCGCAGACCTCTCTAATATCAATTTAACCAAACTCCATGCTCCCTCCATCAACCAACAGTTAGTGGCACCAGTCGAGGACGAGGCGCCAAGTTGGATGACTACAATCCTCGCTTACTTAAAGGATGACACCTTACCAGAGGATCGGATCCAATCTCGGCAATTGGAGCAAAGGGCGACGAGGTACACGATCATCAATGGTCAGTTATATAAGAGAAGTTTCACCCTACCCCTCCTCAAATGTATCACCCCTGAACAAGAAAAGCTTATCTTCGACGCGATCCACGGTGGAGTCTGTGGAAACCACGCCGGGGGAGGGGGGGGAGGGGGAGGGGAGAGTCTCTGTACCACAAAACTTTGAGGCGGGGGTACTTATGGATCAGCATACGCCGAGATGCGACCGCATATGCCAAAATATGCCACCGGTGCCAGACAATGGCCTCGAACATCAAGGTGGCACCGGAGAACCTGGTTTCGATGTACAGCCCGTGGCCATTCACACAGTGGAGCATAGATCTCATAGGACCAATACCTACAACATTAGGAGGAAGGGGGTTCGTGGTGGACTACTTCACCAAATGGGCCGAGGCCGAGGCATTAACCACTATCGACCAAGCCCAAATCATTAAGGTTATATGGAGAAATATCATATGCCGTTTTTATCTTCCCCAAGTAATCATCTCCGATAATGGGAAGCAGTTCGATGGCCTAGAGGTGATAGAATTTTATGAAAAATGGAATATCAAGAAAAAGTTCTCCACCCCGTATCACCCACAGTCAAATGGTCAAATTGAAGCGGTAAACAATATTCTCAAGCATACGCTCAAGGTGAAATTGGACCAAGCCAAGGGCAAATGGGCCGCTGACCTCCCCGAGGTCCTTTGGTCGACAGGACGACATCCAATAACTCAATAGGCGAATCCCCTTTTACCCTCGCCTTCGGGATCGAAGCCGTCATTCAGTCCAAAATTGTGGTCCCAAGATATTGTACCTCGCAGGCCATCACAGAAGAAAATGACGAGGCCAAGAGAGCCGACCTGGACGTATTGGAGGAAATGAGACTCTCGTCCTCTCTGAAGAATGAAGACTACAAACGGAAGTCAGAGAAGTTTTTCAACTCCAAAGTGAAGGCAAGGCAATTCTCAATAGGTGACCTCATCCTAAAAAAGATACAAGCCAACTCGAAGGTCCCTCTTGGCCCAAACTGGGAAGTACCATTTCGAATTGCGAAGTTTTTAGCAAACGGAGCATACGAGCTGGAGTACCTTGACGGCGTCCCAGACCAATACCCTTGGAATGCTATCAACCTCAAGAAATACTATCAATAAACCATTTATAATTCCATTCAGAACAAAATAAAGCTCATTTTTTCCATTTCAACTCGATGAGTCCCATACAAAGTCCCTTTTCTAGGACATACCTGGACTAGGGCACAGAGCCGAGGCCGAGGTTCAGCCCTTGGCCAGAGCGAAATAAACCCCCACCTAAGTTTGGGATGTCCCTCAGGTGAGGCACAGAGTCCTGAAACGAGACCCGTACTCATCCAGGATTTAACCCCGTCCAAAGACCATAGCTTGGCGTCGAAAGACCCTCATCGAGGAACCGCCTCAGAGGGCAAAAGCCCTTGGTCAAACAAGATCTCGACCAAGGTACCTAGACTCTTTAAGAGGTCAAGCCTCCCTAGAGTATAAGACCAATTGCAAGGACATGCGTCGTGATGGCACAAAGTCCCCGAATGAGACAAGATCTCAAAGGGGCAAAACTCTCATCGAGCAAAAGTCTCCCAAGGACCATAGAGATCCGAGGTGAGCATTAACAGTGAGACCTTTTAAGGCAGTCATGTTACACCCAGACTCTTTAAGAGGCCAATTCTCCCTAAAGCACTAAGACCAATTACGCGGACATGCTTCGTAATAGCATAAAAGTCCCCGGATGAGACGAGATCTCAAAGGGGCAAAAGACTCCTAATGAGGTAAAACTCACAGGCGAATGCTAACATACAAGCTTTCTAAGACGGTATAGTTAAAGGCTTATACTAGAGCCTCATCTCGAAGTACGAGCATAGAAAGACTCGTACCTAGAGCCTCGTCTCGAAGTACGAGCATAGAAAGACTCGTACCTAGAGCCTCGTCTCGAAGTACAAGCATAGAAAGACTCGTACCTAGAGCCTCGTCTCGAAGTATGAGCACAGAAAGACTCGTACCTAGAGCCTCGTCTCGAAGTACAAGCACAGAAAGACTCGTACCTAGAGCCTCATCTTGAAGTACGAGCACAGAAAGACTCGTACCTAAAGCCTCGTCTCGAAGTACGAGCATATAAATATTCATACCTAGAACCTTATCTCGAAGTACGAGCAATTAAAGACTCGTTCCTAAGAGACTCGCCTCGTAATACTAGCACAAGCCTCACCAAGAATAAAGACGGGGTCTGGCCCCGCCTAAAAGTCAAGACTTTCGACCAGGCAAGACCTCGGGGGCAACCAGCCGGATTAGACTTATTCCTTTAAACGGTTGTTCTTTTAAATGGAGTTATTTATTTGAATCAAGGCGAAGTTATATTTTTTACGAAATCAAGAAAGCAAAGAAAAGATACGAAATCAATGACGAAAGGAAAAGAGAATAAATTTATTGATAGTAATGGAATCGGTACATGAGGAGGCCCCAAGGGCAACTACATCATCAAAAAAAGAAATAAAACTCTATGTGTCCTACTCGACGGCAGGGGTATCTCCGAATCCAGCAGGACCAGTCTCATTCCCGACCAGGGTAGTCTAAGCATTGGCTGAGACATCCTCTTTCTTGGTCGGGGTAGTCTCATCGGCAGGGGCGACTTCATCTTCTTCTTCGCACTCATCCTCGGGAGATTCTGGGGGACCCTCACCAGGCATCAGTAACCGGCTGCGATCCGGCCACCAAGACAATCAACCCCAAACTTAGTCTCGAGATCCTTAACCCCAACATAGAAGGCTGGCTCGAGAGGATGGCCGAGGACGAACTCCCGAAGGAACTTCTCCTGTGCAGCCTTAGGATCCTCGGCCTTCTTATCTACCTTGAGGGAATTAGAGATAGCAAAGTAATAGGCCTAATTCGAGAGCTGCCGGGTATCCTTGGTTGGCTCGTAGACGGGGGGAGCGTCGAGGATATCAACCCTGTGCTGCAACTCTCTGAGGACCACGTCGGCCTCTTTGAGCTGATTGTCTCTCCTCTGTACCCTCCTTCGAGCTCCACGATCCTGGCCTCAAGAGACCTCCTTAGAGTGGCAACGGCCTCGGCCTCCTGGCCAAGATAAATGAGTTGTTCCATGCTCTACACCGAGCGGGCCTCGGCCTCCATCTTCAGAAGCTCCGCCTCGAGAAGCAAAGCTTTCATCACTCGACCTCGGCCAAGGCAGGCTGAGTTTTAACTTTCTCTGTACTCAGCTCATCACGGGCATCTTTCAAGTCCTGTATCTTGGCATTCAGAATGTTCAGCAAGACCGACTTCTCCCTCTCCTCGGCATTCCGCTGGGCAAACACCTTCGACAGGCACGATGCGCTCTTGAGCAAGAAGGACTGGGACATGAATAGATTCCCATCCATGCAATTCTTGGTCACCGCCTCCTCGGCAACCAAAGTCCAGGCCCGGGGCACATCCCGGATGGTGCATTGAAAGTGCGCAACCAATTCTTCCATATTTGTTGCCCACCGGGAGGAGAGGAAGTCAACCACCTGCTGGGACGGCAGGGGATCCTCGAAGAGCCTGCGAAACAAACACACAGGATATAAGTTTTTCTTACAAAAGTCTTAACCCTAAGAGAGGCAAATGAAAAGACTCACAAAGGGAGGTCTTGGACCCATTTTGGATCTCATCCCAAGAAGGATCCATCATCTGGATCCATTTCCTTCAAAGGAGGGATCTGAGTGTCCTCCATCATCTGGATCCAATTCGAGCTCGGCCCGAGCACGCTTCTTCCTCGGCCTCAGAGCCTCCATATGATGAGACCCATCCTGGTTCCTAGATGGAGGGGTGGAGCTCAGCGTAATCACCGGGGTCTCCTCCTCGGCGACCCCTTTTTCCTTGTCTGCGGCCACCGCCACAGTAACCTGAGGGACCGCCTCTAGAATCGACATCGGTGGCGATTTGGATTGGGGAAGAGAAAGTGAAGTTTTTTTCTTCTTCTTCTTGGCCTATTTTGTAACCATCCGTGCAAAAACGTCCGACATGTCCATGACGATCTCTTGTGGACAGGCTGGGTAAGTTGGGAAGTCGCCTATATCAAGGAAGCATGACAAACATATTAGCTAACGAGGAAACTTAATTCTTGAAAAAGACGATAATCTTAAGAATACTCACGGGTTACGATGCCGAGATGAGTGGGATGTCGGAAGAAGCGAGACTGTTGCCTTTTCTTTTCGGTGATGACCTCTTTCGGAGTTCTCTCCTCGGCCGGCAACAAATCAATTTTCTGCAGGACGAGGTTGAAATCAAAGGGGGAAGTCGTTCTTTGATATAACTTGATAGCCTGCAAAAATGAGCAAGTTAGATCAGTACTTCGGAAGAAGAAGCCAACGAAATGACTTACTGTATTTTTTCTCCTTAAAAGTAATGGGAACGTTAAGCTCGACACCCCTCTGACCGGTGCCAGTTTTCCACCTTCCCGATACCTAGAACCAATGATCAACCCGGTTGTGAACCTTGCTCGGCAGCCCTACCAAAATATGTTCATATTTCGTCTTGATATGGTAGTCTCCGTGTTTCTTTGGCTCTCGGGAGACTTGAAAGAGATAATTCATCTCTCTTCAGCGTCGGCATGCGGTGGAGACGGTGGAGGCCAAACAGGATGTAGCAGCCCACTAAGGACCTCCATGAGTTCGGACTCAAATGGAGGGGGGCCAACTCCCAGGCATTGAGCAGATGTGTGACGACGGGGTGAAGAGGTAAGCAAAGGCCGACATCCATGATGTCATACGATATTGCCACCATCCCGTTGGAGGGGCGGAGTCGGCTCTCTTGTGCTCGGTAGGTTGGTAGAAGTGTAAATACCCCTAAAAATCTCAGGGTCCGAATGCAATATACCAAAGACGTGACCTTTCGCACAAAATGGTGCCGCCCACTCGCACGAGTGAGCCCCAGTCGCAACTCTTCACTTACGCAAGTTAGACGCACTCATTCCACTTTCCCATACACATAATAGTTGCACCTCGAGAGACGAGAGGACACCAAGATTCACGGGGAAACTAAGTCAGCTAAACGTTCCAAACACCAAAGGGTCTCATCTTGGCCCCAGCATAAATCACCTAAACAGGGATTTACCGAATCCCGCATCATTCCAACATAACACAAGATCTGGGGACAATTATCGTGGGCACTTTTATACGCCTTCAGGATGAGACGGGGAGGCTAGAGAAGCTGACGCAATATGCAAATGACCCCATCATGGCATAAGATGGACTGTCTCGATATGAAGATGACAAGGTACCAGATAGTCAAAATGCATATGAGAGAAGAGGCGAGCAACTGGTGCCGACCAACTGAAATCAGCCACAGCCATACGAGGAGGTAAAAGCTGACAGTAACGAGGCATGGAAAAGATCCGTACGCCCGACAAAGGGCAATGTCATACGCCGTCAGAGACAACCATGCCTAAAAAGGACAAAGAATAGTGTATCTTCACCTACCCCAAAGGAGCAGGTCAAGTTTAAGGAAATAATCCAATCTGTGGGAGGGGCAAGGACATGCACTTTACATGTGTCCACCTCCCATAGGGTCGAGGCCATAACCTCGTCAGGTCTGGGCCCAAACTCGAAACTAGGGCCAACCCAAGCATTTGATGTTGGGCTGACAAAATAGTCTTAGGAAAGTCCAAGGGTATACTCTTGGGCTATAAATATGTGCTCATTAACATTATTTAAGGGATCCAACAAATTCAAGCCCAAGTCTTCACAAAGACTTGGCAAATCTCTGTCCATTTATTGCTTACTATTCTTCCTTTATTCCAGTAAGGCCTTAAGCAATTAAGACCCAATCATCACACATTTATTAAGTTAGTTGCTCTACCAAAGCCACATTAATCGTATAAAGATATATTTTCCGAGTAACAACATCTACAGCCGTGCAAAGACCATCTCCAGCTCCTTCTATTCAAACATATTCCTAGCTGTTACACCTGGTGCCACCTGACAAAATGAGGAGTGGCCACAATGGTCGAGAGATCCAACTAAGCAGTGACCCTACTCGCCACCATTGGGTAGCGCTGGTTTATGACCGATGAGCGGGCACCGTGGAGAAGCCAGATGCAGCGGGTTTCAGGTTCGACACTTGGAATGGATCTTGAAGCAGAAATCATCGCCCAGTGGGTTACGAGTTGCGGGGATCCTTCTCAAGAGAGCATTCTTCCCTAAATTATGAGCTCAGTGTGTCATGATCATCTCCTTCGCGCAGGTCGCTCTCCAGCTCGGTCCCAGGCATCGAGTGAAGTCAACAACCAGGCTAGTGTCGTCCCATGACAGGGGCAGACTGACACTGATAGGAGGGGTCAAGTCCCCCAAAGTCAACAGAGACACGTGGCAATCAGCCATTCGCCCATAGGTGGGGTCATAACCAATCATGAGAGACTAGCTAGGCCCAGGCGGGGCCCACATGTAGGCCGCGTCCAGTGTTATCACCTTTTTGTAAACTATAAATAGAGCCTTTATGCTCATTTGTAACACCTAAATTTAATTAGAAAAAACTCCCATAGAGAGCATTAAACGCTTTGCATCTATTGCTTCTGTTATTAGCAATTTTAATCATTCAAACTACCCTACCCGGTTAGGAGTTTTCACAAAACCCTCTCCGATTTCCACTATCAACACTAGCATAACAAGTAATACATAGCAAGGTACAAGAAAATTCACTACAAGAAATAATTTTAAGAAATAATATGTTATATTGAGTGGGTCTTATGTAAAAAAAATTCATAATGAGGATTGCCTTAAAATTTCTTATTATTTAGGCATCTAAATTTGGATCTACAAAGAATTTACCTACAAAATTTTCGCAGGTAAATTTTTGTACGCAAATTGCTTGTACTTAATTAATTACCTAGGAATTTCATTTTGTAGGTAAATTGATTGTTGGTTGAGGAATGAAGATGTTTGTATGAATAAAATTTTGTAGGCAAGTCAAAAAATTTTGTGGGAAGACTTTTAAGCTATGTTTGTTTTGGGATTAACCTGTATGGAATTAAAACTTTCCGACTCCAGCCCCATTCTAGTTAGAAATTTAAATTGAAAATATCACAATATGTCACATTCAAGTTTTTATTTGGAAAATATCACCTTTTATTTTGTGAAAATGCAATGCGCTACCCTTGTGCGACACCCTGTGTGACCCCTGCGTAGCCTTTGTTAGACCTTTTCAGTTACATTTTTATTAAAAAAATGTTGGTGTGACATTTTTCCAAATGAAATCTTGTAAGTGGCATATTGCCATATTTCCCGTTTAAATTCCAGTTTCCAAATTGCAAACTCAATACACACATAATATTCTATTTTCCCTCACTCAATCATTACTCATATCATTATTTTTCTCTCACTCATTCATTCTCTTTCATATTTTACTCTTACTGCTGGGACAATGTCAGTTATAAATTAGATCCCAAAACCCTGAAAAAATGAATTTGCCTAAGTATCGAATAGTGAGGATCAGTCTTAATATGCTAGAATTATTTTATCTTTACAGGTACTCAGTTGAGGGGGAACTCACTGAAGACAATCAAGACAACGACCCTGAAGACACAGAGCACTATCACTGAATTATAGTTAACTTTTCTAAGTTAGTTAACTATGAGTCAGGATGAAGAGCCTGATTCTGAGATCATGACTGACTGAATAGGACCTGAAGGAGTCGGGCTACTTCAATCTTTTGGGAAGCCTTGGAGTATGAGCCAAGCATGGACAAAATAAATGTCAGGATACGACAAACTGGATCATGTACTTCAAGTAGATGAAGATAAAACTAAACTCTGAAAAGATAAGACTGAACTGAAGAATGAGTTCTAACATTCTCACCTACCTGAAGACGTGAACCAATTAGAGACCGACAACGCACTTACAGTCCTGACACTGAACCTGGCAGTTCATGCAGTTTTCAATGGACATACATTTAATGTCCATACCTCAAAATCTCAAATCTTGCAAATGACAACATGCAGTACAGAAGATGGTCGTTGAACCCCCTACAAACGGCATTTAGGAAGCTATCTCCTCCAATAGATAATTTTCCAAATCGTCTATGAATACGGAAGACCTTGCCTCAATTAAGGTTATCGGAAATTTTGAAGCCAATAAATTACTCAGATTCTCAAGTATTCTAGTATTCAAGAAGCATCCAAAAAAACCTTAAATTTCTCAAATGTTAGTTAGAGTCATTATATATTTGTGAGCTTATCATATATATCCTAAACATAGAAATGATAATCCATCCTTAGATTAGATTCGTCTTGTAAGGATTATCACACATAGTTGGAAACCTGAATACGAAACCAAACCCTAGAGCCAGTCAGTGATAGGTTGTTTGGTGAATTTGGTTAGAGAGGACTAGAACTCAGTGTAATTCTAGGGATTATCATCCTACGAGAGGAGAATGATCATTGTGCACCTTGGCACGTTAAAAACAAGTCAATCCTTGTTAAGGGATTCTCCTATTTAATCAGGATCGTGGACATAGGAGCTTGAGTCTCTGAACCACGTTAAACTCTGTGTTCTTATTGCTTTGCTTACTATTCTTATCCTCCATATTCATACCAGCATTGCATACTTTATCAGACTTGAAACAATCTACCTGACTGCATAACTCAGTGCACAGTCTAACCACAACTTTGAAAAGTAATTGAGTAAATCGGTTTTCTGTAATCTAAAACAAGTCTAAAACATCATGGCTCACACTTCTGCACTCGGGCTTAATTAGATAGCTGCCCAACTGATAAGCTTCAGAGCTGTCAGTAGGTGTGTTATCTAACCATAGCCTTACTGAGCACTCGACACTAACCCTATCTGAACATTGTTTATAAGTCTCTAATAGACTGGCATTCAGTGTTACCCTTAATATAGCTGAATCAATGTCAATAAGATCTTGCTTTCGAAAATGATTTGACATACGTGTATTCCCCCCCCATACACGTATTATATACTTATACGAGACCAGCAAGTGTATCATATTTGTGGTTCATTAGACCACTGACTTTGTATACTAATAGTTTAAGAGGAGAAATTGTTATTGGTTATCTGAATAGATCTAAGATTTTCTAAAAACTCTTGCATCATGACTTCACGTAGACTTAGAGATTCACTTCCTGAATTCTCTGTCGCTAATTATGATTTTTGGAAGTTCAGGTTACTTGCACATCTCAATGCCATTCATGACCAGATGCATGTTGTCATTAAGAGTGGTCCAATCAGTGTAACTGTGCCAAACACTAGAGGCTTAGGATATCCAGACGTGCCCATTGGAGATCCTGTACCAAAGCCTAGAGATGATCTCAATGTTGATTAAATCAAGCAGATTGGACTGGACAATGTGGCTAGGAACATTATTCTACACACAGTGCCCTTTGAGGAGTCGGCGAGGCTGATGCATTTAAAGACTGCAAAGGAGATGTGGGATAAGTTGACCATGATGTGCAAGGGATTTTTGAGAAGATCAAAGAGAACAAAAGGAAAGATACCTTCTCCATTGACAGGGTACTTCAACTTTTGCACATGGATTTGTTTAGTCCTGTAACACCTATAAGTATTAATGAAAGAAAATATACCCTTGTGGTCATTGACGATTATTCTAGGTATACTTGGGTCGTTTTCTTGTTGAATAAAAAGGAAACACATGTGAAGCTTCTAGAGTTTCTCAGGAGACTCAGCAATGAGCAGGATCAGTAAAGATCATATTTGACAAGGGAACTGAATTTATAAACTCATATATTTCTTACCTCTGTGATAAACTTGGTATTGCTCATGAGACTTCTGCAGTTAGAACCACACAATAGAGGTTTCACTAAGATGAGAAACATGACACTGAAGCAAGCTGCCAGGACCATGTTTGCAGAGCCTGTTGAAACTAAAATTGTTGGTAGTTTAGGGCCAACTCCAGCTAAAAGATCATAATTGGAAGATCATCCAAGTGATCAAATTATTGGGAATGCAAGTGAGGGAGTCAAAACCAGGAGGTTCCATGGTGATAACGCTCTATTTTATTGCTTCCTCTCAGATCAGGAGCCACATAATATTGAAGAAGCTCTCACTGACTTGAATTGGATTGTTTCCATGCAAGAGAAGTTGAACCAGTTCACAAGAAATCAGGTTTGGGAACTGGTAGATAGACCTAGGCACTAAGGAGTTATAGGTACCAAGTGGGTCTTCAAGAACAAGAAGGATGAGAATGGAGTTGTAGCGAGGAACAAGGCCAGGCTGGTTGCTAAAGGATATTGTCAGTCTGAAGGAATAGACTATGATGAGACCTTTGCTCTAGTAGCAAGATTGGAAGCAATACGTTGTTCCTTGCATATGCAACTTACAAGAAGTTAAGGTGTATCAAATGGACATGAAGATTGCTTTCTAGAATGGGATACTGAATGAGGAAGCCTATGTGGAACAACCTCCAGGATTTGAGGTTGGAGACAAAGTATATAACCTGAAGAAAACACTGTATGGACTTAAGCAAGCTCTAGAGCTTAGTATAATACACTCTCCCAATTTCTGATAAACCATGGATCCAGGAAAGAAACTGTGGGTAGGATACTATTCAGGATCACTGAAGGTGATGACATTCTCTTGGTCCAAAATTATGTTGATGACATAATATTTGGATCACCAAATCATAAGCTCTGTGAGAAATTCTCTAAGTTGATGACTGGTAAATTTGAGATGTCTATGATGGGAAAAATGAACTTCTTCTTAGGATTTCAAATCAAACAAACGGAGCAAGGGACTTTCATTAATCAGGCCAAGTATACAAGAGACTTAATTCAGAAGTTTGGAGTTCAGAATTGCAATTCAGCCAGGATCCTAATGAACACAATTGGAAGATGGATCCTAACACTGATGGGGTTTCTGTGAATCAAATGGGGTACAGGGGACTAATAGGATCATTGTTATATCTAAATGCAAGTTGGTTTGCAATAACTTTTGCAGTTGGTGTATGTGTTAGGTATCAGTCTAACCCCAAGAAAAGCCATCTTGAGGCAGCTAAGAGAATACTGAAATACTTGAAGAGAACTGTCAATTTAGGACTTTGGTATCCCTCAGATAATAACCTAGAACGGATAGGGTATTCAGATGCGGATTATGGAGTGTTGGTCCCGGTACAAGACTGAGGAATACGTGTATGAGGGGGGGGGGGAGGAATACACGTATACCAATTTTTCAACCTTAAAACTGACTGAGTCCCCTTTGCTCAGAGTGGTAAAGAACTAGGAGCTGATAACACACCTACTGACTACACTTGGTGCGGGTCAGTTGGCTAACTATCAGTTCAAGTTCAGTGCGGAAATGTTTGAGCCCTGAAAGTTTAAAGTCTTGTTTAGTTTGCTTTCTGAAAAACTTGTTTTACTCAAATCTGAAGAGTGTTTAGTAGGGCAGTGCTCTTTTGAAGATCAGCCTGATTGATTCAGGCCTGATAAACTTGAATGCAATGAATAAACAAGTAATATAGCAAGTATGCACAATATCAAAGCAGTAAGAACACAGGAAGTTTAACGTGGTTCAGAGTCTCAAGCTCCTACGTCCACGGCCTGACTTAACAGGAAATCCACTCAAGGGATTCTTGTTTTTAACGTGCCAAGGTGCACCAAGACCAGCTAACCTCACTGATCTATACAACTCCACTTACTAACACTCTAACTGACTTACTCCCAACAAGCCTATCTTAGGGTTTTGGTTTCAGTTTGGATTCCAACTAAGTTGAGATTAACCTTACAAGGCAAAGCTATGCTAAGGATTGAATAATCTCTCTAAGCTTGAGATAATTCTAGTTAGCTCTTGGAATACAGAATAACTCTCAACTGCTAAGAAACACTTGGGAAATTTAGAAGGTTTCGAGTGCTTCTCTTAAAGGTTGAATGCTTTGAATGCTTGAGAGTTTGAGTAATTTCTGGCTTGGAAATTTCCCGTAACCTTGAATGGGTTCAAGGCCTTCTGTATTTATAGGTGATTTGAATAACTATCCGTTGGAGAGATAGCCTTCTAGTCATCTATGTAGAGTGGCTTCAAACGGACATATCTTCATGCAGCAGCCGTCCTTTGCATGGATTTGGTATTTGCATTAAATGCACATTAAATGCTTGCCCGTTGAATATGCAGTCTGAATTCAGTCTTCATGTCAGGTTCCGTACGTGCGTGTCCTTCTCGGATTGGTCCACGTCATCAGGTTGGTGAGAATGTCAGAACTTATTCCTGAGCTTCAGGCTTGTCTTATTAAGTTCATTTTGTCTTGAGCCCACCAGTCTTGTCCTGACGTTGAAAGTCCTTTTGCATTGCTTGGCTCTACTCCAAGTCTTCCCATTAACTCAGTGACATCCCGTTCCCTTCAGGACTGAGTTAGTAATGACCTCAGGGTCATACTCTTCATCACTGACACTTACTCAGCCAGCTTAGAAGACTGCCATAAGTTCAGGATGGTGCTCTTCGTCTTCAGGCTCTGAGTCTTGATTGTCTCCAGTGAGTTCTCCTCTCACTGAGTACCTGTGAAGTGTAAAATGACTAAGTACTAATCCTAACCAAGACTAGCCTGACAAAGACAGATTAAGGCAATCATCTTTTCAGGGGCTTTGGGATCTTAATCAAAACTGACAGTGTCCCAACATGGAGGTTGTAGGATTGATAGGAAATCAACCTCAGGGACATGTCAGTTTTTAGATAGTAAACTGATCTCTTGGTTTTTAAAGATGTAGAATTCGATTGCAACATCCACTACTGAGGCTGAGTATATGGCTGCTGGTAGTTATTGTGCTCAGATTTAATGGTTGAGGCAACAATTGAGAGACTACCACATGTTTGCAAATGAATTCCCAATTTATTTTGACAACAACAGTGTTATAGCCATCACTCTGAATCCAGTATTGCACATAAGGTGTAAGCATGTGGATATTAGATATCATTTTATAAGAGATCATATGGAGAAGAAGGACATCAGGATGGAAAAGATTCACACTGATACGCAACTGTTTGGGTTATACGTGAAAGTATGCTTTTACTATGTATAACATCATGCATTAAACACTTATTTATGAGAATAAATATTGTTGGGACATTGTCAGTTTTGATTAAGATCCCAAAGCCCCTGAAAAGATGTTTGCATTTGTTCTATCAGGCTAGTCTTGGTTAGGTTTTGTGCTTAGTCATTTTACTTTTCACAGGTACTCAGTAAGAGGAGCACTTACTGATGACAATCAAGATTCAGAGCCTGAAGACGTTTTACCATCCTGAACTTATGGCAGTCTCCTAAGCTGGCTGAGTAAGTCTCAGTGATGAAGAGTATGACCCTGAGGTCAGTACTACTCAGTCCTGAAGGGAACAGGATGAAACTGAGTTATTGGGAAGACTTGGAGTAGAGCCAAGCAATGCAAAAAGAATGTCAGCGTCAGGACAAGACCGGTGAGCTCAAGACAAAATGAACTTAATAAGACAAGCCTGAAGCTCAGGAATAAGTTCTGACATTCTCACCAACCTGATGACGTGGACCAATCCGAGAAGGACACGCACATAAGGAACCTGACAAGAAGACTGAATTCAGACTGCATATTCAACGGGCAAGCATTTAATGTGCATTTAATGCATCTACCAAATCCATGCAAGGACGGCTGCTGCATGAAGATATGTCCGTTTGAAGCCACTCTACATAGTTGACAAGAAAGGCTATCTCTCCAACGGATAGTTTTTCAAATCATCTATAAATACAGAAGACCTTGAACCCATTCAAAGTTACGGGAAATTTCCAAGCCAGAAATTACTCAAGCTCTCAAGCACTCAAAGCATTCAGCCTTAGAAGAAGCACTCGAAACCATCTAAATTTCCCAAGTGTTTCTTAGTTACTGAGAGTTATTCTGTATTCCAAGAGCGAACTAGCATTATCTTAAGCTTAGAGAGATTATCCAATCCTTAGCATAGCTTTGCCTTGTAAGGATAATCTCACCCAAGTTGGAATCCAAACTGAAACCAAAACCCTAAGTTAGGTTTGTTGGGAGTAAGTCAGTTAGTGTGTTAGTAAGGAAGTTTGTATAGATCAGTGAGGTTAGCTGGTCTTGGTGCACCTTGGCACGTTAAAAACAAGAATCCCTTGAGTGGATTTCCTGTTGAATCAGGCCGTGGACGTAGGAGCTTTAGTCTCTGAACCACGTTAATCTTGCTGTGTTCTTATTGCTTTGATATTGTGCATACCTGCCATATTACATATTCATTTATAAGCATTGTGTTTATCAGGTCAGAATCAATCTGCCTGATCCTCTAAAAGAGCACTGCCCTTACTAAACATCTTTTAGAATTGAGTAAAACGAGTTTTCAGAAAGCAAACTAGACAAGACTTTAAACTATCAGGGCTCAAACATTTCCGCACTGAACTTGAACTGATAGTTAGCCAACTGACCCGCACCAAGTGTAGTCAGTAGGTGTGTTATCAGCTCCTAGTTCTTTACCACTCTGAGTAAAGGGGACTCAGTCAGTTTTTAAGTTTGAAAAATTGGTATACGTGTATTCCCCCCCCCCCATACACGTATTCCTCAGTCTTGTACCGGGACCAACAAGTGGTATCAGAGCAGTGGTTCAAAAGACCACTGACTTTGAATACTAATAGTTTCAGAGGAGAAACTGTTGGTGGTCACTGAACAGATCTGAGTTTGCTTTTCATAAAACTTGCATCATCATGACTTCGAGGAGACTTGAAGCTTCGTTACCTGAATTCTCAGTGTCTAACTTTGTCTATTGGAAGTTAAGATTAGAAGCACATCTAGATGCCATCCATGACCAGATG
This sequence comes from Ballota nigra, assembly GCA_947034835.1. Classification (NCBI taxonomy): domain Eukaryota; kingdom Viridiplantae; phylum Streptophyta; class Magnoliopsida; order Lamiales; family Lamiaceae; genus Ballota; species Ballota nigra. The sequence continues at coordinate 32,789,888 of OX344729.1, read as the reverse complement.
CCGCGTGTTCTCAGAGAGGGACCGATCAAGATCACTATCCCAAACGTCAGAGGACTGGGATATGAGCATCTTGAGATTGGCGTGCAGGTTCCTAAAGAAAGGAAAGACATGACCAACGATGAGATCAAGATGGTGGGACTGGACAATGTTGCCAGAAACATCATTTTACATACGGTGCCCTTCGAGGAGTCAGCAAGGCTGATGAATTTAAAGACGATAAAGGAGGTTTGGGATGAGCTGACCAGGATGTGCGAGGGGTCAGAGAAGATAAAGGAAAACAAGAGAAACATTGCCATTCAGAAGTTCGAAGCGTTCGAGATCCTGCCTGATGAGACTATCGATCAGATGGAGTCAAGATTCATCAAGTTGATGAATGAGTTGGTGATGCTGGATAAGGATGTTCCAAAGAGAGATGTTTCTTCAAAGATCCTGAATGCCCTCCCTGAGAGATGGGATAACAGTGTAATTATGCTTAAAAATACTCAGGATATGAGCAACATAACTTCTGCTTTACTTTTTTCAGAGCTAAAGGCACTGGAATTTGATCTTAACAAAAGAAAGAAGAAAGTTCAGCCAGAAGAGGAAGAAAAGGAGAAAACTCCTGAGAAAAGTGTGGCGTTCAAGGCCAGATCTGAACCGGCCGAGTCTTCATCAAAATCACTGATGGAGATGAGCAAAGAAGAGCTCGCTGAAGAGTACAGCCTGATGGCCAGACGCTTTGATAAGCTTCATTCCAGGTTTGGTCGTTATAAGAAATTTTATCAGGACTCACGTGACAGGAAACCTGAAGGAACCCACCAAAGCTCGAGAAGATATGAGGAAAGGAGAAACACTGACCAGAGGAGAGATCGTGGGAATGAAAGAAGATATTCAGATCCAAAGCCCGCTCGAAGAGATGAATAGAGACGTACTCATGATGACAAGCACTCAGGGAGGACGGAAAGCTCATCAAGACAGAGGGAACCTGACTCAAGGAGGAACCCTGAACCAAGGAGAGAAAGAGGAGATGAGCAACCAACATGTTACAACTGTTACCAGAGCGGACACTATCAGTATGATTGTCCGAAGCTGAGTGCTAGGGAAAGAGAAGACAGGAGGGCCAAGAGAGACCAGAGGCTTGCTGACCGGAGAGCCATGCTCGCTGAGGATGCAACTGACTCTGATGGTCTTGAGGAGAGGTCGCCTGAACTCTTTTCTGATGATGAGTACGATGATGTCTGCCTTATGGCAAGGGAGGAACCTGAGGTAACATCTAACTCTGTATGCGGTTCTTACACTGGTCAAAATCCTGAGCTAAGCTCAGAGTCAGTTAGAGAAATGAACCTTCAGATCTATCTGGATCAATTGATGGTTGATTTCTCCAGACTGCAGGAAACTAATGTCTTCTTGGTAGAGGAGAACAAGAAATTGAGTACTGAGGTTCAAAACCTGAATGAACAACTCACTCAGTTTGATCTTAAAGAATCAGCTCAAATTGTGAGACTAACTCAGGAGATTGATTTAATCAATGCTGAACGTCTACCAAGAGAGAAGATTCTGAAGGAATTGGCTGAGGAAGAGCTGGCCAGGAAGGAAGAACTGAAAGTACTTAAGAGTAAGTTTGATGGCCTCTTTACCAGATATGAAATCCTGAAAAAGAGTGAGGACTCTCTCAAGAAAAAGGTTGCAGCAATGAATAAATCCTCAGTGGCTAGAGAGGAAATAAATAGCAGCCAGATGCTTGGGAATGAGAAAAAGGAACTTGGATATGTTCCTAAGAAATCCTCACAAGGTCAGTCTCATGTTGCTTCAGGGAGCAACACTGAGAGGGTGTTTGTTCAGGCAGGCCAGAGTGCACCCAAGGTTGTACTCCAGGCCCGTCAAACTGATAAGGGCAAGGAAACTGTTGACACAGTCAGGGTTGCCCCCAAGGTAGCTAAGCCAAAACCCAAGGGAAAGGCAAAGCAACAGAGGGAGGTCCCTGAGAGCTCAGGTCAGGGAAAACCTCAGCGAAAGCAGAGGAAGACTCAACAGGGAAGGCCAAACATGATGACACCCCCGTGGTTTTGGCATCCTGAGGTCTTTAACTGTTTTCCATTCCCTCACTTGCCTAGGGGGAATAGAACACAGGGCCCCTATCAAGAACAAGGCCCAAGACCTGCTGCACCCAGACCTAGGAAGAACAGGAGGCCAGCCCAAAAGGCACCCACTCAGGCTCCTGTGAAGCCTAAGTCTAGCACTTATACACCATCTTCCTCTCAGGCAAAGAAGAAGAAAGTTGTGTATGTTGATGTTTCAGACAGACAGATTTACCACTCTGAGGCAATCAGGGTTGTTAAGCAAGTCTGGATCCCGAAGGGTACAACTGACACGATAGCACCCAACACCCAATGGGTACCTAAAGCCTGATTTGATTGAGAACGGCTGTGGATCACAACAAGAGGAGAGAAGACTCAATCAAAGTTGTTTGGTACCTAGACAGTGGTTGCTCAAGGCACATGACTGGAATGAAGAGTCTTCTCCAAGAATATCAAGCCAAAGATGGTCCACAGGTAACCTTTGGTGATAACTCAAAAGGTGTTACTAAAGGTTTTGGTGTTTTGATAATATGTACAGTCAGAGTGGAGAATGTGTCCTTTGTGGAAGGACTGAAGCATAACCTGTTTTCAGTAAGTCAATTCTGTGACAAAGGTTTCAGTGTTGAGTTCTCATCGAATATATGTTCAGTCAAGGACAAATCAACACAAGTGCTTCTATTAGGTATCAGGAAAGGTAACGTTTATCTCGCTGATTGGAGCAGCACTATTCCTAATGCCTGTTTTGTTGCTAAAAGCTCTCTAGAGCTCAGTTGGTTATGGCATAAAAGATTAAGCCACCTGAACTTCAAGATTCTTAACAAAATTTCTAGACAGTCACTTGTTGAAGGTCTACCTAATGAAGTTTTTAGCAAAGATCATGTGTGCAAAGCCTGTCAGGAAGGGAAGCAGGTCAGAGCGTCATTCAAAGAGAAAGCTTCTCATTCCACTGACAGGATACTTCAGCTCTTGCACATGGATTTATTTGGTCCCATAACACCTGTGAGTATGAATGGTAGAAAATATACCCTTGTGGTTATTGATGATTATTCTAGATATACTTGGGTTATTTTCTTGTTGAATAAGAAGGAAACACAGGTGAAGCTTCCAGAGTTGCTCAGAAGACTCAGCAATGAGAAAAATCAGTCCATTACTAAGATCAGATCTGACAAGGGAACTGAATTAATAAATTCATATATTTCTGACTTTTGTAATGAACTTGGTATAGCTCATGAGACTTCTGCAACTAGAACTCCACAACAGAATGGTGTTGCTGAAAGAAGGAACAGGACACTGAAGGAAGCTGCAAGGACCATGCTGGCTGAGTCAGGATTGCCCAAGAAATTCTGGGCTGAGGCAATCAACACTGCATGCTACACTCAGAACAGATCCATGCTGAACAAACAACATGCACAGACCCCATATGAGACATGGAACAAAAGGAAACCTCGTATTTCTTTTTTCCATGTATTTGGTTGTAAGTGCTTCATTCTCAACAATGGGAAGACCCAATTGAAAGCCTTTGATAGCAAATCTGATGAAGGAATATTCTTAGGATACTCTGAAGTCAGTAAAGCCTTCAGGGTTTACAATTGCAGGACCCTTGTTGTGGAATAATCACCTCATGTTGTTTTTGATGAATCTGCTAATGAGTCTAGGGTAAAAGTGTTGAATCCTGACACTGAGGAGGTCACAAGGAGTGTGACAAGGCTGAGCTTGAAGAATCAACCTGATCCTAGGGTCAAAACTGTGCCAATTCCTAGATGGGATGATGATGACGATCAGGATGATGAGTCAAGTGCCACTCCTAAACCCAGCACTTCAGGGACTGTTGAGCCTCAGACAGTGGAACAGGCTCAACCTGAGGTAAGTACCGTCTATGAAGATGTTGTCGCAGCTGAGACGGTTCCTGAGTCACCTCATCAAGGGGGAATCAATGTCCCTGACATTGAGCTTGTTAATCCCTTTGGTATAGACTCAGGATCATCCCCTTCTGTTCAATTTCCTGAATTTTATGAGCCTGTAGACACTAACATTGCAGGTACTTCAGGAACAACTCCTGGCAAAAGAACATGGTTAGAGGATCATCCCATTGATCAAATCATTGGTGATCCAACTGAGGGAGTCAGGACCAGACGGTTCCATGGTGAGAGTGCATTGTTCTGTTGCTTTCTCTCTGAGCAAGAGCCTCAGAACATTGAAGAAGCTCTCACTGACTCGAACTGGATCATTGCCATGCAAGAGGAGTTGAATCAGTTCACAAGGAATCAGGTTTGGGAACTGGTAGATAGACCTAGGCATCAAGGTGTAATTGGTACCAAGTGGGTCTACAAGAACAAGAAGGATGAAAATGGTGTTGTGGTAAGGAACAAGGCTAGACTGGTTGCAAAAGGGTATTGTCAATCTGAGGGAATAGACTATGATGAGACTTTTGCTCCAGTGGCTAGGTTGGAAGCTATCAGGTTGTTCCTTGCATATGCAACATATAAGAAGTTCAAGGTGTATCAAATGGATGTCAAGAGTGCCTTCCTGAATGGTGTACTCAATGAAGAGGTATATGTTGAACAACCTCCCGGGTTTGAGGTTGGAGATAGAGTATACCATTTGAAGAAAGCACTCTATGGACTTAAGCAAGCACCAAGAGCTTGGTATGATACCCTCTCTCAATTCCTGACAGACCATGGGTTCAAGAAGGGAACTGTGGATAGGACATTGTTCAGGATCACTGAAGGTGATGATATTCTCTTGGTCCAGATTTATGTGGATGACATAATATTTGGATCACCAAATCATCAGCTATGTGAGAAATTCTCTAAGTTGATAACTGGTAAATTTGAGATGTCAATGATGGGAGAGATGAACTTCTTCTTAGGATTACAGGTCAAGCAGACTGATCAAGGTATATTCATAAATCAGGCCAAGTATACAAGAGACTTGATTCAAAAGTTTGGTGTTCAGAACAGCAATCCAGCCAGGATCCCTATGAACACAAATTGGAAGATGGATCCTGACACTGAAGGGACTTCAGTAAATCAGACTGAGTATCGAGGGCTGATAGGTTCTTTGTTGTACCTGACTGCAAGTAGGCCTGACATTACGTTTGCAGCTGGTGTGTGTGCTAGGTATCAGTCTAATCCCAAGAAAAGTCATTTGGAGGCTGCTAAGAGGATACTTAAGTATTTGAAAAGGACAGTCAATATGGGACTATGGTATCCTTCAGATGACAACTTAGAACTGACAGGTTATTCAGATGCAGATTATGGAGGTTGTATGATTGATAGGAAATCAACCTCAGGGACATGTCAGTTTTTGGGAAGCAAGTTGATCTCGTGGTTTAGTAAGAAGCAGAATTCAGTGGCTACATCCACAACTGAGGCTGAGTATATGGCTGCAGGTAGTTGTTGTGCTCAGATTTTATTGTTGAGGCAACAGCTGAGGGACTACCAAGTGTTTGCTAATGAGGTTCCAATCTATTGTGACAACAATAGTGCAATAGCAATTACTCAGAACCCAGTGCTTCACACAAGGTGCAAGCATGTGGATATTAGGCATCACTTCATTAGAGATCATTTGGAGAAGAAAGATATCAGGATGGAGAAGATTCACACTGATAGGCAAAGAGCTGACATCTTGACTAAGCCTCTGGCTGAAGCAAGGTTTATGGAACTGTCAGTGGAGTTAGGACTCTTAGATCCGGGAGAGAAGTCAGTGTAGGGTTCTAGGGGGAACTCAGGCCAGACTCGACTCAGCGAGGTATCAGGGTGCTACAATGTCTCCCTGACAGGTATTAGTTCTATCCTGACTCTTGTGAATTCCAAGCGTCTCCCAGAGTCTTTCGTCCTGAAAATCTTTATTAAATGCATTCCGTTTTCATTAAAAGCGCGCCTTTTCATATTTAAAACCATGCGCGATGGAGCATTTAATGTCGCAATTACTTTTTCATATACGTGTCCGTTTTATACGGAATATGACTGACGTGGGTAATTAATCAAAACTGAGATTAATCTTGGCCCTTCATTTCAAAACGTTTCGAATTCAGGGATTAATCTCAACCCCATGTCTGAGTATCTGACTTAATCATATCATTCAAGACTGCCATTCGAGGTTTTTACGCAAACACAAAGCACATCTGTACACTGAGTTTTCTCTTGCTCAAGCAATCTCAGTATTTTCTCAAAATCTCTTTTCAAAATCAAATGGCACATCTTGATTCCAACTGGACAACCGACAAGATCGAGGATGTTGTTAACAACAAACTCGTGCACATGGAGCAAGTCATCTCCATGGATGGCATCTGTCTTACAGTAGAGGAAATCAAACCCGTTTTCAAGTGGATTTCTGACGCTGGGTTGGAGACATATTTCACTACTCGCCCTATCTCCGTGCTTCCGAGAACGGTTGTGGAAGCATATCTTAATATGTTCTTGCGAAGGGATGAACTATTCACAAAGGTGACTGCGCTCAAGCCGACAGGGGAGAAAGACGGCAACGGCGAACCTCTTTACAACTCAGAGGTGGTCACCATCGATATACGAAGGGCGGTCAGGGAAGTTTTTGCACTGCCGTCCTCTGGCATCAACCCAAGGGTCTACATGGAGAACTCTGAAGGAGAACTCCTGGGCAAATGGACCAAGGAGGGGTCTTCTGTGTTCAGGGCTCGTCAGAACAAGAATACGCTGAAGCCTGAGTACAGAGCGCTAGTGGACCTCGTGTCCAAGATGGTGATGGGATCTACGGGATCTCATGAGCAGCTAAGCCTGCCCAAGCTGAGGCTGATGAGAGCCATTGTTGATGGAGTTGAGGCCAACTGGGAGCAGTTCTTTCTGGACCAACTCCATCAGGCTGGTCTTGACAAGCTCAAGAGGGATGAGGAGAAGAAGCACATCTCTGTTGGTGCTATTCTTCCTTTCGGGACCAGACTCTCAGTCCTGATTGCCCATGCTTGCCATGGGTACACCTTTGACTATGAGGACAGCCTCTCTTCGAAGAAGGTGATGTTTGCCTCACGGAGTGATACTTACTCAGTGCTAGGGCTGACTGACCCCAATGCTCAGGCAAAGGGTCAAGTAAAAAAGCCAGCTGGTAAGGCCAAGAAGGTGGCTACCAGCCTCATTGAGAGGGTAGATGATCTCCTTGAGAGGAGTAAGGAGGTGGAAGAGGATGTGGCAGCTGAGAAGGAGGTGGATCAGCCTACGGAGGAGGAGGCTGAAAAGAAGAAGAAGAAGAAGTTGAGAATAGTGCTGTCAGGGAAGAGCACTAGTTCAGGGACTGAGTCTATCCCCAAGAGAGCCGATGCTGAGGCTGAGGGGACTGACGATGAAGTCAGGAAGGAGGATGCTCAGGGTCAGAGGCCACTCAAGAGACTTAGGAAGGGGGATCGAAAGTCCACTGCTAAGAAACTGCCTGTCGTGAGTGAGAGGGAGAAGTCAAGCTCCCCTGGAGCCTCTGACTTGGAGGAAGTGAGAAAATCTGTCGAGACGGCTGAGTAGTTGCAGCCTGAGACAGTACCCCACAAATCACCCATACTCCTTGACACCCAAACACCATCCAACCCTGACCCTAACCCTCAAACCACCCAAACACCACAAGAGCCAAACACCCTAACTGAGTCAGCGCCATCAAACTCACCCACAAATGAGCCTGACCAGTCTTCTGAGCCACACCTTCCCGAGCCCACAGATCTTCCATCTTACCCCAACCCCAAGGATTGCCCCAAGTCCTTCCCAACTGAAGAAGATGACTTTCTTGTCATTCAGGAGGAGGAGGAGTTGGATGAACATATGATGGGGGGAGTACTGGAGAATACGCTGAGGGGGAATGCCACTGAATGGGCATCTAAGTGCTGGCCCGGACTGAATAGATACAAAGAGCTACTGGCAAATGTAGTTGAGCTCAAGGTTTGGTTGGAATTCAAACAATCAAACATGCAGGAGCAACATTTGTTGGTAGATGCTCGTGGCTGGGAGCACTGGGAGTCAGAGGAGGCCAGGCTGTTCTCCTATTTTGGCCTGACTAGCTGGCTTCAATTGCTCAACTTCGATAACCTGAAGGAGCTAGTCAACAGCCTGATGGCCCAGAGCAAGGCTGACATCCTATCCGATGATGAGGAGGACAGGGAGGATGAGAAAGATGCTCATGACAGAGCTATGGAGAAGGTTGTGGAGGAGACAGTACGTGAGCTGGATGGTATGGACTCTGAGCCTCAGGCTCAGGGGAAAGGTGATAAAGACACTGGTGCCAAGGGTGGACCAGTGGTTGAGGATGTTTTGAACATCTCAGCCGCCGATAAAACATTTGTCGATGAAGGGATTCCCTGCCCTGAGACAAGGGAGAAAGATGTTGAGGCGTCTAAGGAGACTCCCAATTCCGAGGGACTTGTTCCTAAGGTTCGAGATGGCGGGGCTGAGCTTGAGCAGAAGGCCTTGACCACTCAACAACTGCTATCAGTGCACCCTGAAGAGGGGACTGAGGATGCAGGGGCTGACAAGGGAAAACAACCACTTACTGACGAGGCCATTGATGATGATGAAGATGTGATGATCACCGGGGTCGGCCGTGCTGAGTTTACAAGCATTGTGGAGGTCAAGCAGGAGAAAACCTCTGAAAATCTAGCTGAACTTTAGGAGGAAGTAATGAGGCTACGAGCTGAGAAAGAAGAAGACTCCAGGGCCCTGGCGAAACACATCAAGTGGACAAAGTCAGCGTACAACTCCCTTGCCAACAGGGAGCTGATTTTGCTAAAGAGAACAATGACTGACATGGCTAAGTCAGTGAGGAATGAGTGGAAGAGGACAAAGAAGATGCTAAGGCAGACCTTGAAGCAGTTAGCTGAGAAGGATGAGCAAAGGAAGGAGGATCTCAATCAGGCTGTGGAGAAGCTTGCGGCTCAGGATGGAGCACTATTCACTCAGGCCATTTCTGGCTCAGCCTCAAAGTTGGAGCTGGAGTCAGAACGCTTTGCTCAGACTTCAAAGGACATTGCTGAGAGGCTGACTCAAGCAGATGAGCGATCTGCTCTGATGGAGGAGAAGATTGAAAAGGTTGAGCAAAGACTCCAACTCTCCATGGAGGTCTTTGAGAAGAAGGTCCAAGCTGCAATCAGTTCTGTCTCTTTGCAGGGACTGGTATCTCAATGGGAGTTGAGTTATTGAAGGAGGGAATTAATGATGTCCATTCCCTAGCCTCTTTCGTAATCAACAGCGGATTTGACGTATTCCCATCAGAGGCCAATGATGATGCCAAAAAGGGGGAAAGGAAGAAGAAAAGATCCCACCCTGAGGCATCGGAGGCAGTCAACCAAGGCGAAACCGTTCAAGCTGATCCTGAAGCCAATCCTGAAGGGAATATGCTAAGGGTGAGGAAGTCAGCTAGGTTGGCAGCAGTGGAGAAGGAATGAGAGGAGATAGTTGCCAGGCTGAGGGCGAAGGCAGCAAAGGCAAAGGCTGATGAACCTTCCAAGCAACAACCTGAGCCAGTTCAGAGATCTTCTCCCATGAGCTCAAGGAAGAATCCCATCACTTACTCCGGGGAGTTGGTGGCGGAGTTATGTGCTGAAGCATGGGGAGATCATTCTGAGAAATCTGAGGCTATGCACAGAGTTGAAATTGCTCAAAAGGAGAAGATGCACATCTTGGAAAAGAAGGTTGAGAAGCTACTGACATTACTGAGCTTCAACAACGAGAACTGGATGATGCAGTGATCAGCTTGCTAAGGAGGAAGAAGGCGAAGCCTGAGCCTAGGAAGTACCGAAAGAGGCCAACAGTTAGGAAGTCATCAATTCTTCAAGTCAGTAGGCCAGAATCAGGAGTAAGGGAAGCTTTTGTCGATGAGTTCGTCTCAAAGGCATTGAAGGAGTTTTGGACTGATGCAAGGGATGAATTTGTAAAATTGTGGTATGTTGTGAAGAAGTGGGGCGACACTGACGATATCAATACCCACTTCACTGACTACATGATGGACAATCATCCTGAGTTATTCCAGAAGATCTTGGAGGAGGCTGATGCAGCTCAAGTCCAAGTGAAGGCTCCTGAGTTTACCATTCGAGCTCCTCCCTTAGTTCCTGGAACTCAGAAGCACAACACGAAGGCCATTATGATTGAAGTCTTGAAGATTGCCAAAGCTGAAGGATATGTGAACCAACCTAGAAGACTTGACGAGTTGAAGGCAAGAGTCTATGCTGGATATGGACTCGAACCTGAAATGAGATTAGTCTAGGAAGTTCATTACCTCTGTGTAAAAGATTAAGATTCATTGTAACCATTTTCATATCAATCAATGAAATCTATTACTTTTGCCCATAGACAAAAACTCATTGTCTTTTTGGCTGCTGTTTAAATTTTGTACTTTATCAAGAATTGCTCTAACACTGTCTTATCTTATAGATAGCTCTGTATATTTCCTCTAAGTGTTTTGAGGATCTTTTCAGTGTTTTGGCATCATCAAAAAGGGGGAAATTGTAGGGACATTGTCAGTTTTGATTAAGATCCCAAAGCCCCTGAAAAGATGTTTGCATTTGTTCTATCAGGCTAGTCTTGGTTAGGTTTTGTGCTTAGTCATTTTACTTTTCACAGGTACTCAGTAAGAGGAGCACTTACTGATGACAATCAAGATTCAGAGCCTGAAGACGTTTTACCATCCTGAACTTATGGCAGTCTCCTAAGCTGGCTGAGTAAGTCTCAGTGATGAAGAGTATAACCCTGAGGTCAGTACTACTCAGTCCTGAAGGGAACAGGATGAAACTGAGTTATTGGGAAGACTTGGAGTAGAGCCAAGCAATGCAAAAAGAATGTCAGCGTCAGGACAAGACCGGTGAGCTCAAGACAAAATGAACTTAATAATACAAGCCTGAAGCTCAGGAATAAGTTATGACATTCTCACCAACCTGATGACGTGGACCAATCCGAGAAGGACACGCACGTACGGAACCTGACAAGAAGACTGAATTCAGACTTCATATTCAACGGGCAAGCATTTAATGTGCATTTAATGCATCTACCAAATCCATGCAAGGACGGCTGCTGCATGAAGATATGTCCGTTTGAAGCCACTCTACATAGTTGACAAGAAAGGCTATCTCTCCAACGGATAGTTTTTCAAATCATCTATAAATACAGAAGACCTTGAACCCATTCAAAGTTACGGGAAATTTCCAAGCCAAAAATTACTCAAGCTCTCAAGCACTCAAAGCATTCAGCCTTAGAAGAAGCACTCGAAACCATCTAAATTTCCCAAGTGTTTCTTAGTTACTGAGAGTTATTCTGTATTCCAAGAGCGAACTAGCATTATCTTAAGCTTAGAGAGATTATCCAATCCTTAGCATAGCTTTGCCTTGTAAGGATAATCTCACCCAAGTTGGAATCCAAACTGAAACCAAAACCCTAAGTTAGGTTTGTTGGGAGTAAGTCAGTTAGTGTGTTAGTAAGGAAGTTTGTATAGATCAGTGAGGTTAGCTGGTCTTGGTGCACCTTGGCACGTTAAAAACAAGAATCCCTTGAGTGGATTTCCTGTTGAATCAGGCCGTGGACGTAGGAGCTTTAGTCTCTGAACCACGTTAATCTTGCTGTGTTCTTATTGCTCTGATATTGTGCATACCTGCCATATTACATATTCATTTATAAGCATTGTGTTTATCAGGTCAGAATCAATCTGCCTGATCCTCTAAAAGAGCACTGCCCTTACTAAACATCTTTCAGAATTGAGTAAAACGAGTTTTTAGAAAGCAAACTAAACAAGACTTTAAACTATCAGGGCTCAAACATTTCCGCACTGAACTTGAACTGATAGTTAGCCAACTGACCCGCACCAAGTGTAGTAAGTAGGTGTGTGATCAGCTCCTAGTTCTTTACCACTCTGAGTAAAGGGGACTCAGTCAGTTTTTAAGTTTGAAAAATTGGTATACGTGTATTCCCCCCCCCCCCCCCCATACACGTATTCCTCAGTCTTGTACCGGGACCAACAAATATTTTTTCACTATTGCTTTAAATATGAATGAATGTTAAATGTTTAGTGCAAACCGTTCAATATATAGTACGTTTTACATTGAGTTAATGTGGTGATACCAGATTACGGAAGATCACATTAACAGTTCCTTGTAACTAAATGTACAAATTCACGACCTAGGTGGAATTGAACAATTCACCGTGAAAGGTTAAGGCTTAGTTCTCAGATTGACCTGTATTGACCAAGAGATTGCACTAGCACATTTTATATGCGTTGAAGAGGACCTACAGCTAGGATAAATTCTTTTGTTCTGAATGGAGAAGAATTAGACCTTAGTGGTTATTGATTTCTTAATCGCTGTCACTTAAATAGGACCGTGTATGGTTAATACTTATTGCTTTGATACATGTTGGGTGATAATCATCGTGACTTTGATACCTTGTATTTTGGGCAATAATATTAATCATACGAACAATTGCTAAGATTTAATATGAAGACATGTATGTGAGTACGGCTTGTGTGATTTGTCCCCTTGGTTGGCTCAAAAGTATTATTGTACCAAATTTTGCAAGTGGAAATTAGGTTTCCGGTACGGCTAATAATGTTGAGCTGTCTTTACTTCAAGACACAAGATATTAATTAATTAGAGCTATTCAGAAGCTTAATTAATTAATGGATTATATAATCTTAAATACGGGAAATAATAATCGGGAGCCCATATTATCATAATTTGAATTAAGATGGATAGTGCAATATTAATTTGATAGTGGTATTAAATTATATTAATGGGCTGAATTATATTGCGGCTCAATATTGAAATTAAGAAGCACATTGGAGATCCAATATTAATTCTCCTAAAGGCCCCTCAAGTAGTTCAATAATAATACGTGATTAAAATAAAAGAAAAATATTTTGTTGATTTTCTTGAAAAATATTATGGAAGATATGTATTCTTGGAATACAAGATTATCTCATAAATTCAAGAAGATCAAAATTTTGTTATTCTTTCTCAAATTTTCAAAAATTGTATGAAAATAAGGAGGATGAGATTTTTGTAGAATATTTTATTATGGAGAAAAGAATATATGGAATATATTCAAGATTTCTTGGATATCAAGAAAAGGTTTTCTCTTCCCATATTCCAAGCCAAAAATTCGGGAATCACCATATTATAAATAGGGGATGATTATTACATCCCCAACATACAACTTCCATGAGTTGGAAAAATCAAGAACAATAAATATTTTCCTCTTCCTTTATATTATTAATTGTTCGTTAAGCGCTTCCCACCGGCGAACGAACAAGGTGAAAGGGGAATACTTGAGAAAGTCTTTCGGTTGATAGGATCAATTCGCTTGTCCCGTTCTTCTCTACGGACATCGCTTCAAGAGGTACTTAATCGCGTAAACTCCTAGATTTTCCGCTATACGATTTTATGTGAAATTAATTCATATGCGTGATATTATATGTTGTTGGCAATTATTATTTGAATTAATTAGGATTAATTCATGTTAGTAATAATTATATTTAAATTTGTATTTAAATTTAATCCCGAATAGATCCGGGCATCCCGATTTCTCCAACAACTAGTATCAGAGCCACGGTTTCGGGCTCTGATCTTTAAATTGTAATTTAAATTATTGAACATTAAATTGAAATTGGATAGTAGAATTGTTATATCTTTTTTGCAGGTATCCAATTGTCATGGTTTTAATGTTTATTTTTCATGCATGTGAATTATTTGCTTTTAATTCGATTCGTTTGAATTCATTTTTTCGTGAGAAAATCCACGAGTAGATTAGTTATTTTTGTTTGATTCGATCAATGTAATAGATTAGTCTAAATCTAGGTTTATTTATTTTTTTAGTAAATAAATTGGAACTGGATTGAAACAAAGACGGAGACGATGAATTAAGAACGACATACCCAGACGGCACAAGCAAGCGTGGGCGCATGCATGGACGTGGATCGTGCAAGGGGAAGAAGCGAGCACAGATATCGCGTCCCAGGCACACGGCGTGCAATGATCGCACATGTCCCGTGAGCGATCGCGCGCGACCGCCTGTGGTCGGGGGTCTCGATGTCAAAGCCAACATTCGTGGGCCGATGCGCACCGGGCATCGGTCCACGCGACTGTGTTACGTACTCGTCACTTATGTGTGATGCCGAACATCATCCCTGTTGGGAAAATAGGGGTGCCCGGAATCTATTCGGGATGAAATTTAAATACGAATTTAAATTCAATTATTACTAGCATGAATTAATCCTAATTAATTCAAATAATAATTCCAACAATAAATTTAACATCATGCATGTTGAATTAGTTCACATAAAATCTAGGCGGAATAAACAAGAATTTATGTGACTTACGTACCTCTTATAGAATTGGTCTTTGAATAAACGGGACAATCACGATCACGCTTTCTCAACCCAAAAACCTTCTCAAGTATTTCCCTTTCGCCTTACTTGATCACCTGTGGGAGATGCTCTCAAGTAATTTAAATAACTAAGGAAAAAGAAAAATATATATGCTCTTGATTTTTCCAACACATGGAATTATGTACTTGGAGATGAAATAATCATCCCCTATTTATAAATGGGGTGGCCGAAAATTGCATGTGGAATGGGCTTGGAAAAAAATCTTTTCTTAGTCTCTAAGAAATCTTGAATATATCCCATATATTCTTTTCTCCATAATAAAATATTCCACAAAAATCTCACCCTCCTTAAAATACTTGTGATTTTTGAAAATTATAAGAAGAGAATCCAAGATTTGGATTTTCTTGAATATATGAGATAATCTTGTATTCCAAGAATACTTATCTTCCATAATATCTTTCCAAGAAAATCAACAAAATCTTTTCTCTCCTAAATATGCTATTTTCGAAAATTACCTAGAAAAATCAGCATTATATTTTCTTTTTATTTTAATCACCTTATCATTATTGGGCTACTTAATGGGCTACTTGAGGGGCCTTTAAGGAGAATTAAGATTGGGCCTCCTAATGGACTTCTGAATTTCAATATTGATCCCCAATATAATTCAATCCATTAATATTAATTATTACCACTAATAAATTAATATTGCACTATCCATCTTAATCCATATTACGATAATATGGGCTCCCGGTTATTATTTCCCGTGTTTAAGATTATCAAGTCCATTAATTAATTAAGCTTCTGAATAGCTCTAAATTAATTAATATATTTCACCTTGGAGTAAAGACAGCTCAACATTATTATCCGTACCGAAGAAACTAATTCTTCACTTGCAAGATTTGGTACGATAAAACTTATTAGCCCACCAAGGGGACTAATCACACGAGCTGTATTCGCACGCGTTTCCCCGTATTAAATCTTAGCAACCATCGTATGATTAATATTACTGCCCAAAGCACAAGTGATGGTCCCGTTTTCGAAGGGCAAAATGGGAATTCAGGAGCAAATTTTATTTTTTAAAACCTTTCCTCAGGGAGTTCTGCAAGAGTGAGTAATACTCAAGTCACTGCATTGCTACGAGTCAGAGCACTCAAGTCAGTGTAACTGACTTGCAAGCTCAGTCTCGTAACAAGGCAGTGACTCGAGAGGTTTCACTTCAAGTCACTGCTCTGCTCAGAGGCTGAGCTACCAAGTCAGTGAGAAGGCTTGGAGACTCATGCTCTGAGCAAGGCAGTGACTCGAGATACTGAACTCTCGAGTGCGTTGCCTGAACTGGTCAGTGAGAGGAATCTCCCTGACCTGAATACTTAACTAAAGTTTTCCTTTTTAACAATGCTCTCAGTGAGTAGATTTTTACAACACTTTAGTAAATACTTTTAAAGATAAGTACGCTCAGTTTAACGTGGTTCAGAGACTCAAGCTCTTACATCCACGGCCTGATTTAACAGGAAATCCACTAACTGGGATTCTTGTTTTTAACGTGCCAAGGTGCACTGACAACTGGACTCACGCCACTCCCTGGGCTGCCTCTCCTCACCTCACTACAAGCCTATCATTCTTCTGAAAGGGTTTAGTTTGGTTTGGTTTTCTCCAACTAGATGAGGTTTTCCTTTACAATGTGTTAGCCTTAAAGCTAAGATTAGGAAAACCTCTCTAAGCTATGAGTTACAGGCTTGACACTCAATGAATATAAGTGATAACCCTAAAGGTCAGTGTCGTGGGTGTGAGAAACACTTCCTTATGACTCCCTAACAACTCACACACTCTTCTAGCTTGTAGGTGTTGATTTTTCTTTCTTCACACACAACACACTTGAATACGCAGCTATGAGCTTGTATTTATAGTGTGGATTCAAATGTAACCATTGGAGAAAATTACATTTGAATCCATACAATTAATGGTTTCAACCACTTTTCTTGGAATGCGGCCTTGTCAGTGTCAGAGTTGCTGCCTCGTGCTGATTGGTCCACGTGGCCTGGATTCACGGATCTTTGACTCAGTGGGTTGACCAAGACCCACTGACTTTAGGTAGCTTCCTCCTTCACTGACTGATGATCTTCAGTGGACAGAACGTCTTCAGTGTAGTTGTCCTTCAGAGACTGTTTGAAGATCACTCCAAGAAGTTTGTTATAAGGCTGAATGACAAACTTCCCTGACCACAGTAGCCTGACTCCTTCAGGGCCTACTTGGTGCAGCACTTATCCTCCTGATCATGCTCTTCACTGAGTGGTCCACCTGACTTAGCTTAGATCAGCCCGGTTTACACTCAGTGGGACATCCTTTAGGCTTCTCTTCTGATTCAGGTCTCTGGCATGACTTCAGTCAGTTCATCTTGGTGTCATCTTGATATTCTCAGGCTGTGTTGCAGAGTTCCCCCTTGCTGAGTTCCCCCTCAACTGAACAGCCTATTCTACTGAAAACTAACCTAGCCTGACCTGAAACAAAAGATACTATCCTGACTGCTTTCAAAGATATTACATGTTGTTTTGGAAAATCATCAAAACTAGAACATATCCCAACAACAAGGTTTGAAGTCATGATGATTCTCACCCAACATGAATCAAAGCAGTAACCATTAACCACACACAGTCCTATTTAAGTGACGAAGATTAAGAAATCAATAACCACTGAGGTCTAATTCTTCACATTTCAGAATAGAAGAATCTACCCTCGCTGTAGGTCCTCTTCAACACATACTAAATGTGCTAGTGCAATCTCTTAGTCAAGACAGACCAATCTAAGACTTACACATCGACCTTTCACGGCGGATTGTTCAATTCCATCTAGGTCGTGAAAATGTACGTTTAGTTACAAGGAAAATGTTAATGTAATCTTCCGTGATCGGGTATCACCACATTAACTACAATGTAACTAGTACTATTATGAATTGTTTGCAATAAATATTCAACATTCAATCATATCTAAAGCATATACGATAAAAGAATTATTCTCATAAACAAGTGTTTGATACACGAGTTATACAAAGTAAAAGCATATTTTCACCTATAACTCCAACAATCTCCTACTTATACTTAAAGTCTGCTTTTTAGTATACATCATGCATGTCTTAGTGTAGTAGCTCTACGTGACATCTCATGTCAACCTACACTAACCTAATAATTCCTCCCACTTATACTTAAAGCAGATTGACAATAGTCTTGACTCCCATTCCATCTACATGTCTCTCGAATGTACTCTGAGGCAGACCCTTTGTGAATGGATCAGCTAGGTTGTCTCCCGACGCTATCTTTTGCCACCTGTATATCTCCTCTCTTAACGATTTCTCGTATAAGATGGTATTTTCTTTCTATGTGTTTGTTGGCCTTGTGGGCACTCGGTTCCTTTGAATTTGCAAATGCTCCGGCATTGTCACAAAAGACAGTTATCTTGTCGGGCATATTCGAAACAACGTCCAAGTCCACTAAGAAATTCTTGAGCCAAACTGCCTCTTTCGCTGCTTCACAAGCAGCTACATACTCGGCTTCCATGGTCGAATCGGCGATGCATTTCTGCTTAACGCTTCTCCATGAAATGACTCCTCCTCCCATGCAAAACACACTACCCGAGGTCGACTTTCTTGAGTCTATGTCTGATTGGAAATCTGAGTCCGTGTATCCCACGGGCACAAGACTGTCTGACTGGTAAATCAGCATCCGCTCACGAGTTCTTTTCAGATACCTCAAGATGCACTTTACGGCAGTCCAATGGTCTTTCCCGGGATTACTTTGATATCTTGCCACTATGCCCACGATAAAGCAGATATCCGGTGTCGTACACAGTATTGCATACATAAGGCTTCCTACGGCCGAAGCGTACGAAACACCTTTCATGTCATCTATATCCTCTTGCGTCTTAGGGCTCATTTCTATTGATAGGTGGATTCCGTGCCTAAAAGGTACAAAACCTTTCTTGGAAACTTGCATGCTGAAATACTTCAAAACAGTGTCAATGTATGAAGCTTGCGATAATCCCAACATCCTCTTCTTGCGATCGCGAGTGATCTTGATCCCAAGGATGTGACCGGCTTCCCCTAAGTCCTTCATATCAAATTGTTTTGACAGCCATACCTTTACGTCTGACAATACCTTTACATTGTTTCCAATGAGCAGAATATCATCTACGTATAATACTAAGAATACCACCGCAGTTCCGTCACGCTTCTTATACACACAACTTTCGAACTCGTTTTGATCAAACCCATAAGACTTAATCACTTGATCAAAACACTGGTTACAAGTACGCGATGCTTTCTTAAGTCTATAAATGGATCTCTTAAGCTTGCATACGAGATGCTCTTGGCCTTTTCCAATGAAACCTTTGGGCTGTTGCGTATAGATATCTATCCCGTTAAGACTTCTGTTAAGGAAAGTTGTCTTGACATCCATTTGCCAGATCTCGTAATCTAGGTGCGCAGCGATCGACAAGAGAATACGGATGGACTTAAGCACAGCTACAGGCGAAAAGGTTTCCTCATAATCGATCCCTTCTTTTTTAGTATACCCTTTGGCCACTAGCCTTGCTTTGAAGGTCTCAACCCTTTCGTTCGGTCCTCTTTTCCTCTTGTACACCCACTTGCATCCAATGGGTGGTTCGACCAACTCCCACACTTGATTATGATCCATCGAACCCATCTCAGTTTCCACTGCTGTTTGCCACGACTCCGCGTATTTGTCTTGAATTGCCTCATCGTATATCCATGTGTCTGATTCATCACCGGGAATTAAATCCGAAGATTTTCCTATTCCCATGAATCTCTCGGGTTGCCTAGCAATCATCTCACTGCGACGGGGTTCTGGTTGTGAAGATGTGACGTGTGGTACATCATCTTGTATACTTGGTATTGAGGTTTGACCTCTCAATTCTTCTAAGGTAATTTCACTTTTAGGCTTCCGATTGTTCATATAGTCTTCCTCCAAGAATTTAAAGTGTGTACTAATTACGGTCTTTTGATCCTTGGGACTATAGAACATACACACTTTCGTTCCCGCAGGGCATCCTATAAACAGCCTTAATTCCGAACGTGGATCCAACTTACCCGCTTCCTTGTCTAGCACGTATGCCGGACAACCCCAAATCTGCAAATGTTTTAGACTGGGCTTGTGCCTGGTCCACAATTCCATTGGGGTTTTAGGAACCGATTTGGATGGCACCAAGTTTAGAATGTAAGCCTTCGTTTCCAAGGCATTACCCCAAAACGACTTGGGTAAATCCAAATAACTCATCATGGATCTGACCATCTCTAAAAGAATCCAGTTTCTTCGTTCTGCCACACCGTTCTGTTGAGGGGTTCCCGGTGCGGTTAACTGGGATACGATCCTTTCGTTCGATAAGTAGTTCAAGAATTCATCACTGAGTTATTCGCCTCCACGATCTGATCTAGAAACTTGATACTCTTTTCCCTATATTTCTCGGCTTCGGCCTTAAACTCCTTGAACTTATCAAAAGTTTCAGTCGTATGCTTCATAAGGTAAATATACCCATATCTCGAGTAATCGTCAATGAAGGTGACGAAATACTCATACCCCATTCTCGCTTTGATCGTCATTGGACCACACACATCGGTATGAACGAGTTCTAACACTTCCTTGGCTCTATTCCCCTTGGCTCTAAATGCCCTCTTGGTCATTTTACCCTCTAAACAGGATTCACAAGTTGGAAACGGCTCGACTTGGAATGATTCCAAGGATTCGTCTTTCACCAATCTCTCTATCCGCTTTAGATTAATATGACCTAGTCTAAGATGCCATAGAAGTGTTTCGTTCATCTCCGAAGAACGCTTTCTTTTATTACTCGAAATGATCGACGTGTTATTAGATTCATTATTTGAGTGGTGTGCACACTTAATCGTACAGAGATTGTTTGCCAACGTTCCATGACAGATAGTAACATTCTTTAAAGAAACAGTAACAACTTTATTAAAAGTAACGGAATATCCATAAAAAAACAACTTAGAAACCGAAATTAAATTCTTCCTAAAGTTAGGAACGTATAAAACATCTCTTAAAATTAAAACTTTATCTTCAAAAGATATGTGCACGACTCCTACTGCTTCGGCTGCCACTCTCGTAGCATCGCCCAAAGTGACGAGGATCTCATTCTTGCTAAGTCGCCGGGTTAGCTGGAACCCCTGAAGAGTGAAATAAATATGATCAGTTGCCCCGGTATCCACTACCCAAACGTGGGCAGCATACGCCGCAACATAAGTTTCAACGACTAAAGCATGAGACTTGCCTTTCTTTACCGCGTTCTTAGGCTTAGAACAGGTCGCCCTCCAATGTCCCTTTTTCACCACAGTTGAAGCACTTACGCTTAGAAGCTTTCTTTCCACCTCCTTATCCCTTCGCCTTAGGTTTCGCAACGGTTGGATTTGCTTGGGTCTGGCCTTTCGTCCTCTTTCTCTTCTTCCCTCCCTTGGGACCCGAAGAGGCAGACGGACCGTTTGCCACCATAGCAACAGTTTGATGATCCATTAAAGTCTCCGCCGATACCAAAGCTTGCAAGAGCTCGGGCAAACTATTTGCCCGGTCATTCATTTGATAGTTCACTGAAACTGCTCAAAGCTCTTCGGCAGAGAATGGAGAACGAAATCGACCTTAGTAGGGAGATCAAATTCTGCACCAAGTACTTCCAACTTGTTGAGATAACCCATCATCTCGATAACGTGATCCCTTACGGGCGTACCTTCCACCATCTTCAACGAAAACATCTTTCGCATGGTGATTTACCTAGTTGTACGGTTCTAATGTTTAAATATCGCTTCAAGATTGAGCATTATCTCAGAGGCGGTCTCCATGTGTTGGTGTTGGTGTTGCAACACATCTGACATTGAAGCCAGAATAGTACACCTAGCCATCTCATCGGAGTCAAACCAACTCTTATGCTCTTTCTTGACCGCCTTGCTCGCATCTTCGGCAGGCTCTTGGGGCTTAAGAGTAGTAAGTACCCATTTGTGGTGTTGAGCGGTTAGGACAATATCAAGATTACGTTTCCAATCAATATAATTCTCACCGACAAGTTTGTTATCTTTAAGTATACTAAACAGTGGATTAAAAGGTTGCGACATGATGAACTGAGAATAAAACATACATTCATATCAATATCTAGAAAAATACGAAATTATCACATAATTCAATCACATCAATTATATTGAAACCTTAAAACAATATAATCATGCATCAGCCAACATCTCGAAACAATTTAAATGTGCCACGAGGGGTGGTCTATACATTTAAACACATTCAAGCGGATCACAAACTTAAAAGTTACAAATCCTTAATTCAAAATTAATAGTTGGCTCCCACTTTGACCACATAAAAATTGACAGGGACTCCGAGGGGAGTAATTTAATATCAATTTCTTATGCCTAAGTAATAAACATAATTAAATACATGATTATTATTTCGCTTTTAGCAAGCCACTCGTGGTGAGGGTCAATACCGCTACTAGTAATAATCCACAATCATCCTTTCGGAATTTATTCATGTGAAATCCGTGCTTTTGGCCGATTCGAGGGGAAAATGTATTCCAAAAGAACTTCACAAATAAATAAATTATGGAGGCCAAATTAATCCAATTTTAATATCCGGAATAAAATTGCGATTAAAGAAACATACTTAGTAATTTTCGAAAGTAAGGTTTTCTTGGACAATAAAATTCATGCAAACACATATTAACAAATAATAATAAGTGCACGAAATAAAACATCCATCAAAATAAAATTAAACACATTGGAGCACTCAAATCCAATTTTCACGGTTTAATTTCTTCACGTCTTGATGCGAAATATCGTCCTTGTTGCTTTCCATAGTTCGTCTCGACACGCTCCCACTCGAACAACAACACTTCATAAAAAATATCTTCGTTTGGGGTTCGGGATGACGTTTAAAATCATACAAAAAAATGAGAATTGAAATTAAAAAAATTCACGGCCCGAGATACGGCACGCGTCAGCCCACGGAGTGGGCCGCACGCCTCTCGGTGCGACGCCAAGCCGCGGGTCGTGTGCCTCTCGTGAACACCCGTCGTGCGCGGGTCGTGCACCTCGTGCACCCCGTGCACCGGGTTTCGTCGTTCATTCCCGTTCTTCACCCCATGCATGATTTTACGTCCATGCATGCGTCGTTCGGGTACAACGACTTTAATTCTTCGTTCTTCGCCTCGATCCGGTTACAATTTATTTACAAAAAATAAATACTAGATCTAGACTAGTCTATTACAATGATCAAATCAAAATAAAAACAACTAATCTACTTGTGGATTTTCTCACGAGAAAAATGAATTCGAACGAATCGAATTAAAAACAATTAATTCACACGCATGAAAAAAAAAAAACATTAAAACCATGACAATTGGATACCTGCAAAAAAGATCTAGCAATTCTACTATCCAATTTCAATTTAATGTCTAACAATTTAAATTCAAATTTAAAGATCAGAGCCCGATACCGTGGCTCTAGTACCAGTTGTTGGGAAAATAGGGGTGCCCGGAATCTATTCGGGATTAAATTTAAATTCAATTATTACTAGCATGAATTAATCCTAATTAATTCAAATAATTATTCCAACAATAAATTTAACATCATGCATGTTGAATTAGTTCACATAAAATATAGGCGGAATAAACAAGAATTTATGTTACTTACGTACCTCTTGTAGAATTGGCCTTTGAATAAACGAGACAATCATGATCATGCTTTATCAACCCAAAAACCTTCTCAAGTATTTCCCTTTCGCCTTACTTGATCACCGGTGGGAGATGCTTTCAAGTAATTTAAATAACTAAGGAAAAAGAAAAATATATATGCTCTTGATTTTTCCAACACATGGAATTATGTACTTGGAGATGAAATAATCATTCCCTATTTATAAGTGGGGTGGCCGAGAATTGCATGTGGAATGGGCTTGGAAAAAAAACTTTTCTTAGTCTCTAAGAAATCTTGAATATATCCCATATATTCTTTTCTCCATAATAAAATATTCCACAAAAATCTCACCCTCCTTAAAATACTTGTGATTTTCGAAAATTATAAGAAGAGAATCCATGATTTGGATCTTCTTGAATATATGAGATAATCTTGTATTCCAAGAATACTTATCTTCCATAATATCTTTCCAAGAAAATCAACAAAATCTTTTCTCTCCTAAATATGCTATTTTCGAAAATTACCTAGAAAAATCAGCATTATATTTTCTTTTTATTTTAATCACCTTATCATTATTGGGCTACTTAATGGGCTACTTGAGGGGCCTTTAAAGAGAATTAAGATTGGACCTCCTAATGGACTTCTGAATTTCAATATTGAGCCCCAGTATAATTCAATCAATTAATATTAATTATTACCACTAATAAATTAATATTGCACTATCCATCTTAATCCATATTACGATAATATGGGCTCCCGGTTATTATTTCCCGCGTTTAAGATTATCAAGTCCATTAATTAATTAAGCTTCTGAATAACTCTAAATTAATTAATATATTTCACCTTGGAGTAAAGACAGTTCAACATTATTATCCGTACCAAAGAAACTAATTCTTCACTTGCAAGATTTGGTACGATAAAATTTCTGAGCCCACCAAGAGGACTAATCACAAGAGCCGTACTCGCACGCATTTCCCCGTATTAAATCTTAGCAACCGTCTTATGATTAATATTACTGCTCAAAGCACAAGGTTCGAAGTCACGATGATTATCACCCAACATGAATCAAAGCAGTAACCATTAAGCACACACGGTCCTATTTAAGTGGCGGAGATTAAGAAATCAATAACCACTGAGGTCTAGTTCTTCACATTTCATAACAGAAGAATTTATCCTCGCTGTAGGTCCTCTTCAACACATACTAAATGTGCTAGTGCAATCTCTTAGTCAAGACAGACCAATCTGAGACTTACACATCGACCTTTCACGGCGGATTGTTCAATTCCACCTAGGTCGTGAAAATGTACGTTTAGTTACAAGGAAACTGGTAATGTTATCTGATGGTCCCGTTTTCGAAGGGCAAAATGGGAATTTAGGAGCACAATTTTTTTTTTTTAAAACCTTTTCCTCAGGGAGTTCAGCATGAGTGAGAAATACTCAAGTCACTGCTCTGCTCAGAGGCTGAGTTACCAAGTCAGTGAGAAGGCTTGGAGACTCATGCTCTGAGCAAGGACAGTGGCTTGAGATGCTGAACTCTCGAGTGCGTTATCAAATCACAGCTTGCACTCTGACTGAGTTCAGTGATGGAATACTCAAGTCACTGCGTTGCTGAGAGTCAGAGCTATCAAGTCAGAGATGAGACTTGAAAGCTCAGGCTCTCAACAAGGCAGTGACTCGAGAGACTGAACTCTCGAGTGCCTAGCCTGATCTGGTCAATGAGATGGAATCTCCCTGACCTGAATGCTTAACCAAAGTTCATTTTTAAACAATGCTCTCAGTGAGCAGATTTTCGCAATACTTTAGAAGAAAAGACATTCCAGATAATAACACTTGGTTTAACGTGGTTCGGAGACTCAAGCTCTTACATCCACGGCCTGATTCAACAGGAAATCCACTCCTTTGGATTCTTGTTTTTAACGTGCCAAGGTGCACTTACAACTGGACTCACGCCACTCCCTGGGCTGCCCTTCTCCTCACTTACTACCAACAAACCTGACTAGAGGGTTTTGGTTTCAGTTAGGTTTTCTCCAACTAGGTGAGGTTTTCCCTTTACAATGTGTTAGCCAATAGCTAAGATAGGGAAAACCTCTCTAAGCCTAGAGTTACAAGCTGAACACTCATATGTGTATATTTGAAGACCCTAATGGTCAGTGTTTTAAGATGTGAGTAAACCCTCCTTATAACTCCCATGCATGTATGCTACTACCCACACCCTCACAGCTCGTAGGTGTTTGTTTTCTTGCAATTCTTATAACAACACAACACGCTTAAATACACAGCCATGAGCTTGTATTTATAATGAGGATTCAAATGTATCCGTTGGAGAGGAAATACATTTGAATCCAGCATTAAATGGTTTCAACCACTTTTCTTGGAATGCGGCCTTTGTCAGTGTCAGAGTTGCTGCCTCGTGCTGATTGGTCCACGTGGCCTGAATTCACGGATCTTTGACTCAGTGGATTGACCAAGACCCACTGACTTTAGGTGGCTTCCTCCTTCACTGACTCTGATCTTCAGTGGACTGACTCGTCCTCAGTGCAGTTGTCCTTCAGTTAACTCTTGAAGATCTTTCCAAGAAGTTTGTCATAAGGCTGGATGACAAACTTCCCTGACCACAGTAGCCTGACTCCTTCAGGCCTACTTGGTGCAGCACTGATCCTCCTGATCAGACTCTTCACTGAGTGGTCCACCAGACTTGGCTTAGATCAGCCTGACTTACACTCAGTGGGACTTCCTTCAGGCTTCTCTTCTGGTTCAGGTTGCTAGCATGGCTTCAGTCAGTTCTCCTTGGTGTCATCTTGATATCCTCAGGTTGTGTGGCTGAGTTCCCCCTCGCTGAGTTCCCCCTCAACTGAGTGTTCCCTGAACTGAGTTCTTCTCAACTGACAGCCTATTCTCTAGGAGCTAACCTAGCCTGACCTGAAATAAAAGATACTATCCTGACTGCTTTCAAACCTATTACATGTTGTTTTGGAAAATCATCAAAACTAAAATACATATCCCAACATTATCTTCTGTGATCGGGTATCACCACATTAACTACAATGTAACAAGTACTATTATGAACTGTTTGCAATAAATATTCAACATTCAATCATATCTAAAGCATATGCGATAAAAGAATTATTCTCATAAACAAGTGTTTGATACACGAGTTATACAAAGTAAAAGCATACTTTCACGTATAACTCCAATAGTCCCGACCTCAAACGAAAAACATTTTTGATAAATTGTTGTTGTTTGAGTAAGAGTTTTTTTAGGCGAACGATGAAAGCTGCTAGGATAATTTCTCACTTCAAGACATGGAGAAATAAATTAAACAGTTACAATTGGATTTGAGTGCTCCAATTTGTTTTAATTTTTGTTTGTTTTGATGGATGCTTTATTTTCATGCATTTATTATTTGATAATATGTGTTTGCATGATAATTTAATTGTCCTAAGAAAAATCTTACTTAAAAAAATTACTAAGTACGAATTTTATAATTAATCGACACTTTTGTTCCGGATAATAAAATTATATTAATTTTGACCTCCATAATTTATTTATTTTGTGAAATTTTTTTGGAATACATTTCCACTAACGGATCGGCCAAAATGATGGATTTCACATGAATAAATTCCAAAAGGATGATTGTGGATTATTACTAGTGGCGTTATTGATCCTCCTACCGAGTGGCTTGCTTAAAGCGAAATAATAATCCTATATTGAATTATGGTTATTACTTAGACATAAGAAATTGATATTAACTTACTCCCCAATGGAGTCCTTGTCAATTTTTATGTGGTCAAAGTGGGAGCTGACTATTAATTTTGAAATAAAGGTTTGTAACTGTTCTTGTTTGTAACCTATTTGAATGTGTTTAAATAACGGACCAAACTCAACGTGGTATAATTAAACTATTTTGAGATGTCGACTGATGCATGATTATATTGTTTTAAGGTTTCAATATAATTGATGTGATCGAATTATGTTATAATTTCGTATTTTTCTAGATATTAAAACGAATGTATGTTTTATTCTCAGTTCATCATGTCGTAGCCTTTTAATCCACTGTTTAGTATACTTAAAGATAACAAACTTATCGGAGTAAACTACATTGATTGGAAACGTAACTTAAATATGGTCCTTACCGCACAAGAACACTGTTGGGGGCCTCACGCTATTAAACTAGACAAGCCTAATGATAAATCAAGCAATGGGGAAAATGTGGTATATGATGATTGGAAGCATCATCTTGACATCGTTGTCTGAAGATTTGAGGCACATTCATGAGGATATTGAATCAGCTATTGAAATTATGGAAAGCCTTGAAGAGATGTTTCCACATCAGAATCCCATGACTAATCAGTTCATCAAACATGACTCGGTCAAGTTGAAAATGGTGAAGGGAATGCCAGTAAGGTATCATGTTCTCAAAGTTAGGCGTTACTTTGATAAACTTGAATTTCTTGGTGCTAAACAAAGTGAAGAGGATCAAATCAATTTCTTGCTCCTAACTTTACCGAAGAGTTTTGATGAGTTCTTCTCGGAGTACGTGTTGTCCAATCACACGTTTACTTGGGAAACTCTGCTCGAAACTTTGGAAATGGTAGAGAAGCATTTAGGATGTAAAGATGAGGCATTGGTGACTAAGAGTCTTTTCTCAACATCTAGACCATTTGGTGGTAAGATTGAGGAGAGGGCGAAAAGTCAAGACCAAGCTAACTCAATCACTGTTGAAAGCAAAGAAAAAGTAATCAAACAATGTCGAGTGAAGAAACCCACCAAGGGAAAGTGTTTCAATTACGGTGAAAGGGGGCTTTGGAGGTCTGCCTGTTCTAAGCCTAGGAAGGCGGGAAAGAAAGATAACTCTCATGCTTTAGTCATTGAAACTTATGTTGCGGTATATACTACCCATCTTTGGGTAGTGGATACGGGAGCCATTGATCATATTTGTTTCACTCTTTAGGGGTTCAAGCTAATCTGATGACTTAGCAGGAATGAGATACTCATCACTTTGGGCGATGCTACGAGAGTGGCAGCTGAAGTAGTGGGAGACGTGCACCTGTATTTTGAAGATGGAGTTTTAATTTTAAGAGATGTTCTTTACGTTCCGAACTTAAGAAAGAATTTAATTTCGTTTTCTAAGTTGTTTTTCGATGGATATTCAGTTACTTTTAATAAAGTTGTTACTTTTTCATGTAAGAACGAGCATATCTGTCATGGAATGTTAGTGAATAATCTCTATACAATTAAGTGTGCACACCACTCACAAATTTAATTTAATAACATATCGACTATTTCGAGTAATAAAAGATAGCGCTCTTTGGACATGAACAAAACACTTCTATGGCATCTTAGATTAGGTTATATTAATCTAAAGTGGATAAAAAGGTTGGTGAAAGACGGATCCTTGGAATCTCTTCAACTTGAGTCTTTCCAACTTGCGAATCCTGTTTGGAGTGTAAAATGACCAAGAGGACATTATGAACCAAGGGGAATAGAGCCACGGAAATGTTAGAACTCGTTCATACCGATGTGTGTGATCTAATGACAATTAAAGCAAGAGGGGGGTATGTGTATTTTGTCACTTTCATTGATGATTAATCGAGATATAGATACATCTATCTTATGAAGCATAAGTCTGAAACTTTTAACAAGATCAAGGAGTTTAAGGCTGAAGCCGAGAAACATAGGGAAAAGAGTATCAAGTTTCTACGATCTGATCATGGAGATGAATACCTCAGTGATGAATTTTTGAACTACCTATCGAATGAAGAGATTGTATCCCAGTTGACCGCACCAGAAATCTCTCAACAGAACGGTGTTGCGGAACGAAGAAACCAGACTCTTTTAGAAATGGTCAGTATTGGGTTTTAGAGGCACGAACACCATGTTCGGTGCAACGGAAGAATACGATTCACCAACAACGAATGTGCATATGGTTGTATAACATAAAACAAAAAGGATAAATGATGTTGGTCCCACGAGTCAGTTTTTAATATAATGCGGAAGCTTAAAGTGAAAAACCTTTTCAAGATCCTTCTAGCAAGAGCACAAATATGAACAAAAATATAAATGAAGGCAGTAAATAACACAAGATGTATAGTGGTTCGGATGTTAACAATCCTACGTCCACTCTCCCTTTTTCAAGGGGCCTTACTAACCAACCAGCCAACTTACGAACACTGGAATTGACAAGTACCATCTCCTTGCTTACACAATTTAGATCTAACTTCGATCTAAAGTATATTCAACTAAAACCTTCTCTATCAAGATGAACAGGTTGAGTTTAATCTCCAACTACAAAACTCCATATGAGTAGATATGAAACAAGGACTATAATAGTGTTAATTGCTTGAGAATATTAAAGCTTAAGTGTGATCTTCGTGCGCATAACTAGAGCTTTTCTTCATACTGACACTCTTGTATTTATAGAGGTGATTAGGGTTTAGCCGTTGCAGAGCTAATCTAATCAGGTCTCTATTTATGGAAGCTTCAATCAATCAATTCCCTAATTGATTGATTAGGTTGGTGAGATTATTGGATTGATATCTTCATTCTGACTTTCCAATCCGATCATGGTTGACTTCATTTGAATTACCAACGGTCAAATGCTTCCAATGCACAACTCTGATTCTTCCAGAGTAGGCTGAACCAGATACCAGATGACCTAGAGGTCCTCTGGTCCAGAGTCGGTTAAGAACAAGAATACTCAGTAGAATCTAGGGATGATTCTGAGCATCTTATGATTCACCAGACTCGTCTGGGGAAAGGTCTTCTGTCTCTGATCTGAACATCTCTGATGAAGTCTTCTGGTGGAGTCCTGGTGAAGTCTTCTGGTGGAGTCCTCTGGTGAAGTCTTCTGGTGGAGTCCTCTGGTGGAGTCCTCTGGTGAAGTCTTCTGGTGACTCTTCTGGTGAAGTCTTCTAGTCTGGCAGTTCCCCCTAGACTAAGTCCTAATCTAGTTCCTCATCTGGCTAACAGGTCCAGATGGTCCTATTACATCATCTGGTCTGTTTAACTCATCAAAACTAACAATATTTTTCCTAACAATTTCCCCTTTTTTGATGAAGTTAAAACAACACCAGAACTGAAAAAATAACACAAAAGCATGAAAGACAAAATAAGATAAGACCTTAGAATAGATCTTATCATGCAAACAATCAGACAACAAGAAATTTTCTTAAGGCAGAAAGATAGGATATTTCATTAAGATAATAATCAGAAGAGATTACAATGAGATTACATAGAGATCCTATCTAAGCATATCTTCTGTCTTCCTTGGGCACTAAGAACTAATCAAGAAACCTGTCTTGAACAACTCTGAGTTTAGAAGAGCTTGCTGGAGTGAAGTTCAAAAGCACCTTGGTCTTGTACAACTTCTTCAGCTCTGCCCAATCAATCTGGTTCCCAACCATGGGAGTGTTGAGATAGTAAAACTCTGGGGCAGTGACTTCCAGGTTGAATTGGATGGTAGAGTCCATCAGTTGCTTGTACAAGTCTGCATCATAAGCTTTCATCCAAGAATGGAATGTCTTGTTGATCAATGCTTCATCCTCTGGAGGTGGCCTGTGAATGTAATGCTGAATGAACCAGAGAGTTTTGGCTTCTTTCCACTTTTCAATAAGTGGGACAGGCATAGTAGAGTCAAAGGACCCTTCTGTCCTCAGAGGCAGGATATCCATAACTTCAACAGCAGACTTCTTCCTCTGACTTGAACTTCCGCTAGCATTGGGAGGAGGGAGACCTGCTTCTCTTGCCTTCTTGTTCTGCTTACGAACTTATCTGAGCCTCTGCTCTTCATCTATGTTCTTCCTGCTTATGGCAAGTCTCTCTTCTTCAGTCTTCTCCTTGAATCTCTTATCTGCTTCTTCAACAACTTTTTCTAAGAAGCTTTTCTTGACTTTCCTTATCTTTCTCTTGGCAGGACCAGAGATGGAGACAGGGTCCTGTTCAGCATCAACAACTTCTTCTTCTGCAGAAAGTTGCTTGGCCATCGCCAGAGATTTCAACTCTTCCTTCTTCTTCTTGTGAAGCTCAGCCTGAGCCAAAGTGTTCTCCAACATGTCCAGGCGACCAGAGTGGTTGAAAAGAGTATCATTCGTACTCTTAGCCAGTTCAGTTCTGGCCTTCTCTTCCCCCTTTATAACATCATCAATAAGGGGCTCCACAACCTGCCTGATCAAAGCAGGCAACTCTGTGTTGGAAGAAGAGTGAAGATCCCTGAGCTTCTTAGCTTCTTCAACATATGCCTGTGCCTCAGCCACCAAGCGCTCCTGCTTTTGCATCATCTCCCGCAGGGAATCCTTCATCCTGGCAGTCTCAAGCATCTGTGAGGCCATCTCAACTTTGAGAACAGAGACTGGGCGAAGCTGGTCCAGAACATGCTCTTATAATTGCTTTTTGCTCTCAATGATGTCCAGCTTCCGGAAGAGACCATTTGCCTTGAAAGAGGCCTTAGCAGAGGCAAAAGTAGCCTTGATCTGCTTCAGAAAGTGTTTCCTCTCCTGCTTGATCTGGTGCTCAATCATGGCAGGGGCAAAATGCTGCATTGCCTTGGAGAATCTGCCAATCTCTTGTATATGTTCATTGAAGAACAACTTCATTTTCTGGAGCACAGCAGGGGTGACATCAAAGTCCTCTTCATCAGAGTATAACTCTGGAGGAAAAGTGAAGTGGGGGCCAAAGGAGTAAGAGGGGCCCTCTGGGGAAATCATGACCCCTCTCTGAATCAAAAGAGTACGGACCATCACTTTGGCAGACTCTAGAGATTCAAGCTCAGCTGGATTATGTACATTAAGCTTCTTCTTGACCTGGATCTCCCAGTTGACAAAACCAGAAGTGGTCATCTCATCAAGCAGCAATACCAGGTCCTCAACATCTTCCAATATGGCCTTGCTCCAGACCTTACCATCCGTCAGGTCTGCCAGAAGGGGTAAGTGCTCCAAAAGGATGGGGAATTGCTCTCTTAGCCAGAGCTGAGCACTTACACTCATACTCTGCCTGATGGGACCCATTTCATAATCATTGAAGGTGAAAGGTTTGAGGCTAAGTTGGGAGGCTCAAGTGAAGCATCATCATCTTCACTATCATCGCTAATTAAATTTGTGGGGGAGGCAGAAGGGCCAGGGAACCCCAAGGCCATGGAAAGAGAGTGGTTCTGGTCAGTTTGAGTGGGGGGGATAGGTGTTTGGGTTTGGGAGGTAGAGGGGTTTGTTTGAGTGGATGGTTCTGCACCAGAAGAGGTAGAGGGAGCCTCTGGTGCAGAGGCTGTTTGTGGGGGTGAGGGGTTAGTGAGTAGAGGTGTTTGAGATTGAGTTTGAGTGGGAGAGGCTATTTGTGTGGGAGGGGGAGTATTTGGGATAGTCTGCTCTGGTAAGGGAGAATGTGAACCAGAGGCAGGGGGTTGGGATTGTGTTTAGGTTTCTGGTGGAGAAAGGGATGGGGAAATAAGATTAACAGGAGAAGGAATGGATGGGTTTACCTCAGCTGAGTCAACATCAGCTGGTACAGAAACCTTTAGTGCTATAGGTGAAGACACAACATCCTCCATTAGCTGTGAAGCCTCTTCAATGGCCTGCTCCAAAGCATCTCCCAGATCGGAGCCGGAATCTGGATCTTCTTGAAGAATAGCCCTCTTGGCTGTTGGCTTCCTCTTCAAGGGAACATCCTCCTCTTCTTCTTCCTCCTCCTCTGATGGCTCATCCACCAGGAGTGTTTTCTTCTTCTCTACCCTCCTCGAAGTTCTGGGCTTTTTTCTAACACCTTCCTGATCTTGCCTGGTCCTTTTCTTTGTAGGACCAGTTTTCTTCGCCTTAGGTGAAGCAACAGCTTCTTCACCTCCTCCCTTCTTCTTCTTCAAAGCAGCTGTAAGGGGAATCTGGTCATCCTCTGATGAGCCAGAAATCACAATATTGGAAGGAGCAGGAGCTGCATCCTTCTTCTTTAAAGACTTCTTCTTCCCTTTAGCAGGGGAAGGGACAGCCTGCAATGGTTGATCAGGGATGGCCCCTTCACCATCAGAATCAGAATGACCATGTAAAGGTCTATCCTTGTGAAATAAGATCTTTGATTTGTGGAAACCTTTGCACCAGGATGCCTTCCACACCTTGTCTGGAAACATAGAGTCCAGAATAAGAGTCAACTTTGTTCCCACTGACACAATTGCATTGAAAACAAACTGTAACTCCCCTGGTTTGCTAGGACAATCCTCCCTCTGAACCTTGGCCTTATTCTTTTTCAAAACATCCCAGAAGAACTCAGCCCAATTACGTTGTACACCATCATAAATGGCCCTCATCACACACATACAACCATTAAAGATGGCATCTGTACTGTGATTCTCACACATCAGTACTTTAACAACTATATCAAAAAGAACCTTATACTTCTGACGAAGATGCTTATCCAGAAAACCCTTTGTCAATGCTTGGCAAGAAGATCTGGCGAAGATCTTGAATGATTCAACAATTTCACCCTCTTTATACTTCAACGGATCAACACCAGTAGAACAAATATTCCCAAATAACTTGTAAAAATCATGCTTCGAGAAGACCACCTCTTCTCCATCGATCTTGGAAGCAATATGTCCATCGTGAATCTTCATCCTTACCAGAAATTGTGCCACATAACCATCCAAAGTGCGAAGACCTTTGGGAATAGCAGAGATAAACTCTTCAACACCAGACTTGCGCAGTAACTCCAGAATGTCCAACACAGCAGGGTTGTGAATGGAGTAGAAATCGAAGGTTATCTCCGTCTTCAACTTCTTGCATACATAATCTGGCTCGAAGTTGCATTTGAGAGCCATTTCTGTAGAATAGAGAAAGGTAGAGAGAAAACTGATTGTGCAGAGAGAAGTTAAGGTTTGAAAGTTTGAAAATGTGAAGAGACAGAAATGAGCAATTAGTTTATAAAAGAGATGTATGCGTGTATTTAAAATAAATTGAAGAGGGTATGCGTGGAATTAGCATTTAATTGAGGGGACAAGATCAATTTGTCAATTGATTGTCATTTTGCACTTTAATCAAATCTGACGGCCAGGATTAAATTAGGCAAGTTACAGATTTAATTGTGTGCGTGGCATGGTCATTGGGACTGGGTTCGAGGGGGTTTGTGGCAGTCAAGAGAAAAAGTGAAATGATTGCCTAGGCCCACGACCCTAGTTCTAAATACACTCTGAGTATGAAACATTTTGAGTGTATTTAGTAATTTAATAGATGTGTCTCAATGATCAGAAGCAGAGAAGTAAATACATATCTGTCATCTGGTATAGCAACCAGATGATACCTCAAGTAGTCTGATGTTACATCTCATCTGGTGGAACTTTCTCTGGAATCTAAAAATGTACCTCATCTGGTACATAACTCTTCTGGAGATGTAACTTCTCTAGTATATCTAATCTGTAGACAGGTTAGTATATCAAGTGATATTAAAGAAAATAATTGAAATTAAGGATACTTCTCTGGTATTCCCCCTAAACCAATTCTGTCTCTGGATCCAACAATCCTAACTCAAAGGCTAACTCTCTGAATCTGGTCTCAGCCAAAGGCTTTGTGAGAATATTTGCTCTCTGCTTCTCTGTAGCAATCTTTTCCATCCTTATATCTCCCTTCTCCACATGGTCTCTGATGAAATGGTGCCTTATATCAACATGTTTGCATCTGGTGTGAAGAACTGGATTTTGGGTGATGGCTATAGCACTATTGCTATCACAAAAGATTGGAATATCCTTAGCCCTAATCTGGTTGTCTCTAAGCTGCTGACTAATCCAGAGTAGTTGTGAACAACAGCTACCTGCGGCCATGTATTCTGCTTCTGTGGTTGATGTTGCAACTGAAGTCTATTTCTTAGAGAACCAAGATACCAACGTATTCCCTAAAAATTGACACGTTCCACTTGTAGACTTCATATCTATTCTGCACCCACCATAATCTAAATCTGAATATCCACTTAACTCTAAGTTATCATCTGCAAGATACCATAAACCCAAATTAACTGTTCCCTTAAGATATTTCAATATCTTCCTAGCTGCTTCCAGGTGACTCCTCTTAGGATTATCTTGAAATCTGGCACAAACACCTACAACAAAAGTAATATCTGGTCTGCTTGTAGTCAGGTACAGAAGAGAACCAATAAGTGCCCTATACTGA
Source organism: Ballota nigra (assembly GCA_947034835.1). NCBI lineage: Eukaryota > Viridiplantae > Streptophyta > Magnoliopsida > Lamiales > Lamiaceae > Ballota > Ballota nigra. The sequence goes on along the minus strand of OX344729.1, from coordinate 32,754,678 downwards.
GTCTGATCCACACTCTCTCCAGACTCATTTGGATCCATGTTGAAATTTGTCAACATAGGAATCTTGGCAGCTTTGCTAGATCCTACTCCAAATTTCTCTAACATGTTTCTGATGTACTTAGCCTGATTTATGAAGATTCCCTTCTTTGTCTGCCTTACCTGCAAACTTAAGAAATAGTTCATCTCACCCATCATGGACATTTCAAACTGGCTCTGCATGAGATCTCCAAATTTCTCACACAGCTTCTTATTAGGGGATCCAAATATAATGTCATCAACATATATCTGGACCAGAAAGATGTCATGTCCTTCTTCTTTCCTAAACAAGGTCCTATCAATCTTTCCTTTAGTAAAACCATTGTCCAGAAGAAATTAAGATAGAGTGTCATACCATGCTCTAGGTGTCTGCTTAAGCCCATAGAGAGCCTTCTTAAGCTTATACACCTTGTCACCTTGTTCAAAACCAGGAGGTTGTTCCACATACACTTCCTCAATGAGAATCCCATTAAGAAAGACAGATTTCACATCCATCTGGTACACTTTGAACTTCATGTGAGCTGCATATACTAGAAACAATCTAATGGCTTCTATTCTGGCAATAGGAGCAAATGTCTCATCATATTCTATTCCTTCAGACTGAGAATAACCCTGTGCCACTAGCATTACCTTGTTTCTAGTAATGATATCATTCTTATCTTTCTTGTTCTTGAAAACCCACTTAGTGTCTATCACCTTTTGATGTCTTGGTCTGTCTACCAGCTCCTGAGCATCCTGTCTGGTGAATTGATTCAACTCATCCTGCATTGCAACAATCAAATTTGAATCTTTCAGTGCTTCCTTGATGTTCTTGGGAATCTAGGACACATAGCAACTGAACAAGGCAGCTAAGTTAAGAGTTCTCCTAGTCTGGACACCCTTAGTTGGATCTCCTATAATTAACTCATTGGGGTGATCAACCAGGGTTTTCCTTCCCTTGGACTTACCTGATTGACCATCTACAGCAGTGCCTTGGTGATTATCACTAACTGCAGGAGAGCTTCCCCTTACAGGAGTTCCAACCTCTTCTAGTTCTGCACCTTGTGGAGGCTTCTGCTCCAGAGAACCTGAAGATGGGTCACCATCTGAATCTGACTCTGAATCAAGAATAGGAGGATTGACTTTGATAACTCTGGGAGTAGTCTGATTCTGTGTCTCTTCTGGAGACTGATTCCTTAAGTCCACCTTGCACTCAAGAGTAGATTCATCAAAAACAACATGGGGTGTTTCTTCCACACAAAGAGAATTCCTATTAAAGACTTTGTATGCTTTACTGGTGCTGGAATATCCTAAAAATATTCCATCTGCCACTTTAGCATCAAAGGTCTTTAACTTGGACTTCCCATTGTCATGGATGAAACACTTGCATCCAAAAATATGAAAGAATGAAACAAATGGAGTTTTACCTTTCCATACCTCATATGGTGTCTTATTATGTCTCTGGGCTATGAGGCATCTGTTCTGGGTGAAACAAGCTGTATTGATGGCTTCTGCCCAAAATCTCTGGGGTGTATTGTACTCTGCTAGAAGAGTTCTGGCAGCTTCCTTAAGGGTTTTGTTTCTCCTTTCTGCTACTCCATTCTGTTGGGGTGTTCTGGCAGCAGATGTCTCATGAAAAATTCCATTATCCTTACAGTACTCTGCAATGTGTGAATTCAAAAACTTTATCCCTTTGTAACTTTTGATCCTCACTATGCTCTGGTTCTGCTCATTCTGAATCTGCTTGAAGAATTCTGGCAACTTAGTGATAGTTTCATTTTTCTTAAACAAGAACACTCCCCAAGTGTATCTTGAAAAGTCATCTACTTTCACCAAGGTGTACTTCCTCCCACTGAAACTAAGAGGTGAAACAGGTCCAAACAGGTCCATGTGAAGTAGTTGAAGTACTCTGGTTGTGGTTGTGGACATCCTTGAAGGAAGTCTTGGGTTGTTTACCCTTCTGGCAGGAACCACAAACCTGGTCCTTCTTGAACACTTCATTTGGAAGACCTCGAACTAGACCCTTTCTGGCAATCTTGTTGAGTGCTTTGAAATTCAGGTGACTCAACCTCTTGTGCCAAAGCCAGTTGTTCTCTGCAGATCCCTTTGCAACTAGGCAAGTATTTCTGGGACAACTGTTGAAATCTGCAAGATAAATGTTACATTTCCTCAAGCCAATAAGCAAGATATCATTATAATCAGAAAAAAAGACAGTGCATGAATCACTAGAGAACTTCACTGAGTATCCCTTGTCACAAAATTGGGATACAGAAAGCAGATTATGCTTGAGTCCTTCAACATAGTAGACTTCATCTACAGATACGTCATTGATGATCAATTTTCCAACTCCTCTGGTGACTCCAAAATTGTTGTCACCAAACATCACTCTTGGCCCATTCAGTGGCTTGAAAACCGGGAGATGATCTTTCTCAAATGTCATGTGCTTGGAACATCCACTATCAATGTACCAGACACTATTGCTTGAAAGTCCTTTCTCCAATGGGCTCTTGTCCTCCTGCAGAGAAATCAATTAGGTCCCATACTAGTGCTGGGTCCTGATTGGTTAGTTGCAGGTTTTGTAGAATCCATAGATAAAGATCATCCCTTTCTGGATGAGGAGATCTTATCTTTCTTCCAAATCTATCTACCAGTACATGTCCTCTGGCAATGACAAATTAAGCTACTGGTCTGATGAAAACACCTTTCCTATACACTGGTCTGGTGTATCTCAACTCAAATCTGGCCTTTGGAATGGCCTGCCTCAAAGACATGGTCTTAAAGGTCTGGTTGTAAGGGTACATTTGAGAAGAACCATCTCTGGTGTCATAACTACCCAGATCAATTGGTTTTCTATAGATGGCTCTCTGGTTCTGATGAAAACTAGACCTTTTCTGGTGATTCTAGTTCCTCTGAATGTATCTGTTCTGGAATTGATTTTTCTGAGAAAACTTTCTTTAAGGTCCCTGGTTCTGATGATAGTTCTGTTGTCCATAGTTACTTCTCTGAGAATTCCTATTTTGATTGAAATTCCCCCTTCCTGAGTATCTCCTCGGAGGTCCCCTAATCTGCTTAGGTTCCACTCTTTGAGGATTCCTCTGAGGTCCTCCAATCTGATTAGGTCTTACTCTTTGAGGTTTATTGTGAACAGAACCATCAATTTTCATTGGTTCCCTATTATGAAGTTTTGTCTCTAAAATTTTCTCTTCCAGAACAGTCAATTCTTCTGGACTACATTCTAAATGATTAGCAGAGTAGTTCCTTTTCCATCCAGGTTTGTGAACTACTTTGTAACCATTACCATTAGGATATTTTTCATCCCAGATTTCTACCAATTCACCAGATCTTACAGACTTGTTTTTGTTATAAGGATATTTATGAGATCTAGTGGTAATTCCAGAATATCCTAAACCACTCTTATCATTAATGCGCTGAGAAGACTCTGATATAATAGATACAACAGTTGGTATCTTTGGAGCTTCTCTGGGCATAGATACTTCCTCAATAGTATCCACAACTTGCTTTCCCTTGATAAGAGATTGGTATTTGGCTCTAAGTTCATTGAACTCATCTTCCTTAGAGTCTCTTTCTCTTATGAGTTGATCTACCAGAGTATCTCTTTCTGTGATCTTATCCTGAAGTTCAGAGACTTCTTTGGAATGATCTTTCATGAGTTCTCTGGTGGATTTTTGCTCATGAGATAAAGATTGAACTTCTGCTCTGAGCCTACCATTCTTCTTCTCAAGTTTCTGGCAAAGTTGTACACAGTTCTGGAGATCTGATAGCATTTGCTGCATATCAGACTCTTGGAAGTACCAGATAAGTGAGAGGATTCAGTATATTTGGAATTAGATAAAAACAAGGTAGATTCTTGTACCTCAGTGATGTCTGCTATGAGACATACATCATAATCAGATCCAAAGTCAGAAGAAGAAGAACTTGAACTAGTATCCTTCTCCTCCGCTTCTGCCAGCAATGCTCTCTTATCTACATATCTCCTATCTCTCTTGAGTCTTTTCTCTTCTCTTTCTCTAGGAGTGAGTTGAGGACAATTATAGTTGTAGTGGACTGGTTTGTTGCAAGTGTAACAGGTGTTGTCTCCTCTGGGATTAGGACTAGGATCTCTCCTCCTGGGGTTGTACTCTGGTCTGGCTAGACTACTCTCTCTCCTCTGGTAGTCTGATCTGCCAGAGCTGCCATCTCTCCTCTTCTCTGGTGACTTGAATCTGGTCTCCCTTGAGTCTCCAGATGACTTCTCTTTGTCTGCAGACTTGAAGGAACTCTTCATGTCTCTGGTAGATTCCTTCCAGTGTCTTTTGTACCTGCCATACTTGGAGCTAATTTTATCAATTTTTCTAGTTAGAAGTGCTACCTGCTCCTTTAGGCTCATGTCATCTGTAGTAGACTCCTTCACTTTTTCTTCAGTCTTGATAGTTGAAGAGAAAGCAACTCATTTCTGACCAGAAGAAGAAATCTGCTCTGATTGATCTTCTTCTTGTAGGTCATACTCGTAGGCTTTCAAATCAGATGGGAGAAGATGATGATCAAGAGTGTTGAGATCCTTGTTATCTTTGATGACTGTGACTTTGATCCTCCACCTGCTTGTTAGTGACCTTAATATTTTACTATTAATTTCTTTTTCAGAATAGGTTTTACCTAAGGCACTAGCCTTGTTAAGGAGGTTGGTGAGACGCATGTCCAACTGGTCAATAGTCTCATCTGGTTTCATCTTGAAAGTATCAAATGAGTGTTGAACAGCCTGGAGCTTGTTGTCTTTTATCTTCTTTGTTCCTTCGCAGAGCAGAGCTAACTTGTCCCACATCTCCTTGGCCATACTGCAGGTTCTCACTTTCTCTATCACTTCTTTAGTGAGGGTGTTGATGATCTCAGTCCTAGCCACCTGATCCAGGTTGTACAGCTTCCTTTCATCATTATTCAGCTCATCTCTCTTTTTTAGGATTCTTTGCCTGGGAACTCTGCCATCGGCTCTTTCCTCTGCAACTGCACTGGTTTCTTCCCTGGACTCTGATCTGCCATCATCAATGGGAGTCCAGTAAAATTGAATGGGGCCACTCTCAACCATATATAGCATGCGGTAATGAATAGCTCTAAGATGATTGCTCATCATGAAACTCCAGTGGCTATAATCCTCAAAAGAGAATTAAGGCAATTTGCGTCTCTTGTAAGAAGATTTTGAAGATATTTTGAACAAATTTCAAAAAGGTTTAAACAACTTTAAATAGAGCAATGGATATGTCCGGTGACCACCAAAAGCTTTTTCAAAGCAATGGTCTAGGACACACTGCTCTGATACCACTTGTTGGTCCCACTAGTCAGTTTTTAATGTAATGCGGAAGCTTAAAGTGAAAAACCTTTTCAAGATCCTTTTAGCAAGAGCATAAATATGAAAAAAAATGAAGACAGTAAATAACACAACATGTATAGTGGTTCGGATGTTAACAATCCTATGTCCACTCTCCATTTTTCAAGTGGCCTTACTAACCAACCAGCCAACTTACGAACACTGGAATTGACAAGTACCAGTTCCTTGCTTACACACTTTAGATCTAACTTCGATCTAAAGTATATTCAACTACAACCTTCTCTATCAAGATGAACAGGTTGAGTTTAATCTCAAACTACAAAACTCCTTATGAGTAGATATGAAACAAGGACTATAAGAGTGCTAATTGCTTGAGAATATTAAAGCTTAAGTGTGATCTTCGTGCGTGTAACTAGAGCTTTTCTTCATACTGGCACTCTTGTATTTATATAGGTGATTTGGAGAGCTAATCTAATCAGATCTCTATTTATGGAAGCTTCAATCAATCAATTTCTAATTGATTGATTGGGTTGGTGAGATTCTTGGATTGATATCTTCATTCTGACTTTCCAATCCGATCATTGTTGACTTCATTTGAATTACCAACGGTCAAATGCTTCCAATGCACAACTCTGATTCTTCCAGAGTAGGCTGAACCAGATACCAGATGACCTAGAGGTCCTCTGGTCCAGAGTCGGTTAAGAACCAGAATACTTAGTAGAATCTATAGATTATTCTGAGCATCTTATGATTCACCAGACTCGTCTGGTCTGGGGAACGGTCTTCTGCCTTTGATCTGAACATCTCAAATGAAGTCTTCTGGTGGAGTCCTCTGGTGAAGTCTTCTGGTGGAGTCCTCTGGTTAAGTCTTCTGGTGGAGTCCTCTGGTGGAGTCCTCTGGTGAAGTCTTCTGGTGACTTTTCTGGTGAAGTCTTCTGGTCTGGCAGTTCCCCCTAGACTAAGTCATAATCTAGTTCCTCATCTGGCTAACAGGTCCAGATGGTCCTATTATATCTTCTGGTTTGTTTAACTCATCAAAACTAACAATATTTTTCCTAATAAATAACAACATATAAATCCTTACAGCAATTTGTATGTGGATTCCTCAACTATGGTATCCATGCAACAGCTGTTCACCAACCCGCACCGACTTGCCAGCGTTGAATCTCGAGACGAACTTGCTAGGAAAATTCGAGCTAAAGATTTTATGGAGAAATTATATTTCTTGTGTGTTTTTGGAATTCCCATATGACACATATTTATAGGGATTAACTTGGCTTAATTCTTAAGCAAGATATCGGGCCTAGCCCATAATATAATCTCTACGGATTATATTTCCCTAGATATGTTCCTACGAATAATATCTTTACCATATCTATTATTCTTTTATAATAATATTCCAAATAATATTATTGGGATTTCATTTTTAATTAAATCTAATTTAATTAAATAATAACAATAATAATTAATTCCAAATATAATTATTATTATATTCTCCATAAATTAAATATTATATCTAATATAATACTTAATCAACCAACTATAATCAGTGAACTGTCATTTCTTGTGTATATCGAGCGATTAGTCAAACTAATGGTCTTAATTGAACCCTAGACAATAAATAAGACATTCTCAATGTACAAGGTACGTTGTGAGGAAATCTGAAACTACATGTAATATTGTAGGCTATTGTGATATCTTCCTTTCATTCACGAATAACCGATTAAATCTTGAACATGATGAAGTGTCTATTCAAATAACTTAATCATATTATCTCTATTCACTAATTGATCAAGTATATCACACTTAGCCACAAAGTTTAAGTTGATACCCGTCGGCCGATGACTTAGATCCAATTATGATGAGAAGACGAGTATTCTCTCTAAATCCACACTGAGGAATGAATCCTATTCTTGGCTCAACTACTACGCACATGTATTTCGTGATGAACCCAATCCATGTCATATATACCCGTGGAAAGGTGCAAGCTTCGGTCATTTATCAAAGTTCATCACTCCACACATGTTGTGCGTACTGACCACAAGTCAGAGGAGTATCACATCGCTCCCACTAACTGAGACAACCGTAGATACATTATGGGGAATTATATCAAACGGTTTCTCTGATGGGTATACCAATACCCTCTAAGGTATCTGTGCATCCATTATGAGATACATAGTATCTCATAGTAAGTGAGATCTTAGTACACTCTCACATAGAGTATAATGCAGATCGCACACCAATCTCAATTGCATCATCAATATCCCATTCTTGATAATCCTTAATCGGGGCTATTTGAGAATCATACTTAAGTCAACTGAGTTCTCACTCACTTAATGACAGTAGTGATTTATGGGAACAAAAATTAGAATATATGCAAACAATCAAACATCATATTTAGATAAGTGTAACGCTATACATTTAATATTAAACCAATAATAATATTAAACAAAATCTGAATATTATCTTAGTATTATGTCCTTACAATGGATTGTATCTAGGACATTAACACTAACAGTTAGATCCATGATGAGTTATTCAGATCTACCCAATTCATTTGGGGTAATACCTTGGAAACATCGGCTTACATTCTAAACTTGGTGCTATCCAAATTGGTTCCTAAAGTCTCGACAGAATTGTGGACCGGGTAAAAACCTAATTTGAGACACATGAGAATCTGTGGGTGTCCGACATACGTGCTAGACAAAAAGCCGGTAAATAGGATCCATGTTCGGAATTAAGGTTTTTTATAGGATATCCCATGAGAACGAACGTGTGTATATTCTATAGTCCCAAGGATCAAAAGACTGTGATTAGCACACACTTTAAATTCTTGTAAGGAGACTATATGAACAATAGAAAGCCCAAAAGTGAAATTACCTTAGAAGAATTGAGAAGGCAAACTCATATACCAAGTATACACGATGATATACCAATTGTCACACCTACACAACCAGAACCCCATCGTAGTGGGAGGGTTGTCAGACAACCCGAGAGATTCATAGGAATAGGAGAAGCTTCGGATTTGATTCCCGAAGATGAATCAAATCTATGGACATACAACGAGGCAATCCAAGACAAAGATGTGACATCTTGGCAAACGACAATGGAAGCCGAGATGGGTTCAATGGATCATAATCAAGAGTGGAAGCTGGTCGAACCACCCAGTGGGGTAGAACCCATTGGATGCAAGTAGGTATACAAGAGGAAAAGAGGACCGGATGGAAGGGTTGAAACCTTCAAATAGGCTAGTGGTAAAAGAATATACTCAGAAAGAAGAGATCGATTATGAGGAAACCTTTTCACTTGTAGCTATGCTTAAGTCCATCTGTATTCTCTTGCCGATCGCTGTGCATTTAGATTTTGAGATCTGGCAAATGGATATCAAAACATCTTTCCTAAATGGAAGTCTTGAAGGGGATATCTATATGCGACAACCCGAAGGTTTTATTGCGAAAGGTCAAGAACATCTCATATGCAAGCTAAATAAGTCAATTTACAGACTTAAGCAAGCATCACGTACTTGGAACCAATGTTTTGATCAGGTTATTAGGTCCTATGGGTTCGATCAAAACGAGTTTAAAAGTTTTATGTACAAAAGGTGTGATGGAACTGCAGTGGTATTCTTAGTATTGTACATAGATGACATTTTGCTCATCAGAAACGATGTAAATGTGTTGTCAGACGTAAAGGTATGGCTGTCAAAACAGTTTGATATGAAGGACATAGGGGAAGCCGGTCACATCCTTGGGATCAAAATCACTCGTAATCGCAAGAAAATGATGTTGGGCTTATTGCAAGCCTCATACATAGACACTGTTTTGGAGCGTTTCAACATGCAAGATTCCAAGAAAGGTTTTGTACCTTTAAGACATGGAATTCATCTATCGAAAGAAATGTGCCCTAAGACGCCTGCGAAGATAGATGACATGAAAGATGTTTCGAACGCTTCAACCGTAGAAAGTCTTATGTATGCAATATTGTGTACGAGATTGGATATTTGCTTTGTCGTAGGCATGGTGGCAAGATATCAAAATAATCCTGGGAAGGATCATTGGACTGCATTTAAATGCATTCTGAAGTATTGGAAAAGAACTCGCAATAGAATGCTGATTTACCAGTCAGACAGTCTAATTCTCGTAGGATACACTGACTCGAATTTCCAATCAGACCTAGACTCCAGAAGATCTACCTTGGGTAGTGTGTTTTGCAGGGAAGGAGGAGCCATATCATGAAGAAGCATTAAGCAGTAATGCATCACAGATTCAACCATGGAAGCCGAATATGTAGCTGCTTGTGAAGCAGCGATAAAGGCGGTTTGGCTCAAGAACTTTTTAGTGGACTTGGATGTTATACCGAATTTTCCCAGCACAATCATTGTCTATTGTGATAATGTCGGAGCAGTTGCAAATTCAAAGAAACCGAAAGCCCACAAGGCCATCAAACAAATATAAAAGAAAATACAATCTTATACAAGAGATTGTTAAGAGAGGAGACATAGAGGTGACAAAGATCGCATCGGAGAACAACCTAGCAGATCCATTCACAAAAGGTCTGCCTCAGAGTACATACGAGACACATGTGGATGTAATGCGTGTTAAGACTATTGTCAATCTTCTTTGAGTATAAGTGGAAGAATATTATTAGGTTAGTGTAGGTGACATGAAATGTCACGTAGAACTACACTAGATATGCATGATATATACTTAAAAGGAGACTTTGAGTATATGTGGGAGATTGTTGGGGTTATACGTGAAAGTATATTTTTACTTTGTATAACATCATGCATTAAACACTTATTTATGAGAATAAATCTTTTATCACTATACTTTAAATATGAATGAATGTTAAATGTTTATTGCAAACTGTTCAATATATAGTACGTGTTACATTGTAGTTAATGTGGTGATACCAGATCACGGAAGATCACATAACAGTCCCTTGTAACTAAATGTACAAATTCACGACCTAGGTGGAATTGAACAATCCACGTCGAGGTGTAGTTCTCATATTGGTCTATCTTGACCAAGGGATTGCACTAGCACATTTTGTATTTGTTGAAGAGGACCTACAGCGAGGATAAATTCTTTTATTCTGATCGGAGAAGAATTAGACATTAGTGGTTATTGATTTATTAATCTTTGTCACTTAAATAGGACCATGTGTGGTTAATACTTATTGCTTTGATACATGTTGGGTGAGAATCATCGTGACTTTGATACCTTGTGTTTTGGCAATAATATTAATCATACGACAGTTGCTAAGATTTAATATGGAGAAACGTGTGCGAGTACGACTTTTGTGATTTGTCCCCTTGATGGGCTCAGAAGTTTTATTGTACCAAATCTTACAAGTGGAAATTGTTGGTCCCAAAAAGGTTATCCATCGGAAAGCGTTTTGAGTTTATTTTTAAGAAAATCCTTTTAAAGAAAGTGCTAAAAGAAATGCAGAAAACTTAAAGTTCATTAAAGTAAATAACACAAGGATTTATAGTGGTTCAGACCAACTTGTCCTACGTCCACTCTCCCTTTCTCAAAAGGGGACTCACTCTACAACCAACTTACTGACTTCTGGAATTGAGAAGTACCAGATCCTTCGTACACCAACTTCAATCTACGATCTAAGCCTTACACCAATCTATCTATAAAGATAAGGATTGTGTAAATGGTCCAACTATAACTCCTAAAGAGTGTATATAATATTTGAATGAACAAGGTGAGTGAGTGGAGAGTTCATGTATCTTTTGTGCTCTTGCCCGACTCTTGTATATGAACTCAACCAAAACACTCTTATTTATAGTTGTGAGAATTAACTAGCCGTTGGAATGCTAGCAATTCAAACAACCATAATTGGAGGAATATAATCAATCAAAGATTGATTATATGATTAATTAGTTGACTTCAATCAAGCAATCAATCGTATCCTCCATCAGTTGACTCTCCAGATTGTCTTCTTCTCTATCATCGAACTCCAAGATCTCCTTGTCTCCAGATTACACGCAGCCTCCATGTGGGTGAACTAATCTGTCTCCCTCATCTGGTCAGGACTCGTCTGGTCTGGGGTCTACTGGTCTGGTATGGTCTGGTCTGGTGACATTTCTGCACTAAACCTCATCTGGGAGAGGTCTTCTGGCAGACCCCTCTGGCCAGACTCCTTTGGCAGACTCCTCTCGCAAACTCCTCTGGTCAGACTCCTCTGGTCACACTTCATCTGCTCTGATGACTCATCTGCTCTGGTGACTCTTCTACTCTGGTGACTCATCTGCTCTGTTGACTCATCTGCTCTGATCTGGACACCTCATCTGGTCACCTATCATCTGGTCACCTCATCTGGTCACCTCTCATCTGGTCACCCCTCATCTGGTCACCTCATCTGGTCTGCACATATTTCTTCCCCTTAACCAAAGACCTATTCTAGACCTAGGCTAATCTATAGCTGACTAACAGGTTCAGCTAGTCCTATTACAGGTTCTTTGTTTTAAAATCTTCAAAACATCTAACCTCTATCCCAACAGTTTCCCCCTTTTTGATGATGTTAAAACTAAAAGAACTGGAATAAAATAGGACAAGAAAATCTAAAATAACAAGATAAAGAATCTAGCAGGCTGGATCAACTGATCTTCCCCCTCAAAGTATGCTCAACTGATATTGGGGCCTAATATCAGCTGGTCTTCTTGTGTATCTGCAGGCAATCAAGTTTTTGGTACCCTTTTGGGTCCAGGGGGTTAGTACAATATTTAAGAAGCCACAAGAATAGATCATCCCTTTTTGGATCAGGTGATCTTATCTTTCTTCCATATGAGTCCACAAAAACACACTCAACAAAAGATCCTTTGACATGGTTATTTCTTCTAGAGGCTCTTCTTCTCTTATGAGCTTGTCTAGTAGAAGAAGTAACTTGTCTTAAAGCAACAGTCTTGAAATTCTTTTGATAAGGATAAGTTTTACTAGAACCATCAAAGGTTCCAGCTGGTCTGGCAGATGACTTGAAGGTCTTTTGTAGCTGAGTAGGAGTCAGCTGGTTCTACCTCTTTTGAGAAGATCCAAACTGTCTTCTACTCTGCTGGCCTGGCTGAGGTCTTTTAAAATTCCTCCTCTGTTTTTTGGGTTTTTGAGTTTTAGAACTCATCTGCCCATTAGGCTGAGTTGCCTGGTCAGCTGACCTCTTGCCTTTACCAATAAAATTTCTAGGCTGTTCTTCTTTCTGAACATGTGAGGATTCAGGTTTGGAATAACCAAGACCTGTTTTATCATGCTCTCTTTGAGATGAGGCAGCTATGTGTGACACAACATTGTTTGTTGTAGTCAGCTGCTCCAATCTCATCTTGAGCTTGTCCTCACTTTCTCTTACAATTTTGTTTTGGTGTAAGAGTTCATCAAACTTAGCTTTGAGCAGATTATATTCATTGTCTTTCTCAATATTTTCAACAACCAACCTTTCTATCGGCTTAACTTGTTCAGTACACCTGGTTGTCAAGTCAGAAGACTCTTCGACCAGTGTATGATTTTGTTCAGCTGGTAGATCAGCTGAGTTGCCTAGACATTGTGAAAGCTTCTGATTTTCTGCTTTCAGCCTTGAGTTCTCATCTTCCAACTTTTGACAAAGTTGTATAGATTTTTGGAGGTCTAATAGCAAATTTTGCACATCAGACTCCTCTGATTGTTCAGAAAGAGAAGAAGATGAAAAGGAAGGGGAGGTTCGATTACATACCTCATCTGTCACTAGACATATCTCTTCGCCTAGTCCAAAATTAGATGATGAACTAGAAGTGGATACCTCTTCTTCCTCATTTGTTAAGCTTCTTTTGGAGTAACTCCAAGTGTATCTTCTACTTCTTTTCTTCGAACCCATTTCTGCAAGAAATTGTTAGCACAATAAATATTTGGGTTTTCAAAAAAATGGATCTGCCCTGGTGACCACCAAATTAATTTCAAAACAGTGGTCTGTAGGACACACTACTCTGATACCACTTGTTGGTCCCAAAAAGGTTATCCAGCGGAAAGCATTTTGAGTTTATTTTTAAGAAAACCCCTTTTAAAGAAAGTGCTAAAAGAAATGCAGAAAACTTAAAGTGCAATAAAGTAAATAACACAAGGATTTATAGGGGACTCACTCTCCAACCAACTTACTGACTTCTGGAATTGAGAAGTACCAGATCCTTCGTACACCAACTTCAATCTTACGATCTAAGTCTAACACCAATCTTTCTATAAAGATAAGGATTGTGTAAATGGTCCAACTATAACTCCTAAAGAGTGTATATAATATTTGAATGAATAAGGTGAGTGAGTGGAGAGTTCATGTGTCTTTTGTGCTCTTGCCCGACTCTTGTATATGAACTCAACCAAAACACTCCTATTTATAGTTGTGAGAATTAACTAGCCGTTGGAATGCTAGCAATTCAAACAACCATAATTGGAGGAATATAATCAATCAAAGATTGATTAGTTGATTGATTAGTTGACTTCAATCAAGCAATCAATCATATCCTCCATCAGTTGACTCTCCAGATTGCCTTCTTCTCTATCGTCGAACTCCAAGATCTCCTTGTCTCCAGATTACACGCAGCCTCCATGTGGGTGAACTAATCTGTCTCCCTCATCTGGTTTGGGGTCTACTGGTCTGGTCTGGTGATATTTTTGCACTGAACCTCATTTGGGAAAGGTCTTCTGGCAGACTCCTCTGGTCAGATTCCTTTGGCAGACTCCTCTGGCAGACTTCCCTGGCAGACTCCTCTGGTAAGACTCCTTTGGCAGACTCCTCTAGTCAGACTTCATCTGCTCTGATGACTCATCTGCTCTGGTGACTCATCTGCTGTGGTGACTCATCTACTCTGGTCTGGACACCTCATCTGGTCACCTCTCATCTGGTGTGCATAGATTTCTTCTCCCTTAACCAAAGACCTATTCTAGACCTAGGCTAATCTGTAGCTGACTGACAGGTTCAGCTAGTCCTATTACAGGTTCTTTGTTTTAACATCTTCAAAACATCTAACCTATATCCCAACAGAAATTAGTTTTTCGGTACGGATAATAATGTTGAGTTGTCTTCAAGGCTCAAGATATTGATTAATTGAGAGCTATCCAGAAGCTCAATTAATTAATGGACTAGATAATCTTAAACACGAGAAATAATAATCGAGAGCCCATATCATCGTAATATAAATTAAGATGGATAGTGCAATATGAATTTGATAGTAGTATTAATTAATATTAATGAACTGAATTATATTGCAGCTCAATATTGAAATTCAGAAGCACATCCAATCTTAATTCTCCTAAAGGCCCTTCAAGTAGCCCAATAATAATAGGGTGATTAAAATAAAAGAAAAATATTATTGCTGATTTTTCTATTGAAATTTTCGAAAATATGGTTATTTGGAGAGAGAAAAGATTTTGTTGATTTTCTTAAAAAGATATTATGGAAGATATGTATTCTTGGAATACAAGATTATCTCATAAATTCAAGAAGAACCAAATCTTGTTATTCTTACTTTAATTTTCAAAAATTGTATGATAATAAGGAGGATGAGAGTTTTGTGGAATATTTTCTTATAGAGAAAAGAATATATGGTATATATTCAAGATTTCTTGGAGATCAAGAAAATATTTTCTCTTCCCATATTCCAAGCCAAAAATTCGGCCATCACCATATTATAAATAGGGGATAATTATTTTCATCCCTAGTTTACAAGTTCCAGGAGTTAGAAAAATCAAGAGCAATAAATATTTTTCTTCTTCCTTTATATTATTAATACTTCGTTAAGCACTTCCCACCGGCGAACGAACAAGGCGTAAGGGGAATACTTAAGAAGGTCTTTCGCTTGATAGGATCAATTTGCTTGTCTCGTTCTTCTCTACGGACGTTGCTTCAAGAGGTACGTAATCGCGTAAACTCCTAGATTTTCCGCTATAGGATTTTACGTGAATTAATTTATATGAATGATATTATATGTTGTTGGCAATTACTATTTGAATTAATTATGATTAATTCATGCTAGTAATAATTATATTTAAATTTCATCCCGAATAGATCCGGGTATCCCGATTTCCCCAACAGCAACGAGCTGACATCTTGACTAAGCCCTTAGCTGAATCAAGACTTATGGAACTATCAGTAGAATTAGGACTCTTAGATCCGGGAGAATAGCCAGTGTAGAACTAAGGGGGAACTTAAGATCTCGGTCAACATCAAGAGGTATCAGGAGACTACAATGCTTCCCTGACTGGTATGTCTTTCTAATACTAACTTGTATACGAAGAGTCATCCATATTTTCAACTCTAAGTATCGTGCATTAAACACATTCTATTATCATTAAAAGCACACCTTCTCATATTTAAACACACGCGCATCAGAGCATTTAATGCAAATAGTTATTTTTTCATATGATTGGACTATATTTCAGGAAATGATTGATATGACGGAACCACAAAAAATACCTTGAATTAATCTTCCCCATTCATTTCAAGCTTTTCAAATCCAAGATTAATCTCAGCCGTCTATTAGAGTAACTATTTTTCATAAAATCATTTAGTGGCCATTTATGATCTTTTACGTTTTCATACATCCTCTTGCATAATGAGCTTTCTCTCACTCAAAATCCTTGTAAAATTTCTCAAATTTCTCAGGCACTCAATCAAATGGCCTCACAAATAATACCTGGACCATCGACTACCCACAATCACTGATCAAGTATACATCGAGCAAGTGATTGTAATAGACGAAACTTGTTTAAAAGTGCCAAAAATTAATCCAGTGTTCGACTAGATCACCAATGTTAGCCTCAAGGCCAACTTCTCAAGGAGGCCAATCAAGAAAAGGGTAGCGGAGTGCTACATAAAGATGAAGGAGATAGTGAAGGGTGAATTACTATCTAGAGTCACTACCCATGTCAAGAGTAGCACTAACAAGAAGGGAAGACTCGTCTATGAGAAGAATGAGATTATGGTGATGAGGAAGTTAATCAGGAAGGTGTATAAATTTTCTCACACAGGTGTCAGTTCCATTGTCTATATGAAGAATAAGGAGGGACCATACCTGCAGGGAGTTTACCAAGTCAGGCACCTCTGAATTCAATGCAAGAATGTATGAAGACAAATTCAAGCCTGAACACAGGGCACTCGTGGAAATTGTGTCCAAGTGCATCATGGGGAATGTGGGTTCCGTTGAGCAGGTGAGCTTGAATAAGATCAGGATCATGGCGTCAATAGTTGACACGGCAGAGGTGAACTAGGAGGGTTACTTTCTGCACCTGAATTGTGAGGAGGCAAAGGATAAGGTGGAGAAGGATGAGAAGGAGAAGAGGGTCATTGTCAAAGGTAATCTTTATTTCGGTGCTAGGATGTCAATGCTCTTAATAAACATGGATGTTGATCTTAGCTAGGATGACACTGAGGACTGTCCCAGTGACAAGGTGATGTTCACCTCTGAAGACACTACCTACAAAATTTTGGGTATTGATGACCCCAATGCCAGTCCGAACCTCAATCCTCTCAGGGGCAGGGCAGAGGATAATAAAATAATTACACACCTCAGATGAAGTACCTTTCTTGGCTTCTCCACCAACATCCTTGTCATCACTCCTATTGCTTTTATGAGAAGTAAAGGTAGTACCCGCCGAAATCTTAAAATTAGGAGTAGGAACAGTATCTAACATTTCCATATCTATCTCATTAGCAAGATCATGTGCTAAATTTTATTCGATATTCATTTCGTCGAGATAAGTTAAAAATAAATAAACATCAATATTAATTTATAACTTTATATACCGAAATAAGTGAGTATCAATTACCAAAATAAGCATCAATTATTTGCTTTATTTATATACCAATTAAAAAAATAATCAATAACTAAGAATTATCATTAAATTCATTCAACTATGGAAATCTTAAATGAAGATTTATTTTCTCTCTCTTTATTTTACATACATATTTACTTTCACATCATAATCATTTAAGACATATTTACATATAGTAAGAAGAAGAACCCATATAGAGAAATCTACATTTTTCTAAAATGAATTTATATCGTATACTTAATAAATGAAAGATAAAACTGCAAGCGAAAACTATATATTTTTAAAATGAATTGTATGATTCAATATGTTGCTATAGTTAATAGCATTCCAATTTTAATGAATTTTATGATATAATATGTGCCCCAAATTTATAAAAACATAAACAGTGATATGCAAAAACTTACTTAGCCTCTGCAGCGATTTTCTACAGAGAGAGAGAGTGTGTGTGTGTGTGTCGGCGGTCGATGGCATGCAATCAGTGAGAGAGCATCCTCGACCATTTCGTGGGCGTGAGATGAGATGAGAGAGAGAGAGAACACACCATGAGAAGAGAAAGTCGGTTGTTGGTCCCAAGCAAGTCTAAGATATGTGTATGGGGGGAATACACGTATACTAAATTCTTTTCGAAACTGAGTATCCTCTTTACTCAGAGTTAAGTTCTAGGCTCTGATTAGATAATACACCTACTAACAACTCTGAAGCTTATCAGTTAGCTAACTATCTAATTAAGCCTGAGTGTGGAAGTATGAGCCCTGAAAGGTTTTAGACTTATTTTTGTGTTCTGAGTTTTTCCTTTACTTAAGAAGTCGTGGTTAATGGGCAGCACACTGAGTTATGCAGTCAGGATGATTGATTCAAATCTGATGAAATATGCAATGATGAAATTATATGACAGTTAAATAGCAATATTAAAGCAGTAAAGAACTCAGAGTTTAACGTGGTTCAGAGACTCAGGCTCCCACGTCCACGGTCCTGATTTAACAGGAGAATCCCTTAAGGATTGACTTATTTTTAACGTGTCAAGGTGCACAATGATCAACTTCCTATGATCCCTAGAATTGCACTGAGTTCTAGTTCTCACTTAACCACTTAACTACCTCACCAACAAACTTATCACTGACTTAGTTCTAGGGTTTTAGTTCAACAAAGTTTCCAATTATTTATGATAATCCTTACAAGACAAGGTTGTGCTAAGGATTAGATTATAACTCTAAGTTTGATATGTATATACTTAAGCTCTGGAATACAGAATGACTCTAGACTAAATAAGAAACACTTGGAAAATTATAGAGGTTTCGAGTGCTTCTTAAATGCTTGAGAGTCTGAGTAATTTTGTGTTTCCAAATTTCCCGTAACCTTATTTAGGTCAAGGCCTTGTGTATTTATAGGTGATTTTGAAACTATCCGTTGGAAGAGATAATCTTCTCACATCTATTTTGAAGGAGATTCAACGGCCATAAGTCTTACATTCAGCCGTCTACTTTCATGGATTAGGTATATGCATTAAATGCATGCCCGTTGAAAATGTGAAGGAATGGTCAGGCTTTTGTCAGGTTCGTACATGTATTAGCGTTCTCTAATTGGTCCACGTCTTCAGTTAGGTGAGAATGTCAGAACCCATTCTTCAGTTCAATCTTGTCTTTTCTGAGTTCAGGTTTTTCCTCATCCTGCGAAGTACATGTTCGAGCTTTGTCTTATCATGACATTCCTTTTGTCATTTATTGGCTCCTACTCCAAGTCTTCCCAAATACTCAGTGCAGCCTGACCCCCTCAGGACTGATGAGTTAGCAATGATCTTAGGATCATGCTCTTTATCCTGACACTCAGTTAACCAACTTAAAAAAAGCTAACTTGAAGGTCAGTAATGGTGTTATGTGTCTTCAGGCTTGTAGTCTTGATGGACTTCGGTGATTTCTCCCTCACTAAGTACCTGTGAATATAAAATATTCTAATCCTAATCTAACCTATCAAGACTAATCCTGAAAATACAACACTTAGGCAATTCATCTTTCCAGGGGTTTTGGGATCAACTCAAAACTGACATTGTCCCAACACTGGCACAGTGCAGCGTGCGGTGGTGCCATCAACCGTCTGTAAGGCGCCGCGTGAGAGAGATGAGATACTGAGATGAGAGTTAAGCAAAATGAGAGAAAACAAACAATGTACGCATATGCTTTACAACTGTAATTCTATTTTTTTAATAACTAAAAATTATGTTAGGTTAGTCGAACTGCCCTTGGCCCATCGGACTTGTTGGGCCAGGCTAAAGATTATTATATACCTTTTATGTAATAATAAAATAACAAATAATACAAGTTTAATCCATCAAGAAATAATAATTATGCAATTAATAAAAATACTAACAAATATTCATAAGTTTAATGAAAAATTACTTAGAAATCATAATAGAAAACAACTAAGAAAGCATATTGTATACAAATTTTAAAATCTGGAAGTCTAGAACTAACCTGATCAATTCAATTCGCGCAAGAATGACCTAATATTTTATTATTGTGATTTCCTTTGTTGTCGTCTTTCTCGAATTCTAGTTAAAAAAATATGCATTATGCTTATAATCTTATATATATATATATATATATATATATATATACATAGAAAATATAGACGACTGCTCAGTCTCCTTATGCTTATGTACCCAGGCCTCAGACGACTTATGCTATTATATAAATTTATGTTTATTTTTTATATATAATTGTGAAATTACGAAAATACCCCTGATTTTTTCAAAATTGTAGGGGGCCCCAATGCCCCTCTGGCCCCATTGTCCCTCCGTTATTAACTACAGTATGTAGCTTAGACAACTAAATTCCTAAGGTAAAAATATGTGTGAGTGTATATTAAATAGCTAGGTACTTAATTCTCTTCTTCGATTTACTTAACCACAAATCTTTTCTTTCTTTTTTAATTGACTAAGGACTCGTGTTTATGTATTCTGCATGCTAAAAGAATGATATATATATATATATATACATAAATTTATTATTTATACCATTTCTCAAAGCACCACTACATTAATTGTTTCACTGGTAAGTTTTCGTTCTTTATTTATCAAGTTAATACTCATTGTAAAAAGAACACCTAATCATTAGTTTAATAATATAGTCATGCATGTTGATAGGTGAACAACTAAGTAAGAATTAATACAAAGAAAGAGTAATTAAACAGTGGGTTAAGAGACGAGAAACTGAGTAAATAGTGCACAGTTGATAAGGAGCGAGTAGTTGGTCAAAATGTTGACTACTCTGACGAGCAACTGGTTACGGGTTAAATATGTTGAGCGAGCAATAAAGGAGGAAGAGGTGCAAGTATCCAATACTAGAGCTTAAAGGCGAGCAACTGGTCACCATGAAGAACAGCAAAAAAACTCCACTATTAGACATTGTATTAGAAGCAAACAAGTATCTTAACTCTTGTCATTTGTGTAATATACAATAGCTTAGAAGTAAACAAGTGTCTTAACACTTGTCACTATGAAAATTAGAGTGGCTAAGATGGTGACACCTCCTACTTGCTTAAATGTGTATAAATACCCCCTCACTTTAATAAAAATATATGTTTCCATATTAAAAAATACACCCCTATACTGCTAATTTCTCTCTCTACTCATATTTAGCAAAATTCTCTTATCATTGATCACATTTGTTGTTATTCTTAGCCCAAAACAGCCACCAAATCATCAATTTGAGATAAGGTCATCAACAATTGGCGCTAGAAGAAGGGGCCAAACCTCCGAGTGTTGAAGAATCCGAGTGAAATTGAGATATTTTTGCTAGAATCTGGAAAATTCGGCCGGAGTCTGGGAAGAGATCGCTGGAAACTGGAAATTATTTTAGTTTTGTGACATTTGTGACACTTATACACTACTACAAGAGTGCTTGAATGCATGCATGTGAGAATTAGGGTTTGTAAACAACCATATTCACATATGTAAGGCTAGTTGCTCTTAAAGAAAAGTAAGTATAAGGACCAAAATCATCTTAATCCATCATCCTAACGCATACCTAAACACTTGGGATGGCAAGATCATAGGAAGCAAGATCATCGAATGCGCCTAATCGTAATCCTCAAACTAGAGTTTCATCCACAAGCGGACATACGAGAACTGTGCGGGAACATCTCGTAGAAATGTCAAAGATACTATTGACAACCTTCCTCCGGAATTAGAGGCTCACCCAAAACCTTGATGAACTTGCAAAGATGATATCCATGCTTCGTTCTTTGCAAAAGCAACAAGAGTCTGTTGGGCCATCAAAGGCCCCAGGAGACCAGAGTCGAGGGGGCAAGCAGCGATGTAAAATGAGGGAAGACAAGCAACAGGATGAGGCAGACAATGCGCAAGAACAAAGGAAAGGCACATATAAGTGAACGCTTGGGAAGCCGAGGAGAGTCGACACCAAGTCGTGTCGAGGAGTTGAGCAAGAGTACCTCCCGCACTAGCACCTTAGAATGGTTGGGAACAAAGAACAAGGACATAAGGGAACGGTCCCCAGTGAATGAGGAGCGAGTACGCACAACTGCTCGTCCTTCAATGCATGACCGGATCAAAAGATCAGCTTTTGGCCGATTAAGGAAAACGGTGCTAGCAACACTACTAAAAAGCCAACACAGGAGAAACATCCCGTAGGTGAGGGACTATTGTAGGAACAAGCGCTTGCCACTAGACTAAAAGTCCGGACTTGTAGTGAGGTTCTACTTTATTTCCTTTAACCCAATATCTAGCTGCAGCGCCACGAGTTGAATAGCCTCTGCCGGACTTGGCACACCGGGCCTTTTTCATACCCAACTCGGTTGGGAGATGCTGGACTCCGCACCCAATAATCCCCCTAGCATCTGTCAGCCCTCTTGGCCCACAAATACCTTCCACTAGGATTCGAACCCACGGTCTGTGCTTTGATACCAATTGTAGGATCAAGTGCTTGCCACTAAACTAAAAGCCCAGACTTGTAGTGAGGTGCTCCTTTATTTCCTTTGACCCAATATCTAGTTGCAGTGCCACGAGTCGAATAGCCTCCACCAGACTTGGTACACCGAGCCTTTATTGTGCTCGACTCGTCTAGGAGATATTGGATTCCGCACCCAACAACTGGATTAGGGGAGAGGCGAGGAACTCGAACTTGATGAACATCCTTCTAACAGGAGAACTTCTCCTTATGAGATTCAGGTAATGAAGAAGGCGATTGAGGAGTTACAAAAGTAGTTGGAGTCTCAGAAAGGTGTTGGATCAACTGTTCTCCTATCTTTACCTTTGGCCTCGTTAATCCTCAACGCACCAGTACAAAAGAAGATACAATTCCCGGCTATCAGTTTGTACAATGGAACCTCAGACCCTAGAGTTCATTTGACCAAGTATTCAGGTTTCATGATCTCAATAGGAGCTACTGATGCCATGCAATGCTGTAATTTCCTACTCACTCTTGGAGATGGGCCACACAAGTGGTTCTCGGTACTGACGCTCGGCTCCATAATCTCCTTCGCTCAGCTAAGCAAGGAATTTATGTCTCATTTCTCAATTGCTGGATCATATTTGACGCAAAGACACTGGCTGGTGGATGTCAAGCAAGGAGACGAGGATTTGGACAGAAAGTTCTTGGAAAGGTTCGATAAGGTCCTACTGGAGGGCGAGATGGTGAGTGAGGATACAAAGATAGTAGCAATGATGTCTGGTTTAAACAAAGGAACGGGTCTATGGAAAGAGATGCATCTGACCTGTCCAAAGACATATTCTGGCCGGTCCAAAGACATATGTCGAATTCAGACACAGAGCCGGGATCCATGTGTCAATGCAGGAAGCTCTACGGAAGAAGTTGGGAGACAAGTCTGACCCAAAGAAGTCTGGAAAGAAAGCCAGTGGAAGTGATTACAAGGCCCCCAAGAACTTGAAAGCTTTCAATGAAGGAGAGGTTGAACCAAGTGCTCACTATATCGGTGGATGTCGTGTATAACAATGTTAAGGACAGAGACATGTTGTCCGCCCCCAGGAAGATCAGACAAGAGAGAGGCAAGCTGAACCCTAACAAGTATTGCGTTTACCACCAGAACATTGGTCATTTCACGAGTGAGTGCAGGGACTTACTGAAATAATTATGGAGGTTTACGAAGAAGAAAGCTCTCAAAATTGGTGAAGAGAGCACCTGGGAAGAGGCCGTGAGGAGCTCTACTATCCAGTTCGAATGATGAGGATAGTGACAAATAGTCGGACAGGACGAACGAACAAGGAACAAAAGTTCCAACAGCCCCTGCGGAACCGGTTTGTGAAATCGTGATGCTAGAGTCAACTAGACCAGTTGGCGGCTGCTTAGATGGAAGGTCGTCAATGTCAAAAAGAAAAAGAAAAGTGGAGCTGAGAATAGTTGCACAAGTCAAGGAGGTAGGGGTTAATCCATCAACTAAACAAACAGTGGATTTTAACTTTCTCAGAAAAAGATTTGGACGAGATCCTCACTCTCCACAATGACTCTCTTATCATTTGTGCAAATATCATAGACACCAGAGTGCATCTCCTGCTCGTCGACACAGGTGCCTATACCAATATTCTGTTCAAGAAGAAGCTGAATTAGTTGGGTAACTATGCAATAGATTGTCAATTGAGCTTGTATCGGCTGAGGATCCCGTAAAGAGACTGACTAGAATGCTAGAGTTTTTAGTCGTAGATCAACAGTCTACCTACAACTGGTTCCTCGTTCGTCCTTTTCTCAATGAATTCAAAGCATTTGTTCCACATACTACTGTTGTGTTAAATTTCCAACCTCTAAAGGTGCAGGAACTATAAAAGGCGATCAGAACAAGGCTCGTAAATGTATTCTCCAATTGCAGGCCAAAGAACAAAGAGTTTCTATGATGGCCAAACAGACGAGCAACTATGTTGAAGGTGAGCCCTCCATCCTTGATGAGATCCGGAGTCGGTTGATATGGAAATAATGGAGGTGGACAAGCAGGTGCACCCAATGGAAGGGGACGAGCAGTTGAGCGGAGAAAGAACGAGGATGTTGCATCAGCCAACAACAGAGTAGAGGATATTGAGCCCCAATTAGGTGTCGAGTTGATGGAAGTCGAAGACGAGTTGAACATGGAAAGGTCCATTATCGATCCCCGCTGGAAAGGACAGAAATGAAGAGCAATCCCGGTTGAAAAATTGGAGGCGATAAGAGTCGACTCAAACCAAGAGGACTAAGAACTCTTCATAGGATCTAAATGTAGATAGTTTGGTAACTACAGTATTAATTAAAAAAGACTAAATCTATATAATTTGGTTTATTGCTAATATATATATATATACACATATACATATACACACAAATACCATATATGCATATTTAAAAGACTTAATTATTATGATGGGATATGGCCATGTGCATTATTGATGACCTTATCTCAAATTAATGATTTGGCAGATGTTTTGGGCTAAGAAGATTATCAAACAAGATCAATAATAAGATAATTTTGCTAAATATGAGTAGAGAGAGAAATTGGCAGCATAGGGGTGTATTTTTTAATATGAACTTATATTTTATTCAAGTGAGGGGGTATTTATACATACTTAAGCAAGTAGGAGGTGTCACCATCTTAGTCACTCTAATTTTTATAGTAACAAGTGTTAAGACACTTGTTTACTTCTAAGCTATTAAGTCTTCTAATATTTCTTATTTTGTAATTTGGTGTTTATTGGTTCTTTAGAAACCCCAAGTGGATTCTTGAGGAAGAGACAAAAAATGGTGGAACTTGTAGCGGGAAAAGAATATACCTAAAGTTGATAGAGAATGATGTTGTTGCATACATAAAATAATCATTCTTAATTCTTACATGATTAAATACATAAACAAAGAAAATGTTGGGTGGGCTTTAGACAGATTTTTGGGATTGATGTTAAATCTCAATTTCAATAAATAAATAAAATGAAAAATGTGGGGTTGGGGGTTAAGTGACGTAGTGGGTGGGAGATTTTAATTGATAGACTAATAAAAAATGAAGGGTGGGGGAAAGTAAGTAATACGGTATCGTATTTTAGTAAACAGAATTGTGCAATACATGACCAGATCCGGACCCGTCAAAATGAGGCACTTAGGATAATTAGTGTCACAACATATTGTTGGTCTCAGGTGGAGAAGGTCTAGAGGGGTGAATAGACCTTCTAACTTTAAAATCTTATCAACTGTTTTGAAAATAAATATGCAGTTGTAGGTTTTAGACTTAAACATAGTTTGAAAAGATTGTGCTAACCACAATACTTATTAATTTTTAGAGTTAGGTTCTCACATTTTTAGAAGTATATTCAGAGACCTTATGCAGCGGAATAAATGTGTGTGCGTATTAATGAAAAATCAATCTAAACCAGAGTATGCAGCTGAATGATTATACCAATCTACAGCTGTAATATACTCAGTTTTTCAACTTTGAATTTTAGGCACATCCTTTGAAAATAATGATGAATGTAACTTAATTAGAGTATGCAGAGCAGAAATATAAGTACAAAAAGTAAAAAAAACAACAGATATATAGCGGTTCAGAGGTGATGTAATCCTCCTACATCCACTGTTACACCCTTAGGTGCCAAATAAATTATGAAAGTTAAATCTTGCTATCATTTAGATAATTCGCTCAAAGATGCTTCCACCTCTCACTCAGACTTGTCTAAACTTAGAAGAAAATACAAAATCACTCAGATGAACACTCACTAAGATACACCTAAACACTCACAAAGAAAAACATCTACACAAACGTATGTAACTGCAAATTTTGAATTTATTAAATATAATAAACACGAAAAAGATTACAACTTTAATTTATTCGGATTAAACCAAATACTTGTGCTGGTTAACTAACTCTAGATTTGGTCCTCTGATTCTTCTCTTCGGAGTTGACTTTGACTTGATTCCGGATTTTTTGGAGATTAGTCCGTAGCCGAATTTAGTTTGATGGTGAAATTAATTCGAGGGCGTCGAGCCGTGTTTCGAATTAATTATTGATGCTGAAGATTCCATGGAGGGAGACACTGGGTTGATAAGTCCACGAAGCAGTTGATGTTGAAGAACGGTGATCAGTGAAGGTAGACGTTGAGTCGTTGAGTCCATTAAGAAGTTGATGTTGAAGAACGTTGATCGGTGGAGATAGACGTTGAGTCGTTGAGTCCACGAAGAAGTTGATGTTGAAGAAGTTGATCGGTGGAGGTAGACGTTGAGTCATTGAGTCCACGAAGAAGTTGATATTGAAGAACATTGATCGGAGGGGCTTAGCACCGTGATCTCAGATCAGACGTCGATGAAGATCTTGGAGAACTTCGTAAGAGAAACGCGATCGGAGAGGTTGAGCACCGTAATCCCGGATCGAACGCCGATATTGATGAAGATCTTGGAGAGCTTCGTAGGAGAAGCGACCGGAGAGGTTGAACACCGTAATCCCGGATTGAATGCCAATGTTGATAAAGAATGTCGTTGAAGCCGTAAAGAAAGCCGTTGAAACTTCAAGGAAAAATTGCACGATCAGAGGGGTGCTAGACCTTGATCTCGGATCGGAGGCCATTTTTGATAGACTTGCGCGAAGAACGCCTTTGAATCTTCAAGGAGAAACGCCGGGTCGGAGCGGTGCTGGACCTTGATCTCGGATCAGAGGCCGATGTTGATGAAGAACGTCGTTGAAGCCGCGAAGAACACCTTTGAATCTTCAAGACTTCTGAGCTCTTGACTTTTCTGATTTCTGATGTCTTCTAAATGTGTGTGTTGAATGAATGAATTAAGACTCCTATTTATAGGGTGAGGAGATGAAAATTTTCCTCCTTCATGCAAGATATGATTTGATCTTTCTTGGGCACTAAGTCAACTGTATTAATTACTGCACACTCATATTTTTGGCAAGCTTGTACCGTGTATACTAAATACCAATTTATTTATTTATTTAATTTGAGAATTAATTTATATAAATCCCCAAAATAAATTAATAAATTTATTTTGATATTAATATTTATTTGTACATGTGTCATTATTTAACTGGGTGCAAAATTTAATTTGCTTACAAATGCCCTCTCGTGCTTTGTTCACGGTCATTTTGACTTGGAGTGAATGAAGCACGAAAGTATTTTGCGCCCTCATGTGCATTTGAAGTTTTGAATCATGAATAAACTTAGAGGATGTCTAAGCTGCCTACGTACCCCTTTAAAGATGATCAAGTCATAACGTAGTTCAAGGGGGTGTCATACATAGTTTATACTCATGTAGGCTAGGAGTGACATACAGTTTAAGCTTGTGCATCAAGGAGATTTGATTTGAATTTATTTGATAGTTTAAACTCGTATCAAGGAGTCTTTCATTTGAATGTATTTGATAGTTTTCGCTCGTATCAAGGAGCATCATTTGATTTGGAGAGGGGCGTCAATTTGTTTTTTTCAGCTTGAGAGCTTCAGATGGTTTTGCATTGTCGAGGAGATTTAATTTGATGGATTTTGAGATAGTTTTTTTTTTTGCTCGCATCAAGGAGCATCACAGACGGTTTATACTCGTATCAAGGAGCTTCATAATTTCATTTGAATTTGTTTGGTAGTTTTCACTCGTACCAAGGAGCATTATTTGATTTGGAGAGGGGCGTCAATTTGTTCTTCAGCTTGAGAGCTTCAGACGACTTTGCCTTGTCGAGGAGATTTGATTTGATGGGTTTTTAGATAGTTTTTGCTCGTATCAAGGAGCATCACAGACAGTTTATACTCGTATCAAGGAGCATCACAGACAGTTTATGCTCTTATCAAAGAGCATTTAATTTGACTTTGGAGGACTCCAGAAAGTCTCTTCGAGCACTATGTCTCCTTCCTCGACTAATTGCATGATTTTTTCCTTGAAGATAAAGCAATCATCAATTGAGTGACCCACTAAGTGG
This sequence comes from Ballota nigra, assembly GCA_947034835.1. NCBI lineage: Eukaryota > Viridiplantae > Streptophyta > Magnoliopsida > Lamiales > Lamiaceae > Ballota > Ballota nigra. The sequence continues at coordinate 32,726,665 of OX344729.1, read as the reverse complement.
TGGTACTTGCAGTATTTTGGGTCATCAGTGCATCCAGCTTCCTCCGGCCGTTTCATCTTGGGCAACTCGATAAGCTTCGCATCCATCAAGTCATCGAATATCCCCGAGATGTCATAGTCTAAGAAAGGATATTGTTTTTGTCGTAGCTCTTTTAGACTCAACCCGCCTTGCCCCATATCCCGAGGAAGGTCCCTTATGTATTTCTTACTTTAAGGCTTGTCATATATCATGTCGCAATACTTTTGACTTGGTGGTTCTTCCACTCCACTTGCGGCCATGCTTAGCTCCATGTCATGAGCTCTTGTAGCCAGATCTTCGAAGGTTTTTGGTTGGATACCTTGGAGAATATATCGGAGATCCCATTGCATGTCTTGGATACACATCTCGATTGCGAAAGTCTCAGACAGTCGATCCTTGCAATTCAGACTCAAGTTTCTCCATCGATTGATATAGTCGATCACGAGCTCATCTTTCTTTTGGCGGGTGTTGATTAGCTCGATCATGCTAACAATTCTCCTTGTGCTATAGAACCAATTTAGGAACTCATACTCCATTTGATCCCAACTGTCGATGGAGTTAGCTTCCAAGTCGATGTACCAGTCGAATGTATTTCCTTTTAAGGAGCGAACAAATTGTTTGACCAGATGATCTCCGTAGGTGTTGCAAGTTTCGATAAAGTGAGCTACGTGTTGCTTTGGGTTTCCTTTGCCATCGAATTGTTGAAACTTAGAAGGTTGGTAACCGGTTGACATTTGCAAGCTATCGATCCTCTTTGTGTAAGGCTTGGCGTAGCTGAAGGTCATTTTGGAGCTATCATCGAACTTGCGCTTTATCGTCTCTAGATTGAGTTCTTTGAGTTGGTCGACTTGAATCCCTCCATCTGATGAGATCTGCAGCTCCTTGATAGTTTTCTTGGTTTTACCAACTTGGTGTTTATTTGAGGTCTCCCCTTCATCGTGCTCCTCAACTTGTTTATCTTTAAAGTGGCTTGCATCGCAGCAATCCACCCTATTCATCAAATTGGCGAACTGGATGTCTTGATTCTTGACATGCTCTGTAAGCCCCGCCACGGCCTTGATCAGATTGTTAAGTTTTTCATCAACGGTTGAGGCATTCATAATCATGATAGTTAAGCTTGCTTGAAAAGAGAAGAGATGAGAGGTAGAGTAGGTCCCACCTAGCGTGCCAAATTTGTAACTGCAAATTTTAAAATAATTAAATATAATAAACACGAAAAAGATTACAACTTTAATTTATTCGGATTAAACCGAAAAACTTGTGCTGGTTGACTAACTCTAGATTTGGTCCTCTGATTCTTCTCTTCAGAGTTGACTTTGACTTGATTCTGGATTTTTCGGAGATTAGTCCGTAGCCGAATTTAGTCTGATGATGATGATGATGATGAAATTAATTTGAGGGCTTCGATCCGTGTTTCGAATTAATTATTGATGTTGAAGATTTTATGGAGGGAGACGCTGGGACGTTGAGTCCACGAAGTAGTTGATGTTGAAGAACGTTGATCAGTGGAGGTAGACGTTGAGTCGTTGAGTCCACGAAGAAGTTGATGATGAAGAACGTTGATCGGTGGAGGTAGATGTTGAGTCGTTGAGTCCACGAAGAAGTTGATGTTGAAGAACATTGATCGGTGGAGGTAGACGTTAAGCCGTTGAGTTCACGAAGAAGTTGATGTTGAAGAACGTTGATCGAAGGGGCTTAGCACCGTGATCTCAGATCAGACATCGATATTGATGAAGATCTTGGAGAACTTCGTAGGAGAAACGCGATCGGAGAGGTTGAGCACCGTAATCCTAGATCGAACGCCGATATTGATGAAGATCTTGGAGAGCTTCATAGGAGAAACGCGACCGGAGAGGTTGAACACCGTAATCCCGGATTGAACGTCAATGTTGATGAAAAATGTCGTTGAAGTCGTGAAGAACGCCATTGAATCTTCAAGGAGAAATGCCGGATCGGAGGGGTGCTGGACCTTGATCTCAGATCAGAGGCCGTTTGTGGTAGACTTACGCGAAGAACGCCTTTGAATCTTCAAGAAGAAACGCCGGATCGGAGTGGTGCTGGACCTTGATCTCAGATCGGAGACCGGTGTTGTTGAAGAATGTCGTTGAAGCCGCGAAGAACGCCATTGAATCTTCAAGACTTCTGAGCTCTTGAATTTTCTGACTTCTGATGTCTTATGAATGTGTGTGTAGAATGAATGAATTAAGACCCCTATTTATAGGGTGAGGTGATGAAAAATTTCCTCCTTCATGCAAGATATGATTTGATCTTTCTTGGGCACTAAGTCAACTGGATTAATTACTGCAGACTCGTATTTTTGGCAAGCTTGTCCGTGTATACTAAATGCCAATTTATTTATTTATTTAATTTGAGAATTAATTTATTTAAATTCCCAAAATAAATTAATAAATTTATTTTGATATTAATATTTATTTGTACATGTGTCATTATTTAACTGGGTGCAAAATTAATTTGCTTACAAGGTAGATTTACAATAAAAAAAATTGTGAGGAATAACAACTTATGAACTTAACAATAACCCTAGCAACCTAGTCCTAAATATTTTAAGACTGATCTCTATAGACGTTTGGTAGCTGTAGGATTGCTGTGAAGTGTTCTTGAATGCTTGTGTGTTGTTATTTCCTCTGGGGTAACTCACCTATTTGTAGGAGTCTTGAGGAGATTCTGAGCCGTTGGAGGGCTTTGAAAATTTGAATTTGAGTCACATCCAACTTTGACTTCAGTCTAATTAAGGTTTATTATCTTGTTCCTTAGTCCTTGGTGTAGTACAATTCGTCTTATAATGTTAGTCGTTAATTTGGTCAACTACTCACTATAGACTCTATGTCGACTGGCTATAATTAACCTCCATATATGTTTCAAAACTTTACAGACCTTTTCAGTGACTGTACAATGAGTACTACACTCAAACAAGTTTGATTAACTTAACTAGAACACAAGTCTTCAGCTGTAGCTTTTGATTCTGCAGATAACTTGAACTCTTCAGTTGTAGGCTTCGTTCTTGATCTCTTCAGTTGTGGGCTTCTTAAACTCTTCAGATGTAATCTTCTCTAACTCTTCAGCTATATACTTAAAAAAAAACTAATTTTTCATTCTCGATAGTTCCTGAAAAGTTGGTATCCACAAAATACAATATATAGAATTATTTGACATCATTAAAATTATAAAGAGAGATTTTTAGGATAAAAATATCCTAACATATACAACAAATCAAATTTTCCATTAGCATAAGAAATATTTGGACATTGATTGTCATTATATCAGTAATTATTGTAACGACTATTTTGTGGCTCCTTTAGTACCTACAGGTCATCAACTCGTTGGTGCTCACTAGTACTCATTTATGTACTCTTATGCCCAAGTTGGGAATGTGTAATCCTTATCACCCTTCTCCAACATGGATTAGTCTAGTTGATTCTCAAAGACACTAGAAGCTACTGACGTGCATTTTTTTATTAATATGCAATGTTTTGTTTAGTGTTAGCTGCTATTAGAGTAGCTTTTTGCTAAACAGATCAAGCGGATTTCAAATTAAGAAAACAACAATAAAAAAGCAAAAACAAAAATGTATGAGACTGATAGAATTGATATATAGGTAGTCGAGAACCAAGAAAAATTCCTCAAAGTGGACCCAGAGAACTCGTCTCTGCCACAAGCCGTAAGGCTGCAAACTTGATATTATTTTCTGATAATCTCCCTAGGTCAAAATCCTGGGATAAATAAGTCTGAATAATAAGTAGGTTCTAAAGTAAGGTCCATGCACAAAGCCCAATTAAAATAACCCTATAATTAATAATAAATAAACCAGTAATAAATATTACTGCTAATAAGCAACTAATTAAATAACAAAAATATTAAGTTCCCTTCTTTGCACGCCTCTTGTAAATGATCAAAGAAGCTCTATCAACTGCCTCTCCCATCGGAACAGCCTTGTCCTCAATGCTCCCTTAAGGAATCAGCGAGCAACTGAGTTCGGATTTCACCAGGCATAAATGGTATCAGGACCAGTGGGGGCCGAGAATAAACAACCTCAAAAGGGGTCATTCCAACCCCAGATTGGAAGCTCGTATTATAGTAGACATCGGCTCACGCAATCCACTTACTCCAGCCCTTGGGTCTCTAATAAGCAAAATAACAGAGATACGTTTCCACACAACGGTTCAAAACCTCGGATTGGCCATCTGTCTCCGGGTGGTAGATCGAGCTCATCCGCAGCTGGGTACCAATTGACCAAAATAGTTCCTTCCAGAAGGTGAAAAGGAAAATAGGGTCGCAATCTGACACAATTGTCTTCGAAACCCCATGTAATCGAACTATTTCCCTAGTGAAAATGTATGCCGCTGTTTTTGCAGAAAATAGGTGCGATAATCCCAAGAAATGTCCATATTTTGAAAAACGATCAACCACCACCAATATTGAATCAATTCTACCGGATCGAGGTAATCCCGATATAAAATCCATACTTATGTCCTCCCAAACCAGTAGCGGTATCGGTAGGGAAGACAGGAGCCTCGCTGGAGTTTTAGTCTCATATTTATTTTTCTGGCACACATCACATTCTGCAACAAACTTTGCAACATCCTTCATCATCCTAGCCCAATATAAGTTCGCTGATAGACGCTTATATGTGCGAAAAGCGCCTGAGTGGCCACCCCCAAGAGATGCGTGAAATTCATGTAGTAAACGAGTCACCCAATACGACCCTCGAGGCAAGACCAATCGACCTTTGTAGAACAACACATCCTGCGAGAGACTGTAGTGTTTCGAGGCTACCCGCCCCACAGACAAATCTGAGATAGTTTTTTTAAGAGTGGGGTCAGCCCGTATGACTGATTGAAGATCGCCCCAATCCAGCCATTGGGAGGCAGTGAGAGCTGCTAATTCTAGATCGTCGTCCCAGAGTGATAATGCATCCGCATCTCGATTATTTACCCCCTTTTTATACACAATATCAAAATTAAAACCGAGTAATTTTGCAGCCCAATTTTCTTGTGCTAGTGTCGTCAAAGGTTGATTCAAAAGCTGCTTGAGGCTTCGCTGATCAGTGTGGATAGTGAACCTGCATTTTAACAAATAAGCTCGCCAATGTTAGACAGCAAGAACAATGGCCATGAGTTTTTTTTCATAGGCTGGCTTCGCTAGCAAACGACCTGCTAATTGTTTGTTGAAATAAGCAATAGGTTATTTCTCCTGCATGGGGACCGCGCCTAGTCCCCGCCCTGAGGCATCACATTCGATCACAAACTACTTCGAGAAATCAGGCATTCAAAGAACGGGAGCAGAAGTAAAAGCCTCCTTCAAACTCTGGAAAGCAACATCAGCTTCGGCTGTCCAACACCACTTAGCTTGCCTCTCCTTCTTCATCAATGCAGTCAAAGGCCCTGCAATCTTACCGTAATCACGAATGAAGCAACGGTAGTATCCTGTGAGACCAAGAAAACCCCGCAGACCCCGAAGAGGGACCGGTGTGGCCATTTTAGAACAGTCCCAATTTTGGACGGATCCATTCTAACCCCGTCGTGTGAGACCACATGCCCCAAGTACTCAACACTGGAATTCCCTAGCATGCACTTTTTTGGATTAATAATCAGAGAATGGGTCTGCAAAATCTGAAATACCTGGCGTAAGTGGTTGAGGTGGGTGTGCCAAGACTTGTTGTAAACCAATATGTCATCAAAGAAGACAAGCACAAATTTTCGGAGGTGGGGCCGAAATATATCGTTCATCAAACTCTAGAAGGTGGCTGGAGCATTAGTTAACCCCAAATGGCATAACCAAAAACTCGTAGTGGCCGGAATGGGTTCGAAAAGCTGTTTTCGGAATGTCTTCTAGGGCCACACGGATCTAATGGTACCCTGCTCTAAGATCCAACTTGATGAACCAACGGGTGCCATGCAACTCATCCAACAATTCCTGAATGACATGGATCAGGTATTTATCGGGAATGGTGACCTTATTAATGGCCCGATAATCGACACAAAAATGCCAAGAACCATTTTTTTACGAACCAATAGTACAGGGCTTGAGTACGGGCTGGAACTGGGGTGAATAATACCAATTGCTAACACTTCTTCCACTAATTTCTCCATCTCATCTTTCTACGAATGGTTGTACCTGTATGGCCGGACGAAGATCGGAGGAACCTCGGGCTCCAAGGGAATCCGATGATCAGCAAACCTACTAGGGGGAAGACCTAGATACTGCTCGGAACATCCATCTAGATAATGCTTGGAAGGAAGTGATGGCAGCTGGGCAATTCTTTCCTCAAACAAGGCCACATAATCATCGATATCACCCGTCTGCCGAGTTGCCTGTATTGCTTCGTAGGCATTAATCGCAGTACTATCACCAAAATGTTGAATTAGTTCACGTGAGAATCCAGGCCAACCAATGGATGGGTCCCTACGTAGGTTCCATTGGGCCCAAAATATTACCCTTCCGGACATGGCGATGAGGCCCAGTTTCACTCGCTCGGCCTTCGGGGTAACGTGGACCAAGAAAAACTGATCTGCCTGGGCTAGCCAAATGATGGGGTTCAAACCGTCGAAAACAGGGAGTTCCATCTTAGGCCGCTTAATAGGGTTGGCGGGGGTTTGCTGTCCGGTAAATGCCGAGGAAGCGTCTACAACGGCGGGGATGGGTGTCAATGGAGTTCGACTCGTGGATCCAGGGCCATCAAGTTTCTGGAGTAGGAGTTGAAATTATTTTTCAAGAGCTTCTACGGACGACCCAATAGATGATATTGTGGACCCCTGTTCGTCCATGATCTTCTTGAATTCGCCTATAGTCTCCTCTATTGCATCACAACATTTTTGTGCGCTCACCATCGAGATGATGATATCCGGTAGGTCGGACCACATTGATAGAGTTGAGATATAGGCAGTCAAGAACCAAGAACAACGATAAAAATTCCTCAAAGAGGACCTAGAGAACTCGTCTCTGCCACAAGTCGTAAGACTGCAAATTTGATATTATTTTCTGATAATCTCCCTAGCTCAAAATTCTGGGATAAATAAGGAGGGTGTATTGGTTTAGGAATTCACATGATTTTAAAAGACTTTTTTTTTATAAAAAAGTTCACTGGTATTCAATCGGGATTTTATGTCACTTAAAAATAATCAACTGGTATTCAATCTGGATTTTCAGGATTTTTGAAAGAGTCCATTAAAATCCATTGGTATTCATTCAAGACTTTTTACTATTTAAAAAAATTCCGTTGGTATTAAATAATATAAGGATTTTAAAGGATTGTTTTGTTAGATGGATTTTGAAGGACTTTTTAGTTGTTTTAGTAAATACCAACAATCCCATCAAAACCCATAAGATTTAAAGGACTTTTGAAGTGAAATATTAGGTGTGCCCAAATAAACCGAAAATTTGAGATATACCTAAGAATTAAAAACTTAATTTCCCAACACTCTATTTTATGTCCTCAGAAGTTTCCTAATCTCATTTGCTTGATTTGTTATTTTTTGCATACACTCATGACTAGTAAATTTGTTCTAAGGATATCAATACTAACCTGACTTGACCTGACCTGACCTGCCCTCGCCCGAGCCATTTGGGTCGCCCCACCCCGTGCCCTGTAGTGGAATAGGGAGGGTATATGTGTGTGTGTATATATATATATATATATATTACACAAATACCTATAAATATGCATAAGTATTATATAATACATATAAAAATAATATACTTTTCATATCTATTAATCTCGAAATTGATCACATGTCCACCGGTGCGCATAATATTATATATCCACCGTGAATGTGTTAATGACACATAAACAAATATAAATAATTAATTAAAATAATAGTGGGTCCTCTGCTTATGTGTTATTAACACATTCGCGGTGGGTATATAGTATTATGTCCACCGGTGGACATGTGATCATTTCCGCTATTAATATATATAATATATAAATAGCAATAGTTCAATTTTATAGACATTTTTTATATTTGAAATTTGAAATTTATTATGTATTATTTTTTAAATAATAAATATTATATTTAAAATAAGTCGTCCCACCCGCCCCGTGACCCTTGCGGGTCGGGTCGCCCCGTTTAAAGAATGAGATGTGTCTGGGTATCTAAGTACCCACCCCGACCCATTGTCATCCCTAATTTGTTCACTTATCTTCTGCATTATTGTTCCTTTGTTTCTATTCATTTTCAACAAATTGAAATCTAAATCCAACTTAAATCTACCAAAATCATACCCAATAATCAGTTCATTTCCCTCAATAATGAAAAAGAATTATAGATTTGTGCAATGGATAATTTGTGAATTAGTGGTAAGTTTTACAGAATCCTGCGAAATCTTAAAAGTCATAAAAATCATACAAAATCTTTTAAATCCGCATGACTTGTTTCACCTAAAAAAGTCCTTCAAAATCTTAATCAAATATACCCCCTAAGTCTCAATAATACGTAGGTTCTAAAGTAAGGCCCATGCACAAAGCCCAATTAAAATAACCCTATAACTAATAACAAATAAACCAGTAATAAATATTACTGCTAATACGCAACTAATTAAATAACAAAAACATTAAGTTCCCTTCTTTGCACGCCTCTTGTAAACAATCAAAGGAGCTCTATCAGAGACATTACAAATTAGCATAGTGCTAATAAAGTGTTAATGTACCATGTTCAATTTATAAAAATCTCATCATATCATGACATGAAACGGTCTCACGCAAAATCTACTCTAACAAAAATGAAACATGGTTCTCCACTTACGAGCCTGAAATGTTGCATGTTGTACTTTGATTTTCTATAGGGAGTGTAAATGTTATCAAACATTTAATCAAATAACATCGATTCCATTGAAATGTTTTTATTTCTAATGCGATTGATGGTATTATTTTTCATCTCACGGACTTTGTTCTCTAGGAGTTCTTTTTTTTCTTTTTCTTTTTTTAATCTAGCTTCCAAGCTAATAGAGAAAAAAAACAAGAATAAACTAGAAAACAAATACATCAAAGGGGAGACGAAATCAAATATATATACAAAGTCTCATCTCAAGATGCAAAGAAAGAATGACCACTACCATGGGAAAACTGAACTCTCCTCTACATCAGATGAAGTGGAACACAATTACCGAGATGGCTCTTGTTTCTATCAACCCTCCAAAGCTTGCAAAATCGACCACGATTCGGACTATAGAACGGGTTGAATAAGAAGCTATGCTGATCACCAAAAGAAACAAATTGTAATCACCGTCCTTCCTGAAGATCTTCCGAAAACACAACAGTCCTAGAGATATTATCAGTATCGAAAGCACTTAAACCGGAGTAAGGACCAGAAGAAAAAATTGATGAGGTTCCATCTGACTCGAAGGTTGTAGATGATTGCCTAAGATTGTTGGGAGCTACGGAAGAATCTTGAAACTCTGTAGTCCGTTGCACCATTTTGAGTGACTGTACCACTTCTCCCATAGTAGGTCGTTGGCTAGCATCCGGGGCGACACAAGCTGCTGCAATGGTACAAACCCGAAAAAAATCTTCCTTGGGATACTTGTCATCGAGCCTTGGATCAGCAAGTTCATCTAATCGATCTTTATCCCGTAGAATAGGCCTAGCCTGCAAAATTACAACACAAATGTTAGGGTATGTTTGATAAATAGTTATGGTGTTTGTTTGTTTTAAGATTTAACCAGAGTAGAGTTACTTTATATCAAATTGACGGGGTAAGAATGTTGTGACATATTATAATATTATTGTTGATTGTGATTGTAATTGTAATGTTGAATGAGCTTGCAAAAATTAGTGTGTTATATCGGCAGTTGTAAAAGATGAGAATAAAATGTATGAAAATTGTTAATAGAGTGAGGATAAAGAAACCATATTTGCATTAACGAGAAATTGGAGATGTTGTGGAGAAGAAAAATGGATTTTAAAATTCCAAAGTAGAATTGGATATAAATTTTGAAATCCCAAATCCTGTCTTCAATTTTCAAAACCCAAATCAAACTTCCCTAATAGTGTTGAACTTGTCAAGATTCTTGAGAATAGTGTGGTTTGTATCTTATTAGGAACAATTCAACAAATCCCTAGTAAAGTCAAATAAAATCGAGAATTTATGGTGCTTCCATCAAACATGCGAGTCGCTGAAACAGATAATGAGTAAATACAACTAACCCAGGTGACGAGGTTTTCTTGGCCTGATTGCTGAGACATGTCCACAGGTTTTTTTCCTGTCAACAACTCAAGAAGAACCACCCCATAGCTGTAAACATCGCTCTTCACCAGCAGGTGACCAGTCATTGCATACTCAGGAGCAACATACCTGTACATAACTGGAATCTTTAGGATCAAAGAAAAGGAAGAAGAATTAGGAGATTCCGTAAACTAACCCACCCAAAAGTTCCCATAACACGGGTGGAGAGGTAGTTTGCCCTGCCTTCTGGGGCCTGCTTTGCAAGGCCAAAATCGGAAACTTTAGCATGGAAATTGTTCTCCAGCAATATGTTTGATGCCTTGAAATCTCTATGGATGACACAAGGTTGGGAATCCTCGTGCAAGTATGCAAGTCCTCGTGCAGCATCAAGTGCGATTTTCATTCTTGTGTCCCAATCAAGCGGGCAGTTTAGTCCCAACGGCCCTGTAAAATAATACCAAAGCAGTGCGATCATCATCATACTTCATCATTTTTAATAAATAAATATGCATTTTATATAAAAATTCCATTACCATGGAGCCAAGCCTCCAAACTTCCATTTGGAACGAGCTCATAACAAAGTAGGTTCTGTGAGGAGTCACGATTACTATAGTATCCAACAAGTTTCACTAGATTACGATGATGCAGCCTACTAAGCATCTCAACTTCAACTAAGAACTCTTTATCTCCTTGTTGTCCACCACTGCTCAGTCTCTTTATGGCTACAGCAGTACCATCACTTAATGTACCCTTGAAAACTCTCCCGAACCCACCCTCCCCAACAATACTGGTTGCTTCAAAGTTATTTGTAGCCTCTTTTAGTTCTTCATAGGTCAGAAACCGTGTACTAGTCGGATGGCGAAGCGATCCCACTCCCACTACTGGAATTGTTTCCACTGTCCTTTGCTTTCCTATTATAAATTGAATAAGATGTAATCCAAAACTAAAACAAAAGGTGGACTTAGAAACCAACAATCAAATTGATTACTAGGGGTAATAAACGACAAAGTCTGATGGTTAGGAAATGCAAGAATGAAAAGGAGAAAGTGCAGAGTAACAATGAAGCAGTAGCACTACCAAAACGGACATGGTACATATTGATTCATGTTGGAGGGAATATTATAAACTGTGCCATTATGAAAGCATGCTATACATTAAACATTACTTACCTTGAAAAATATAAAAAATATCGAATGCAAAGATAGGAACACATCTCAGTGCAACTCCATACGTACCAGTTTCTTTTAAAGGTTTAATATGCTTCCCATGGCGAGATATGCAGAAACAAATTATAATTGCAGAGATGACAGCAACTATCATGATTACAGCTCCAATGCCAATAACAATTACCAAACTTGGCCTTTTAGTTTTATTTGAGGTGACTGGTGCAGCAGGAGTCGATGGAAGGTTCGGTGGTGCTTCCTCGGGAGATGTACCAGAAACTGGAGCTGTACAGAAGACAAAACGGTTACTTCAGTTTTATTATTTTTAACGTGGAGCCTAAGGGGTGGAGGTCAAAGGACGTAAAATAACACCAAACAAGTGTAGTAAAATAGGTATGGCTTAATGCATACTTGCCACTTGAAAATTTTGGAATAATGAATCTGTGTAGTAATAATAAATAGACTGCAATAAAAATTAACAACATTTTCAACTATCAAAGTGCTTGCTTAATTCTGCAACATTTGAGGGATAGAAGAAAAGAAAGACTATAGGTAAACTCATGGCACATTTTTGCTCCCTTCTTTTTGTTTTGGGTGTGAAGCACCTCTGGTCTTTTTTTTCAGACTTGGCGAAGGAGGGCTCAAGCTCCCATGTTTACACCCAGTTAATATAGCACACAAGGCATTTGTATTTTTTTTCACAATACTACATTACTAGAATATATTAAATAAAAAATAAAGAACATGGCTTCCATATGTTATAATCCCACATCTGTTCCACATGCAAGTGCAGAGGGGTAAATAAGTGGGAGTCAATCCTTGACTTTTGACCATAATTTGGGTTAAGTTAGGGGTCCCTTGCTTACATTCCTTACACCGTACTCTGTGAAAGTTCGAATACACCCCAGTAACAAATTGATACGGACAGCCTTCTTCATGTAAGAGGAGTTGGTATATTCATAACATGCATTTCAATATGCAGCTGTATTATGATTTATGTGTATAGAAAAGTGACAATTACCGTGAGGCAGTATCGGAGGTTTAAACCAGGTTATGTTGAGAAGCTGATAGTCACCCACCAAAGAAGGATCCAGGCGGACCTTGTGTACCGACAGCAATGAGGTTATTCTAGCAGCATCACTGGCAGAAAAACTTAAACCCATATGTGGGGTAATATCCATCGATATATTAAGTCCAGATAAACCGACCATATAAAAGTTAATTAGCTCAATCTGTGACACTCTTAAACTTAGCTGGGAAGCAAACTGTTCCAGAACAAGATTCCAATTGGGATTAGATGATATGTTCAAAAGAAGAATCTCAAGCTTTATTGGATATACACAATGGCAGGCCCGGGTCTCACGCTTGAGTACCATGTCTGGTCCACAACAATCTGCCAAAAAAGGAGGAAACATAAGTTACTCTAAGGTGAAAAGGGATTAGTTCTCAAGTCTTTAGAAGAAAAATGAATCTTACTAGAGATGCTTGGAGATAGCGGCGGCTGAGCTAAACCAGTGGGGATAGTATTAGGCTCGGGTTGAGGAGACGAGCTCTTCTTCATCGAAGGCTTGGAAAAGGGAGTGCTTAAAGGCGGTGCGGAAATCACAAAATGGCCGTAATTAGGAGGTAGTGCTGGTGCTGGAGAGCTTAGATGAGGTTTATGAAGCAAAACGATAGCTGGAGATTCCAACATTTTGTTGCGTAAACTAGCAGCATCAGTGCATAAGGAAAACAAAAGAAGCAACAGTTTCCAATGGACCTCTTGTAGCCACCCTATAATTCACACCGCAAACATCATAAACTTGAACAACTATACATCTACATTCTAGTTAGAGATAAGCCCTAAACCCTCACTTTTCCCCTAGGTTGGTCTATGCTACACAGTACAACACCCACCCAACAGCTAATTTCTTTTATCCTAAAGCAAATACAAACTATGCCAGAACTATGGATTAACAAGGCAGTTGTAGCACATATAATTTCTTTTTCTCTTAAAGCAAATGCACACACAATGCCAGAACAATGGATTAAAAAATCAACTTTAAAATGAAGGATAAATCTAACAGAAACTCACTCTAATTTTGCTTCTTTCATTCAAGAAACAAATCCTTAAAGATTAAAATACAACACAAGAAACAGGATCCTAAAAGAGCAAAAAGGAGTTTTGTTAAACAATATACTCACCGGGCAACATCACCGACACTCAGATCTATAAATCTACCAAATGAACGGCCGGATTTCACTGCGATTCGACCCCAAATCACGAGAAAAATCTACATCCACCACAAACTAAACGAAAATCAAACAGCCGCGAAACTCTCCAAACAGTCAATCCAAACTCATTACTCAGCGAATTCCCCATCTCTCACCTCCAAAAATACGAAATTTAAAAATTAAAAAATAAAAGAAAAAACAAAATCTAATTCTAGTTCTAGAGGGAGAAAATGAGAGAGCAATTTTTGGGCTTATGCTCATGAAATGATTAGGCGTGCGTTTATCTATCGTTGGCTTCACTCAGATATCAGTACTAATTACTAAATCTCCCTCCTTTTTAACTTGGGAGCTACAGGTTAAGAATATAACCATGGTCAGCTAACGTGCGCCATTAACGGAAAAGTTGTCCTAATCTAGAGGAACGTGAATCGCGTCAGGAGATGGAGCTGTGATTACTTGTGTCGGCGGCCACTGTTAGTGCCCTTGTTTCCTAATTCCGACAAATCCGTTAAGGGGCCGTTAAAGTGGGGTTAATAACTTGTGATAAAATATTTGATGGCATGTGATGTGATTTCCATTGATTCCTATGCTTTAAAAAGCGTTCCCTAAAAAAAAAAAAAAAAGAGCCGGGATGGAACGGTCGGACCACTACATGGCAAGCTTAATGGATCGCTTTGAAATATTAAATCGTTCGACGTTCAACTCGGCCACTAATCGCTAAACAATACTCCCCCCACCTACTTAATTTTCAAAGGTGGATGGGCACATTTAAAAAAAAAAAAAATTATTAACTTTTTCTACACATGAATTAAAAGCATCTTGAAATAAAATAGTTATAGTGAGAGTGTTTTATTTTTAAATTTAGGGTGTGAAAATTATTATGGGACGTTCCAAAAAAAATGTAGATTTAAAAAGGACGGATGGAGTAGGTAAAAGGTACGAATCGGTGATCGGTTGAACCAATCAACTCGTCAGTCCAACTTTATTTGTGAAAACAAATGGAGCATTTTAGCAATTTTGAAATTTTTCTTTGAGCAACAAATCATAATAAAAACATATATTGTTATAAGGGTTTTTCTACAGTAAGAAAGACTTTCGCCCTTCCTGACGTCAGTAAACCCTTTGAAAATCATTAGATCGAAGATCCAACGTATAATATTATTTTCAAAGGATTGCACTTTGCATTAGAGCGTTTGCACTTCGCATATTGCAATCGCACTGTATCGCCCTATTAATAAATTAAATTAATAAATATAAAATTACAAAAATACCCTTTTTAAGTAAAATAATTTAAATAATTTATATAAAATTATATATTGGACTTAGTTTTTCGGTCCCTCAATTTATCCATGGTCCATTTTTCATCCCAATTTTTTTTAATAATTCCAATATCCTCCCATAACTTAATTAGTTGTTCAATGGTAACCCAATTTTCATCGAAAATACGAAAACAATATTGTTCATGTCACGTGTTTATCATGTGATTGACAAATTTTGCATTGACGTGGACGCTAAGTGATACATTGTAATTATTTAATTATAATTTAATATTATTTAAAATTGAATACACTTTAAATAAAACAAATAAAAACAACAAAATAAAAAAATTGATAAACACTTTAAAACTCACTGAAAACCTAATTAGTTCAAACAAATTGATTTGTCGAGTGGCCCCGTTCACACGTTCTTCTGTTCCGTGCGATGATTAAATTGATTTATGATCTTTTATTAGTTATATTGAATTGAAGCGATATACAGTATATATTGAAAAGCGATATACAATAGAATTAGGCGGCAA
Organism: Ballota nigra; assembly: GCA_947034835.1. NCBI lineage: Eukaryota > Viridiplantae > Streptophyta > Magnoliopsida > Lamiales > Lamiaceae > Ballota > Ballota nigra. Next base: position 32,711,294 of record OX344729.1, on the reverse strand, counting down.
GTGGCTAAACAGGCTGAGCCACGGTTGCTGCAGTGGCTGGAGCCGCCGCTTCTTGGCCGCGACCACCACCACCTGAGACACTTCTCAATGGATTCCCCCAGCCTCACAATCACATATATCTTAGTATCGTAGAAGAAGAAAAAATAAAAAAATCAACATAGAGATCGTCGGAATACTTAATCCGATGGCCCAACTAATTTCCAAATATTCCACATAAACTACAATAGTCAGAGATATGATTTCTGCAAATGCGATTGTGATGAAATACCAATTGAAAAAAAACTCTCAATTCCCCTCTTTCCAGACGTCGTGTCAGGGTTAAACTGATTGACGCCGAAGGCCAAGTTGCATGACCGGGGATCAGGAGCCCAAATCCGGCGAGAAGAAACGTTATTTGCCACGATGAAGGAATTGGATTTCTCGGTGGCGCCGACGGCTGATTCATACCGATGTGCGGTTTCCTCCGGGGAGATCCCTGAGTCGCTGGAAAAAATGAATGTTTTCTTCTTTTTCTCTTAATCTCCAGCTTCGATTGGGGAGCGGCACAACGACACGATGGATATTTTCCGGCTAGTTTTGTGGAGAGATCAAAGTCTACCACCATTAAATGGCCGGTGTGCTGAATCATCACATCCTCTGGTTTCAAATCTCTGTAAATGATGCCTAATTTGTGAAGATACTCCACCGCCAAAACCAATTCTGCCGCATAAAATCTGAAATCCGATGAGAAAATCAATTAACAGAAACAGAGCACTATTAAATAAAGTTAATTACTTGATGATATCATGGAGAACAATTTCTCAGTTTGCATTTTTCTCAACGAATTGAGATCTCAGCCAGGGTAGTAATCAATTGCGGGTGAACATTGTATATTAAATTTGGTTGATTGAATTGGTCACATTAGAATTTGAAGAGAAACATATTATCATTGGAAGAAGAAAGGTCGACACTAAGGGTACGTTTGTTTTGGGATTTAAGTGTGCGGGGGAAGTCATGACTTTGAAATCTTAGGATGTGAAAATCTTGATGAATAATATGAGTATGTGTTTGTTTTGGGATTTTAGTAGAGTGAGATTTTACTTTATGTCAAATCAATGTTTATTAGTGATTGATGTTGTATTATTTTATTATATTGTGTAAGAGAAAAGTAGGAGAGAGGTTGAGTGGATGATAAAAAAGTGATGATGTGATTGTATTTAATTATATGAAAAATAGTAATAGGTTTATAGGTAGGGATTGAGTTTGGGATTTGAAAACCCGATTTTAAATCCCGAACTCGTATGGGGCGTGGATTGCAAAGTCCAAAGTCCATCCGTGTGAGTCCCAAAACAAACATACCCTAAGAAAATGAGAAGAAGAAATTTGGGGAGGAACTGTTAAAATAGAAAATTATATTTTCATTTGATTTCAAAATTTAAACGATGTTTAATAACTCTAATTTATTTTTTATTAATAAGATACAAGGTTAATTATTTTTTTAAAAATAAAAATACTATAAGGATATTTTTGTAATTTTATAATTTTTTCTATAAAAAATAAATATTTCCCTCCAAGCAAAGTTAGATCGCAAATGATGAGATTAAATGATATGTCAAATTCTTATTGGGTGTCTGATGTACGGAAGGGCGAAAACCTTTCTGACCGTAGAAAAACCCTTGTTATAAAACTAATAAAAATATGTTTTGAAACTAGAATTGTAGAGAGATGATGAGTAGAGAGAAGGCAAAAGTGTAGAGAGCACTATTTTAACTTCGATTACACCATGTTTCCATGTTACAAATGAAGGTAGTACACCACCTATTTATAGAAAATTTCATACAAGGATAATTTCTTTAAGAAAGATCTTCCAAGAGATGTAATATAGTTGTATTCTCGAGGAATAGCCCACAAGTCTTTTATGGGAAGTCACATTGTTAGGATATTTTTTGTCCTAAGGATTTTCTCACTTTGATTTTGATAATGTCAAAACATATATGTGTATTGTGGAAACTAAGATTGCAGGTACTAAGAGATATGAAGAGTTTAAAAGACAAAGTCTACATCTGCAAAGATGGATTCAGACCCTACAGCTAGCTCAAGACAAGTCTGCATCTGAAGAGTTGAAGACAAGTCTACAGCCGAAGAGTCTACATCTGCAGAGTTAAGGACTATTAGCTGTAAGCTTGAGATTAGTAGGATTAATTAAGTGTAGTACATTTTGTACACTCACTCATTTAGTTTGAAATATCTCAGTGTTTACCAGAGCTAATTACTAGATAGTAGAAACAAGTATCTCAGTTATTAATAGCTCTTTGAGCAGTCATCACTACAAGACAACTTGTACTATACTCGAAGGACAATGTTATATCACAAGAAGCTTTAATTAAGCTGAAGTCAAAGCTGGAGGAGAAATTATTTTGAAATTTCAATCCCTCCAACGGCTAGAGGACCCCTTAAGACTCCTATAAATAGGAGAGGAGACCTCAGAGGAAAACAACAACAACCCCAAGCTCTCAAGCGCATCTGCACAATATCTACATCTTTCAAAATCTACAGTTCTTCAAAGATTAGAAGTTTAGGACTTAGAAGCTAGGATTATTGTAATTTCTTAGTTGTTGTCCCCTCACTATACACACCCCTGTATTCTACCTAGAGTAGATATTATTCTTAGTGAATGTTTAGCTCTGTGTGAGATTGAGAGAGAGTATCTGTGTGAATTTGTGTTTCTGCCTAGATTAGATTTATCTGAGTGAGAATTCTAAGTCTAAGGGGGAACAACTTTGTGACTCTGTGGAGATTCATAGTGAATTTGACACCTTTGTGGTGTAACAGTGGACGTAGGAGGATTACAACACCTCTGAACCACTATAACTCTCCTTGTTCTTTTACATTGTGTTCATTTCTACTGCTTTAAGTTATTTCTGTATCTACTATCCTTATTTATCTCATTTCATATCATCTCATTCATATTCTCTGTGTGCTTAAGATTTTTCAAAGCCTACAGATATAGATTCTTTGAATCACTTAGCTAAAGTTTTGTTCATTTGATTTTTTTTACTTCACACACTTTACTTATTTCTGCTGCACAAGGTGTTAAAATACTCTAAAGTATTACAACATCAACTTTGATAAGTGTTTGAATCATTTTATACAGACTCTGCATTTTAAAAGTCTGCAGTTGCAACCTTTCGTTTTAAACTCTACAGCTGTAGAGTTTGATATGTATACCTTTAAAGTTAAAAAGTTTTTAAGTTTTTAAAAACTCAAGGTCTATTCACCCCCCCCCCCCAAGACCTTGATATACCTTTTGGGACCAACAAGTGGTATCAGAGCAGTTGACTTGTCACTGCTTTGACCAAGTTTTAAAAAGTTTTCAAGCCAGATCCAAAAGTGTTTTTGAAAAATCATATCTGCATACTATTATGGCTCCTAAAATGATGAAATCTAAAGTGCCTATGTTTTCTACAGATGAATATGACGACTGGAAAATAAGGATGCAATCACACCTATCTGCTATGAATGATGAAATGTGGTCCATAATTGAGGATGGTCCAATTGTGATAGAAAAGGCAAACATTGCAGGTGAACAGACTGGCTTAGCCCAAATCATTCCAAAGCCCATAAAGGAGTGGACTAATGAAGACAAGATGAGAGCAAACCTCGACAATGTTGCAAGAAACACTATTTATCACTCCCTAGATAAAATTATGTTCAGCAAGATAAAAAGTTGCAATACTGCTAAAGAGATATGGGAGAAACTTGAGATGATCTGTGAAGGAACTTGAGATTCTCAATGAGCTTGAGCTACTTGGAAAAGAGTACTCATGAAAGTTCTAAGAGCCCTACCATCTTAATGGGATATGAAAGTGGTTGCTATGAGGGAATCAAATGACTTATCCAAAGTTTCTACATTTGAGTTGTTTTCTGACCTCAAAGCTTTTGAGTTTGATATCGACAGGAGAAAAGACAAGGACTCAACAAGCTTAAAAGTTACAGCTCTTGTAGCTGCAGAGTCTAACCCAACTGCAGAATCAGATTCAGAAAGTGATGAGATGGCCCTGTTGATCAAGCAATTTAGAAAATTTGCCAAGAAAGCCAACTGGAAGAAGATTCCATCTAAACAAGAAGGTAAGTCAAGTAAACCAGCTGCTAACTCCACCTATCTTTGTTATAATTGTAGGAAACCTGGACATTTTATCAAAGATTGCCCCTACCCTGAAGCAAAGAAGTACACTAAAGAGGAGAAAGCTGCAAGGATTGAAAAGAAGAAAAAGTTGGATAAAGAAAGAATAAGAGCACTACTATTCGAGTTTGAAAAGACTCAGGAAGAAAGTCCCTCTTCTTCTTCTCACCCAACTGCAGAGTGTGAGTCCACAGATTCTGAGGACAATGAAGCACTAATTTGGCTTATGGCAAAAGATGAAAAGGTACAATCCTCATCCAGTTCTTTAACTGAAAAGAATTCTTCCAATGATATGATTCACTTGCTCCAAAAAGGTTTTGAAGGACTGCTTCATATAAGAAGTGATTATGATGAACTTTTAGTGGAAAATCAAAAACTTAAGCAAAGAATTGAGGAACTGCTTGTTGAAACCAATGAAAAAAAAAACAAGTTATCCTTAATGAGTAATTTGCAAGAAGAATTTGATTATCTAAAAATGAGTCATGAAGAACTTTTTGAAGAAGCTAAATGCAGAATTGCTGACTACATAGATCTCAAGAATGAAGTTGCGAAGAAAGATAACATTATCTTAAATGTTGAAGCTGAGAGAGATTGTTTCATTAAAAGATTGGAATGCTATGGTAAATCCTCTAGAAAGTTAAAGGCAATGCTTCTACAGCAAAGACCTTCTAGAAAATATGTTCCTACATTTGTGAAACAACAACAAGAGTTCGAGAGAGAAAGCATTCTTCTACAAGAACTTGAGGAACCAAGTGTTCAAAGATTAGTCAAAAATCTATCTGATGAGAAATAAAATAAGATTATTGATATTATTTATGGAAAGAATGGAAATGAAAAACATTTAGAAGAAAAGATCAATCTGTACACAGACGAGATCAAATCAATCTGTAAAGAAGATACTTCAAGTCAAACTCTACAGACAATAATTGTGCAGCCGGAAGCAACTGTAGACTTTAAGAGAAGAAAATTTTAACAAATTCTGGAATGGAAAGAAGTCTACAAGTGACAAGAAAGTTGCTCAGGAAGTTACATACAAGAAAGGCAAAAGACCAACTATTGCAAAACCAACTTAGGTGGTTAAGAATGTCACTGGAGGAGATCCAAATCTTTGGATACCTAAACACTAATTCTTCACTTATTGCAGGGACATTTGTCAACCACTCCAAAGGAAATATGGTATATTGATAGTGGTTGTGCAAGACACATGACAGGTAATAAAGAAGCATTTTTCAACCTTAGAGAACTAAATGGAACTAGAGTAGTTTTTGGTGACAATGCCAGTGGTACTGCCAAAGGTTCAGGTTCAATAAGAAGAGGAAATGTTCAAATCAATGATGTATATCTTGTGGATGGACTAAAACATAATTTGCTAAGTGTGAGTCAATTTTGTGACAAAGGCTACATTGAAGACTTTACACCTAACTCATGCATGATTAAAGATGCTGAAACTAAGCAAGTCAAACTTTATGGTACTAGAAAAGGAAATGTGTATATAGTCGAATGGAGCTCAGCTGAAAAGAATGTTTGTTTTATAGCAAATAACTCTACAGATACAAGTTGGCTTTGGCATAAAAGACTGAATCACATAAAATTTCAAAACCATGAATGACCTTGTAAAGAACAGACTTGTAAGAGGTCTACCAAAGACAAAGTTCAAGAAGGATCATCCTTGTGATGCATGCCAAAAGGGTAAGAAAACAAAGAAGACCTTTAAGAACAAAATTTTTGATGGCTCAAACAAAGTTCTGGAACTGCTTCATATGGATCTTTTTGGACCCATAGAGCCAGTTAGTATTAGTGGGAAAAAGTATACCCTTGTGGTTGTAGATGATTACTCAAGATTCACCTGGACTGTGTTCCTAAGAAAAAAAATGTGAGACTTTACAAAGGTTGCCTGAACTTATGAGAAAAATTCAGAATGAGAAAGGTTTGGAGATTGTAAAAATCAGATCTGATAGAGGAACTGAATTTACAAATCAAGTTATTGAGGAGTTTTTTTCTCTCCATGGAATTCATCATGAATATTCAGCAGCTAGAACACCTCAACAAAATGGTGTGGCTGAAAGGAAAAATAGAACTCTGAAAGAAGCTGTTAGAACCATGTTAGTTGAAGCTCATTTACCCAAAAGGTTTTGGGCTGAGGCTACCAATACTGCTTGTTACACACAAAATAGGTGCTTAATCAACAAAGTACATTCCAAGACACCTTATGAATTATGGAAGGGTTTTAGTCCTATTATATCTTATTTTCACATCTTTGGATGCAAATGCTACATTCTGAACAATGGGAAAGACTATCTAAAGACATTTGACCCTAAGGCAGATGAAGTATTCTTTCTTGGATATTCAGTAGTAAGAAAATCATTTAGAGTGTTTAATAAGAGGACAATGCTTGTGGAAGAATTTACACATGTTGTGTTTGATGAACCACACATTGAAGATAGAAAGGGAAGTTGGGCGCGCCCGATTCTATTCCTAAAAAATCAAAATCTATAAATTAAATATTTGCAAAAAGATGAAAACTCTACAGCCATATGTAACAGTTGAAATTCCAGTAGGAATAACTGAACAATGAAATGGAGAATCTACTAAGAAGTTAGCAAGGATTGAAGATCATGAGAATGAAATATGCAAAGACAATCAAGATAATATTCCATCAATTGAAGAGTTAACTGAAAGACTCAATGAGTCTACAGTTGATAACTCTACAGCTGACCAGAATATTCATCATGATCCTTTAAACATGAAATGGTTTAAAAACCATCCCCCTGAACAAGTTATTGGAGATGTAACTGATAATAAGAACCAGAAGACAACAACATGAAGCTATGTTTGCAAGTTTCCTATCTGAGATAGAACCATCAAACATAGAAGAAGCTCTTATGGATGTCAATTAGATACTTTTCATGCAAGAAGAATTGAATGGATTTGAGAGAAATCAAGTTTGGGAATTAGTCTCCAGACCTTTACACCAAAAGGTTATTGGAACTAGGTGGGTATTTAAGAACAAACTTGAGGATGAAGGAGTTGTTACAAGGAATAAAGCCAGACTTGTAGCACAGGGATATTGCCAAGCAGAAGGGATTGATTTTGACGAGTCTTTTGCACCAGTTGCATGACTTGAGGCAATAAGGATATTTTTGGCTTATGCTGCTCATATGAAGTTTACTGTATATCAAATGGATGTACCAGTTGCAAGACTTGAAGACTCTACAGATGGAGACAAAGTTTCCAGGTTAAGAAAAAAAGCTTTATACGGATTAAAGCAAGCCCCCAGAGCATGGTATGACACACTATGTGATCACCTGATTAAGAACAGTTTTAAGAAATGAATGGTGGATAAGACCCTATTTAGACTCAAACATGGTGAAGACATCTTACTAGTTCAGATTTATGTTGATGACATTATCTTTGGATCAACTAATGAAGAATTGTGTAGAAAATTTTCACATCTTATGCAAGAAAAGTTTGAGATGAGCATGATGGGAAACCTAAATTTCTTTTTAGGATTGCAAGTAAAGCAAATGGACAAGGGAATCTTTATAAATCAGGCCAAGTATACTCAAGAACTAATCAAGAAGTTTGGAATGAGTTGTTCAAAGCCTACATTTATTCCCATGTCACAATCAACTCTGTTGGATAAAGATGAGAATGGGAAAAAGTGTGGATGTTACAATGTATAGAAGATTGATTGGATCTTTGCTCTACCTTACAGCTCGCAGACCAAACATCATGTTTGTTGTGGGTGTATGTGCTAGATTCCAAGTCAACCCCAAGGAATCACACTTGAATGTTGTGAAAAAGATAATCAAGTACATTAAGTCTACCCAAAATCTTGGTTTATGGTACTCAAAAGAGGGTGGGATAGAACTAAAAGGTTACACAGATTCAGACTTTGTTGGATGTAAAGTTAACAGGAAAAGTACTAGTGGGATATGTCAATTTCTTGGACAAAGATTAGTTTCTTGGCATAACAAGAAACATAATTCTATTACACTGTCTGCAGCTGAAGCAGAATACATTGCTTCAGGAAGCTGTTGTGCACAAATTCTTTGGATGCAATACCAGTTGAGAGACTATGACATTGAGTCAAATAACACTACTATATTCTGTGATAATACAAGTGCAATTGCTATTACATAGAATCCTATTCTACACTCAAGATCTAAGCATACTGATGTGAGACATCATTTCATTAGAGATCATATTGAAAAGAAAGATATCAAAATGGAAAAGATCCAATCTTAATCTTGCAGATATCTTTACCAAGCCCATATGTGAATCAAGATTCTCTACTTTGAGAGGAGAACTAGGAATGTTAGAGTTGTAAGAAAATCACTCAGAGAAGAAGTATACAGTTGAAAGGATTTCAATAGAAAAATCAAAAGGTTATGAAAGGTTGTTCAAATGTAAACTTAAGAATGCAGATGCAAACTTAAGTCTACAGATGTAAACCTGAATTAACTGCAGACTATTCTAACTGAAGATTTCCAACTGCAAACTTCAAACTATAGATTTTCAATTTGACTTGTACATTCTTGGTTATTAAATGCGTACACTACTAAAATCCAAATTCATGTACTCAGTCGTACACAGAATTTTTGGATTTATTATCCCAGGTTTTTAATTGATAAAAACGTACAGGACAGTGTACATTTATACATTAACTTTCAAAATTGGATTTTATTTACTTCATTTCTAAGCCATTGATCTTTTAAGTGAGTAAATAACCCAAATATTTTAGACCGTTGATTTCCAAAATATAAGGAGAAATCTTTTTCTCAACACTAACATTTTCCTTGAGTTTTGTGCAAGTATAAAATAGGAACTTTTAGCACAAAACTGGTTCACTTTCATTCACTTAAACCCCTTACGCATTCTATCTGCAAACTTCGAACCAAAGTTTCTTTCGTCTCAATCTTTCGTAAACATGAAAATTATTTTTGGTTCATTGTTTGATTTTAATGCCCTAATAGAAGCTCTTGATAAATCTGAAGTGATGGCTCGTATTTTTCGCCGAATAAAGACCCAAGGTTTAGAATTTATTCTAACAAACAGACTTGAGGGATACGATGATGTTGTGCCTCGTAAATTTTATGAAACTGCATCGTATACTGAAGGGAAAAATTACATTTTTGCTCGTATTGATGATCTGGACATCAAGATCACCATTAAGGTCATTAGTGAAGCATTGAAGATACCTAGCAGAGGACTTCATTTTACAGAATTTAAATTCAAGGATAAAGACGTTGTGTACTACAACAAGTTCACTGGTGGATTAGATTTGCCGGAGAACTGGAGCAGGCATTTAAAAAAGAACCAACTATCAAAGGAGTACGTCTATCTATATGAGGTAATGGACAAATCTCTTCTCAATAGGACAGGAAGTCATGATGATGGTCCTGAGATTGCATGGGATCTGATGATTGCATTTGATAAAAGCATTAAGGTAGATGTAAGCTCATTGATATTCAACAGGATTGCATATAATGTGACCAAAGGTGGAAACACTAAAGGTTTTGGTCTTTCTTGAATTACATTTTAAAGCATCTTAGTGTACCCCTATTTCAAACCTGTGGTCATGTACCTATTTTCGTGCATAGAATCATTGGGTTAGGAAAGTTGAAGAGAGGTGTTGCAGATGCACCATTGATTGCCAAGAAGAAGAAGCAAAAGAAATTCAAGGAAGTGCCAGTATCTAAGCCCCCTGTTGTTCATCAATACAAGTCTAAAGCTAAGAGAAAATTGGAATTAGTTGAGGATGAAGAAGAGAACACCATTATTCTAAACAACAAAGAAATTTCTAAGGAGATGAGGAGAAAGAAAAGGCATTCTAAGGAAGTAACTGAGTCTACAGCTCAGATGAATAAGTCTACAGATGCAAACTTAGAAACTGGAGCTAAGATTGGTGAGTTAAAGGAGACTGCTACTAAGGAGACACAAGCCATTGTGCCTTCTCCTGCAAAGATGCCAAGCAAGGACATTGAAGAAAAAGTGAAAGATTTGGTGGAAGTTGAATCTGGAGACATTGAACTAGATGATGAACAGCTCTCTGCAGAGCGTGTTCAAGAACTGCAAAGATATGAATAATGGAGAGATCTTAGGAATAAGCTGGAGACTCTTAAGAAGAAGGAAGCAGAAGAGTTTTTATGGATTCAGGAATGGAGTAACACCTCATATATTGAAGTGTTATTGGATAATTAATTTTTCTTTAAAAAGATTGCTGAGATGAAGAAAAAACAAATTGAGGATAGAAAAGCTTTAGAAGCTAAGAAGGGAAAAGGGAAAGAAATTGTCACTGATAATGTTAAAGGGAAACCATTGAGCAAGTCCGCAGCTGATGCTTTGTGTTGGGAAATTGTATAGACTTAAGTTTTGATTAAGATGCCAAAATATTCCTCCTAAGTTATTTGTAAGTTAAATATTCAGTAGAGTTAGAGTTTAGTTAAACAGTTCAAAATGTTAAGAAACTGGAGTGCAGTTATAAATTTTAGGAGTGTATTGAAGATGGAGTCCCCTGAAGACGAAGTCCGCTGAAGACAAAGTGATCTGAGGAAGTAGTCTAAGTGTTGAATGTTTTCTAAGTGCGTTCTCACTAAGACTAAAACCATCAGGAGAGGACCAAGGTCCACTGATGAGAACTAACAAGCACATTCAATGCCTAACATATTAAAAGCTGTTAGTTAATCTGGTTGGAACAAGGGAAAATGAATTTCAGTGAAACTTACAATAAATGAAGGAATAAGAAGGTTCTCTCAGAGGAGTTCCACCTTAAAGCAAGACAAGAATCTGGGCAAGCAGACTGAAGGTCCAATGAGAAGATGACACGTCAGTGTACTTTACTGACAGCCAACCTACCCTAGACTGACAAGTACCAAAAGTCTTTCCCTAGCAATCTACAGAAAGTTAGGTGAACAAGCATGGTCTTTCAGCCGTTTCTTGACAAGACTTAAAGCTTCAAATAGGGCCGTTTGAACCAATCAGATACAAGAAGACTTACTTGAGAAGATTCAAATCCAACGGGAAGATTTTCAAGGAAGCCTATAAATACAGAAGGACGTGCTCATTTTTATGCACGGGAAACTCACAAGATTAAAGCTATCTCTACATTCATAACCTTCAAGAAGCACTCAAAATTACCTTTGTTTCCCAAGTGTTTCAAATCAGTAGAGAGCATAACAAACCTTATGTAACCAAGCTTAAAAGCTATATCCAAACCTTAGAAAGAGATAATCCATTCTAAGCCTTGAGCTACACTATAAGGATTATCTCACAACAGTTGGAACCAAACCCTACTCAAAACTCTACTCAGTTGTTAGATTGAGAGTTAGAGTTAAGTGGTGTTAGTAAGATGATTATTTGTATCAGTCTGAAAGCTGATTTGTTTTGGAAACTAGGACCTGGAATTATCCTAGTGATCAATCATCCTAAGAGAGGATAAATTGATCAGTGCACCTTGGCACTATAACACAAGGAATTCCAAGTGAAAGGAATTCTCCTGTTTGATCAGGACAGTGGACGTAGGAGATTCATCTCTGAACCACTTTATATCTTGTGTATTTACTTCTTGCTATTTCCTAAGTGTGTGTTATCTACTCAAGTTTATCAAGTAAAACGAGTTTTCTAAAGGGCTCACTAATCCGCATTTGAAAGCTAATTAGATAGTAGTTCAACTGAAAGTCTTGAGCTTTCAGTGGAGGTATTATCTCAGTAAGCTTTCTCTAGTAATTCTCAGCAGACTTAAAGTCCACTGACGAGCTACTATCTGAAGTAACCTGATAAGTTTTAAAGAAGGTTTAAATTTGTAATCACAGATGTATTCCCCCCATACACCTGTTTACTCGTTTCGGGACCAACACTTTGAGAGTACTTCTTGCAAATGAGACTAATGATCAAGCAGTCATCCCTGGATCAGAACTGTTATCTACAGCCGGTGATGAAGAGAGTACTGATGAAGAAGATATGCCTCATACTGAAGGATTCTTGAGTGGAGAAGGTGGAAGATCTGCTGTGCCACCTAGCCCTCTAATGGAAGATCTATCAAATTTGAATACACTTGTAGAAGGAGTACAGATTGCAGCTGAAGCTAGCAAGTCTGCTGCTAATCAAGAAGGAGTATTAGATGAAGGAAATCCTGAGAAAGAGAAGTTACATAAAGATGGAAAGGATGGAACATCACCTTGCAAAGATGATAATTTGAAGAAGGGTGATAATGACGATGATGATGGAGATGGAGGTTTACCACCTCAAGGAGGACAAACTGTTGTAAATACTTCATCCGAAGTAAATACAAGTGATGCAAACCCTACAATTCAAGAATTTCAAAGGTCTGTAGATGGAACTCAGCAGCTGCTATCTACTGGCAATTTAGGTAAGGATTTAGAAGCTTTTAAAGCCCAATCCGCCTTCATTGTTTTAGATTCTGCTGATCCATCTACTCCCTTAGGTGATGAGACAATGAAAGAGAAGGATTTTGATGATTATTTGAAGGAATTGGCTACAACACCTGATTTGCCCACACCTTTAAACTTGAAGAGAAAAACACCTGATCCCATTATGTCTGATCCTAAGAGACCCAAGCTCATGGAAAGGAAAGATAAATCTGAGATTGTGTTGAGAATGACAGAAGGTGAAGAAGATATATTTGATAAAGAATTAGTCAACAATGAAGAAATTTTGAAGAAAATTACTTCTATTGAGACTACTATGGATAATATGTCTATCAATATCAAGGAAGAATTGAGAAGGATTCCTGAACATATTGTTTCCAATAAAATCAAGGAAGGAATTCAAGAGATGTTAACCAAGTTGTTTAAGAAAGCAAAGGAAGAAAAACAACAGATTCAGGAAAAAAAATCAATAGAAAATTTGGTAAGCATGCATATTGTAATGAAGAAATAACTGCAACAAAAGGATGAAATGATTGGTGAGTTGAAGAATTCTTTAGAGAGTGTATTGGCTGACAATAAGCTTATAAAAGATTCTATTGAAGGCATTAACAAAAACATGAGGTCATTAGCCGCAAATTCAAATCAGATTAAATCCAACTTATCTAGCAAGATGGATACCCTCCTAAGCTATTTTGGTGATGGCAAAAATGGGGAAGATGTTGTATCCAGGGGTGTTATGGTGAAATCTGATGAGAAGGAGGCTTTTGATAAAACCTTGTCCAATATTCAAGAATTACAAGGAAACTTTGAGAAGGAATTGGATCAAGCGTTCAAATCTAGATTGAGTGGATTTGATAAGCCAGTAGGAGGAGTTTCTCTATTTGCCAAATCTGTGGAAAAACCACAAGCTCGAGAACAAATGTACAAAGGTAGAATTGTCAAGATTCCCCAGAATCAAAATAAAAAATTTGTGGGAAAGTGGGAAGCTAAGGTTAATCAAAGAAGGGAAGCAAGACTTCAAGAAGCAAGATTGCAAGAGAGGAAACTACAGTCAGTTTCAGTGTTTACACAAAAACTGTTGTTTAAAACTTTGAGAGACCAAGGTAGTTTGTATTCAGGAGACAAAGCCAAACTGCTAAGGAAGCTAGGTAGTGGAGGAGTTCAGAAGAAGCAGGTTGTTAGAAGAAAGAAGTTGCCAAGGACCCTTTCGCCAAGATCCAAAGCAAGAAAGGGAGAAGAGGAAGCTGAGGGTGCCAGGATCGAATTTGAGATGTTGAAGGCCTATGAGGAAGAAGAGATGAGGAATGCTGCCCTAATAGCCCAAGGAATCATTACACAAAGCCCTGGAGGTATGATTCAGATGAAGATGTGGATCTAAAACACAAGAGAAGGTAAGGCAGTTGAAGTCTAAGCTAGAATAGAAAGAATTGTAATAGATCAGTAAGCATGTACTAATCTACAGTTGAATACAATTCTCTCTATATTTCCTAGACTTGGTTCATTTTTCTTTTATGCATTTTTTTTTATTTTTCAATTATTTTGCTTGATAGGTTTTGCCATCATCAAAATAGGGGGAAATTGTTATGATATTTTTTGTCCTAAGGATTTTCTCACTTTGATTTTGATAATGTCAAAACATATATGTGTATTGTGGAAACTAACATTGCATGTACTAAGAGATATGAAGAGTTTAAAAGACAAAGTTTACATCTGCAAAGATGGATTCAGACCCTACAGTTACCTCAAGACAAGACTGCATCTGAAGAGTTGAAGACAAGTCTACAACTGAAGAGTCTACATCTGCAGAGTTAAGGACTATTAGCTGTAAGCTTGAGATTAGTAGGATTAATTAAGTGTAGTACATTTTGTACACTCACTCATTTAGTTTGAAATATCTCAGTGTTTACCAGAGCTAATTACTAGCAAGTAGAAACAAGTATCTCAGTGATTAATAGCTCTTTGAGCAGTCATCACTACAAGACAACTTGTACTACTCGAAGGACAATGCTATATCACAAGAAGCTTTAATTAAGCTGAAGTCAAAGCTGGAGGAGAAATTATTTTGAAATTTCAATCCCTCCAACGGCTAGAGGACCCCTTAGGACTCCTATAAATAGGAGAGGAGGCCTCAGAGGAAAACAACAACAACCCCAAGCTCTCAAGCACATCTGTACAATATCTACAGCTTTCAAAATCTACAGTTCTTCAAAGATTAGAAGTTTAGGACTTAGAAGCTAAGATTATTGTAATTTCTTAGTTGTTGTTCCCTCACTATACACACCCCTGTATTCTACCTAGAGTAGATATTATTCTTAGTGAATGTTTAGCTCTGTGTGAGATTGAGAGAGAGTATCTGTGTGAATTTGTGTTTCTGCCTAGATTAGAGTGATCTGAGTGAGAATTCTAAGTCTAAGGGGGAACAACTTTGTGACTGTGTGGAGATTCTTAGTGAATTTGACACCTTTGTCGTGTAACAGTGGACGTAGGAGGATTACAACACCTCTGAACCACTATAACTCTCCTTGTTCTTTTACATTGTGTTCATTTCTACTGCTTTAAGTTATTTCTGTATCTACTATCCTTATTTATCTCATTTAATATCATCTCATTCATATTCTCTATGTGCTTAAGATTTTACAAAGCCTACAACTATAGATTCTTTGAATCACTTAGCTAAAGTTTGTTCATTTGATTTTTTTTTACGTCACACATTTGACTTATTTCCGCTGCACAAGGTGTTAAAATACTCTAAAGTATTACAACATCAACTTTGATATGTGTTTGAATCATTTTATACAGACTCTGCATTTTAAAAGTCAGCAGCTGCAAACCTTTCATTTTAAACTTTACAGCTGCAGAGTTGATCTGTATACCTTTAAAGTTAAAAAGTTTTAAGTTTTTAAAAATCAAGGTCTATTCACCCACCCACCCACCCCCTCTAGACCTTGATATACCTTTTGGGACCAACACACATGAATGACTTCTTGAGGAAGAGTTCACAAGTTTTCTAATGGAAGAAAGTTGAGTGACTCTTAGTGGAATTAAATGAGCAAGCATATCATACAAAGTAATGTCCACAATAAAATTATATATTCCATAGCACTTTCCCTTAAACATTACGATATGATATTTTTGCCTCGTTAAAAACTTACTGAAAAAAATCAATGAAAAAAAAACAGGCTATAAAAGCATACATGACATACGTGTTTTATGTGTTACACTTGTTGTCTCATTTAAAACCTTCAACTAAGAAAAAATTTAGTGGGAAAAACTTAGTCAAGGGTAAAAAAGTGCAACCACTGAATTCAGGACCCAATCTTCAGGATTGCTTTAAAGTTGGCACTTCCCGTTGAAGAAAACAGTCTTCTGAGCTTTTGACTAATAATTTCGACACTCTTCTGAAATTCATACGGGTAGTAAAATTTATGGGATATGTGTATTACCATATATGTTACTCATATGTGCAACACAAACTGCATCGTCCTCACAAAATTTAATAAGAAATATATTACCTTTTAGCAATGTCACGTGGTTCACAAATGTGTGTTACCAACACTGACTTTAATCAAATGCATTCTCGTAAGGCCTCATATAATAATCTCGAAATAATGTACATATATGATAACCATAAATTATTTAACAGCAAAATACAACAAGTCTGAGATCTAATAGTATAAGGATCAGACATATGACTAGCATTTGTAATGCCCAAAATTGGTGCTTACGTAAGGAATTTATGGTCCTATCATATCCTCTTTACCTTCCTTAAGTTTACATGCGTCTTTATCCACTTCAAATTAATCGAATGTGTTCTAAATGGATGAGCTTTATACATATAAAATTTCTCCAATACTTTCTTAGACTGACTGTTGTACACAATTTAGTTTTTCTTTGGAAAAAAATGCTCGAATTCATTTTTCCTTCATGGAAGTGCTCGATCCGCAGGCCAAGACAATACCTAGTTTTCACCGAGGCTTTTATTACAAATTTTGTATTTAAGATTAAACTTTGCTTCTTCAATTTCCTTACTCATTCAAACAATACAAAAATCATATATAATTGTATAAACACGGATATAAATATTTCATAATATATATGTGTGTGTGTGTGTGTGTTCCTTCTTCTAAGGAAATCACCGAGTCAATTGTATTCGACCCGACTGTTTTAGGTCATATTGACCTATTTAGTTTAGTACTACTATTTATATTACGATTTTCGTCATTCATCATCTGGGGAATCTTAAATCCTTCATGGATCTTCATATAAATATAATAATTGAATTACTCATATAAATATGCAGCTACAATGTCCAATAACTATATTTATATATTCACATTTGTTGTCAAAGATATTAAGCAGTGGAACGTCATTCTATAAATAATAGGATTATTTGTTTAATAAATATCGGGTCTTTGCAAAATTCCTTGAGCTATTATTCTTGTTTTATAGCACACTACCTCAATATAACTCTACCACAATTACTTCTTTCTATTTTTTTTTATCAAACAAAGACAGTTATTCCTGAAATCCACCGGGTATAAGGAATACCCAAGGAGAAAGTACAAATTACATAAGAGTGTTTAAATCTTTAGAATCGAACTAGGATTGTCTAACCAAATATTCAAAGACAAATTACAATGCACAACTTTCTTCACTACTAACCAACTCCACAATCTCCCTTTGATTTCTTCCATCATCTTCTCCAAATTCATTTCAACGCCCTAAAAGATGAATTTATTTCTATCCTTCTACATCACCCAAACCACGCACTCTTAAATCAATAAATCGATCTCTTTACCTTTTTTCCGACGAAGGAGACCAAAGAAAAGGAGAAAGTGATCAATAATCAAATTTGGGAGCGCTATAGGCAAGCGCAACAAATATAAACAAGCATTCCAAATTCCCATAGCCTTCGGAAATAAAATAAAGAAACAAGCCTCCGTTTCTTCCTTCTCTTCACAAGCCGGACACCTCGTATCCAATCCACTTATAAGAATTCCTCTCTTGGCCAGATTGTTCTGTGTAGGGAGTCTGTCATGGATGAGTCTCCAAGCCATAGCTGCCACTTTTGTGAGTGTCAATTTTCTCCATATCAGTGAGAACTCCTTCCTTCTTATGCAATTCGGATTCTCCTTCAACTACTTCAGGCTCAATAGGTTATAAGATGATTTAGTAGAATACCACCCTCCCAGTGTAAGCTTCCACGCCCACGAGTCCTCCCTCTTTCAACCTGGAGCCATTTAACAATAACAACAAATCATTAACAACAACAAGTTCCCATCCAACAACTCCATGCTCCACTCCCACACTCCCCAATCCAAGATCCCATAGGTTGTATTGAAAAATCTTTGTCCCTGAATAATCTCCGAAACTACAACTTAAAGGAAGAATTTCCTACCCAAATCCCATGCCAATGCCTAGTATTTTCCTAATTTCCCACCCTTAATTCTAAGTTCTCCCAGAACCTACTACCATTATCTCTCTCACCTAACTCGACCACCTCTTTCCACCACTTAGACCTTATCACCCTCTCTTTCTCTGAAATCAGCCCCCCGTCCCTCACCTCCAACTGACCATGGAAGAGGTAATAACTTTCACCCATAGGTCTCTCCTCCCATTAAGTACCTCCAAACCTATTTACCCATGAGAGCCCTATTAAAACAACCCAAGTCCCTTACCCCGGACCCCCTAGTTCTTTAGAACAACAAATTTTATTCCACTTGAGCCAGACAATTTTACTCTCTTCCACATTTCTCCCCTTCCCCACCCAAAACAAATTACGTAACAAAGTGGAAATAACATTTAGGATTTTATGGGAAGAAAATAAAGACAGATGGTAGACCGGTATAGCAAAGAGAACCACGTTCAAGAGATTAATTCTACCTCCAAAAGAGATTTTCCTGTGTTCCCATGACTTTAGTTTCGTCTTCACTTTATGCACTAAAAGATCTCATTCTAAAATAGATTTATGGTTCATCACCACTTTAATACCAAGATACGACATAGGGAACTAATTAATCGTGTATTCCAAAAAGATTACTCTTGTTATAGTTCACCTTAAGACCCGAAAGTGCTTCAAAATTCCTCAAAATATATTTCAGCACACTTGCAATTTTCCAAATTAGAAGAGACCACAAGGATAGTGTCATTTGTGTACTGTAGATGAGAAAGTACCAGCTTATCTTTTCCAATAGAAGCAGGCTCGAGTAATCCCCTTTGGACAACTTTGTTTACCAATAAACTCAGCCCCTCTGCCACAATGAGAAAGAGAAATGGTGACCGGGGGTCATCTTGTCGCAGTCCTCTTTCTAATGTAAATTCACCACTTGGACCTCCGTTCATCGAAATGTTATTTTGGTGTTTCATCAAGCAATCTAGGAAATCTTAATCCACAGTGTCATATGCTTTCGTGAAATTAATCTTGAAGAATAGTATGAAAATTCTCTTTCTTCTTGCTTTCCCAATCGATTCATTTGGTATCTCCACTCCATCGTGTATTAGTCTGTCTCCAACAAAAGCACTCTGATTCTCCGAAATAATTTCATCCAGAACTTTGCTCAATCTTCCCGCCAGGCCTTTGGCAAGAATCTTATACACACAACCATAAGTGAAATAAACATGTATTTAACGAGAGAAAATGCTTCTTCTTTCTTCAGAATAAGGACAATGTAGGAAGAATTGAGTCCCTTAGAGCATCTACAATCTGGCTCTTGTGTAGCACCAATCCCCTGGCGCTGAAACTCACCTCCAATGCAGTGCCACATTCTCTCACCGCAATCTTGTTGCGAAAAGTGTAACACTCAGTTGGGTGCTGAGTGTACACAGACGATGCTTCATTTTTTTTTCTCTTTTCTTTTTATTGTTAAATATGTAATATTTATCTAATGAAATAAAATCTAAATAATATATTACCATATTTAATATTTTAAATCATATTTAAATTACAGAACACATTAAAATGCATAAATTACCTAAACTTAATAATTAAACATCTTAATAATTTAAGTACTTAAAATTAAACATCCTAAAATACTTGAAAGTAAATGTCCCAATTATTAAAATACTTGGGTTGAAATACCCTAATAATTAATAATCTCCGAGATTACTTCTCGATTATCTAAGATTTTGAAAATATCTGTCATACATATCGAAAGTATTAGGCGGTGGTTGTTGTAGAAGTTCTTTAGTTTTTTTCTATAATACTTTCTTGTTTCATTAAAAAATATTCACGTTGACGTGGATCAACAATGGTATCCAAGTTAATCCTCATAATTTTATATTCTTCTTGCATTGTAGTAGCTTCAACTAATTGTTTCCGTGCTGCAGTTGTTTACCTTTGGATGTCACTCTAACGTTCTTTTTTTTCATGCGACTATCTTATATAACTTAATTCTTTGTTATCTTTATGCATGATGTTTACACTCTCACTCACATCTCCAATAAGTTTTCTCTTCATTTTGGATTTTTTTTTACCCCTTTGGGTCGTGGTGACGGAGAAGACCCACCACCATTACCACTAACATTTTCATCACTTAAATTGATTGAAAATGAGGATGTTACAGGTTCTGGAGATAATGGACTATATATTTTCTTATAAAATGCCGATTGTTTGAACCTTCACGACGTGTTTTTCCATTGCGGAAAATCCTTTATGGTGCCCCAGACGTGGTCAAACTGGAATGGCTTTAGTTTCCCCAATGGGTTAATCGCATACAAAGTTTTTTACCATTTGTAACTGCATAATGCATAACCATGTTAGTACAACTTAACAAATAACGTGTAATAATTATAAAACACTAATATACTACTTACTATATCATCCTCAGAAGCTCCACTTGGATTTCTACGTTGAGTCTACTCTATGCATGCTATCAATTTCGAAACATGTTTGTTTATCATACTTATACGACATTCAATTGATCTCTGATTGTGATCACCGACACAAGAATTATTCAATTTTGAGTTGAATAGTGCTAAAACACGAGTCTGTATTTCATATGCCAGTTGGTATCTTCCTATAACATTATCTTGACAAATTTCCTTATATGCATCACAAAGGAGTTTATCTTCAACATAGGAGTAATTTTGACGAGAATTGGCCATTTGAGGTGTGGTAGGCTTGAAAGTGTATATTTAGGTGAAGTAATATAGAGAGAAAGTTTGTGGTAAGTAAAATAATATAAGATGTATATAGAGAGAAAATGGGTGTTCTTTAAGAGTGGTAGATGAGAATGGTAGTTGAGAGTAGTAGATGAGAAAATTAGTTTGGAGTGGTAGATAGGGGTGGTAGTTAAGAGTATTATTTTAAATTTAGTAGTTGAGAGTAGTAGATGAGAAAGTTAATTGAGAGTGGTAGTTAAGAGTATTACTTTGAGAAAGTTAGTTGAGAGTAGTAGATGAGAAAGTTAGTTGGGAGTGGTAGATGAGAGTGGTAGTTAAGAAAATTATTTTGAAAAAGTTAGTTGAAAATAATATATGAGAGTGGTGGACGAATTTAGTAGCTGGGAGTAGTAGATGAGAAAGTTAGTTGGAAGTGGTAGTTAAGAGTATTATTTTGAGAAAGTTAGTTGAGAATGTTAGATGGGGATAATAGTTGAGCGAAATAGATGATAATATTGGTGGAGAATGGTAGATGGGAGTAGTACACTGGAATGGTAGGCAGGGTCTTATTTTCCTATATATTGAGCATTGTTCTTTCTTATTTGTACTCTACATTGTTTTGTCTCATATTTCACATTTTCTACCTATCTCAACTATTTTCTCTGTTTAGCCTTAAATAAAGAATGAATCCAAATAATGATGACCCTTCTCAACCAAACTCATCTAGTGATAAGTTTCTTTAGAAGAAAATTTGATAGTTCAACACATCTACAACAATAATCATATCATATCTGAAATCCTTAGAGTTCAAGGTGTTTGTTCCACTCATGGAGGCTCAATTATGGGTCATAGAATGATCAATCATGGTCGAGAAGCAGCGACACAATGCCTTTTCAACGACTACTTTTCTGGAAACCCAACATTCAATGAAACAATATTTCGTAGGCATTTTCGAATGGATCGGTCTCTATTCCTCCACATTGGGAATGTAGTTAAGACCATAATAATTATTTTGTACAATGAAGAGACACAACACAACAGCTTGACTTGTCAACATTTAAAAAAATAACAGTCGCGCTTCGTGAATTAGCATATGCCTTGCTAGCGGATGCTATTGATGAGTACATCAATATTGGAGAGACTAATGCAATTGAATGTGTGAAGAGATTTTGTCGAAGAGCAGTATCTAAGATTGTCTATTGCCAATGATATTGCTAGACTACTTAATATTGGAAAACAACGTGGATTTTCGGGTATTTTTTGTAGTCTAGGTTGTATGCATTGGAAATGGAAAAATTGTCCAACAGCTTGGGCTGGACAATATGCAGGCCGCAGTGGATCACCAACCATTATTCTTGAGGTTGTAGCTGATTATGATCTTTGGATATGACATGCATATTTTGGTATGTCAGGAACCAATAATGATATTAATGTGCTATATAGATCTCCTATATTCTCTGATCTAATTAGAGGTATTGTTCCTCCTGCACATTATGTCATCCAAGGAAAAATATATAATATGGGGTATTATTTAGCTGATAACATGTACCCATAATGGTCAGCTCTTGTGCAAACTATTCACGACCCACGCTCTGCAAAAATAGGTATTTTGCAATGTGACAAGAATCATGCAGAAAAGATATCGAGCGTGCATTTTGGAGTTCTCCAAAGTTGATTTGCAATTGTGGCAAATCCTGCTCGTTTTATGAGAAAAGATAATGCATGATATAATGAGTGTGTGCATAATTATGCATAATATGATAGTTGAAGATGAACGTGATCTTGATGCGTCAATCGAAACTACAGTCGAGGTACAAGCTCTCGATTTAGAAATAGTGGGTAATAAATCTTCATCCTTTCAAGCATATGTTGCTCGATATAATTGTATTGTATAATTATTTTAAAATTTTAAAATATTTAATATTAGGTGATAATTGATATAAAATAAAATAAAAAG
Organism: Ballota nigra; assembly: GCA_947034835.1. Taxonomy (NCBI): domain Eukaryota; kingdom Viridiplantae; phylum Streptophyta; class Magnoliopsida; order Lamiales; family Lamiaceae; genus Ballota; species Ballota nigra. Next base: position 32,688,685 of record OX344729.1, on the reverse strand, counting down.
ATTATGCAAATATTATGTTTAAAATTATATAAATTTAACTTTAAAATTAAATAAAGAATACATGTAGTGCCATATGTAGTACGAATTGTTGGAGATGAATTTGAGTTTAGCATGAATTCTATGATAGTGTAACGCGAACGGTCGAAGATGGTCTTAAAATTGAACAAGCAAGTTCCCTTTGGCATGTTGCTTCCTATTGTACAATCCCAACCTAAGCAGGCACGGAGCCACGGTATGTACAGGGGGGCACTGACCCCCTTGACTTTTTACAAATTTTTCTACATATACACATAAGTTTCCCTTTGTACTATAAAATGATTCTATCCTAGAGGTTTAGCAGACCTTCAAAAGTGCTCAAAGATGAAAAAAAACCAGGGTTTGATTCTAGATTTCAATTGGATGTTTATTTCTTCTTCTTGCAATATTTGCTTTTTAAATTTATTTTTCCTTTGAAAATTTGTTTATTCTTCTCTTTTACTATAGTATCTGTTGGGACAATGTATCTGTTGGGACAATGTCAGTTTTGAGTTGATCCCAAATACCCTGAAAAGATGAATTTGCCTAAGTGTTGTAATAGTCAGGCTAGTCTTGATAGATTTTGTTAAGTTAGAATATTTTATATTCACAGGTACACAATGAGAGGAGTACTCATTGTTGACATTCAAGACTGAAGCCGGAAGAACACAAGAGCACCATCCTAAGCTTATGGCAGTCTTCTAAGCTAGCTGAGTAAGTGTCAGGATGAAGAGCATGATCCTGAGATCATTGCTAACTCAGCCTGAAGGGAACATGACTACACTGAGTTATTGGGAAAACATTTGGAGTAGGATCCAAGCAATGCAAAAGGAATGTCAGCGCTGGAAAACATACGTATATGAGAACAAACTTGAACTCATATGAGACAAGACTGAACTAAAGAGTGAGTTCTGACATTCTCACCTACCTGATGACGTGGACCAATCAGAGTGCGCTAAGTCATGTACGGATACTGACTTGAACCTGACATCCCTGCAAGTTTTCAACGGGCAAACATTAAATGCAAATTACCTAATCCATGCAAGGACGGCTGTTGCATGGGAAATATGGTCGTTGAAGTATCCTACGAGGAAGGTGACTAGAAGCTATCTCTCCAACGGATAGATTTCAAAGTTGCCTATAAATACAGAAGATCTTGGACCCAAACAAGGTTATGGGAAATTTTGAAGCCAGAAATTACTCAAAGCTCTCAGCGTTCAAAGCATTCAAGAAGCACTCGAAAAACCTAGAATTTCCCAAGTGTTTCTTAAGTAGAGAGCCTATTATGTATTCCACTAAGCGTACTTGGATACATCATAAGCTCAGAGTGAATATCCAATCCATAGCATAGGTTTACCTTGTAAGGATAATCACAAATAGTTGGAATCCAAACTGAAACCAAAACCCTCTCAGTTAGGTCTGTTGGTTGAAGCTAGTAGTGAGTTAGAAGGAAGAAGGGTCAGCGAGACTAATCTGGGTGCACCTTGACACGTTAAAAATAAGTCAATCCTTAGTGGATTCTCCTGTTAAATCAGGACTGTGGACTTAGGAGCTTGAGTCTCTGAACCACGTTATCTCGCTGTGTTCTTTACTTGCTTTGATATTGTCCTTAACTGCTTTCATTGTTTAAGTCATTCATTGCATACTTTTTCAGTGCTGAACCAATTAGCCTAACTCATTAAACTCAGCGCACTGCTCTTCTAACTAGAAAATACAAGATTTCAGAAAGCAAACATAAACAAGTCTTTAAACTTTCAGGGCTCACACATTTCCGCACTTGAACATAAGTTGATAGTTAGCCAACTGACTTGCACTCAGTGCTGTTAGTAGGTATGTTATCTACTCAGTGTTCAACACTTAACTCTGAGTAAGGGGACTCAGTGAAGTTTAAGAAAGAAAAATTTGTATACGTGTATTCCCCCCCCCCCCCCCCCCCCTATTACACGTATCACTCAAACTTGTACGAGACTAACAATATCTCTTAATTTTTTATTATTTTTTACATTAATCTTATAATTCTTACGTATTTTTAATAATTGTTTCGTAATACTCTATAAATGTAATTTTAAATAGGAAAAAATATTTTTTTTTTGACAATATCTTATTCAAGCTTCATTTCACAATCTTAAATTTACTAAACTTAAAAGATAATTTGATCAATTTTTATTAATAGGTTACACGTTTCGAAAATAGTAATTTGAGATAGAGTCGAAAATTATTATTTTAACTGGGCCCTGCTAAGTTGAATTCCTGGCTCCGTCACTGCTGACAAGGACAAGACTATGTAACTTCATACATTCTGTATTGAACTGAAGATAGTTTTTAGTATGTTTATATTTTGTGAGTAAAATCTCTAGAATTGAAATTTCCACATCCGCCATCGTAAATCTTGAACCTAACAACCATTTTAGTCAAAATCGTCACAATTGAACAATTTTTTAAAATTTAGAACTATTTATAGAGTCATTTAAATTTCGGGAACAAAATTGAAAAGTAAAAAATTTATGAGACTGAAAAACCTTTTTAACTCATGACCGAAAGTATCAAATATGCGATGCAACTTGTAAATTCAAGAATTCAAAATTTCTGAATTAAGAAAAGAAAATTCATAACCGGAATATAGCATTTTCCCAGAGAGGTGATCTTTGTTAATGTTTGGTGAAAAAAAAAATGCTAGTAACAAACTAAATGTTGAGTCTGTTTTCCATGTATTAAAGCACTCCCAACAAGAGCTGTCAAAACGGGCTAACGGAGCGGGACGAGCTAAAACCCACAAAAGCCCGCCTTTTGGCGGGGCGGGCTGCAAAATCTCAACTCAACCCACTTATTGACGGGCCGCGGGTTTTGGCGGGCCGACCCACTTTTAATTTTTTAATATATTTTTTATTTTTTAAAAACTTAAAATATATAATTTAAAAGCTTTAATATATAAAATTCATAAAAATCAAATATAATCAAACATTTTATCTTGATAACTATCACTATAAAAATATTAAAATAAAATTTATTTTACAAATAGAATTTATTATCTTTAATTAGAAAAATAATTTTCTACAAATTGAAATTCACAATATATTAATAATAATAATTCATAAAAATAGACTCCTACAATTCAAATTCATCATTTATGAACATAAATTTTACAAAATATCCCTAAAAATGATATTATAATAGTTGACAATGTACAAAAAATGTAAAAATTTATCTTTTAAAAAAGATTTTTTTTAAGGCGTGCCGGCTCGTCCCAACCCGCAAAAGCCCACGGCTCAAACGGGTCGGCGCATTTAGGCCCGCTTCCAAATGGGCTAATAAATTTCTAACCCAACCCTCATTTTAAGTATGGCGGGGTGGACCGGCCGAACGGGCCCAATCCTCTTTGACAAACGCACCAACAATTGAAGGGGCAAGGAGCAATTTGCCTCCAATACCTTTCGCAATGCACCATTTACTGCATAAGCAATTTGAAGTATGAGTTATTTCATACATTGTTCAATAAACAACTTTTTTATTTTATTTTATTTAAATTATATAATATTGTTTTGAGTGTATAAAATACTAGGCAAAAACTTACACGAGACCATCTTATGGCATGAAAAAACACAAATTAACATTAAGTCATGTCAAAGTGTTAATGTTCCATGTTTAAATCACATCTCACCGGCTTATACTATGAGACGGTCCCACACAAGACCTACTCAATTTAATTGTGTATTAATTTATTGTGTTATTTATAATATAATGTGACATTAAAAAAATTATATAAAATGTTTTCAAAAAAAAAAATTGAACTTAGGTATTTCATATCAAATGTTTTCAAATTTTTTTATATCAATGAATTATAGTACTTTAATTTTTTTATTAAATATATCATATTTTTATTGTGTTTAATTTTTAAAGATTTAAATGTAAAGATAAAATAGAAAATAAATTTGATTAAATTAAAAATATCCCCTTGAGTTAAAATTTAAGTGGAATAATTAGAAATAATTTTATTGTTAAAGGCAAATTTAAAAGCAAATTTGATGAAAATGGTGGCAAATTGAAAATTCCCATCGGGTTCTTAACCGTGGATTAACTGTCTACCCAGTGGATAACTTTTATACAGAATTATATATTGAATATAAAGCTTCTGGAAGGATCCAATGCCTATGTCCAGCTGATACCTTGTTAATATAGTCAAGCTACAACATTTAAAAGCACTTCACTGGTTTTTTTTTTTTTTTTTTCTTTTCTAAAAACTAAAGAGCACTCTACTTGTGGTAACTGGTAACACAAATACTACATTCTGCTTTTTTTTCAACCATTACTTAATTATTTTACACGTTATTAATTTTACATTTACAAATAACCACTTAATTAATAAATGGACCACGCAATACTCCAAAGCTCTTTATACTCGTTTTCTTAAAACCTATCTATCGTGGGGACGGAGGTAGTACATTAGATCTGTTTCTTAAGCTACAATTTGCAATTTAAACTAACCACAACACAATTGACAAAGCCCCACAGAAAACTTGGGTCTAGTTTCACAAGTATAGGATTATTATACAAAGTCGATAATGCTATACAATACTCAAAGTTGGTGCACTTTACACATCTTATCTACCGGTCGTAGAGCTAAAACGATACCTTGATGTTTGCTAAAGGACTCCAGACATTTCAAGCAGCTTCTCATAAATTCTTGTAGAGTTACAGACTTCAGCATCATCCCGGATAACATTTCATCATACTTTTAGTGACTTGGCTGTAATATAAACTAGTCAGAGCTCATTTGCAGTCCTGAAGAAACACTTCTGCTCCTCCTTTTCTTGGATAAAACCTACGAGATGATACATTTAGTGATATGAATGCTGTCACCAAGAAATTATCTAACATGTCAAATAGACTTATTTTTAAACATAATAAATATTGCCTGACAAGTTTTAAGTCTTAATCAGATACAGAAAACTATTTGATTTTATTTTTGGCGAGTTCGGTGTCATTGTGTTTATGAATAAGGTAATATTATAAAAGAAAAAGAAAAAATCCAGAGCCATTACTCATCTTCTCCTCATTCTGTCACTGTTGATTCCAAAACATTCTTCTGAACACATCTTTTTTGGCCCTTATTAGGAAAACTCAAAGCGACTCCACAAAATAATTACTCCCTCCGTCCACAAAATATATACCCCATTATTGTTGGGGACATGATTTCATGAAAATTAGTATCTTATTGAAAAAGTAGATAAAGTAAGGGTATTGTAGGGGACTGTGGGACCCATTTATTTGTTTGTGAGTGATGTTTATTACCAAAAAGGGAATGAGTAAAAATTTGGTGGACGAAGGAGGGAGTATATTCCATCTCTTTTGTCATCAACATAAATGATTTATTTCAATAAATAAGTACTCCAAACTGAAAGCAAAGGATGACCTCCAATGAAGCTCAATTCTGAAACATCTACACTCAGTCACCAACAAAACGATGGACCCTAGGGGTTTATTACTTCGCGTGGTGTAAAATATTTGGAATAAAGTATGACTGAGAACAGAAAATTCAATCCAAATACATACGGCATAATAAAATTGTAATATCGTGTATTGACACATTAGAGAGGCTCATTTATAACTAGCAGGGAACTGATAAGGGAAGAAAAGATCTTTAGTATCGCCAAGTAAACTTCCAAATAATCCACCATCCCTTATAATGTGATTTTTGAGAGCAATTTCTTTATAAAAGAAGAAGAAAATCTTGCATTTTATTAACATAGTATGCAGATAGATAAATCCTCAAGCAGCATAAACCATGTGGAAGAAGTTAGAACTAGTTTAAACCTAAATGAATAACTAGTAATTATTTATTTAGGGATTTGAATGATAAAGAAAAAGGGATCTAAATTTCATTATAATGTTTAGAGGACTAGGTTGTAAATCGCATGGCCATAGGTTTTCTAATTTAGTTAGGTACCAATTTTTCCCTTCACCATAGACCATTATATCGTGGCATTTGCATGGATAATATTATTATTATCAATACAGTTATCTCAATTCGCTAATTTTGTTAAGCTCTTCAAATTTTCTACAGATCGATTCAAATATTCTACTCATTTTCTCAAGTTTGCATAGTTAAAAAAGTCTTATCTTCTCTATTTTGATGATACAAACTACTGAAGTCACCAAAAATACAGAGTAACACATTAAAGGAGAAACATAGACAACCAACGGAGTTTTTAAAATCTACCATGAAGCAATTGACATGGCTTATACGTAAATCAATAAAAGAAAAAGTCACAACAATATAGGACATACACAGAAAAGAAATAATGATGCACCTTAGAGGTTGGAGGGGGCAGGGAGACCTGTCGTGCAGCTTTTCCAGGGTCATTTAGGCGCCTAATCTCCTGAACCTGTCGTGCTATTTCCTCCAAAAGTGTCAACTGCACGTCTTCTCTATCTCGGTTTAGGCCAAGTTTCTCCCTCCCTTCCTGAACAAGCTTTAATCTTTCTCGAAGCCATCCGATCTCAACGTCAATTTTCAGCATCTCACCATCCATTGCTGATGTGGAACTTCTGGATAGACATCTCCTAGTCCTACCTACTGGAGGAAGCCCACGACTTATTTCCAAACTGCTTCTCTTCACATCATCTTCAATTTCCAGGTTTAAACAGCTGTCATCACCAATAATATGAAGATCGTAAACTTGAGGTTCTTTATCTAATGTTGGACCACATGAGCTACTAGTTTCAAGAACTTCACCCTTTTCCTGTTCCTTCAAACTCCGATCATGATTTGAATCACTCGTCTCATTTCCACTACAAGTTTCAATAATCTTTTCGCCGGTGTTGCAGGCTTGGTTCGTCTCCTGAACTTGTGGGGCCTTGGATGTCAATTGGTTATTCCAATTTGCAATTATAATCTCCTTTTCTTGAAGTTCCACATCCTCAGAGAGATTACAAACTGGTTTCTTAAATGAACTTTCATTAAGGTCTGTATTTTTATCAAAGCCCAACTGTTCAATATTTGGATCAAGCAAAGGGCCAACACCATCACCAGCTAATTCTTCATTTCCTGCAGAAGCCATCTGCCTATATGCTTCAACTTCCTTTTCTAGAAAGTGTTTCTCCATTTCCCTTCTCACAAGAATCTCTTTGAGAATGCTCATTTCTTCAGCATCATAAACAGACTTTTCTTCTAATATCCTCTGATATTGACGAGCTTCAATCTCAATGGATGCCTTCTCTTCCTGAAGTCGCAGAATCATAGCCATGGCCTCATCTGCAGCAGTAGCAGCAGCATTTCTCTCCTTTTCAAGCTCGATGAATAGGGCCGCACGAGCAATATGTTCTTCTTTGAGTTTTTGTTCCAAGAGTCTAATCGTATTTTTATCATCTCCACCAAAACTTTGAAACGCTTGTTCATTATCTTGTAGCTCTTCAATAGATTGCATGCTTTTCTTTATGTGCACATCTTCATCATGAGACTCATTCATCTCAACACTGGTGAAAGCTCTTTGCCTCCCTCTCTTTTTTTTCGGAGCTTTATTATCATCTACAGTCAAATACAGAAAAAATAAGACTACAATGTATGGAATGGTCATTCTGGGAAATAATAGATACAAATATATTAACTACAATTCCATCCGGATATATACTTTATGTATTAAAGAAGATCCAATTAAACAATTCCCAGAATGTTTATTTCATGCTGTAGATATTTCTGCTAATAATACAGAGCTCAGCTGATAGATAAAAAGGTATGCTCTAAGTATGCCAATGCAGCAATGCCTGCTTTAAATCTTTTTGAAAAAGAATGAATTATAAGCCCAGAAGTATGTCAAACGAAGAATAGTCTATCATTACTCGAGGCCTGAAAAGTCCCAAGAGAACTGAAGAAGGACAGCACTTCAGATACGTTTTCAACTTTAGAAATATAAGATTCTCTTTATACCATTGCAAAATTGTTCAATTTATATCCTTTTTCAAAACCTAAAACCTGATATCAGGAAAAGTCTACTCTGGATTTCAAAATTAGATACTTGACGAATGCTTTGTTATGGGTTAAGTGTATAATCATGTGTCCCCCAGTGTCATTATTACAAATATAGTTGTTAAGATTTCATAGTTACTTATTTCTCTTCACTTTGTATTTTCTCTACATTGATTAAAGTCTATGTCACTGACCACACTGGGTATTTCAGGCAGAAACACGCAAACACACAGACCCACTGACCTACCGACTTGCTTAGCACATTAAAATCATTTCACAACTAGCAAATACTAGTAAGAACTATCATTTTATACCTTTAATAGATATAATAGACAAGAAGATCCCAGCTCAAACTAAACAATAAGTTTCTTTAGCTTCTGTTTCCGAACATATTGATAGTAAAAAGACAGAGCTGCACTTGGCAGAATCCGCTGATTCACCTTTATCATCTCAAGAACATCTATCATCTCCTAGGGATGGTGAAATTACTTCAGACCATTCACAGGCGTCTGTAGACTAAATTCGCCATAGGTATGTACAAAACGCTTAAGATAGTTCAAATGATGAAAGCGAATTGTAGATGAAATATAAGCCCCCCCGTCATGATTCAAGTTCAACTAATAGCTAGTAACATGATTTAGGCAGAATGACAACCCTAAAAAAGGTTTCACGCATTCATTCAAGTCATAAAAACCAAATTAAACAAGGAATCAAAATATAATGAGAACTCACATCCAAGATTGTCAACAGGCATTGAGGCATCTCCAAGCTTGGAACAATCCTCTTCAAGTAGAGGAGGATCATAACACAAAATCAATGGATTACGACGACGCCATTTCAAAACCCCTTTACCCGGAACTACTTCCACTGAACTACCCGATGCCTCACCTTCAACCCCATTATCGCCACTAAAACCAGCATAACCATTTTCTTTACAACATTCGGAATAACTAAAAGGGAAACTATGCTTAACACAGAGCTGTACATCGGACACTTTCTGGGTAGGGAAATCAATTAATAGCCGGTTTAAACAGAGAGCTTTACTAGGAATGTTGGTAAACATTCCATCACAAGGGCACGGCAGATTCAACCCAAACAAACCCACAAATTTTGATGTTAAATAAACTACAGCTGATGCACACAGCAACAAGTAGGCCACTGCAAGATCAAGAAATGCAGCAACTAAACCGCTCAAACTCCACATTTGTACGGCCTCGCATGCCATTTCTCATTAAAGGTCAACTTTATTTCAGAAAAAAAAAAAAAAACCAACAAAGAAAAGGGTACCTTTGATTTCTCAAAGAAATAATATGAACGCGATTAAGAGAAACTTATCTCCTTTAGCAGCTATCCGTGGACTCAGAGGCGGAACCTTCAAGAAACCGACCTAGATATAACACTTATTGTCAAATTTAGAAAAAGATAACCATGAATCTACATAAACCAACAGCTAAGCTAATTTTTCCAGAGTTAAAACACAAATTTTATCCGCTCGTTAATCATTAGCATGAAATATTAATACTCTGTCGGGCTATAATTAACTTTCCTTGAGCCTAACGTGTCTATTTAAAAATGCGTTTCTCTACTTAAAAATATGTTTCTCTGAGAACGTGCACCTTGCCTTGGCTAATAATAATTCTACTTGTCCTAGAACCGAAATTGTGATTTTGGGATGTCATATAGGTGTATCTTGCAATCTAAGAATATTAAATATTTTATATTTTAAAAAATATCTCTATTTATTTTCATATGATACTCTTATTTAATATTATGGACTAAAAAGTGGAAATTCACTTTATCTTGAATTTATTAATCTATTTATAAAAGAAATATATCTATTAATATTGGATGAAGGGAGTATTCGACACATATTTCTCTAAAAAGTGGGGAAACACAAAGTTGTACAGATCGTTACGCTCCTCTTATTATTAGATAATAGGGGAAACCACGTTGCGGTGTACTTTCTAATACTAAGCTATAAATTGGTCTAAACACAATCCAAATATACAAATAGGTCTATTTACTTAAATGTTGTTCCAATTTGCCCTTAGTGTTTTTTTTCTAGTTATCCATTACCGATGACAAACACTAGCATTCTTTTCTCTCTCACCTTTCTTATCGATTCTTCCCATGAAACAAACAAGAAAATTATTTCTCTACATTCCTCCCCGGTATCGACTCTTTCTTTTCTCTCTCTTTCTTTTTTAGTATAAAAGCCAAAGAAAAAGAATTTTTCACGAATTTCATCGAATAATTAGGCAAAGGAATTTTTTTAGAATTCTCTAGTTTTCAATGAGAAAGAAACAGAACATAGAACTCGTTAGAAATCGACGGAAAAAGCTCGCGATTCTAGGTCGGAAGAATCCACTTGTGGTAAGACCTGCTCAACACCGCGAATTTTGACATCTGCAGTAGATTGCTATTATAGATTGTCGCCGCTTGCTGTTGTAGATCTACGTCGTTGTTGCACTACCAACACCGATTTTCTAACAATAACATCATTTCAGTTTGGTTTGTTGGTGGGTTAGAGATTGGTGCATCAGTGGAGTGGATCGAGAATCACCTTTGTAGTTTCATACGAGAAATTATGTTGGTTGTTGCTTTAGTACTTGTTTTAGAAGTGTAGTATACATGCAATAGCACCGATAGATAAAGTATTGGAAAAAATATTAGAAGTATAATATAAATGTGATAGGTATTGTATTGGGAAAATTTATGCAGTAGTATAATGTTGAAGGATTAGTATATATAATAACTGCATATATATTACTTATTCGATTGGAGGTTGTACAAGGGCGGTGATCAGCAGCAAACGAGACGACCGATGACCTGAGTTTATATAAGGGCGGCTGCAGTGGTGGTTATTTGAGTGATGGAGAATGGATTATAAAGAGAGAGGAAGAGGGAGGATGGGTGTGGGTCTGAGGAAGAGGGAGAGAGAGAGAGAAAGAAGGGGTGTGGGTGGCGGCGACAACACACATGAAGTCGAACTATTTAAACAGTGATAAAGGTGAGGCAGAAAGTTGAACTTTTTAAACGATGGGCAGCGGCGGCAACACACAGAGAGAGAGAGGGGGGGGGGGGGAATTGGGTGGGTGGGTGCCAATTTTGGGAAGAGTATGTATAGAGTGAAATTTGGTTCATACATGAACCACCGAAAAGTATTAGTTTTTTTTCACTAAAGGGTATAAGTTGTTTTCATTGAAGAGAATTAGTTGTCTTTACTAAATAGTTTTAGTTTATGTTTAGTAAACAACTAATACTCTTCAGAGAAAATTATTATTATTTTTCAGTGAAAACAACTAATACTCTCTAGTAAAAACAACTAATACCCTTCAATAATCCATATATGAATAATTTTCACTCTATACTTTGTTTTTTTGGAATAAAATGAACATTAAACATTTTAGACCTTGTTGTAGTTTCAATTAGATATTAGACTCCTTCATAGTTTAGTCTTAGAAAATAGACTCATTTATTGTTGCCTAGATAATAATACTTAGCCATGATTAGACATACTAACCAGGTGGCTTAGCTCACATGGCCACCGGAATTCTCACTCTAGTGAGTGACCGGGGTTCGATTCCCTCTGGAAACAAATTAGGGAGTTATAAGGTGGTTTGGAGATTTATTAGAGTATTTGGGGGCTTGGTTTAAATTATTTAACAAATAATATAAAAACAGATATATAAATTAATTGAATATTTAATTGTATTATCGTAATATATTTCTAATTCTCTTATTGCAATTATTATGACTCATATATTCATTTTAGAGTAGGTCCCTTGTGAAACGTTTTCATAGTATGAAATTCATATCATTACATGTATTCACCATGTATTCCCTGATACCATAATATTTTATACTATGGTTTCAGTTTATAATAATATCAGTTAATGCACATAATGATATTAGTAAATATATGTAATGGTATAAATTTAATAGTATGAGACTTGTTCCTATGAGATTTTTTGTTCATTTTATGTATGAAATTATTGGATTGTTGGGAAATTGTATAGACTTAAGTTTTGATTAAGATGCCAAAATATTCCTCCTAAGGTATTTGTAAGTAAAATTATTCAGTATAGTTAGATTTTTAGATAGTCAATTCAAATGTTAAGGAACTGAAGTGCAGTTAGTAAATTCTGGAGTGTATTGAAGGATGAAGTCCGCTGAAGACAAAGTAATCTGAGGAAATAGTCTAAGTCTTGAATGTTTTCTAAGTGCATTCTCACTAAGACTAAAACCATCAGGAGAGGACCAAGGTCAACTGATGTGAACTAACAAAGCACATTCAATGCTAAACACATTAAAAGCTGTTAGTTAATCTGGTTGGAACAAGGCAAAACGAATTTCAGTGAAGCTTACAATAAATGAAAGAATAAGAAGGTTCTCTCAGACGAGTTCCACCTTAAAGCAAGACAGGATTCTGAGCAAGCAGACTGAACGACCCAATAAAAAGATGACACGTAGGTGTACTCTACTGACAGCCGACCTATCCCAGACTGACAAGTACAAAAAGTCTTTCCCTAGCATTCTACAGAAAGTTGGTGAATAGGCATGGTCTTTCAGCCGTTTCTTGACGAGACTTAAAACTTTAAATAGAGTCGTTTGAACCAATCAAATACAAGAAGACTTACTTGAGAAGATTCAAATCCAACCGGAAGATTTTCAAGGAAGCCTATAAATACAGAAGGACGTGCTCATTTCTATTCACGTGAAACTCACAAGATTAAAGCTATCTCTACATTCATAACTATCTAGAAGCACTCGAAATTACCTTTGTTTCCCAAGTGTTTCACATTTGTAGAGAGCATAACAAGCCTTCTGTAAACCAAGCTTAAAAGCTATGTCCAAACCTTAGAAATAGATAATCCATCCTAAGCCTTGAGCTAAACTGTAAGGATTATCTCACAACAGTTGGAACCAAAACCCTACTCAAAACCCTACTCAGTTGTTAGGTTGAGTGTTAGTGTTAAGTGGTGTTAGTAAGCTGATTGTTTGTATCAGTCTGAAAGCTGGTTTGTTTTGGGAACTAGGACCTGGAATTATCCCAGTGATCAATCATCCTAAGAGAGGATTAATTGATCAGTGCATTTTGGCACTATAACACAAGGAATTCCAAGTGAAAGGAATTCTCCTGTTTAATCAGGACAGTGGACGTATGAGATTCATCTCTGAACCACTTTATATCTTGTGTACTTACATTCTGCTATTTCCTAAGTCTGTTTATCCACTCAAAGTTGATCAAGTAAAACGAGTTTTCTAAAGGGCTCACTAATCCGCATTTGAAAGCTAATTAGATAGTAGTTCAACTGAAAGTCTTGACCTTTCAGTGGAGGTATTATCTCAGTAAGCTTTCAAAGTAATTCTCAGCAGACCTAAAGTCCACTGACGAGTTACTATCTGAAGTAACCTGATAAGTTTTTAAGAAGTTTAAATTTGTAACCTCGGGTGTATTCCCCCCCATACACCTATTTACTCGTTTCGGGACTAACAATTGGTATCAGAGCAGTGGTTCAAAAGACCGTTGTTCTAAGTATACCTTGTGCTAAAAAGGTATTTTCTATTTGGTCATCTGAATTGATCTTATTGATAAACTTGTTTAGATATTATGGCTGACAATGCAGCTAGGGTAGCACCACCAGCGGAGAACAATATGGGAGTTAATCCTTTGAACCATATGTCCCATCACAAGCTTCCACAATTCTCAGTGGAAAATTATGACTTCTGAAAGATCAGAATGAGAGCTCATCTTGCCTGTGTGCATGATGAAATGTTAAGGGTAATTACTAAAGGTCCATTTATTTTTATGACCCCTAACCCTAAAACCACAGCTGAGACTATTGCAGATCCAAGAGAAGAATGGCCCAAGGATGAAGATAACTTCACTGCAGATGACAGGAGGAGAAACAACCTCAACTTCATAGCCATGAATATTCTCTACACTACCATACCAGATTCTGTAATGGGAAGAGTAATCCATTGCAAGACTACAAAGGAACTTTGGGACACTTTTGCTCTCATGTGTGAAGGAACTGACAAGATAAAGGAGAACAAGCTCCCAATAGCTGTTCAAAAGTACGAGCAGTTCACCATGGAAGCCTACTGAGACCATTGAACAGCTTGATGGGAGGTTCACTGACATCATTATGAGATAAACTCTCTGGGAAAAGTCTACACCAAAAGAGAAGTTGCCTTAAAGATCCTGAGAGGTTTAACCTCAAGATAGGATGTGTACATTGTGATGATGCAAAATACCAAGGATTTGTCCAGCATGTCTATGCAACAGGTATTCTCTGAACTTAAGGCTTATGAGTTTGATCTTAACAGGAAAAGGGCTCCTGATGAGACCTCAGCTGAGAAAGGAGTTGCCTTCAAAGCTAAGGAGACTGAGCCAAAATCCCCAAAGTCACAGAAGAGTACAAAGGCATCTCAAAGCAAGGCCGAGATGCAAGAGGGACTCAGCCTGATGGCTAGAAGGTTTGAAAAACTTAACAACCATTTTGGCAAGTATAAGAGATTTTACAGGGATAACAGAGAAGGGAGAAGTTATCCACAAAAAGACACCAGAGAAGGAGAGAAAAACTCAACTGAGCTGGAAAAGAGGAAAGATTACAAGAACTATACCAGAGGTGAAGGATCATCATCAAAGACCAAGGAGTCTACTGAGGAAAAGAATGATGATGCCAATAGATGTTTCCAATGCAAGAAGGTTGGGCACTTTCAATATGACTTTCCTCAACTGAGCACCAAGGAAAGAAAGGAAAGGCAAGCCAAAAGAGACAGGAGATATGGAGAAAGGAAAGTCATGGTGGCTGGGGATGTTGATGAAGATCTGGAGTCATGATGACATGTGCCTCATGGCAAGAGAAGAACCAGAGGTACAATCTAAACCATCCATTTCTCTAGAACACACACCTGAGCTAAGCTCAGAGTCAACTGAGGAACTCAATCTTCAGTCCGCTTTGGAACAATTGATGATTGATTTCTCAAGGTTGCAAGAAGCAAATTTTTGTCTCCAAGATGAAAACAAAAATCTCCTGAGAGAAAACTCTAAATTAATTGAGTCTGGGAATCAGGCAGATCTTAACTCAGCTCAATCTACCATTGAATTGACAAAAGAGGTGAAAACCCTCAAGAGTCAAGGAAATGGAAAAGATCAACTGATAAAAGATCTTATTGAATCTAAGATAAAGTTAACTGAAAAGAACTTAAAACTGGTAAGCCAAGTAAAGGATTCTCTCCTAAAAATTGATGTCTTACAAAAATCTGAAGAGACCTTGTTAAAAAGGATTGATGCTCTTAACAAACCCTCTCTTGCCATAGAGGAAATTCAAAACTTTCAAATCAATCCTAATAACAAGTGTGGGATAGGCTTTATTCCAAAACCTTCAGAAGGTCATCTGAGTGTTGCTTCTTCAAGTGGCACAAAGAGAGTTTTTGTTAAATCTGTGACCTTTCAACCACAGATTTTAGATAAGGGTAAAAGACCAGCTGAGGTCCAACAAAAGAGAAGTCAAACTCAGCTAAAACCAAATGGAAAGGCTCAGTTGACTAATCAGACTAGATCTCAGCAGTGGTACTATCAGCCGAGGTCTTCACAGATGAAGCAACCTCAGCTGAAAGCACCCAGGCATGAGGAGTAGCACTCCTCAAGGAATGACTCATACAGAAGACCTATTCCTTTTGTGCCTAAAGGAAAAGGTCCTTCATACCTTTATCAACAAAAACTAAGGCCAGGTGCACCCAAGCCTAAAAGCAAGAATGTAAAGAAGGTTCCTGTTCCTTCAAAGGGTGACACCCATAGAAAGTTTACTCCCAAGGCACCTAGGGAGATAACAATCTATGTAGATGTTTATGGAAGACAAATTAACCATTCTAAAGTGATTAGAACAGTGAGGCAAATTTGGATTCCGAAAGGTACAGCTAACCTGGTAGAACCCAACACAAAATGGGTACCTAAAACTTGATTTTGACTGCAGGGCTCAGTGGACCTCAACAAAAGAGAAGCTCTAAAATCTTCAGTCTGGTACTTGGACAGTGGATGTTCCAGGCACATGACTGGGAACAAAGATCTCCTGACAGAATTTGTTGAGAAAGAAGGTCCACAAGTCACCTTTGGTGATAATTCACAAGGAGCCACTAAAGGTTATGGTACTTTACTAATTGGCTCAGTAAGAGTAAGCAATGTATCCTATGTCGGTGGGCTTAAGCACAATCTTTTGTCCATAAGTCAGTTTTGTGATAAAGGATACAATGTTGAATTTTCATGTAACCTATGCTTTGTCAAGAATATATCTTCACAACAGGTACTACTAATTGGGTCAAGGAAGGGAAATATCTATCTTGTAGATTGGAAGTCTTGCACACCAAATGCATGTCTTATTGCAAAGAGCTTAACTGATACTAATTGGCTATGACACAAGAGACTAAGTCATCTGAACTTCAAGATGATGAACAACATAGCAAGACATGGACTGGTGGAAGGAATGCCAAATGAAGTATACAACAAAGAACATATTTGCAAAACCTGTCAGGAGGGAAAGCAAGTGAAAGCATCTTTCAAAAGCAAAGTAGCAACCTCTACTGATAGAATACTTCAATTGTTGCACATGGATCTCTTTGGTCCAGTAACCCCTGTAAGTATCAATGGGAGAAAATATACTCTTGTAGTTGTTGATGATTTCTCCAGGTACACATGGGTGGTATTTCTAGCAAGCAAAAAGGAGACTCAACTTAGGCTACCAGAACTTCTGAAGAAAGTTAGCAATGAAAAGAGCCTGAACATTGTAAAGATAAGATCAGATAAGGGCACTGAATTCATTAACTCTATTATATCTGATTTCTGCAAAGAGTTAGGTATTGCTCATGAGACCTCAGCTGCAAGAACTCCACAACAAAATGGAGTAGCTGAAAGAAGAAATAAGACTCTCAAGGAGGCAGCAAGAACAATGCTTGCAGAAGCTCAAGTTCCTAAAAGATTTTGGGCTGAAGCTATTAATAATGCCTGACACACTCAAAACAGATCCATAGTAACCGAACATTAAGGAAAAACTCCATATGAGTTATGGAATGGCAGAAAGCCACAGGTATCTTACTTTCATATCTTTGGTTGCAAGTGTTTCATTCACAACAATGGGAAAACTCAACTGAAAGCTTTTGATAGCAAAGCTGATGAAGGAATTTTCTTAGGATATTCCCAGATCAGTAGAGCTTTTAGAGTGTACAATTGTAGAACTCTTGTTGTGGAAGAAACACCTCATCTAGTCTTTGATGAATCTACATTTGAGTCCAGGAGTAAGGAGAATGAGGAAATGATAAGCAAAAGACTAACTAGACTGAGTATCAAGTCTAAAGGTTATCCTGAGAATTCTGTTGATTCATACATCCCAACCTAGGATAACTTCAATGATCAACAATTCAAAGAGGGCATTCAAAATCAAACCACTCCTCAAAGCTCACCTGAGAGCTCTCCTAAACAAGCAACTGAACTGATGAACATAATCCCAGTTCAAGAGGTAACTAATGTCGATGAAGATGTGGTCACAACTGAGACATCTATTGAGCCCATCATACAAGGGGGAACCAATGATACTACCATTGAGAATGAGAATATCTTGAATGATGACTCATGACTTCAACCCTCTGTTTTATTTCCTGAATTTGATTTTATTCCTATATCTAGTGACTCAACTTCAGAAGAGTTAAACTCTACTGAAGGGCATCAGCCTAGGAGAACATGGCTCTCAGATCACCCTGTTGAGGAAATCCTAGGTGATCCTACCTCAGGAGTCAAAACTAGAAGTTTTCATGGAGAAAGTGCTTTGTTTTGTTGTTTCTTATCTAACCAGGAACCAGGTTCCATTGAAGAAGCACTTAAAGACTCAAACTGGATTATTGCTATGCAAGAAGAGCTAAACCAATTCACAAGGAATCAAGTATGGGAGCTGGTAGACAGACCATATCATTGCAATGTGATTGGTACCAAGTGGGTTTTCAAGAACAAGAAGGATGAAAATGATGTCATAGTCAGAAACAAGGCCAGGCTAGTTGCAAAGGGCTATTCTCAAGTTGAAGGTTTTGACTATGATGAAACATTTGCCCCGGTGGCCAGATTGGAGGCAATAAGGTTATTTCTTGCATATGCTGCTCACAAGAAATTCAAGGTGTATCAAATGGATGTTAAGAGTGCATTCTTGAATGGAATACTGAATGAGGAAGTCTATGTGGAGCAACCCCCAGGTTTTGAAGAAAGCCACAAAGTATATAGACTAAGAAAAGCTCTATATGGACTGAAATAGGCTCCAAGAGCTTGGTATGATACTTTGTCACAATTCCTATGGGATCATGGTTTTATCAAAGGAAGAGTAGATAGAACTCTCTTCAGGATCACAAAAGGAGAGGACACTCTACTAGTTCAAATCTATGTGGATGATATCATCTTTGGTTGTCCTAACCACGTCCTCTGTGAAAAATTTTCTCAACTGATGAAAGGAAAGTTTGAGATGTTGATGGTCCCGTTTTCGAATACCAAAATGGGAATTCAGGAGATTTTTTTTTAACTTTTTACCTCAGAGAGTTCAGCAAGAGTGAAGAGTTCTCAAGTCACTGCTCTGCTCAAAGGCTGAGCTACCAAGTCAGTGTGAGCTTGGAGGCTCATGCTCTGAACAGCGCAGTGACTCGAGAGATTACACTTCAAGTCACTGCTCTGCTTAGAGGCTGAGCTACCAAGTTAGTGTGAAGGCTTGGAGGCTCATGCTCTAAGCAAGGCAGTGACTCGAGATACTGAACTCTCGAGTGTGTTGCCTGAGCTGGTCAGTGAGAGGATTCTCCCCGACCTGAAAGCTTAACCAAAGTTTCCTTTTTAACAATGCTCTCAGTGAGCAGATTTTCACAACACTTTAGTAAATACTTTAATGAAACGAACGCTCAGTTTAACGTGGTTCAGAGACTCAAGCTCTTACATCCATGGCCTGATTTAACAGGAAATCCACTAACTGGGATTCTTGTTTTTAACGTGCCAAGGTGCACTTACAACTGGACTCACGCCACTCCCTGGGCTGCCTCTCCTCACCTCACTACAAGCCTAACATTCTTCTGAAAGGGTTTAGTTTGGTTTGGTTTTCTCCAACTAGGTGAGGTTTTCCTTTACAATGAGTTAGCCTAAAGCTAAGATTAGGAAAACCTCTCTAAGCTATGAGTTACAAGCTGAACACTCAATATATATCTGTGAAGACCTTAATGGTCAGTGAACAAGGTGTGAAACGTGCCTCCTTATAACTCCCAATATAATGCATTAAACACTCACACCTTCACAGCTCGTAGGTGTTGATTTTTCTTTCTTCACATACAACACACTTGAATACGCAGCTATGAGCTTGTATTTATAGTGTGGATTCAAATGTAACCGTTGGATGAAATTACATTTGAATCCATACAATTAATAGTTTCAACCACTTTTCTTGGAATGCGGCCTTGTCAGTGTCAGATTTGCTGCCTTGTGCTGATTGGTCCACGTGGGCTGGATCCAACGGATCTTTGACTCAGTGGGTTGACCAAGACCCACTGACTTTAGGTAGCTTCTTCCTTCACTGACTGATGATCTTCAGTGGACTGAACGTCTTCAGTGTAGTTGTCCTTCAGAGACTGTTTGAAGATCACTTCCAAGAAGTTTGTCATATGGCTGAATGACAAACTTCCCTGACCACAGTAGCCTGACTCCTTCAGGGCCTACTTGGTGCAGCACTGATCCTCTTGATCATGCTCTTCACTGAGTGGTCCACCTGACTTAGCTTAGAACAGCTAAGTTTACACTCAGTGGGACATCCTTCAGGCTTCTCTTCTAGTTCAAGTTACAAGCATGGCTTTAGTCAGTTCTTCTGGGTGTCATCTTGATATCTTCAGGCTGTGTTGCTGAGTTCCCCCTCAACTGAGTGTTTCCCCAACTGAGTTCTTCTCAACTGACAACCTATTCTACTAAAAGCTAACCTGACCTGACCTGACCTGAAACAAAAGATACTATCCTGACTGCTTTCAAACCTATTACAAGTGGTTTTGGAAAATCATCAAAACTAAACATATCCCAACAGATGTCAATGATGGGAGAAATGAACTTCTTCCTAGGACTTCAAGTCAAACAGTCCCCTGAAGGAATCTTCATCAACCAAGCCAAATATACAAGGGAGCTGATCAACAAGTTTGGATGCCAGACCAGCAAAGTTGCAAGAGTTCCACTCAACACCAACACCAAGATGGAACCTGATGAAGATGGTGAATCAGTAGACCAGACTTACTACAGAGCAATCATTGGATCTCTACTGTATCTCACAGCAAGCAGGCTTGATATCACATTTGCAGTTGGGATATGTGCAAGATATCAAGCAAATCCCAAGAAAAGTCATCTGGAAGCTGCTAAGAGGATTCTTAAATATTTAAAGGGCACTGTGAATATGGGATTATGGTATCCCTCAGATGACAATTTGGAACTCACAGGATACTCAAATGCTGACTATGGAGGATGCAGAATTGACAGGAAATCAACTTCAGGCACTTGTCAATTCTTGGGAAGTAAGCTGATCTCTTGGTTTTCCAAGAAACAAAATTCAGTAGCCACAAGCACTACTGAAGCTGAATATATGGCAGCTGGAAGTTGTTTATCTCAAATTCTATGGCTAAGACAACAACTGAGAGATTACAACATCTTTGCTAATGAAGTCCCTATTTTCTGTGACAACAATAGTGCAATTGCTATTTCAGAAAATCCAGTTCTCCACACAAGATGCAAACATGTGGATATAAGGCATCATTTCATCAGAGATCATGTGGAAAAGAAGGATATCAAAATGCTCAAGATTCATACTGACAAACAAAAGGCTGACATATTTACTAAACCTTTGGCTGAAGCAAGGTTTCGAGAACTGTCAGTGGAGCTTGGTCTTCTAGATCCAGGATAGCAGAGGAAAGAGCCAATCTCAGATGAGTTAATTTCGAATCAGTGGAGGTTCAACCTCAGAAGAGGATCAACCTCAGTGGAGTCACTGATCACAGAAGAGCTTATATTTCTCAGAAGAGGTTCCACCTCAGTAGAGGTCGAATGTTTTAACTCAGCTATTTTTTCAAATCTGAAGTCCCTTAGTTTTATAATATAAAACTCTTATAAAAAATAGGTAATGAGTATTTTCCTGGAAATTAAATCTTTTTACTCTATTTCAAAAAGATTTCGATATGGCAAGCATTTAATGCGCGTTGTACAAGTCAGTTTCGCTTTTTCAGTTACCTATCTCACGCACCTTAAAAGCCGGATGATGTGACCTTCCGGCTACCAACTCATTCAATCCCTACCTCTCATTTTAGGTGGTTCTTTCCTAACCGTCAAGATCTCTCAAAAACTCCCCACGAACCAGTTCGACTATCCATGACTTTTCAACCAAATTAATCTCAGACGTTGATTGCGGGATTAAATCTCACCATCCGTTACTCATATAAAAGCCCCTAAAATCAGTCTAAGAACCTTTTTCGAATACACTTTCAAGCAAACACTTACTATCTTTCCAAAATACTCTCTGCAAATTTCTCACAATCCTTTTCTAAAATGAACCCATAGTGGTGTTCGATAACCCAGAAATTAAATCCAGGCCAGAATTCGCACACATAAAGGAGGCCCTGGAGATGTTGAAAGAAGCAGGCTTAGAAAAGTTCTTATCTATCCACCCCCAAAACTGCTTCGATAGACAAGTTTTGGAGTTCTTTTTCAGTGTTGCTAACACTGATTCCAAAATCAAGTCCTGTCTATTTTTGAAGAGGAAAAAGAAGGCGATGAGAGATGGAAATGAAATTATTGAGCATCAGAAAGTAAAGAAGGAGATCCGATTGGAAGGAGATGATCTCAAGGAGCTGTTTGGACTTCCCTCTGAAGGCCCAAATCCAGACACCTGTATCATGGATAAGGAGGAGGACTGGGTCTACACCATAATGCAGAAGAAGACGAAGTACAGCCCCACTATGAATAGAAGTGTACTTCTTCCCGTATACAATGTTCTTTGTGAGATTGTTGGGAAATGCATTCTGGAAAACCAAGGGAGCACGGAGCAAGTAAGCAAACCAAAGTTGAGATTGATGAAAGCTATAGTGGAGAGTAAGGAGAAAAGCTTTAACTGGCAGCAGTTTTTCTTAAGGGCACTAAATAAGGAGCAATCAAAATTTCAGCCTGACAAGACTCCCCAGTTGGCAAGCAAGCTAAACTTTGCCACCAAGATCTCCTATCTGATTGAAAATATTAATGTGGGAGTAGACTGGATAGCGGATAGGAAATTGAGTAATCTGAAGACTCTATTCAAGTCTGGAAAGGCTCTGGAGGCAAGAAAGCTGAGCCTGGAAGTGGAAAGCCCTGAAGCAGCGGAGGAGAC
Source organism: Ballota nigra (assembly GCA_947034835.1). Classification (NCBI taxonomy): domain Eukaryota; kingdom Viridiplantae; phylum Streptophyta; class Magnoliopsida; order Lamiales; family Lamiaceae; genus Ballota; species Ballota nigra. The sequence continues at coordinate 32,666,299 of OX344729.1, read as the reverse complement.
TGAGGAAGCCAACCCTACTGAAGGGAAGAAGACCAAGCTGAAGAGGAGGCTAGTCAAACTAAGTGATAAAATGGCCCTGCACAAGGAGGATGAGGCACAGAAGGCCTCAAAGAAGGAGAAGAAGAGGTCTTCTGAGGCTGTGAAGGAGAGTGCCTCTAAGAAGGTCATAGCCACAAACTCTACTGATGAGTCTTCATCAGGTAACCCTGACTCATCTCCAAATGTTATATCTACTGAGTCTGACTCAGATGCACCTGCCCCTACCCCCCATCAAACCTAAAACCAAGCCCAAAACCCCTGTCAAAACCAAGAAAATCTCCATAATCTCCAAAACCCCCCACTGAAGGCTCTCAACAGTCTGAAAATGGATCCCAAAATACCACCCCCTTTGAGGCATCTATTGAGGCATCCTCAACCCCCTTTGAACCCATTCCCTCAACCCCCACTGAACAAAACCCATCTGAACCCCAACCCCAAACCTCATCTGAACCCAACCCTCCTGAAGCCCATACCACTCACTTGGAATCAATCCCAGAAGAGCCTACTGATATCAGATCCCCTACCCCTTCCCCACCCTCAGACGATGAAGAAGAGTACTCCTTCTTGGATACTCTTAAGGATGAAGTGGCTTACTCTTTGGAGTCAAAGTATCCTGAGCTTGATAGGTACCCCACCCTAAAGGCTATATTTATGAGAGTATGACTCCTTGTCCAGCTCAAAGACAGGAGATTGGGTGAGATCTTAATAGCTGTTGGAGGCAGCAATGCTGATGAGTGGAAGAAGGAGGAGAAGGAAGTGTTGGAGTTTGCTGGGATGACCAAAACCAGACTTCTCTATGATGAGAAGATCTTTCAAAGTCTGGTTATGGATAAACTGGTTGAGGCAAAAAAGAGTGATGGAGGAGAGAAGGAGAAGTTAGAGGAAGTTGAGAAGGTGCAAGAGGGAGGAGAAGATGCAGAACAAGAAAAAGGGCCAGAGGAGGCTAAATCTACTGAAGGTGAGGAGGAAAGCAAGGAGAAAGATGAAGGTACTTCACCACAGCAAGGTGGTGGTGAAGTAGCCAAGGATGTATATTTTGCAAGAGATACTGAGGCACAAAACTTGCCACATGAGAGCTCAGTAGAGGTGTCTACTGAAGTTCTCCCACAACAGCCCTCAGTGGTGACTACGGAGTCAGCTGAGGTGTCTGGGAAAGAAGGAGTCGAAAAAGAAAATGAAAAAGAAACTGAGGTAGAAATCACTGATGTTGTGAGTGGAGAAATAAGAGCAAGCATTCCTGTAAAGGATGAATCAGCTGAAAAGAAAATAGTCGAAAAAGAAAAAGAGAGTGAGAAAGAAGGTGAGAAGAGAGAGGAGGAGGGAGTTGCAATGGAGGTAGATGTGTCAGGAGACTTAGGTTGTGAGAAAGAGGGGGAAGAGACTGACATTATTTGCCATGCAGGTATTCAAACTGATGAAATCCCCCCAGTCCAGGTCAACCTAACTCCACTGAGAGATGCTGTTCATTCTCTTCAAGATGAAAAGCTTCCTTCTCTACAAGCTCAACTGAGAGATGTCCAAGAAGTTGTCCAAGAAGAAGTAGATGAAATGGTCATCCTCTCAGACCATGCTGATGAGCTGATGGAGTCTACCACCAAATCACTCCAGAACCTGACACCAAAGATTGAAGACTCACAACAAATGGTGTTAGATGTTGTGGAAGGCCAAAGTGTGCTGGTGTCAGAGGCCATGAAGAAGCTGGAGCAAAAAGAAGAAGAGGCCAAAGCTCAATTTCTGAAGGAATCTGTGGAAAATGTATCCATCAACCTAAAGTCCTCTGTTGAGGCTTTCTCAGCTGACCTTATTGGGAAGGTTGAAGGGTTATGAAATCAAAAGATGATGGAGTTTGAGGCAAAGCACGAGGAGCTAGGAGCCAAGCTGGGTGAAGTCCTGAAGAAAGCTGTAGAGGACTTCCCTACCCAAGAGAAGACAAACGTTTTGATCGATGAAAAGCTGGCTCAGTTTGTTCATTTTGGGCAAACAGCTGGGGCAACCTTGGAAAGGCTGGAGGACGAGGTTGACCACTGCTCTACTGAATTGAAGGCCATTGCTCATGATCAGGTAAAATTAAACATATTTGTTGCTGAGTTTATGATTAATGCCGGAAAGGGGGAAAAGAGAGTAAGTGCTAAGGACATGAAGCTGGACCCAAAGAACAAGATGCAGCTGATCCTGGAAACCCCAGAATTCAAAAGAGGCCAACAAATCAAGAGCACCTTAAAGAAGGTAGATGTTGAGGCCCAAAAGATTGCTGAAGCCAAGAAGGGAAAAGAGGTTTTATCAGAAGACGTGTCGAAATTCAAAGAAGCCCATCTGAAGGAAAATGAAGAGAGAGCTGCTCAAAAGGGGGAAACAACAAAATAGAAGGCAACTGACGTCCTCTCAGCGGAGGTGGCTAAGATGACCAGAACCTCAGGAAGGTTGGCTGCAAAGTCAACTGGTTCAACTGAGTCAGTTGAGGTACTTCCTATCCTAAACCCTGAACCTATCTCTTCTGCAACCCCCAAATCTGCCCCCACTAGAGTTACAGAGCTCACTGAGCTAATCAAGGCAGCTGGAGGTATGAATGAAAGAGCTAAAAAGCTAACTACTCAACAGCAAGAGAGGAGAGATAAGGTGGTGGGAAAGATGGAGACCATTGCTGAGTTGGCTGAAAGGAAAAGGAAGGAGAGGCTAACCACCTTTGATAAGACTACATCAAAGAAATTCAGGAACAGTTATCAAAGGTGGGCCGCAAAGCTGAAGAAAGACAAGGTAGCTCCATCAAAGGCCAAGTTCCCTCACCATGATGCGTGGGTGCCCAAGAAACTCAATGATGCATGGGAAACTGCAAAAAGGGAATTTGTGTATTCCTTTTATGTCAGTGGAGAATTGGGAAGGGATAATGCACAAGAAGTGTTCAACTCATGGATGTTTGAAGCATACCCAAAACTCTATCCTGAGATCAATGAGGCCTGGAATGATAAATTCCCAGATCTTGCTTTGAAGGCTCCTGAGCCAATCACATACTGGCCTCCTCAAGATGCAACTGGAGCAGTTGATAGAGATCGAATTACAGAAGAATGGGTGTCCTTGTGTGAACATTTGGGTCTCAAAGGACATTCAAAAGAAGTCATGGAGAGGAAGAATGAATTGAAGATCCGAGTCTTCAAGCAATATGCTGTGTTTGAATCCATCTGAGAGTTAGTGTTTGTACTGGGCATTTGTTTATAAGTCCCAGTTGTTTTGTTTTTAAACTTTTGACAACAGACTTCATGTAAATGTACTCATCTTATTCTTCATGAAATGAAACTCTACTGTATTTTGCCCAAGATAATATCTCATTATCATTTAGGCTTTTGTACTTTAAGGTTATACTTACAAAAAATCCTTAAATGTTTATGTCATCTGAAGAACCTCATCTGAAAGAAGATATGTAATAAGATAGGTTCCGGCATAGTAAAAAAGGGGGAAATTGTTGGGAAATTGTATAGACTTAAGTTTTGATTAAGATGCCAAAATATTCCTCCTAAGGTATTTGTAAGTAAAATTATTCACTAGAGTTAGATTTTTAGATAGTCAGTTCAAATGTTAAGGAACTGAAGTGCAGTTAGTAAATTCTGGAGTGTATTGAAGGATGAAGTCCGCTGAAGACGAAGTCCGCTGAGGACAAAGTAATCTGAGGAAATAGTCTAAGTCTTGAATGTTTTCTAAGTGCATTCTCACTAAGACTAAAACCATCAGGAGAGGACCAAGGTCCACTGATGTGAACTAACAAAGCACATTCAATGCTAAACACATTAAAAGTTGTTAGTTAATCTGGTTGGAACAAGGCAAAACGAATTTCAGTGAAGCTTACAATAAATGAAGGAATAAGAAGGTTCTCTCAGACGAGTTCCACCGTAAAGCAAGACAGGATTCTGAGCAAGCAGATTGAACGGCCCAATGAGAAGATGACACGTAGGTGTACTCTACTGACAGTCGACCTGTCCCAGACTGACAAGTACCAAAAGTCTTTCCCTAGCATTCTACAGAAAGTTGGTGAATAGGCATGGTCTTTCAGCCGTTTCTTGACAAGACTTAAAGCTTCAAATAGAGCCGTTTGAACCAATCAGATATAAGAAGAGTTACTTGAGAAAATTCAAATCCAACGGGAAGATTTTCAAGGAAGCCTATAAATACAGAAGGACGTGCTCATTTCTATGTACGGGAAACTCACAAGATAAAAGCTATCTCTACATTCATAACTATCTAGAAGTACTCGAAATTACCTTTGTTTCTCAAGTGTTTCACATTTGTAGAGAGCATAACAAGCCTTCTGTAAACCAAGCTTAAAAGCTATATCCAAACCTTAGAAAGAGATAATCCATCCTAAGCCTTGAGCTAAACTGTAAGGATTATCCCACAACAGTTGGAACCAAAACCCTACTCAGTTGTTAGGTTGAGAGTTAGTGTTAAGTGGTGTTAGTAAGCTGATTGTTTGTATCAGTCTGAAAGCTGATTTATTTTGGGAACTAGGACCTGGAATTATCCTAGTGATCAATCATCCTAAGAGAGGATTAATTGATCAGTGCACCTTGGCACTATAACACAAGGAATTCCAAGTGAAAGGAATTCTCCTGTTTAATCAGGACAGTGGACGTAGGAGATTCATCTCTGAACCACTTTATATCTTGTGTACTTACATTCTGCTATTTCCTAAGTGTGTGTTATCCACTCAAAGTTTATCAAGAAAAAACGAGTTTTCTAAAGGGCACACTAATCCGCATTTGAAAGCTAATTAGATAGTAGTTCAACTGAAAGTCTTGAGCTTTCAGTGGAGGTATTATCTCAGTAAGCTTTCATAGTAATTCTCAGCAGACCTAAAATCCACTGACGAGTTACTATCTGAAGTAACCTGATAAGTTTTTAAGAAGTTTAAATCTGTAACCTCAGGTGTATTCCCCCCATACACCTGTTTACTCGTTTCGGGACCAACTTGGATGTTTATTTATATACTTAGATAAGACTTGTGAAATTCATGAACAAAAAGAATATTTGTAACTACATTAAAATGTTAGATTTGAACATATTTTTAATTTTAATTTTTTTATAAACAATTTTCATTTTTATAAATCGTTAATTTTTGTACAAGTGCGATATGCGTACACATATGTCACACCAATTTGGGGAGGCCAGGTAAACTAATTTTTGTCTCGTTATATATCCTATTTGTAATGAATGAAGTAATAAATTCAAAAACATTTTGAATTTTAAACTTGAATTTTTTTTATTATTCGGATGGTGGTTACATTTGAAATTATTGCTTATTATTCAAATGGTAGTTACATGACATTTTTTAATTTTTCAAAAATCTAAATTAATTAGGTATCGATTATGATATAATGACCATTAATGGCAATTTAAAACTACATTCAAACAATCCTTTTTCGAGGGTTTAAGTAGAACCTCAGGCGTTGATGGAAAAGATGGTAGAAGAGAACTGATTGAGAGAGGTACAAATATTGTTCTGGCAAGTTGTCCAATTCCCTTCTGCATTTATTTTTCCTATACTTTTGCTCTATTCCGGTGATATATTTCAAACAATATCTCAGTTTATCTTGAACAAGATATAACATTGTATCATTGTTACTAAATTGGTGTATCCCAAATAATACATTGGGGCCCAACTATTCACTAGCACCAAGAGTGAAGGACGTTTTTTTTTTATCAAAAAATAAGACTTTATTAAAGTAAGAATTTTGGCATCAGGAATACCACAAGCAGAAGCCTCACTACATATTTTTGTGAGCCATCTTAAAATACAGAACTAGGACAAGCAAGCCAATTGCTTAAAGAAGAATTATAATGGATTATTTGTTTGACCAACATCCAACTCCACAATCTACATCTAACTTCTTAAAAAATGTTTGCTACCCCGAACTCCGCTCCCTTGAAAACCGTTTTACAAAACTTTTGATGAACACAAAGCACAAGACTATTACACTCCGATAGCTAATCTGGGATTTTTGAGCCACTCTTGAAAATTTAGATCATAGAATTTTTTCTCCTTGCAAACGACCCAACTCCCAAGTTATGGTCTTCATTTCTTCTACCACCTTCTTCCCTGAGAATTCCTGATTAATTTTTTTTATTATTCCTCCCCTTTCAAAGCAACCAAATAACGCACTCCCAGATTCATATGGCAGCCTTTTTCCCCTCTTTCCATTAAGAAGCCTACTAAAATGTAATAGGCTTAACAATGGATTTGAAGGGAAAACTGACACTATTCCCATCCATCTCGCCACCTCCAGCCATACCACGTATGATTGTTTACACTAAAAAAATACATGCTTCACCGATTCCGTACTATCCCCACATAAAACACAAGATATATTGTCGTTCTGATTCAACACCCCTTTCTTCCTTAACTCTTTCCTTGTTGGTAGTCTCCTCCATAAAGTTCTCCATGTGTGTATATAAACTTTACGTGGTATAAGACTGCTCCAAATACTCTTGAATCCTTCCTCCTTATCCGCGTCTCGATTGACTCCCGCTTCTTTCTCTCGCAGCCACTCGTACACCTCATTTGTCTTGAAGCCCCCATCTTTGGATTCCTTCCACTTCCATCTATCGGCCTCTCCCACCTTGATCGAGTTCCTGTTCAACAAAGCTTCCAAATTATTCGTGGTTAGAGATTCTCTATCAAAAAGTTTCCATCTCCACTCCCACCTCCATCTCTACTCTCCCTCCACCCACTCACCCATCTCCTTCACTTTCCGCCCCTTTTGAGTACTAAGCTGGAAAAACCTAGAAAAAATCTCTCTCAACCTTACTCCCTCCTCCACCCACTTCTCCTCCCAAAAAAATGTATCACCCCCGTCCCCTACCACATTTTTAACTCCCTCAAACAACCATCCGTTCGGTCCCCCTCCCCCCACCTTCAACACTTCTCTCCACCACTCCCTAACACTCCTCCCTCTAATGCCCGAAGGCCCTAGCAACCCCCACACCACTCTACCCCGTATTTTGCCTCAATCACCCTCACCCATAATCTCCCCCTCTCGTTAAGAAACCTCCACAACCGTTTCACAGAAGAACCCTGTTAAAACAATCTAACTCCCTTACCCCCAGCCCCCTGCTCTTTTTTAGTACAAACGGAACCCCACCTAACCCAAGCTATTTTATTTGAATCCCCGGATCTCCCCCAAGAAAAAACTCATTTGAATCTTAATTATCTCTTTTCTCACTCAAACTGGTAATCGAAAAATGGACAAGTAATAGATCGGCATGGAGTTTAGAACCGCATTGAGCAAGGTTAATCTCCCCCCAAAAGATATCTTACGACTACCCCACTTCCTTAGCTTATTTCTGATTTTTTACATCACTCCAAAGTGCTGCACAATTTGAAGAAAATCCCATCTCGACTCCCAAGTACGAAAAGGGTAGAGTACCTGGTGAACATTCCAGCTCTCATGCTAACGACTCCAGCTCTCCTTTGCTAATATTTGTGCCATAAACAACGCATTTACTAAGATTGACCCTCATTCCTGAGCGAGCTCCCATAATTTCACAAAATGTTTTAATAAGACTGCATTCTCCAGCTTTGCTTCTCCAAAAAATACTGTGTTGTCTGCAAATTGCAGATGGGATACAGTTAAGTTTCCCTTGCCAATCTTCACTGGGGAAAACAAACCTATCTCCGTCGCTTTCTCCATTAGTAGAGACAAACCTTCTGCTGCCAGTATAAACAAGAATGGAGACAAGGGGTCCCCTTGGCGTAGACCTCTTTCCAATCTAAATTCTCCCGACACACTCCCATTGATCAGCACCGACACACACGCCGTCGTCACATATTCCATGCACCATTTGATCCATTTATCATGAAAGTTTAAGCCTCGTAGCATACTCATCAGAAAACCCCAATCGACAGTGTCATAGGCTTTTGCGAAGTCTATTTTGTAGAACATGCTCTTACTTTTACCATGCTTATCATCCTATATAGCTTCATCCAGGACAACCACACTATCAAGAATTTGACGGCCCCCAATAAATGCACTCTGCTGTTGTGAAATAATAGGGTCCAAAACCCTTCCCAACCTCCTTGCTAACACCTTAGAGATAATTTTGTACATACCTCCTATTAATGAGATGGGGCGGTAATCAGCTAGATCCTCGACAGCTTCCTTCTTAGGTATGAGAGTGATAAATGAAGGATTCAACCCTTTCATAATTCTCCCATTCACATGAAACTCCTTCATCAAAGCCATAAAATCGTCCGTGATGATACTCCACATTGCTTTCAACAGCCAAAAATTAAACACATCGGGGCCCGGACTCTTCGAACTCTCGCATGATTCCACTGCTTCCCAAACTTCATTCTCCAAAAAATCTGCCACTAAGCTCACGTTCGCCTCTTGCGAGATTTTATTTTTGAATAAGTCTACACCGAACTGAGGCTTTCTAAATCTCCTGTTGCTAAAGTGAGTTTTAAAGAAATCGTGTACCCCTCTTTTCACCTCTTGAACATTATCCACCCATATCCCGTCAACATAAAGACCCTGTAGCTAGAGATGTTAATTCGGACCGGCTCGTTTAACCCTAAAAAATGCAGGGTTAGGGCCATGGTTTAAGAGGCCCGTTTAAATCCAGGTCTTTTTGGCCCGACCCTATTAGCCCGTGGGCTAAACGGGCTAGCCCACTTATATATACTTATATATTTTTTTAAAATTATTTATATATATATAATAAGTGTTAATATAGTTTTATATTTTTTTTAAGTATTAATATACTCACATTTTTCTTTATGTTTAAATATATATATAATACTCACACACACACACACATATATATATACACTCACATAAGTGTTAATAAGTATTTTTTACGGTATTAATATATATATATAATAAATGTTAATATAGTTTTGTACTTTTTAAGTATTGATGTTTGAATTTTTATAATTATGTTGAATTGTTTTTATGTAATTTTAATGAATTTATGAACAATGTTTAAATTCATTAACATTTTATTGCCACTATTTTAAATGTTGTGTTGAATTTTATTTTTTTCTGCATAACCCGTTTGTGGCTCGTTTAGCCCGAAGCCCGCTAGGGTTAGGGTTATGTCTTAATTATTAGAGGTCCATTAAGAGTGAACCAGATAAGGCCATAAACCGTTTAGCCCGAAGCCCATTAGGGACGGCCCTATAGGGTTAGGGTTAGCCCGTTTAACATCTCTACCTGTAGCTCATTATGTTTTCTTCTCAAATTAATGCAACCATGAAAGAATTTCGAATTCAAGTCCCCTATTGTACCCATTTCGCCCTCGCCTTCTGCATCAATAAACTGTCTTTCAACTTAATCTCTTTTACCAACAAAGCTGTCACCTCATTTCTCCTTATTACTTCGCCATCTTCCAGTCCGAATACTTCATCTATCAAGTCCAACGTTCTTAGTTCTTCCTTTAGAGCTCCGACTCTATCCTCTAATCTCCCAAATACATTCATGTTCCAAAGCTTCAGATCCTCTCTCAACCGCTTGAATTTCTCCTTGAGCACAAAACCCTTCTAGCCTTGAATGTCGTATCCCCTCCACTTTTCTTCCATGAACGGCAGGAATTCACTGTGTGACAGCCACATATTTAGCTCCCGAAATGGTTTTGGGCCCCAGTTTTTACTCTCGATTTCTAGTATAATAGGACAGTGGTCCTACACCGATCTTTTGAGACCTTTCAAATTTGACGAAGGCCAATCCGTCGCCCAATTCCCTTTGATAAGTATCCAATCAAGCCTACTTTTACACGACTCATCCGGTCTATACCATGTATTTGTCCTTCCATGTAACGGCAAATCTATCATTCCCATACTTCAAATAAAGGTATAAAAAAGATCGATATCTCTCTTGCTTGATCCTGCTCTCCTACCATTTCTTTCTGTCACTGCTCGAACTGAATTAAAATCTCCGATGACACAAATCTTAGAATTAGAATTATGATTTACAACACTCAAAATCCTATCCCAAAGATCCTCTCTTTCTGCCACTGAAATAAGAGCGTACACATATACAATTACGCAATGTGAACTATCAGCTTCCCATATGCCATTAACAATTAAAGCCCTCTCCATACTCCATTGGCTCAAGCAGCTAAATTTATCACTATTCCAAACAGACACAATACCACCTGCCCTTCCCACTGATGCCTTAAACGCACACTCTACATTACCCGCCCCTATACTGCCCTGCTCACTTTGTCCCCAACGTCTTCTAATTTTGACTCTTAGATGCAACATAAATCTATCATCTGAGCCTTAATTAACTCCCCCACCTCTCTTCTCTTCACTCTACTCCCCAGCCCTCTAATATTGTAAGATAACAATTTCATCTAAAACTTTCTGCAGACTCCAATCCCAATCCCTCAGTCGAGCCCTTTCCCACCTTACTCGCAGTACTCAAATTTCTAATTAAAGCCCCTTCATTATTCCTAGACAAAAGCCCTAATTTCTTACAGATTTCCCATGTTTCTTCCGCCTCCGGATTGGTGGATAGAGCCCTGGATTTCTTCTTCCCCTTCACGACTTTCTTCCTTCGTACATGTTCTTTTTCCCGATCTTGTAATTCTTCATCCGACGCCATCTCTTCCACAAATCTTTCCCAACGATCTGCTGCATAATGTTTTGGTGCCTAGTTCTTAATCACCTCCAAATTCCTACTCTTTTTTCCCGACGCCTTTCTATTATCTAACTTAGGCGTTCTGCTCTCTTCTGAGGTTTCCATGGTATGGGCTGCTGAACTTCCCATGGGCCTGCATCTAACAGCACCGACACACTTATCCGAAGCCAGCCCATTAAGATTGATATTATCCGAAGGAGCACCAATGCTACCAGCTAGGCCTTCTCTTCCGTGAGAATCTTGGCTGCAACCTTTAAGATGGCCTATCTCATTTAGACTTCCATTTAAAACTGGCCCACTTAGATGAGGCGGGCCTGATCCCTTTATTAAAACTTTACTTGACTCTTGCGTTGATTCCTCATCCAACTCATCAAATAAATGTTGGGTCCCACAATGCATTAAATCATCTTTATGCGCCACCTACACGTTCTCCTGAGTACCGTCTTTCTCGATCTCTGTGTGGCCTTTCAAATTCCTACTTCTTTGGAAGGCGCAACTGAAATCTCCACCGTGACCGCTATCAACCCCGGATTCATTCGCCACTGCTCTGCCATTTTCGCCATCACCGAGATCCTCCAAACCACCACTTTCCGGTCGCCTCCTGTCTATATCCACATTCAAGCTTACCCCGTTCTTCTCTTTTGCTAAAGCAGACTGGGGCTCTAGAGATCTTTCTGATTCACAATCGTTAGAACCGTACACCGTTACGTTAATTGGCCCACAGAAAAATCTGTTGACCCATCTTCCAACCAATCGGAGTCCTCATTATTGTCACCCTCTCTGCCAGAGCAATTCCATATGATCCCATTGGACTATTGAGACCAACCAGTTTCCTCTTGGATTTGATATTAAACTTCGTACCATCAATTTCCATTGCCCATGAATGATTTACATTACTCGAGAGTGGTATAGACAACAGAACTCTCGCCACATCCAACCTCTTTTTCTTCTCAGAAGTCTCATCCAACTTGATGAATAACCCTAATTTTGCACTGAAAAGTTTGAAGAATCTATTTGACCATGCATGAGCTGGCACTCCCATCCATCTTGTCCACACCTTCCGATGATGACTCATATCTCTCTCCTTCCAGGGTCTAAACCATTGGAACCAATATGTTATCCACTCGTCGAAATCCTTAATCACTGAATCTTTATCCTTCCCCAGTCTACTTTGGATGAACAATGCATTATCACCAATATAAATAAAGTTAAGTTGATTCCCACACTCTCTAGTAATCCCTTCTTCGCTTCTTTCTTAGTGTCATTATCCTCTGATCCACCGTTCACCCTACTAATGATAGGCTTTTCCACTACCAGCTTCCCTTTCACAACATCTCCGAAGGATCGAGACTTAGAGTAGAGCTCTTCGCTTGACCTAATAGGGATGGCTTGCGGCTCCCTTGTCTCTAGTTGATTCTCTTGTATCTAGGTGTGAATACTCTTAACTTGTAACTACCCACCCAAAAAGAGTTCAAGGTTCTGGTTAGCTTCTCCTCCTCCATCAACGAGCACTTCGGGAACCTAAAGAACCCAAACGATTTCCCCTCTTTGTCTTTCTTTCTCGGATAAAAAACATCCACCACCTTTCCAGCTTTACTGAACGTCTTTCTCAGCACCTCCAAACCACAATTTTTAGGAAAGTTCCTAAAGAAGAAGGTAGTCGTATCTCTTTTACCCAGTTCGATAACTTTGCTTTTTACGCAGTTACTAATAGATCTAAACTTTTCATTACTTATCCGACTCTTATGGTAAAATTTATGCCTCACCGGGTTTCTCTCGATAAGGGTTTTCCTACCACCTACCCTAATCCACCCTCACCCTCTCTTTCTCTCTCACACTTACTCTCTCTAGCCATAGTTATTTTTTATTATGTTCCAATTATTAGGGGACCGTTAAAAGAGTATCTATAAGGCCCTGGACCATTTAGGCCCATAACCTTGTTGGGCCAACCCTAATGAATTAGGGTCAGCTTGTTGGAAATTAAGGGTATGTGTAGATGAAGATGAATGACACATGCTTTAATAAGGACAGTAAGTCTAGGCAAGAGTTAGACTCTTTTTCCGTAAGTCGATATTGCTCCATACTTCGGTGCAATACAGTATAAATGGCAATCATCCCCAAGATACTTGACTTTGGAACTTCTCGATCGTTGCACTATGAATCGAAAGTTATTGGCGAACGAACTTGAATATCCGGAACTTTCCTTGACTCGACTCTAATGCAAAACTTAGAATACTAAAATGCTTTGGAGGGTTTTGAATGCAGAAGGCTTATTGGGAATTTTGGAATGACTCAAATGTATTTCATGGGGGTTTAATTATAATGGTTGAAGAGTTGTGGTGCCTCTTTGCATAAGGTTGCAACCTTTGGACTTGGATCAATCTGAGCCCTTCGATCGCGTCTATTGGATCAGATCAAGATCAAGATCTGAAGGGTCCGACCGTACCCTTTTGTGTGGATTAGTTTGTGCATCTAGGACCAAAGGTTTAAACCCTAACTGGCGCATCCGTACGGGTGAGCAAAGCTGTTTTAGCTCACTGACCCGTACGCTGGTCTGACCCTAAAGGCTCCTTAGCTCCTCGCAATAACGTGTACATGCGAAGTGCAAAGTGCGCCTTTAAAGTGCCCAATGCGACTAAGTGCGACGTTCGCGTGCCCGTACCATGCGGGTGTAAATCAACAGTTTTTGGGTTAAACCATAGCACCACCACTTAGACTTAGTCAATACTACATATCTATGACACAAGTCTATTTATACGGAAGATCATTTTCTTCCAATTTTCCAATGTGGAACAAGAATTTTTTATTTCTTACATCTCCATATTTTCCCACTTCAACTTAGGAATTTTCATGATAAATTGCCAACTTTATGTATTAATATCCCATTAACCCGAAATTGATTTTGAGCAAATCAATACAATAAATTCATCTACTCTGAATGTAGATTACGAATTAGCAATTTATTTCCATTTTCGATTTTCTATTTTCCAAAAATGGATCATTATAATAAAATTGGTCAAACTTGGGTCATACTCTAATTTTAAACCAATTTCCAACACCCCCCCACATGAATAATATCAATGCATGTGATCACCTAAGAAAGTTTCGACGAACTGTTATTGCATCGGGATAGTTTTAGGCTTTGAACCTTCCCTAGTGAGATGCCATCGGATTTACTCGCCACTCAGTGGACACAATGTCTTGAACTGGCCAGCTTTTTGTGTAAACTAAGATAATGACAATCACATAATAATAATTCTAATACTTTTTTGGTTCACACGTTGTTGTCCATTTCGGTCCTGGACCATATCTTGGATTCATAAGCGTGTACTAAAACCTTCAGTCTGAAGTGACCACACTTCAACACTTATATAGGTGATCTCCTATCAATAGTACCCTGCAATACTCCACCCTTAGGATATATGAATCATTAAAAGCCGTTAAATTTATCCTTACCACATGTCATTAGGTTTTTCTGCACTTAAAGGCTACCAAAGATGCAGAGTTGCACTTGAACGGGTTCAAGAATGGGCTTGAAAAAATGTTTTTCAAGTGCGTACATGGGTGCTTCATAACTTAGTTATCTCATTGAACCAAGTTTTTGGGATCCTCCAGTCAGCATGGACGAGTTTCCGCTATGAACATTGTTGGTCTCAAATGTGGTCAAGGTCCAGAGGGGGGGGGGGGGGGTGAATAGACCTTGAGTTTTAAAACTTAAAACTTTTTCAACACAAGATTCAACTCTGCAGCTGTAGAGTAAAAAGCAAAGTTTGCAGCTGCAGACTTGAGTAAAATTAAGTCTGTATATTTTTCAAAAACTTATCACAAAACAAAACTTTCAGAGAAGATATCTCACACTTTAAAAATTATTTTGAGACACCTTTATGCAGTGGAAAAACAAAGTGTGTGTGTGATAATGAAAAACCAAAGACTTGAAGTTTTCAGCTGAATGATTCACAGAATCTACAACTGTAGCTTGCTTAGTCTTATATGCACTTTTAACTTTTGGAAATCAAATGGAATTATGAATGCAACAAGAATGAGTAAGCACAATGATAAGTAAATCAACTGAATATAAAGAACTTAAAAATAAATGACTGAAAGTAAATGAAGACAGAATATATAGTGGTTCAGAGGTGTTGTAATCCTCCTACGTCCACTGTTATACCCTTAGGTGCCAAATTCACTAAGACATAAAGTTGTCCCCCCTAAGAACTAGATTCCTCACTCAGATCCATCTAAACTTAGGTAGGATACAATGATTCACTCACACTCTCTCTTTTTCACTCAGAAAAACTTAACACCTACAAAGAAAGATCTCCACACAAGGTAGAGTTATAAAATAAAGTGTTTGTGGGGGAACAACAACTAAGAAAGACTAAACAAAATATCCTAGCACCTAGTCCTAAAAACTTCTAGCAAATGAAGGCAGTAGACTTGAGGTAGCTGTAGATATGTTGAGTAGTATGCTTGAATAGCTCGAGGGTTGTTGTTGTTGTCCTCTAGAGTTGTCTTTCCTATTCATAGGAGTCTTGGGGGTCTTCTTAGTAGTTAGAAGGATTTGAATATGAATGGGAATCACCTCCAGCTTTAACTTAAGTTCATTTAAGGCTTCTTGTCATGTAGCATAATCCTTTTGTAGTACAGGTTGGTTTGTAGTGTTAGCTGCCTTGTTAGTCAACTAATCACTGTGCATCCTGTGTCTACTGACTATGTGTTAACCTCCTTCAATCTCCCGATGTCTTTTAAACTATGTGAGTGAATGTACAAGAAGCACTACACTTAATTAGCCTTAATTGACATATGTCTTCAACTGTAATCTCCTGTCTCTGCAGTTGGTAAGAACTCTTCAGCTGTAGACTTCGATTCTTCATTACTTCATCTCTTCAACTGAAAAGTCTTGAAACTCTTCAGCTGCAAACCTTAGAAAAATTTCTAAGTTCTTCTTATCTTTATACCTGCAAAGTTAGTATCCAAACAATACAAAGATAGAATATATTTGACATCATCAAAATAAAAAATAAGAAATCTTTAGGACAAAAATATCCTAACAATTTCCCCCTATTTTGATGATGGCAAAACCAATCAATCAAATAAAGTAACTAACATGCACAAATTTTAAAGAAATCCAGCAACTGTAGAGAAGGAATTGTATTCATAATCATGGTTTACAAAGACTAATCAATTACAATTCTTCTTAGTCAATTAGCTAGACTCAAAATTACGTCCTCCTTTGCTAAAGATCAATATCTTCTTCATCAAAATCTGAAGCATTTGGACTACTGGGATGATCCCTTGGTCAATGAGGGCTTCATTTTTCAACTCTTCTCCACCTATTGTGAACACATAACCACTGGTAGACTTGAAGTCCTTTGTATATGTGTATCCTTCTAACATAGCTGAATATCTCGTATACAAGATTCCATGACTTGCAGTATGTTTTAAATACCTAATACTCTCATAAGAGCTTTCCAATGATCCTCGTTAGGATTACTTGTGAATCTACTAAGCTTACTGGCTGAGTATGCTATATCAGGACGTGTACAATTTATTAAGTACATCAAACTTATGATAATTCTTACATAATTTAGTTGAGATACTGGGTCCCCTCTATTTTTGGCAAAGTGCAGACTTAAATCTACATGTGCATTAACTGGGGGAATGTTAAACACATCGAATTACTTAAGCACATTTTCAATATAATGAGCTTGTGTTAAGACAATTCCATTAGATGTCCTAGAGATCTTCATCCCTAGTATGACGTCGGCCAGACCCATATCCTTCATGTCAAAATTTCTTTTCAACATGTTCCTAGTATTCACGATCAAGTCATGATTACTCCCTATAATGAGCATGTCATCCACGTATAGATAAACTATCACGAATTCTTCTGTTATGCCTTTTATGTACACACATTTGCCACACTCATTCATTTTGAAACCTTTTAATAGCATCATAACATCAAATTTCTCATGCCATTTGAGAGGTGCTTGTTTAAGTCCATACAAGGATTTAACAAATTTGCACACCTTATGCTATTGGCCAAGCACGACAAACCCTTTTGGTTGTTCTATGTAGTTCTCATAATCTAACTCCCCATTTAGGAACACTATTTTTACATCCATCTGGTGTGTCTCAAAGTCGTATAATGCTGCAATAGCAATCAACACTCTAATGGATGTAATTCTTGTCACAAGAGAGTAGGTATCCTTCTCTTTCTTTGAACCCCTTTGCTACTAAACGAGATTTGTATTTATCAACTAATTCACCAGTCTTATATTTCCTCTTTAGGATCCATTTGTATCCTAAAGGCTTACAGCCTGGTGGAAGATCAACCAACTCCCATGTGTGGTTGTGCATGATGGTCTCAATTTCGCTGTTTATTGCTTCTTTCCAGAAATGAGCATCTGGACTGGACAATGCCTCTTGAATTGTCCAGGGTTCGTTTTCTATCTTGTTTGATAGAAAATTCGGCCCAAAGGATTTTTCCTTTCTGGCCCTCTTACTGCGTCTTGGTTCCTTATCAACCTTAGGATCTTTGTCAACTTCAGGTGAACCAATTGCAGTTTCGTAAGTTCTCTTATGTGAACTATCTTCTTCCTTTTCTTTCTTAGGGAATATGTTCTTAAAGAAAACTGCATTTCTTGACTCAATAGTCATTCCTACGTTCAATTCTGAAATATCTAACTTGTGCACCAGAAATCAATACGCACTACTATTATGTGCATATCCAATGAAGACGCAATCAACCCTTTTGGGTCCTATTCTCACTTGCTTTGGCTTAAGTATATCAACCTTAGCTAGGTACTCCATACTTTAAGGTAATTGTAGGATGACTTTCTACCAGTCCACAACTCATACGGAGTCTTGTCCCTCTTCTTGTATGGCAACTTATTGAGAATGTGATTTGCAGACAACCCGACACCCCTCCCACATATTCTAGGTAAACCTGAACTAATCAACATAACATTCATCATCTCTTTTAGAGTTCTATTCTTGAGGTCTGCAACGCCATTCGACTGGGATGAGTACAGAGCAGTAGTTTGATGAATAATGTCATATTGAGAGTAAAATTCTTCAAACAAAGCAACATATTCCCCACCTCTATCGCTTCGAATCATCTTAATTCTTTTGCTAAGTTGATTTTCAACCTCATTCGTATAAGTTTTGAAGGTCTCGATGACTTCATCTTTGCTCTTCAAAAGATACACATAACAGTATCTAGTGCAATCATCGATAAACGTTATGAAGTAGTTCTTTCCACCTCTAGTTTGCACAAACTTCAAATCACATATGTCGGTATGGATGAGTTTTAGAGGTGTACTACTTATTTCCACTGAGTGGAATGCTGCTTTGGTCATCTTTACCTCCACACAGATTTCAAACCTTTGTGAATCGAATTCAATTACAGGGAAAAAATTTAAATTCACTAATTGTCTAAGTGTATTTAAATTTGCATGTCCAAATCTACCATGCCATAAATTAGAACACTCAAGCAAGTAATTAATGCTACTTCCATTAATATTGCGCTTAATTTCGCGCTTTACAATTAGTACATTCATTTTGAAGAGACCCTTCTCAAGGTACTCTTTTCCAATAAATTGACCACCTTTGGTCAGTACAACTTTATCCATCTCAAATACTAACTTAAATCTGGCTTTGTTCAACAACAAGCTAGAGACTAAATTCTTGCGAATGTTTGGGATATGTAGCATATCCACGAGAGTCAGTTCTTTCCCCGCGGTCATCTTCAGCACCACTCTTCCAAGTCCGACCATGTTCGATGTCGCAGAGTTACCCATGAAGAGTCTTCTGCCATTGATCGATAAGTAGGTGGAGAACAGTTTCTTGTCTGAGCAAATGTGACGGGTAGCCCCAGTGTCAACCCAGCACTCCCTCGGGTTATCCACCAGATTTACCTCGAACACAATGATAGACAAATCAAGTTCAGACATCTCCTAACTTAAGGAACTATGTTCGGCAAGGTTGGCCTGATTCTAATTTTGATTCTGATTGACCTTTTTTGGCTATCGACATTCCTTCGACTTGTGTCCAGGTTTATCACAGTTATGACAGTTGCCTTTAGACTTCTTGTTCGGAGGTTTATGTTCCTTTCTAGCACGCTTCCTCATTTTGCCTTTCCCGGACTCAGCCAAATTCACACGCGCCTCTCCATTCTTTTTGTCGCCTAACTTTGGATTTCTGGATATCTTCCTCAATCCTTAGTCTCACGATTAAATCCTCAAGACCCATTTATATGCGCTTGTGCTTGAGATAGTTCTTGAAATCCTTCCAAAGAGGTGGTAACTTCTCTATCAAGGCAGCTACTTGAAAGGATCTGAAAGTTGCATATCTTCGGCATGAATTTCGTGAAGAAACAGTTGCAACTCTTGAACTTGTTCCATGACCGTCTTTGAGTCGGTCATCTTGAAGTCGAGGAACCGTTCGACAATGAATATCTTCATTCCAGCATCCTCCGTTTTGTACTTCTTATCCAAAGACCCCCACAATTCTTTGGGCAATCTTGTAAGTGGCATTGACTTTATAGATCAAGTCGTCTAGCCCATTAAATATGTAGTTTCGACACAGAAAATCACTATGATTCCAAGCGTCAAGTGTAATACCGTGACCCAAAAATTTATAATTTATATATATTTAATGTTATTTTGTTCATGCATCTCATATTTTATTTTTTGAAAAGAGGAAGATAAGTCTATTTCATTGATTTTTCAAACGGTGAATGAGAGAGCCGAACTGGAGGCACTCCCAGCACTAATATTGATGAAATTAAATAATGAACTAATGAAATGTACAAAATACAAATTCTAAATAGGCATTTTCAACGCCCTAATGACACTTAGATTTATTGAACAAAAATTCAATACTTGTCGCCGAAAGTTGGGCGAAAAACCCCTAATTTTCGATTCGACGAATAAATTGTTGGGGAAATTTGTGCACGGATCTATTCGCGATGAAAATTAAATATGTGTTTAAATACAATTGTTACTAGCATGAATTAATCCTAATTAATTTAAATAATAATTCACCAACAACAGGTTATTTCATGCATACAAAACCATCAAGTGAAAGTCCTATAGTGAAAAATCTAGGAATTACGCGATTACGTACCTCTCGGAGTGACAATCTTTGAGTAGAAATGGGACAGTATCACAATCAACCTAAAAACCTTCTCAAATATTCCCTTAGTCCTTTACTCGTTCACCGGTGGGGAATGCTCACGAATAAATTAAATAAACGGGAATAAGAAAAATATGTTGCACCACCTTTGTGGATTTCTAATTTTTCCAACATATGGAACTGTACTGGGGATGAAAGTATCACCCCCTATTTATAATGAGCAGTGGTCGAAAGTTTTGGGCTTAGGAATATTTTGGGAAAATATCTTTCTTGATCTCCAAGAAATCTTGAATATATCTCATATTTTTTTCTCCATAAATAAATATTCCACAAAATCCCACCCCCTTATTTTTATGGATAATTTTCAAAAATTAGGTGTCCAAGAATCAAGATTTGGATCTTCAAGAATTTATGAGATAATCTTGTATTCCAAAAATACATATCTTCCATAATATCTTTTCAAGAAAATCAATAAAATCTTTCTCTCTCCTAATTTTCAATATTTTTGAATTTTTTGTAATAAGATGGTGTTGGGAAATTGTATAGACTTATGTTTTGATTAAGATGTCAAAAGGTTCCTCCTAAATCAAATGTAAGTAAAGTATATTCAGTAGAGTTAGACTAAAATTAGACAGTTCAAATGTTAAGGAACTGAAGTGCATTTGCTAAATTCTAGAGTGTATTTAAGAGTTGTTCAGAAGACAAGCTCCACTGAGAAGAAGTCAGATGAAGAAGAAGCCTTGGCCATAAATATTTTCTAAGTGCATTTATACTACGGGAGTACCATCAGTAGAGAATGGAAGTCTACTGATGAAGACTAACAACACACATTCAATGCCAAACACATTAAAAGCTGTTAGTTAGTCTGGTTGGAACAAGGCAATTCGAATTTCAGTAAAGCTTGCAATAAATGAAGGAATAAGAAGATTATCTCAGTTGAGTTCCACCTTAAAACCAGACAAGATTCTGAGCAAGTAGACTGCGTGGCCCAATAAGAAGATGACACGTAGGTGTACCCTACTGACAACCGACCTGTCACAGACTGACAAGTACCAAAAGTCTTACTTTAGTTTTTTCCAGAGAGCTGGTAACAGGCAAGGTCTTTCAGCCGTTTCTTGATAAGACATAAAGCTTAAATAAAGTTGTTTGAACCAATCAGATGCAAGAGACTTACTTGAGAAGATTCATCTCCAATAGGAAGACTTTCAAGATGGTCTATAAATACAGAAGGTCGTGCTCATTTCTACGTACGAGAAACTTACTAGAACAAGCATTCTCTACACTCATAACTTACAACGAAGCACTCGAAATTACCATTGTTTCCCAAGTGTTTCAAATTTGTAGAGAGTATACCAAACCTTTTGTAATCGTGCTTATATCCATATCCAAATCATAGAAAGAGATAATCCATCCTTAAGCCTTGAGCTAACTTGTAAGGATTATCTCACACACAGTTGGAACCAAACGCTACTCAAAACCCTACCCCAGAGTTAGGTTGAGAGTTAGAGTTAAGAGGTGTTAGTAAGCTGATTGTTGATATCAGTCTGAAAGCTAGTTGTTTTGGGAACTAGGACCTGGAATTATCCTAGGGATTAAATATCCTAAGAGAAGATTGTTTGATCAGTGCACCTTGGCACTATAACACAAGGAATTCCAAAGTGAAAGGAATTCTCTTGTTTGATTAGGACAGTGGACGTAGGATATTCATCTCTGAACCACTTTATATCTTGTGCATCTACATTCTGTTAATCCTTTGTTGTGTGTTGTTCAAGCAAGTTTTTATCAAGCAAAACGAGTTTTTCTTAAGGGCTCACTAATCCGCAACTGAAAGCTAATTAGATAGAACCTTCAGTGGAGCTGATATCTCAGCAAGCTTTCATTAAGTAAATCTCAGCAGACCTCCAAGTCCACTGAAGATCTACTGTATTGAGTTAATCTGATAAGTTTTATAAAGAAAGAAGTTTGAATTTGTAACAACAGGTGTATTCCCCCCATACACCTGTATAACTCATTTCGGGACAAACAAGTGGTATTAGAGCAGTGGTTCAAAAGACCATTATTCTAAAGTATACCTTGTACTCAAAAGGTAAATTGTATCTGGTCAACTGAATTGATCTTGTGATAATCTTGTTTATATATTATGACTGACAACGCAGCTAGGGTTGCACCACCAACAGAGAACAAAATGTGAGAACTACAGTTGAAAGTATTGCAGATCCTAGAGAAGAATGGCCCAAAGATGATGACAACTTTGCTGCAGATGAAAGGAGGAGACACAACCTCAACTACATCGCCACGAACATTCTCTATACCACCATTCCAGACTCAGTTATAGGAAGAGTGATCCATTGCTAGACTGCAAAGGAGCTCTGGGACACTCTTGCTCTTATGTGTGAGGGTACTGATAAAATCAAAGAGAACAAGCTCTCAGTATCTGTTCAAAAGTGTGAGCAATTCACCATGGAGCCGACTGAGTCCATTGATCAACTTGATGGGAGGTTCACTGATATAATGAATGAGATTAATTCTCTTGGTAAAGTGTATACAAAAAGAGAAGTTGCTTTAAAAATCCTGAGAGGTTTGACCTCAAGATGGGATGTGTACTCAATGATGATGTAGAATACCAAAAATCTATCTAGCATGTCAATGCAACAGGTATTCTCTGAGTTAAAAGCTTATGAGTTTGATCTTAACAGGAAAAGGGCTCCAGATGAGACCTCAGCTGAGAAGGGAGTTGCCTTCAAAGCTAAGGAGACTGAGCCCAAGTCCCCAAAGCCACAAAAGAGTACAAAAGCAAGTAAATCTCAAAGCAAAGCTGAGATGCAAGAGGAGCTGAGCCTAATGACTAGAAGGTTTGAAAAACTTAACAGTTATTTTGGCAAGTATAAAAGATTTTACAGGGATAACAGGGAAAGAAGAAGCTATCCTCAAAGAGACACAAGAGAAAGAGAGAAAAGCTCCACTGAGATGGAGAAAAAGAAGGAATGCAAGAACTACTCCAAAGCTGAAGGATCATCATCAAAGCCTAGAGAGTCTACTGAAGAAAGGGATGATGATGCCAACAGATACTATCAATGCAAGAAGGTTGGGCACTTTCAGTATGATTGTCCTCAACTGAGCACAAAAGAAAGGCAAGCCAAAAGAGACAGAAGATATGGAGAAAGGAAAGCCATGGTTGCTGAAGATGTTGATGAAGAGTTGGAGTCATCTGAAGGACTCTTCTCTGACAGTAGTGATGATGACTTATGCCTTATGGCCAGAGAAAAACCTGAGGTACAATCTAAACCATCTATTTCCTTAGGACACACACTTGAGCTCAGCTGAGAGTCAACAGAGGAACTCAATCTTCAGTCCGTTTTGGAACAATTGATGATTGATTTCTCAAGGTTGCAAGAAGCAAGTCTCTGTCTCCAGGATGAAAATAAAAACTCTTGAGTGAAAACTCCAAGTTAATTGAGTCAGGGAATCAGGAAGATCTTAACTCAGCTAAATCCACCATTGAATTGACAAAAGAGATGGAAACCCTCAAGAGTCAAGGAAATGGTAAAGATCAACTGATCAAAGATCTTACTGAATGTAAGACCAGGTTAACTGAAGAGAATATAAAATTGGTAAGCCAAATAAAGGAACGTTTCCTGAAAATTGATGTCTTACATAAATCTGAAGAGACCTTGTTAAAAAGGATTGATGCTCTTAACAAACCCCCTCTTGCCATAGAGGAGATCCAAAATTTTCAAATCAATCCCAATAACAAGTGTGGAATATGCTATATTCCAAAACCTTCAGAAGGTCCTCTGAGTGTTGCTTCTTCAAGTGGCACAAAGAGAGTATTTGTTAAATCTGTGACCTTTCAACCACAAATTTTAGATAAAGGAAAAAGATCAGCTGAGATTCAACAAAAGAAAGGTCAAACTCAGCCAAAACCAATTGGAAAGGCTCAGTTGACTAATCATACTAGAACTCAGCAGATGTACTATCAGTCGAGGTCTTCACAAATGAAGCAACCTCAACTGAAAGTATCCATGCATGAGCATTCCTCAAGGAGTGACTCATATAGAAAACCTATTCCTTTTGTGCCTAAAGGAAAAGGTTCTCAATCCCTTTATCAACAAAGACTGAGACCAGGTGCACCCAAGCCTAAGAAGAAGAAAGTTAAGAAGGTTTATGTTCCTTCAAAGGCTGACACCCATAGGGAGGTAACTATTTATGTAGATGTTTATGGAAGACAAATTGGCCACTCTAAAGTGATTAGAACGGTAAGGCAAATTTGGGTTCCGAAAGGTACAACTAACCTGATAGGACCCAACACAGAATGGGTACCTAAAGCTTGATCTTGACTGTAGGACTCAGTAGACCTCAACAAAGGAGAAGCTCTTAAATCTTCAGTCTGGTACTTGGACAGTGGATGTTCCAGGCACATGACTGGCAATAAAAGTCTCCTAAAAGAATTTATTGAGAAAGAAGGTCCACATGTCACTTTTGGTGACAATTCACAAGGAGCCACCAAAGGTTATGATACCTTAATTATTGGCTCAGTAAGAGTTAACAATGTATCCTATGTCAGTGGACTTAAGCATAACCTATTATCAATCAGTCAGTTTTGTGATAAAGGATACAGTGTTGAATTTTCATGTAACCTGTGTTTTGTTAAGAATACATCTTCACAATAGGTACTACTAACTGGGTCAAGGAAGGGAAATATCTATCTTGCTGATTGGAAGTCTTACACACCAAATGCATGCCTTAGAGCGAAGAGCTCAACTGACACAAATTGGCTATGGCATAAGAGGTTATGTCATCTGAACTTCAAGGTGATGTACAAGATAGCAAGACATGCTCTATTAGAAGGAATGCGAAATGAAGTATACAATAAGGATCATGTTTGCAAAGCCTGTCAGGAGGGAAAACAAGTGAAAGCATCCTTCAAAAGCAAAGTAGCTACCACTACTGAAAGAGTACTTCAACTGTTGCATATGGATCTCTTTGGTCCAGTAACCCCTGTAAGTATCAATGGGAGAAAATATACACTTGTTGTTGTTGATGACTTCTGTTAGGATATAGATTAGATGTTTTGAGGATGTTAAAATAAAGAACTTGAAATAGGACTAGCTGAACCTGTTAGTCAGCTACAGATTAGTCTAGGTCTAGAATAGGTCTTTGGTTAAGGGGGAAGAAATCTGTGCAGACCAGATGAGAGGACCAGAGGACTCTGACCAGAGGAGTCTGTCAGATGAGGTCTGCCAGAGTAGTCTGACCAGAGGAGTCTGCCAGATGAGGTCTGCCAGAGGAGCTTGACCAGATGAGGTCTGCTAGAGGAGCCTGACCAGAAGAGTCTGCCAGAGGAGTCTGACCAGAGGAGTCTGAGAGAAGACCTCTCCCAGATGAGGTTCAGAGCAGAAGCGTTACCTGACCAGACCAGACCAGACCAGATGAGTGCTGACCAGATGAGGGAGACGAATTAGTTCACCCGCATGGAGGCTGCGTGTAATCTGGAGACAACGAGATCTTGGAGTTTCAATGATGGAGAAGGAATCAATCTAGAGAGTCAACTGATGGAGGATATGATTGATTGCTTGATTGAAAGTCAATTAATCAATCAATATAATCAATCTGTGATTGATTATATTCCTCCAATTATGGTTGTTTGAATTGCTAGCTTTCCAACGGCTAGTTAATTCTCACAAGTATAAATAGAAGTGTTTTGGATGAGTTCATTACACAAGAGTCAGGCAAGAGCACAAAGCACACATGAACTCTCCGCTCACTCACCTTGTTCATATAAGTATTATATCTACTCTTTAGGAGTTTTTAGTTGGAATTTTTACCCAATCTATTCATCATATAGAAAGGTTGGAGTAAGCAAGTGTAAGAAGGAGCTGGTACTTCGCAATTCCAGTAGTTCGTAAGTTGGTTGGAGAGAGAGTCCCCTTTTGAGAAAGGGAGAGTGGACGTAGGACAAGTTGGTCCGAACCACTAAAAATTCTGGTGTTCTTTATTTTCTACACTTTAAATTTCTGCACTTTTAATTTTAGCACTTCCTTTAAAAGGGTTTTCTTGAAAAATAAACTCAAAACGCTTTCCGCTGGATTACCTTTTTGGGACCAACAACTTCTCCAGGTACACATGGGTGGTATTCCTTGCAAGCAAGAAGGAAACTCAAGTCAGGCTACCAGAACTACTGAAGAAAGTTAGCAATGAGAAGAGCTTGAACATTGTAAGATAAGGTCAGATAAGGGCACTGAATTCATTAACTCTATAATATCTGATTTCTGCAAGGAGCTGGGTATAGCTCATGAGACATCAGCTGCAAGAACTCCTCAACAAAATGGAGTAGATGAGAGAAGAAATAGAACTCTTAAGGAGGCAGCAAGGACAATGATTGCAGAAGCTCAAGTTCCTAAAAGGTTTTGGGTTGAAGCTATCAATACTGCCTGCCACACTCAGAACAAATTCATGGTAACCAAACATCATGGAAAAACTCCACATGAGCTATGGAAATACTTTCACATTTTTTATTGCAATTGTTTCATTCACAACAATGGGAAAACTCAACTGAAAGCTTTTGACAACAAAGCTGATGAAGGATTTTTCTTATGATATTCCCAAATCAGTAGAGCCATTATAGTCTACAATTGTAGAACCCTTGTTATGGAAGAAACACCTCATGTGGTTTTTGATGAGTCTACTTTTGAGTCCAGGAAAAAGGAGACTGAAGAGGTGATTAGCAAGAGACTAACTAGACTGAGTATCAAATCAAAAGGCTATCCTGGGAACAATGTTGATGCATACATCCCAACTTGGGACAACCTTACTGATCAACAATTCAATAAAGATATGCAGACCAAAATCACTCCTGACAACCCTACTAGGGAGTCTCCTGACCAGTCAACTGAACTGATGTACACCATTCCAGTTCAAGAGGTAAGAGATGTCAATGAAGATGTGGTCACAGCTGAGACATCTAATGAGCCCATCATTCAAGGGGGAACCAATGTCACTATCATTGAGAATGAAAATACCTTAAATGATGACTCAGACCTTCAACCCTCTGTCTTATTTCCTGAATTTGAATTCATTCTTGTATCTAGTGACTCAACTTTAGAAGAGTTAACCTCTACTAAAGGGCATCAGTCTAGGAGAACTTGGTTTTCAGATCATCTTGTTGAGCAAATCCTAGGTGATCCTACCTCGGGAGTCAAAACTAGAAGTTTTCATGGAGAAAGTGCTTTATTTTGTTTCTTATCTAACCAGGAACCAAGTTCCATTGAAGATGTTGGTCCCACTAGATTGATAAATTGCGGAAGCTTTAAAGTAAATGCCTTTGGCAAAGTTCTTTTCACAAGAGCACACTAAAATAAGAAAGAAACTAAATGCAGAAAACAGTAAATAAGACCGGATGTATAGTGGTTCGGATCTGAATATCCTACGTCCACTCTCCCTTGATCAAAGGGGTCTCACTATCCAACCAACAACCAACTTACTTACTGGAATTGTGAAGTACCAGTTCCTTCTTACAAACTCTTTAGATCTAACTTTGATCTAAAGACAACAACCTTCAACCTTATCTTGTAGATGAACAGGTTGAGGTCCAACTACTCCTTAAGAGTGAATATGTAAGTATGAACAAAATAAGAGTGCTATATACTTGATAAACAAGAGCGTGGAATATGACTTCGTGCGCGTATGATTCTCTCTAGCCCTTTTTCTTGAGATGACACTCTGTATTTATAGAGGTGATTAGGAAATAGCCGTTGGAGAGCTAATCCAATCAGATCCTCTATATAGGGAAGCTTCAATCAATCAATTCCCTAATTGATTGATTGGGTTGGTGAGATCCTTTGGATTGATTGACTTCAAGACTTTCCAATCCTGATCTTGTTGACTTGATTTGAATCACCAACGGTCAATAACTTCCAATGCCAAACTCTGATTCTCTCCAGAGAAGGCAATACCAGACACCATGCAACCTTGATGTCTTCTGGTCCTAATCTGGGAAAGTTCTCTGCCTCTTGTCGGTCTCATCTGGTGAAGTCCTCTGGTGAGTCCTCTGGTTAGTCTTCTGGTGACTCTTTTGGTGACTCTTCTGGTCTGGCAGTTCCCCCTAGACTAAGTCCTAATCTAGTTCATCATCTGGCTAACAGGTCCAGATGGTCCTATTACATTCTCTGGTTTGTTTTTAACTCATCAAAACGATACAACATTTATCCTAACAAAATCCCCCTTTTTGATGGAGTTAAAACATAACCAGAACTGATCAAATAAAATACTTAAGCATAAAAACAATAAGAGGATAAGACCTTAGAATAGATATTATCAGGCAAACAAATAAGACAACTAGAAGTCGTCTTTTGAACAGAGAAGATATGATATTTCCATTAATAATAAGGACAAAAGAGATTACAGATTACAAAGCAATTCTGGTCCTACTCTAAGCATATCTTCTGTTCTCTTTAGGCACCAGGAACCAGTCGAAGAATCTGTCTTGAATGGCCTTCAACTCTGCAGAAGATGTTGGAGTGAAATTTGCCAACACCTTAGTCTTGTACAATTTCTTCAGTTCAGCCCAATCAACCTGGTCCCCTACTATTGGAGTGTTGAGATAATGAAATTCAGGGGCAGTGACCTCCAGGTTGAACTCTATGGTGGAGTCCATTAGCTGCTTGTACAGACTTGCATCATATGCCTTCATCCAAGAATGGAATGTCCTGTTGATGAGTGCATCATTCTCTGGTGGAGGTCTCTGGATATAGTATTGAATGAACCACAAAGTCTTGGCTTCTCTCCACTTCTCTATCAGAGGGACAGGCACAGTAGAGTCAAAAGACCCTTCTGTCCTGAGTGGCAAAATGTCCATCACCTCAACAGGACCTTTCTTCTTCTGGCTGGATCCACTGGCACCAGAAGAGATGCCAGCTTCTCCGCTCTTCTTATTCTGCCTCCTAACATATCGGAGCCTCTGCTCTTCATCTATGTTCTTCCTTATTCTGGCTTTCCTCTCATCAGGCGTCTCCTCACGAAATCTCTTCTCTGCTTCCTCCACAACTTCTTCTAGGAAGCTCTTCTTCACCTTCCTGATCTTCTTCTTTGCAGGTCCAGAGATATGAATAGGATCCTGCTCTGCTTCTGAAGACTCCTCCTCTGCTGCAAGCTGCTTTGCCATGGAAAGAGATTTGAGCTCTTCCTTCTTCTTCTTCTGCAGCTCGGCCTGGGCCAAAGTGTTCTCCAGTAGGTCCAGACGAGCACCATAGCTGAAGAGAGTCTCATTAGTGGTCTTCGCCAGATCAGTTCTGGCCTTCTCTTTCCCCTTTTTAACTTCATCAATGAGGTGCTCCACTACCTGCCTAATGAGATCAGGCAAGGCAGTGTTGGAGGAAGAGTGAAGATCATGCAGTTGCTTTGCTTCCTCCAGATAAGCTTTTGATTCCGCAACCAGCTTCTCCTGCTTCTCCAACATCTCCTGGAGGGAGTCCTTAAGCTTAGCAGTCTGCAGTATCTGGGAAGCCATCTCAACCTTCAGCACAGAGACTGGCCTCAGCTGTTCTAGCACATGCTCCTGGAGCTGCTTCTGGTTGTGCATCACATCCAGCTTAACAAGAAGACCATTTGCCTTGAAGAAGGCTTTGGCAGCTGCAAAGGTGAACTTAATCTGCTTCAAGAAGATCCTCCTCTCCTGCCGGATCTGGTGCTCAATCATAGCAGGGGCCATATGTTGAATTGCCTTAGAGAATCGCCCAATCTGCATGATCTGCTCATTGAAGAAAGTCTTCATCTTTTGCAGCACGGCAGAAGTGACATCAAAATCCTCCTCATCAGAGTAGAGCTCTGGAGGAAAGGAGAAGTGAGGGCGAAAAGTGTAGGAGGGGCCCTCATGAGAGATCATAACTCCTCTCTGAATCAGCAAAGTGCGGATCAACACCTTGGCTGCCTCTGGGGTCTCAAGCTCTGCAGGATTCTGGATGTTGAGCTTCTTCTTGAGATCAATCTCCCAGGCAGTGAAGTTGGAAGGACCCATTTCCTCAAGCAACAACATGAGGTCCTCCACATCTTCAAGTCTGGCCTTGCTCCAGACTTTGGCATCAGTCAGCTCTTCCAGAAGGGGTAAGTGCTCCAACAAAACAGGGAAATGCTCTCTTAGCCAGAGCTGAGCACTTACACTCATACTCTGCCTAATGGGGCCCATTTCTGCAGAAGAGAAAGTGAAGGGTTTGGGCCCATAGGCAGAGGAGGATGGTGCTATGTTAGGATAAAAATTGTTAGTTTTGATGAGTTAAAACAAACCAGAAGATGCAATAGGACCATCTGGACCTGTTAGCCAGATGATGATCTAGATTAGGACTTAGTCTAGGGGGAACTGCCAGACCAGAAGACTTCACCAGAAGAGTCACCAGAAGACCCCACCAGAGGACCCCACCAGAGGACTTCACCAGAGGACTTCACCAGAGGACTCCACCAGAAGACTTCACCAGATGAGATCAGACCAGAGGCAGAGGACCTTCCCCAGACCAGACGAGTCCGGACCAGATGAGTCTGGTGGAACAAAAGATGCTCAGTTTGATCCCCTTATTCTACTGAGTATTCTGGTTGTTCACCAGATAAGGACCAGAAGACACCGAGGTTGCCTGGTGTCTGGTCTTGCCTTCTCTATTGAGAATCAGAGTTAGGCAGATGAAGCTATTGACCGTTGGTGATTCAAATCAAGTCAACAAGATCAGGATTGGAAAGTTTTTGAAGATAATCAATCCAAGGATCCCACCAACCCAATCAATCAATTAGGGAATTGATTGATTGAGGCTTCCTTATATAGAGGATCTGATTGGATTAGCCCTCCAACGGCTAGCCCTAATCAACCTCTATATATACAAGAGTGCAGTTCAAGAAAAAGCTCTAGAGACTCTACACGCGCACATAGCATACTAAGCTTTTTGAACACTACGCATTTGCACTCACTTTGTTCTTAATTACTCATTCAACTTGTAAGGAGTTTATATACTCAACCTGTTCATCTTGTTAGACAAGGTTGGAGTAAGTTTGTCTTTAGATCGAAGTTAGATCTAAAGAGATTGTAAGAAGGTGCTGGTACTTCGGAAATTCCAGTAAGTAGTGAGTTTGTTGGTTGGATAGTGAGACCCCTTTGATCAAGGGAGAGTGGACGTAGGATATTTAGATCCGAACCACTATAAATACGGTGTTATTTATTGCTTTCTTTAATACCTGTTGTTTATTATTTGTGCTCTTAGAAAAGATTTTCTCTAAAGACATTTTGGTTTTACAGGCTTTCGCAATTAATCCATCTAGTGGGACCAACAAGTGGTATCAGAGCAGTGTGTCCAACGACCACTGCTTTGTAAAGCTTTTGGTGGTCACCGGGCAGATCCATTGCTCTTAAAGTACTTTTGTTAAAGTTCTTATTATTTCCCAAATTTTATTTAAAATGTCTGCAAAATCTTCTTATAAGAGTCGCAAATTGCCAGAATTCTCTTTTGAGGATTACAGCCACAGGAGTTTCATGATGAGCAATCATCTTGGAGCTATTCACCACCGCATGCTAGATGTGGTTGAAAGTGGCCCCATACAATTTTACTGGACTCCTATTGATAGTGGCAGGTCAGAGTCCAGAGAAGAAACTAGCGATCCTGCAGAAGATAGAGTTCCCAGACAACGAATCCTAAAAAAGAAAGAAGAACTTGACAACGATGAGAGAAAGCTATATAACCTGGACCAGGTGGCAAGAACCGAGATTATCAACACTCTCACCAAGGAGGTAATAGAGAAGGTCAGAACCTGTGTCACTGCGAAGGAGATGTGGGACAAACTTGCAATTCTCTGCGAGGGAACAGAGAAGATTAAAGATAACAAGCTCCAGGCTGTTCAACACTCGTTTGATACGTTCAAAATGAAACCAGACGAGACCATAGACCAGCTGGACATGCGCCTCACAAACCTCCTAAACAAGGCTAGTGCCTTAGGTAAGATCTACTCTGAAAAGGAAATTAATTGTAAAATTTTGCGTTCACTAACTAGCAGGTGGAGAATCAAAGTTACTGTGATCAAGGACAACAAGGATCTCAATACTCTGGATCATCATCTTCTGTTGTCTGATCTCAAAGCTTACGAATATGATCTTCAAGAGGAGGATCAAACAGAAGAGGTTTCCTCTTCTGGCCAGAAAGGAGTTGCATTCTCTTCAACTCTCAAGTCTGATGTCAAGCCAAAGGAGTCTACTGCAGATGACTTGAGCCTCAAGGAGCAGGTAGCACTTCTAACTCGTAAATTCGATAAAATGAGTTCAAAGTATGGCAGGTACAAAAGGCATTGGAAGGAGTCTACCAGAGACAGGAAGAGTTCTTTCAAGCCTGCAGAGAAGGAGAAGACATCTGGAGACTCAAGGGAGACCAGATTCAGAACTCCAGAGAGGAGGAGAGATGACAACCCTGGCAGCTCTGGGAAATCAGATTATCAGAGGAGGGATGGTAGCTCTGGCAGACCTGACTACCAGAGGAGAGAGAGTAGTCCAGCCAGATCAGACTACAACCAGAGGAGGAGAGAGCCAAGTCCTAGTCCCAGAGGAGACAATGCCTGCTACACATGCAACAAGACTGGTCACTACAGTTATGATTGTCCTCAGCTTACTCCTAGGGAAAGAGAAGAGAAAAAAATCAAGAGAGATAGGAGATATGCAGATAAGAGGGCATTGCTGGCAGAAGTAGTGGATGAGGATACTAGTTCCAGTTCTTCTTCTTCTGACTTTGGATCAGATGATGATGTGTGTCTCATGGCAGACATCACTGAGGTAAATGAAACTACTCTAGTTTTATCAAATTCCAAATGTACTGAATCCTCTAATTCATCTGGTAACTCCAGAGAGTCTGATATGCAACAAATGCTATCAGATCTCCAAAATTGTGTCCAACTTTGTCAAAAACTTGAGAAAGAGAATGGTAGGCTCAGAGCTGAAGTTCAATCACTCTCTCATGAGCACAAATCCACCAGAGAACTCATGAAAGATCATTCCAAAGAAGTCTCTGAACTTCAGGATAAGATCACAGAAAGAGATACTCTGGTAGATCAACTCATGAAAGAAAGGACCTCTCAAGAAGATGAGATCAATGAACTCAGAGCCAAATACCAGACTCTTATCAAGGGAAAACAAGTTGCTCACAACATAGAGGAGATACCTATGCCCAGAGAAGCTCCTAAGATACCATCTGTTGTATCTATCATATCAGAGTCTTCTCAGCGCATTTGTGATAAGAGTGGTTTAGGGTATTCTGGAATTACCACTAAAACTCATAAATACCTTTATAATAAAGACAAGTCTGTAAGAGCTGGTAAATTGGTAGAAATCTGGAATGATAAAGACTTAACTGGTAATGGTTACAAGGTGGTTCACAATCCTGATTGGAAAAGGAATCACTCTGTTAATCACATAACAAATGGTCCAGAAGAGTTGACTGTTCTGGAAGAGAAAATGCTAGAGAATAAGTGTCAACAAGGGGAACCATTAAAGATTGATGGTTCTGTGAACAATGAGTCCCAAGGAGTAGAAATTACTCAAATTGGAGGACCCCAGAGAAATCCTCAAAGGGAACCTAAACAGATTAGGGGACCTCAAAGGAAACACTCAAGAAAGGGGAATACCAATCAGAGTAACTACCAGAGAAGGAACAATGTTCAACAGAACCAGGTATACTAAAAGGAACTATAATCACCAGAGCAAGTCTAATTATCAGAACCAGAGGAGGTCTTCCAGACCCATCTATAGAAAACCAACTGATCTGGGTAGTTATGACACCAGAGATGGTTCTTCTAGGATGTACCCTTACAACCAGACCTTTAAGACCATGTCTTTGAGGCAGGCCATTCCAAAGGCCAAATTTGAGAAAAGGTACACCAGACCTGTTTATAGGAAAGGTGTCCTTATCAGACCAGTAGCTCAATATGTCATTGTAAGAGGACATGTGCTGGTAGATAGATTTGGAAGAAAGATAAGATCTCCTCATCCATCAAGGGATGATCTTTATCTATGGATTCCTACAAAACCTGCAACTAACCAATCAGGACCCAGCACTAGTAGGGGACCTAATTGATTTCTCTGCAGGTAGATAAGAGCCCATTGGAGAAAGGACTTTCAAGCAACCATGTCTGGTACATTAATAGTGGATGTTCCAAGCACATGACCTTCCAGAAAGATAATCTCCAAGATTTCAAGCCATTGAATGGACCAAGAGTGATGTTTGGTGACAACAACTATGGAGTCACCAGAGGAGTTGGAAAGTTGACCTTCAATGGAGTATATGTAGATGAAGTCTACTACGTAGAAGGACTCAAGCATAATCTGCTTTCAGTATCCCAATTCTGTGACAAGGGATACTCAGTGAAGTTTTCTAGTGATTCATGCACTGTTTTCTCTTCTGATTATAATGATATTTTGCTAATAGGCTTGAGGAAGGGTAACATTTATCTTGCAGATTTTAACAGTTGCCCAAGAAATGCTTGCCTAGTTGCAAAAGGATCTGCAGAGAATAGCTGGATTTGGCACAAGAGATTGTGTCATCTTAACTTCAAAACATTGAATAAGATTGCCAGAAAAGGTCTCATTCGAGGTCTTCCTAATGAAGTGTTTAAGAAGGATCAGGTTTGTGGTTCATGCCAGAAGGGTAAACAACCCAAGACTTCCTTTAAGGATGTCCAGAGCACAACCACAACCAGAGTACTTCAACTACTTCACATGGACCTGTTTGGACCTGTTTCTCCTCTTAGTTTCAGTGGAAGGAAGTACACCTTAGTAATAGTAGATGACTTTTCAAGATACACTTGGGTAGTGTTCTTGTTTAAGAAAAATGAAACTATGACTAAGTTGCCAGAGATCTTCAAGCAGATTCAGAATGAGCAGAACCAGAGCATAGTCAGAATCAGAAGTGACAAAGGAACAGAGTTTTTGAATTCACACATTGCAGATTACTGCAAGGATCATGGGATTTTTCATGAGACATCTGCTGCCAGAACACCCCAACAAAATGGAGTAGCAGAAAGGTGGAATAGGACCCTCAAAGAAGCTGCAAGAACACTTCTGGCAGAATACAGCACTCCACAAAGATTTTGGGCAGAGGCCATCAATACAGCTTGCTACACTCAGAACAGATGCCTGATTGCCCAGAGACATAATAAGACTCCATATGAGTTTGAACATATCAGAGAAGGTACCAGATAAGGTATGCACCAGGTGACACTTGTCCCAGATGAGGTGCTGAGTCAAATGTCCAAAATCTTCTCTGACCTGGACCAGATGAGTTCCATCAGAGGAGATGTAGCTGTGGTTTCATCTGGTTACAATATCAGGTGACAGGTATGCTTTTACTTCTCTGGCCTATGATCATTGGGATACACTTTTCAAATTAGTAAATACACTCAAAACTTTTCAACTTCGGAGTGTATTTAAGACTAGGGTATAGGGCCTAGGCAATCATTTCGCTTTTTCTCTTGACTGCCACAAAACCCCTTTATGCCCCGTCCCAATGACTATGCCAACGCACCAGATTAAATCTGTATCTTGCCTTTCTTTGTGGCCATCGGATTTAATCACTGTGCAAAATGTCAATCAATTCAAATATTGATTTTGTTCCCTAATTTAATTTTAGTATTACACGCGTTCACACTTCATTTATTACTCGAGCCACGCGTATTACCCTATTTAAATCTAATTTTCTTACAATCTGTCCTTTCACGTTTTCATACTTTCACACCCTAACCTCTCTCTGCAAAGTTTTTTTTTCTCTCTCTCTCTCTCTCTCACAGATATGGCTCCCCTGTGCAATTTTGACCATGAATTAATGATGAAGAAACTCAAAACGGAGATGGTGGTTGACTTCTACACCACCAAGAACTCGTCTGCACTTGCTATTTTGGAACTTTTGAGGAGATCCGGAGTTGAGAAGTTGATCTCCACCATTCCCAGAGATTTTCGTACCCTTGACGGTTATGCGGCCCAGTTTTTGGTTCGCATGAAGATCAATGAAGACCATATTTCTACAAAGATTGACAGAGAAGATTTGGTGTTTTCCAAGCATGATTTCTGTGCCCTGTTTGGAAACATTTCCGCGGAAGGAGTGGATCCTTTAACCTACAAGGAAGATGATATTGTGGGTTCCTTCAAACTGTTTGCTCGTTCCTCTTGCCAGAATATCACGAAGGGATTTCTGGATAAGCATCTGAGACAAAAGTTCAAGGTACTTTTTGACATAGTTGTTAAGGTGTTGATGTGTGAAAATCACAGCACAGATGCGATCTTTAATGGAAGAATGTGTGTGATGAGAGCTTTGTATGACGACATCCAATGCAATTGGGCAGAATTCTTTTGGGGCGTCTTGAGGAAGAATAAGGCGAAAGTTAACAAGGAAGCTTGTCCTTCCATTCCAGGGGAGATGCAGTTTTATTTCACTGCTAATGTTTCGTTGGGTACGAAACTTACCTTGATTTTGGACTCCTTGCTTCCAGAGAAGAGATGGAAGGAGTCTTGGTGCAAAGGATTTCACAAGTCTAAGGTGCTATTCTCTAAGGATGGTCCCCTTCATGGCCATCCTGACTCTGATGGAGAAGAAGCCATCCCTGCCCCTCCTCTTCAGGCAGTACCCTCACCTGCAAAGGGGCAGAAGCAGCAGCCAAGGCAGAAGGCCCAGAAGAAAGCTGCTGGTGCAACTGGTTCCTCAACCATTGCCTTTTCTGGTTCCTCGGAGGAGGACCAGATTCCCCTTCTTAACATTCTTAAGAAGAAGGGTGGTGATGATGATGAAGCTGTTAAGGCTGGGGCAGCCAAGCGGAAGAGGCCGGTGGAGGCCAAGAAGAAATCTGCCAAGAAGCCAAGGACTGGCAGAAGAGCTCCGAAGAAAACCCTTCTGGTGGATGAGCCATCAGAGGAAGAAGAGGAAGAGGAGGTTGAACCTCTTAAGAGGAAGCCCAGGGCCAAGAGGGCAATTCTACAGGATCCTGACTCTGGATCTGATCTTGGTGAGGCCCTGGAGAGAGCTATTAATGATGCTTCCCAGATTATGGAGGATTCTCCAGAGCTCGTTGTGCCTGCTGGTGTTGACCCAGCAGAGGTAAACCCTTTCTTACCCTCCTCTACTTCCATTGATCTTGTCTCCCTCTCTACCTCCCAACCAGATACTCAAACACATCCCATCTCATCTGCTCCTGGTGTTCCTTCATTCTCACCAGAGCAGACTCTTCCAGACACACCTACATTCTCTACCTCAACCATTCCTCAAACACCTTCTCCCCCATCTTCCCATATACCTCTAAACACAAACCCTTTTCCCCCACCTTCTGTACCAGAGGTACCCTCAACCTCTTCTGATGCAGAAATCCCCCCTCCAAACACTTCCACCTCCCAGATACCTCCTACACCTTCTGTACCAGATGTTCCATCATCTTCTGGTGCAGAGCAACCCATTCCTACACCCTCTACTTCACAAAATCCTAACCCTCCCCAAACCCATACAGACCAGGACCCAACCATTTCTATGGCTCTGGGATTCGTTGGCCCTCCCCCTTCTCCTACCTGTTTAACCAGCGATGATAGTGAAGATGAGAAAGCTTCACTTGAGCCTGCAGACTTAGCACCTTCCTCCTCTGCCTCTGGGCCCAAACCATTCACTTTCTCATCTGCAGAAATGGGTCCCATTAGGCAGAGTATGAGTGTAAGTGCTCAGCTCTGGCTAAGAGAGCATTTCCCGGTTCTTCTGGAGCACTTACCACTTCTGGCAGACCTTACTGATGCCAAGGTCTGGAGCAAGGCCAGACTTGAAGATGTGGAGGACCTATTGATGTTGCTTGAGGAAATGGGTCCCTCCAACTTCACTGCTTGGGAGATTGAGCTAAAGCAGAGAATGAATATTCAGAACCCAGCAGAGCTGGAGACTCCTGGTGCTGCTAAAGTATTGATTCACACCCTGCTCATCCAGAGAGGAGTAATGCTCACTCCAGAGGGCCCCACTTACAAGTTTGGTCCTCATTTTGTCTTTTCTCCAGAGCTATATTCAGATGAGGAAGACTTTGAGATGTCTCCTGCCGTGCTCCAGAAGATGAAAGCTTTCTTCAATGAGCAAATAATGCAGATTGGGCGCTTTTCAAAAGCTATTCAACATATGGCCCCTGCTATGATAGAGCACCAGATCAAGCATGAGAGGAGAATCTTTCTGAAGCAGTTAAAGTCTTCTCTGGCAGAGGTAAAGGCTTCTTTTAAGGCTAATGGCTTATTTGTCAAGCTGGATGTCATGCACAGCCAGAAGCAGCTACAGGAGCACGTGCTGGAGCAGTTGAGACCTGTCTCTGTGCTAAAAGTGGAGATGGCCAGCCAGATGATTCAAACTGCAAAGCTGAAAGACTCCCTCCAGGAGATGTTGGAGAAGCAAGAGAGACTTGTTGCAGAGTCTAAAGCTTACCTGGAGGAGGCCAAGCTGCTGCGTGATATTCACTCTTCCTCCAACACTGCCTTGCCTGATCTTATAAGGCAGGTAGTGGAGCCCCTCCTTGATGAAGTTAAAAAGGGGGAAGAGAAGGCCAGAACTGATCTGGCGAAGACCACAAATGAAACTCTCTTCAGCCATGGAGCTCGTCTGGACCTGCTGGAGAATACATTGGCCCAGGCTGAGTTGCAGAAGAAGAAGAAGGAAGAGCTCAAATCTCTTTCCATGGCTAAGCAGCTTGCTGCAGAAGAGGAGTCCGAAGCAGAGCAGGATCCAATTTCCATCTCTGGACCTGCTAAGAGGAAGATAAGGAAAGTTAAGAAGAGCTTCCTTGAATCTGTGGTTGAAGAAGCAGAGAAGAGATTCAAGGAAGAGTCGCCTGAAGAGAGGCAAGCAAGGATAAGGAAGAACATAGATGAAGAGCAGAGGCTCCGATATGTTAGAAGGCAAAATAAGAAGAGCAGAGAAGCTGGCATCACTCCTGGTGCTAGTGGATCCAGCCAGAAGAGAAAAGGGCCTGTTGAAGTCATGAACATCCTTCCTCTCAGGACAGAAGGGTCCTTTGGCTCAACTGTTCCTGTGCCTTTGATAGAAAAATGGAGAGAAGCCAAGACTCTCTGGTTCATTCAACATTACATCCAGAGACCTCCACCAGAGGATGATGCTCTCATCAACAGGACCTTCCATTCTTGGATGCAGGCATATGATGCAGATCTGTACAAGCAGTTGATGGATTCAACTATTGAATTCAACCTGGAAGTCACTGCTCCTGAGTTCCATTTTCTCAACACTCCAATGGCAGGAGACCAGGTTGATTGGGCTGAGCTGAAGAAACTGTACAAGACCAAGGTGTTGGCAAACTTCACCCCATCATCTTCTGCAGAGTTGAAGGCCATTCAAGACAGGTTTCTTGACTGGTTTCTGGTGCCCAAAGACAACAGAAGATATGCTTAGAATAGGCCCAGAAATGCATTGTAATCTGTATTCTTCTTTGTCCTTATTATTAATGAAAATCTCATATCTTCTCTGATCAAAAGACAACCTCTTGTTGTCTTAATTGTTTGCCTGATAAGATCTATTCTAAGGTCTTATCCTTTATATGTTTTCCTGCTTAAAGTATTCTTTGTGAACAGTTCTGGTAGTGTTTTAACTCCATCAAAAAGGGGGAAATTGTTAGGATAAAAATTGTTAGTTTTGATGAGTTAAAACAAACCAGAAGATGCAATAGGACCATCTGGACCTGTTAGCCAGATGATGATCTAGATTAGGACTTAGTCTAGGGGGAACTGCCAGACCAGAAGACTTCACCAGAAGAGTCACCAGAAGACCCCACCAGAGGACCCCACCAGAGGACTTCACCAGAGGACTCCACCAGAAGACTTCACCAGATGAGATCAGACCAGAGGCAGAGGACCTTTCCCAGACCAGACGAGTCCGGACCAGACGAGTCTGGTGGAACAAAAGATGCTCAGTTTGATCCCCTTATTCTACTGAGTATTCTGGTTGTTCACCAGATAAGGACCAGAAGACACCGAGGTTGCCTGGTGTCTGGTCTTGCCTTCTCTATTGAGAATCAGAGTTAGGCAGAGGAAGCTATTGACCGTTGGTGATTCAAATCAAGTCAACAAGATCAGGATTGGAAAGTATTTGAAGATAATCAATCCAAGGATCCCACCAACCCAATCAATCAATTAGGGAATTGATTGATTGAGGCTTCCTTATATAGAGGATCTGATTGGATTAGCCCTCCAACGGCTAGCCCTAATCAACCTCTATATATACAAGAGTGCAGTTCAAGAAAAAGCTCTAGAGACTCTACACGCGCACATAGCATACTAAGCTTTTTGAACACTACGCATTTGCACTCACTTTGTTCTTAATTACTCATTCAACTCGTAAGGAGTTTATATACTCAACCTGTTCATCTTGTTAGACAAGGTTGGAGTAAGTTTGTCTTTAGATCGAAGTTAGATCTAAAGAGATTGTAAGAAGGTGCTGGTACTTCGGAAATTCCAGTAAGTAGTGAGTTTGTTGGTTGGATAGTGAGACCCCTTTGATCAAGGGAGAGTGGACGTAGGATATTCAGATCCGAACCACTATAAATACGGTGTTATTTATTGCTTTCTTTAATACATGTTGTTTATTATTTGTGCTCTTAGAAAAGATTTTCTCTAAAGACATTTTGGTTTTAAAGGCTTCCACAATTAATCCATCTAGTGGGACCAACATGCTAAGACCTCCGACTCCAGTGAAGCATCCTCATCTTCACTATCATCGCTGGACAAACAGGTGGGAGAATGAGGGGCAGGGAAACCTAGAGCCATAGAGATGGATGGGTCCTGTTCTGTATGAGATTGGGGAGGGGTAGGGTTTTGAGAGGTAGAGGTAGAGGGAAGGGGTTGTTCTGCACCAGAAGAAGTAGAAGGTACTTCTGGTACAGAAACAGGGATGGTAGTTTGAGAGGTGGGAGAGGGAGGTAGGGGAGGTTCAGCACCAGAAGTGGAGGGTACCTCTGGTACAGGGGCTGGGGGAGAAGGATTTGTGGTAAGGGGTGTTTGGGAAGGTGGGGGAGAAGGTGTTTGGGTAGGTATGTTGGAGGGAGTGAATATAGGGGTATCAGGGAGGGTCTGCTCTGGTGAGGCAATGGGGGCACCAGAAGCAGTAGATGGGATTTGGGGAGGGTTTTCTGGGGGAGAGGTTGATGGGGTAACAAGATTTATGGGGTTAGAGGTAGGGATAGGTGGGTTTACCTCATCAGATGGGACTGGAGCAGTGGAGTCCTGCATGATTCTGGCAGCTTCATCAATTGCTTGCTCCAGAGCATCTCCAAGATCAGATCCAGAATCTGACTCTTGAAGAATGGCCCTCTTGGCCCTAGATTTCTTCTTCTGAAGGGGCTCAACCTCTTCTTCCTCCTCCTTCTCTGATGGCTCATCCACCAGGAGTGTCCTTGGAACCCTTCTGTCGGTTCTGGGTTTCTTGGCAGACACCTTCTTGGCCTCCTCTGGCCTCTTCCTCTTGGAAGCTCCTGCCTTCCTGGCAGCTTCTGCACCTTCACCCTTCTTCTTCAAGATGTTAAGAAGGGGAATCTGGTCCTCCTCTGAGGAACCAGAGAAAGCAATGGTTGAGGAACCAGTTGCTTCAGCAGGCTTCTTCTGGCCCTTCTGCTGCTTCTGTTGCTTCTGCCCCTTTGCAGGTGAGGGAATTGCTTGAAGAGGAGGGGCAGGGATGGCTTGTTCTCCATCAGAGTCGGCATGGCCATGGAGAGGACCATCCTTGGAGAACAAGATCTTGGATTTGTGAAACCCTCTGCACCAAGATTCTTTCCATCTCTTTTCTGGAAGCAAGGTATCCAGAATCAGAGTCAGTTTCGTCCCCAACGAAACATTAGCAGTGAAATAGTACTGCAACTCCCCTGGCTTGGAAGGACAAGCCTCCTTCTTCACTTTCAATCTATTCTTCCTCAAAACATCCCAAAAGAATTCTGCCCAGTTGCATTGCACTCCATCATACAGTGCCCTCATCACACACATCTTTCCATTGAAAATTGCATCTGTGCTGTGATTTTCACACATCAACACTTTCACCACTATGTCAAAGAGTACCTTGTATTTCTGCCTCAAATGCTTGTCCAGAAAGCCCTTCGTCAAATTCTGGCAAGAGGATCTGGCAAAGATTTTGAAAGATTCAACAATTTCATCCTCTTTGTAAGTTAATGGATCCACCCCTTCTGCCGAGATGTTTTCAAACAAAGCACAAAAATCTTGCTTGGAAAACACCAAATCATCCTTATCTATCATGGATGAAATGTGATCGTCATGAATCTTCATACGAACCAGAAACTGGGCCGCATAACCGTCCAAAGTGCAAAAATCTCGAGGGACTGTTGAAATTAACTTCTCTATGCCGGATCTTCGTAATAGTTCCAAAATAGCCAACGCAGTCGAGTTCTTGGTGGTGTAGAAGTCAACCACCATATCTGTCTTCAACTTCTTCATCATCAACTCATGATCGAAGTTGCACGGAGGGGCCATGTCTGAAAATTCGAGAAGGAGAGAGAAAGAGAGAGAGAGAGAAACTTCGCAGAGAGAGGTTAGGGATTTGAAAGTAAGGAAACGTGAAAGGACAGATTGAAGAGAAATTTGATTTAAATAGGGCAAGACGCGTGGTAAGATCAATTAATGAAGTGTGAACGCGTGTAATCAAAAAATCTAATTTAGGGAACAAAATCAATGTTCGAATTGATTGACATATTGCACAGTAATTAAATCTGATGGCCAAGATTAAAAGACGAAATACAGATTTAATCTGGTGCGTAGGCGTGAACATTGGGACCGAGTTCGAGGGGGTTTTCTGGCAGTCAAGAGAAAAAGAAAAATGATTGCCTAGGCCCTATACCCTAGTCTTAAATACACTCTGAAGTTGAAACGTTTTGGGTGTATTAAGTAATTTGAAAAGTGTATCCCAATGATCAGAGGCCAGAGAAGTAAAAGCATACCTGTCATCTGATATTGTAACCAGATGATACCACAACTAGTCTGGTGTTACATCTCATCTGATGAAACCCATCTGGATCTGGTCAGAGAAGACTCCGTACTTTTCTGGAATCTTATACAACACCTCATCTGGTACAAGCCTCATCTGGTGTGACTCACCTCTGGAGATGTAACCTCCCTGGTATATCTAGCCTGAAGGCATGTTAGTTTGAAAATAAAAATTTTAAGTAAAGGAATGAAACAAAGGATACTTCTCTGATGTTTCCCCTAAAACAAATCTGTCTCTGGATCCAATAAACCTAACTCAAATGCTAATTCTCTGAATCTGGACTCAGCCAATGGCTTAGTCAGAATATCTGCTCTCTGCTTCTCTGTTGCAATCTTTTCCATCCTTATATCTCCCTTCTCAACATGATCTCTGATAAAGTGATGCCTTATATCAACATGTTTGCACCTGGTATGAAGAACTGGATTCTGGGTGATTGCAATTGCACTATTACTATCACAGAATATTGGAATATCTTTGGCTCTAATCTGGTAGTCCCTAAGCTGTTGACTAATCCAGAGTAGTTGTGAACAACAGCTCCCTGCAGCCATGTATTCTGCTTCTGTTGTAGATGTAGCAACTGAAGTCTGCTTTTTAGAAAACCAAGATACCAATATATTTCCTAAAAATTGGCATGTTCCACTTGTAGACTTCCTATCTATTCTGCACCCACCATAATCTGAATCCGAGTAACCACTTAACTCTAAGTTGTCATCTGCAGGATACCATAACCCCAAATTCACTGTACCTTTAAGATATTTTAATATCTTCCTGACTGCTTCCAAATGACTCCTCTTAGGATTAGCTTGAAATCTGGCACACACACCTACAACAAAAGTTATATCTGGTCTGCTAGCAGTCAGGTACAGAAGAGAACCAATAAGTGCTCTGTACTGAGTCTGGTCCACACTTTCTCCAGACTCATCTGGATCCATGTTGAAATTTGTCATCATAGGAATCTTGGCTACCTTGCTAGATCCTATTCCAAATTTCTCTAACATGTTTCTGATGTACTTTGCCTGATTAATGAAGATTCCCTTCTCTGATTGTTTTACCTGTAGACCTAAAAAGTAATTCATTTCACCCATCATAGACATCTCAAACTGGCTCTGCATGAGATCACCAAACTTCTCACACAATTTCTTGTTAGGGGATCCAAATATAATGTCATCAACATATATCTGGACCAGAAGGATGTCCATTCCTTCTTCTTTCCTAAACAAGGTCCTATCAATCTTTCCCTTAGTAAAACCATTGTCCAGAAGAAACTGATATAGAGTGTCTACCATGATCTGGGTGCCTGCTTCAGCCCATAAAGAGCTTTCTTAAGCTTAAACACCTTGTCACCTTGTTCAAAACTAGGAGGTTGTTCCACATACACTTCCTCAATGAGAATCCCATTAAGAAAGGAAGATTTCACATCCATCTGGTATACTTTGAACTTCATGTGAGCAGCATATGCTAAGAACAATCTGATGGCTTCTAGTCTGGCAACAGGAGCAAAGGTCTCATCATAGTCTATTCCTTTAGACTGAGAATAGCCCTG
The DNA here is from genome assembly GCA_947034835.1 of Ballota nigra. Classification (NCBI taxonomy): domain Eukaryota; kingdom Viridiplantae; phylum Streptophyta; class Magnoliopsida; order Lamiales; family Lamiaceae; genus Ballota; species Ballota nigra. Next base: position 32,621,942 of record OX344729.1, on the reverse strand, counting down.
AGCCACTAGCCTTGCCTTGTTCCTAGTAATGACATCATTCTCATCTTTCTTATTCTTAAAAACCCACTTAGTGCCTATCACCTTTGATGTCTTGGTCTGTCTACCAGCTCCCAAACATCTTGTCTGGTGAATTGATTCAACTCCTCTTGCATAGCAACAATCCAATTTGAATCTTTCAGTGCTTCCTTAATGTTCTTGGGCTCAATCAAGGATACATAGCAACTGAATAAGGCAGCTAAGTTAAGAGTTCTCCTAGTCTAGACACCCTTAGTTGGATCTCCAATTATCAGGTCATTGGGGTGATCAACCAGGGTCCTCCTTCCCGTGGTCTTACATGATTGATCATCCTCTGCAGTACCTTGGTGAATATCACCAACTGCAGAAGAGTTCCCCCCTACAGGAGTTCCAACTTCCTCTGGTTCTGCACCTTGTGAAGACTTCTCCTTCAGAGAACCAGAAGATGGGTCAACATCTGAATCTGAATCTGAGTCTGAATCAAGAATAGGTGGATTAACCTTGATTACTCTGGGAGTAGTCTGATTCTGGGTCTCTCCAGAAGACTTTAATTCCACCTTACACTCAACAGCAGATTCATCAAAAACAACATGTGGTGTTTCTTCCACACAAAATGAATTCTTATTAAAAACTCTAAAAGCTTTACTGGTGCTGGAATATCCTAAAAATATTCCATCAGCCACTTTAGCATCAAAATTTTTTAATTTAGATTTCCCATTATCATGGATGAAACACTTACATCCAAAAACATGAAAATATGAAACAGATGGGGTTTTACCTTTCCATACCTCATACGGAGTCTTGCTATGTCTCTGGGCAATTAGGCATCTGTTCTGGGTATAACAGGCTGTATTGATGGCTTCTGCCCAAAACCTTTATGGTGTGTTGTATTCTGCTAGAAGAGTCCTTGTAGCTTCTTTAAGGGTTCTATTCCTCCTTTCTGCTACTCCATTTTGTTGGGGTGTTCTGGCAGCAGATGTCTCATGAAAAATCCCAAGTTCTTTGCAATACTCTGCAATGTGTGAATTCAGAAACTCTGTCCCTTTCTCACTTCTGATTCTGACTATGCTCTGGTTCCGCTCATTCTGAATCTGTTTGAAGAATTCTGGCAGCTTAGTGATAGTTTCATTTTTCTTAAACAAGAACACTACCCAAGTGTATCTTGAAAAGTCATCTACTATCACCAAGGTGTACTTCCTTCCACTGAAACTAAGAGGAGAAACAGGTCCAAACAGGTCCATGTGAAGTAGTTGAAGTACTCTGGTTGTGGTTGTGCTCTGGACATCCTTAAAGAGGTCTTGGGTTGTTTACCTTTCTGGCATGAACCACAAACCTGATCCTTCTTAAACACTTCATTAGGAAGACCTCGAATAAGACCTTTTCTGGCAATCTTATTCAGTGTTTTGAAGTTAAGGTGGCTCAATCTCTTGTGCCATAACCAGCTATCTTCTGCAGATCCTTTAGCAACCAGGCAAGCATTTCTTGGGCAACTGCTAAAATCTGCAAGATAAATGTTACCCTTCATCAAGCCTATAAGCAAAATATCATTATAATCAGAAGAGAAAACAGTGCATGAATCACTAGAGAACTTCACTGAGTATCCCCTGTCACAAAGTTGGGATACTGAAAGTAGATTATGCTTGAGTCCTTCAACGTAGTAGACTTCATCTACATATACTCCATTAAAGGTCAACTTTCCAACGCCTCTGGTGACTCCATAGTTGTTGTCACCAAACATCACTCTTGGCCCATTCATTGGCTTGAATTCCTGGAGATGATCTTTCTGGAATGTCATATGCTTGGAACATCCACTATCAATGTACCACACATATTTGCTTGAAAGTCCTTTCTCCAATGGGCTCTTATCCTTCTGCAGAGAAATCAATTAGGTCCCCTACTAGAGCTGGGTCCTGATTGGTTAGTTGCAGGTTTTGTAGGAATCCAAAGATAAAGATCATCCCTTGCTGGATGAGGAGATCTTATCTTCCTTCCAAATCTATCTACCAGTACATGTCCTCTTACAATGACATATTGAGCTACTGGTCTGATCAGAACACCTTTTCTATAAACAGGTCTGGTGTATCTTTTCTCAAATCTGGCTTTTGGAATAGCCTGCCTTAAAGACATGGTCTTAAAGGTCTGGTTGTAAGGGTACATCCTAGAAGAACCATCTCTGGTGTCATAACTACCCAGATCAGTTGGTTTTCTATAGATGGGTCTGGAAGACCTCCTCTGGTTTTAAAAATTGGATCTATTCTGATCATGAAATTCCTTCTGAGTGTTCCTGTTCTGAAATCTTCTTTGAGCATAACTCCTTTGAGATCCCTGAGTCTGATTGAGGTTCTCTGGTTCAGTATATCTCCTTTGATATCTCTTATTCTGATTAGGTTTCCTCTTAGAGTTTCCCTTTTGAGGTCCCCTAATTTGCTTAGGTTCCACTCTGTTAGTTATCCTCTGAGGTCTCCTAATCAGATTAGGCATCTGAACAGAACCATCAATCTTCATAGGTTCTCCTTTCTGGCATTTGTGCTCTAAGATTTCCTCTTCCAGTTCAGTGAACTCATTGGGAACTTCATCTATATGGTCAATAGAGTAATCATTAACCCAGTTAGGATTTTTAACTACTCCGTAACCTTTTCCATTAGGATCCTTTTCATCCCAGATTTCTACCAATTCACCAGCTCTTTGAGACAACTTGCCTTTATTGCTAAGAAATTTAGTGGATCTAGTTGTAATTCCAGAATATACTAAACCACTCTTATCATTAATGCGTTGAGAAGTCTCTGTTATAATAGATACAATAGATGGTATCTTAGGAGCTTCTCTGGGCATGGGTATCTCTTCTATGGTTTGCTCAACTTGTTTTCCCTTGATAAGAGTCTGGTATTTAGCTCTTAGTTCATTGAACTTATCTTCCTGAGATTCTCTTTCCTTCATGAGTTGATCTACCAGAGTATCTCTTTCTGTGATCTTTTCCTGAAGTTCGGAGACTTCTTTGGAATGATCTTTCATGAGTTCTCTGGTGGATTTTTGCTCATGCGATAAGGATTGAGCTTCAGCTTTGAGCCTACCATTCTCTTTTTCAAGTTTTTGACATAATTGAACACAATTTTAGAGATCTGATAGCATTTGTTGCATATCAGACTCTCTGGAGTTACCAGATGAATGAGATGATTCAGTATATTTGGAATTAGATAAGCATAGGGTATTTTCATTTACCTCAGTGATGTCTGCCATAAGACATACATCATCATCTGATCCGAAATCAGAAGAAGAAGAAGAACTGGAACTTGTATCTTCCTCCCCTGCTTCTGCCAGTAGTGCTCTTTTGTCAGCATATCTCCTATCTCTCTTGAGTCTTTTCTCTTCTCTTTCTCTAGGAGTCAATTGAGGACAATCATAGCTGTAGTGACCAGGCTTGTTACAGGTGTAACAGGTGTTATCTCCTCTGGGACTGGGGCTTGGATCTCTCCTCCTCTGGTTGTATTCTGTTCTGGCTGGACTACTTTCTCTCCTCTGGTAGTCTGGTCTGCCAGAACTGCCATCCCTCCTCTGGTAATCTAATCTCCCAGAGCTGCTATCTCTTCTCCTCTCTGGAGTTCTAAATCTGGTCTCCCTTGAGTCTCCAGATTTTCTCTCTTTATCTGCAGCTTTGAAGGAACTCTTCCTGTCTCTGGTAGATTCCTTCCAGTGCATTTTGTACCTGCCATATTTTGAACTTATTTTATCCAGTTTACGAGTTAGGAGTGCTACCTGTTCCTTGAGACTCAGGTCATCTGCAGGAGACTCATTTGGTTTATCATCTGTCTTGATGGTAGAGGAGAAGACAACTCCCTTCTGACCAGAAGAGGAAACCTCTTCTGTTTGATCCTCCTCTTGTAGATCATATTCATAGGCTTTAAGATCAGATAGCAGAAGATGATGATCCAGAGTGTTGAGATCCTTGCTATCTTTAATCACAGTCACTTTGATTCTCCACCTGCTGGTTAGTGAACGTAATATTTTACTATTTATTTTCTTTTCAGAGTAGGTCTTACCTAAGGCACTAGCCTTGTTAAGGAGATTTGTGAGACGCATATCCAGCTGGTCAATGGTCTCGTCTGGTTTCATTTTGAAGGTGTCAAATGAGTGTTGAACAGCTAGAAGTTTGTTATCCTTGATCTTCTCTGTTCCTTCACAGAGCAGGGCAAGTTTATCCCACATCTCCTTGGCAGTGGCACAGGTTCTGACCTTCTCTATCACCTCCTTAGTGAGTGTGTTGATGATCTCAGTTCGTGCCACCTGGTTCAAATTATAAAGTTTTCTTTCATCATTGTCAAGCTCCTCTTTCTTCTTGAGGATTCTCTGTCTGGGAACTCTGTCCTCTAGCTATCTGGGAAGTTTCACTTGTTTCTTCTCTGGACTCTGACCTGCCACTATCAATAGGAGTCCAGTAAAATTTAATTGGGCCACTCTCTACCACATCCAACATACGGTGATGAATAGCTCCAAGATGATTACTCATCATGATGCTCCAGTGGTTGTAATCCTCGAAAGAGAATTCTGGTAACTTACGGCTCTTGTAAGAAGATTTTGCAGACATTTTTACTAAAGAGATTTAACAAAAATTTAACCAAAACACAATAAAGAGCAATAGATATGCCCGGTGACCACCAAAAAACTTTACAAAGCAGTGGTCTTTGGACACACTGCTCTGATACCACTTGTTGGTCCCACTAGATTGATAAATTGCGGAAGCTTTAAAGTAAATGCCTTTGGCAAAGTTCTTTTCACAAGAGCACACTAAAATAAGCAAGAAATTAAATGCAGAAAACAGTAAATAAGACCGGATGTATAGTGGTTCGGATCTGAATATCCTACGTCCACTCTCCCTTGATCAAAGGGGTCTCACTATCCAACCAACAACCAACTTACTTACTGGAATTGTGAAGTACCAGTTCCTTCTTACAAACTCTTTAGATCTAACTTCGATCTAAAGACAACAACATTCAACCTTATCTTGTAGATGAACAGGTTGAGGTCCAACTACTCCTTAAGAGTGAATATGTAAGTATGAACAAAATAAGAGTGTTATATGCTTGATAAACAAGAGCGTGGAATATGACTTCGTGCGCGTATGATTCTCTCTAGCCTTTTTTCTTGAGATGACACTCTGTATTTATAGAAGTGATTAGGAAATAGTCGTTGGAGAGCTAATCCAATCAGATCCTCTATATAGGGAAGCTTCAATCAATCAATTCCCTAATTGATTGATTGGGTTGGTGAGATCCTTTGGATTGATTGACTTAAAGACTTTCCAATCCTGATCTTGTTGACTTGATTTGAATCACCAACGGTCAATAGCTTCCAATGCCAAACTCTGATTCTCTCCAGAGAAGGCAATACCAGACACCAGACAACCTTGATGTCTTCTGGTCCTGATCTGGTTAAGAAACAGAATGCTCATAAGAATCAGGAGATGATTCTGAGCATCTTTTGTTTCACCAGACTCGTCTGGTCCAGACTCGTCTGGTCTGGGGAAAGTTCTCTGCCTCTGGTTAGTCTCATCTGGTGAAGTCCTCTGGTGAGTCCTCTGGTTAGTCTTCTGGTGACTCTTCTGGTCTGGCAGTTCCCCCTAGACTAAGTCCTAATCTAGTTCATCATCTGGCTAACAGGTCCAGATGGTCCTATTACATTCTCTGGTTTGTTTTTAACTCATCAAAACTATACAATATTTATCCTAACAGAAGAAGCACTTCAAGATTCAAACTGGATCATTGCCATGCAAGAAGAGCTCAATCAATTCACAAGAAATCAAGTATGGGAGTTTGTGGATAGGCTATATCATTGCAATGTGATTGGAACCAAATGGGTGTTCAAGAATAAGAAGGATGAAAATGATGTCATAGTCAGAAACAAAGCCAGGCTAGTGGCAAAGGGATACTCCCAAGTTGAAGGTTTTGACTATGATGAAACTTTTACCCGGGTGGCCAGATTGGAGGCAATAAGGTTATTTCTTGCATTTGCTGCTCACATGAGATTCAAGGTGTATCAAATGGATGTCAAGAATGCTTTCTTGAATGGAGTACTCAATGAAGAGGTGTATGTTGAGCAACTCCCAGGTTTTGAAGAAAGTCATAAAGTATGTAGACTGAGAAAAGCTCTATATGGACTGAAACAGGCTCCAAGAGCTTGGTATGACACTTTATCTCAGTTCCTACTTGATCATGGTTTTATCAAAGGAAGAGTAGATAGAACTCTCTTCAGAATCACAAAAGGAGAGGACACTTTATTGGTGCAGATCTATGTGGATGATATCATTTTTGGTTCTCCAAACCAAGTCCTCTGTGAGAAGTTTTCTCAACTGATGAAAGGAAAGTTTGAGATGTCAATGATGAGAGAACTGAATTTCTTCCTTGGACTTCAAGTCAAACAGTCCACTGAAGGAATTTTCATCAATCAAGCCAAATATACAAGGGAGCTGATCAACAAATTTGGATGTCAAAAACAGTAAGGTTGCAAGAGTTCCACTCAACACCAACACAAAGATGGAACCTGATGAAGATGGTGAATCAGTTGACCAAACTCACTACAGAGCAATCATTGGATCTCTACTGTATCTCAAAACAAGTAGGCCAGATATCACATTTGCTGTTGGAATATATGCTAGATATCGAGCAAATCCAAAAAAGAGTCATCTGGAAGCAACAAAGAGGATTCTCAAATACCTAAAGGGTACTGTAAACTTAGGATTATGGTATCCCTCAGATGACAATCTGGAACTCACAGGATACTCAGATGCAGACTATGAAGGACGCAGAATAGACAGGAAATCAACCTCTGGCACTTGTCAATTCTTGGGAAGTAAACTGATTCCTTGGTTCTCCAAGAAACAAAGTTCAGTAGCCACAAGCACTACTGAAGCTGAGTACATGGCAACTGGAAGTTGTTGTGCTCAAATTCTATGGCTAAGACAACAACTAAGGGATTACAACATCATTGCAAATGAAGTTCCTATCTTCTGTGACAACAATAGTGCTATTGCCATCTCAAAAAATCCAGTTCTCCACACTAGATGCAAACATGTGGATATCAGACATTATTTCATTAGAGATCATGTGGAGAAGAAGGATATCAAAATGCTCAAGATCCACACCGACAAACAAAAGACATCTATATTTACTAAACCTTTGGCAGAAGCAAGGTTTCAAGAATTGTTAGTAGAGCTAGGAGTTCTGGACCCAGGGGAGTAAGAAAGAAGTCCTATCAAATCTCAGAAGAGATAGGTGTATTCAGTAGAGATGTTACTTCAGAAGAGCTACAAATCTCAGTAAAGCTACAACTCTCAGTAGAGATACTGTAACGCCCCGAGATTCAGAAAGTTGACCTTTGAGGTCACAACGTCCTAAACCCGAGTCATCACTTAGTGAACCATAAAAATTGAGCTAGAAAATTTCTTTATAAAAGATAAAATAATAAATATAATTATACAGATGCAGCAGAAGAACTTAACATAATACTTAATTGAGAAAATATTAGTTTGTTACTTAATGAAAACCATCATCCCATTACTTAATAAGGAAACATCCCGACGAGTCCTGGGTATGAGTCTCGAGGCATTAGTGACAAAAGATTAACTGTAGTATTAAAATAGCATAATGTCTCAATCTTGATAAAAGCAGTTTATTTAATTAATAAGCGGGAGTGGGAAGTAGTCATCTACGGCAGCTCCCGAACCTCAGCATCATAACCTAAAAATGTTTAGAGAGGGGCGTGAGATAAAATCTCAGCGGGTAACCTGTATGCTGTTACACAGATTGTCAGGAGATCCAAAATTATAATACTTTTAAGATTTTCACCTTTCAGTTGGTTCATTATAATTCTTGGTCACGTGTATTTGCTTTCTTTAACATAAAACTTATAAACACAGATTTAGAACAAAGCATTCATATGGCCCGAAGGCCCATTATTCATATGGCTCAAAGGCCCATCAATCAAATGGCTCAAAGGCCCATCAATCTCCTTTCTTATTCATATGGGGGGGGGGGCACCGGTGGCATTTCCACCGCGTCCTTGACCCTAAAAATATGGGGGCTCTGGTACTCTTTCAACCACATCCTTATCCCTGTTGGGGGGGGGGGGGGAGGGGGCACCGATAGCGACTCTACCACATCCTTGTCCCTTAAAGTTTGGGGGCACTGATACTCTTTCAACCACATCCTTATCCCTGTTTGGGGGGCATCGGTAGCGACTCCACCGCGTCCTTGTCCCTTCCGTCCTTATCCCTCCGTCAGCTTCCCTTACAACTTTCACATAGTTCACAAATCACATACCACATGCTCACATTGTTATAATCTCATACTCGCATTCACATTCATAAGATTGTTCATGTCTTTTACTGATATTCATTATGTTTGTTTCGGAAAACTGACAACAGTCCATATAACATTAACTAGCTATACAGATAGTGTCACCCACCTGAAAAATTTTAGAGGTAAAGCTTAACTTCTTGATTGCTTAGAACACGGGCGACCTCCGAGCTTCCGAGCTAACCCCACTTTACCTAACACAGTCCGTTCATTTAGTCATCGTTCATTCTTTTAGTTTATTACTCAACTTCGCATCATACTTAGGAATTTTCGGTTATAGGAGAATATTTACTTCATTAGAACATCCATAGGGTTCTTGTTCAAGTTCAAGGAGGGCGTTGAAACTTGTTCATTCGGGTAGTAAGGTTACTCTAATTCAATACGGGTACACCGGTTGGGGTTTTGGGTCATCCGGGTTCATTCAACACTCAGAAGCAAGTAAAACACTAAAAAACATTCTTGGACAAGTAAAAACAAATCATTTATATACCTAAAACATGCTTGTTTATAAAAGTATCACTTATTCCTTCTTTCTGATGCTAGTTATTTTACAAAAGACATACATACATGTATTAACTGAAAAAGGCATTTATACTTACTGAAAAATTATGAAATTTTTGTATGTTATACAATGGATGATATGAAATAAATTCTATTAAGGGCACCAAGTCATTTGAACAATGAAAATAGGGTACATTTGCATTTGAAATCAGAACAGCAAGACATTCGTCAAAACAGTATACATTGAGGTTTAAAAATCATATCTCACAGTAGGTTCATTCAAAAATCATGAAATTAGAATATGTTATAGAAAACTTAAAATTAACAATTTTCATTTAGAAACCTATGTCATTTGAGTTACGAAACATTACCAGATGTTTGATGGAATAGGGGTTTATAACATAGTTTGTCATACAGTGCATGCTTTACTTAAAATCCATAACTTATTGTAAAATTAATCAAAATAAACCATGTATTTTACATATAATTCCAAACTCAGTGGAGAACATCTCCAAATTTTTCTAAGATTTTTAAACACATATAAAAGGGCTAATTGAATTTTTGAAAACAAAGAATCAACCTCAGTCAAATATTTACTATATAATTGTAAAATAGGTATATCTCATTATATTTTACACAAAATGCTAGGATATTTGGATATGTCTTAAAATACAACAATGGAAATATCCCCAAACTTTTCTATAATTTTATCACTTGTGGAAATAGACAAAAAGGTTAAATTGAGTCGCTGCTCCCAGTTTCGCACGGTTTCAAACATATATATTTCCATGAATTTATACTCCCCCAATATAGATCAGATGACCACGAAATTTTTATAGTTTCTTATATACATCAAGTAATAAATCCAGGTAATTTTTCAAAATTTTCAACATCAATAAAGGTCCGAAATGGGTTCGTAAAAAAAGGGACAATAGCTAACACGGGTAGAAACGAACTTTGTCAAACTTTCTCATAAACAATCATATAAGCTCAAAATCGTGGGGAATCTTAAACTCCAACCTCATACATTGATCTTACAGTTTAAATAAGCTTGGGAAAGGTTCTTAACATGCCATTTCTAAGGGTTTCATGCCCAAAACAAAATATGATCAAAGTATTAAGAGAAATGAGTTTATAGGGCTTACCCTTGTAGTTTTCCTCTCTTTCTTGGAAGATTAGGAACCAAAGATGAACACCCTAGCTTCTAACACTCCTTTGGCTTCAAGATGGTGGGGAAAACACTCCTCTTAGGTGGTGGTGGTGTAGGCCAAGAGGGGGAGGAGAGGAGAGGGCTCCTTCTCCTTCTACTCTTACTCCTAACTTTCTCTCTCTCTCTCTCTCTCTCTCTCTAAACTTTCTCTTGTGTATTTGAAAGATAAAGAATGGGGGTTAGATGTTGATATTTATAGAAGGGGAGAGGGAGGAGTGAAGGGTTGGCATTGGGTGTATTAAATGCAAGGTAATAATGATTGAGTGTGTAGGGGGTGTTTAGGGCTAGGCATAATATATCATCACATGTACTTCTACTTACTATGGCTGAAAAAATGGGTCAGAGGTGCAGGTTTTTTACTGTTTTGGGGCTGCCATTTATGGTTGTCCCGATTCTAGACGCGATTTTGGCTTCGACAGTGTATTTTTGATATTTTCGGTTCGGTTTTTGGTTCCAAAATTTAATTCAAACATACCATTAAATTCGTATGATTTTTGTGGTTCATATAAATATTCTTATTAATCATTTTGAATTCTTTAAATTTTTATTATAAAAAGTCGACTCGTTTTACGGATAAAACTCAAAAAGTGCCAGTAGGGCTTTTTGGCTCGAAATGCTCGTCTGTCACCTGAAAAATTAGAACTTGTATGCACATATATTTAAACCAAGCATTTCATTTAAACACATTAAAATTAAATCATGAGAACCCTAATTTGGTTTCGGGTCGTTACATCCTACACCCCTTAAAAGAAATTTCGTCCTCGAAATTTACTTACTTATCCTAAAGGCATTGCTGGTATTTAGCTAATATATCTTCCTCTCTTTCCTAAGTGACTCCTTCTTTTTCGTGTTGGCTCCATTGTACTAGTAATAAAGGGACTTCTCGATTCTTCAGAAGGTGAACTTTTCTTCCCAAAAAATGGTCACAAGTACTTCTTCGTAAGTTAAGTCACGACTTACACTTAGGTCCTTAATTATAGGCTTCGCTGTTTGGTTCGGTATAGCATAAGTGATTTTTGGGATTTTGTTTCTCCTTCATTTTATGTACGATGCTCATAAATTTTGTATATGTCATAGACTAACATCCAAGGAAGATATGATAAGTTTTTCAAAATTTTCTCATGAACAGGGACATAGGAATGATATCTATAATTTTTTGTTCATAAATTTATAACACGTATTTCAAAAATTCATTTCTCTCGTTTCCTTCATCAAAACACTTTGAATTTTGAATATTTGGTCCCTTATTATCATATTAACATATGATAAACAAAAATTAGAATTTTATCATGAATAGAAATGAAAATTTTAACTCCGTATTTTACTATTCATGATCTTTCTCAAGAAATAATACATAGATTTCAAAAATTCATAACTCGTTTATTTCTCAACAAAACACCTTGAATTTTTGGATATGTTGTAGCCAACACATAGGAATATCTCCCGAAAAAAATTCACATAGCATTTAATCACATGAATATCCCTAGTAATTCTGGTTCGGGGTATTACATCCTTCACTTCTTAAAATAATTTCGTCCCCAAAATCCACTTGTTCTTCTTAAACATTCGGTACTTCCTATAGAATTTTTCTTCTCGAGGAATATTGTGATCCTTACTTCCGCTATCTTTTCCCAAAATATTTGTACTCATATCTTATTAGTCGAATTTTAATCTCGTTGATAGTAACCTTAACCTCTTACATCAAGCATTAAATCATTTTTTTTATAGAAATAAGGAAAGTTTATCCAAAGAAGCAATAGCTGCGTAAATATTTAGAGCTCTACTCAAAGACGAGAGCAAAAAAAAAAAGAAGAAAAATAAACAACATGATCGAATGATCTTTTATTCATACTTCAAGACATTACATATAAATCATAAAAATTCTACTCCCCAAGCTAAAACTAAAAAATACGCAACGAGTATCGTGGTAAGTACAAGAGGTGCACTAAATTCCTCATCCGCATTATAACAACCGATGAGCATAAAGACATAAACAAAAGTGACGATAGTAAGGAAGAGTTTACTCATTTTGGTTATGTTGATGAAAATTCAAAGAATGGTGCTTAGAGGTGGGAGTGAAATGAGGTATTTATAGAGTAAAATTTTTGAAAATATGGTCGTTTATGACCGTTTACGACCGTTGAAGGAGTTTAGTGGAAATGATAAAGTTGTAGTTTGAAAAAAAAGAGGTGGAATTTTTTTTTGTACAACTTAATAAATATTTTCATCATGAGTAAAACCGGCTACCCTATTGGTGGTGTGTCAATCCATATGAACATTTCGTTTAACAACCTTTGCAGTGGTACTAATTCATTAGTGAACTCTATCTATTAATCTAGAGTTACCCTCAAATTATTCTTCCTCAAACTTTATCCGAAATTTTCTTTCGACAAGAAGGTGGTTTCCTTGGTCCACCTAGCTAATCGTCTTATGTTTTGATAACTAGTCTATTCCCAAGATTATGCAAAAATCTTAATGTTAAGGTCAAGTTTGATCCCTATTTATAGTTCATTATATTTCATCCTTACTCCCGTACTAAATCTTGGATTCTTATTGAACACGTAGGTGTAGTACTTACCTCAAACTTTCTCCTTTGGTAATTTTTAATCCCAAAATTTCTCAACTTCTTAGACACAAGGAGTGAAATCTAAACAACTAGGTATCAAGCAGCAAATAAGAAAATAGGTTACTTTATATATGTGTGATAAAATTTAAAATAAAAGAATCCAACATTTAACACCATGGTATTAATTCAATCACGCAGGGGTGCACACAGAATCCGAAATATACTATCATGATCAGCAGCACGGTAATGAGCTACGACGATGCATGTTAGGGAAAATAATGACACACGATGCAAACATAAGATAAACATAACAGATAGAATAGAATATCCCACAAAATAAAGCACGTGAGACTGTAGTAAGTATACATAATTGGAAAGAGAAAAAACGAGTTCTCAAAGTTAAACGGAGAGAAACGGGTCTCCAACAAAAATCAAAAGATGCGAGACTTCCAAAATATATAAAGATAGTATTAAAAGTAGTCAAGATATACATAATAAGTCAAACTATGAAGGTTGCGAGGCTACTATAAAGAAATAGCTCGAGCTACCAAAAGGCTAGAGTCTAAGTCAATTCATGAAATATCTTAGTTCGCAACGATAAGGGTCATCCAGCTACTACCGGGAGATTATTTCCACAACAACCAAAATTCAAACATGTACTAGTTGGCAAAGGATCCATGAAGGTGACTAGGTCATGTCTCGATGTCATGCCTGTCAGGGTCCATTTGGGAGGTTGACTGGTCCTTCTGACCCGTATTCACCAGTCTTCGTCGGTAGCTCTTTCTCGACAACTAGCTAAGGCGTGCCACAAAACCATTAGGGTCTCAAACTCAGACTACTCTATGGTCCAGCAGTTGTGCCTATATGCCAAAATTCTCAACATAGAATTGATCTAAGGTCTGTAGACAAAACACTGAAGGAGAAAAGAAAATAGTAATACTATACACGACATAACAATTTTGCTCGCCAGAGAAAATGACGTCATAGAATAACATAACATGAATAATCAAGTAATTTCACATACATGCGCAAATAATATGAAATTCAAGCACTTGTCCTCATAAGCTTCTGTGTTCTTTCTTTCGTTTTGTGTTTTCTTATTTGTAAGGATTTTGTTATTAGATTTCTCATAAGACATCACATACCTTGAGGTTTTTTCGGTATGCTCGCTGTAGATAACCTTCCCACTAGTGATATTTAATTTGAAGTTTATAAAATTTGTCTACTTTACTAAGTGAAAATTTTGAAATAAAGGAAAATAAATCATTTGGTCCGAAGTTTTGAACATAAGCTCTGATACCACCTATAACGCCCCGGAATTCAGAAAGTTGACATTTGAGGTCACAACGTCCTAAACTCGAGTCATCACTTAGTGAACCATAAAAATTGAGCTAGAAAATTTCTTTATAAAAGATAAAACAATAAATATAATTATACAGATGCAGCGGAAGAACTTAACATAATACTTATTTGAGAAAACATTAGTTTGTTACTTAATGAAAACCATCATCCCATTACTTAATAAGGAAACATTCTGACGCGTCCTGGGTATGACTCTCGAGGCATTAGTGACAAAAGATTAACATTAGTATTAAAATATCATAATGTCTCAATCTTGATAAAAGAAGTTTATTTAATTAATAAGCGGGAGTGGGAAGTAGTCATCTACGGCAGCTCCCGGACCTCAGCATCATAACCTGAAAATGTTTAGAGAGGGGCGTGAGATAAAATCTCAGCGGGTAACCTGTATGCTGTTATACAGATTGCCAGGAGATCCAAAATTATAATACTTTTAAGATTTTCACCTTTCAGTTGGTTCATTATAATTCTTGGTCACGTGTATTTGCTTTCTTTAACATAAAACTTATAAACACAGATTTAGAACAAAGCATTCATATGGCCAGAAGGCCTATTATTCATATGGCTCAAAGGCCCATAAATCAAATGGCTCAAAGGCCCATCAATCTCCTTTCTTATTCATATGGGGGGCCACCGGTGGCATTTCCACCGCGTCCTTGTCCCTTAAAATATGGGGGCCCTGGTACTCTTTCAACCACATCCTTATCCCTGTTTGGGGGGTGGGGGGGGGGGGGTGGGGGGCACCGGTAGCGACTCTACCGCATCATTTTCCCTTAAAGTTTGGGGGTACTGATACTCTTTCAACCACATTCTTATCCCTGTTTGGGGGGCACCGGTAGCGACTCCACCGCATCCTTGTCCCTTCCGTCCTTATCCCTCCGTCAGCTTCCCTTACAACTTTCACATAGTTCACAAATCACATACCGCATGCTCACATTGTTATAATCGCATACTCGCATTCACATTCATAAGATTGTTCATGTCTTTTACTGATATTCATTATGTTTGTTTCAGAAAACTGACAACAGTCCATATAACATTAACTAGCTATACAGATAGTGTCACCCACCTGAAAACTTTTAGAGGTAAAGCTTAACTTCTTGATTGCTTAGAACACGGGCGACCTCCGAGCTTCCGAGCTAACCCCACTTTACCTAACACAGTCCGTTCATTTAGTCATCGTTCATTCTTTTAGTTTATTACTCAACTTCACATCATACTTAGGGCTTTTCGGTTATAGGAGAATATTTAATTCATTAGAACAGCCATAGGGTTCTTGTTCAAGTTCAAGGAGGGCGTTGAAACTTGTTCATTCGGGTAGTAAGGTTACTCTAATTCAATACAGGTCCACCGGTTGGGGTTTTGGGTCATCCGGGTTTATTCAACACTCAGAAGCAAGTAAAAAACTAAAAAACATTCTTGGACAAGTAAAAACAAATCATTTATATACCTAAAACATGCTTGTTTATAAAAGTATCACTTATTCCTTCTTTCTGATGCTAGTTATTTTACAAAAGATATACATACATGTATTAACTGGAAAAGACATTTATACTTACTGGAAAATTATGAAATTTTAGTATGTTATACAACGGATGATATGAAATAAATTCTATTAAGGGCACCAAGTCATTTGAACAATGAAAATAGGGTACATTTGCATTTGAAATTAGAACAGCAAGACATTCGTCAAAACAGTGTACATTGAGGTTTAAAAATCATATCTCACAGTAGGTTCATTTAAAAATCTTGAAATTAGAATATATTATAGAGAACTTCAAAATTAACATTTTTCATTTAGAAATCTATGTCATTTGAGTTAGGAAACATTACCAGATGTTTGATGGAATAGGGGTTTATAACACAATTTGTCATACAGTGCATGCTTTACTTAAAAATCCATAACTTATTGTAAAATTAATCAAAATAAATCATGTATTTTACATAAAATTCCAGACTCAGTGGATAACATCTCCAAATTTTTTTAAGATTTTTAAACACATATAAAAGGGCTAATTGAATTTTTTAAAACAAAGAATCAACCTCAGTCAAGTATTTACCTCATAATATTAAAACAGGTATATCTCATTATATTTTACACAAAATACTAGGATATTTGGATATGTCTTAAAATTCAAAAATGGAAATATTCCAAAATTTTTCTATAATTTTATCACTTGTGGAAATAGGCAAAAAGGTTAAATAGATTCGCTGCTCCCAGTTTCGCACGGTTTTAAACATATATATTTCCATGAATTTATTCTCCCCCAATATAGATCAGATGACCACAAAATTTTCACAGTTTCTTATGTACATCAAGTAATACATCCAGGTAATATTTCACAATTTTTCAACATCAATAAAGGTCCAAAATGGGTTCGTCAAAAAAGGGACAGTAGCTAACCCGGGTAGAAACGAACTTTGTCAAACTTTCTCATAAACAATCATATAAGCTCAAAATCGTGGGGAATCTTAAACTCAAACGTCATACATCATTCTTACAGTTGAAATAAGCTTGTGAAAGGTTCTTAACATGCCATTTCTAAGAGTTTCATGCCCAAAACAAAATATGATCAAAGTATTAAGAGAAATGGGTTTATAGGGCTTACTCTTGTAGTTTTCCTCTCTTTCTTGGAAGATTAGGAACCAAAGATGAAAACCCTAGCTTCTAACACTCCCTTGGCTTCAAGATGGTGGAGAAAACACTCCTCTTAGGTGGTGGTGGTGGTGTAGGCCAAGAGGGGGAGAAGAGGAGAGGGCTCCTTCTCCTTGTACTCTTACTCCTAACTTTTTTTCTCTCTCTCTCTCTCTCTAAACTTTCTCTTGTGTATTTTCAAGATAAAGAATGAGGGTTAGATGTTGGTATTTATAGAAGGGGAGAAGGAGGAGTGAAGGGTTGGCATTGGGTGTATTAAATGCAAGGTAATAATGATTGAATGTGTAGGGGGTGTTTAGGGCTAGGCATAGTATATCATCACATGTACTTCTACTTACTATGGCTGAAAAAATGGGTCAAAGGTGCAGGTTTTTTACTATTTTGGGGCTGCCATTTATGGTTGTCCCGATTCTAGACGCGATTTTGGCTTCAACAGTGTATTTTTTATATTTTTCGGTTCGGTTTTTGGTTCTAAAATTTAATTCAAACATACCATTAAATTCGTATGATTTTTGTGGTTCATATAAATGTTCTTATTCATCATTTTGAATTCTTTAAATTTTTATTATAAAAAGTCGACTCGTTTTACGGATAAAACTAAAAAAGTGCTAGTAGGGTTTTTTTGGCTCGAAATGCTCGTCTGTCACCTGAAAAATTAGAACTTGTATGCACATATATTTAAACCAAGCATTTCATTTAAACACATTAAAATTAAATCATGAGAACCCTAATTTGGTTTCGGGTCGTTACAGATACAGCTTCAGTCGAGGTCAATCTTACTTACACTCTTATGATTTTCAAAACTGAATTCTCCTTGTTTTAAAAGGAAATTTTCTAAGAGTTTGAATGAGTACTTTTTGCGAAATTAAATCTTTTTACACTGTTTTGAGAAGATTTTGAGAAAAAGAGTAATTAATGCGCGCTGTACATGTCAGTAAAGCCCTTTACGGTTTCCTATCTCACGAGCCTCAAAAGCCAGATGATGTGACCTTCCGGCTACCAACTACTTTAATCCTCACCACTCATTTTAGGCAGTTCTTTTTCAACCGTCTAGATACATCAAAAACTCCCCACCACCTTTTTAACTTTCCACGATCTCATTTGAATCAACCCCAACCGTTGATTAATCTTTTGATCTCACCATTTATTCAAGGTATAAAAAGCTTCCATACCAGTCTCTGAAACCTTTTTGAAATCTCATAAGTCCTAATCATTATCTCTCTCTAAAAACCCTCTGTGAAATTCCAAAATCTAAATGGCGAAAATCAATCTTAAGCATCTAACCAACAAAGACAACTTTTGGTATGAACCAAATTTCTTATTCAACAACCCAGAGGTTCAATCTAGGCCTGAGTTCAGGCACATAAAGGAGACTTTGAAGATGGTTAAAGTCACAAGCCTAGAAAAATTCCTATCAGTTCATCCTAAGAACTTTTTTTGATAGGCAAGTACTGGAGTTCTTCTTCAGTGTCAACAACACCGACACTGAGATTAACTCATGCCTATTTTTGAAGAGAAAGAAGAAGATCATCCAAGATGGAGAGGAGTATATGGAGTTTCAGAAGGTGGGGAAGAAGATTGCGCTGAAGGAGGAAAATGTGAAGAACTTATTTGATCTTCCGTCAAAAGGCCCTAATCCGAATACTTGTATCGCAGATAAGGAGGGGGAGTGGGTGTATAAAATTATGCAGAAAAGGGTGAAGTATCACCCTGCTTTGAACAGAAATGTTCTTTTCCCAGAGCGAAATTGTTGGAAAATGCATCCTTGCGAACCAGAGCAGTCCAGAACAAGTGAGCAAGCCAAAGCTCAGGCTGATGAAAGCTATCATAGAAAGCAAGGACAAGGAATACAACTGGCAACAGTTCTTCCTGCGTGCACTGAACAAGAAACGCACAAAATTTCAACCTGAGAAAAAAACGCAACTGGCTAGTAAGCTTAACTATGATACAAAAATCTCATATCTGATTGAGAATGTTGATGTTGGAGTAGATTGGAAGGAAGATAGGAAGTGGAGTACTTTGAAGTCTCTCTGGAAAAGTATTGGAAGGGAGAAGTATTAGTGATAGTGAAGAAAGCCCGGAGGAAGAGGAGGAGTTAGAGGAGAAGGAGAAGAAGGAGAAAATAGCTGAAAAGGAAGAGGTTGTTGAAAAGGCCTCAAAGAAGAAGGAGAAAAGAGCTGCTGGAAGTGAGAAGGAAGCAGCTCCCACCAAAAAAACAAGGAAATCAACCCCCACTGATGATTCTTCATCAGGTAATCCTGAATCTTCCCCTACTACCATTTCATCTGAAACCGAATCTGATGCACCCACACCCATAAAAATAAAAATCAAGACCAAACCCCGTACCCCACTCAAAACCAAACGAATCTCTAAACTCTCAAAATTATCAAAACCCCCTACTAAAAGCTCTCAAAATCCTGACAATGAACCCACAAAAGAAACCCCCTCTAAAACCTCAACTGAACCAACCACCACTGAACAAATCCCCACCCCCACTGAAGCCACCCCCACTGAACAAACCCCCACCCCCACTGAACAAACCCCCACTGAATCAAATACCTCAGAACCTCAACAACATGAAACTACCCATCTCGAAACCATACTTGAAGAACCTACAGAACCCAGATCCCCCACCCCCTTTGAACCATCTGATGATGAAGAGGAGTATTCCTTCTTGGATACTCTTAGAGCTGGATGAATATCCTGACCTTCAGGCCATATTTTTAGGGTCAGGCTACTTGTCCAACTTAAGGATAGGAGGTTGGCGGAGATCCTGTTGGCAGTAGGAGGAGGAAAGACGGATGAGTGGAAAAAGGAGGAGCAAGAGGTGTTTGAGTTTACAGGTCTCTCCAAAACCAGGTTGTTATGTTATGAGAAGATCTTTCAGAGCCTAGTGTTTGATAAGATCGAGGCTAGATCTGCTAAGGAGAAAGGTGATAAGGGTGAGGTGGAGAAAGAGAAGGTAGGTGAAGTTGAAAAAGATAAGGGTGTTGGAGGTGAGAAGGAGGAGGTGACAGCTGAGAAGGAAGGTACTTCACCTGTGCAAGGTGATGGTGAAGTAGCCAAGGATGTATCCGCTAAGGACGGGTCAACTGACCCCGAAACACAGGCAAGGGATACTGAGGCACTCACAGAGCAGTGAAGTAGAGGTGTCTACTGAAACTGCTCCACAACAGCCCCCAGTGGTGACTCAAGAGTCAGCTGAGGTGTCTGGAAATGAAGGAGTTGAAAAGCAGAGAGAAAAAGAAAAAGAGGTGGAAATAGTGAAAGTAGTAAGTGGTGGAATAAGAGCAATCGTCCCTGTAAAGGGGGAATTGGCTGGAAAAAAATATAGTTGAAAATCAGAGAGAAAATGAGAGTGAGAGGAAGGAGGTTGAGGGAGTAAATATGGAGATAGATGAGCAGGCTGGGTTAGGAGGTGAGTTTGAGGGGGAACATGCTAACCCTTCTACATGTGCAGGAAATTCAACCCTTGAAAAACACAAGACTATATCCAGTCTTAGTCATCTGAAGCTTGCCATCAGTAAAGTTGAGGAAGAAAGACTCCCAGCCATTGAAGGTCAACTGAGAGATCTGGAGGACATTTTGGAGGAAAATGTGGAGGAAACTATGTTTCTCTCAAGAACCTTACTCTCAAGGTCGAAGACTCTCAACAGATGGTAATTGATGTGGTAGAAGGACAGAGTGTGCTAGTGATTGAAGCCATCAAGGGAATGGAGAAGAAGGAAGAAGAAGCAAGGGCCAAATTTCTTAACGACTTAGTAGAGAACATATCCAACCACCTAAAGTCCTTAGTACAGGCTTTCTCAATTAACTTTCTGGAGAAGGTTAAAGGGTTATGGGACAAGAAGGTAGCTGAATTTGAAGCCAGGCATGAGGAGATGAAGACAAGCCTGAAGGATGTACGATCTTTCCAGTGTTTTGGCATCATCAAAAAGGGGGAAAATGTTGGGACAATGTCAGTTTTGATTAGATCCCAAAGCCCCTGAAAAGATGTTATGCTATTGTTGTCAAGTAGTCTTGGTTAGAACTTGTACTTAGTTATTTTACACTTCACAGGTACTCAGTAAGAGGAGCACTCACTGATGTCAATCAAGACTGGAGCCTCTTGAAGACGAAGAGCACCATCCTGAACTTAAGGCAGTCTTCTAAGCTGGCTGAGTAAGTGTCAGTGATGAAGAGTGTGACCCTGAGGTCATTACTAACTCAGTCCTGAAGGGAACAAAATGATACTGAGTTAATGGGAAAGACTTGGAGTAGAGCCAAGCAATGCATAAGGAATGTCAGCATCGGGACAAGACCATTGTGCTCGAGACAAAAAGAACTTAATAAGACAAGCCTGAAGCCTAGGAATAAGTTCTGACATTCTCACCAACATGATGACGTGGACCAATCCAGGAAGGACACGCACGTATGGACCCTGACACGAAGACTGACTTCAGACTGCACATTCAATGGGCAAGCATTAAATGGTGCATTAAATGCAAATTACCTAATTCATGCAAGGACGACTGCTGCATGGGAGATATGTCCGTTTGAACCACTCTACATAGATGACTAGAAGGCTATCTCTTCCAACAGATAGTTTTTCAAATCACCTATAAATACAGAAGGCCTTGAATCCATTCAAGGTGACGGGAAATTTCCAAGCCAGAAATTACTCAAACACTCAAGCATTCAAAGCATTCAGTCTTTAGAAGAAGCACTCGAAACCAACTAAATTTCCCAAGTGTTTCTTAGTTACTGAGAGTTATTCTGTATTCCAAAGAGCGTATTTGCATTATCTTAAGCTTAGAGTGATTATCCAATCCATAGCAAAGCTTTGCCTTGTAAGGATAATCACAACCTAGTTGGAATTCGAACTGAAACCAAAACCCTAAGTTAGGTTTGTTGGTAGTAAGTTCAGTTAGTGAGTTAGTAATGAGTTGTATAGGTCAGTAAGGTTAGCTGATCTTGGTGCACCTTGGCACGTTAAAAATAAGAATCCCTTGAGTGGATTTCCTATTAAATCAGGCCGTGGACATAGGAGCTTGAGTCTCTGAACCACGTTAAACTCCATGTGTTCTTATTGCTTTGATATTGTGCATACCTGCCATATTAATTGATCATTTATAACATTTATTTTATCAGGCCTAAATCAATCAGCCTGATCTTCAAAAAGAGCACTGCCCTACTATTCACTATTCAGAATTTTGTAAACAAGTTTTTCAGAAAGCAAACTAAATAAGACTTTAAACTATCAGGGCTCACGCATTTCCGCACTGAACTTGAATTGATAGTTAGCCAACTGACCAGCACTAAGTGTAGTCAGTGGGTATATTATCAGCTCTTAGCTCTTTATCACTCTGAGTAAAGGGGACTCCGAAAGGTTTAAGTAAAAAAATTGGTATACGTGTATTCCTCCCCCCCATACACATATTCATCAGTCTTGTACCGGGACCAACAAAAAGTGTGATAGATAGGTTTCCAAAAAATGGTAAGAGAAGTTTATTGAAGGACACCCGAAAAATAAAGATAGGGATTTATTTTCCTCAAACTAATGAAGAACCTTAATTGGAGTTTCGAATCTCTGTCGTGCCAAAAAATTACAATGGTAGTGGCAGTGGCGGAGCTTTTTCAATCTCTAAGAATGAAAGAAAAAAACTAACGTGTTCAGAAGAATGAGTAGAGTATAATGGTAATAATTTCAAAATTGTGAACATTATAAATTTGGATGGTGTCAAATCAGTCCCAAATTGATGTATATTGTAGGGTAAAAAATATGTTCGACCCCGACCTCGATAGAAGGGTGAGCTAGAGTGTGGCCAGAGGCGAGATCCCCAGTGACCTCGTACCAACCAGAGCAAGACTACTGCATGATTCGCCTTTCGGCGGCCAAAGAAGCACCCCAGGACGTCACCGAAGACCTCGCCCGAAAGGCGAGGTCATATTCCAGCTGGACCCGTTCGCGATAAGGCAACTGGAGACACTGTAAAGAAAAAGGGACATAACCGCATACCAGACTGCAGCACCCGCCTCTGAAGAAAGGACAACCGCTGCTGCAGACGACGGGCATCAGAAAGGACTGAAGGGCACTTGACGCAACAGTGCCTACAGAACAGCTGTTGTTCTCCCGTAGGCTGAGGACAGCCAGTGGCCTCAGCCGATTGAGGGCCGTTTTCCCTCTATCCTTAGGCAATAGCTAAAAGACAGATAAATCATTAGCAATCATTGAGGATTCTATCCCAAGAACTAGAGCAACACAATGTGACCTAGGAATTACTGTAAATAGAGCCTTAGAGCTCATAAATAAAGATAGCCCATTAAGACCGAGCCTAAACCCCTCGACAATCCTTTGTGCATGTACTTTCCTTGCATTTATTATCTAAGCCCATTAGGAAGAAGCCTTCTCGGCTGACTCCTCTTGGCACAATATCTTGTTTTATCCAATCATAGCCACATGAAGCTGGCTTAAACTATCAATCAGGTAACAACAATGTAATGTTCAGTTAATGGAAAAGGAAGTGTAACTACAAAGTAGTTTTGTAATCTTTTAATAGAATATTGTGTAGGCTTAAGTTTTAATAGAATTTATCCCCTTGTTACTCTCTTTTATGATTATATGAAATCTTTGTCTAGACTTTTTTAAACAAGAGCGACATATGTTTTTTTTTTTAAAGAAGTTCCTTAGGCAATTCCCACAAGAACAAAGTATCTCAGAAAGTTTAACCACAAAATTTGGTGGATCAATCCAAACATAAGACATCGTAAAAAGTCAAGCATCACGGGCGAAATCATGAGTTAAATCATTGGTTGTTCTCATAACAAAAGAAACAGAGCAATTATTAAGCTCATGTACTAAAGAACTACAATGTAAAATATTATCCCCGAATGAATAATCATCAGAAGACAATGAGTTTATTGCATCAACTACTAACTTTGAGTCATCTTCCACCACTATTGTAGGCCTTTCATCCAGGAGAAAGCTTCCATGAAAGTCATTGCATCTCCAATTTTTGCAGCCATACCATTATTCTTGCTGCAACAAAATGACCCATGTCATCACGTAACACAATACCCGCGCCCATCTCTAATGTATCTTCAAAGGTAGCAGTATCCACATTGAGTTTTAGCCAATTGGGTCTAGGTTTATGCCAGATGCTGATTGCTTTCTTGGTCTGTACCTGTGTGCGAGCTTCCTTCCATTCGCTCAATACCATAAATGTCGCCTCAACAACAAAAATTGGCCGTTCGATTAAGTCATCCTATAATAAAGAATTTCCCTCCTTCCAAACTTGCCAAAAAAACATAGAAAATTTATTAGCAATCTCAATTGAACATTCCCTAAGAAGTGTGAAAATGAGGTCCTTCAATGAATCAATTCTAGGAATACATTCTTCAACAATCAATAAAAGAGGTATGCCAAAGTAAATTCACAATAAAAAGAAAGGTATGCCAACAGTGAAGCTGTTCTTGATTAAAGAAGATTTGGTTCCCATCATTTTTAATATGTGGGTGAATTTCAAACAACTAATCTAATATGTGGGTGAATTTGAATTTTTCGAAAATAAAAATATATTAATAACCTTATTGCGTAACAGTAATACTAGAAAACTAGAATAATAATACTAGCAAATAAAATTAGTAATACTAGCTAACAATAATAATTGTAAAAATAGAAAAAAAAAATGAGTACTAACAAACACTATTAGTAACTAGATCTTGCCCGAGCGATACACATGACTATTATAAAATTTTCCATTTTTATTATAGTTCTTAAATTACAGAATTAGTGTACATGTAAGTATATATATATAAAAGTTTTAGAACACTGCTAAGTATATTTTGAATCAATTTCATTGTAAAACTCTTTTTAGACAAAGAGAGCAAGCAAGTGGGAAACATCTAATACCTTAGAGGTTCTCTAAAAAATATTTGAGATAAACAATACACATTGTGAGTTGGTATGCGGATGAAATATTTTGTACATATGTTGAACCATCTAAAATCAAACCTAAAGAATAAAATTATAAGACTGGTGAAATCTGAATCTCAACTCAAGCCCAAGCAATCTTAAACATGAATGAACATTCTTGAGGAGGTGGACTTGGCATTATCAGAATAACCAATAGGGGCCAAATTTTCCTGCTTACAATGCGAAAATCTTCAGATATAATATTCATAGAGGCACGTTAAATATTAATTTGTTACTTCAAGTGTTGAGTCTCCATGACTCTCAGCAAACTCAAGTTGCATCCTTTGTTGGAACTTCTCACAGAGTCCCAAGAACAATCTTGTTTCCTATTAGCATTATTAGGATGTTTATCCGCATGCCCTCTTAGTTCCTAAAGCCACCTCGCCATATGATCACACAATTGGTGCTTGGACATATCACAAACCAGCATTGCTCCAACTGCACCTATGTATGCTCTTGTTACCTCTCGATAAGATGGCATAAAAGACTCACAAACAAATAATATAGAAATACTCTTAATTCACAACTTATCTAAGAATAACGGAGTTGCCACTTTCATGGGACCACTATTTGACTTATAAAGAAAATCAGCAAGACTTTGATTCGCCTATATAATACTCTCTGCATGCTTCATAGAATCATATTATTATAGGCATGGACTGATGCTCCAACAAACTATACATCATCTTGATCTAAATGATTCTAATCCCCATAAAAAGAAGACATATTTCATATAATTAATGTTATGTGAAAAAACTCTTCATCACACTATGCAAATGATGCAAGTAATAATATAGTAAAATAGAAGCCCATAAACATATAGTACTCCCTCCGTCCACGAGTAAGTTTCCCACTTCTTTTTGTTGAATGGTTTAAGAAAGTGTATTTGTTTATTAATATATGGTGGGCCACATGTTGACTTTTGGGATAAAGTAATGAATAGTGTTGAAAAGTAAAGTGAATGAGTGACATTTTTGGTAATATTGTGTGAGTTTGAAGGTTAAAGTTCATATATAATAGAGTGTTGTTATTTCCATTTATGGAATGGGAAACTTACTCGTGGACGACCCGAAAAGGAAAGTGGGAAGTTTACTCATGGACGGAGGGAGTATTTGATTGGAGTAAACAGACCTTTCTTAAAAACTGGGTAATGTGTGCAATGCAAAACTTTGCAGAAAACACAAACAGGAACAAACTAATAAGTAATTTTTCATAAGAAATAATTTTTTAATTATAATAAACTAATAAGTAATGATTCTAGTTATATGAACATAAAGAGTGTTACCGACATAGTTTTTTCCAACATTTTCAGTTAGGATACAATCTCTTCGAGGGAGCTGACCCCTTGAGCTTGAATATCAAATTTGTTTTCCAATTCCCCTATGTGGTGCTGAAGTGTTTGTATATCATGGAACAACCTATCAACAGTTATTACAGGTTGTATCAATGCGTCAACTGAATCCTTTTCAGCCTTTATTTGAGCCAAATACACCCAACACCTGTAGGTAAATATTTTAATACAAAAATAAAAATTTAGCAAATCTAAAAAGAAAACCATGTTACAATGAACTCTTAGGTAAGATTTAGATGGATGGTTAGAAATCCATTAAACAAATAAGAAATATGAAGAATATATGTTACTCCCTCCGATTCATTTTTTATTATCCGTATTACCATAAAAGGAAGGTTTTTTTTTTTTTTTTCCACTTACCCAAAATAGCAAAAAGCAAACACTATCCCTTTTAACTTGCCCCTTAAAAACATAATTTATTTACACTCATGCCACTACTTTATCAACTTTATACACACAAATACTAATAAACAACTCTTACCCCTTTTAAAAATCTACTTTATACCCACAAATACTAATAAACAACTCTTTTTATTAAAACCCGTGTCATTTTCTTATGGACAATCAAAATCGAATCGGAGGGAGTATTACATATCATGGGAACAAAACATTTTGACAAGATGTAAAGCAAATACTATCATAGTCTTATGCACTTTGAATAACCACGCTTAATTGGAATAAAGATTAAATCACAGGAAAAACACTTTGAAAACCCACTTTTTTTCTTGTGTACAGAAGGGCATGCATTCTAAATGCAGAGAAAAAATCATTTTGCTATATTAGGGAAAATAAATAATTAAGTAACTAGTCCAATTTTTATTTCGTGGATAATTTTTGCAGAAAATATTATCCTATCCTAAAATACAGGAGGATGTGAAAATATGCAACTAAACAATGCATCAATTTATATTAAAATCTTTTTTTCTTAACTGCAAGTACAACTTTATCATGAGAATCAGCTTCCATGGCATCCCTTTCCTTCCTAAGGACATCAATTTGCATGTCAACTTCTCATGTTTCTTTTGTTGTATATGCTTTTCAAGTTCTCCAGCAGCTAATTGATTACATTTTCTTTCCACCTCACTTTGTTGTACACGTAGGAAGATAACATATTAATTCCTAACTAAAAGATAAAAGACGATTTTTTAGAACTCCAGCAGTGAGAATTACCAAATTCAATTCTCTCTCATCAATAGCAATCTGAGCTTCCAATGGATCACATTCGATGTCTTTTTCTTGAATGCTTTTCAAAATGCCATTCAGTTACAATCAAGAAGACATTAATAAGATTAAAATAAAAGTCACATGGAAAGAGAACCAAGATCAAGGACATACCTTCTTTTTGGGCGTCATATATGGCCAAGCCAAAACCCCAAATTACTCATTCCCATATTCATAAAGTCTTCCAGAATTTGCATCTGGATGCAATTCTGTTACAAATGGTTTGAACTTTTAAGGATTCTATAGGCATGTATCCAAAAAAATAAAATTAAACCATCGTGGAGGATTGAAATAATTAATGTTGACATTTTCCCATAACTCTCAATTGAAAAAAGTAAAAAAATATGATCATTATACAGAATAAAATATATAGTAGTAAAAATCGATAGAGACCTTTAAAGAAGAAGAAATTGATGTTGTCTTGGTCTCTCTTCCCGTGCATATATCTTCAATAACGAATACATAGAGACTGCAATAACAAAAACAAATAAAGGTTCAGGAGAAATAATAAAAGGGAGAGGGGCTATTAGAAGAAAGAGTTTTCTATATTTTAGGAAAATAAGATGCTTCTTCAACCTGTTTCTTAGTCTCCTCCACCATTTTTGCTTTGACGCTTAAGAGATGGGAAAGAAGACTACAAATCCTTTCTTTTTTGACCGTTTCTTTGATGCTTCTTCAACCTGATTCTTCGTCATCTTCATAAGATTTGCTTCGATGCGTTAAATAAAGAAAAAAAAGGCAACTGTTCGTTTCTTCTACCCCCAATTTTTTTAATTACTGAGATGAGAGGGGTGAGTTGTAGAGTAAATTTTTTTTTTTTATGAACACATGGCTGCATATGAAGAAATAAACGTGGCGGAATTTTAGAGTAGGTTGTTCTACTTTTATAATATAAGATATTTATAAAAATTATTTGGAAAACTTCCAAACAATATTAGTAATATTTATAAAAACTATTAGTAATACTTATAAACACTATTAGTAATACATTGAAAAATTATTAATAATTTTTATAAACCCTAAACCATAACCCAAAAAATCCTAAACCTTATCCCGTATTAGTAATATACTAGCAACACTATTAGTAATACACTAAAACACTATTAATATTACTTATAAAGACTATTAGTAATTCATTGAAAAACTATTAGTAATACATATAAATACTATTAGTAATTCATTGAAAAACTATTATTAATACTTATAAACACTATTAGTAATTCATTGAAAAACAATATTAGTAATACTTATAAACACTATTAGTAATACATATAAAAACTTATTAGTAACCATAACCCTAAACCATAAACCCTAACCCTAAACCGCTAACCCTTATCAGTAATATACTAGAAAACACTATTAGTAATACATTGAAAAAATATTAGTATTACATTGAAAACCTCTTAGTAATTCTTATAAAAGCAATTAGTAATACATATAAACACTATTAGCAATACAAATGTGCAATATTATTAACCATAACCCTAAACCCTAAACCCCTACCCTTACCCTAAACCCTTTCTAGAAATATACTAGCAAACACTATTTGTAATACATTGAAACACTATTAGTAATACTTATAAACACTATTAG
The DNA here is from genome assembly GCA_947034835.1 of Ballota nigra. NCBI lineage: Eukaryota > Viridiplantae > Streptophyta > Magnoliopsida > Lamiales > Lamiaceae > Ballota > Ballota nigra. The sequence goes on along the minus strand of OX344729.1, from coordinate 32,593,168 downwards.
CAATACATTGAAAAACTCTTAGTAATTCTTATAAACGTTATTAGTAATACATATAAACACTATTAGTAATACAATTGTACAATATTAGTAACCATAACTGTTGGGACATTGTCAGTTTTGATTAAGATCCCAAAACCCCTGAAAAGATGATTTGTCTTAGTTTGTCTTTGTCAGGCTAGTCTTGGTTAGGATTTGTACTTAGTCATTTTACACTTCACAGGTACTCAATAAGATGAGCACTTACTGATGACAATTAAGACAAGAGCCTGAAGACGCAGTTTACCATCCTGAACTTATGGCAGTCTTCTAAGCTGGCTGAGTAAGTCTCAGTGATGAAGAGTATGACCCTGAGGTCATTACTACTCAGTCCTGAAGGAAACAGGATGATTCTGAGTTTATGGGAAGACTTGGAGTAGAGCCAAGCAATGCAATAAAGAATGTCAGCGTCAGGACAAGACCGTTGTGCACAAGACAAAAATAAATTAATAAAGACAAGTCTGAAGCCTAGGAATAAGTTCTGACATTCTCACCAACCTGATGACGTGGACCAATCCAGGAAGGACACGCACGTACGAAACTTGATATGAAGACTAATTTCAGACTGCATTTTCAACGGGCAAGCATTTAATATGCATTTAATGCAAATACCTAATTCCAGGCAAAGGACGGCTGTTGCATGAAGATATGTCAGTTTGAAGCCACTCTACATAGATGACAAGAAACGCTATATCTCCAACGGATATCTTTTCAAATCACCTATAAATACAGAAGGCCTTGAACCCATTTAAGGTTACGGTAAATTTTCAAGCCAGAAATTACTCAAACTCTCAAGCACTCAAAGCATTCAGTCTTTAGAAGAAGCACTCGAAATCCTTTAAATTTCCCAAGTGTTTCTTAGCAACTGAGAGTTAATCTGTATTCCAAGAGCGTACAAGCAATATCTTAAGCTTAGAGAGATTATCCAACCCTTAGCATAGCTTTGTCTTGTAAGGATAATCTCAACCTAGTTGGAATCCAAACTGAAACCAAAACCCTAAAGTTAGGTTTGTTGGAAGTAAGTTAAGTTAGTAAGTTAGTAAGGGAGTTTGTATAGGTCAGTGAGGTAGCTGATCTTGGTGCACCTTGGCACGTTAAAAACAAGAATCCCTTGAGTGGATTTCCTGTTAAATCAGGTCGTGGACGTAGGAGCTTGAGACTCTGAACCACGTTAAACTTGATGTGTTCTTATTGCTTTGATATATTGCATACCTACCATATTAACTGTTCATTCATTGCATAAGATTTATCAGGCTTGAATCAATCAACCTGATCTATTAAAAAGAGCACTGCCCTTACTAAATACTATTCATTTGAGTAATCAATTTTCAGAAGCAAACTAATCAAGACTTTAAACTAATCAGGGCTCACGCATTTCCGTACTGAACTAGATTTGATAGTTAGCCAACTGACCCGCACCAAGTGTAGTTAGTGGGGTTGTTATCAGTTCTCAGTTCTTTATCACTCTGAGTAACCGGGGACTCAGTAAGGTTTTAAGTTTGAAAATTTGGTATACGTGTATCCCCCCCATACACGTATCCATCAGTCTTGTCCGGGACCAACAAGTGGTATCAGAGCAGTGGTTCAAAAGACCACTGACTTTGAATACTAATAGTTTCAGAGGAGAAACTGTTGGTGGTCACTGAACAGATCTGAGTTTGCTTTTCATAAAACTCGCATCATCATGACTTCGAGGAGACTTGAAGCTTCATTACCTGAATTCTCTGTATCTAACTTTGTCTATTGGAATTTCAGATTAGAAGCACACCTTATTGCTATCCATTACCAGATGTCGCGTGTACTCAGTGAGGGACCGATCAAGATCACTATTCCTAATGTCAGAGGACTGGGATTGTTGGGAAAAATGTATAACTCCAACAGGGATATGAGCATCTTGAGATTGACGTGCAGGTTCCGAAAGAAAGGAAAGACATGACCAACGATGAAATCAAGATTGTGGGACTGGACAACGTTGCCAGAAACATCATTCTGCATACGGTGCCCTTCGAGGAGTCAGCCAAGCTGATGAACCTAAAGACGGCAAAGGAGGTTTGGGATGAGCTGACAAGGATGTGTGAGGGATCTGAAAAGATCAGGGAGAACAAGAGGAACATTGCCATTCAGAAGTTCCAAGCATTCGAGATGTTGCCTGATGAGACAATCGATCAGATGGAGTCAAGGTTCATCAAGTTGATGAATGAGCTGGTGATGCTGGACAAAGATGTCCCAAAGAGAGATGTTGCTTCAAAGATCCTGGATGCCCTTCCTGAGAGATGGGATAACAGTGTAATTATGCTTAAAAACACTCAGGATATGAGTAACATAACTTCTGCTTTACTTTTTTCAGAGCTTAAGGCACTGGAATTTGATCTTAACAAAAGAAAGAAGAAAGTTCAGCCAGAAGAGGAAGAAAAGGAGAAATCTCCTGAGAAAAGTGTGGCGTTCAAGGCCAGGTCTGAACCTGTTGAATCTTCATCAAAGTCACTGATGGAGATGAGCAAGGAAGAGCTTGCTGAAGAGTACAGCCTGATGGCCAGACGCTTTGATAAGCTTAATTCCAGGTTTGGTCGTTATAAGAAATTTTATCAGGACTCACGTGACAGGAAACCTGAAGGAACCCACCAAAGCTCAAGGAGATATGAGGAAAGGAGAAACACTGACCAGAGGAGAGATCGTGGCGATGAAAGAAGATATTCAGATCCAAAGCCCGATCGCAGAGATGAACAGAGACGTACTCATGATGACAAGCACTCAGGGAAGACTGAAAGCTCATCAAGACAGAGGGAACCTGACTCACGGAGGATCCCTGAACCAAGGAGAGAAAGATGAGATGAGCAACCAACATGTTACAACTGTAACAAGAGCGGGCACTATCAGTATGATTGTTTGAAGCTGAGTGCAAGGGAAAGAGAGGACAGAAGGGCCAAGAGAGACCAGAGACTTGCTGACCGGAGAGCGATGCTCGCTGAGGATGCAACTGATTCTGATGGTCCTGAGGAGAGGTCGCCTGAACTCTTTTCTGATGATGAGTATGATGATGTCTGCCTGATGGCAAGGGAGGAACCTGAGGTAACATCTAACTCTGTATGTGGTTCCTACACTGGTCAAAATCCTGAGCTTAGCTCAGAGTCAGTCAGAGAAATGAACCTTCAGATCTGTCTGGATCAATTGATGGTTGATTTCTCCAGATTGCAGGAAACTAATATCTTCTTGGTAGAGGAGAACAAGAAATTGAGTACTGAGGTTCAGAACCTGAATGATCAGCTCACTCAGTCTGATCTTAAAGAATCAACTCAGATTGTGAGACTAACTCAGGAGATTGATTTAATCAATGTTGAGCGTCTCCCAAGAGAGAAGATTCTGAAGGAATTGGCTGAGGAAGAGTTGGTCAGGAAGGAAGAACTGAAAGTACTCAAAAGTAAGTTTGATGACCTCTTTGCCAGACATGAAATCCTGAAAAAGAGTGAGGACTCACTCATGCAAAAGGTTGCAGCAATGAATAAATCCTCAGTGGCTAGAGAGGAAATAAATAGCAGCCAGATGCTTGGGAACGAGAAAAAGGGACTTGGATATGTTCCTAAGAAATCCTCACAGGGTCAATCTCATGTTGCTTCAGGGAGCAACACTGAGAAGGTATTTGTTCAGATAGGCCAGAGTGCACCTAAGGTTGTACTTCAGGCCCGTCAAACTGATAAGGGCAAGGAAACAGTTGACTCAGTCAGGGTTGCCCCTAAGGTAGCTAAGCCAAAACCCAAGGGAAAGGTAAAACAACCAAAGGAGGTCCCTGAAAGCTCAGGTCAGAGAAAGCCTCAGCAAAAGCAGAGGAATACTCAGGCCAAGAGCCCTTCAGACTGGTCAACGAGGGTACCATTATGCTTGGCAATATCAACAGGGAAGGCCAAACATGATGACACCCCCATGGTTTTGGCATCCTGAGGCCTTTAACTGTTTTCCATTCCCTCACTTGCCTAGAGGGAATAGAATACAATGTCCTTATCAAGAACAAGGCCCAAGACCTGCTGCACCCAGACCTAGGAAGAACAGGAAGCCAGAGTGGTAGGCACCAACTCAGGCTCCTGTGAAGCCTAAGTCCAGCACTTATACACCATCTTCCTCTCAGACAAAGAAGAAGAAAGTTGTGTATATTGATGTTTCAGGGAGACAGATTTACCACTCTGAGGCAATTAGGGTACAACTAACACGATAGGACCCAACACCCAATGGGTACCTAAAGCCTGATTTGTTTGCAGGCGGCCGTGGATCACAACAAGAGGAGAGGAGACTCAAACAAAGTGGTTTGGTACCTAGACAGTGGATGCTCAAGGCATATGACTGGAATGAAGAGTCTTCTCCAAGAGTTTCAGGCTAAGGATGGTCCACACGTAACCTTCGGTGACAACTCAAAAGGTGTTACTAAAGGTTTTGGTGTCTTGATAATAGGTACAGTCAAAGTGGAAAATGTGTCCTTTGTGGAAGGACTGAAGCATAACCTGTTGTCAGTAAGCCAATTCTGTGAATATATGTTCAGTCAAGGACAAAGCAACACAAGTGCTTCTATCAGGTATCAGGAAAGGTAATGTTTATCTCGCTGACTGGAGCAGCACTATGCCTAATACATGTTTTGTTGCTAAAAGCTCTCTAGAGCTCAGTTGGTTATGGCATAAAAGATTAAGCAACCTGAACTTCAAGATTCTTAACAAAATTTCTAGATAGTCACTTGTTGAAGGTCTACGTAATGAAGTTTTTAGCAAAGATCATGTGTGCAAAGCTTATCAGGAAGGGAAGCAGGTCAGAGCGTCATTCAAAGAGAAGGCTTCTCATTCCACTGACAGAATTCTTTAGCTCCTGTATATGGACTTATTTGGTCCCATAACACCTGTGAGTATGAATGGTAGGAAATATACCCTCGTGGTTATTGATGATTATTCTAGATATACTTGGGTTATTTTCTTATTGAATAAGAAGGAAACACAGGTGAAGCTTCCAGAGTTGCTCAGGAGACTCAGCAATGAGAAGAATCAGTCCATCACTAAGATCAGATCTGACAAGGGCACTGAATTTATAAATTCATATATTTCTGACTTTTGTAATGAACTTGTTATAGTTGTTGGTCCCGAAACGAGCAAACAGGTGTATGGGGGGGGGGGGAATACACCTGTGATTACAAATTAAAACTTCTTGTAAAACTTATCAGGTTACTTAAGACAATAACTCGTCAGTGGACTTGAAGGTCTGCTGAGAGTTACTTAGAGAAAGCCTACTGAGATAATACCTCCACTAAAAGCTCAAGACTTTCAGTTGAACCACTATCTAATTAGCTTTCAGATGCGGATTAGTGAGCCCTTAGAAAACTCGTTTTACTTTGATAAACTTTGAGATTAACACACACTTAGGAAAGCAGATAATAAGAACACAAGGTATAAAGTGGTTCAGAGATGAATCTCCTACGTCCACTGTCCTGATCAAACAGGAGAATTCCTTTCACTTGGAATTCCTTGTGTTATAGTGCCAAGGTGCACTGATCAACTAATCCTCTCTTAGGATGATTGATCACTAGGAAATTCCAGGTCCTAGTTCCCAAAACAAACCAGCTTTCAGACTGATACAACAATCAACTTACTAACACCACTTAACACTAGCTCTCAACCTAAACATTGAGTAGGGTTTTGAGTAGGGTTTTGGTTCCAACTATTTTGAGATAATCCTTACAAGTTTAGCTCAAGGCTTAGGATTGGATTATCTCTTTCTAAGATTTGGATATAGCTTTTAAGCTTGGTTACAGAAGGTTTGTTAGGCTCTCTACAAATGTGAAACACTTGGGAAACAAAGATAATTTCGAGTGCTTCTTAGTTGTTATGAATGTAGAGATAGCTTTGATCTTGTAAGTTTCCCGTGCTTGGAAATGTGCACGTCCTTCTGTATTTATAGGCTTCCTTAAAAATTTTCCCGTTGGATTTGAATCTTCTCAAGTAAGTCTTCTTGTATCTGATTGGCTCAAACGGCTCTATTTGAAGCTTTAAGTCTTGTCAAGAAATGGCTGAAAGACCATGCCTGTTCACCAACTTTCTGTAGATTGCTAGAGAAAGACTTTTGGTACTTGTCAGGCTGGGGCAGGTCGGCTGTCAGTAAGTACACTGATGTGTCATCTTCTCATTGGACCTTAAGTCTGCATGCCCAGATTCTTGTCTTGCTTTAAGGTGGAACTCCTCTGAGAGAACCTTCTTATTCCTTAATTTATTATAAGCTTCACTGAAATTCATTTTGCCTTGTTCCAACCAGATTAACTAACAGCTTTTAATATGTTTTAGCAATGTTTGTTACCATCAGTGGACCTTGGTCCTCTCCTGACAGTTTTAGTCTTAGTGAGAATGTACTTAGAAAACATTCAAGACTTAGACTTATTCTCAGATCACTTAGTCTTCAGCGGTCTTCATCTTCAGCGGACTTCATCTTCAGCAGACTTCATTCTTAAATACACTCATGTAATTTCTAACTGAACTCAGTTCTTAACACTTTGAACTGTTTGACTAAGTACTAACTCTACTGAATAATTTACTTACAAAACAACTTAGGAGGAACATGTTGGCATCTAATCAAAACATAAGTCTTATACATTTTCCCAACAATTCCCCCCTTTTTGATTATGCCGGAACCTATCTTAATACATATCTTCTTTCAGATGAGGTTCTTCAGATGACATTCAAAGTTCACAGATTTTGTAAGTAAAACATTCAAGTGCATAAGCCTAAATGATAATGAGATATTATCTTGGGCAAAACATCAGTAGAGTTCATTTCATTGAAAAATGATGAAGTACATATTACATGAAGTCAACTCTTAAAAGTCTCAAACTTAAACACACTTGGGACTTATAAAAAAATGCCCAGCAAAAGATACAACCTTCTTAGATGGACTCAAAAATAGGTTCAAGTCCATATTGCTTGAAAACTCTAATCTTCAGCTCGTTCTTCCTCTCCATTGTCTCCTTCGAATGTCCTCTGAGTCCAAGATGCTCACACAAGGATGTCCACTCTTCAGTGATCCTTTCTCTATCAACAGCACCTGTTGCATCTTGAGGAGGCCAGTAGGTGATTGGCTCAGGGGCCTTCAGAGCTTGATCAGGGAAGGCATCATTCCAAGCATCACTGATCTCGGGATAGAGTTTGGGATAGGCATCAAACAACCATGAGTTGAAGACTTCTTGTGCATTGTCCCTTCCTAACTCTCCACTGACATAGAAAGAATACACAAATTCCCTTTTTGCAGTCTCCCAAGCATCATTGAGCTTCTTAGCAACCCAGGCATCATGATGAGGAAATATGTTCAGAGATGGTGTGATCTTGTCTTTCTTCAGCTTAGCAGCCCACTTTAGATAACCACTCCTGAATTTCTTAGAAGTAGTTTTGTCAAAAGTGGCTAGCCTCTCCTTTCTTTTTCTCTCTGCTAGCTCTGCAATGGTCTCCATCTTACCAACCACCTTATCTCTTCTTTCTTGTTGTTGAGCTGTCAGCTTTCTTGCTCTTTCATTCATACCTCCAGCCTCTTTAATTAGCTCAGCGAGCTCTGTGACTTTTGTGGGTGCAGACTTGGGAGGTTCAGAAGATAAGGGTTCAGGATTGAGAATAGGAAGTACCTGAACTTCATCAGTAGAGGTTGTGGACTTAGCTGCCAACCTCCCTGAGGTTCTTGTCTTTTTGGCAACCTCTGCTGAGAGAGCATCAGATGCCTTTCTCTTTGCAGTTTCCCCCTTCTTCGCAGCTCTCTCCTCCTTCTCCTTTAGATGCTCCTCTTTGAACTTTGAAAGGTCAGCTGAGGAGGTCTCCTTGCCTTTCTTGGATTCTGCTATCTTCTGAGCTTCAGCTTCAACTCTCTTCAAGGTGCTCTTCACCTGTTGGCCTTACTCGAAGTCAGGGGTTTCAAGGATAATGTTCATTTTATTCTTAGGATCAGCCTTCATGTCCTTAGCACTTATCCTCTTTTCCCCCTTTCCGACATTAATCATACATTCAGCTACAGTGATGTTGAGCTTCAGTTGATCATGGGCCAATGCCTTCAGCTCAGTTGAGCAATGGTCTACCTCATCTTCAAGTCTTTCCAAAGTAGCTCCAGCTGTCTGCCCAAATTAAACAAACTGCGCTAGCTTTTCATTGATCAGCACATCAGTTTTCTCTTGTGTTGGGAAGTCTTCAGCTGCCTTCTTCAGTACCTCTCCCAGTTTGGCTCCTAGCTCAGCATGCTTGGCCTCGAATTCAGACATCTTAGAGTTCCATAACCCTTCAACCTTCCCAAGTAGGTCTTCTGAGAAGGCCTCCACTGATGACTTCAGGTTGATGGATACGTTCTCTACTGAGTCTTTGAGGAACTTGGTCCTGGCCTCTTTTTCAGACTTCTCTAGCTTCTTCAGGGCATCAATGACTAACACACTTTGTCCCTCAACTACATCAATCACCATCTGCTGAGAGTCTTCAACTTTAAGTGTGAGATTCTGAAGTGATGTAGTTGTGGACTCCATGAGTTCATCAATGTGGTCTGAGAGAATAACCATCTCATCCACCTCCTCTTGTACAATCTCCTGGACCTCCCTTAGCTGAGTTTGAAGAGATGGAAGGCTTTCTTCTTTGATAGAGTGAACAGCATCACTCAGTGGAGTTAGGTTGACCACAACTGAGGGAACTTCAATGGTTTGAGTACCTGCATTGCAAGAAGTGTTAGTTCTAACTCCCTCAACCTCTCCACCTAGATCTCCTGATGCCTCTATCTCCATGGGGACTCCCTCCTCCTCACTCTTCTTACTTTTCTCTTCCTCACTTTCTTTTTCAACTGCTATTTTTTCAGCCAATTCACCCTTTACAGGGATGATTGCTCTTATCTCTCCACTCATCACAACAGTGATTTCCACCTCTTTTTCTTTTTCACTCTCTTTTTCAACTTCTCCAGTTCCAGACACCTCAGTTGACTCTAAAGCCACCACTGAGGGCTGTTGTGGGAGAGCTTCAGTAGACACCTCTACTGAGCCCTCCTTTGGCAAGTTTTGAGCCTCAGTATCCCTTGCCATGGATACATCCTTGGCTGCTTCACCACCACCTTGCTTAGGTGAAGCACCTCCTTCAAGTTCAGACTCCACTACCTTCTCCTCAGCACTCTTCTCCTTCTCCTCCTCCTTCTCAGATAAGGGTTCAACTGGCTTTTCTCCATCAGCAGTCTTTTCTACCTCCTTCTTTGCCTCTGCAATCTTCTCCAAGACCAAGCTTTCAAAAATCTTCTCATCACAGAGAAGTCTGGTCTTGTGCATCCCAGCAAATTGCAGCACTTCAACTTCCTCCTTCTTCCACTCATCTGCATTGCTGCCTCTTACAGCTAGAAGAATTTCACCAAGTCTTCTATCCTTGAGCTGGACAATGAGTCTCAGTCTCAAGAACATGGCTTTGAGTGTGGGGAATTGATCAAGTTCAGGGTATTTAGACTCTAAAGAGTAAGCTACCTCATCCTTGAGAGTATCTAGGAATGAGTACTCTTCTTCATCGTCTGAAGGAAGGGAAGGGGTAGAGGATCTGCTCTCTGTTGGCTCTTCTGGGATAGACTCCAGTTGAGTTGAATGAATTTCAGGAGGGTTTGGTTCAGATGAGGTTTGAGGTTGGGTTTCAGGTGAGGTTGGGTTTTGGTCAGTAGGGGTTGATGATGTGGGTTCAGAAGGGGTTGAGGGAATGGGTTCAGTAGGGTTTGATGGGGTGGTTTCAGTAGGGGTGGAGATGGGTTCAGTGGGGGTTGTTTAGGATCCACTTACTGGCTGTTGAGAGCCATCAGTGGGGGTTTTGGTTATTTTGGAGATACGTTTGGTTTTGGCAGGGGTGCGAGGTTTTGTTGTTTTGGGTTTGATGGGGGTAGGTGCAGGGACATCTGAGTCAGACTCAGTTGAGATGATGTTTGGAGATGAGTCAGGGTTACCTGATGAAGACTCATCAGTAGAGTCTGTGACTCTGACTTTCTTTGAGGCACTCTCCTTCTCTGCCTCAGAGGACCTCCTGCTTTCCTTCCTAGAGGCTTTCACTGCCTCGGCCTCTTTGTGCCGGGCCATCTTGTCACTCAGTTTAACCAGCCTCCTCTTGAGCTTGGTTTTCTTCCCTTCAGTAGGGTTAACCTCTTCTTCCTCGACTGCCTCTGGGCTCTCCTCAGCAGGCTTGAGCATCCTTGTTTCCAGAGTTTTTCCAGACTTGAATAGGGTCTTCAGGTTACTCCACTTCCTATCCTTTAACCAGTCTACTCCCACATCCACATTCTCAATTAAGTAAGAAATTTTAGTGGCAAAATTTAGCTTACTTGCCAACTGGGGAGTTTTGTCAGCCTGGAATTTTGAGTGTTCCCTGTTCAAAGCTCTAAAAAAGAACTGCTGCCAATTGTATGGCTTCTCCTTGCTCTCCACTATTGCCTTCATCAACCTGAGCTTTGGCTTGCTTACTTGTTCAGTGCTTCCTTGGTTTCCCAAGATACATTTACCAACAATCTCGCAGAGGACATTGTATGCTGGTAATAGTAGGCTTCTGTTCATCGTGGGACTATATTTCACCTTCTTCTCCATGATGGTGTAGACCCATTCCTCTTCCTTATCCAAGATACAAGTATCTGGATTTGGCCCTTCAGATGGGAGTTCAAATAACTCCTTCAAATCATCTCCGCTTATCCGCATCTCCTTTTTTATTTTCTGGTGCTCCACAACCTCCATATCGTCTCTCATCACCTTCTTCTTTCTTTGTACAAATAGACACGATTTGATTCTTGAGTCTGAGTTGGATATGTTGTAGAAAAATTCAAGAACCTGCCTATCATAACAGTACTCTGGATGTACTGATAGAAATTTCTCTAAACCAGCAGCTTTGACCATTTCCAAAGCCTCCTTAATGTGAGAGAACTCTGGTCTTGATTCAATCTCTGGGTTGTTGAAAAGAATTATAGGTTCATACCAGAAATTTTCTTTGTTGTTCAGAAACCCTAGGTTAATTTTGGTCATGATTGTAGGTGGGATTTGAGAAAAAGTGAATTTGCAGAGAAATGTTTAAATAGTAAGTGTTTGCTTGGAAGTGTATTCGAAAAGGTTTACAAGCGAACGTTTGGGGTTTTTATATGAGTGAAGAACGGTGAGATTGAACAAAGAAATCAACGTCTGAGATTGATCGGGTTTGAGATCGTGGATAGTTGCAAGGTTTAGTGGGGAGTTTTTAAGAAATCTTGACGGTTAGAAAAGAACCGCCTAAAAATGGATGGCATGGATTGGAAAAGTTGGTAGTCGGAAGGTCACATCATCCGGCTTTTAGGGCGCGTGAGATAGGTAATTGAAAAAGCATGTCTGACAAAATCTCTTCGAAACAGTGGAAAAGGATTTAATTTCCCAGAAAGCACTCATTAGAAGTTTTGAACCCAATAAATATATATAAAACTAAGAGGCTTTAACTTTGAAAAATACTAAGTATAAACTTTGACCTCCACTGAGGTTCGACCTCGTCTGATATTCAGACCTCTTCTGAGATGAGGAGCTTCTTCTGAGAAAGATCCTCTTCTGAATATGAACCTCCACAGTGTTGAAGGTAACTCTTCTGAGATTAAATCCTTTCTTTACTCTCCTGGATCTAGGAGTCCAAGCTCCACTGACAACTCTTGGAACCTTGCTTCAGCCAAAGGTTTTGTGAAGATATCTGCCTTCTGTTTGTCAGTGTGGATTTTGAGCATTTTGATGTCCTTCTTCTCCACATGATCTCTGATGAAATGATGCCTTATATCCACATGTTTGCATCTTGTGTGGAGAACTGGATTTTCTGAAATAGCAATTGTACTATTGTTGTCACAGAAAATAGGGACTTCATTGGCAAAGATGTTGTAATCTCTCAGTTGTTGTCTTAGCCAAAGAATTTGAGCACAACAACTTCCAGCTGCCATATACTCAGCTTCAGTAGTGCTTGTGGCTACTGAGTTTTGTTTCTTGGAGAACCAAGAAATCAGCTTACTTCCCAAGAATTGACAAGTGCCTGAGGTTGATTTCCTGTCAATTCTACATCCTCCATAATCAGCATCTGAGTATCCTGTGAGTTCCAGATTGTCATCTGAGGGATACCACAATCCCATATTCACAGTACCTTTAAGATATTTGAGAATCCTCTTAGCAGCTTCCAGATGACTTTTCTTGGGGTTGGCTTGATATCTTGCACAAATCCCAACTGCAAAAGTGATATCAGGCCTGCTTGCTGTGAGATACAGTAGAGATCCAATGATGGCTCTGTAATGAGTCTGGTCTACTGATTCACCATCCTCATCTGGTTCCATCTTGGTGTTGGTGTTGAGTGGAACTCTTGCTACTTTGCTGGTCTGGCATCCAAACTTGTTGATCAGCTCCCTTGTATATTTGGCTTGATTGATGAAGATTCCTTCAGGGGACTGCTTAACTTGAAGTCCTAGGAAGAAATTCATTTCTCCCATCATAGACATCTCAAATTTCCCCTTCATCAGTTGAGAAAACTTCTCACAGAGGACCTGGTTAGGACAACCAAAAATGATATCATCCACATAAATTTGAACCAGCAATGTGTCCTCTCCTTTTGTGATTCTGAAAAGTGTTCTATCAACTCTCCCTTTGATAAAACCATGATCCAAAAGGAACTTGGAGCCTGTTTCAGTCCATATAGAGCTTTTCCCAGTCTATATACTTTGTGACTTTCTTCAAAACCTGGGGGTTGCTCCACATAGACTTCTTCATTGAATACTCCATTCAAGAAGGCACTTTTAACATCCATCTGGTACACCTTAAATTTCTTGTGAGCAGCATATGCAAGAAATAACCTTATTGCCTCCAATCTGGCTACTGGAGCAAATGTTTCATCATAGTCAAATCCTTCAACTTGAGAATAGCCCTTTGTAACTAGCCTGGCTTTGTTTCTGACTATGATATCATTCTCATCCTTCTTGTTCTTGAATACCCACTTGGTTCCTATCACATTGCAGTGATATGGTCTGTCCACCAACTCCCAAACTTGATTCCTTGTAAACTGGTTGAGCTCTTCTTGCATGGCAATAATCCAGTTGGAATCTTGAAGTGCTTCTGCTATGGAACTTGGTTCCTGGTTTGATAAGAAACAACAAAACAAAGCACTTTCTCCATGAAAACTTCTAGTTTTGACTCCTGAGGAAGGATCACCTAGGATTTGCTCAACAGGGTGATCTGAGAGCCAAGTCCTCCTAGGCTGATGCCCTTCAGTAGAGTTTAACTCTTCTGAAGTTGAGTCACTAGATATAGGAATGAAATCGAATTCAGGAAATAAAACAGAGGGTTGAAGTCCTGAGTCATCATTCAAGGTATTTTCATTCTCAATGGTAATTTCATTGGTTCCCCCTTGAATGATGGGTTCAGTGAATGTCTCAGCTGTGACCACATCTTCATTGACATTTGTTACCTCTTGAACTGGGATAGTGTTCATCAGTTCAGTTACATCTTCAGGAGAGCTCTCAGGTGAGCTTTGAGGAGTGGTCTGATTTTGAGTGTCCTCTTTGAATTGTTGATCATTGAGGTTGTCCCAGGTTGGGATGAATGTATCAACACAATTCTCAGGATAGCCTTTAGACTTGATACTCAGTCTGGTTAGTCTTTTGCTAATCACAACCTCATTCTCCTTACTTCTGGACTCAAAAGTAGATTCATCAAACACCACATGAGGTGTTTCTTCCACAACAAGAGTTCTACAGTTGTAAACTCTGAAAGCTCTACTGATTTGGGAATATCCTAAGAAAATTCCTTCATCAGCTTTGCTATCAAAAGCTTTCAGTTGTGTTTTCCCATTGTTGTGAATGAAACACTTGCAACCAAAAATATGAAAGTAAGATACCTGTGGCTTTCTGTTATTCCATAACTCATATGGAGTTTTTCCTTGATGTTTGGTTACCATGGATCTGTTTTGAGTGTGGCAGGCAGTATTAATAGCTTCAGCCCAGAATCTTTTAGGAACTTGAGCTTCAGCTAACATTGTCCTTGCTGCCTCCTTGAGAGTCCTATTTCTTCTTTCAGCTACTCCATTTTGTTGTGGAGTTCTTGCAGCTGATGTCTCATGTGAAATACCTAATTCTTTGCAGTAATCAGATATAATACAATTTATGAATTCAGTGCCTTTATCTGATCTTATCTTTACAATGTTCAGGCTCTTTTCATTGCTAACTTTCTTCAGGAGCTCTGGCAGTCTCAGTTGAGTCTCCTTTTTGCTTGCAAGGAATATCACCCATGTGTACCTGGAGAAGTCATCAACAACAACAAGTGTATACTTTCTCCCATTGATACTTACAGGGGTTACTGGACCAAAAAGATCCATATGTAACAGTTGAAGTACTCTGTCAGTAGAGGTTGCTACTTTGCTTTTGAAAGATGCCTTTACTTGCTTTCCCTCCTGACAGGCTTTACAGATATGTTCTTTGTTGTATACTTCATTTGGCATTCCTTCTACCAGTCCATGTCTTGCTATCCTGTTCATCATCTTGAAGTTCAGATGACTTAGCCTTTTGTACCATAACCAATTAGTGTCAGTTGAGCTCTTAGCAATAAGACATGCATTTGGTGTGCAAGACTTCCAATCTGCAAGATAGACATTTCCCTTTCTTGACCCAGTTAGTAGTACCTGTTGTGAAGATACATTCTTAACAAAACACAGGTTACATGAAAATTCAACACTGTATCCCTTATCACAGAATTGACTTATGGACAGAAGATTATGCTTAAGTCCACTGACAAAGGATACATTGCTTACCCTTACTGAGCCAATGATTAAAGTACCATAACCTTTAGTGGCTCCTTGTGAGTTGTCACCAAAGGTGACTTGTGGACCTTCTTTCTCAACAAATTCTGTCAGGAGATCTTTGTTGCCAGTCATGTACCTAGAACATCCACTGTCCAAGTACCAGACTGATGATTTAAGAGCTTCTCCTTTGTTGAGGTCCACTGAGCCCTGCAATCACAGATCAAGCTTTAGGTACCCATTTGGTGTTGGGTCCTACCAGGTTAGCTGTACCTTTCGAAATCCAAATTTGCCTCACAGTTCTAATCATTTTAGATTGGCTAATTTGTCTTCCATAAACATCTACATAGATTGTTATCTCCCTAGGTACCTTGGGAGTAAACTTTCTATGGGTGTCAGCCTTTGAAGGAACAGGAACCTTCTTCACATTCTTTCTCTTTGGCTTGGGTGCACCTGGTCTTGGTTTTTGTTGATAAAGGTATGAAGGGCCTTTTCCTTTAGGCACAAAAGGAATAAGTCTTCCATATGAGTCATTCCTTGAGGACTGCTCATGCCTGGGTGCTTTCAGCTGAGGTTGCTTCATCTGTGAAGACCACGGCTGATAGTACCTCTGCTGAGATCTAGTCTGATAAGTCACCTGAGCCTTTCCATTTGGTTTTGGCTTAGATTGACTTTTCTTTTGAGTGATCTCAGCTGGTCTTTTTCCTTTATCCACAGTCTGTGGTTGAAATGTCACAGATTTGACAAAAACTCTCTTTGTGCCACTTGAAGAAGCAACACTCAGAGGACCTTCTGAAGGTTTTGGAATAAAGCCTATCCCACACTTGTTATTAGGATTAATTTGAAAATTTTGAATCTCCTCTATGGCAAGAGAGGGTTTGTTTAGAGCATCAATCCTTTTTAACAAGGTCTCTTCAGATTTTTGTAAGACATCAATTTTCAGGAGAGAATCCTTTATTTGGCTTACCAATTTTAAGTTCTCTTCAGTTAACTTTGTCTTAGATTCATTGAGATCTTTTATCAGTTGATCTCTACCATTTCCTTGACTCCTGAGGGTTTCCACCTCTTTTGTCAGTTCAATGGTAGATTTGGCTGAGTTTAGATCTGCTTGATTCCCAGACTCAAATAACTTGGAGTTTTCACTCAAGAGTTGTTTGTTCTCATCTTGAAGATAGAAACTTGCTTCTTGCAACCTTGAGAAATCAATCATCAATTGTTCCAAAGCGGACTGAAGATTGAGTTCCTCAGTTGACTCTGAGCTTAGCTCATGTGTGTGTTCTAGAGAAATGGATGGTTTAGATTGTACCTCTGGCTCTTCTCTTGCCATGAGGCACAAGTCATCTTCACTGCTGTCAGAGAACAGTTCATCAGGTGACTCCAGATTTTCATCAACATCCCCAGCCCTCATGGCTTTCCTTTCTCCATATCTTCTGTCTCTTTTGGCTTGCCTTTCCTTTCTTTCTTTAGTGCTCAGTTGAGGACAGTCATATTGAAAGTGCCCAATCTTCTTGCACTGAAAACACCTGTTGGCATCATCATTCTTTTCCTCAGTGGACTCTCTGGTCTTTGATGATGATCCTTCAGCCTTGGTGTAATTCTTGTATTCCTTCTTCTTTTCCAGCTCAGATGAGCTTTTCTCTCCTTTGCTGGTGGTCTTTTGTGGATAACTTCTACCTTCCCTATTATCCCTGTAAAATCTTTTATACTTGCCAAAGCGGCTGTTAAGTTGTTCAAACCTCCTAGCCATCAGGCTGAGTTCCTCCTGCATCTCAGCCTTGCTTTGTGACTTGCTTGCCTTTGTACTCTTCTGAGGCTTTGGGGATTTTGGCTCAGACTCCTTAGCTTTGAAGGCTACTCCCTTCTCAGCTGAGGTCTCATCAGGAGCCCTTACACCCACAACAAACATGATATCTGGTCTGCTAGCTGTAAGGTAGAGCAAAGATCCAATCAATCTTCTATACATTGTAACATCCACACTTTTTCCATTCTCATCTTTATCCAACAGAGTTGATTGTGACATGGGAATAAATGTAGGCTTTGAACAACTCATTCCAAACTTCTTGATTAGTTCTTGAGTATACTTGGCCTAATTTATAAAGATTCCCTTGTCCATTTGCTTTACTTGCAATCCTATAGAGAAATTTAGATTTCCCATCATGCTCATCTCAAACTTTTCTTGTATAAGATGTAAAAATTTCCTACACAATTCTTCATTAGTTGATCCAAAGATAATGTCATCAACATAAATCTGAACTAGTAAGATGTCTTCACCATGTTTGAGTCTAAATAGGGTCTTATCCACCATTCATTTCTTAAAACCGTTCTTAATCAAGTGATCACATAGTGCATGATACCATGCTCGGGGGGCTTGCTTTAATCCGTATAAAGCTTTTCTTAACCTGTAAACTTTGTCTCCATCTGTAGAGTCTTCAAAACTAGGAGATTGCTCTACATAGACTTCTTCTGATAAAAGTCCATTAAAAATGCACTCTTTACATCCATTTGATATACAATAAACTTCATATGAGCAACATAAGCCAAAAATATCCTTATTGCCTCAAGTCTTGCAACTGGTGCAAAAGAATCATCAAAATCAATCCCTTCTTCTTGGCAATATCCTTGTGCTACAAGTCTGACTTTATTCCTTGTAACAACTGCTTCTTCATCAAGTTTGTTCTTAAATACCCACCTAGTTCCAATAACCTTTTGGTGTAAAGGTCTGGAGACTAATTTCCAAACTTGATTTCTCTCAAATCCATTCAATTCTTCTTGCATGGCAAGTATCCAATTGACATCCATAAGAGCTTCTTCTATGTTTGATGGTTCCATCTCAGATAGGAAACTTGCAAACATAGCCTCATGTTGTTGTCTACTGGTTCTTACTTTATCAGTTACATATCCAATAACTTGTTCAGGCGGATGGTTTTTAAGCCATTTCATGTTTAAAGGATCATGATGAATATTCTGTTCTGTTGTAGAGTTATCAACTGTAGACTCATTGAGTCTTTCAGTTAACTCTTCCACTGATGGAATATTATCTTGATTGTCTTTATATGTTTCATTCTCATGATCTTCAATCCTTGGTAACTCCTTAGTAGATTCTTAATTACCTTGTTCAGTTATTCCTACTGGAATTTCAACTGTTACATACAGCTGTAGAGTTCTATCTGTAGAGTTTTCATATTTTTGTAAATCTTTAATGATCTTTTAATTCTCTCTGTCTTCAATGTGTGGTTCATCAAACACAACATGTGTAGATTCTTCCACACGCATTGTCCTCTTATTAAACACTCTAAAAGCTTTGCTTACTACTGAATATCCAAGAAAGAAGCCTTCATCTGCCTTAGGGTCAAATGTCTTTAGATAGTCTTTCCCATTGTTCAGAATGTAGCATTTGCATCCAAAGATGTGAAAATAAGATATATTAGGACTAAAACCCTTCCATAATTCATAAGGTGTTTTGGAATGTACTTTATTGATTAAGCACCTATTTTTTTTATGTAAGAAGCAGTATTGGCAGCCTCCGCCCAAAACCTTTTGGGTAAGTGAGCTTCAACTAACATGGTTCTAATAGTTTCTTTCAGATTTCTATTTTTTCTTTCAGCCACACCATTTTTTTGAGGTGTTCTAGCTGCTGAATATTCATGATGAATTCCATAGAGAGAACAAAACTCCTCAATAACTTGATTTGTAAATTCAGTTCCTCTATCAGATCTGATTTTTACAATCTTCAAACCTTTCTCATTCTGAATTTTTCTCATAAGTTCAGGAAACCTTTGTAGAATTTCACTATTTTTCCTTAGGAACACGGTCCAGGTGAATCTTGAGTAATCATCTACAACCACAAGGGTATACTTTTTCCCACTACTGCTAACTGGTTCTATGGGTCCAAAAATATCCATATGAAGCAGTTCCGGAACTTTGTTTAAGCCATCAAAGATTTTGTTCTTAAAAGTCTTCTTTGTTTGCTTACCCTTTTAGCATGCATCACAAAGATGATCCTTCTTGAACTTTGTCTCTGGTAGACCTCTTACAAGTCTGTTCTTTACAAGGTCATTCATGGTTTTGAAATTTATGTGATTCAGTCTTTTATGCCAAAGCAAGCTTGTATCTGTAAAGTTGTTTGCTATAAAACAAATATTCTCTTCAGTTGAGCTCCATTCGACTATATACACATTTCCTTTTCTAGTACCACAAAGTTTGACTTGCTTGGTTTCAGTATCTTTAATCATGCATGAGTTAGGTGTAAAGTCTGCAATGTAGTCTTTGTCACAAAATTGACTCACACTCAGCAAATTATGCTTTAGTCTATCCACAAGATATACATCATTGATTTGAACATTTCCTCTTCTTATTGAACCTGAACCTTTGGCAGTACCACTGGCATTGTCACCAAAAACTACTCTAGGTCCATTTAGTTCTCTAAGGTTGGAAAGTGCTTCTTTATTACATGTCATGTGCCTTGCACAACCACTATCAATATATCATATTTCCTTTGGAGTGGTTGACAAATGTCCCTGCAATAAGTGAAGAATTAGTATTTAGGTATCCAAAGATTTGGATCTCCTCCAGTGACATTCTTAACCACCCAAGTTGGTTTTGCAATAGTTGGTCTTTTGCCTTTCTTGTATGGAACTTCCTGAGCAACTTTCTTGTCACCTGTAGACTTCTTTCCATTCCAGAATTTGTTAAAATTTTCTTTTCTCTTAAAGTCTACAGCTGCTTCCGGCTGCACAGTTGTTGTCTGTAGAGTTTGACTTGAAGTCTCTTCTTTACAGATTGATTTGATCTCTTCTGTGTACAGATTGATCTTTTCTTCCAAATGTTTTTCATTTTCATTCTTTCTATTGTAAATAAGTGCGTAAATTAAAGAGACATCGTTTGTTGACCCAGTTCGTTTGGAAGGACTACGTCTGGGGGCGATCCAAGCCAGGAGTTTCACTAATGATCTTGTGTATGAGGTCATTACAATAATGAATACAATGATCTATTTATAAGAATAAAACCCTAGTCTAAGATATAAAGTCCGTTGAGTTTCTTGGTCCATAAGTAAAGTCCACATCAAATCTTCTAGATTTGGAATAATAAATCTTCTAGATTTACAACACCCCCCCTTGGACATTACGACATAACATAAATGTCTTGTCATAAAAACTCCACATGCTAGGTTTCGGCCAAATAATAAGTTAGGGAGGAATGTTATTGATCTTCTAGATCTAAATCTTCTAGATTTGTTTCGGGGTTACCGCTCCCCCTGAAGACAACATCACTTTAAGTCTTTGCATCCCTATACCGTGAACGTACTTTTCAAAAGTAGACGTAGGTAAGGATTTAGTAAACAGATCTGCTAGATTGTTACTAGATTGCACCTTTTGAATGGTAATTATGTTTCTCTTCTGGAGTTCGTATGGGTAGAAAAACTTAGGTGAAATATGTTACGTCAGGTTTCCCTTGACGTACCCATTACTCATTTGTGTGATGCAAGCAGCATTGTCTTCAAATATAATGGTAGGAGGTGTATCGCCTCTGGCGATACCACACGAGTCACCAATGTGTTTTACCAAGGACCTTAACCAAACACATTCTCGTGCAGCTTCAAATAAAGCTATGATCTCTGAGTAGTTTGAAGACGTGGTAACCATGGATTGTTTAACCGACCTCCATGAGATTGCGGTTCCACCACAGAGAAAAACGTAACCAATCTGGGATATGGCGTTGTGGGGATCAGACAAATAGCCAGCATCCGCATAACCTACTAAGGTTTTGTCTTGGTTCTTACGATAAAACAGTCCAAGATCTTGAGACCCTTGGAGGTATCGTAGAATGTGCTTAACACCATTCCAATGTCTCCTTGTAGGAGAAGCGCTATATCTCGCAAGCAAATTGACAGCAAATGCAATGTCCGGTAGAGTGCAATTTGTGAGATAGAGCAAAGCTCCAACAACGCTAAGATAAGGAACTTCTGGCCCCAGAATTTATTCTACATCTTCTTTTGGTCTAAATGGGTCCTTATCCACTTCGTGGGATCGAAAAACCATAGGGGTGCTAAGTGGATGAGATTTATCCATATGAAATCTCTCCAATATCTTCTTTACGTATGTCGACTGATGAATAAGGATTCCTTCTGGGAGGTGCTCTATCTGCAAGCCGAGGCAGTACTTGGTTTTACCCAAGAACTTCATTTCGAATTCAGCTTTCAAGATTGAACTGGCTTCTTCAATCTCTTTGCATGTTCCGATTATGTTTAGGTCATCAACATAAACGGATATGATGCAAAAACCATCTTGCGATTTCTTCGTGAATACGCATGGGAAAGCTTTATCGAATATGTATCCCTTTTTCTGAAGGGATTCACTAAGTCGGAGGCCCGATTGCTTTAGGCCGTACAACGTTGCAGTTGTATGCTATACATACTGCGGTTTTCACCATCCCCTATTTGAGGAATGTCAAATCCATCGGGGATTTTCATGTAAATGTCGGCATTTAGTGATCTGTATAAGTACGCGGTTACTACGTCCATTAATCTCATTTGGAGATTCATTTTAACTGCCAAAGATATTAAGTAGCGGAATGTTATTGAGTCCATGACATTGAGTTCATGACGGGAGAATAGATTTGATTGAAATTAATCCCGGGACTCTGCAAAAAACCCTTGAGCTACAAGCCTCGCTTTATACCTCTCCATAGTATTGCTCTCATTTTTTTTCATACAAAAAAACCATTTATATCCTACAGGGATAGCGCGCGCGGGTGTACGAACGAAAGAGTCAAATACTTGTCTTTTGTTAAGCGATGCGAGCTCTGCTTCAATTGCCTCTTTCCATTTTACCCAATTGGAGCGCTTCCGACACTTAACGATAGTTTTGGGTTCTGGATCCGGATCGTTAATGGAAAGAGCAAATGTCGCTGCAAATGTATCATCGACGACAGTAATATTTATATTACATGTTTCTCCCGTATCTGTGAAATTCACAGAGACTTTGACATTTATGTCAACCAGAACTTCCTCATTTTCCATTGTATCTGGGTCTGGTCGTTCCACGGTCCTAGTGTAAGGAATATTTTGTGCACGTGCTTCATCACTAGGACTCTTGTCTCCTAAAGACTTGGGGTTATCAAGACGGATCTCTTCTAGAGATTTTACATTCGACTGACCAATTTTGCTAGCCTTTCATTTAGGTGTGTTACTATCTCTAGAGGGTCCCTTACGCTTTTGGCGTGTGGGGGCATGAGCACTTGTTTTACTTGGGACCTCAACCCTTTGGGGAGCATTTACTGCAGGTATATGCGATTTAGTTACACCTCTATGGCCAGTGAACGTGTCTGGCAAATTATGTGCTAAATTTTACGAGTTAATGATCTTCTGAACTTCTAGTTCAGATTGATTAGTGCGCGGATCTAGATACTGAAGATTACTTACATTCCACGTAAGCTCCCGGCATTCATTCAATTTTGAATTCGGATCTCCCCCTAATACCGGGAAGTAATCTTCATCGAACGTCCAATTAGCGAACCGGGCCGTTAATTGATCCCCAGACAAAGGCTCGAGGTATTTCACGATGGATGGAGAGTCATATCCGATGTAAATACCGAGTTTCCTTTGTGGGCCCATAGAGGTCCGCTTTGGTATCATTATTGGAACGTATACCACACATCCAAAAATACGCAGATGGGAAATGCTAGGTTCTTTCCCACGCACGTAGGACTGCATGCCCCCAACATGAGGTGGGTAGTTTGGAGTTCATAAGCAATGATCTCGTGATAAATTTGATACATTTTATTAGCGCCTCAGCAAGACCATTTTGGGTATGGACGTAGGGGACCGAATGCTCCACTATAATTCCCAGGGCTATACAGTAATCTGTAAAGGCCTTCGAGCTGAACTCAGTTGTATTATCCATGCGAATCGACTTGATTGGATAATCCGGGAATTGAGCTCTAAGCTCGATAGTTTTCGCAATGAGCTCTGCAAGAGCTTGATTGCGGGTAGACAGCTAATAAGCATATGCCCACCTAGTGGAGGCATCAATAAGGACCATAAAATACTGAAATGGTCCTGATACTGGGTGAATCGGTCCACAAATGTCTCCTTGAATTCGCTTCAAGAAAAATCGGAGACTCTAGTCTAACCTTAGTGTGCGACGGGCGCACTATTAACTTACCTTTAAGACATGCATCACAAATAAGTTCTTCAACAGGAAGGATTCTATTATTCAAATTATTATGACTAATTAAATTAGGTAGAATCCTACGTATCATATATTGTCCTGGATGAGTTAACCGCTGATGCCTTACTATAAAGAAGTTCAGGTCATGAAATTTCATATTCATGGCTAGATGGAGATTTTGACGGCCGCATGTAGGAATAGTACAATCCGGGGGAGAAGTAAGGAAGTTTTTCTATAACTTAATTACGGCTACCTCGAGTAATAGTCATCAAAAGGTATTTGTTATTGTTCTCAGTTTCAGTTTCAATGTGATATTCATTAGTCCTAATATCTCTAAAACTGAGCAGGGTACACTTAAACTGTGGAAATAATAAGGCATTATTCATTATGAGTCCAGTACCCACGGGGAGGACAATGGGAGCTCTTCTGGACCCCACTATCAACCTACTATCATTGCTATTATGGTTATACTCCCCTTACGATTTAACAAGTTATGAAAGAACTTCTTATCTCTTAAGATTGCATGAGTGGTGGCGCTATCTACCAAACATAAAACACAATCTCAATCCATCATGCCAGAGGAAATAGCCCAAACCTAATAGCCGATATGTTTACTAGCCATGAAAAGCAATATCCAAGTAAATTTAATGGACAACGTTAAGGTAAACACATCGAAGCTAAAATATAATATTATCCATAAAATAAAATATCCGAAAGATCCAAATATAAAGTACTAAAACAATCAAATACACAAATCACTCATCATCTCCAAGGTCCTTGAGCTTGATGCCCAGAGGATCGACGTTGTCTTGGTCAAAGTTTGCTTCAGGCAGTCTGGCATGGTGAGATTCGACTCTAGGGGACTTTCCCTTGCCGTCCTTCTGCTGCTTTTGATAAGCCTCAACCAAGTTCTTTAGAGTGCGACATATGCGAGACCAATGGCCTCTGCATCCGCATCTGCAGCAGGACTGCTTAACCTTGTTAGATGAGGAGCGAAATTTGAGGTTCTGTGACCACCAGATGTACAACGACCTCGACCTTTAACCCAGATCATCTTACTCTCCCCCCCTTCCACGTTTGCAACCAATAATATAATTCTCCCTATACTGCTGTTGGAGTATAAGGTTGCTAGCGTGGAATGTTAACAGATTGTTTTGCATCAATTGGGTTACAATACGGTGCAAAATAGATTTGTACTCCGTTATAGACTTAAGGTCTTGGAAATGGAGTCTCAACCAATCGTATTGTACCGGAGGGAGGAGTATATCATTTTGTTGTTGGAAACGATCCTACAGGGAGTTCCACAACATTTCGGGGTCCCTGAATGAGGATCTGAATGATGAATTCCTCACTCAGGTGGTTCATGAGAAAAATCAACACTTTTGCCTTCAGGGCGTTAGTGGATTTCGAACCTTCGAGAATTATTTCGCTCAACTCATTTAAGGCTAGATGGAACTCGACATCTAGCGCCCATGTCAGGTAGTTATTACCATCGAGAGCAAGCTCATCGAATTCTTTCATGGTAATATCATACATTTTCACTACGATTTTAAAGTGACATGGTAAGAGTTGTGACAAATTTATTGACAATGGAGAAATAAGGATTTATTTAATTATTCTAGAGCACATAGATACAAGTATTGGGCGCCGTCTACCCAAAACATAAATTTACGGTCCGACAAATACCGGGCGCCGCCTACCCGGGCATAATATACGGACTATAAAGAAATAAACTATGTGCGGAAAAGTAATGCACGTACGATAATTAAATCAAGTAAACATGCATAAATAATTAAGAAAGATAATTACATGAAAATAATTTCAAGAAAATATACGATTTAATAGACAGAGGAAATAATCATAAGAATAATTATTTCATGTATATTAACGCAATTTAACAAAATATTTTCAGGAATAAAAATAAATTAATACGGATTTTGTGATATCAAGAACGAAATCACAAATCACAAGAATTTGGGAAAAATACTGTGTATGTTGCGCATGGCGGACGGGCGGCGGCGCATGGTGGATGGCAGCGGCGGCGGTTGCACGCGGCAGTGGCGGCTCGGCATCGAGCGCGGGCGTGCGGTGGTGCGGGCGGCTGTAGCGCGGGGAACGCAGCCTCAGGCACGCGAAGGCAGCAGCGCGGGCGCGCGGTGATGCGGCGGCAACGGCACAGGGCACGCAGCGGCATGCTGCGATTGTGGCGCAGGGCGCTCGGCGGCGCAGGGCGCGTGGCGGCTTGCAGCGGTTGTGGCGCAAGGCGCGCGGCGGCGCTGGGCGCACGGCGGCAGCGGTACAAGGCGCAGCTCGGGCGTGCAGTGGCTACCGGCCTTCGGCGGTGGACGGGTGGCGATCAAACGTTTATGGGACGGCGGCCGTTGCTCGTCGATTCAATTCACAAAAATAATTTAATTCGTATACAAACATAATACAATTATATGAAAGAATATTCAAGAACGAATTTATATCTATAGTACACATCAAAAATATGTAATTCATATGAAAATTAATTTAGGGCGTACCGTACAATCTCGGGCAGAGACTCGTGCTGATAACGTGTTGTAAATAAGTGCGTAAATTAAAGAGACATCGTTTGTTAACCCATTTCGTCCGGAAGGACTACGTCTGGAGTGATCCAAGCCAGGAGTTTCACTAATGATCTTGTGTATGAGGTCATTACAATAATGAATACAATAATCTATTTATAAGAATAAAACTCTAGTCTAAGATATAAAGCCCGTTGGGTTTCTTGGTCCATAAGTAATGTCCACATCAAATCTTCTAGATTTGGAATAATAAATCTTATAGATTTACAACACTTTCCATAGATAATGTCAATAATCTTCTTTTGTTTCTCATCAGATAGATTTTTTACTAATCTTTGAATAGTTGGTTCCTCAAGTTCTTGTAGAAGAATGCTTTCTATCTCGAACTCTTGTTGTTGTTTCACAAATGTAGGGACAGAGTTTTCAAGATATTCCATCCAATCACATGGATTATATCCAATACCTGTCATATCTCTAGAAGGTCTTTGTTGTAGAAGCATTACCTTTAATTTCTAGAAGATTTACGATAGCATTCCAATCTTTTTATGAAATAATCTCTTTCAGCTTCAACATTTAAGATAATGTTATCTTTTATTGCAACTTTATTCTTGAGATCTATGCAGTCAGCAATTCTGCATGTAGCTTCTTCAAAAAGTTCTTCATGACTCATTTTTAGATAATCAAATTCTTCTTGCAAATTACTCATTAAGGATAACGTGTTTTTTTTCATTGGTTTCAACAAGCAGTTCCTCAATTCTTTGCTTAAGTTTTTTATTTTCCACTAAAAGTTCATCATAATCACTTCTTATATGAAGCAGTCCTTCAAAACCCCTTTGGAGCAAGTGAATCATATCACTGTAAGAATCCTTTTCATTTAAAGAACTGGATGAGGATTGTACCTCTTCATCTTTTGCCATAAGATAAATTAGTGCTTCATTGTCCTCAGAATCTGTGGACTCACACTCTGCAGTTGGGTGAGAAGAAGAAGAGGGACTTTCTTCCTGAGTCTTTTCAAACTCGGACAATAGTGCTCTTAGTCTTTCTTTATCCAACTTTTTCTTCTTTTCCATCCTTGCAACTTTCTCCTTTTCAGTGTACTTCTTTGCTTCAGGGTAGGGGCAATCTTTGATAAAATGTCCAGATTTCTAGCAATTATTACAATGATAAGTGGAGTTAGCAGCTGGTTTACTTGACTTACCTTCTTGCTTAGATGGATTCTTCTTCCAGTTGGCTTTCTTGGCAAATGTTCTAAATTGCTTGATCAACAGGGCCATCTCATCACTTTCTGAATATGATTCTACAGTTGGGTTAGACTCTACAACTACAAGAGCTGTAACTTTTGAGCTTGTTGAGTCCTTATCGTTTCTCCTGTCAATATCAAACTCAAAGGTTTTGAGGTCAGAAAACAACTCAAATGTAGAGACTTTGGATAAATCATTTGATTCCCTCATAGCAACCACTTTCATATCCCATTTAGATGGTAGAGCTCTTAGAACTTTCATGCTCTTTTCCCTTTGTGAGTACCCTTTTTCAAGTAGCTCAAGCTCATGAGAATCTCAATGAATCTTGAATCAAACTTTTCAAGAGTTTCTCCAGATTTCATCTTAAAGTTCTCGAATTTTTGGACAGCTATCATGAGCTTATTCTCTTTAATTTGATCAGTTCCTTCACAGATCATCTCATGTTTCTCCCATATCTCTTTAGCAGTTTTGCAACTTTTTATCTTGCTGAACACAATTTTATATAGGGAGTGTTAAATAGTGTTTCTTGCAACATTGTTGAGGTTTGCTCTCCCCTTGTCTTCATCAGTCCACTCCTTTCTGGGCTTTGGAATGATTTGGGCTAAGCCAGTCTGTTCACCTGCAGTGTTAGCCTTTTCTATCATAATTGGACCATCCTCAATTATGGACCATATTTCATCATTCATAGCAGATAGGTGTGCTTGCATCCTTATTTTCCAGTCGTCATATTCATCTGTAGAAAACATAGGCACTTTAGATTTCATCATTTTAGGAGCCATAATAGTATGCAGATATGATTTTATAGAAACACTTTTGGATCTGGCTTGAAAACCTTAAAAACTTGGTCAAAGCAGTGGCAAGCCAACTACTCTGATACCACTTGTTGGTCCCAAAAGGTATATCAAGGTCTAGAGGGGGGGGGGGTGAATAGACCTTGAGTTTTAAAAACTTTAAAACTTTTTAACTTTAAAGGTATACAGTTCAAACTCTGCAGCTGTAGAGTTTAAAACAAAAGGTTTGCAGCTGCAGACTTTTAAGATGCAGAGTCTGTATAAAATAATTCAAACACTTATCAAAGTTGATGTTGTAATACTTTAGAGTATTTTAACACCTTTTGCAGCGGAAATAAGTAAAGCGTGTGAATGTAAAAATCAAATGAACAGAGCTTTAGTTAAGTGATTCAAAGAATCTATAGCTGTAGTCTTTGTAAAAACTTAAGCACACAGAGAATATGAATGAGATGATATGAAATGAGATAAATAAGGATAATAGATACAAAAATAACTTAAAGCAATAGAAATGAACACAATGTAAAAGAACAAGGAGAGTTATAGTGGTTCAGAGGTGTTATAATCCTCCTACGTCCACTCTTACACCACAAAGGTGCCAAATTCACTAAGAATCTCCACACAGTCACAAAGTTGTTCCCCCTTAGACTTAGAATTCTCACTCAGATCACTCTAATCTAGGCAAAAACACAAATTCACACAAATACTCTCTCTTAATCTCACACAGAGCTAAACACTCACTAAGAATGATATCTAGTCTAGGTAGAATACAGAGGTGTGTATAGTGAGGGAACAACAATAAAGAAAATACAATAATCCTAGCTTCTAAGTTCTAAACTTCTAATCTTTGAAGAACTGTAGACTTTGAAAGCTTTAGATATTGTGCAGATGCGCTTGAGAGCTTGGGGTTGTTGTTGTTTTCCTCTGAGGTCTCCTCTCCTATTTATAGGAGTCTTAAGGGGTCCTCTAGCCGTTGGAGGGATTGAAATTTCAAAATAATATCACCTCCAGCTTAATTAAAGCTTCTTGTCATATAGCATTGTCCTTCGAGTAGTACAAGTTGTCTTGTAGTGATGACTGCTCAAAGAGCTATTAATCACTGAGATACTTATTTCTACTGGCTAATAATTAGCTCTGGTAAACACTGAGATATTTCAAACTAAATGAGTGATTGTACAGAATGTAATACACTTAATTAGTCCTACTAATCTCAATCTTACAGCTAATAGTCCTTAACTCTGCAGATGTAGACTCTTCGGCTGTAGACTTGTCTTCAACTCTTCAGATGCAGACTTGTCTTGAACTAGCTATAGGGTCTGAATCCATCTTTGCAGATGTAGACTTTATCTTTT
Organism: Ballota nigra; assembly: GCA_947034835.1. Classification (NCBI taxonomy): domain Eukaryota; kingdom Viridiplantae; phylum Streptophyta; class Magnoliopsida; order Lamiales; family Lamiaceae; genus Ballota; species Ballota nigra. The sequence goes on along the minus strand of OX344729.1, from coordinate 32,564,272 downwards.
AAACTTTTCATATCTCTTAGTACTTGCAGTGTTAGTTTCCATAATACAAAAATATATGTTTTGACATTATCAAAATCAAAGTGAGAAAATTCTTAGGACAAAAATATCCTAACAGGCTCCCGGTTATAATTTCCCGTGTTTAAGATTATTTAGTCCATTAATTAATTAAGCTTTTGAATAACTCTAAATTAATTAATATGTTGTGCCTTGGAGTAAAAACAACTCAACATTATTATCCATACGGGAAAACTAATTTCCACTTGCAAGATTTGGTATGATAAAGCTTCTGAGCCCACCAAGGGGACAAATCACACAAGACGTACTTGAACACGTTTTTCTGTATTAAATATTAGAAACTATCGTATAATTAATATTATTGCCCAAAACATAAGGTATCGAAGTCACAATGATTCTCACCCAACATGAATCAAGCAATAAGTATTAATCACACACAATCCTATTTAAGTGACAGAAATTAAAAAATTAGCAACCACTGAGGTCCAATTCTTCTTCGTTTAGCACAGAAGAATTTATACTCTTTGTAGGTCCTTTTCAGCACATACAAAACATGCTAGTGTAATCTCTTGTTCAAGACAGGCCAATCTGAGAACTACACCGCACCCTTTCACGATGGATTGTTCAATTCCATATACTCATGAAGTTATACTTTTATATACAAGGAACTGTTAATGCGATCTTCTGTGATCTGGTATCACCACATTAACTATAATGTAACACGTACTATATATTGTAAGGTTTACAATATATATATACATAACACTCATTCATATTTAAAGCAACAGTGATAAAAAATAGATTTATTCTCATAAATAAGTGTTTAATATATAAGTTATACAAAGTAAAAGAAAACTTTCATTTATAAACCCAACAATCTCTCACTTATACTCAAAGTCTGCTTTTAAGTATACTACATCATATCTCATGTATCACGTGATATCTAATTTCACCTACACAAATCTAATAATATTTCTCCCACTTATACTCAAAGCAGATTGGCAACAGCCATGACACCCATTCCATCCACATGCCTCTCGAATGTATTATGATGTAGACCCTTTGTGAATTGATCTGCTAGGTTGTCCTCTGACGCGATCTTTGCCACCTCTATATCTCCCCTCTTAATAATTTCTCATACAAGATGGTATTTTCTTTCAATGTGTTTGCTGGCCTTGTGGGCTCCCGGTTCTCTTGAGTTTGCAACTGCTCCGGCATTATCACAATAGACATTGATTGTGCTGGGAAAATTTGGAACAACGTCCAAGTCCACTAAGAAGTTCTTGTGCCAAACCGCTTCTTTCGCTGCTTCACAAGTAGCTACATATTCAAATCTGCGATACATTTCTGCTTAACACTTCTCCATGTCATGGCTCCTCCTCCCATGCAAAACACACTACCCGAGGTAAATTTCATGGAATCTATGTCTGATTGGAAATTCGAGTCCGTATATCCCACATGAATTAGATTGTCTGACTGGTAAACCAATATTCTATCCCGTGTTCTTTTCAGATACTTTGGAATGTTTTTAACTACAGATCAATGTTCTTTCCCGGGGTTACTCTGATATCTTGCCACCATGCCCACGGCAAAGTGGATATCCAGTCTCGTACACAACATTGCATACATAAGGGTTCCTACGGCCGAAGCGTACGGATTGTATTTCATGTAATCTATCTCCGCTTGCGCCTTAGGGCACATTTCTTGGATAGATGGATTCCATATCTGAATGGTATAAAACCTTTCTTAGAATCTTGCATGCTGAATGCTTCAAAATAATATCTATGTATAAAGCTTGAGATAAGCCTAACATCATTTTCTTGTGATCTCGAGTGATCTTGATCCCAAGGATGTGACCGGCTTCCCCTAAGTCCTTCATATCAAACTGATTTGAAAGTCATACCTTTACGTCTGATAACACCTTTACATCATTTCCGATGAGCAGAATGTCGTCTACGTACAGTACTAAGAATACCACTGCAGTTTTGTTACACCTTTTGTACACAAAACTCTCGAACTCGTTTTGATCAAACCCATAAGACTGCATAACCAGATCAAAATACTGATTCCAAGCATGAGCTGCTTGCTTAAGTTCATAAATAGACTTCTTGAGCTTGCAAACGAGATGTTCTTGACCTTTTCCCTTCAAGACTTCCATTTAGGAAAGCTCTCTTGATATCCATTTGCCAGATCTCAAAATTTAAATGCACAGATCGACAAGAGAATACAGATATACTTAAGCATAGCTACATGCAAAAAGGTTTCCTCATAATCGATCCCTTCTTTCTAAGTATATCCTTTTGCCACTAGCATAGCTTTGAAAGTTTTCACATTTCCGTCCGGTCCTCTTTTTCTCTTGTATACCCACTTGATGTTGGGTTTTAGAGGCACATAAACACGTAATACATGCTCAGAATTTTATAGTTCACTAACAACGAATAGTTAATCGCATAATAAATTACAAGAATATTAAACAAAATTCTTACAGAGCTTCATACGCGGAATCCTCCACTATGGTATCCACGCAATAGCTATTCACCAACCCACACCAACTTGTCAGCGTTAAATCTTAATAGAAAAATTCGAGCTAGAGATTTTATGGAGAAATTATATTTCTTGTGTGTTTAGGAATTCTCATTGGACTCATGTTTATAGGGATTATCTTGGCTTAATTCCTAAGCAAGATATCGGGCCTAGCCCGTAAATATAATCTCAACTAGGGTTGTTCATGGAGTTCGGAGATTACCGAACCCGTACCAAAATCCACACTGAAAAAGAACCGAACTGAAAAAATTATGGATTTTTTTATTTTAACAGTACCGAAACCGAACCAAATATTATTTTGGTACGGATACGGATATTACCAAATTAACCGTACCGAAAAACCGAATATGACCGTACAGAACCGAACTGAATAACCGAAATAAATTTGTATTAAATTTAAATTTTATTTATTTTTATTCATTAAATATCATTATATTATTATTGAATTCAAGTATAACTATACCATAGCATAAGTTCTCCTCCTTTTCAGAATACAAACACTATATTATTTATCTTATTAAGTCCTTAAAGTGTTAACTTATGTTTAGGTGTATATCAATAATTTAAAATTAATTTTTTATTCTTTTAATTTCATTGTTCATGTATATTCCTTTCTTACAAAAAATTGGATATGGTGTTTCTTGTATCAGGAATTACGATCAACGTGATTTTAATATTGCATTTTCACTTCACAAGATATTTTTAAAGAATTTTTTGAATATATATTTAATATATTGTATTTTAAATACTCTATTGATGGTGATTTGTATTAATTTTTTAACCATCCATTATCATATAATATGTTATATTTGAGCTTGTAATGATATATGTTTCATTGTGGTTGAAGTTGTATAGTATTCTTATGAGTGTGCATGCATCAATATGTTTTTTTTTTAAATTGATTAAAAAAATTAGAGAATGATAAAAAAATGATTAAAAAATCCATTTATCCGCACCATTCCGTACCGATCCGTTCTGTTCCGTTTCGTTTATAATCGAAAATCCACTTTGATTCGTACTGAAAAATAAAATATATGTACCGTACCGTACCGAAATTTTGGTATGGACACGGACACGAGAATTTTAAAATAACCGAACTTTGGTACGGATACGGATATTTTCAAATATCTGTTTTGGTCCGTACCGTGAACAGCCTTAATCTCTACGGATTATATTTCCCAAGATACTTTCCTACGAATAATACCTTTGACCATATATTATTCTTGTATAATAATATTCCAAATATTATTATTTGGGATTTCATATTTAATTAAATCTAATTTAATTAAATAATAATAATAATTAATTCCAAATATACTTATTATTATATTCTCCATAAATTAAATATTATATCTAATATAATACTTAATCAACCAACTATAATTGATGAACTGTCATTGCTTGTTGTGTGACACATAAGCCCTCACATATCGAGTGATTAGTCAAACTAACGATCTTAATTAAACCGTAGACAATAAATACGACATTCTTAATATACGAGGTACGTTGCGAGGAAATCTACAACTACTTGTAGTACTATAGGCTATTGTGATATCTTCCTTTCATTCGCGAATGCTTGATTAAGCCTTGAACATGATGAAATGTCTATTCAAATAACTTAATCATATTATCTCGAATCACTAATTGATCATTTGTGTCGTACTTGGCCACAAAGTCCAAGTCGACATGCACTGGCCAATGTCTTAGATCTAATTATGATGAGAAGAAGAGTATTCTCTCTTGAATCCACATTAAGGAATGGATCCTATTCTTGGCTCAACTACCATGCATATGCATTTCGTGATGAAGCCAATCCATGCCATATCTACCCGTGGAAGGGTGCAAGCGTCGGTCATGGTCAAAGTTCATCACTCCACACATGTCGTGCGTATTGACCTCAAGTCAGAGGAGTATCATATCGCTCCCACTAACCGAGACACCCGTAGACACATTATGTAGAATTACATCAAACAATTTCTAGGATGGGTATACTAATACCCTCTAAGGTATTTGTGCATCCATTACGAGATATCTAGTATCTCGTAGTAAGTGAGATCTTACTACACTCTCCCATGGAGTGTTGATAGGCGAGCTACATCATTATTAAGACGAATAAGATTAAGCTAAGTAACCCCACAAGAAGTGAGATTAAGCAAGTCGAACCCAGCCCAACCGACCTAGAATAGTCAGACGAGCTACTCTGTCAAGACGAACATTAAAGTAAGGACCTCCCGAATATAAATAAGACCATGCCGAGCTACTTTAGCTAAAGAGCCAAAATAGAAAGCTAATCGACCAACAAAGTCAAGCTAAGAACTCCTTAAGGATAAGTCCAAAAGAGACTAGCAACTCACTAATACGAGCTAATCCAGCTTAGAGGATAGAAATTAGCTTAGATAAGGTCAAATAGTCAACTCTGCATGTGTCAAGCATGCACACATGGGAGATCAAAGGCCATTCCACCTCCTACTTGGAGGACTTGTATAAAAACCATAAATTTTCAGTAATAAAACTAAGTACAAATTCAAAAATACAACCAAACTTTGCTTACACACGCTCATACACCTAAATCTACACACACATATGAAATAAATATGAAATCAATACTCGTATTTATATTTTCTTAATCCTGTTCTATCATATTTACTATTTACGGTAATAATTAATCACACATTATTGTTTGGCGATCCAATTAACGATTAAAAATAACTACTAATCCAAGTGATTAGAATCGATCATCACCAAATTGACGCTAGAAGGAGGGTTCGAACCTCCGATTCGTGTGTGGTTAACAAGAACTTCAAGTTATAAAACTTGAAGATTTGAAGAAGTTTTTGAGTTTTTCTTGAAAACTCATATAAAAGTGTTCTTGGTGTTCTTCGTTTGAAGATTTGAACATTTGAAGATTCACACGAAACCTTAACCCAAGATGCCTCAGCCACGAGAGACTCAACACTCCCACCACTCAATGAGATTCTCATCGACCATGGGCTCCTCGGCCGGTCGGCGAGCTCATGCAGCTTGGCCTATATACAGAAACAGGCCGACGGCTAGCCAACCTATGCCTCCGGAAATAGAGGTTTTAGCCTGCAATCTAGACGATCTTGCCCACACAATTGCAATGCTCCAAGTATTGTAAAAATAACAGGGGATACCTGATCCTTCTCATACCAGAGCAAGGCTTGGCCCAACAGAAGCTCCAAGGCATGATGTAATGACCCGAAACCAAATTAGGATTTTCATGATTTATTTTTAATGTGTTTAAATGAAATGTTTGATTTAAATATATGTGTATACAAGTTCTAATTTTTCAGGTGACAGACGAGCATTCGAGCCGAAAAACCCTACTAGCACTTTTTGAGTTTTATCCGTAAAACGGGTCGACTTTTTATAATAAAAGTTTAAAGAATTCAAAATAATAAATAAGAACATTTATATGAACCACAAAAATCATACGAATTTAACGGTATGTTTGAATTAAATTTTGGAACCAAAAGGTAAACCGAAAAATATAAAAAATACACTGTCGGAGCCAAAATCGCATCTAGAATCGGGACAACCATAAATGGCAGCCCAAAAATAGTAAAAACCTGCACCTTTGACCCCTTTTTTTCAGCTATGACAAGTGGAAGTACATGTAATGAGTGCTAAGCTAGACCCTAATCCTATGTCTCATCTCATCTCATAACTCTTGTGTTTAATGCACACAAGAACATATCTCCCTCTCCCCTCTACTTATGATCAGCCAACCCACTCCATTTTCTCCTTATATACCCCTCTAAACCCCTTCATTTGTCACATTAGTTCTTGCACTCAAGAGAGAAAAGAAAGAGAGAAAGTTAGAAGTGAGAGTAGAAGGAGAAGGAGCCCTCTCCTCTCCTCCCCCTCTTGGCCTACACCACCACCACCACCTAGGAGGAGTGTTTCCTCACCATCTTGAAGCCAAGGGAGTGTTAGAAGCTAGGTTGTTCATCTTTGGTTCCTAATCTTCAAGGGAAAGAAAGAAACTACAAGGGTAAGCCCTTTAAATCCTTTTTCCCTTGATGTTATGATCATGTTTTGTTTTGTGTATGAAACCCTTAGAAATGGCATGCTAAGAACATTCCCTAAGCTTTTTTAAACTGTGGATGTATTGTATGAGGTTTGTGTTTAAGTTTTTCCACGTTTTTTAGCTTATATGATCATGTATGTGAAAGTTCAATAATATTCATTTCTACCCAAGTTAGCTATTGCCCCCTTTTTGAAGAACCCATTTCAGACCTTTATTGATGTTTAAAAATTGTGAAAAATTACCTGTATATAGTATTTGATGTATATAAGAAAATGTGAAAATTTGGTAGTCATATGATTTATACTTAGGGAGAATAAATTCGTGGAAATTTATATATTTGAAACTATACGAAACTGGGAGCAGCGACTCTACTTAACCTTTTTGCCTCTTTCCAGAAGTGATAAAATTATAGAAAAAATTGGGGATGTTTCCCTTGTTGTTGTTTAAGAAATATCCAAATAACCTAGCATTTTGTGTAATAGATAATGAGATATAGCTGTTTTAACATTGCATGGTAAATACTTGACTGAGGTTGATTCTTTCTTTTCAAAAATTCATTTAACCCTTTTATAAGTGTTTAAAAATCTTAGAAAAATTTGGAGATGTTCTCCACTGAGTCTGGAAAGCTATGTAAAATTCTTGGTTAGTTTTGATTAAGTTTACAATAAGTTATGGATTTTTAAGTAAAGGATGTACTGCATGACAAACTATGTTATAAACCCATTTACCATCAAACATATAGTAATTTTCCATAACTCAAATGACTTAGGTTTATAGATAAAAAATATTTGGTTTTAAGTTATCTGTAACATATCTTAACTTCATGATTTTTGAATGCATCTACTGTTAGATATGAGTTTTAGACTTCAATGTACACTATTTTGACGAATGTCTTACTGTTCTGTTTTCAAATGCAAATGTACCCTATTTTCGTAGCTCAAATGACTTGGTCCCCTTAATGAACTTTGTTATTTATCATTAGATGTATAACATACAAAAATTTCATAATTTTCCAGTAAGTCTAAATGGCTTTTTCAGTTAATACATGTATGTATGTCTTTTATTAAATAAGTAGCACTAGAAAGAATGAATAAATGATACTTTTATAAACAAGCATGTTTTAGGTATATGAATGACCTGTGTTTACTTGCCCAAGAATGTGTTTGAGTGTTTTACTTGCTTTTGAGTGTTGAATGAACCCGGAAGATCCAAAACCCCAACCGGTGGACCCGTATTGAATTAGAGTAACCTTACTACCCGAATGAACAAGTTTCAATGTCTTCCTTGAACTTGAACGAAATCCTAGGAGTGTTTTAATAAGTTAAATATTTCCCTTATTATAGAAAAACCCTAAGTATGATGCGAAGTTGAGTAATAAAATAAAAGAATGAACGATGACTAAATGAACGGACTATGTTAGGTAAAGTGGGGTTAGCTCGGAAGCTCGGAGGTCGCCTTTGTTCTAAGCAATCAAGAAGTTAAACTTTATCTCTAAAAGTTTCCAGGTGGGTGACACTATCTGTATAGCTAGTTAATGTTATATGGACTGTTGTCAGTTTTCTGAAACAAACGTAATGAATACCAGAAAAGACATGAACAATATTATGAATGTGAATGCGAGTATTCGATTATAACAATGTTAGCATGTGGTATGTGATTTGTGAACTATGTGAAAGTTGTAAGGGAAGCTGATGGAGGGATAAGGATGGAAGGGACAAGGACGCGGTGGAGTCGCTACCGGTGCCTCCCAACAGGGATAAGGATGTGGTTGAAAGAGTACCAGTGCCCCCAAACTTTAAGGGACAAGGATGCGGTAGAGTTGCTACCGGTGCCCCCCAATAGGAATAAGGATGTGGTTGAAAGAGTATCAGTGCCCCCATATTTTTAGGGACAATGATGCGGTGGAAATGCCACCGGTGCCCCCCATATGAATAAGAAAGGATGGGCCTTCGGGCCATATGAATGATGGGCCTTCGGGCCATATGAATGCTTTGTTCTAAGTCTGTGTTTATAAGTTTTATGTTAAAGAAAACGAATACACATGACCAAGAATTATAATGAACCAACTGAAAGGTGAAAATCTTAAAAATATTATTATTTTGGATCTCCTGACAATCTGTATAACGGCATACATGTTACCCGCTGAGATTTTATCTCACGCCCCTCTCTAAATATTTTCAGGTTATGATGCTGAGGTCCGGGAGCTGCCGTAGATGACTGCCTCCCACTCCCGTTTATTAATTAAATAAACTGCTTTTATCAAGATTGAGACAATATGCTATTTAAATACTACTGTTAATATTTTGTCACTAATACCTCGAGAGTCATACCCAGGACTCGTCGGGATGTTTACTTATTAAGTAATGGGATGATGGTTTTTAATAAGTAACAAACTGATGTTTTCTCAAATAAGTATTATGTTAAGTTCTTCCGCTGCTTCTGTATAATTATATTTATTGTTTTATCTTTTATAAGAAATTTTCTGGCTCAATTTTTATGGTTCACTAAGTGATGACTCAAGTTTAGGACGTTGTGAACTCAAAGGTTAACTTTTTGAATTCCGGGGCGTTACACATGAGGAGGTTCGGGATGAACGGTCCAATGAGGTAGATAGTGCCCAAGCCCAGAGAGCAAAGGGCAAGGCAAAGCAATTCGACGATCCCGCCAGCCATGGGGTGTCCACCCTAAGTCAGGCAGCGGGGACAAGTCATGGGACCACACGACAGAGCGTTCTGGATAGACTTGGTCGATCGGGCTACAACAGAGATGGAGTTCATATCAGAGCTGACAAAGGTCGACCAAGCCAAAATGCAGCTCATCAATCAGTCCAAGAGAGGCTGACCAGGTTGACCTTTAGTTGCCTGGGTCCTGATAGGGCGAAGAACCCCAGAAAACCCGCTCATGAGATTCCCCTCCAAGTGAGGGACTTTAGCAAACTAATGGTCATGCACCATTATTCACGGAACAGCCTCCAAGCTAGGGGGAATCTCTAGACGAGTTGGTGGCCATGAGGAAGGCCATAGAAAGCATGCAAAGCCAATTGGATTTGCAACGAAGTGTGGGGGCAACAACCCTACCTTCCTCACCATTGCCATCTATTATTCTGAAGGCCCCTATTAAGAAGAAGATTCCATTTTCCTCCAATATCCAATATGAGGGAATGGCGGATCCCCGGATTCATCTGACGAGGTATTCCGACTACATGATCTCTATGAGAGCAATGGATGCTACCTAATGTCGGAATTTTCCCCTAACACTTGGGGACCGGGTCCATAAATAGTTTTCGGCAATGCCGCCAGCCTCCATACATTCATTTGCCTAGCTGGGCAAGGAATTTCTCTCCCACTTCTCGAGATCGGGTCTTATCTATCTCAAAAACATCGGTTATCTGACCTCAAAACAATCTGATGATGATTCGGACCGATCATTTCTAGAGAGGTTTGTCAAGGTCCAATTGGAAGGAGAACCAGTAAGTGAGGATACAAAAATCATGGCTATGTTGGCTCGGTTAAAGAAAGGTACATAATTATGGAAAGACATGCACCTCGCCTACCCAAAAAGTTATGCGGAGTTCCATAATTGGGCCGGAGTCTTTGTCTCCATGCACGAAGCATTACAAACAAACATAGGAGACAACAAGACAGACCCGAAGGACAATACAAAGAAACCTGGTAGAACCGGCTACAGGCTCCTCAAGAACATGAAAGCTTTCAATGAGGGGTTGGAACTGAAAGAAAACCTCAATCAGGTGCTAACCGTATCAATTGATACAATATATAACAATATGAAAGAGAATGAGTTGCTCTTCCCGCCGAGAAAAATCCATCAGGAAGCTAGCAAGTTAAATCCGAACAAGTATGGCGCCTACCACCAAAATGTGGGACACTTTACTAGTGAGTGTCGAGACTTGCTCAAGCAACTATGGCGATTTTACGATGAGGACAAGTTATCCAACTTCGTAAAAGGGTAGTCTGGAAAGAGACCCCGGGTGAACAGCCCCCAGAGCTCAGATGAGGATGAAGATGAATAACCCTTCAGAAGCAACAAAATGGGGCGACCTACTCCAGTTGTTGCGGCTGGACCACCTGGGGAGATTCCGATGATGGAGCCATCGGGGCCCATAGAAGGCTGCTCAGATGGGCGAGCTCCAATTTCAAAAAGGAAGAGGAAGACTGAGCTACGGGCTGTAGCTCAGGTTCAAGAAATGGGGGTCAATCCATCTGTTCAACATATTCCAGTGTTGACCTTCTTCGAAAGGGATCTTGACGGAATCGTGACTCCCTATAATGATTCCCTCATAATATGTGCTAACATAATAGGACCAAAGTGCATCGCCTGCTGATTGACACTGGAGCCTATACCAACATCATCTTCAAGAGTACGCTCGATAAATTGGGAGATTATACGAGATACATTGAAGACTATAATCATCGAATTTTAGGCTTCGGTGATGTTGTAACTGTCCCTCTCGGGATTATTAGGTTGTTTGTTGAGCTTGTATCGACCGAGGACCCCGATAGAAGAATAACTAGAATGGTAAAGTTTTTTTTATCATAGATCAACAATCTACCTACAACGGGTTCCTCGTCCGACCTTTTCTAAATGAATTTAAAGCAGCAGTTTCAACCTACTATTATTGTATAAAGTTCCCCACTTCTAAAGAAGTTGGTTCGCTGAAGAGAGACCATAAAAAAGCACGAGAATGTCTCCTTCAGCTTCAATCAAGTGAAAAAAGGGTTTCGATGATGGAAGCATCTACCAGTTGCCCCACCAACGAACCATCCGTCCTGGACGACATCTTGGAACCTCAGGACGACTTTATGGACCAGGACGAACAACTCCAGTCTGAGGGCGAACAACTAATGCAGATGGGTGTACAACCAATGAATATTAACGAGCTACCCTTAAATGCTGGCTTGGAGGGCCCTAACCCGGCAAACAACTTTAACCCAAGGCTAGCTGAAGATGTCGAGCCCCGTCTAGGAGTTGACCCGATGGACATCGAGGACAAACTAAATCTTGAGGGACCAATAATTGATCCACGATGGAAAGGATAAAAACGATGAGCAACTCCAGTCAAAGAGCTAGAAGCCCTCAAAGTTAATCCTAATCGTGATGATCTAGAACTCTACATTGGATCTGAGCTTCCTGAGCCCAATATAACACGAATGAGTGAGTTCCTCAAGGCAAACCTTGATGTCTTCGCATGGTTGCATGCAGACATGGTGGGGATCGACCCAAAGGATGCTTGTCACAGATTGAACATAGATCCGACCCGGAGACCAGTCCACCAAAAGAGGAGGAAATACGGGCCGGATAAGTACTAAGCACGCAATGAGAAAGTAAATAAGCTACTCAACAATGACCTGATCCGGCAGGTATTGTGTCCTCAATGGGTGGCAAACCCAGTTCTCGTGCAGAAGCCAAATGGAACCTGGAGGCTTTGCATAGACTTTACTATCTAAATGCAGCCTGCCCGAATTATAATTTTCCCCTTCTGCACATTGATCAACTGGTGGACAGCACAGCCGGGCACAAAATGTTCACATTTATGGATGCATTTGCCGGCTACCACCAGATTCCAATACACTCTGATGATCAGGAAGATACAATATTCTATACAAATAAAAACTTATTATGCTGGAAAAGGATGTCTTTCAGACTGATCAATGCAGGGACAACTTACCAGAGGCTCGTGAACAAAATGCTCGATGAACATATTGGGGAGACAGTGGAGGTGTATGTTGACGACATAGTCTTGAAAAGCCCTAAAAAAGAAGACCACTTCCACCACCTCTCTCTATTGTTTGATATTCTCCGAAAGTGCAACATGAAGCTAAACCCGAAGAAAAGTAGCTTCAGAGTTCATTCAAGGAAGTTCCAGGGCCATCTGGTTAGTAAACGGGGTATCGAAGCCAACCTCGTAAAAGTCAAAGCCATCGTGGATATGCAACCTCCTCGCTCAGTAAAAGAAGTACAGAGGTTAACTGGATGCCTCGCTGCCCTAAACAGGTTCATATCCCGATCAGGAGATAAGTGTTGTCCATTCTTTGAAGCCATCAAGAAAGGCAAGTTCTTATGGATGAACAACTGCCAAAGTGCTTTAAAAAAACTGAAAGACTACCTGGGAGATGTGAAGACCTTATCAAAACCTGTCTCAGTAGAAAAGCTATACTTATATCTGGCAGCATCGGAGGTGGCCATTAGCTCTGTTCTAGTGCGGGCAGATGGAAAATTCCATCAACCAATCTACTATATCAGCCAAGCTCTACATGAAGCTAAAGTGAAATATTCACCAATCGAGAAGCTGGCATATGCACTTGTCATGAGTGTAAGAAAGTTAAGACCGTGCTTCTTCAATCATCAAGTGGAATTACTAGCAACTTTCCCACTTAGGAAAATCTTGCATCAACCAGACACAACTGGCCGCCTTTTGAAGTGGCCCATAGAGATTAGCCAGTTTGAAGTGACTTATGATCCTCGAATAGCAATCAAGGGTCAAGTATTAACCAACTTTATAGTCGAACTAACTTGATGGTCCTAAAACGAGTTATACAGGTGTATGGGGGGGGGGAATACACCTGACGTTACAAATTCAAACTTCTTCTAAAAAAACTTATCAAATTAACTCAAGGCAGTAGATCGCCAGTGGACTTTGAAGTCTGCTGAGATTTATTTATGAAAGCTTACTGAGATATCAGCTCCACTGAAAGCTCAAGACTTTCAGTTGAACTACTATCTAATTAGCTTTCAAATGCGGATTAGTGAGCCCTTATGAAAACCTCGTTTTGTTTGATAAAAACTTGTTTGAGTAACACACACTTAGAGAAATAACATAAAGTAAATACATAAGATGTAAAGTGGTTCAGAGATGAATCTCCTACGTCCACTGTCTTGATTAAACAGGAGAATTTCTTTCACTTGGAATTCCTTGTGTTAAAAAGCCAAGGTGCACTCATCAAATTAATCCACTCTAAGGATATTTGATCACTAGGATAATTCCAGGTCCTAGTTTCCAAAACAACTAGCTTTCAGACTGATAACAACAATCAGCTTACTAACACCTCTTAACTCTAACTCTCAACCTAAATCTGGGGTAGGGTTTTGAGTAGGGTTTGTTTCCAACTGTTTGTGAGATAATCCTTACAAGTTTAGCTCAAGGCTTTAAGGATGGATTATCTCTTTCTAAGGTTTGGATATAGTTATAAGCTCGGTTACAGAGGGTTTGAAATGCTCTCTACAAATATGAAACACTTGGGAAAAAAGGTGATTTTGAGTGCTTCATAGTATATTATGAGTGTAGAGAATGCTTGTTCTTGTTAAGTTTCCCATGCGTAGAAATGGGCACAACCTTCTGTGTTTATAGACCTTCTTGAAAATCTTCCCGTTGGAGTTGAATCTTCTCAAGTAAGTCTCTTGTATTTGATTGGTTCAAACGGCTCTATTTAAACTTTAAGTCTTATCAAGAAACGGCTGAAAGATCATGCTTTCCTACCAGCTCTCTGTAGAAAGCTAAAGTATGACTTTTGGTATTTGTCAGTCTGTGACAGGTCGACTGTCAGTAAAGTACACCTACGTGTCATCTTCTTATTGGGCCGCTCAGTCTACTTGCTCAGAGTCTTGTCTAGTTTTATGGTGGAACTCAACTGAGAGAACCTTCTTATTCCTTCATTTATTGTAAGCTTTACTGATATTCGATTTGCCTTGTTCCAACCAGATTAACTAACAACTTTTAATGTGTTTAGCATTGAATGTGCGTTGTTAGTCCTCATCAGTGGACCTTGATCCTCTGCTGATGGTATAGTCTCAGTAAGAATGCACTTAGAAAACATTCATGACTTAGACTTCTTCACTTCACTTCTTCCTTCAGCGGAATTCTTCTTCAGTGGACCTCTTCAACTCTTAAATACACTCCTTGAATCAGTAAATGCACTTCAGTTACTTAACATTTGAACTGGTTAACTCTATTCTAACTCTACTGAATACTTTACTTACAAATGACTTAGGAGGAACCTTTTGGCATCTTAATCAAAACATAAGTCTATACAATTTCCCAACATAACTTTTCCCCAAGATCCGACGAGAGGGATAGATCACCCTTGGCATCTTTATGTAGATGGTTCATCCATGAACATGGCCTCGGGGATATGAGTAGTCCTTATCAACCCCGCCAGACAAGTATTCACCTCAGCAGTTAGATTTGAATTCATAGCTACAAGCAATGAAGCTGTGTATGAAGCCCTCATTGCAGGCCTCCACTTATCACTTGTTGTAGGAGTTAGACGACTCTACATCTTTGGAGATTATCAGGTCATCGTAAATCAAATTTGGGGTGAATACGAGGCCAAAGATGAACACATGATCGAGTACCAAAAGATAGTTGCTCACCTGATGTCAATGCTAGATCAAGTATACATTGAACAAGTACTTTAGGCGAGCAACACCCAAGCTGATGCTCTAACTCGACTGGCCACCAGTGAGGGGCCAGTTGAGTTAACAAACATCATCATCACCAGAAGGGCTAATACATCAACTTCAGATTATCAAGTCAACTAGGTGGACGAACTACTTGATGATGATGATGATGATTGGCGAACTCATTTAGCCAAATACTTGAAAGATGGTGAATTGCCAAACAATCCTTTTGAAGCTGCCAAAATAACAAAACAAGCAGTCAGGTATACCCTGGTGGGCGAGCATCTTTACAAAAGAGCCTTTTCAATCCCACTTCTCAAGTGTTTGACTAGGGGGCAGGGACGAGCTACTTTGGAAGAAATACTTTCAGGAGTTTGTGGAAATCATGTTGGGGGGCAAGCTCTAGCCTACAAAATAATAAGATAAGGCTACTACTGGCTAACTTTACGTCAAGATGTTATTCAAATGGCAAGAGCTTATCATCGATGTCAAATCTATGGCCCAAGTATCCATACACCGGCGCAAGAGCTTGTTTTCATTTTCAGTCCTTGGCCATTTGCAAGATGGGGAATAGACATCATTGGACCTTTTCCGCCTAGAAATTGAAATGTACGATTTGTTGTTGTGGCAATTGATTATTATACCAAGTGGGCAGAAATAGAGGCTTTAGTCAAAGTTACCCAAGAAAAGATGATCAACTTTATATGGAAGAACATTATCTATCGATTTGGAGTTTCCCAAACAATTGGCACATATAATGGTCCTCAGTTTTATGGGGAGGGACTAAGGAATTTCTGCACCAAGTGGGGGATCAGGAAACATTACTCAACCCCTTATCATCCACAATCAAATGGTCAAGTTGAAGGGGTCAACAAAATAATCAAACATGTTCTGAAGATACGACTAACATAAAGTAAAGTGAATTGGTCTATAGAGCTCCCGAATATCTGTGGGTATACAGGGTTTCTCCTAGATCCAGTACAGAGGAAACACCATTTGCATTAGCATTTAGAACGGAGGCAGTTATCCCAATCGAGCTAAAGAACAAAACAATTAGAACACCCAACTTTGATGAAGAGGCGAACAACTCTGCCTTATCAGTTGAACTGGATTTGCTCGAGGAAAAAAGATAATGGTCGTGCTAAAAAATACAACATACAAACAACGAGCAGAGCGTTATTATAATTCTCATATCATAATAAGGGAATTCAAAGTTGGCAACCTCGTCCTAAGAAAGAAGCTCGCCCCACCTCCAGGTGTATTTGAACCGACTTGGGAGGTCCCATACAGGGTAACGGACAGGTTAACCAATGGAGTATATGATATTGAAGACATGGAAGGCAAATCGGCCCAATACTCCTGGAATGCGGTTCATTTGAAGAAGTATTATCAATAGGACGACCAAGAATTGCTGGTCAAGAGGCGAGCAAGAGCTGCATATGTGCAAGTAAGGCAAAAAAACTTGCCTAATTTTTTGAAATTTTCACTAAGTATTAGTGGACGACCAAGAATTGCTGGTCGAACTACTTTAGCTTAGCAAATTATTTGTGTTTGTACATTTTTAGTATTTTGAGAAGTTTGAAGTTGTTTGAAAAAATGTATAGTAGTCGAACTACTTTGACTTGGTTTGTAAAGACTTGTAAAGAAGGTTATTTTTATACTTGTAAGTTTTTATCAAGTTCAATAATAGTTGTTCGTTCAAGAAGAAGATTCAAGCTCAATGCACATGTAAGATTATTTGATCAAGCCCATTAAAGGTTGTTCGTTTTTAAATGAACATAGCCTAAGGCCAAGGCACTTATTCCATTTCTAAGGCAAAGTTCTTTTTGGACAAAGCCCAAATACATGTATTAAGATTGTAAAGCATGAAAATAAATACAAAGCAATTAATACATAAGAACAAGATGAGCAAAATAAATATTTTTCATTAATCCCAGGCAGATCACCCAAGTGATTACAAAATCAACTTCCTAAAGGAGCGAACATCCACAACAAAATATGGAAGAAAATTACAAGTCAAAAAAGGAAAAGTTACACTAAGTCCCTAATCTAAGACCCCTGCCCGGCTGGAGGAGGAAGATTGTCGTCTCAAAGGTCGATCTGGGGAGCTTCCCTAGTTTCTGGATCGACGGGCACATCCACAGTTAACTCGGCGATCAACCCGACTGCGACTTCAGCCTGCTCGGCTGAGGCTTTTTCCTTGGGATTAGCTGGGGCATCCACTTCGACCTCGACCTCTTCTTCCTGCTCACCCTTCTCCTCAAGGGGATGAGTGATGACAATGTTGGGATCAAGAAAGCCGATCTTGACCCATATTTAGGTAGGTCGCCTATCTGCAGCGTTGTGCCTTTGGGAGGAGGATTAGTCTCAAGGAACTCAGTGAACTCCTTGGAAATGCCAACTAAGACTTTGGGCATATTGAATTCATTCACAACCTGCATGCACTCAGTATATGTAATAACAAAGCCCATGATGGAGCTTACCTCAAGCTTAGCCACCATTTCGTCTGGAGTGATCAACTCTACAGACTGCTCCTCCAGGTGAGCAATTTTGGCTTCAGCATCCGTGGCCCATTTCTTGGCTGTTTCTCTATTTTTCTGAAAGTGGGTGAGCTGTGTGCGAAGAAGTTCCAGTTCGGCCTCCTTTACTTTAAGCTCTTCAGAGACCTTCTGATGAAGGTCAAGAGCATTCTGCTCGGTCTCTTGGTGAGCCTTTACCTTTTCTTGGGGGCTAGCGATGACCATATTTGCCTTAGTTTGGGCATCATCCCTCTCTTGGGAGATGCCGCGAACGATGCTGGCGTGCTGCCGCGCATCCCTCTCTAAGTCCTCCACTTGGTCGACCAGTCTCTGGATGGTCACCAAGGTGTTGACCGCCTGAACAATGGCGAGGAAATCATTGTCCCTTGGGGCTTGCTTGTTCACTACACCCTCCAGGGGCTTGGTCCATGATCGAGCTACTGACTCAGTAGCCCATCGGACATGGGAGCTCGGAGTACTGGTGCACAATGTTGGAGTGGCTGGGGTAATGGGAAGGCTGGTAGTTACAAAGAGTGAAAAAGAAACACGTTAAAAAAACTAAGTATGTGTAAAGAAGGGCAACCACCCTAGGATGGGCACATCAGCTGGAGACTCTGGACTCCTTTGTTGGATAGTATTGATCACCTGTTATTCGGTGAGAACCTCCACCGAGGAGGTTCGACCTGCTTCTTGTTGATAAGGGCGGGGTAGAGGTGGCTCGCCTCCTTGTTGGCCCTTGCTATTCTTCGGAGCTCACTCGGCCTTAGAGATGGGAGTGCCATCTCCGCGATGAATATGTTTCTTCTTCTAGGTATCAGTTGCTGGCGGGCTGCTAGCTGGGATGGGCTGCTTGGATGAGCCCGATGCGCCCGCTTGGTGGGGATAGTGTGACCATTTTGGAGATATGGTCAACCTTCTTCATTCCCTTCTTGGTCGGCATGTCCCACATGTGTTGATCGAGCTGAAGAAAGGCTGGTGGAATAGCAACGGTGACGAGCTGATCTGCAAGAGTCGAACTACCAGTGATAGAAATTTTTTATGAAGAGCAAAAGTAAGAGTAGTTCGCCAAATGAAAAAGGTTTTACCTTCAAGGATCTCGGCTTACGCCTCAAGATGGTGCTGGTACTTCGTGAGGCGAGTTACTCAATGTGTAGAATTCGAGCAAAGATGGCTCACAATCCGATCAGCTCGATTTCTGAGAGCAACCTGACTTAGGGCGAACAAGAACAGATCATCAGCCTCATCCTTGGCGCTCCTCCACTTGAGAGTCTTAGGACCTGAAACAAAAAGAAAAAGATTAAAATTAGTTTTTGTTAGGATATTTTTGTCCTAAAGATTTTCTCATTTTAATTTTGATAATGTCAAATAGATATATTTGTATTGTGTAAACTAACATTGCAGGTACAGAGGAAAATGAAGAATTTAAAAGATAAAAGTCTACATCTGTAAACATTGGATACAGACCCTACAACTAGTTCAAGACAAGTCTACATCTGAAGAGTTGAAGACATGTCCACAGCCGAAGAGTCTACATCTGCAGAGTTAAAGACTACAAGCTGTAAACTTGAGATTAGTAGGACTAATTAAGTGTAGTACATATGGTACATCCACTCACTTAGTTTGAAAAGTCTCAGTGTTTACCAGAGCTAATTACGAGCTAGTAGAAACAAGTATCTCAGTGATTAACAGCTCTTTGAGCAGTCATCACTAAAAGACAACTTGTACTACTTAAAGGACATTGCTATACGACAAGAAGCTTTAATTAAACAGAAGTCAAAGTTGGAGGTGAAAATATTTGGATTTCTCAATCCATCCAACGGCTAGAGGACCCCTCAAGACTCCTATAAATAGGAGAGGAGACCTCAGAGGTTCAACAACAACAACCCCAATCTCTCAAGCATACTGCACAATATCTACAGCCTTCAAAGTCTACAGCCCTTCAACTATAGAAGTTTAGGACTTAGAAGCTAGGATTATTGTCTTGTATTTTTTTGTTGTTGTTCCTCACTCTATACCCTTGTATTCTACCTTGTGTAGATTTTATCCTTAGTGAGTGTTTATTTCTGTGTGAGATAGAGAGAGTTTTCTGAGTGAATTTTTGTTTCATCCTAGACTAGACCGATTTGTGTGAGAACTCCAAGTCTTAGGGGGAACATCTTGTGACTGTGTGGTTTCTTAGTGAATTTGGCACCTGAGTGGTGTAACAGTGGATGTAGGAGGATTACAACACCTCTGAACCACTATAAATTCTCCTTCTTCTTTATCTCTTGTCCATTTACTTTATCTATCTTATTGCTTATTGCATCAATCATATTCTTTGTCTTTCTAAAAGCTTTGATTTGATTTTTCACTTCACACACTTTACTTATTTCCACTGCACAAGGTGTTAAAATACTCCAAAGTATTACAACGCCAACTTGAATAAGTGTTTGAATTAATTATACAGACTTTGCATTTCAAAAGTCTGCAGCTGCAAACCTTTGCTTTTAGCTCTACATCTGCATAGTTCGGTCTGTATACTTTACTAGTTGTTTTAAAAAAAATAAGTTTTTAAAAATCAAAGTCTATTCACCCCCTCCCCTCTAGACCTTGATACATCTTTGGGACCAACAAGTGGTATCAGAACAGTTGGCTTGTCACTGCTTTAACCAAGATTTTAAAAGTTATCAAGCCAGAAACTATTTTTGAAAAATCATATTTACATTTTCCTATGGCTCCTAAATTGATGAAGTCTAAAGTGCCTATGTTTTCCGCAGATGAATATGATGATTGGAAGATCCGAATGCAAGCTCACCTATCTGCTATGAATAATAAAATGTGGTCCATAATTGAGGATGGTCCAATTGTGATAGAAAAGGCCAACACTACATGAGATCAGACTGGTCTAGCCCAAATCATTCCAAAACCCAATAAGGAGTGGACAGATGAAGACAAGAGGAGAGCAAACCTCGACAATATTGCAAGAAACACTATTTATCACTCCCTAGATAATATTGTGTTCAGCAAGATAAAAAGTTGCAAAACTACTAAAGAGATATGGGAGAAACTTGAGATGATCTGTGAAGGGACTGATCAAATTAAAGAGAACAAGCTCATGATAGTTGTCTAAAAATTTGAGAACTTCAAGATGAAATCTGGAGAAACTCTTGAAAAGTTATATTCAAGATTCATTGAGATACTCAATGAGCTTGAACTACTTGGAAAAGAATACTTACAAAGGGAAAAGAACATGAAAGTTCTAAGAGCCTTACCATCTGAATGGGATATGAAAGTGGTTGCTATGAGAGAAACTAAGGATTTATCCAAAGTATCCACATTTGAGTTGTTTTCTGACCTTAAAGCCTTTGAATTTGATATTGACATGAGAAAAGACAAACACTCAACAAGTTCAAAAGTCACAGCTCTTGTAGCTGCAGAGTCCAACCCAACTGCAGAATCAGATTCAGAAAGTGATGAGATGGCCCTGTTGATAAAGCAATTCAAGAAATTTGCCAAGAGAGCCAACTGGAAGAAAAATCCATCTAAGCAAGAAGGTAAGTCAAGTAAACCAGCTACTAACTCCAACTATATTTACTATAATTGCAGGAAACCTGGACACTTCATTAAGGACTGCCCCTACCCAGAAGCAAAGAAGTACACTGAGGAGGAGAAAGCGGCAAGGATGGAAAAGAAGAAAAAGTTGGATAAAGAAAGAATACGAGCACTACTATCCGAGTTTGAAAAGACTCAGGAAGAAAGTCCCTCTTCTTATTCTCACCCAACTGCAGGGTGTGAATCCACAGATTCTGAGGACAATGAAGCACTAATTTGTCTTATGGAAAAGGATGAAGAGGTACAATCCTCATCCAGTTCTTTAACTGAAAAGGATTCTTCCAGTGATATGATTCACTTGCTCCAAAAAGGTTTTGAAGGACTGCTTCATATAAGAAGTGATTATGATGAACTTTTAGTGGAAAATCAAAAACTTAAGCAAAGAATTGAGGAACTGCTTGCTGAAACCAATGAAAACATAAACAAGCTATCCTTAATGAGTAATTTTTAAGAAGAATTTGATTATCTAAAAAAGAGTCATGAAGAACTTTTTGAAGAAGCTAAATGCAGAATTGCTGACTGCATAGATCTCAAGAATGAAGTTGCAAAGAAATACAACATTATCCTAAACGTTGAAGATGGGAGAGATTATTTCATTAAAAGATTGGAATGCTATGGTAAATCATCTAGAAAGTTAAAAGAAATGTTTTTACAGCAAAAACCTTCTGGAGATATGACAGGCATTGGATGCAATCCATGTGACTGGATGGAATATCTTGAAAAATATGTTCATACATTTGTGAAACAACAACAAGAGTTCAAGAGAGAAAGCATTCTTCTATAAGAACTTGAGGAACCAATTGTTCAAAGATTAGTAAAAAATCTATCTGATGAGAAATAAAAGAAGATTATTGACATTATCTATGGGAAGATTGAAAATGAACAACATTTAGAAGAAAAGATCAATATGTACACAGACAACATCAAATCAATCTGTAAAGAAGAGACTTTAAGTCAAACTCTACAGATAACAACTGTGCAGCCGGAAGCAACTGTAGACTTCAAAAGAAAAGAAAATTTTAATCAATTCTGGAATGGAAAAAAGTCTACAGGTGACAAGAAAGTTGCTCAGGAAGTTCCATACAAGAAAGGCAAAAGATCAACTATTGCAAAACCAACTTGGGTGGTTAAGAATGTCACTGGAGGAGATCCAAATCTTTGGATACCTAAGCACTAATTCTTTACTTATTGCAGGGACATTTGTCAACCACTCCAAAGGAAATCTGGTATATTGATAGTGGTTGTGCAAGGCACATGACATGTAATAAAGAAGCATTTTCCAACCATAGAGAACTAAATGGACCTAGAGTAGTTTTTGGTGATAATGCCAGTGGAACTGCCAAGGGTTCATGATCTATAAGAGGAGGAAATGTTCAAATTAATGATGTATATCTTGTGGATGGACTGAAGCATAATTTACTTAATGTGAGTCAATTTTGTGACAAAGGCTACATTGTAGACTTTACACCAAACTCATGCATGATTAAGGATGCTGAAACCAAACAAGTCAAGCTTTGTGGTACTAGAAAAGGAAATGTGTATACAGTTGAATGAAGCTCAGCTGATGAGAATGTTTGTTTTATAGCAAACAACTCTACAGATACAAGCTGGCTTTTGCATAAAAGATTGAATCGCATAAATTTCAAAACCATGAATGACCTTGTAAAGAACAGACTTGTAAGAGGTCTACTAGAGATAAAGTTCAAGAAAGATCACCTTTGTGATGCATGCCAAATGGGTAAGCAAACAAAGAAGACTTTTAAGAACAAAATCATTGATGGCTCAAACAAAGTTCTGGAACTGCTTCATATGGATCTTTTTGGACCCATAGAACCAGTTAGCATTAGTGGGAAAAAGTATACCCTTGTGGTGGTAGATGATTACTCAAGATTCACCAGGACTGTGTTCCTAAGGAAAAAGAGTAAGACTCTACAAAGGTTACCTGAACTTATGAGAAGAATTCAGAATGAGAAAGGTTTAAAGATTGTAAAAATCAGATCTGATAGAGAAACTGAATTTACAAATCAAGTTATTGAGGAGTTTTGTTCTCTCTATGGGATTCATCATGAATATTCAGCAGCTAGAACACCTCAACAAAATGGTGCATCTAAAAGGAAGAATATAACTCTAAAAGAAGTTGTTAGAACCATGTTACTTGAAGCTCATTTACCCAAAAGGTTCTGGGCTGAAGCTACCAATACTGCTTGTTACACACAAAACAGGGGTTTAATCAACAAGTCACATTCCAAAACACCTTTTGAATTATGGAAATGATTTAGTCCTAACATATCTTATTTTCACATCTTTGGATGCAAATACTACATTCTGAATAATGGGAAGGATTATCTAAAGACATTTGATCCTAAGGCAGATGAAGGATTCTTCCTTGGATATTCAGTAGTAAGCATAACATTTAGAGTGTTTAATAAGAGAACAATGCTTGTTGAAGAATCTACACATGTTGTGTTTGATGAACCGCACATTGAAGACAGAGAGAATCAAAAGATCATTAAAGATCTGCACAAAGATGAAAACTCTACAGATAGAACTCTACAGCCATATGTAACAGTTGAAATTTCAGTAGGAACAAGGCAATGGAGAATCTACTAAGGAGTTACAAAGGATTGAAGATCATGTGAATGAAACATGTCAAGACAATCAAGATGATATTCCTTCAGTAGAAGAGTTAACTGAAAGATTCAATGAATCTATAGTTAATAACTCTACAGCTGAACATAATATTCACCATGACCCTTTAAACATGAAATGGCTTAAAAACCATCCACCTGAACAAGTTATTGGAGATGTAACTAATAAAATTAGAACCAGAAGACAACAACATGAAGCTATGTTTGCAAGATTTCTATCTGAAATAGAATCATCAAACATAGAAGAAGTTCTTATGGATGTCAATTGGTTACTTGCCATGCAAGAAAAACTGTGGATTTGAGAGAAATCAAGTTTGGAAATTAGTTCCCAGACCTATGCATCAAAAAGTCATTGGAACAAGATGGGTATTTAAGAACAAACTTGATGAAGAAGGAGTTGTTACAAGGAATAAGGTCAGACTTGTAGCACATGGATATTACCAAGCTGAAGGGAATGATTTTGATGAATCCTTTGCACCAGTTGCAAGACTTGAGGCAATTAGGATATTTTTTGCCTATGCTGCTCATATGAAGTTTACTGTATATCAAATGGATGTAAAGAGTGCATTTTTAATGGACTTTTGTCAGAAGAAGTCTATGTAGAGCAACCTCCTGGTTTTGAAGACTCTACAGATGGAGACAAAGTCTACAAATTAAGAAAAGCTTTATACGGATTATAGCAAGCCCCCAGAGAATGGTATGATACTCAATGTGATCATTTGATCAAGAATGGTTTCAAGAAAGGAATGGTGGATAAGACCCTATTTAGACTCAAACATGGTGAAGACATCTTACTAGTTCAGATTTATGTTGATGATATTATTTTTAGATCAACTAATGAAGAATTATGTAAGAAATTTTCACATCTTATGCAAGAGAAGGTTTAGATGAGCATGATGGGAAATCTAAATTTCCTTTTTAGGACTGCAAGTAAAGTAAATGGACAGGGGATTTTCATAAATCAGGCAAAATACACTCAAGAACTGATCAAGAAGTTTGGAATGAGTTGCTCAAAGACTACATTTATTCCCATTTCACAATCAACTTTGCTGGTTAAAGATGAGAATGGAAAAAGTATGGATGTTACATTGTATATAAGATTGATTGGATCTTTTCTCTACCTTACAACTAGCAGACCAGATATTATGTTTGTTGTGGGTGTATGTGCTAGGTAACAAGTCAACCCCAAGGAATCACATTTGAATATTGTGAAAAAGATTATCAAGTACATTAAGTTTACCCAAAATCTTATTTTATGGTACTTAAAAGAGGGTGGAATAGAACTGAAAGGTTACACAGACTCAGATTTTGCTGGATGTAAAGTTTACAGAAAGTCTACTAGTGGGATATGTCAATTTCTTGGACAAAGATTAGTATCTTGGCATAGCAAGAAACAAAATTCTATTGCACTATCTACAGCTGAAGCAGAATACATTGTTGCAGGAAGTTGTTCTGCACAAATTTTGTGGATGCAATACCAATTGAAAGATTATGATATTGAGTCAAAGAACACTACTATATTCTGTGATAATACAAGTGCAATTGCTATCACACAGAACCCTGTTCTACACTCAAGATCCAAGCATATTGATGTGAGACATCATTTTAATAGAGATCATATTGAAAAGAGAGATATCAAAATGGAAAAGATCCATACAGATCTTAATCTTGCAGATATCTTTACCAAGCCCCTATGTGAATCAAGATTCTCTACTTTGAGAGGAGAACTAGGAATGTTAGAGTTATGAGAAAATCACTCAGCAATGAAGTATAAAGTTGAAAATTTCAATAGAAAGTCAAGAAGTTATGATGAGTTATCCAAATGTAAACTTAAAGAATGCAGATGCAGACTTAAGTCTACAGATGTAAACTTTGATTAACTGCAGACTATACTAACTTAAGTGATCAAACTGCAAACTTCAAACTGTAGATTTTCAAGATGACTTGTACATTCTTGGCTATTAAATGCGTACACTACTAAATTCTAAATACTTGTACTTGTGTGTAGACAGAAGTTTTGGCTTTATTATCCCAGGTTTTTAATTGATAAAAACGTACTGGACAATGTACATTTATACATTGACTTTCAAAATTGGATTTTATTTACTTCATTTCTAAGTCGTTGATCTTTTAAATGAGTAAATAACCCAAACATTTTAGACCGTTGATTTCCAAAATATAAGGAAAAACTGTTTTCTCAATGTTAACATTTTCCTTGAGTTTTGTGCAAGTATAAATAGGAACTCTTAGCACAAAACCGGTTCATTATTTTTCACTTGAACCCCTTTCGCATTCTACCTGCAAACTTCAAACTAAAGTTTTCTTCGTTTCAATATTTCAAAAATCATGAAGATACTCTTTGGATCTCTATTTGATTTTGATGGTCCCGTTTGCGAAGGGCAAAAGGGGAATTCAGGAGCAAATTTTTTTTAAAACTATTCTTAGGGAGTTCAGCAAGAGTGAATAATACTCAAGTCAATGCATTGCTACGAGTCAGAGGCATCAAGTTAGTGTGATAACTTGAGGTCTCATTCTCGTAACAAGGCAGTGACTCGAGAGGTTACACTTCAAGTCACTGTTCTGCTTAGAGGCTGAGCTACCAGGTCAGTGTGGAGACTTGGAGGCTCATGCTCTAAGCAAGGCAGTGACTCGAGATGCTGAACTCTCGAGTGCGTTGCCTGAACTGGTCAGTGAGAAGGATTCTCCCTGACCTAAATATTTAACCAAAGTTTCCTTTTTAACAATGCTCTCAGTGAGCAGATTTTCACAACACTTTAGTAAATACATTTAAAGATAAGTACGCTCAGTTTAACGTGGTTCAGAGACTCAAGCTCTTACATCCACGGCCTAATTTAACAGGAAATCCACTAACTGGGATTCTTGTTTTTAACGTGCCAAGGTGCACAAAACACTGGACTCACGCCACTCCCTGGGCTGCCTCTCCTCACTGACTAACTTCAACCAACAAACCTAACTAGAGGGTTTTGGTTTCAGTTTGGTTTCTCCAACTAGGTGAGGTTTTCCTTTACGATGTGTTAGCCTAAAGCTAAGATTAGGAAAACCTCTCTAAGCTATGAGTTACAAGGTGAACACTCATTTGAGTATATCTATGAACTCTAAAGTTCAGTGTACAAGATGTGAATCGTGCCTCCTTATAACTCCCAATATAATGCACTAAACACTCACACATTCACAGCTCGTAGGTGTTGATTTTTCTTTCTTCACACACTTAAACCGAAGCTATGAGCTTTTATTTATAGTTTGGATTCAAATGTAACCGTTGGAGGAAATTACATTTGAATCCATTCAATTAATGGTTTCAACCACTTTTCTTGGAATGCGGCCTTGTCAGTGTCAGATTTGCTGCCTTGTTCTGATTGGTCCACGTGGGCTGGATCCAATGGATCTTTGACTCAGTGGGTTGACCAAGACCTACTGACTTTAGGTAGCTTCATCCTTCACTGACTGATGATCTTCAGTGGACTGAACGTCTTCAGTGTAGTTATCCTTCAGAGACTGTTTGAAGATCTCTCCAAGAAGCTTGTCATAAGGCTGAATGACAAACTTCCCTGACCACAGTAGTCTGACTCCTTCAGGGCCTACTTGGTGCAGCACTGATCCTCCTGATCATGCTCTTCACTGAGTGGTCCACCTGACTTAGTTTAGATCAGCCAGGTTTACACTTAGCGGGACATCCTTCAGGCTTCTCTTCAGGTTCAGGTCGCTAGCATGGCTTTGGTTAGTTCTTCTTGATGTCATCTTGATATCCTCAGGTTGTGTTGCTGAGTTCCCCCTCGCTGAGTTCCCCCTCAACTGGGTGTTCCCTCAACTGGGTTCTTCTCAACTGACAACCCATTCTACTGAGAAATAACCTAGCCTGACCTGAAACAAAAGATACTATCCTGACTGCTTTCAAACCTATTACAAGTGGTTTTGGAAAATTATCAAAACTAAACATATCCCAACAATTTCCCCCTTTTTGATGATTCCAAAACTTCTAACCAAATGATTTTCTATTACAAGAGTGATGTCAGAACACAGGTAATAGTTTGAAATATGCAGAAATTCTCATAGTTTAAAACGTTTAAGATCTGTTCGGTAGACCAATTTTCTTAACAAAACTGGATCAGTGGTCATGTGAACAACCCGCTCTGATGCCAATTGATGGTCCCGTTTTCGAAGGGCAAAATGGGAATTCAAGAGCAAATTTTTTTTAAACTATTCTTAGGGAGTTCAGCAAGAGTGAATAATACTCAAGTCACTGCATTGCTACGAGTCAGAGGCATCAAGTTAGTGTGATAACTTGAGGTCTCAGTCTCGTAACAAGGCAGTGACTCGAGAGGTTACACTTCAAGTCACTGCTCTGCTTAGAGGCTGAGCTACCAAGTCAGTGTGGAGACTTGGAGGCTCATGCTCTAAACAAGGCAGTGACTTGAGATGCTGAACTCTCGAGTGCGTTGCCTGAACTGGTCAGTGAGAAGAATTCTCTCTGACCTAAATATTTAACCAAAGTTTCCTTTTTAACAATGCTCTCAGTGAGCAGATTTTCACAACACTTTAGTAAATACTCTTAAAGATAAGTACGCTAAGTTTAATGTGGTTCAGAGACTCAAGCTCTTACATCCACGGCCTGATTTAACAGGAAATCCACTGTTAGGATAAAATTTGTTAGTTTTGATGAGTTAAAACAAACCAGATAATGTAATAGAACCATCTGGACCTGTTAGCCAGATGAGGAACTAGATTAGGACATAGTCTAGGGGAACTGCCAGACCAGAAGACTTCACCAGGAGAGTCACCAGAAGACCTTCCAGAAGACTCCACCAGAAGACTCCACCAGATGAGACTGACCAGAGGCAGAGAACCTTCCCCAGACCAGACGAGTCTGGTGAACCAAAAGATGCTCAGAATCATCTCTTGATTCTACTGAGTATTCTGGTTCTTGACCAGATCCAGACCAGAAGACATTGAGGTTGCCTGGTACCTGATCCTGCCTTCTCTGGAGAGAATCAAAGTTAGGAATTGGAAGCACTTGACCGTTGGTGATTTAAATTCAAGTCAACAAGATCAGGATTAGAAAGTTTTGAAGTCAATCAATCCAAGGATCCCACCAACCCAATCAATCAATTAGGGAATTGATTGATTGAAAGCTCTCCTAAATAGAGGATCTGATTAGATTAGCTCTCCAACGGCTAAACACTAATCACCTTTATAAATACAAGAGTGCAGATTCAAAGAAATGCTCTATATTCTCACGCGCAAGAAGATATCTTCCTAGCCTTGTTCATTCACTCTTAAGCACTCTTATTGTTCTCATATTTGTATACACTCTTAAATGAGTTATTGGATCTCAACCTGTTCATCTCTAAGAAAAGGTTGAAGGCTATAGACTTTAGATCGAAGGTAGATCTAAAGGAATTGTAAGAAGGAACTGGTACTTCACAATTCCAGTACGCAATTGGTTTGTTGGTTGGATAGTGAGACCCCTTTTGATTAAAGGGAGAGTGGACGTAGGATATTGAAATCCGAACCACTATAAATCTGGTCCATTTACTGCTTTCTTCATTTCTATCTTAATTTTACTTATAGTGCTCTTATAAAAGATCTCGATAAAAAGGCATAATCTTTAAAGCTTCCGCAATTAAACTACTTAGTGGGACCAACAAGTGGTATCAGAGCAGTGTGTCCAAAGACCACTGCTTTGTAAAGCTTTTTGGTGGTCACCAGGCAGATCCATTGCTCTTTATTGTGTTTGATCAAATTTCTTGTTAAATCTTTATTGAGTAAAAATGTCTTCAAAATCTTCATATAAGAGCCGCAAGTTACTAGAATTCTTCTTTGAGGATTACAGCCACTGGAGCTTCATGATGAGTAATCATTTTGGAGCTATCCATCACCGCATGTTAGATGTGGTAGAGAGTGGCCCAATTCAATTTTACTGGACTCCTATTGATAGTGGCAGGTCAGAGTCCAGAGAAGAAACAAGTGAAACTGCGCAGAAAGCTGCTGAGGACAGAGTTCCCAGACAGAAGATCCTCAAGAAGAAAGACGAGCTTGACAATGATGAAAGGAAGTTATATAATTTGGACCAGGTGGCAAGGACTGAAATCATCAACACACTCACAAAGGAGGTGATAGAGAAAGTCAGAACTTGTGCCACTGCTAAGGAAATGTGGGATAAAGGATAACAAACTCCAAGCAGTTCAACACTCGTTTGACACCTTCAAGATGAAACCAGACGAGACCATTGACCAGCTGGATATGCGCCTTACAAATCTCCTTAACAAGGCTAGTGCCTTAGGTAAGACTTATTCAGAGAAAGAGATTAATAGTAAAATTTTGCGTTCACTAACCAGCAGGTGGAGAATCAAAGTGACTGTGATTAAAGACAATAAAGATCTCAACACTCTGGATCACCATCTCCTACTGTCTGATCTCAAAGCTTACGAGTATGATCTTCAAGAGGAGGATCAAATAGAAGAGGTTTCCTCTTCTGGTCAAAAAGGAGTTACATTTTCCTCAACTATCAAGACAGATGATAAGCCAAAGGAGTCTACTGCAGATGACTTGAGTCTCAAGGAGCAGGTAGCACTTATAACCCGTAAACTTGATAAGATGAGTTCTAAATATGGCAGGTACAAAAAGCATTGGAAGGAATCTACTAGAGATAGGAAGACTTCCTTCAAAGCTGCAGATAAAGAGAAAACATCTGGAGACTCAAGGGAGACCAGATTCAGAACTCCAGAGAGGAGGAGAGATAGCAGCTCTGGGAGATCAGATTACCAGAGGAGGGATGGCAGTTCTAGCAGACCTGACTACCAGAGAAGAGAAAGTAGTCCAGCCAGAACAGGGTACAACCAGAGGAGGAGAGATCCAAGTCCCAATCCCAGAGGAGATAACACCTGTTATACATGCAACAAGCCTGGTCACTACAGCTATGATTGTCCTCAATTGACTCCTAGAGAAAGAGAAGAGAAAAAACTCAAGAGAGATAGGAGATATGCAGACAAGAGAGCACTACTGGCATAAGCAGAGGAGGAGGACACTAGTTCCAGTTCTTCTTCTTCTGATGTCGGATCTGATGATGATGTATGTCTTATGGCAGACATCACTGAGGTAAATGAACCTACCTTATGCTTATCTAATTCCAAATATACTGAATCATCTCATTCATCTGGTAACTCCAGAGAGTCTGATATGCAACAAATGCTATCAGATCTCCAAAATTGTGTTCAACTATTTCAAAAACTTGAGAAAGAAAATGGTAGGCTTAGAGCTGAAGTTCAATCCCTATCTCATGAGCAAAAATCCACCAGAGAACTCATGAAAGATCATTCCAAAGAAGTCTCTGAAACTTAAGGATAAGATCACAGAAAGAGATACTCTGGTAGATCAACTCATAAAGGAAAAGAACTCTCAGGAAGATGAGTTCAATGAACTTAGAGCTAAATACCAGACTCTTATCAAGGGAAAACAAGTTGAGCAAACCATAGAAGAGATACCCATGCCCAGAGAAGCTCCTAAGATACCATATGTTGTATCCATTATATCAGAGTCTTCTCAGCGCATTAATGATAAGAGTGGTTTAGGATATTCTGGAGTTACTACCAAATCTCATAAATATCTTTACAACAAAGATAAGTATGTAAGATCTGGTGAATTGGTAGAAATCTGGGATGAAAAAGACTCAACTGGTAATGGTTACAAAGTGGTTCAAAATCCTGGTTGGAAAAGGACCCACTCTACTAATCTCATAGAATATAGTCCAGAAGAGTTGACTGTCCTGGAAGAAAGAATCCTAGAGATTAAATGTCAACAAGGAGAACCATTGAAGGTTGATGGATCTGTTAACAATAAATCTCAAAGAGTAGAACTTACTCAGATTGGAGGACCCCAGAGGAATTCTCAAAGAGGGGAACCTAACCAAATTAGGGGACCTCAGAGGAGACACTCAAGAAGGGGGAATTCCAATCAGAATAGGAACTATCAGAGATGGAATAATGTTCAAGAGAACCAGGTACCCCAGATACGGTTTTCTCAGAGGAATCAATTCCAGAACAGATACACTCAGAGGTAATATAACCACCAAAAAAGGTCCAGTTTTCATCAAGACCAGAGACCCATCTATAGAAAACCAACTGATCTGGGTAGTTATGACACCAGAGATGGTTCTTCTAGGATGTACCCTTACAACCAGACCTTTAAGACCATGTCTTTAAGGCAGGCCATTCCGAAGGCCATTCTGATCAGACCAGTAGCTCAATATGTCATTGTGAGGGGACATGTGCTGGTAGATAGATTTGGAAGGAAGATAAGATCTCCTCATCCAGCAAGGGATGATCTTTATCTTTGGATTCCTACAAAACCTGCAACTAACCAATCAGGACCCAGCTCTAGTAGGGGACCTAATTGATCTCTCTGCAGGATGATAAAAGCCCTTTGGAGAAAGAACTTTCAAGCAAACATGTGTGGTACATTGATAGTGGATGTTCCAAGCATATGACATTCCAGAAAGATCATCTCTAGGATTTCAAGCCATTGAATGGGCCAAGAGTGATGTTTGGTGACAACAACTATGGAGTCACCAGAGGTGTTGGGAAGTTGACCTTTAATGGCGTATCTATAGATGAAGTCTACTATGTTGAAGGACTCAAGCATAATCTGCTTTCAGTATCCTAATTTTGTGACAAGGGATACTCAGTGAAGTTTTCTAGTGATTCATGTACTGTCTTTTCTTCTGATTATAATGATATTTTGCTTATAGGCTTGAGGAAGGGTAACATCTATCTTGCAGGTTTTAGCAGTTGCCCAAGAAATGCTTGCCTGGTTGCTAAAGGATCTGCAGAAGATAGCTGGTTATGGCACAAGAGATTGAGCCATCTTAACTTCAAAACACTGAATAAGATTGCTAGAAAAGGTCTTATTCGAGGTCTTCCTAATGAAGTGTTTAAGAAGGATCAGGTTTGTGGTTCATGCCAGAAGGGTAAACAACCCAAGACCTCTTTAAGGATGTCCAGAGCACAACCACAACCAGAGTACTTCAACTACTTCGCATGGACCTGTTTCTCCTCTTAGTTTCAGTGGAAGGAAGTACACCTTGGTGATAGTAGATGACTTTTCAAGATACACTTGGGTAGTGTTCTTGTTTAAGAAAAATGAAACTATCACTAAGCTGCCAGAATTCTTCAAGCAGATTCAGAATGAGCAGAACCAGAGCATAATCAGGATCAGAAGTGACAAAGGGACAGAGTTTCTGAATTCACACATTGCAGAGTATTGCAAGGAACATGGAATTTTTCATGAGACATCTGCTGCCAGAACACCCCAACAAAATGGAGTAGCAGAAAGGAGGAGTAGAACCCTAAAGGAAGCTGCAAGGACTCTTCTAGCAGAGTACAACACACCACAAAGGTTTTGGGCAGAAGCTATCAACACAGCCTGTTATACCCAGAACAGATGCCTAATTGCCCAGAGACATAGTAAGACTCCATATGAGGTATGGAAAGGTAAAACCCCATCTGTTTCATATTTTCACATTTTTGGTTGCAAGTGTTTCATCCATGACAATGGAAAATCAAAATTAAAAACTTTTGATGCTAAAGTAGCAGATGGAATATTTTTAGGATATTCCAACACTAGTAAAGCATTTAGAGTTTTTAATAAGAAATCACTTTGTGTGGAGGAAACACCCCATGTTGTTTTTTATGAATCTGCTTTTGAGTGCAAGGTGGACTTAAAGTCTTCTGAAGAGACACAGAATCAGACTACTCCTAGAGTAATTAAGGTCAATCCACCTATTCTTGATTCAGATTCGGATTCAGATGATGACCCATCTCCTGGTTCTCTGAAGAAGAAGTCTTCACAAGGAGCAGAACCAAAAGAGGTTGGAACTCCTGTAGGGGGAAGCTCTCCTGCAGTTGGTGATATTCACCAAGGTACTGCAGTAGATGGTCAATCAGGCAAGGCCACGGGAAGGAGGGCCCTGGTTGATCACCCCAATGACCTGATAATTGGAGATCCAACTAAGGGTGTCCAGACTAGAAGAACTCTTAACTTAGCTGCCTTATTCAGTTGCTATATGTCCTTGATTGAGGCAAAAAATATCAAGGAGGCACTGAAAGATTCAAATTGGATTGTTGCTATGCAAGAGGAGTTGAATCAATTCACCAGACAGGATGTTTGGAAGCTGGTAGACAGACCAAGACATCAAAATATGATAGGCACTAAGTGGGTTTTCAAGAATAAGAAAGATGAGAATTATGTCATTACTAGGAATAAGGCAAGGCTAGTGGCTCAGGGCTATTCTCAGTCTGAAGGAATAGACTATGATGAGACCTTTGCTCCTGTTGCCAGACTAGAAGCCATCAGATTGTTCTTAGTATATGCTGCTCACATGAAGTTCAAAGTATACCAGATGGATGTGAAATCTGCCTTTCTTAATGGGATTCTCATTGAGGAAGTGTATGTGGAACAACCTCCTATTTTTGAACAAGGTGACAAGGTTTTTAAGCTTAAGAAAGCTCTGTATGGGCTGAAGCAGGCACCCAGAGCATGGTATGACACTCTTTCTCAATTTCTTCTGGACAATGGTTTTACTAAGGATAAGATTGATAGGACCTTGTTTAGGAAAGAAGGAAAGGACATCCTTCTGGTCCAAATATATTTTGATGACATTATATTTGGATCCCCTAACAAGAAGTTGTGTGAGAAGTTTGGTGAACTCATGCAGAGCCAGTTTGAGATGTCTATGATGGGTGAAATGAATTATTTCTTAGGTCTGCAGGTAAAGCAATCAGAGAAGGGAATTTTCATCAATCAGGCGAAGTACATCAGAAACATGTTAGAGAAATTTGAAATAGGATCTAGCAAAGCAGCTAAGATACCTATGATGACAAATTTCAACATGGATCCAGATGAGTCTGGAGAGAGTGTGGACTAGACTCAGTACAGAGCACTCATTGGTTCTCTTCTGTACTTGACAGCAAGCAGACCAGATATAACCTTTGCAGTTGGTGTGTGTGCTAGATTTCAAGCTAATCCTAAGAGAAGTCATTTGGAAGCAGCTAGGAAGATACTGAAGTATCTTAAAGGTACAATATATTTGGGGTTATGGTATCCTGCAGATGACAATTTAGAGTTAAATGGTTATTCGGATTCAGACTATGGTGGGTGCAGAATAGATAGGAAGTCTACAAGTGGAACATGCCAATTTTTAGGAAATAAATTGGTATCTTGGTTTTCTAAGAAGCAGACTTCAGTTGCTACATCAACAACAGAAGCAGAGTATATGGCCGCAGGCAGCTGTTGTTCACAACTACTCTGGATTAGTCAACAGTTAAGGGACTACCAGATTAGGGCTAAGGATATTCCAATCTTTTGTGATAGTAATAGTGCAATAGCAATCACCCAGAATCCAGTTCTTCATACCAGATGCAAATATGTTGATATAAGGCATCACTTTATCAGAGATCATGTTGAGAAGGGAGATATAAGGATGGAGAAGATTGCAACAGAGAAGCAGAGAGCAGATATTTTGACTAAGCCTTTGGCTGAAACCAGATTCAGAGAGTTAGCTTTTGAGTTAGGACTTTTTGATCCAGAGACAGATTTGGTTTAGGGGGAACATCAGAGAAGTATCCTTTGTTTCATTTTGTTACATAATTTTATGTATTCGGACTAACATACCTACAGGTTAGATATACCAGGGAAGTTACATCTCCAGATGAGTTTGTACCAGATGAGGTGTGTGCCAGGTGAGGTACATCCCAGATGAGGTACATAAATCGATTCCAGAACCAGATGAGGTCTTATCAGATGAGATGTAACACCAGACTAACCGTGGTATCATCTGGTTACAATACCAGTTGACAGGTATGTATTTACTTCTCTGGCCTCTGATCATTGGGATACACTTTCAAAATTAGTAAATACACTCAAAACTTTTCAACTTCAGGGTGTATTTAAGACTAGGGTAGAGGGACTAGGCAATCATTTCGCTTTCTCTCTTGACTTCCACAAAACCCCCTCGATCCCAGTCCCAATGACCATGCCTACGCACTATATTAAATCTGTAACTTGACTTTTAATCGTGTCCGTCAGATTTAACAACAGTGCAAAATGTCAATCAATTCTAAAATTGATTTTGTTCCCTAAAATTAAATTTTACCATTACACGCGTTCACACTTCATTTATTTTCAAATCCACGCGTCTTCTCCTATTTAAACCAAAATTTTCGTTCTGTTTTTTCACGTTTTCTTACTCTCAAACCCTAACCTAGGCAAGTTATCTTTTTCTGTCTCTCTCTCTATCACAGAAATAGCACCCAAATGCAATTTCAACCCTGAGCATGTGTGCAAGAAGCTAAAGTCAGAGATGGTGGTTGACTTCTATTCCACCAAGAATCCGGCGGCCCTGGAGATTTTGGAGGTACTTAGGAAGTCTGGAGTGGAGGAGTTGATCTCCAAGGTTCCCAAGGATCTGCGCACCTTGGATGGGTACGCTGCCCAATTTTTGGTCAAGATGAAGATCCACGATGACCACATCTCCTCCAAGCTTGACAAGGAGGATGTCGTCTTCTCGAAGCACGACTTTTGCAAACTATTTGGGAATATCTCTTCGGAAGGAGTGGATCCCCTCAAGTACAAGGAAGGAGAAGCAGTTGAATCCTTCAAGATCTTTGCCAGATCTTCATGCCAAAATTTGACGAAGGGTTTTCTGGACAAGCACCTCAGGCAAAAGTACAAGGTACTTTTTGATATTGTGGTGAAAGTGCTGATGTGTGAGAGCCATAGCACATATGCCATCTTCACTGGCAGGCTCTGTGTTATGAGGGCTATTTTGGATGGTGTCCAATGCAATTGGGCCGAGTTCTTCTGGGGCGTGTTGAGGAAGAACAAATTAAAGGTGCAGAAGGAGGAGTGTCCCAGCTTGCCAGGAGAGCAGCAATTCTTCTTCAATGCCAATGTGTCTCTTGGCACCAAGCTTACTCTGATATTGGACTCCATCTTCCGAGAGAAGAAGTGGAAGGACTCATGGTGCAAGGGCTTCCACAAGTCCAAGATCCTTTTCTCCAAGGATGGTCCTCTCCATGGCCATCCTGACTCTGATGGAGAAACAACCATCCCTGCCCCTCCTCTCCAAGCAGTGCCCTCACCTGCTAAGGGGCAGAAGCAGTAGAAGAGTAAGATGAAGACTGCTGAAGCT
The DNA here is from genome assembly GCA_947034835.1 of Ballota nigra. Taxonomy (NCBI): domain Eukaryota; kingdom Viridiplantae; phylum Streptophyta; class Magnoliopsida; order Lamiales; family Lamiaceae; genus Ballota; species Ballota nigra. The sequence goes on along the minus strand of OX344729.1, from coordinate 32,527,285 downwards.
ACTGGTTCCTCAACCATAGCTTTCTCTGGCTCCTCACAGGAGGACCAGATCCCCCTTCAAGATGTGTTGAAGAAGAAGGGTGATGGTGAAAAAGCTACCAAGAAGGCTGGAGCAGCTAAGAGGAAGAGGCCAGAAGATGCCAAAAAGACCTCTGCAAAGAAACCCAGAACAAGTAGAAGGGCTAGGAAGACACTTCTGGTGGATGAGCCATCAGAAGAGGAGGAAGAAGTTGAAGAGGTTGAGCCTCTGATGAAGAAGTCTAAGGCCAGGAGGGCCATCCTTCAAGAGTCAAGACTCTGGATCTGACCTGGGAGATGCTTTGGAGCAGGCCTTTGAGGAGGCCTCTCACCTGATGGAGGAAGCCACGGCTTCAGAGCAGGTAAACCCCTCTATTCCCCCATCTATCCCAATTAACCTTGTGACCCCCTCTACATCTCCCCCAGAAACCCTTAACCAAACTACCTCCCCTGCTCTTGGTGCCCCCATCTTTTCACCAGGGCAAACCTTACCTGATACACCCCTATACACTCCCTCCACCATCCCTACACAAACACCCTCTCCCCCCTCTTCACAAATCCCTCTCCCCACAAACCCTTCTCCCCCAGCCCCTGTACCATAGGTACCATCAACCTCTGGTGCAGAACAACCCATTCCACCCTCCTCCTCTTCTCAAATTCCCTACCCAGCTTCTGTGCCAGAAGTTCCAACTACTTCTTCTGGTGCAGAGCAACCCCTCCCCACACCCTCTACACAAATACCTACCCCTCCCCAATCTCATACAGAACAGACCCATTCCATGGCTTTGGGATTTTTTGCTCCCCCTCCCTCTCCCACATGCCTCTCTAGCGATGATAGTGAAGATGAGGATGCTTCACTTGAGCCTGCTGGCTTAGCCCCATCCTCCTCTGCCTCTGGGCCCAAACCCTTTTCTTTCTCATCTGCAGAAATGGGTCCCATTAGGCAGAGTATGAGTGTAAGTGCTCAGCTCTGGCTAAGAGGGCACTTCCCTATCCTTCTTGAGCACTTACCACTTCTGGCGGATCTAACTGACGCCAAGGTCTGGAGCAAGGCCAGACTTGAAGACGTAGAGGACCTGATGTTGTTGCTTAAGGAGATGGGTCCTCCTAATTTCACTGCCTGGGAGATTGACATAAAGAAGAAGCTGAATCTCTAGAATCCTGTGGAGCTTGAGACTCCAGAGGCAGCCAAGGTGGTGATTCACACCTTGTTGATCCAGCAGGGAGTGATGATCTCCCCAGAGGGCCCCTCTTACAAGTTTGGCCCCCATTTCACCTTTCCTCCAGAGCTCTACTCTGAGGAGGAGGACTTTGATGTGACTCCTGCCGTGCTCCAGAAGATGAAGACCTTCTTTAATGAGCAGATCTTGCAAATTGGCAGATTCTCTAAGGCCATGCAGCACCTGGCTCCTGCTTTGGTTGAGCACCAGATTAAAGTTGAGAGGAGAAAATTCTTAAAGCAGATCAAGGATGTTTTTACCTCTGCCAAAGCAGCTTTCAAGTCTGACTGCCTGTACTTGAAGATGGATGTGCACGAAAGCCAGAGGCAGATCCAGCAGTATGTTTTGGACCAGGTGAGGCCTGTATCAGTGCTGAAAGTGGAGATGGCCTCACAAATGCTGCAGACTGCAAAGCTTAAGAATTCCCTCTAGGAGATGCTCGAGAAGCAAGAGAAGTTGGTTGCAGAATCCAAGGCCTACCTGGAGGAAGCCAGGCAACTCCGTGATCTTCACTCTTCCTCCTCCACTGCCTTGTCTGATCTCATAAGGTAGGTAGTGCAGCCCCTTATTGATGAAATTAAAAAGGGGGAAGAGCAGGCCAGAACTGATCTGGCGAAGACCACCCTGTAGACTCTCTTTAGCCATGGGGCTCGTCTAGACCTGCTGGAGAATACCTTGGCCCAGGCAGAGCTGCAGAAGAAGAAGAAGGAATAGTTGAAATCTCTTACCATGGCTAAGCAGCTGGCGGCAGAGGAAGAGTCCACTGATACAGAGCAGGATCCTATGTCCGTTTCTGGACCTGCTAAGAGGAAGATAAGGAAAGTCAAGAAGAGCTTCCTTGAATCTGTCGTTGAAGAGGCAGCGAAGAGATTCAAGGAAGAGACGCCTGAAGAGAGCAAGCCCGGATTAGGAAGAACGTAGATGAAGAGCAGAGGCTCCGATATGTTAGGAGGCAAAACAAGAAGACCAGGAAACTGGCATCTCTTCTGGTGCCAGTGGATCCAGCCAGAGAAGAAAGGCTCATGTGGAAGTGATGGAGATATTGCCTCTCAGGACAGAAGGGTCTTTTGACTCTACTGTGCCTGTGCCCTTGATTGAAAGATGGAGAGAGGCAAACACTTTGTGGTTCATCCTGCACTACATTCAGAGACCTCCACCAGAGGATGATGCGCTCATCAACAGGACATTCCACTCTTGGATGAAGGCATACGATGCATGGCTCTACAAGCAGCTGATGGACTCCACAATTGAATTCAACCTGGAAGTCACTGCCCCTGAATTCCATTATCTTAACACTCCCATGATAGGGGACCAGGTGGATTGGGCAAAGTTGAAGAAGACGTACAAGACCAAGGTGTTGGCAAACTTCACTCCAACATCTTCTGAAGAACTCAAGGCCATTCAAGACAGGTTCTTCGACTGGTTCCTGGTACCTAAAGAGAACAGAAGATATGCATAGTTTAGGGCCCTGAAATGCAATGTAACATGTAATCTTTTGTCCTCTATTATTAATGAAATATCACATCTTCTCTGTCTTAAAGACAACTCCTTGTTGTCTTCTTGTTTGCCTGATAAGATCTATTCTAAGGTCTTATCCTCTTTATTATTTTTATGCTGAAGTGTTTATTGTTTTTTTATCAGTTGTGGTTAAGTTTTAACTCCATCAAAAAGAGGGAAATTGTTAGGATAAAAGTTGTTAGTTTTGATGAGTTAAAACAAACCAGATAATGTAATAGGACCATCGGGACCTGTTAGCCAGATGAGAAACTAGATTAGGACTTAGTCTAGGGGAACTGCCAGACCAGAAGACTTCACCAGGAGAGTCACCAGAAGACCTTCCAGAAGACTTCACCAGATGAGACTGACCAGAGGCAGAGAACCTTCCCCAGACCAGACGAGTCTGGACCAGACGAGTCTGGTGAACCAAAAGATGCTCAGAATTATCTCTTGATTCTACTGAGTATTCTTGTTCTTGACCAGATCCAGACCAGAAGACATTAAGGTTACCTGATACCTGGTCCTGCCTTCTCTGGAGAGAATCAGAGTTAGGCATTGGAAGCACTTGACCGTTGGTGATTTAAATTCAAGTCAACAAGATCAGGATTGGAAAGTTTTGAAGTCAATCAATCCAAGGATCCCACCAACCCAATCAATCAATTAGGGAATTGATTGATTGAAAGCTTTCCTAAATAGAGGATCTAATTAGATTAGCTCTCCAACGGATAAACACTAATCACCTCTATAAATACAAGAGTGCAGATTCAAAGAAAGGCTCTAGATTCTCACGCGCAAGAAGTCATCTTCCAAGCCTTGTTCATTCACTCTTAAGCACTCTTATTGTTCTCATATTTGTATACACTCTTAAAGGAGTCGTTGGATCTCAACCTGTTCATCTCTAAGAAAAGGTTGAAGGCTGTAGACTTTATATCGAAGGTAGACCTAGAGGAATTGTAAGAAGGAGCTGGTACTTCACAATTCCAGTACGCAAGTGGTTTGTTGGTTGGATAGTGAGACCCCTTTTCATCAAAGGGAGAGTGGACGTAGGATATTGAAATCCGAACCACTATAAATCTGGTCCATTTACTGCTTTCTTCATTTCTGTCTTAATTTTACTTATAGTACTCTTATAAAAGATCTTGATAAAAAGACATAATCTTTAAAGCTTCCGCAATTAATATACTTAGTGGGACCAACATCCACTAACTGGGATTCTTGTTTTTAACGTGCCAAGGTGCACAAAACACTGGACTCATGCCACTCCCTGGGCTGCCTCTCCTCACTGACTAACTTCAACCAACAAACCTAACTAGAGGGTTTTGGTTTCAGTTTGGTTTCTCCAACTAGGTGAGGTAGCCTAAAGCTAAGATTCGGAAAACCTCTCTAAGCTATGAGTTACAAGCTAAACACACATTTGAGTATATCTATGAACTCTAAAGTTCAGTGTACAAGATGTGAATCGTGTCTCCTTATAACTCCCAATATAATGCACTAAACACTCACACCTTCACAGCTCGTAGGTGTTGATTTTTCTTTCTTCACACACTTAAACCGAAGCTATGAGCTTTTATTTATAGTGTGGATTCAAATGTAACCGTTGGAGGAAATTACATTTGAATCCATTCAATTAATGGTTTCAACCACTTTTCTTGGAATGCGGCCTTGGCAGTGTCAGATTTGCTACCTTGTGTTGATTGGTCCATGTGGGCCGGATCCAACGGATCTTTGACTCAGTGGGTTGACCAAGACCTACTGACTTTAGGTAGCTTCATCCTTCACTGACTGATGATCTTCAGTGGACTGAACGTCTTCAGTGTAGTTGTCCTTCAGAGACTGTTTGAAGATCTCTCCAAGAAGTTTGTCGTAAGGCTGAATGACAAACTTCCCTGACCACAGTAGTCTGACTCCTTCAGGGCCTACTTGGTGCAGCACTGATCCTCCTGATCATGCTCTTCACTGAGTGGTCCACCTGACTTAGCTTAGATCAGCCAGGCTTACACTTAGCGGGACATCCTTCAGGCTTCTCTTCAGGTTCAGGTCGCTAGCATGGCTTTGGTTAGTTCTTCTTGATGTCATCTTGATAGCCTAAGGCTGTGTTGTTGAGTTCCCCCTCGCTGAGTTCCCTCTCAACTGAGTGTTCCCTCAACTGGGTTCTTCTCAACTGACAACCCATTCTACTGAGAAATAACCTAGCCTGACCTGAAATAAAAGATACTATTCTGACTGCTTTTAAACCTATTACAACTGGTTTTAGAAAATTATCAAAACTAAATATATCCCAACACATTTCAATGCTCTTATTGAAGCACTTGATAAATCTGAAGTAATGGCTCGTATATTCTGACGTATCAAGACCCAGGGTTTGGAATTCATTCTAATTAACAAACCTGAGGGATATGATGATGTTGTGCCTCGTAAGTTCTACGAAACTACATCGTATACCGAAGGTAAGAACTATATTGTTGCCCGTGTTGATGGAGTTGATATCAAGATCACCACTGAAGTTATTAGTAAAGCCCTAAAGATACCCAGTGGAGAACTTCATTTCATGAAATTCAACTTCTGTGATGAGGAGATTGTATACTACAACAAGTTCACTGCTGGATTGGAGTTGCCTGGAAGTTGGAGCAGATATTTAAAAATGAACCAACTATCAAAGGAGTACGTCTATCTTTATGAGGTAATGGACAAATCCCTTCTCAATAGGACAGGTAGTCATGATGATGGTCCTGAGATTGCATGGGATTTGATGATTGCGTTTGACAAAGGTCTTAAGGTAGATTTTAGTTCATTAATATTCAATAGGATTGCTTATTATGTGACCAAAAGTGGAAACACTAAAGGTTTTGGTTTTTTCTTGAACTATATCTTGAGACATCTTGGTGTACCTTTGTTTCAAACTAGTGGTCATGTACCTATTTTCCTGCATAGAATTATTGGATTAGGAAAATTCAAGAGAGGTGCTGGGGATGCACCATTGGTTGCTAAGAAAAAGAAACAAAAGAAGCCCAAAGAAGTATAAGTTTCTAAGCCCCCTGTTGTCCATCAGTATAAGTCAAAAGCTAAGAGAAAGCTGGAGTTGGTTGAGGATGAAGATGACACTGTTATTCTCAACAACAAGGAAATCTCTAAGGAGATGAGAAGGAAGAAAGGACATTCCAAAGAAGCATTAGAGTCTACAGCTCAAATGACTAAGTCTACAGATGCAGACTTAGAAACTGCAGCTAAGATATGTGAGGAGAAAGTTATTGCCCCTAAGGAGACACAAGCCATTGTGACTTCTTCATCTACAGAGTTACTAAGCAAAAATATTGAAGAGAAAGTAAAAGACTTAGTAGAAGCTGATTCAGGAGATGCTGAGTTGGATGATGAAGAGTTGTCTACAGAACATATTCAAGAACTGCAGAGATATGAAGAATGGAGAGATCTTAGGAATAAGTTGGAGATTCTTAAGAAGAGAGAGGAAGAGGAATTTGTTTGGATTCAAGAATGGAGTAACACCTCAGACATTGAAGTGTTACTAGACAATAAGTTTTTCTTCAAGAAAATTGCTGAAATAAAGAGAAAGCAAATTAATGAGAGGAAAGCCCTAGAATTCAAAAAGGGAAAAGGGAAAGAAATTTCTATTGAAAGTACCAAGGGAAAACCATTGAGCAAGTCTGCAGCCGAAGCATTGAGAGTAGTACTTGCCAATGAATCTGATGATCAAGCAATAATTCCTGGAACAGAATTGTTATCTGCTAATGGAGATGAAGAGAGTACAGATGAGGAAGACATGCCTCAAAATGAAGGATTTTTAAGTGGAGAAGGTGGAAGCTCTGTTGTGCCACCTAGCCCTCCAATGGAAGACTTGTCAAACCTTAACACACTGGTTGAAGGAGTACAAATTGCAGCTGAAGCTGGGAGATCTACTGCTATTCAAGAAAGTGTGATAGAAGAAGGAAAGTCTACAGAAGACAAGAAAGAAAAAGATGAAAAGAATGATAAATCACCTTGCAAGAATGATGACTTGAGGAAAAGTGATGATGATGACAATGCTGGAGATGGAGGTTTACCACCTCAAGGAGGCCAGGCTGTTGCAAATACTTCATCTGAAGTAAATGCAAGTGTTGCAAATTCTACAGCTCAAAACTTCAAGGGTCTGTAGATGAGACTCAGCAGCTAACTACAGGCAATCTAGGTAAGGATTTAGAAGCTTTCAAAGCCCAATCCGCCTTTATTATTTTAGAAAATGCTGATCCATCTACACCTCTAGGTGAAGAGACTATGAATGAGAAGGACTTCGATGATTATTTGAAGGAGTTGGCCATACTTGATGTGCCCACACCATTGAATTTGAAAAGGAAGACACCTGCTCCTAGTATGTCTGACCCCAAAAGACCTAAACTCATGGAAGGAAATGAGAAGTCAGAAATTATTTTGAGAATATCGGAAGGAGAAGAACAAGATATCTTTGATGAAGAAGTTGTTAACAATGAGGGAATTCTGAAGAAAGTTATCTCAATTGAAACTACTGTGGAAGAGATGTCCACAAATATCAAGGAAGAATTAAGAAGGATTCCAGAGCATATTGTGTCTAAAAGAATCAAGGAAGGATTGCAAGAGATTCTAACCAAGTTATTTGAGAAGGCAAAAGAAGAAAAGTTACAGATTCAAGAAAAATTCAAGGAATCCATTGAAAACTTGGTGAGTATGCATCTTGTGATGAAGAAAGAGCTACAACAAAAGGATGACATGATTGGAGAATTGAAGAGCTCTCTGGAAAGTATTTTGGCTGACAACAAGTTGATAAAGGAATCACTTGAAGGAATAAATAAGAATATGAGTTCCTTAGCTGCAAATTCAAGTCAGATTGAATCCAACATATCTGCCAAGATGGATACCCTCCTAAGCTATTTTTTTATGGCAAAAAGGGGGAAGATGTTGTATCCATGAATTTAAAGGAGAAATCTGGTGAGAATGATGCCCTTGATTTGGCCCTATCAAATTTTCAGGATTTACAAGGAATTTTTTAGAAAGAACTGGATCAAGCTTTCAAGACTGGACTGAGTGGTTTTTGATAGACCAGTTGGTGGAGTTTCTTTGTTTGCTAAACCGGAGGAGAAGTCACATGCCCAAGGACAATTTTACAAAGGCAGAATTATCAAGATTCCCCAAAATAAAAAATTTGTTGGAAAATGGGAAGATAAGGTTAATCGGAGAAGGGAAGCAAGATTTCAAGAGGCAAGACAACAAGATAAGAAACTACATTCAGTTTCTGTTTTCACACAAAAACTGTTAGGAAATTTTCAAAGTCAAGCTATTGAGAATCCTACAGTTACTAAACCTACAGATGAGACTTCCTTTGTGGCTTAAGACACGGTTTCTACAGCTGAGGTGAACCCTGCAGCTGACATGGTTGAATAGTCTGCAGTCACTACTCTATAGAAAGAGGAGAACTTGATGGAAGAGACCAAGAACTTGATGGAAGAATTCAGAAAGATTGGTCCTCTACACCCTTTGCTCAAAAAGCTCGCAAACTTATCTGATCGGTTTAAGTTGTTCAAAACTTTGAGAGGCCAAGGCACTTTGTATTCCGGAGATAATGCTAAGTTGCTGAGGAAGCTAGGAGGAGGAGGTCAAAAGAAGCAAGCTGCTAGAAGAAAGAAGATGCCCAGGACTCTGTCCCCAAGATCTAAAGCAAGGAAAGAAGAAGAAGAAGAAGCTGAGAGTGCAAGGATCGAATTTGAGATGTTAAAGGCATATGAGGAAGAAGATTTGAAGAATGCTGCCCTTATAGCTCAAGGAATCATTCCACAAAGTCCTGAAAGGTATGACTCTGAGGATGAAGATGTGGATCCTAAGCACAAGAGAAGGTAAATCAGCTGAAGTCTATGTTAGAATAGAAGGAATTGTAATTGATCAGTGATCATGTATTAATTTACAGTTGAATGCAATTCTCTCTATTTCCTAGACTTAGTTTGTCTCTTTTATGCAATTTAGTTTCTCAATTATTTTGTTTGATTAGTTTTGCCATCATCAAAATAGGGGGAAATTGTTAGGATATTTTTGTCCTAAAGATTTTCTCATTTTAATTTTGATAATGCCAAAACAGATATATTTGTATTGTGGAAACTAACATTGCAAGTACAGAGAAAAATGAAGAATTTAAAAGATAAAAGTCTACATCTGCAAACATTGGATACAGACTCTACAACTAGTTCAAGACAAGTCTACATCTGAAGAGTTGAAGACATGTCCACAGCCGAAGAGTCTACATCTACAGAGTTAAAGACTACAAGTTGTAAACTTGAGATTAGTAGGACTAATTAAGTGTAGTACATATGGTACACCCACTCACTTAGTTTGAAAAGTCTCAGTGTTTACCAGAGCTAATTACTAGCCAGTAGAAACAAGTATCTCAGTGATTAACAGCTCTTTGAGCAGTCATCACTAAAAGACAACTTGTACTACTTAAAGGACGTTGCTATATGACAAGAAACTTTAATTAAGCAGAAGTCAAAGCTGGAGGTGAAAATATTTGAATTTCTCAATCCCTCAAGACTCCTATAAATAGGAGAGGAGACCTCAGAGGTTCAACAACAACAACCCCAAGCTCTCAAGCATACTGCACAATATCTACAGCCTTCAAAGTCTACAACCCTTCAACTATAGAAGTTTAGGACTTAGAAGCTAGGATTATTGTCTTGTATTTTTTTTTTGTTCCTCATTATATACCCTTGTATTCTACCTTTTGTAGATTTTATTCTTAGTGAGTGTTTATTTCTGTGTGAGATAGAGAGAGTTTTCTGAGTGAATTTGTGTTTCATCCTAGACTAGACTGATCTGTATGAGAACTCTATGTAGGGGGAACATCTTGTGACTGTGTGGTTTCTTAGTGAATTTGGCACCTGAGTGGTGTAACAGTGGATGTAGGAGGATTACAACACCTCTGAACCACTATAAATTCTCCTTGTTCTTTATCTCTTGTCCATTTACTTTATCTATCTTATTGCTTATTGCATCATTCATATTCTTTGTCTTTCTAAAAGCTTTGATTTGATTTTTCACTTCACACACTTTACTTATTTCCGCTGCACAAGGTGTTAAATACTTCAAAGTATTATAACACCAACTTTTATTAGTGTTTGAATTAATTATACAGACTTTGCATTTTAAAAGTCTGCAGCTGCAAATATTTGCTTTTAACTCTATAGCTGCAGAGTTCGATCTGTATACTTTACTAGTTGTTTTAAAAAAAATTAAGTTTTTAAAAATCAAGAACTATTCACCCCCCCCCCCCTCTAGACCTTGATACATCTTTGGGACCAACAGTTTTACCACTTCAAAATCATCGAAGAAGTAAAACTCACGCTTGAGGGTCCCAAACTCCACCGGTGTATTAATTCGCTCGTCACCACCAAAAGGGCGAGCTGAAGCTCGCAAATCTCTGCCGATGAAGAACCAATCATGTTTCCAGTTCTTCACCTTCCCAGGCATATCTTCAACCACCTTAAGACTGTGATGAGCCTTAAGATAGAACCAGTCCCCTTTATCCCCCGTGCAGGTGTGGGTGTCATGGGGTAGTTCACCTCGTCCGTCGTAAGCTTGTTGGGGTATCCCTCTAAGGCGAACAACACCATCATGGACATAAGTTTCATCCACCCCACAGGTGTTATTTGGCTGATCGTCAAGTTCATTTGCTCCAAGAATCGGCCGATCAACGGATGAAGGGGAAGAGTAACCCCGAGTTTGAGAATCTCCAGGTTGCTCGATGTACATCCACAAGCAGTCGATTTGATCGGTCATCCTCCAATGGTGCACACATGTGAACATCGTAAAGGATCTTGTAATACCTTCTAATCTTTGCTAGCTCGTCCTCAATAATCGACGAGACAGTGTAGCTTCCTATAAAGTCTGTTGTTTTGAGCCTTCACCTCCCGCTAGCTGGAATCTGGAAACAAATGGAGTACTCCCTCTCGTAAGCATCCCAGTCGACTTGGCGAGCTACTACGACTGGTATTTGACACTCGATCGGGTTCAACATCGGGTAGTCGATGCTCTCTAGGTACTCCTAGGTCAGTTCATTAATGGGGGCGACCTGTTGTACCTCAGCTTCGCCTTCCTCCTCAGAGTGGAGGTCCGAGCTGGTCTCCTCAACAATTTTGCGGGTTGGATTCACCACATCGACCTCTTTCCTTGATTAGCGAGCTCCCAATTCCACGAAGTAAACTACGGAGGTCGCCTCAGGATCTGAATCTATATTGACCACTGGAATGGGATTTGAAGAAATATCCTCGATTGGACGTTTTTTGGAGTTTCGGGGAGGATTTGATTCAGTTCGTGAGTTGGAGAACATTTGATTGAAGTTTTTTAAAGTAAGGAAAGCTTGAAATGGTTCTAGTAGTAGATTCCGGCAGGGAGATGAACAAGCGGCGATGATATGGGCGAAGGGACGATGGAGTTTAGGTTTATCAACCCACCAGAGATGAAATCGAAGCAAAGAAGAAGAACACAAGAAAAATTTACCTTAAATGCTTGGATCGAAGAAAACGATCGCCGGAGATGGTAGACGATTACCGGAAAATTCGAATGAAGAAGCAAAGAGGGTTTTGGCGCTGAGAAAATTGAAAGAAAATGAAAGAAATGAAATATTTTCCTTTTATAGGAAGCGAAAAATGGGGTATAAAGTAAAAAAAGAAGAAAAATCTAAGGACCCTTGAGCAATATACGGGTGCGTGCAGCCCTACTCCAAAAAAGATTGGGGCGCGTCGCCTCAAGTTCGTGGGCGGTGGCAATCATACCGCCCATGTCATGCCTCGAAACGTGCCCCAACCAGGGAATTCTAACCGTCACCCCCCACAAAATCAGTCTGTCCACGATGATTCAGTCTGCTCCAGATGATGTAGCTCATCCACGGGGCTCAAGATCATAGTCTGCCCTTTAGCAGCTCGCCTCTTACTTCACAACAAAAGGGTAGGTTAGGGGGCAATTACTGATAGACGAGCTACATCACTATTAAGACGAATAGGATTAAGCTAAGTAACCTACAAGAAGTGAGATTAAACAAGTCGAACCCATCCCGGCTGACCTGGAATAATCAGATGAGCTACTCTAGCTACGCGAGCTACTCTGTCAAGATGAACAATATTAAAGTAAGGACCTCCCGAATACAAATAAGACCATGACGAGCTACTTTAGCCAAAGAGCCAAGATAGAAGGCTAATCGACCAACAAAGTCAAGCTAAGAACTCCTCAAGGACAAGTCCACAAGAGACGAACATCTCACTAATACGAGCTAATCCAGCTTAGAGGATAGAAATTAGCTTAGATAAGGTCAAATAGTCAACTCTCCATGTGTCAAGCATGCACACATAGGAGAGCAAAGGTCATTCCACCTCCTACTTGGATGACTTGTATAAAAACCATAAATTTTCAGCACTAAAACTAAGTACAAATTCACAAATACAACCAAACTTTGCTTACACACACTCATACACCTAAATCTACACACATATACGAAATATATACGAAATCAATACCCATATTTATATTTTCTTAATCCCGTTCTATCGTATTTACTATTTACAGTAGTAATCAATCACACGTTATTGTTTTGTGATTCAATTAACGATTAAAAATAGCCACTGATCTAAGTGATTAGAATCGATCATCAGCATAGAGTATAATGCAGATCGCACACCAACCTCCATTGCATCATCAATATCTCATTCTTCATGATCTTTAATCGGGGCTATTTGAGAATCATACTTAAGTCATCTGAGTTCTCACTCACTCAATGATATTATCGATTCAAGGGAACATATATATGAATAATGCAAACAATCAAACATAATATTCAGATAAGTGTAATGCCATACATTTAATATTATATCAATCAATAATATTAAACCATAAACTGAATATCATCTTAGTATTATGTCCTTACAAAGGATTGTCTCTAGGATACTAACACTAACACTTGCATCTAATGGGCTTTACCCCACTGGTTGGTTTGACCAGCTCCCACACCTGATTATGATCCATAGAACCCATCTCAGCTTCCATCTCTGTTTGCCAAGACTTTGCATCTTTGTCTTGGATTGCCCCATTGTATGACCATGGGTCTGATTCATTATCTCTAGGAATCAAATCCAAAGATTCTCTTATTCCCATGAATCTCTAGGGTTATCTCACAACCCTCCCACTACGACGGGGTTCAGGTTGTATAAGTGTAAAGATTGGTATATCATCTTGTATACTTGTTATAGGAGTTTGCCCTCTAAACTCGTCTAAGGTAATCTCACTTCTGGGCTTTCTATTGTTCATATAGTCTTCCTCCAAGAATTTAAAGTGTGTACTAATTACAGTAATTTGATCCTCGGGACTATAGAACATGCACTTATTCGGTCCCATTGGATATCCTATAAACAACCTTAATTCTAAACGTGGATCCAATTTATCAGCTTCCTTGTCTAGCACGTATGCCGGACACCCCCAGATTCTCATGTGTCTAAGACAGGGCTTTCGCCCAATCCATAATTCTGATGGGGTTTTAGGAACTGATTTGGATGGCACCAAGTTTAGAATATAAGCCGCTGTTTCCAAGGCATTACCCCAAAACGACTTGGATAGATCCAAATAACTCATCATGGATCTGACCATTTCTACAAGATTCCTATTTTTTATTCTGCAACTCTGTTCTGTTGTGGGGTTCCCAATGCAGTTAACTGGGATACAATCCCTTCGTCTTATAGGTAGTTCAAAAATTCATCGCTGAGGGATTCGCCTCCACGATTAAATCGTATAAACTTGATACTTTTCCCCCAATTTTTTCAGCTTCAGACTTAGGATTCATAAGCTAGATGCACCCATATCTCGAGTAATCGTCAATGAAAGTGATAAAATACTCATACCCCCTCTTGCTTTGATCGATATTGGACTACACATATTTGTATGAATGAGTTCTAACACTTCAGTGGCTTTGTTCCCCTTGGCTCTAAATGCCCTCTTGGGCATTTTACCCTCTAAACAGGATTCACAAGTTGGAAATGACTCAACTTGAAGTGCTCCAAAGATCCATCTTTCACCAACCTTTGTATCCGCTTTAAATTAATATGACCTAATCTAAGATGCCATAGAAGTGTTTCGTTCATGTCAGAAGAATACTTTCTTTTATTACTCGAAATAGTCGATGTGTTATTAGATTCATTAATTGATTGATGTGCACAATTAATTGTATAGAGATTATTCAACAATATTCCATGACATATATACTCATTTTAATGAGAAATAATGGCAACTTTATTAAAAGTAACTAAATATCCATAAAAAACAGTTTAGAAGCTTAAATCAAATTCTTTCTAAAGTTCGGAATGTAAAGAACATCCCTTAAAATTAAAACTTTGTCTTCAAAATTGACTTGATCGCAAAATACTAGCTATACTAGTAGTTACCCCACAAGAGAATGGGATCACAGTAGTATTAGCAAGTATAGGGACCAAGTGTATCGTACCCAAGGGAAGGTATGTATGTGAATAGAGCCCTGAAGATCTACGCATCGTAGTTAATATGAGTGTGTGTTCAGTTTCAAGAATTATTTTAATCTACTCTATATTCTATTACTAATAATGCGAACAATGAAATCAAATAAATAACTAAGGGTTTAATCAAATACGAGATGGTGATGCTCAGGATAGGAATCCCTACGTATACTAACGGAGCTAGTACGATAACTAAAATAACCGTGATGTGCAAGTATTAATAGTAAGTGTACTAAAACTAGGCAATCAACTTTCCTAATCTAGCCCCAGATTGAAAGACTAAAAGCTCAAGAATTAACCATAATACTTCGTCATATCAACCTACTTCACAACCCAGTAAACAAGTTATATGGATTATGCTTAATTAATGAGACCCTTATTTACCCAAGGTGATGCGGTCGTCCTCCCTAGATAAACCGGTAAATTATAAACCCCTTTTGTAACCCTATCATTAAGCCTACTTGTTATTAAAGAGTGATAAGATCGTCCTCTCTCTAATTATTTTCATACTCAATTCCAAGATAATTCTAGGGTTTATTTTAGGAATTCAATTAATTAAGAGAACTAGCACTAAACATCACGAGTTATCCTAATTATGTACCAACATCCTACTTCTACGAGTTCATCCTACCCCAAGCATTCAAGAGTTCTAACCTAACATGGTTGTTGTACGAACGAAATTAATTAAACAAACAACGAACATTGACATGACAAATTTAATTGAAAAAGAACTCAAGAACATAAACTAGGGTTTAAGAAAGAATCAAAGTCAAAAAATGAATATCAATTAAAAACAAAATCAAAGGTCTTAAGTACCAAGTGTTGAGGGAAGAAAGAAAGAAAATCAAAATCAAACTCTAGTCTATGAACTTGTAATGTCAAAACCTCGATTACAAGTAAAGTTGCTTGCTCAACTCTCCCGGTGTTCTTCTCTCTCCGAATATATCTCTAATTGTGAAGTTCGTCCCCAAAACGAGCTTGGAATGATGTATTTATAGATATTGGTCACTTCGGATAACATCGGGCCGGAAAACGAGTTAAAAAGGTTAAAATTGCACACTTTGGGGTGATGGTCGAGCGGTGGCGCTCAACCCCTTCTTTGCTCGAATGGCTACTCTTCCAGAGGACTTCGGGCGCCTGAGCTAGCCCTACTCGAGCGGTGGCGCTCGAGCTATACTGCTCGAATGGTCTTGGATCTCAAATGGGGGCGCTCGAGCGTAAGTGCTCGAATGTCTTTGGCGCTCGAATGGTGGCGCTCGAGCTCACCCTGCTCTTGCGGCCAAAACCTTCTGTAAGTCACGACATTCGACTATTGGGCTTGCTCGAGCGGGGGCGCTTGAGCTCTCTTGGTCGAATGGCTTCTCTTCTTCAATTGGGTGATACTTTTCCTTGCACAAACTAATGTTATTCGTATTTCTTCAATATCTTCTCATCCGAGCAATTATTTGAGTCGATTCAAAGTCCTACAAACTCCATTTTTCGCCCTCAATCCATCTATGAGCATCAAAGAGGCAAATTCATCAGTTTATGAAAATAATACTCAATTGACTCCAAATACTCGTCGAATTCACTCAAAATACGGGCAAAACGAGCTACGAATCATGACAATTTCACGCCTAATCAACCCCCACAAACTTACCACATTGCTTGTCCTCAAGCAATGAAATAATAAGTCAAGTGAAATTGTTAAGAATGAATCAAAGAATCCAATCACTTAAGTAATAGAGCTCAAGTTTCAAAGATCGATCACCCACACACTAACTCACCCCCTTCACCCTACTCATGCATAAACAATAAGAACCATTAAGATCAAACATGGATGTGCACTCAACGATGTGTTTCACTCCCTCACAAGTGCATATCAATATTAAGGGACTCACTCAAACAATTAATCACACATATCAGCAACCATAGGCTTGTAATCACTCTCAACTTCGACCATACTCTAGAATCCATGCCGAATCAAAAATGACTTTATCAAGGTTGTAATGTAAGCTCTTTGGACAGGTGGGGTAACTACATGGGATAAGTGACTCAAGTGAATGGAGAACAGAAAATTCAACTTCGGTATTTCGAGACAAGGAACAGAATACCTCAATCATCTTCATGCAATAAACTTTCAATTCCACTACTCTCAACAGTTCAATTTTTTTTTTCTAACTCGTTTCACTTTTTCAATCACCTCACTTTTTTTCTCTTTCACACATACATATGAGCTCATTTTTCTTTTGCTCATTCTCAAATTCATTGTTCTTTCCCACAACTCACAATCTCATTACACCTTCTTCTCAAATACACTCAAGCATTAATAATTCTCCTTTTTCAACTCAACTCGATCCCTTTCTTATTCACAACTTTTCCTATTCTCCACTCAAATTGGGACAAAAAGAGTTTAAGAATTTGGTTAAGTTTAAATGTGCTAGCAAATAAAATAAGCTAAGGCTCAAACGGGCTAACAAGGGATAAATGTCATTGGTAGGGAAAATTTGGCTAAGTGACTCAATCAAATCAAAGATGTCCTAATATCTCTTTTGGCATATCAAACTAGACACAATCAAGAAGCGAGAGCACACACAAGTTCTAGCATCCTCTAAGGTTACGATCCACTCACAAACGAAGAGATCAACATAATGAATTTCAATCTCTAAAAGGCTCAAATCTCACAGCTTTCACATCCATGCTAGTCCTAGTGAATTCTCACTTTTATCACACAAGTATTCAAAAGGAAAGTTCGTAAGTATACAAGTTCCCTCTCAAATCAACTCTAACTCCTACACTCACACAATTCAGACTCAGACTCAGACTCAATTTCATAACTCACCAACTCATACACACACTCAAAGATAGCAATCAACAAGCATAAGAGAATTGATAGGCATGAAATATGTAGTAGCACATCAAAGCAATATCAGCTCAAGGAGCATCTCAAGGCACAATATATAACCAAACTCAACTCAAAGAGAGGGTGTGCGCCTGTGCAATGTCAAATAAACCTCTCAAGTGCGCCGGTGCATATGTATGCCATAAAACATATAAATACTCCACCCCCCAAACTTCGACCTTGTGAAGCGGTCTAAGTTTAGGGTTGTGGGTTACCTAATACGCATAATCCCCTTTGCACTTGGCAATGTAGCACACTCCCTTACTTGAGTTTCTCCCTCTTGAATAACTTCATGATACCTTTACTTCCTCGAGACCACCCTACAAGCAACTCACTAAAAAATGAGGTTAGAAAATATGACTCAAAACAACACCCTAATAACTAAAAACACTCAAAAGCAAATAAAAATGGGTTGCCTCCCACTCAGCGCTAAGGTCCTAATGCCGGACCGAGCTCAAAGGAGCTTATGGGACATGATACTCAAATTTACCTCCCTTATTCTCATAAGAAAAGATGTCTAAGTTTTTTGCTCGATTCCCATCCTCCTTCTTCACCTCGGGCGGTGGCGTCACCTTCTTCTTTTTCGCTCTCCACAGAGGTACCCACCTCTTGGATTTTGTCTTCTTCATTTCAACTCCTCTTTTTTTCTTTAATTTGGCTACCTCCACCCTTCTAAATTCTTCTTCCTTCAACTCCTTACCTTTATCCCTATCAAAACAATCAAGATCATAACGCACATGGGTTAAATCATTAAGTGAAGGTTGATCATAATCACGTATATAAGAAAGGTTAGGGATAGGAGGTATGTCTTCAACACAAGGAGCATTGACATCAATGGAATGACAACTCACATCCTCCTTCGAGTGTTTCATAGCCTCATATAGGGAAATTTTCACCTCTTGATCATCTACCTTTATCGTGATCTTTCCATTCGCCACATCTAACACCATTCCCGCCGTAGCTAAGAAAGGCCTTCCCAAGATCAAGGGCACATGCTCATCTTTCTCCATGTCTAGTACCACAAAATCGGCTGGAAAAATGTGATCTCCAACTTTCATGAGGACGTCTTCAACTACACCTTGAGGTCGAGTAATAGACCGGTTGGCGAGTAGAAGCGTCATCATTGTTGGCTGAAGTTCTCCACCTTCCAACTTCTTAAATAGTGACAACGGCATCAGGTTAATGCTCGTACCAAGATCGCATAATGCTCCCTTCTTGACTCCATCCTAATACCACACAAGATTGTGAAACTATCGGGATCCTTCAACTTTGGGGGAAGCGCTTTGTGCACTAATGCACTCACCTCATGGTTCAGCTGCACCAGCTTAGGCTCATCAACTCTCCTCCTCTTAGCTATCAAGTCCTTCAGGAACTTGGCATAATTAGGTATATGTTCCAAAGCATCATAAAAAGGTATGTTAATATGCAACTTTTTAAAAACATCAAGAAACTTGGAAAAAAATTCATCTAATTTCTTCTTCATGAACCGTTGCGGGTATGGGACTGGAATCACAGATTTTGGTACTCCCCATTCATCTCGCTCAGTTTCCTTCACGTTCTTCCTTGCTTCTTTTGCCTTTTTCCACTTTGGGACTCTTTCAACCTCCTCAATCTCTTTCTCCACAAGTTCCTTGCCCTTCTAGGACTCATCTATATCAATTCTTTCCTCCTTGTCTCTGCCTATCTGGGTCTCTTCTACCTCAACTGTCTCATCCTCATCTTTCTTATGTTCTTGACCCTCCATCTCAATCTCCTTATGTATCTCCTCAAGATCAGCAGGCATTTGAGGACCGTCATACTTGGTTCCACTTCTTAGTTGGATCGTCTTGCATTGCTCTTTCGGGTTCCCCTCCGGCATAGAAAGATATTTTCCGGGCTCTCTACCCAATGATTTTGTGATCTAGCTAATCTGATACTCCATCGAAGTGAACCGCCTATTGTTTTCTTGCTGAATTATATTCAACTCCATATCCCTCTTCTGGAGATCTTGATCACGCTGATCATTCTTCTTACTCATCTCTTTCACATCATACTCCAAAGAGGATAGCCTCTTACTACCTTCTTCTACCTTGTGAAGAATGGCACGTAACATCTCATCAGTGGTAGCACCTCCTTCTCCTCCGGGGAGTTTTGAGCCAGGGTCGATATTTGGAGGTACAGTTATCCCCACTCTCGAATTACTGTAGGAGAAATTTTCATTCTTCCTCCATTGATTGTAAAGAGGCTGCTGGCCTCCTTGATACCCCTGAGTATTCCTCCATTGATTCTGATGAGGCTGTGGACCCGGTGGTATAAACGGTTGACCATAAGCAGGTCGCCCCTGATAATTTCCACCTTGGTAGCCATTCTGATTATAATTAGGCCCTCCCATATTAACTTCCTCATGCTGACTTGCTGGGTGGTCCACTTTCTCACTTACTGCAGTATTCTCTCCACTCATATTCTGCCCAACCTCTAGATTGCTGATCTTCTCCATCATTGCCATCAACAGCTTTCTGGTACCCTCACTCTGATCCACCTGATAAGCTCGCTGAAACACTTGTGCCTCATTCCATTGCCCCATGTTCTTGACAATTTTATCAACAATCTCTCTACACCTAGCTGCACCACAATTCAAGAATGCTCCACTAGCACATGCATCAAGGTGGTCTTGACCTGCCTTGTTAGCTCCACAGTAGAAATAAGCCATTATATCACCTTCGTTTTACCCATGTTGCGGACACTCAATGAGCATATTATAGTATCTCTCCCAAGCCTGGCGTAAGTTCTCTCCTGGCTTCTGCTTGAAAGATAAGATCTCTAGCCTTGCTTTGATTGTTCTCAACGGAGGATAGAATCACTCGAGGAACAGACGCTCGAGCTCGGAGTTACACCTCCCTTTGGGAGCGTGTTATCATACCACTCCTTTGCGATTCCAGGTAAAGAGAACTGGAACAACCTGAGCCTCTTGGCATTTTCAGACATGCCATTATAGTTGAAAGTTGAGGCAATCATCAGGAAATTTCTCAAGTGAGTGTGAGGATTATCCTTTCTGACCTCTCCCTTAAATTGGTTCTCGACTAGCATCTTCAGGATCCCTGGGGAGATAGAAAAGTTGTTTGCCTCTACTAGAGGCAATACTACTCCATCGTAATACCGTTGCGGCTGTACCGAAAACCTTCCTCGGATTGCCATACCCGGATCAGCGTTCTGAGGAACATGCTGAGGATAGACTGGTGGTAGAGGTGCTTGCAGAATAGAGGGTTGGTTATAAGCAGGGTGTGGAGGATAGTACGGTGGATACAAATAGGGTGGGTATTGGTAAGGATACGGTGGGTTGTTATGTGGGTAGACAGGGTTGTTTAGAGGATGTTGGACTAGGTTTTGAGCTGGATCATTTTGATTCTGTTGAACCGGGTTTTGACTCTGGCTTTCCCCTGAAGGGACTTGATCCTAACTGTCATTTCCTCCAGTTCCAATCAACCCATTCCACTTCCTGATTGTACTTAGCTGCAACTGCATCCAACTCATTACTTATGTTCATGTTGTCGTTCTCACCACCGGCAGTGTTCATCCTTCTATTAAAGGCTCTGTTTCGTCTTTCGATTGTCTCATGGTCTAACTTTGTTCAGTCTTCACTTGATTCTCCTTGTGAGCGAGTATTCATATACCTGAAATCACAAAAGAAATATCAAAACGCAATTGCCTGATGTCTACTAATAAAACAGAAAAAAATAAAGCACTCACTACAAAATACTAAACTATCTTCAAGTCCTACTCAATGGACATACATCATCTTCCCCGGTAATGACGCCATTGACTTGAACGCAAAATACTAGCTATACTAGTAGCTACCCCACAAGAGAATAGGATCACAGTAGTATTGACAAGTATATGGACCAAGTATATCGTACCCAAGGGAAGGTATGTATGTGAATAGAGCCCAGAAGATCTACGCGTCGTAGTTAATATGAGTGTGTGTTCGGTTTCAAGAATTATTTTAATCTACTCTATATTATATTACTAATAATGAAAACAATGAAATCAAACAAATAACTAAGGGTTTAATCAAATACGAGATGGTGATGCTCAGGATAGGAATCCCTGCGTATACTAAAGGAGCTAGTACGATAACTAAAATAACTGTGATGTGCATGTATTAATCCTAAGTGTACTAAAACTAGGCAAACAACTTCCCTAATATAGCACCAGATTGAAAGACTAAAAGCTCAAGAATTAACCCTAATACTTCCTCATATCAACCTACTTCACAACCCACTAAACAAGTTATATGGATTATGCTTAATTAATGAGACCCTTATTTACCCAAGGTGATGTGGTCGTCCTTCCTAGATAAACCGGTAAATTATAAACCTCTTCTATAACCCTATCATTAAGCCTACTTGTTATTAAAGAGTGATAAGATCGTCATATCTCTAATAATTTTCATACTCAATTCTAAGATAATTCTAGGGTTTATTTTAAGAATTCAATTAATTAAGAGAACTAGCACTAAACATCACGAGTTATCCTAATTATGTACCAACATCCTACTTCTGCGAGTTCTTTCTACCCCAAGCATGCAAGGGTTCTAGCCTAACATGGTTGTTGTACGAACGAAATTAATTAAACAAACAACGAACATTGACATGATGAATTTAGTTGAAAAAGAACTCAAGAACATAAACTAGGGTTTAAGAAAGAATCAAAGTCTAAAAATGAATATCAATTAAAAACGAAAGAAAGAAAATAAAAATCAAACTCTAGTCTATGAACTCGTAATGTCAAAACCTCGATTACAGATAAAGTATGCTTGCTCAACTCTCCCGGTGTTCTTCTCTCTCCGAATCTATCTCTAATTGTGAAGTCCGTCCCCAAAATGAGCTTGGAATGATGTATTTATAGATATAGATCACTTCGGATAACATTGGGCCGAAAAACGGGTTAAAAAAAGGTTAAAATCGCGCACTTTGGGGTGATGGTCGAGCGGTGGCGCTCAACCCCCTCTTTACTCGATTGGCTACTCTTCCAGAGGACTTCGGGCACCCGAGCTAGCCCTGCTCGAGCGGTGGCGCTCGAGCTATACTGCTCGAATGGGGACGCTCGAGCGTAAGTGCTCGAATGACTTTGGCGCTTGAATGGTGGCGCTCGAGCTCACCCTGCTCGAGCGGCCAAAACCTTCTACAAGTCACGACATTCGACTATCGAACTTGCTCGAACGGGGGGCGCTCGAGCTCTCTTGGTCGAATGGCTTCTCTTCTTCAACTGAGTGATACTTTTCCTTGCACGAACTAATACTAGTATTTCTTTAATATCTTCTCATCCGAGCATCCGTTTAAGTCGATTCAAAGTCCTACAAACTCCATTTTTCACCCTCAATACATCTATGTGCATCAAAGAGGCAAATTCATCAGTTTATGAAAATAATACTCAATTAACTTCAAATACTCATCGAATTCACTCAAAACACGGGCAAAACGAGCTATGAATCATAACAATTCACGTCAAATCAATTATACAG
Source organism: Ballota nigra (assembly GCA_947034835.1). NCBI lineage: Eukaryota > Viridiplantae > Streptophyta > Magnoliopsida > Lamiales > Lamiaceae > Ballota > Ballota nigra. The sequence goes on along the minus strand of OX344729.1, from coordinate 32,504,648 downwards.
GTGCAGTTCTCCCATTACTTCAGCTGCCACTCTCGTAGCATTGCCCAGTATGATTCGGATCTCATTTTCGCTAAGTTTCCAGGTTAGCTTGAACCCCTGCAAAGTAAAACAAATGTGATCAGTGGCTCCCGTATCCACTACCCAATGATGGACAACATACGCTGCTAAACATGTTTCAACGACTAAAGCATTAGAACTACTTCTCTTTCCATCCTTCTTCGGCTTGGAACAGGCAGACCTCTAGCAGATTTCTTGTCCCCCCTTCCCGACGCTAGCCTTGGTTTTGCCTTTCGCAACAGTTGGATTTTCTTGGGCCCAACCTTTGGTTCTCTTCCTCTTCTTACCTCATTTGGGACCAGAAGAGGTAGACGGACCATTTTCCACCATAGCAGTAGACTGGTGCCCCATTATCGCCTCTACCAAAACTATAGCTTGCAAGAGCTCGGGTAAGTTATTCTTCCGTTCATTCATTTGATAATTCAGCTGAAACTGCTCAAAACTTTTCAGCAGAGAACGGAGTATGAAGTCGACCTATATAGGAAGGTCGAATTCGGTACCAAGTATCTCCAACTTGCTAAGGTATGCCATTATCTCGAGAACGTGATCCCCCACGGGCGTTCCCTCCACTATTTTCTGAGAAAGCATTTTTCACATGGTGATTTGCCTAGAAGTATGGTTCTGATGTTGAAACATCGCCTTAAGATTGAGCATAATCTCTGAGGCAGTCTGCTTGTTCTGGCATTGGTGTTACAACACATCTGACATAGAAACCAAGATGGTACACCTAGCCATTTCATTAGAGTGCACCCAGTCTTTAAACTCTTTCTTAACCGACTTACTTGCATCTTCGGCAGACTTATCGGGTCTTGGGGTATCAAGTACCCACTTGTGGTGTTGAGCAGTTAGGACAATATCTAAGTGATGTTTTCAGTCAACGTAGTTCTCACCATTAAGTTTGTTATTTTTAAGTATGCTAAACAGTGGATTAAAAGGTTGCGACATGATGAGCTGAGAATAAAACATACATTCGTATCAATATCCAAATAAATATGAAATTATCACACAATTTGATCACATAGATTATATTCAAACCTTAAAATAATACAATCATGCATCAGCCAATATTTCAAAATAATTTAAATATATCACGTTGAGTGTGGTCCGTTATTTGAACACATTTAAGCAGGTTACAAACAAAGACAGTTACAAACCTTTAATTCACAATTAATAGTTGGCTCAAAACTTTGACCGTATAAAATTGACAGTGACTCCATTGGGGAGTAAGTTAATAGCAATTTCTATACCTAAGTAATACCATAATTAAATACAGGATTATTATTTCGCTTTGAGCAAGTCACTCATTGGGAGGGTCAATACCGCCACTAGTAATAATCCACAATCATCCTTTCGGAATTTATTCATGTCAAATCTGTCTTTTGGCCAATCCGTTAGTGGAAATGTATTCCAAAAAGACTTCACAAATAAATAAATTATGGAGGCAAAAAATTAATCCAATTTTATTATCCGAAATAAAATTGCCGATTAATTATATAAAAATATACTTAGTAATTTTCGAAAGTAAGATTTTTTTAGGACAATTAAATAATCATTCATACACATATTATCAAATAATAAATGCATGAAAATAATACATCCATCAAAATAAAAATTAAAGCAAGTTGGGCACATATATCCAACTGTCACGGTTTAATTTTCTCATGTCTTGAAGCCGAGAAATTATCCTTGTAGCTTCATCATTCGTCTCGAAAAGCTCTCATTCAAACAACAATAATTCTTCAAAAATATCCTCCATCCGGTGGCCTACGCCTACGCAAAGAGGTTTCGGGTGTAGGCCGCCCGTCGTCTTGCACTAGGGTGGCTGGGAGATCTCGGGACGGTGCGCATCAGTGCGCGCACAAGGTGCACACATGCGGCGTCCCCGTCTAGTGCCGAAATACCCGAAGCTGTTGGCCAGGCCCGCACCAATATGCGGTTCGGCCTAGGCCGACTGGGGCTCTTCCCTATAACCCTTTCGTCCGACGTTCATGCATGCATGCGTCGTCCGGGTACACCGTCTATAATTTATTTCATTTCGATCCGATTATAATTTATTTATAAAAATAAATAAATAAACCTAGATCTAGACTATCTATTACATTTAAAATTATATGACATTGATTCAAAGAAAACTGGAAAAATACCAATATACACGAAGAAATGAGATAAAATCCAATATTTTTTATTCAATCAATAACCTCTTTTATACGTTTCATAATCTCTTTTTTATAATAATTAAACTAAGGTTTTAGGCATACAAGCTCTAAAAGTTCGATCCAGTAATAATTAATTAAGCTTTATGCAAAATAAAATATAAATAATTAAAGGAGGTTTATCGATTCGGGGCCTAAAAGATTTTAAAGCTATTAATTTAAGGTCTGAAAGATTTTTCCTATCGATTCAGGGCCTGAAGATTGAAAACTATTGATTCAAGATCTGAAAGATAAAACTATCAATTTAGGACTCACTCTTTTTAAGATCGTGTTTGATCTCAAATTTATTGTTATACAATAATATTTTTATAAATCAAAATTTCATAAAATATAAAAGATATATTAATTTCACGTAATTGAAAAAATAAGAAACAAAAAAAAATAATGAGATAATAATGTATATAAATAAAATAAGAATATAGATTATAATATGTCAAACATGGTCTTAATATTCTTGAGTCTTAAACTGAAAGGTTCTATCTTTCAGGTCCTGAATTGATAGTTTTCTATCTTTCAGGCCCTGAATCGAGTGGAAAAAAAATTGTCCTTAATTTGATAATTTTACCATGAATTGACATTATTCCATAATTAAAAATACAACTCGCCATCAAACCATGTGACTTAGCCCACCTGGCCAATGAGTTTCTCACTTTAGTGAGTGACCCAGGTTTGATTCCCTTTGAAAACGAATTAAGGGAGTTATACGGTGGCTTGGAGAACTCTTGGAGTACTTGGGGGCATGGTGAACTAACTTCTAACTACTAACATTTACCGATAAAAAAAGAACTCGTCATCAAAAGTTAAAGGGTAGAAACTCGGCTACAGATGGAAATACCAGAAGAAGAAAAATTTGAGCAAGGATTATTTGTTTGTTGATTACTAGTGTTTCTCCCGTGCGATTGAATATTATAAAATTTAAATACGAAGTTTCATAATGAATTATATCATAAATTTAAATTAAATAAATTTAATTCCATAAACTAATTAATATGTAAAAATTACATTGTATATTATGTGAGTATTACAACTATTTAATTAATCATATAATTTTCAATTATGTATTAAATTCATAACATAAACTAAAATTCATAAAATGATTTTAGTATTTAACAAAACTTATACAGTATAAATAAAAATTATTTAAATTAAACCCATCATATATAGTTAAATCAATAAAAAAACACTTTAAAATAATAAAATAAATAATTTAAATATGGTTTTTCTTTTTATATGTGTAATATATATATGTTAAATTAAAAATATTTAATAGATAATTTTGTTGATATATAGTTTGTTGAAAATAGATTTAAAATTAATATCTTAATTTTTTTTAAATTATTAATGCAAAAAAAATGATAAAGTTAATCATCTTTGTTTAATGGAGAGTAAGACTCACCATTGCACTACAAAGCAAGTGGACTTCACTTGCTCCAATAATAACAAATTTTTCTCCTCCTCACTTCTACTTTTATATATATATATTGTGTAAAGTTGGAGATTACGTTGTTTTTTTATTTTTTTGGTTTTGTTTTGTTTTAAACCATGTCGGAGATTTGGTTAGTAACTAGTTTATTAATCTTAAAATAAAAAACCTAACCTTAAAACCTAGAAGCCATAGGGTCACAAGTCGACCCAGAGGCCGGAGCCCCACAAAAAACCCTTGATAAACTTAAAAATCAAGGAAAAAGGGAAACTCCTCTAATGCGTAATAAGTCTGAAATGTTCGAAATTCATATCATGGAATAATAAGTGTGCAATGTAAATTGGGCAAGTGCCCATATGGAAAGAAGTTTCTCGTCTTTTTGCCAAAGTATCTGCTGCTTGATTCCCTTCTCAAAAAATATGTGAAATGCGTAAATCCATATAAGTTCTCAAAGCAGTAGCTTTATCCGAAAGTGGTCGAACTTTCCATGGAATAATATTGTGCGGGTCACCAAGAGCACGAACAGCCAAGATAGAATCAGACTATATCCAAAGTTTATTCCATCCAAGGCGATGAGCATGTATAATCGCTTAAAAACCCGCCATTATTTCTGCTTCCAAAGCGTGGCCTAAACCAACACAATCAGTAAAGTAAGCCGAAAAGAATCCTCTACTGTTACAAAATAGTCCCACAGTGTACAAACGACCCGTGGAATCCATACCACCGTCAATGTTAACTTTGTACCAACCCGGATCTGGAGGAACCCGTCGGAATGACAAAGTGGTGGTTTGCGGTTTGGGTCTCCCAGGCACCCGTAACCGGCACAAAATTGCTAGATCAGACACCGTATTTGACATAAAGCCCATATGTAAGTATTCTCCCCCTCTAACCAAAGCAAGAATTAACTTAAGGCATCCCACCCTCTCCGGCAGTATGTGCTTATGAATTAATCTTATTACGAACCGTCCATAACACCTAAATTGTAGTCACAAAAGCGAGTCTCCACAGATTCGTCACTTGTGACCCAAACTTACACAACATAGCCTGGATCAACAAATCTAAAAAAAAGTATCAAAGCATAAAGTGACATAAAAAAATATGTCTATATCATAAAAAATAGAACGTGTAAATAAACAAGAAGAGAATAAGTTATCCAACTTATCTGGCCCAATGAAACAAAGAGGACAAAGACCATCACTAAGACGAAGGCGACCCAAGATAGCACGCCACACAAGAGTACTGTGGCTCTGTGGAATAAAAGACAACCAAATTCATTTGGCCCAAGCCACCTAAAGATAAAAAGAGTGGAGGAAATCATAAGCATCTTTGGAAGAAAGTTCACCCGATAAAGATTCCGGCCAAATCCTCCTATCCGCCCCAGGAGAGATGTGAACATTAAGAATATCCACCACAATATCCTCATAAGAAACCACAAACAACTCATCAAAGTATCATATCCCATCATAATAATAATCTGAGACCGTGCTACTGAGCAAGGAAGAAATCTCCTGAGGAAGACCAATTCGTTCTGCAATGCAATACCCTAACCAATTTCCATTCAAAAGCTTATCGAAGAACCAACACCCAACAACCATAAAGATTTATCTTGTATATTATGTAGATGCCGATGAATACCCGACCATATAGAGGAAACAAGATGAAAATTCCTTGGAGCACCAGTCACAGTGAGGTACCTGTCCCTGATAAGCTGGAGAGGCGGAGAAGCATTTGACATGATGTCCCAGGCCAATTTACATAAAAAAGAGTGATTAGCTAAGCGAATTGAGCAAATCCCAAGGCCTCCTTCACTGATGGAAGTAGAGCATCGTGCCCAGGCAACTGGGCATGGACCACGAGTATGGATATTCCCCGTCCATAGAAAATTACGCATGGCCATCTCATGTCGCTGAATCAGTGGGCGGGGTAATAAATATATAATCATAGTATGCACAAGAGATGATGCAATAACTGAGCTAATGAGACACCTGCGACCCGCGAGGGAAAGAATACATCCTTTCCATTGACTTAATTCCGCTATTACAGAATCAGCAATGCCGGATAAATGAGGCAACTCTCGGTTCCCTCCTAAAAATTGGAACTCCCAAGTAATCAAACGACAAAGAACCCTCCATTATGTGCGTAACAGATTGCATGCACTATTTTACATCTATAGTCACCTTGGAGCTATAAAAACTTTAGATTTCTGCGGATTATATTGCTTCCCTGGGATACGACCATAATCCACCAAAATATGATTTAAACGGTCAACATAATTTTTTTGTCGCTATCATAAAAATCATAATGTCGTCCGCATAAAGGAGATATCTGGGTAGGCATCGATGCATAAGTAAAAGACCAGTATGTGCTTCATAATCTAAGTATCTGGCCAAAGCCTCCTCAGCTAAGCAGATAATGGGTCACCTTGTCGAACTCCCCGTGAACACGCAAAGTAACCTCTGGGAGATCCATTAATCAGAATCGACAGTCTTACTGAAGACAGCACTGAAGTCACCATACCCAAAAAACGGTGCGAAAACCCCAACCGAGTAACGACCTCCTTAAAAAAAGGCCAAGAAATGGTGTCAAATGCCTTAATCATATAAATCTTAATTGCAACATTCCCAATATGGCCACGGTCAAGACAATTTATAGCATCTGAGGCCAAAGCAATACAAGTGTGGATGCGACGTTGTGTCACAAAACCAAATTGGAAAGGAGAAAGGACACCCCCAATGGATTTCCCCAGGCGCGTGGTAAGGATTTTCGTGAAAATTTTAAAAATAAAATTTCCCATGACAATTTGCCGAAAGTCTTCAACCCTCATAACCGCAGGAGTTTTTGGGATTAAAGTAACAAAACTCGCATTAACTCCAGGAGGAATAGATAAAGTGATGATGAAATGTTGGTAAAATGCCCCACCAAAACCATCCGGACCCAGGAAGCTGTTAGCTACCATGTTAGAGATTTGGTTAAGAAAGAAGTCATGTGGGGAAGCAATGTTCTTAATGGAAGGTGAAATTTTTGCATACATTTTGCAATCAGAACTGTTATCACCCTTTAATTTACAATCTAATAAAAGACAATTAAAAACTATCACGTTTAAAAAGATAATAGTTTAATTGAAAAAATAATAGTAGTTTTTATTAAAGAGAGTATCACTTTTCATTAAGATACTTAGCTGCTACTTACTGAAACTACCACTCCCTTTACTCTATCGATATTTCCATAAATGACAATAAAACAACATCGTTTTATACAATTATATATTCATTACATTAGTATACTTACATATCATGTTATTATTTTATACATGTTAGTTTACATTTATTAATTAAACTCAATTTAGTTTAGAGTGTTAAATAGTAGAGTAGAAATTAAATTTGAGATGGAGGGAATATCACTTTTCAAATCTCAATTAATAATATTATCCAAGGAAAATTTACTAATAAATGGTTATGGGCAAAATCTCATGGATCAATTACTGATTAAATGGAGCCCGTTTTATAGAATGAAATTCGAACGCTCTCACATAAATATTTGTCGATGACAAAATAATATTGCAAAACATGTGTTTTTTTCTTTGGTTTTAATTAAACCAAATAGATTCGTGGAACGCTCTCACATGAATATTTGTCGATGACAAGATAATATAACAAAACATGTATTTTTTGTTTCTTTGGTTTTGTATAGAGCGACCGAGTTTCATCATGAATATTTGGTGGATATTAGCTGTTTCACTAGTAGTGAATGATATTAGTTGTTTTCATTAAAATTTATTAGTTATTCTTATGAAATGGTATTAGTTGCAAATCAGTTTTACAGTGAAACTTATTATACTATATTTTTAAACATTTCCAAGATGATGTGTCAGCACCACCTTATTTTTAGGCGGATGTGGCACCTCTCAAATCATTTTATTTCGAAATATTGCACTCTCATTAAAAGTTGGTTAAACTTTTGATCTCAATCCTTGATCTTATACAACTAAAATCTACACCATTAAAATTAATTTAGTAATTCTATATATTTAAACCTTAATCATAAAGTTTCATTTTCATTTTTTTTTCATCTTGAATGTCGTCTCTGTCGATTCTAATTCACACAGACATTCCTCCGCCACATCTATTTCAAACGATGCGCCTCCACCATATCTCTTTCACACGACCATGCCTCCACCACATATACTTCACATGGCTGTGGTCCGCCACATCTACTCCATACATCCGTCATTATTGTAAACGCATAGTGTCTCAGTTGTTATAGTAGGTTCATAATTGTTTAGATTTAAATTTTATAATCGTCAATATGTTCGTCCATTTTTTCTTCTGAGTATTGTCAATCTGATTTGTTTCTTATATATAATATTTTTAATCTTCTATTTTCTTTTGCCTTGAACACCTCCTCATCGCATCTACTACACACGCCGTCTCCACCGGATTGCACGTGGACGTCATCTCCGCTGTTATTGAAGGTTCTTTTTTTTTCAAATCTAAAATGTATAATTGTCCATATATCCGTCTATTTTTCTTTTTTCGAATATCTCCTATCTGATTTTTTTCCTGAATATGATTTTTTTAGATCAATTAAGGATGTCAAAGACTTCTGCAAATTGAAGATATCGAAATTGTCTGCAAAACAAGTAAAGTCTAAGATGTGTTGTCAAACATTTAGTGTGATTTTGTAATATTCTTTTTATTATTAATTTGGAAATAATATTGTGACTAAAATATTGTATGATACCTAATTTTTTTTCCCATTAAGATTCATCAAATTATTTGGAAAAAAATTAAGATATCAAAATAGATTATTAAATTGTAAAATTTAGATATAAATTTCTATAATTTTACCAATTTTTATTAGGTTATTTAGGTTTTTTTTTTTTTTTTTGCAAAATAATAGTAGATATGAAATTTGTAAGGTCAAGCTCAAAATTTAAAAAAAAATTCTCGCTTTATTTTTTAAAAAATATTATAGGTATTCTCTTAAAATAATATGTTTCCAAAAATAATTATTAATTTCTCAAAATAAAAAGATTAGTAAGAATATTTTCCAAAAGTCTAACATTTGTTGTTGAACATTTAGTTTGAGTTTGAAGATTTTTTATAAATTTTGAGCTTCACCATTAAGCTATGTTTTAAAAAGCGATTCGGACCGGCCGGTCCGACTGGTCGACCGTTACTCGGACAATACCATGTACAGCTCAATGGTGCTGGACCGACCATCCTCTGAAGCCCTCGCGAACCGGCCAAAATTGAAAAATCGGGTTGGACCGGTCTTCGGTTGAGCTGGGCGACTCGGTGAGTGGACTCACGACACCTAAAATGAGAGAATACCCGTCGTGTCCATCGAATTCCACAATTGATGATTTTGCGCTCTTTATTAATTTTGCAAATCTACAATTGGGGATGAATAAAAAATATGCGAAGTAGAAAGATGAAGTTTGAGAGATATGAAACAGATGAGAAGAAGACTGAGGAGTACCACAGATCTGTGACTGTGACAAAGATGATGAACGATGAGAGAAAGTTTAGAAATGAAGAGCCGCATACCTAAACTTATTTTAGAATTAGGTTTCAACTAGTATTTTACTTTTATTTCTCTTTTTTAACTATTTAAAATATTAAAAAATTAATTTTTGTTCCCACTATCCTAAAATTTAGAGCCACCTTTAATTAGTTTCATTAATATTGTTTTGCGCTTATTTTATACTTTCAATTAATAATTACTAGTTTAATTTTTATTTAATGTATTTATTTTATTTTGAGTTCGAGAAATTAAGTTTAGTAATATTTACTAGGATATATACTCAAATTTTGTAATTAGCATTGTTAAAAGAGTAGGTCTTGTGAGACCGTTTTCTAACATGGAACAGTGAGATTGAATATAAATTTAGCGTTAATTTGTGTTGTCTCATGCCATGGTCCTACACAAGTTTTTTCCTTTTGAAAATTGAACTTTAAATTGCAATGATAAGTGTATGTTTATCTAATTTTTATCATAATTTATTTATTGGATATACTATTATTAGGGAAAATATATGTATAATATTTATAATTTATATATTTAATTATATATTATATAATTATGAAGTCATACCGGCTCAAATGCTTTACTAACGGTCAGACCCGATCCGACCGGTCCAACCAAAAGTTCTAAGGGTACTTGGTTCAACGTCCGCTTCTACTTTTAAAATATAGCCATTAAGAATAGATCACCAAAATTATTGTTGTATATAAGTGCGTAAATTAAAGAGATAGGATTTGTTGGCCCAGTTCATCGGGAACGACTACGTCTGGGGGCGATCCAAGCCAGGAGTTTCACTAATGATCTTGTGTATGAGTGTGATTACAGTAATGAATACAATGATCTATTTATAAGAATAAAACCCTAGTCTAAGATATAAAGCCCGTTGGATTTCTTGGTCCATAAGTAATGTCCACATCAAATCTTCTAGATTTGGAATAATAAATCTTCTAGATTTACAACACTCCCCCTTGGACATTACGACATAACATAAATGTCTTGTCATAAAAACTCCACATGCTAGGTTTCTGCCAAATAATAAGTTAGGGAGGAATGTTATTGATCTTCTAGATCTAAATCTTCTAGATTTGTTTCGGGGTTACCGCTCCCCCTGAAGACAACATCACTTTAAGTCTTTGCATCCCTATACCGTGAACGTACTTTTCAAAAGTAGACGTAGGTAAGGATTTAGTAAACAGATCTGCTAGATTGTTACTAGTTGCACATTTTGAATGGTAATTACGTTGCTCTTCTAGAGTTCGTATGGGTAGAAAAACTTAGGTGAAATATGTTTTGTCAGGTTTCTCTTGACGTACCCATTACTCATTTGTACGATGCAAGCAGCGTTGTCTTCAAATATAATGGTGGGAGTTGTATCACCTTTGGCGATACCACACGAGTCACCAATGTGTTTTACCAAGGACCTTAACCAAACACATTCTCGTGCGGCTTCAAATAAAGTTATGATCTCTGAGTAGTTTGAAGACGTGGTAACCATGGATTGTTTAACCGACCTCCATGAGATTGCGGTTCCACCACAGAGAAAAACGTAACCAGTCTGGGATATGGCGTTGTGGGGATCAGACAAATAGCCAGCATCCACGTAACCTACTAAGGTTTTATCTTGGTTCTTACGATAAAACAGTCCAAGATCTTGAGACCCTTCGAGGTATCGTAGAACGTGATTAACACCATTCCAATATCTCCTTGTAGGAGAAGCGCTATATCTCGCAAGCAAATTGACAGCAAATGCAATGTCCGGCCGAGTGCAATTTGTGAGATAGAGCAAAGCTCCAACAGTGCTAAGATAAGGAACTTCTGGCCCCAGAATTTCTTCTGAATCTTCTCTTGGTCTAAATGGGTCCTTATTCACTTCGAGGGATCGAACAACCATAGGGGTGCTAAGTGGATGAGATTTATCCATGTAAAATCTCTCTAATACCTTCTTTACGTAGGTCGACTGATGAATAAGGATTCCTTCTGGGAGGTGCTCGATCTGCAAGCCGAGGCAGTACTTGGTTTTACCCAAGGACTTCATTTCGAATTCAGCTTTCAAGATTGAACTGGCTTCTTCAATCTTTTTGCATGTTCCGATTATGTTTAGGTCATCAAAATAGATGGATATGATGTAAAAACCAACTTGCGATTTCTTCGTGAATACGCATGGGAAAGCTTTATCGAATGTGTATCCCTTCTTCTGAAGGAATTCACTAAGTCGGTTGTACCACATGAGGCCCGATTACTTCAGGCCATACAACGACTTTTGCAGTTGTATGCTATACATACTGCGGTTTTCACCATCCCTCATTTGAGGAATGTCAAATCCATCTGGGATTTTCATGTAAATATCGGCATCTAGTGATCCATATAAGTACGCGGTTACTACGTCCATTAATCTCATTTGGAGATTCATTTTCACTACCAAAGATATCAAGTAGCGGAACATTATTGAGTCCATGACGGGAGAATAGGTTTGATCAAAATAAATCCTGGGTCTCTGCGAAAACCCTTATGCTACAAGCCTCGCTTTATACCTCTCCACAGTATTGTTCTCATTTCGTTTTCGTACAAATACCCATGTATATCCTACTGGGATAGCACACGCGGGTGTACGAACGATAGAGCTAAATACTTGTCTTTTGTTAAGCGATGCGAGCTCTGCATCAATTGTCTCTTTCCATTTAACCCAATCGGAGCGCTTCAGACACTCGGTGATTGTTTTGGGTTCTGGATCTAGATCATTTATAATGGAAAGGGCGATTGACGCTGCAAATGTGTCGTCGACGACAGTAATATTTCTATTGTATGTTTCTCCCGTATATGTGAAGTTCACAGAGACTTCGACGTTTACGTCAACCAGACCTTCCTCATTTCCCATTGTATCTGGGTCTGGTCGTTTCACGGTCCTAGTACATGGAATATTTTGTGCACGTGCTTCATCACTAGGACTCTCGTCTCCTAGAGACTTGGAGTTATCTAGACGGATCTCTTCTAGAGATTTTACATTCGACTGACCAAATTTGCTAGCCTTTCGTTTAGTTGTGTTACTATCTCTTGAGGGTCCCTTATGCTTTTGGCGTGTGGGGGCATGAGTACTCATTTTGCTTGGGACCTCAACCCTTTGGGGAGCATTTATTGTAGGTATATGCGATTTAGTTACACCTCTATGGTCAGTGAACGCGTCTGGCAGATTATTTGCTAAGTTTTGCAAGTTAATGATCTTCTGAACTTCTAGTTCAGATTTATTAGTGCGCGGATCTAGATACTGAAGATTACTTACGTTCCACGTAAGTTCCCGGCATTCATTCAATTTTGAATTCGGATCTCCCCCTAATGCCGGGAAGTAATCTTCATCGAACGTGCAATCAGCGAACTGGGCCGTTAATTGATCCCCGGACAAAGGCTCGAGGTATTTCACGATGGATGGAGAGTCGTATCCGACGTAAATACCGAGTTTCCTTTGTGGGCCCATAGAGGTCCGCTTTGGTATCGTTATTGGAACGTATACCGTACATCCAAAAATACGCAGATGGGAAATGCTAGGTTTTTTCTCACGCACTAACTGTAGGGGGAATGATCATTATATGCAGTTGGACGGATTTAGATTAAGTGCGATGCATGTAGGACTGCATGCCCCCAACATGAAGTGGGTAGTTTGGAGTTCATAAGCAATGGTCTCGCGATAAGTTTGATAGGTTTTATTATGCTCCACTTTAATTCCCAGGGCCATACAGTAATCTGTAAAGGCCTTCAAGCTGAACTCAACAGCATTATCCATGTGAATCGATTTGATTAGATAATCTGGGAATTGAGCTCTAAGTTCGATAGTCTTCGCAATGAGCTTCGCAAAAGCTTGATTGCGGGTGGACATCAAACATGCAAATGTCCACCTAGTGAAGGCATCAATAAGGACCATAAAATAACGAAACGGTCCTGATGCTGGGTGAATCGGTCTGCAAATGTCTCCTTGAATTCACTCAAGGAAAACTGGAGACTCTAGTACAACCTTAGTGCGCGACGGGCGCACTATTAACTTACCCCTAGAAAATGCATCACAAAAATATTCATCAACAGGAAGGATTCTATTATTCGTAATATTATGACCAGTTGAATTAGATAGAATCCTATGTATCATTGTTTGTCCCGGATGACCTAACCGCTGATGCCATAATTTAAAGGAATTTGGGTCATGGAATTTCATACTCATCGCTAGATGGGAACTAGACGGCCGGATGTAGGAATAGTACAATCCGGAGGAGAAGGAAGGAAGTTTCTCAATAACTTGTTTACGGCTACCTCGAGTACTAGTCATCAAAAGGTATTCGTCATTGTTCTCAGTTTTAGTTTCAATATGATGCTCGTTTATCCTAATGTCCCTAAAACAGAGTAGGGTAAGCTTAGATTGTGGAAACAATAAAGCATTATCAATTATGAGTTCGATACCCATATGGGAGACAATGGAAGCTCTCCCGGAGCCCACTATCAACATAATATCATTAGCTATTGTAGTTATACTCCCCTTACGTTCTATCAAGTTATGAAAATACTTCCTATCTTTTAGGATCGTATGTGTGGTGGGCCTATCAACCAAACATAAATCATCATGGGCGTCCATCATGCAAGAGGAAATAGTCCAAACCTAGTAGCTGATTTGTTTAAAAGCAATAAATGGGAACAACAATATCCAAATAAATACTATGGACAACTATTAAGGTAAACAAATCTAAAAATGATAAATTCATTCATAAAATAAAATATCCGAAAGAAAGGATCCCAAAACATAGCATGCAATTATTTTATTCAGAAAACAAGATAAAATACTAGAAATAATTAAATACGTGAATCTACTCATTGTCTCCTCAATTTTGAGCTACGGGCTCAAGAGATCATCATTGTCTTGATCAAATTCTGCTTCAGGCAGGTTGTCGTCTTCAGGTTCATAAACGGGAGCCTTCCCCTTGTCGTCCTTTTGCATCATTAAGTAAGCCTCGACCAAGTGTTTGGGAGTGCGACACGTGCGTGACCAATGGCCTTTGCATCCGCATCTGAAGCAGGACTGCTCAATCATGCTTTGAGAGCTAGGTTTTCGTGGAGCGGTAAACCTGGTTTTGTGACCACAGAATGAACTATGACGTCAGCCATTAGTCCAGAACTTCTTACTCACTCTCCCCCTTCCACGGTTGCGACTAAATGAGGGTTTGGCCCTATATTGCTGCTGGAGTACAGGGTTGCTAGCGTGGAACTTTGATACAGATTTCTGGATCAGGTTGGTTACAATACGTTGTAATGCAGAGTTGTACTCCGTTATCGACTTTAGGTCTTGATAACGGATGCTCAACCACTCGTATTGTGACGGAGGGAGGAGTATATAATCTTGTTGTTGAAAACGTTCCTTCAGGGATTTCCACAACATTCCGGGGTCTTTTTGTGTGATATATTGAAATTTCAGACTTTCATTCATGTGATTCCTAAGGAAAATCAACACTTTCGCCTTCTGGGAGTTGGTAGATTTTGAACCTTCTAATTTCTATGATGGTTTCGCTCAACCTATTTGATGCTAGATAAAATTCTACATCTAGCATCCATGTCGGATAGTTGCTACCATCGAGAGCAAGCTCATCGAATTCTTTCATAGTGATGTCAGACATAATTCACTACAATTAATTAAAAGCGACATGGTAAGGGGGGTGACAAAATTCATTGACAAAGAGGACAAAAACAAAGATTCATTTAATTATTCTAAAGCACATAGATGCACGTATTGGGCGCCGTCTACCCAAAACATATATTTACGGTCCGACAAATACCGGGCATCGCCTACCCGAGCATAATATGCGGACTATAAAGAAATAAACTATGTGCGGAAATAGTAATGCATGTAGGATAATTAAATCACATAAGCATGCATAAACAAGTAAGGGAGATAATCACATGAAAATAATTTCTAAAAAATATACTATTTAATAGACAGAGGGAATAATCATAAGAATAATTATTTCATTTATATTAACGCAATTTAACGAAATATTTACAGGATTAAAAATAAATTAATACGGATTTTGTGATATCAAGAACAAAATCGTAAATCACAAGAATCCGGGAAAAACACCGCGTGTGTCGCGCATGGCAGACGGGCAGCGGCACACGGTGGACGGCAGCGGCGGCGGTTGCACGCGGCAGGCGGCAACGGCAGCTCGGCATCAGGCGCGGGCGCGCAGTGGTGCAGGCGGCAGCAGCGCGGGGCGCGAGGCCTCAGGTGCGCAAAGGCAGTGGCGAGGGCGTGCGGTGACGCGGCGGCAGCGGCGCAGACGGCAAGGCGCAAGGCGACACGGGGCGAAGGGCGCGCGGCGGTGCAGGCGGCACGCGGCGCAAGGTGCACGGCGGTGTAGACGGCACGGTGCAAGGTGGCACGCGGTGGCATGCGGCGGTTGCTGCACAAGGCGCGGCTCGGGCGTGCAGTGGCTACCGGCCTTCGGCGGCGGTCGAACGTCTACGGGACGGCGGCCGTTGCTCGTCGATTCAATTCACAAAAATAATTTAATTCGTATACAAATATAATACAATTATACGTAAGAATATTCAAGAATGAATTCATATCTATGGTACACTTCAAAAATATGTAATTCATATGAAAATTAATTTAGGGCGTACCATACAATCTCGGGCAGAGACTCGTGCTGATAACGTGTTGTAAATAAGTGCGTAAATTAAAGACACAGGATTTGTTGACCCAGTTCGTCTGGAACGACTACGTCTGGGGGCGATCCAAGCCAGAAGTTTCACTAATGATCTTGTGTAAGAGTGTGATTACAGTAATGAATACAATGATCTATTTATAAGAATAAAACCCTAGTCTAAGATATAAAGCCCGTTGGATTTCTTGGTCCATAAGTAATGTCCACATCAAATCTTCTAGATTTGGAATAATAAATCTTCTAGATTTACAACAGTTATTTTGGAAAAAATCCTACCAACGAAATAGACTATTAAATTGTAAAATTTAGATATAAATTTCTATTATTTTGTACGATTTCTTATTAGATGATTTAGAATTTGTTTCTTGAAAAATAATGATAAATGTGAAATTAGTAGGATCAAACTTGCAATTTTTCTTTAAAAAAAAGAAAAAGAAATTATCACTTAATTTTTCAAAAAAAGAATTATTAGTTATTCTCAAGAAAATAATAAGTTTTCTAGAATAATTATTCATATCTTAAAATAAAAGATTAGTAAGAATACTTTTATACACAAATAAAATCTAACATGTTTGGGAAAAGATACAGTCTTATTTTCCCATATTCTTTTTATAATTATTTTAGAAATAATGTTGTTACTGATATAGTGTTTGATTCGAATTTTTTTTGCCATCAAATATTGTATCTTGCCATTAAATTCAATATTTTTCACCAAATTTTTTGGGAGAAAATTTAAGGGGTGGTTACATTATACTCCCTCCGTCCCAGATCAGTTTTCACAGTGCACTATTCATCCCTTGCGAAGACCTCTAAATTACATCTCATTGCACTAATAATTACACACAAAAATATGTTTGTTTTGTTACATTCACTTATATTAAACAATATTCCATCATCAAAAAATTATTTTATTCATTTAAACACTACAAATCAGCTCTCGTAATAAAGTCTCAAAAAGTCAACTGTGAAAACAGATCTGGGACGGAGGTAGTAGTACTTTACATACCCCTTTATTGCATTTTAGTATACTACTTTACAATAAATACTCTTTGGTTCATTTTGTGGGACTCTCCTGCTCCCTTGCAATGCCACGCCCATCCCCTAACCCATCTAAACTGCCTCCTCGGCTAATGTGACTACTCAGCCAGCCATTTTCCTTTTCTTCTTTCCCCAAACAACCCCCACCCACCCCCTGATGACCCACCCCCACCACATTATGCATTCAATTTTTTTTATTTTATCCACTCCCACCTACATTGTGCAAAATTTATTTAATTTTTTTTCATTTTCTTCATAGTTTTTTTCTCCAATTTACAAATTTAATACTTTTTTTATTTTTTATTTATTTTCATTTTTTGAACCGTTTTGGTCCATACAAATTTAATACCTTTTTTTATGTATTTTATATTTAATGTTCAAAATTTTTGTGCAAATACTCTATGCAAAAGATCATTTGCAATCATATATAAATTTGTTCAATAAAAACTTACACAAAACTCTATACAAAACACCTGTTCAAACCACTTGTGCAAGAGATATTTGCGTTCATATACAATATATTCACTCATATCTAAAAATCCTATGCAAAAACTTTGTGCAAAAGATCTGTTTAAACAAATTCAAACACAAAAAATTTGTGCAACACATTTGTTCACACCACATTTGTGTTCGTATACAACATATTCATATCTAAAATTTGACCACGGTCTCCATTTTCAATTCTTGATCTCCTTTTTTGCATGTTATCTTCGCCTTCATTCTTCTCCCCATTCACTATCACCCTAAGCCCAAGATCTGCATTATATTAAAAAAAAAAAAAAAACTAATTCAATGAGTATTCAACTAAAATTAGTACATCCAAACAATTACCAAACAATTAGTACATGTTTCAATACATAGGCACACAAATATATCACACAACAAATATACCCACACATAGCAAAACACACACACACAAGCAACAACATAGAGAATTGAATAACGCTGACCACAAGAAATAAAATAAAGTATGTGTACTGATAGCACTTGTGGTAATTTTATGACCGCAAATAAATAATTTATACGCAATAAAGTGTCTACTTAAAGGAGTTCGACAACTATATGTTCATTTGATCTAGTTGCAAAACATTTATCCTCTGGCAAATTATAATACAAGAGTTAAAGTCATGACACAGGAATCCAGAAAGATTCCAAGTCGCTAGAAATCACAGATCGGAGGCCGAAATTACATATTGGAGCCAAAAATTACATATCCATCATACCTAGGATCGGCAGAAATCAGCAGCGGCGCCATTTCTTGATAGCGTCAATCTGCACTGAGCGGGGATGGCGACAACGCTTTGTTGGAGTTACCCCGATTTCCCCAATAAGCTTCGGACACACCATATCGGTGATGGCGGCGGCGGTTCAGGAGTTTGGCGGCGTCGGTTCAGGATGCGCCACTCCCACTCCCACCTTTAGGGCTTGGTCAGATCCGCATTGTCCTCGCTCTTCACACCGCGCTGTCGTCACTCTCCACGCAGCCTCTGGTTCACTGTTCTTCATCGGCGTTGGGGAACTTCATTCTGATGGCCATGACAGCTCCGGAGCTCGCCGCGGTCAGCTGATTGTAGATTAGAGAGAAAGGATAGGGCGGTCGGCTGCTTGTAGAGAGAGGGGATAGGGTTTCTAGGGTGAGGAGAGAGAGAGAGAAATGAAAATAATAAATGGGGTGGGGGGATAAGATGGGTGAGGTGTGGGCGGTGGGGGCTGATATTTTCTTAGAGTGGAGGCTACATTTTGAACCAATGTGTTATTTATTAAAGGTGTAAAACTAAATTGTAGTATAACACTTAAGAAGAAACCATTTAGTAATAAACTCAAAATTTATTATTGAAATAAACTATTAAGGTGGCGCTTGGTTAAAAAAACTTCAATGGTAATGGGAATGAAATTAAAAATTAATGTAATTAGTATGGTTCATAAGAACAAAATCACTACCTCTCCTCCTAAATAAGATAATCACTACTCTATTTTGATTACCCTATTCTCTTCCTACAATCATCCTCCTCAATCACTCCCTCATTCCTCCACCAACAACCATTTGTTGTCAACTTCTATTCTAAAATTGGGGCATGACACTAGCAATGGTGTCACCATTGGAATACTTCTTCCCCTAACATATCAATTTTTTTATGGGGACATAGATGAAAATAAATTTTCATTCCCATTACCATTGAATAATTGCTAACCAAGCGCCCCCTAAATTGTAAAATATAGATATGAATTTTCTTAGTTTTAAAAGATTATTTCTTGGATAATTTAGGAAAACAATTTGGAGGGGGGGGGGGGGGGGGATTCAATTTCTGTATGTATGCATATTAATTTTGTAGGGGATTTAAAATGTCAATTTTGTAAGATGGAATTCGAGTTTTTTTTTTAATCCTGTTTGAAACGTATTTCTTATTTATATTTAGTAATTTAATTATTTCGTTAAATTACAATTGAAATTTTAATATTATACTGGAATTTCTAAATATTTAAAATAAAATTTGCATTAATAACAACAATTTTATTTCCAATCAGCGATATTCGCGGGAGGTATCACTAGTTAATTAATATTTTATGGCTTTTTCTTTTTTCTTTTCTTTTTATAAAACTACCTTTATTTGCAATTATTAATTAATATTCAAACCAAACTAAATTACAATTATCAGACTTACAAGATTATATGAAAACAAAACAAACTTGAATATCATATGAAACTTTATCATCGATCTAGTCTCCATTCGACTTAATTCTTTAAATTATAATTCCTATCCCATATAATAAAATGTTTAAAAAAAATATCCCATATAATTAAATTACTTTATTCTCTAGCCCACTTGTATCATTTATCCTCCAATGACATCATTATCTTTGTGAAGTTATTGAGCGATGTTACGCCTAAACTACCGTCATTACATACCACCAACCCAGCATTATATTTCAAACATTTCAATCAATTAAGTCCATTTCTCTTTCAATATTTAGGTATAGAAACACACTAAGGGAATTGTTGGGTACCGTCAGCAATATCATTTTCATTGCAGACTAGCATTTTCCATTCATTAAAGTACATTACACATACTTTTTCCATTGAACACGTCAAATAAATATATATATCTACAATAAATCTCTTTTCTAATATAGTTTGATTTACGAGATTAAGATTTATCCAGTTGTATTAATTGTATGATATGAATTATAATTTAAATATATTACAATATAAAAAAAAGAAATTGATTGTATGAGGATGTACGACTTCAGGTTTATTAATGGACAAAACTTGGGTCACTTGGGTTCGGTGTCTTGAAATATCACTGTTATGCATGTTTACGGTTATTATTTAAAAATCAAATAATTTTTAAATAGTGGTAGTTAATATGCATAACAATATTAGTGTGTAGTGATACTTAAAAAAAAGTTCCCGTGAAATCAAGTTCTAATGAGATCCTATTCTTATAGATATTGTGCTGAATTTTAAAATTACGAACTAAAATCGATTTTAAATATTAAAATTCAAATCATGAGTTTAATATTCAAAACAAATATAATCATAGAATTGAAATATTGAATCTAGTGTTGTCTTGTCGAATGATTAAAAGGCTAGAAACCCTAATATTTTATATGGCAAAAACTTGTATGAGACTGTTTCATGACATGAGACAATATAAATTAATGCTTATCCCTACCAAAGTGTTAGTGCATCAATGCCCTAGTTATACCCAATCACATTGTCTCATGCCATGAAACAATCTTATACCAAACTTACTATATTTATATTGACTGATCAGGCATGTAAAATAAGGCTTGCCTGGTGTGTTTATTTCTTATAAGTGAATTTAAAGTCACTACCCTTTTTAATAGATTTTAAGAAAACTTAAGAAAAAGAAAAGTAAATAAAGTAGGTGTATTTTAGGGTATTGTGTGATCTATTATAAGTTAAGTGGTTCTTTGTGTGGATAAAATCAATGACATGTGAAGTAATTAAGTGATGGTTGTATGGTAAAAAAAATTATTATTGTAAAAAATTGAAGGGACACACTTTTAGGGGTCGTTTGGTTGGCTGGATTAAGTGAGACTAAAGTTTTAGTCTCATTCAATCTCATGTAATATTGTGTTTGGATTGAAGGTTTTTAGCCCAGTATAAAATAAGGGTCTGGGTCATAAACCTACTTAATCCATCAAATGATGGACTAAATAATCTCTTAGGGATGGTGGAACTTCAGTCTCATACTTTTAAATTACTATCATGTCCTAACAATTTTTGTGAAAGAAAGAAATATTTGGGATGTTGAATTGGTTGGGGGTAAAAACGATATATTGCACTTTAAACCTACTTAATCATTCAATAAAAAAAAATCCTATAATCCAAACACACATTCCTCCTCAAATAATTTCATCTAATTCAATCTTATTTAATCCAATCCCGTCTAATCAATCTGGTACTTCAAACCAAACGGCCCCTAGTGGATGTAGGAAGCAGTTACTAAAAGGAAATAAGGTTGTGCTCAAAGCTTGAAGAACCAAAATCGAAATACATAACCAAAAAGAATTGAAACAATCAATTTCAATTTAACTAGAATTTTCAATATTTCTATAAAAATTCATACCACCTTTTTAATTATTTCAATTTAATATACTTTTTTAAAATTATAAAATTATTTTTCATATCACGCTAGATATTTCTCTTGCTTTTTTAATGACAATTTCATCCATGTAGGGAGATCCAGATCCAAACACTAATATACCCTAATACACCCAATTTTTTTTGTTGAAAAGACATGTTGTAAATCATATTGAAACACTAAAAGACATTAATTTTTCCATAGATATATGGAAAATCATGATTGGAATTAAAATTGAACTTAAAGTCGTGAATTAATATAGAATTAATTTTATTATTTTCCGTTCATATATAAATATAGTAACGGCTATAAATTAAATGTTTATGTATAAAAATGAATAACAAAATATTCCCTTTTCACTAGGAGAATAGGACTAGGGATGGTAGAAAATAGACGTTTAGATTTAATTATATATATATATATATATATATATATATATATATAATAACTATTTTTATTTTATCTGCAATAAATTTTTATTTTAGCTCTTGCCGCCAAAAATTATATATTACTAAAAGATAAAAATTTATGTGATATGATTTTATATATGAGATAGATTCACATCCTTTATATTTATTATTATCCATGGACAATAATTTTATTCAAATCGCGTTCTGAAGCAAAATAAGGTGTAAATGCAAAAACGGAGTTCCTTCTCACATAGGGATGTTAAACGGGTTGCGGGCTGGCGGGCTTAGCCCTGAACCGAACAAGGGTTAGGTCCAAGCATTTGGTGGCCCGGACCGTTTAGCCCGATTTTTTTTTTTTTTTGTTTTACATTTTATATATTTTACTTGTACAACTACAACCGTGTATGCAATCTACTTATTTTATTTCAACTTTAAAATTTCAATCCAAATCCAACTATCCGATATATGCATTCAAGTTTTTATTTAGTTAATTTATTAAACTATTTGAAATTGAATTTAGTCATTTAATTAATACTTCCTCCGTTCCAGGATGTTCTTCACACTTGGGTTTGACACATTTTTTAAGAAAAAGAAGAGAGTATGTGAGTGTGGAGTTGAATAAAATAATGATAACTTTGTGCTTTTTTTACTTTTGTAAGAGAGAGTTGTTTCCTTTTTTGAGGTGTGAAGAAAATTTTGGGACGTCCATTTAAGGCAAGTGTGAAAAAAGTATTGGGACGGATGGAGTACTTGAACTTTATGAACAATGTGTGAATGTAATTTTTATAAATTTGTGAACAATGTAGGGCTTCAACATCCATACTTCATTATTATCTTTCAAATTAGGGTTCATCGGTCGTCGCCATGACTCTCAAATCGCCATTGTAGGTTGCCGCCCGCTCTTAAATCACCATTAGCGTTATAAATTTATTTCATTTAAAAGTGAAATGTTGAACAATGTTTAAATGTAATTTTCATGAATTTCTTAACGATGTTTGAATTTTAAGTTTAAATGACATCATATTACAATTACATGTCTATATTTTATATTAAAAATTAATTATTTTTAATTTTTTTCGGAGCCTATTAGTGGTCCGTTTAGCCCGCAAACCGCTAGGGTTAGGGTTAGGTTTTGAGTGTTGGTGGACCTAATGAGTTGCACTACAGGGCTGACCCAAATGGATTAGGACTAGCCCATTTAACATCCCTATTCTCACACATGAAACCATCTCACGCCAGATCAGTTCATTGTTAAAAAGTTTTTCATCAAAAATAAACAAAATTTACAGCCTTGTTAAGATTTTCAATTAAAAGAAAACTAGGGCAACTCTTGCATGGTTGAAATGTTATCAAGTAGCACTATAGTTAATTTTAGTTTTAATAAATATGAAAATTTAATATGTTAATTTGTTTATTATTTATATATGACGTTCATTTATAATTTGCCTTTTATTTAACCTCCTAATAAATCGATGTTTATATGTAATACACTACAAAAAAAATACTGTTTTGCGACGGAATTTCGCGACGGAATTTGCGACGGACACGTGTCCTTTTTTAAAACAGCCGTAGCTAATTTTTGCGACTGATTTTGGAGGTCCGTCGCAAATTAACGACGGATAAATCCGTCGCAAAAATGGCGGGTCAGACCCGGCCGGGTCGCAGAGATTTTGCGACGGACAATATTCCGTCGCAAATCTTTCGGGTTAGACCCGATCGGGTCAAAAATATTTGCGACGGTCATCTTCCGTCGCAAATGTTTTTATATATTTTTTTTATTTTTTTCTGTTATAATTTGCGACGGGCTGTTTTCCGTCGCAAAATTAAAGATTTGCGACGGAATTTGGCCGTCGCAAATTACCGAGCCTATACAAAAAAAAAGTGGCTCGCGTGGTTCGAGCCCGGGCACCCGGGGCGGGCGCAGACCACTGGGCCACTCGGCCCATTGCTTAATATATGCGGCACACCTTCTATATTAGTCTTATTAGGCCTTGAACAATTAATCCATTTTTGCGTCCAAGGGGAATCGAACACGGGACCTCTTGAGCAAGAGGAGGGGACGCGCGCCACTAGAGCACAAGCTACTTTCGTTCATTTTTATGCAGTTAATTGTATATGTATTCAAATTAAGTCATTTTTTTTATATTTCACCAAATTAATTTATTTTCGTATCAAAGTTGTTTATAAAAATATTTTGCCCAACTATTTTTTTTATTTTGTAAAATTTTTTATTTCGACAATGCATAATTAAACTATAATTCGTTCATTTGTACGCAATTAATTGTATATGTATCCAAATTGACTCGTTTTTTTCATAATTCACCAAATTAATTCATTTTCGTTTCTCACTTGTTTTTATAAATGTTGGGGTCATTTAATTTTTATTATTTTGGTAAAATTATTTATTTCGACTCCCGCTTAAATTTATAATTCGTTCATTTGTACGTAATTAATTGTATATGTATCCAAATTGACTCGTTGTTTTTCCATAATTCACCAAATTAATTCATTTTCGTTTCTCACTTGTTTTTATAAATGTTGGGGCCATTTATTTTTTATTATTTTGATAAAATTATTTATTTCGACTCCCGCTTAAATTTATAATTTCGTTCATTTGTATGCAATTAATTGTATATATATTCAAATTGATTCATTTTTTTCCATAATTCACCAAATTAATTTCTTTTCGTATCTAATTTGTTTATAAAAATATTCGTTCATTTGTACACAATTATTATTTTGGTAAAATTATTTATTTTGAACTAAAAGTAAATAAATTGTAGTACTTCACAAAAAATTAAATAAAAATAACATCAATTCATACTAAAAAAAAAAAAATTGTATTTCACATTTATTAAAATTAAATTTTTTCTACTCGTCGGAATTAAATCCGGCTTCCTCTTCCTCCTCATCCTCGCCCAGGTTAACAATCGGCTGCATCGGGGGCATCGGTGGCATCGGTGGCATCGACGGCTGGGTCGGCGGGATCGGCGGCATCGGTGGCGCAGGCATGAGCTCTCGTGGCACATCAGAGGTGAACAACCGCCACCACTCCTGCATGGCGGCTGTATACTGCTGCATTTGGAGATTGTACTGCCTCTCAGACTCTTCCTTCTCTCGCTGTTGCCTCTGCATGTTGTTCATCTGCTTCACCACCGTGGCAAGCTGCCTCTCGACCTCACTGGGATGGGAGTCGATGGAAGACTGAGAGGAGGATGAGCCCGAGCCACGAGGTCGGAAAAAGTTCTTTCCGAAGCCACCCAATCCAGCGAACCGCCCCTTTTTAGCCTTGACGTTCTTGAAGTACAATTCATTTTGAACGTCAACAGAAGGCTGTGTGGGGGGCATCGACCCCGATCCCTCTGCCGTTTCCTCAGGCTGAGGCTGGGAGGCAAGGTCCTCGAGCATCTTTCTCTGCAAATTAATTATACAAAAAATTAAATAAATTGAACACAAAATATAAAATAATACTTTTAATTTTAAAAATTAAAATAATACTATTAATATTGAAATAATACTTACGTGGATCTCGGTGGCACGGCCGTAGGTAGACTTCCCAGTCTCCTCGACGAGTGGGTGGGCGAGCTGCAATCTCTCAAAATGAGAGGGCTCGCGTTCTTGCTCCGCCGCCTAATTAGAAAAAAAGATAGTAAAAATTAATACCACACATAAAAAATTAGGAAAAATATAATATAAATTCAAAAACTACAAAATTAAAGACGAAACTTACAAATCTCAACCCGTGCTCATAAATGGACCGAGAACTGGCCCGATGTCTCGCCATCCCTTCTCCATCAGGGTCACTACGCCGATTCGCCTCTCCCTTCTTGTACCACTTCTCCCTCATTCTAAAAAGGAGGTCTTTGTACCTTTCCGCCGCATATTTTTTGAAATTCTTCCACATCTGGTCATCGTGCTCCGGTGCCCAGACACATTCTTTCTGCAATTACAATTTAAATGTAAATATCTGTTTATATATTTGATATTAATAAACGGTGAATTAATAAATTAAATTAATACCTTAAACTCCTCGAAGTATGTCTTTTTCTTTGCATCGGACACTAGCCTCCAACTGTAAGCGGTGGGCTCGAATCCACATCCAAGGATGGACCGGGAAACCTGATTAGTAGCCTCATGACCAGGAATCCAACTGTAAAATTAAAACTTCAAAGTTAGTAAAATAATTAGTTTTTAATTAATAAAAAAAATTAGTATAAAATATTAAAACTTACGTCGAACCATGTGGCTGAACAGTCATCCGTGCTTGAACAATCGGATGCTGTCGGGAGGAGGAGGAGGATGAGCCCTCAGCAGTCTGCTGTGAGGAGGAGGAGGAGCCCGCACCAGGCTGTGAAGAGGTCTCTGATTGAGACCTCGATCTGAAAATAGGTGGAACCACGGGTCTTAGTGAGGCCCGTCGTCTCCTCCCTCCTCGCTCTCCTCGACGAACCTCCTCATCCCTCGGAGGCTCCTGACTGCCACTGCCACTGCCTTGTCCGCTCATCTATAACAAAATTCGAAATATTAAATTAAAATCAATGAAAATAAACATGCTTTAAAAATCTATAACATAATTCGAAAAAAAATCAATTCGGCTCTACAATTCAACTATTTCTAAACATGCTTTAAAATTAAATTAAAATTCGATCAATTAATCTAATTCAACTAAAATCAATTCTAAACTTAACAAATTCAACTATTTCTAAACATGCTTTAAAATTAAATTAAAATTCAAACAATTCAACTA
Organism: Ballota nigra; assembly: GCA_947034835.1. NCBI lineage: Eukaryota > Viridiplantae > Streptophyta > Magnoliopsida > Lamiales > Lamiaceae > Ballota > Ballota nigra. The sequence continues at coordinate 32,477,932 of OX344729.1, read as the reverse complement.
AAATCAATTCTAAACTTAACAAATTCAACTATTTCTAAACATGCTTTAAAATTAAATTATAATTCAAACAATTCAACTAAATCAATTCTAAACTTAACAAAAATTAAACTTGCTTTAAATTAAAATTCGATCAACTTATTAAATTATAATTCAACTAATTCAACTAAAATCAATTCATTTCTAATATAATTCAAACAATTCAACTAATGCAATTCTAAACTTAACAAAAATTAAACATGCTTTAAATTAAAATTCGATCAACTAATTAAATTATAATTCAACTAATTCAACTAAAATCAATTCATTTCTAATATAATTCAAACAATTCAACTAATTCAATTCTAAACTTAACAAAAATTAAACATGCTTTAAATTAAAATTCGATCAACTAATTAAATTATAATTCAACTAATTCAACTAAAATCAATTCATTTCTAATATAATTCAAACAATTCAACTAATTCAATTCTAAACTTAACAAAAATTAAACATGCTTTAAATTAAAATTCGATCAACTAATTAAATTATAATTCAACTAATCAACTAAAATCAATTCATTTTTAATATAATTCAAACAATTCAACTAATTCAATTCTAAACTTAACAAAAATTAAACATGCTTTAAATTAAAATTCGATCAACTAAATCAACTAAAATCAATTCATTACTAATATAATTCAAATAATTCATCTAAAATCAATTCTCTAAACATGCTTTAAAATTAAATTTTAAACGGTAAAAATGAAGAAAACTTACGGTTTATTTGTAGAAGATTACGAAACGAGAACTCGGTGGGGACGGATTGGCTCTACAGCGACGGCACCCGACTTCTCCTTCCTTTTCCTCTCTTTTTCCTCTTCTTCTTCTTCTTTTCTCTCTTTCTCCGTCTGCAATTCGGCGGGTCTGTATATATAAGTGGAAAAAAATTGCGACGGACGTCTATCCGTCGCAAATTTTGTCCGTCAAAAGCAAAACGACGCCGTTTTTTACTGATTTGCGACGGCTTTTCCGTCGCAAATCAGTCAACGCACCGTTTCCCGATAAGACGCGTAAAACGGTTCGGATTTGCGACGGACATTCCGTCGCAAATCAGTCAATGGGCCGTTTCCCGAAAGGTCGCGAATATAAATGTAATATTTGCGACGACTTAGGTCCGTCGCAAATACAAAGTTAAAAATTGCGACGGCAAATTCCGTCGCAAATCAGTCAAACGGGTCGCTTCATGAACGGTCACCTTTAAACGGGTATATTTTGCGACGGAATGGACCATCGCAAATACAAAGTTGAAATTTGCGACGACTTTTCCGTCGCAAATGTAGCCGGTTCAAGACGAAGTCGGTGGGCCCTAGTGTTTGCGACGACGTATCCGTCGCAAATTACTATCATTTGCGACGGTCTTCCTTAGTCGTCGCAAATTGACATTTTTTGCGACGACTTACAAAAATCCGTCGCAAATTCACTGTATTTGCGACGGATATTCTGGCCGTCGCAAAATTGCCGTCGCTAATCTCCGTCTTTTTTTTAGTGATACAAGTGAACTTATCATTGACTTAACATTAATATATATATATATATATATATGCACATAAAATTCCTTTTGGAAATACACATAATCTCACCCCTACTTCGACGACTAAATTTGTTCACCTTCTCCTCAACCTCCGTCATCGCTGTTTTCGATGTACAGAATGTCATCCCAATTAATTATAATACTAACCAAACTGGTGAAACTTAGTATCGATCAAACCCAACTAACAAAAAAATAATTTATAATTGATATAGCAGCAGTATAATGAAAATAAATAGTGGGGGCAAGTAGATACAGCAACCTAATTAAGACTTTTTTGGTCCTACCTAAAATTAACGAGGATTTTCATTTCCATGAATTTATTGAAAATTGGAAATGCAAAATAAAAAATATGTCTAAATGTGAAATTTTATAGGTTTGGTTTATGAAATTTTGTTTGGTTGGACGCAAATTTTGTATATTCACTATCAAAAATATCCTTTTTTTTTTAAGATATATGTGATTGTATGTTTAAACTTTTACAAATTGTTATATATAATATTCTACAGATATAGAATCCGTAGAATAGTCCATTTAAAAAAAATCGCAAATCTTGCTTAAGTCGGGTCAGATTTGGTGATTTTTTTCCAAAATCTCGCGCAAGTTAAGTTTTAGGATTTTCGTTTCCAGTTTGTGTTACTATATTGGCAAATACATGTTACTGTAGGGCAAAATGCATATTACTATTAGACTAAATGTTATTTTTCACCAATTTTTGCGTGTTTTTACTGAGATAAATATTTTTCTATACAATATAAGAATAAAATGTGTGTTACTATCTATTCAAATATTGGTTTTCACAAATATTTATTTTTACAAAAATAATTATTTTTCTATACAATAACATATGTAAGGTAGTGAAAAATGTATTACTATAACAACACAAACGTTTAACTCAATGGATAAATATGTGTTTGCAAAAATACATAAAAGCACTCTCCCAGGCTGTGATACCATAAAGACAACCATATGTTACTGTAAAAGCAAATGTGTGTTATGTTAGCAAATGTGTGTTACTGGTGGAGGAAATGTGTGTTGATGTTAGAGTAAATATGTGTTACTGCAAATGTGTGTTAATGTTAGAGTAAATGTCTGTTACTACAAATATGTGTTACTATTGGAACAAATGTATGTTAATGTTAGAGTAAATATTTGTTACTGCAAATGCGTGTTAATGTTAGAGTAAATGTGTGTTACTACAAATATGTGTTACTATTGGAGCAAATATGTGTTAATGTTAGAGGAAGTGTGTTTTACTATGAGCAAAGTGTGTTAATTTTAGAAGAAGTATGTGTTAATGTTAGAGTAAATGTGTGTTAATGTTGGAGCAAAATTGTGTTAATGTTAGAGCAAATGTATGTTATTGTTTGAACAAATGTGTATTAATGTATGAAACAATAAATCTAGACTTAAAGAGATGAGAAATAAATTAAAAAATACATATTAGTTCTTGTAAAAACATATTTTGTCATTATTGTTATTTTAAAGTACAAAAATATATTTCTTTAAAGACTAGTAACACACATTTTATCTTATAGTAATACACATTTGCTCATATATTAACACAATCTAAGAGCGAAAATCCCAAAATAAGTCTTATGCGATTTTTTAAAAAAATCAATTTGCCGGCTCAGGATCCACGAATTTTGAACTGAAGCGACTCAACCCACAATTTTTTTTTTAATATTTATCTATTTGAAATATATTTTACATGTGAAATATTTTTCTTCATTTATATTTAAAATAATACAAGGAGTTTAGTGGTAGGTTGATTTCAAGTTATTTTTGGGTAACATTCATACGATAGTCAATAGTAATGATGTAATCTTAGTATTCTATATAGATAAAGTTTTTTAAGTATATATGACAAGCCCACATCTCTCTATTTTAAAAATTCTCTCATCTCATTCACTCAAATCATTGACTTTGAAAACCATTCTCAGCCATTGAAACTTAATCTCTAATCTAATCTCGACCGTTGATTCTATCATAATACCCTCTATATATATATCCTCTCACTCTCATACAAAAATCAATCTCAATACAATCCCCAAAAAATCGTCCTCCCTCTTTCATTATTGTTTCAAAAATTTTGTCATAAAATTTCGTTCGTTCTTCTAAAAAAATTATTTCGATTATCTTATGAAAGTTGCAGGTTTATTGATAATTTTTTATTGATTCTCCTTTCGTCTAAATCTTTATTGGACCATCATTCACGTAAGTTTTTCATGTATATTTCATTAATTCATCTTTTGTGTGAATCTTCATATTTCTTTTTTGTAGGATACGAATCTATAGTTGTCAAGGTATTTATGATTTTTTTTTTAGTTTTTTATCGGTTAGTTAATCTGTATATTTTGTTTAATCTCTTTTACTAATGATTCTTTCTTCAAAATCAGTTTTTTTTTTTTTCAGGATGGTAATGATTTTTTCCTCAAAATCAATTTTTTTTTTTTTGGCAGGATACAAATATATATATATATCAAGGTATTTACTATTTTTTTTAACTAATCCTTTTGTTATTGTGAATTCTAATTAGGTTGTTTCTTTATTTTTTTTATTAATAATTGTTTAATTTTTTTCAGATAAAAATCATTATCATTGTGTGAATGATTCCGATTATTTTTTTGAGGAGTGAAGATCAATATTGAAGATTTATTTTCATGTGAAGATGAAGTAGAAGATCAATGATATGGTGAAGATGAAGAATGGTTTATTGTACGTTAAACATTATATTTTCCTAATATTGTTAATGTATTGGTTACAATTCAATGTATTAATTACAATTCTATAAATAATAATTTCTATGTTAAGTTTTCATTAATTACATTGGATATGTATTATTTGATTTTATAATTTATAAAAAAAGTGATCATTATATAATCCTTTCAATGTGATAAACTAATGATATATGTTATATGAGATCATTTTATAATTTAAAAAAAATAATGATATTTTAATTTTTTTATATGATGAATTTAAAAAAAAATACCAATTTAATTTTAATGTGATAAATACAATCAAATTATATCTTTGATATTTTCAACTAATTAACAACTTTGATTTTTTTTTTTTATAATTTTTCAAGAATATTATTTGTTTTTTAGTTTTTTCTAAGGAAAAATTGACTCTTTTTAAAACATGTGATTTAATTTTAAATTCATTCACCAATCAATATATAAATTTATCTTAATTATATTTTTTACTTATTTATATCAATTTTAAATTTGATTGTATGCTATTATTTTGTATCATTGAATATAGATTATTTATATTAGTTAGATTTGACTTTTTATTTCTTTATATGATGAAATTAATAACAATAAAATACTAATTTAATTTCAATGTGATAAATACAATCAAATTATACCTTTGATATTTTCAACTAATTAAAAAATATGATTTTTTTTAAATTCGAATATTTTTTAAATTTGTTAATATTGTTACTCTTAGTTTTTTGTTTTAAGTAAAATTTGACTCTTTTTAAAACATGTTATTTAATTGTAAATTCATACACCAATTAATATATATATATATATATATATATATATATATATATATATATTTATCTTAATTTTATACTTTACCTATTTATATCAATTTTAAATTTAATTTTATGCTATTATTTTGTATCATTGAATATATATTACTTATATTAGGTAAATTTGACTCTTTATAAAACATGTGTTTTAATTAATCTTAATTCTTATTTTGTCTAAATACATCCTATTTTTATGAATATATAAATATAGACTAATTATATTAGAAAAAATTGATTCACTTTTTATAGTATGATTTAAGTCGTATACTTTTGAATTATAATTCATGGACTTACTTTATATAAGTGTAAGCAAATTAATTTTGCACACAATTAAATATTGACGCGTGTACAAATAAATATTAATATCAAAATAAATTTATTATTTTAATTTTGGGGATTTAAATAAATTAATTCTCAAATTAAATAATTAAATTAATTGATATTTAATATACACGGTACAAACTTGCCAAAAATACGAGTCTGCAGTAATTAATCTCAATGACTTACTGCCCAAGAAAAAATCAAACCGTATCTTGCATGAAGAAGGAAAGAAATTAATGAGAATCAACTAAATCTGGAAATTGGTCTATAAAAGCCCATCAAATCGGCATCGGCCAATCATAAAGCGCCGCGTGGCACCATGAAGGAGGAAAGTTTTCATCTCCCCACCCTATAAATAGGGGTCTTCATTCATTCATTCATTCATACACAAACATCCAGACAGGCAGAAGCACAAGTAATTCAGAAGTTCGAGAGCTTTTGAAGATTCAAAGCGGTCTTCGTCAAAGTCAAAGAGTTCTTCGTGGAAAGAGATCAGAAATGGCCTCCGTTCCGAGATAAATGTCCAGCACCCCTCCGATCCGGCATTTCTCCTTGAAGATTCAAAGGCATTCTCCGCGACTTCAAGACGTTCTTCGCGCAAGCGGCTTCCGATCCGAGATAAAGGTCCAGCACCCCTCCGATCCGGCGTTTCTCCTCGAAGATTCAAAGGACGTTCTTCATCAAATTCAAAGGCGTTCATCCCCCAAATTCCCGAAAATAACGTTTAATCCAAAATAAGGTGTTTTCGTCCTTGGATTAACGTTATAAATTCAAAGATCAATCCCAAACGAAGATCAAGGCGAGGATTTCTCCCGAAGAACATCCAAGTCAAGGTCAATACCGAAGAGAAGAATCAGAGGATCAAATTCAGAGTTAGTCAACCCGCAAAAGTTTTATTTTTCGGTTCGATCCGAATAAATTAAATTGTAATCCTTTTTCGTGTTTATTATTTTTAATAAATTTGAAAAATTCAAATTACAAATTTGGCACGCCCAGTGGGACCTACTCCATCTTCATCTCTTCTCTCCTCAAGCAAGCTTAGGATCGTTGGAATGACTCCTCCACGCAAGATCATTTTGCCAAGGACCAAACCCCTAACAGCTCCTAACGCCAACGTCATCACAAGAAGTATGTCGAAGAAGACATCGACACATGTCTATTCAGAAGGAAGCCCCTCATCCGGGATAGTTATGAACAAGCCTCCCTACATCAGCGAAGATGAGGAAGTCAACTCTGCATGCTCTACCCCACACTCATCATCGGGCTCATCTTCAGACTCAAGCATAGTCCAGCCATGATGACGGATGCATCAACTATTGACGAAAAGATTGACAGCCTCATCAAGGCTATTGCGGGGCTTACGGAGCACGTGAAAATTCAGGATATTCAGATAGCCAACCTGATGAATAAGGTGGATGGCGACGATGCGAGCCACGTCAAAGGGAAGCAAGTTGAGGAGCACGGTGACGAAGAGGCCTCAACCAAATGCCAAGTCAGTGAAACCGAGGCAACTGCCAAGGAGCTATAAATTTCATCGAATTGAGGGATCCAACTTGACCAACTCAAGGAGCTCATCTTGGAGACGGTGAAAGTAAAGATTGATGACACCTCCAAATCAACCACCAGCTACACCAAGCCTTACACGAAGAGGATTGATAGCTTGAGAATGCCAACCGGTTACCAACCTCCAAAATTCCAACAATTTGACGGCAAAGGGAACCCAAAGCAACATGTAGCTCACTTTGTCGAAACTTGTAACAATGCCGGAACCTACGGAGATCATCTGGTCAAGCAATTCGTCCGCTCCTTGAAAGGAAATGCATTGACTGGTACATCGACTTGGAGGCTAACTCCATCGACATTTGGGATCAAATGGAGTATGAGTTCCTAAATCGGTTCTATAGCACAAGGAGGACAGTTAGCATGATCGAGCTAACCAACACTCACCAAAAGAAAGATGAGCTCGTTATCAATTATATAAATCGATGGAGAAACTTGAGCCTAAATTGCAAGGATCGACTTTCTGAGGCTTCTGCAATTGAGATATGCATCCAAGGCATGCAGTGGGGTCTCCGATACATTCTTCAAGGAATTCAACCAAAGACCTTCGAAGATCTAGCTACAAGAGCTCATGACATGGAGCTAAGCATGGCCGCAAGTGGAGTTGAAGAACCATCAAGTCAAAAGTATCGCAATATGATATATGACAAGCCTTCAAGTAAGGAATACATAACGGACCTTCCTCGGGATAGGGGGCAAAGCGGGTTGACTCTGAAAGAGCTAAAACAAAAACAATATCCTTTCTTAGACTCTGACGTCTCGGTGATATTCGATGACTTGATGGAGGCAAAACTTATTGAGTTGCCTAAGATGAAACGGCCGGAAGAAGCTGGACGCATTGACAATCCAAAATATTGCAAGTACCACCGCTTGGTGGGCCACTCAATTGAAGATTGTTTTATCTTCAAAGAAAAGGTGATACAATTAGTCAAGCAAGGAGACATAGTGCTCAAAGAGACTTTCTGAAGTTCTCCAAAGTCAAATAAAATGCTCATTGACAAGAGTATAAACTGTCTGTGAAGCTCCTTGATACGAGCAGAAACTGTCTCAAAATCCATCAAATAAAATGCTCCTTGATACGAGCAGAAACTATCTCAAAATCCATCAAATCAAAGCTCCTTGACAAGAGCATAAACTGTCTGTGAAGCTCCTCTGATATGAGCATAAACTGTCTAGAATTTTCCTTATACGAGATAAAATTGTCTGAAGCTCTCAAACTGGAGATCAAATTAAAGTCTCTCCAAATCAAATGAAGCTCCTTGATACGAGCGAAAACTATCTCAAAGACAAATCAAGTTTCTTTAATGAAAGACAAAATTGTCTGAAGCTCTCAAGCTAAAGATCAAATTGAAGTCTCCACAAGTCAAATAAAATCTCCTTGATAAGAGACTAAATTGTTTACAAAGTTGTATTGCTCCTTGGTACGAGCGAAAACTATCAAACAAATCCAAATGAAATTATGACACTCCTTGATACGAGTATAAACTATCAAACAAATTCAAATCAAATCTCCTTGACGCACAAGCTTAAACTGTATGTCACTCCTAGCCTACACGAGTATAAACTGTTTATGGCACCCCCAAATTAAATCAAATCCCCCTTGAACTACGTTATGACTTGATCCTCTTAAACCAAAGAGGTACGTAGGCAGCTTAGACATCTTCTAAGTTCAGTCATGATTCAAAAGTCCAAAAGCAAATGAGGGTGTAAAGATTTTCGTACTCTGTTCACTCCAAGTCACAAATGACCGTGAACAAAGCACGAGGGGGCATTTGTAAGCAAATTAATTTTGCACACAATTAAATATTGACGCGTGTACAAATAAATATTAATATCAAAATAAATTTATTATTTTAATTTTGGGGATTTAAATAAATTAATTCTCAAATTAAATAATTAAATTAATTGGTATTTAATATACACAGTACAAACTTGCCAAAAATACGAGTCTGCAGTAATTAATCTCATTGACTTAGTGCCCAAGAAAAAATCAAACCGTATCTTGCATGAAGAAGGAAAGAAATTAATGAGAATCAACTAAATCTGAAAATTGGCCTATAAAAGCCCATCAAATCGGCATCGGCCAATCATAAAGCGCCACGTGGCACCATGAAGGAGGAAAGTTTTCATCTACTCACCCTATAAATAGGGGTCTTCATTCATTCATTCAAACACAAACATCCAGACAGGCAGAAGCACAAGGAATTCAGAAGTTCGAGAGCTTTTGAAGATTCAAAGCATTCTTAGTCAAAGTCAAAGCGTTCTTCGTGGAAAGCGATCAGAAACGGCCTCCAATCCGAGATAAAGGTCCAGCACCCCTCCGATCCGGCGTTTCTCCTTGAAAATTCAAAGGCGTTCTCCGCGACTTCAAGACGTTCTTCGTGCAAGCGGCTTCCGATCCGAGATAAAGGTCCAGCACCCCTCCGATCCGGCGTTTCTCCTCGAAGATTCAAAGGACGTTCTTCATCAAATTCAAATGCGTTAATCCCGCCTTCGAAGGCGTTCATCCCTCAAATTCCCGAAAATAATGTTTAATCCAAAATAAGGCATTTTCGTCCTTGGATTAACGTTATAAATTCAAAGATCAATCCCAAATGAAGATCAAGGCGAGGATTTCTCCCGAAAAACATCCAAGTCAAGGTCAATACCGAAGAGAAGAATCAGAGGATCAAATTCAGAGTTAGTCAACCCGCAAAAGTTTTATTTTTCGGTTCAATCCGAATAAATTAAATTGTAATCCTTTTTCGTGTTAATTATTTTTAATAAATTGGAAAAATTCAGATTACAATAAGATTTTGTATTACAAGATCTATTAAAATTATTTGAAGAAATGCAAATGTATGCTATATTCTATATGAAGTATATTCTGTAACGCCCCGAATCTATATATATTAATTATATAGAATTCGAGATGTTAATTGAGATCAAAATTCCGAAGTATAAATTTTTTGAGGAAAAGATAACATAAATAGATGATGAGTTTCATGCAGTAGGAAGGTGGGCAGAAATATTATAATGATGTATCACACTCATATATATATATATATATGTATAAAAGTATAGAGAGTTTAGTATTTCGAAATATTACATGCTGCGTCTTAAGTACTGAATCACACGGAAATTTGTATCGTCTTACAATATATTGGCGATAACATTTATTTAGAAAATAGAATGTAATATAGGCATCATAGTGTTCTAATTAGTATTTTAATTGAACGGGGAAGCACCGTGTCTTCCTCATCACTGTCCTTGCTCCCCGTACTCAAAATCTGCAAGGGGTTAGAAAAGTGGGGCGTGAGGTTTGGATTCTCACGTATGGGTGATTTGCAATGTGACGTCCCCACTTAATATAGTACGGAAAATATGATGTGGCACAAGTAGGAACGACACTAAAATAGTGCTTTGTATTAAAATATACACACGCCACACATTTACACAGCGGAAGTAGTAAATAAGTATGATCGTAGCTTAAGATACAAACCAAAATTTTCTTTTATTGGAGATACCTTCAAAAATACCTTGTCTCCAATCTCAAAACTTAGTTCTTTCCTTCGCCTATCCGTATACATTTTCTGTCGATCTTGAGCCGCTTGCATCTTTTCTTTAATTTTCTTTACCACCTTGTTAGTTTCTTCCACCAATTCTGGTCCTAACAATTTCCTTTCTCCAATTTCATCCCAACATAATGGAGATCTGCACTTCCTTCCGTACAATGCTTCGTACGGTGTCATTTCAATTGTAGCCTGATAGGCAAATTCCACTAAAGGTAGGTACCTTTCCCAACTTCCTCAAAAATCAATGATACAAGCTCTCAACATATCTTCCAAAGTTTGAATTGTTTTTTCCGATTGACCATCTGTTTGAGGATGAAAAGTTGTATTGAATTCCAACTTGGTGCCCATAACTTCTTGAAGACTGTACCATAATCTTGATGTGAATCGCGGATCTCTATCTGACACAATTGAAATTGGAACTCCATGTAATCGGACAATTTCCTTAATATAAATCTGAGCTAATTTATCAAATGTGAACGTCATCTTTATTGGTAAGAAATGTGCCGTCTTGGTCAATCTGTCGACAATTACCCAAATAGCTTCATTTCCTTGTATTGACTTGGGTAATCCTACCACAAAATCCATTGTAATATGTTCCCATTTCCATTCAGGAATCTCAAGTGGCTTTAATAATCCAGATGGTCTTTGATGCCCAGCTTTCACCTGCTGACATGTCAAACATCTCTGCTCAAAATTCCCAATATCTCTTTTCATATTTCTCCACCAGAACAACTTCTTTAATTCTTGATACATCTTTGTTCCTCCAAGATGAACTGTATATGGTGTAGCATGTGCTTCCTCCAATATTTCTTTCTTGAGTTCTTCTAATTCTGGTACACATATTCTTTCTCGACATACTAATGTACCATCTACAAGTACTGAAAATTCTTTTGCTTTTCCTTCCTCGATCTTTTGCTTCATCTTCCTTAAGAATGTATCATCCATTTGAGTCTTTGCTATTTTTTCCTTCAATGTTGGTTTCACAACCATGACATTGATCTTTATCTTCGCTTTGCGACTTAAGGCATCAGCCACTACATTTGCCTTTCCTGGATGGTATAATATTTCACAATCATAATCTTTTACCAGCTCTAACTATCTTCTTTGCCTCATGTTCAATTCCTTTTGTTCGAAGATATACTTTAAACTCTTATGATCTGTGTAGATCTGGTATTTACTTCCATACAAGTAATGCCGCCAAATCTTGAGTACATGCACAACTGCTGCTAGCTCTAAATCATGTGTAGGATAGTTCTGCTCATGTGGTTTTAATTGTCTTGATGCGTATGCTACTACTTTCCCATTCTGCATAAGTACACATCCCAAGCCTTGTTTAGAAGCATCAATATATACAATAAATCCTTCTGTACCTTCAGGAATTGTAAGAACTGGGGCCGTTGTTAATATTTGCTTGAGTTCTTGAAAACTCCTTTCACACTCTTTTGTCCATTCAAACTTTGTTTCTTTCCGAGTCAACTGAGTCAAAGGTTTTGCAATCCGAGCAAACCCTTCAATGAATCTTCGATAATACCCGGCTAAACCAAGAAAATTCCTGACTTCGTTTACATTAGTTGGTGTCTTCCATTAGTTTACAGCTTCTACCTTTGTTGGGTCAACTTCTATTCCCAAAGCTGAAAACGCATGTCCAAGAAATACAACTTTATCCAACCAGAATTCACACTTCTTGAATTTAGCATACAATTTCTCTTTCCTCAGAGTTTCCAATGTAATTCGAAGATGTTCTGCATGCTGCTTCTGATTTCTTGAATATACTAGAATATCATCAATAAAGACGATCACAAATTGATCTAAATATTGATGAAATACCCGATTCATCAAATCCATGAATATAGCTGGCGCGTTACTGAGTCCAAAAGGTAACACTACAAACTCATAATGACCATATCGGGTTCTGAATGCTGTCTTCGGAATATCGCTTTCTTTAATCTTTATCTGATGATATCCCGATCTCAAATCAATTTTTGAAAATACACAAGCTCCTCTTAACTGATCAAACAAATCTTCGATTCTGGGAAGTGGATATTTATTCTTGATAGTGAGCTTATTCAGTTCTCGATAATCGATGCACATCCTCAACGATCCATCTTTCTTTTTCACAAATAATACTGGTGTACCCCATGGTGACACACTTGGTCGAATAAAGCCCTTGTCCAATAATTCTTGCAATTGCACCTTCAACTCCTGTAACTCCTTTAGTGTCATTCTGTAAGGTGCTTTAGAAACAGGCACGGCTCCAGGTATCAAATCAATAGTGAACTCCAACTGACGATCTGGGGGTAATCCTGGCAAATCGTCTGGAAATACATCCTTCTATTCACATACTATCGGCACATCATCCAGTGTTGGACCATTGGATTCCGTTGCTACAATATTTACTAGAAATGTTGTATTCTTTCCTTTCCTCAATAATTTCTAGGCTTTTATTGCTGAAATTACTTGAGGTATAGTTCCAATTCTACCATCACTTCCGGATTTGCTGAAGCCTCCTGCTGATTCATGGCAAACACTCGAGCAGGTGCCATCTTCTGTTGTCCCCTCAGCTTTGGACAATCAGTTATAAGATGTCCAGGTTCCTTAAACTTATAACATACCCTTGTTCCTTTCAGGCATTGTCCAGAATGTTCTTTTCCACAATTTCTGCACTTAGATGGCCTCTGTTGTGGCACTATTTCTGTCCTTTTTAGAGCTGGCAATTGGGCCCGGCCCGACGGGCCGGCCCGGCCAGCCCGGGCTGGGCTGGGCCCAAAAAATAGAGGCCCAAAAAAACCGGGCCGTTTTTTGCCCGGCCCGGCTGGCCCGACGGGCCAAATGGGCTTGGCCCGATGGGCCACGGGCCGGCCCGTTTGGCCCGGTTGATTTTATTTTTTATTTCTTTATCTATTTTTTTAAAAGATTATAATTAGTGTTGTTTCTTTAAATGATATTTAGTGTTGCAATTACAAATATATGGACATACTTGACTTGATACTGCCATAATAAGGAATTTAATGTTGTATATTTAGTTTTTGTTTTTTTAAACATACTTGACTTGATAGTTGATGTCATAATAAAGAATTTTGTAAATGAAGCCCCTCAATTTTCAGTACCGTGGAATAAAAAAAAACTCTACCAAACATTATTTTGAGATTAAAAATAAAAAATAAAAAAAGTTGAAATGGGCCGGGCCGGCCCGTTAGCCCGCGGGCTATGCTTGGGCCGGGCTGGGCTGGGATTTTACAGGCCCGACATGCAAATGGGCTGGCCCGGCCCGCGAATAGTGTTTGGCCCGACCTGTGACGTCCCCGCTTAATATAGTACGGAAAATATGATGTGGCACAAGTAGGAACGACACTAAAATAGTACTTTGTATTAAATACACACGCCACACATTTACACAGCGGAAATAGTAAATAAGTATGATTGTAGCTTAAGATACAAACCAAAATTTAAAAACATAATTCTTGAAACATAAAGTTTTTAAGAAAACTTCACAGCCCGCCGAGTTCATTCGCCCACGTCCAGATCCACAGCATCTGAAAAAATTTAAAAGTGGAAGGGATAAGTGCTTGAAAACACTTAGTGGGAAATCTCTTGTTAATTGTGTTGGAGTTATACGTGAAAGTATGCTTTTACTTTGTATAACTCGTGTATCAAACACTTGGTTATGAGAATAATTCTTTTATCACATTTGCTTTAGATATGATTGAATGTTGAATTTCTATTGCAAACCGTTCAATATATAGTACTAGTTACATTGTAGTTAATGTGGTGATATCCGATCACGGAAGACAACATTAACAGTTTACTTGAAACTAAACGTACAATTTCACGACCCAGGTGGAATTGAACAATCCGCCGTGAAAGGTCGATGTGTAAGGCTCAGATTGGTCTGTCTTGACTAAGAGATTGCACTAGCACATTTAGTATGTGTTGAAGAGGACCTACAACGAGGATAAATTCTTCTGTTCTGAAAGGTGAAGAATTAGACCTCAGTGGTTGTTGATTTCTTAATCTCCGTCCCTTAAATAGGACCGTGTGTGCTTAATGGTTACTGCTTTGATTCATGTTGGGTGAGAATCATTGTGACTTCGAACTTTGTGTCTTGGGCAGTAATATTAATCATACGACAGTTGCTAAGATTTAATACGGAGAAACGCGTGCGAGTATGGCTCGTGTGATTAGTCCACTTGGTGGGCTCAGAAGTTTTATTGTACCAAATCTTGCAAGTGAAGAATTAGTTTCTTCGGTACGAATAATAATGTTGAGCTGTCTTTACTCCAAGGTGAAATATATTAATTAGTTTAGAGCTATTCAAAAGCTTAATTAATTAATGGACTTGATAATCTTAAACGCGGGAAATAATAACCGGGAGCCCATATTATCATAATATGGATTAAGATGGATAGTGCAATATTAATTTATTAGTGGTAATAATTAATATTAATGGATTGAATTATATTGGGGCTTAATATTGAAATTCAGAACTCCATTAGGAGGTCCAATCTTAATTCTCCTTAAAGGCCCCTCAAGTAGCCAATTAAGTAGCCCAATAATGATAAGGTGATTAAAATAAAAAGAAAATTATATTGCTGATTTTTCCTTATAGTTTTCGAAAATTAGGATATTAGGAGAGATTAGATTTTGTTGATTTTCTTGGAAATATATTATGGAGGATAAGTATTCTTGGTATACAAGATTATCTCATATATTCAAGAAGATCAAAATCTTGGATTCACTTTGGAAAATTTCAAGTTTATGAGGAGGGTGAGATTTTTGTGGAATATTTTATTTTGAAGAAAAGAATATATGAGATATATTCAAGATATCTTAGAGTCTAAAAAAAGATTTTTTTCCAAAGCCCATATATCCTCAAATTTTCGGCCACCCTACTCTATAAATAAGGGATGATTATTTCATCCCCAAGTACATAATTCCATGTGTTGGAAAAATCAAGAGCATAGATATTTTTCTTCCTTAGTTATTTAAATTGTTCGATAGCATCTCCCACCGGTGATCGAACAAGGCGAAAGGGAATACTTGAGAAGGCTTTTGGGTTGGTAAAGCGTGTACGTATTCGTCCCGTTTATTCAAAGGCCAAGTCTACAAGAGGTACGTAAGTCACATAAATTCTTGTTTATTCCGCCTAGATTTTATGTGAATTAATTCAACATGCATGATGATAAATTAGTTGTTGGAATTATTATTTGAATTAATTAGGATTAATTCATGCTAGTAATAATTGTATTTAAATTCGTATTTAAATTTCATCCCGAAGAGATTCCGGGCACCCCGATTTTCCCAACAACTGGTATCAGAGCCACGGTTTCGGGCTCTGATCTTTAAATTGGAATTTAAATTGTTA
This sequence comes from Ballota nigra, assembly GCA_947034835.1. Taxonomy (NCBI): domain Eukaryota; kingdom Viridiplantae; phylum Streptophyta; class Magnoliopsida; order Lamiales; family Lamiaceae; genus Ballota; species Ballota nigra. The sequence continues at coordinate 32,462,027 of OX344729.1, read as the reverse complement.
GACATTAAATTGAAATTGGATAGTAGAATTGCTAGATCTTTTTTGTAGGTATCCAATTATCATGGTTTTAATGTTGTTAATTTTTCATGCTTGTGAATTAATTGTTTTTAATTCGATTCGTTCGAATTCGTTTTTCTCGTGAGAAAATCCACGAGTAGATTAGTTGTTTTTATTTTGATTCGATCATTGTAATAGACTAGTCTAGATCTAGTATTTATTTTTTTTGAAAAATAAATTGTAACCGGATCGTAACGAAAAATTGAAAACGGCGTACCCAGACGACGCATACAAGCGTGGCGCGTGTATGGACGAAAAATCATGCAAGGGGTAAAGAAAACGAGGACGAACGGTGAAACCCGATGCACGGGGTGCACAGAGCACGACCCGCGCGCGACGGGAGGTCGGCGCCGCGCAAGCGCGCGCGCGCCTCGGGCGCGACCTGCAGCGCCTCGGGCGAGGCCGTGCAGCGCCTCGGGGTGCAGCGTGCAGCGCTTCGGCGCTCCTGGCCGGCGCTTCAGCGCCTCGGCTGTTTTGGCCGAGAGGCTCGCTGGCCCACTCCGTGGGCCGACGCGCGCCGTATCTCGGGTCGTGGAATTTTTTTTCAGTTCCATTTTTTTTTCGTGTGATTTTAAACATCGTCCCGAACCCCAAACGATGCTATTTTTGATGAAGTGTTGCTGTTTGAGTGGGAGCATGTCGAGACGAACGTCGGAAAGCAACAAGGACGATTTTTCGCATCAAGACGTGAAGAAATTAAACCGTGACAATTGGATTTGAGTGCTCCAATGTGTTTAATTTTGTTTTGATGGATGTTTTATTTCGTGCACTTATTATTATTTGTTAATATGTGTTTGCATGAATTTAATTGTCCAAGAAAAACCTTACTTTCGAAAATTTACTAAGTATGTTTATTTAATCGCAATTTTATTCCGGATATTAAAATTGGATTAATTTGGCCTCCATAATTTATTTATTTGTGAAGTTCTTTTGGAATACATTTCCCCCTCGGATCGGCCAAAAGAACGGATTTCACATGAATAAATTCCGAAAGGATGATTGTGGATTATTACTAGTGGCGGTATTGACCCTCACCCCGAGTGGCTTGCTCAAAGCGAAATAATAATCCTGTATTTAATTATGGTTATTACTTAGGCATAGGAAATTGATATTAACTTACTCCCCTCGGAGTCCCTGTCAATATCTATGTGGTCAAAGTGGGAGCCAACTATTAATTTTGAATTAAAGATTTGTAACTTTTAAGTTTGTGATCCACTTGAATGTATTTAAATGTATAGACCACCCCTCGTGGCGCATTTAAATTGTTTCGAGATGTTGGCTGATGCATGATTATATTGTTTTGAGGTTCCAATATAATTGATGTGATCAAATTATGTGATAATTTCGTATTTTTCTAGATATTGATATGAATGTATGTTTTATTCTCAGTTCATCATGTCGCAACCTTTTAATCCACTGTTTAGTATACTTAAAGATAACAAACTTGTTGGTGAGAACTACGTTGATTGGAAACGTAACCTTGATATTGTCCTAACCGCTCAACACCACAAGTGGGTACTTACTACTCCTAAGCCCCAAGAGCCTACCGAAGATGCCACGAAAGCGGTCAAGAAATAGCATAAGAGTTGGTTTGACTCCGATGAGATGGCTAGGTGTACTATTCTGGCTTCAATGTCAGATGTGTTGCAACACCAAAACCAACACATGGAGACCGCCTCTGAGATAATGCACAATCTTGAAGGGATGTTTAAACATCAGAACTGTACGGCTAGGCAAATCACCATGCGAAAGATGCTTTCGTTGAAAATGGTGGAAGGTACGCCCGTATGGGATCACGTTATCGAGATGATGGGTTATCTCAACAAGTTGGAAGTACTTGGTGCGGAATTTGACCTCCCTACTAAGGTCGATTTCGTTCTCCATTCTCTGCCGAAGAGCTTTGAGCAGTTTCAGTTGAACTATCAAATGAATGACCGGGCAAATAGTTTGCCCGAGCTCTTGCAAGCTTTGGTATCGGCAGAGACTTTAATGGATCACCAAACCGTTGCTATGGTGGCAAACAGTCCGTCTTCCTCTTCGGGTCCCAATGGAGGGAAGAAGAGGAAGAGGACGAAAGGCCAGACCCAAGCTAATCCAACCGTTACGAAACCCAAGGCAAAGGGAGAAGGAGGTGGAAAGAAAGCTGCTAAGGGTAAGTGCTTCAATTGTGGTGAAAAGGGACATTGGAGGGCGACCTGTTCTAAGCCTAAGAAGGCGGGAAAGAAAGGTAAGTCTCATGCTTTAGTCGTTGAAACATATGTTGCGGCGTATGCTGCCCATGTTTGGGTAGTGGATACCGGGGCAACTGATCATATTTGTTTCACTCTTCAGGGGTTCTAGCTAACCCAGCGACTTAGCAAGAATGAGATCACAATCACTTTGGGCGATGCTACGAGAGTGGCAGCCGAAGCAGTGGGAGTCGTGCACCTATCTTTTGAAGATAGAGTTTTAATTTTAAGAGATGTTTTATACGTTCCGAACTTTAGGAAGAATTTAATTTCGGTTTCTAAGTTGTTTTTTTATGGATATTCAGTTACTTTTAATAAAGTTGTTACTATTTCTTTTAAGAATGATGTTATCTGTCATGGAACGTTGGTAAACAATCTCTATACGATTAAGTGTGCACACCACTCAAATAATGAATCTAATAACACGTCGATCATTTCGAGTAATAAAAGGAAGCATTCTTCGGAGATGAACGAAACACTTCTATGGCATCTTAGACTAGGTCATATTAATCTAAAGCGGATAGAGAGATTGGTGAAAGACGGATCCTTGGAGTCACTCCAAGTCGAGCCGTTTCCAACTTGTGAATCCTGTTTAGAGGGTAAGATGACCAAGAGGGCATTTGGAGCCAAGGGGAATAGAGCCACGGAAGTGTTAGAACTCATTCATACCGATGTGTGTGGTCCAATGACGATCAAAGCGAGAATAGGGTATGAGTATTTCGTTACCTTCATTGACGATTACTCAAGATATGGGTACATTTACCTTATGCGGCATAAGTCTGAAACTTTTGATAAGTTCAAGGAGTTTAAGGCCGAAGCCGAGAAACATAGGGAAAAGAGTATCAAGTTTCTACGATCAGATCGTGGAGGCGAATACCTCAGCGATGAATTCTTGAACTACTTATCGGACGAAAGGATCGTATCCCAGTTAACCGCACCGGGAACCCCTCAACAGAACGATGTGGCAGAACGAAGAAACCGGTGGCTTGGAAACGGTGGCTTACATTCTAATTGTATTTAAATTTGTATTTAAATTTCATCCCGAATAGATTCCGGGCACCCCGATTTTCCCAACAACTGGTATCAGAGCCACGGTTTCGGGCTCTGAACTTTAAATTGGTAGACATTAAATTGAAATTGGATAGTAGAATTGCTAGATCTTTTTTGCAGGTATCCAATTGTCATGGTTTTAATGTTAATTTTTCATGCGTGTGAATTAATTGTTTTTAATTCGATTCGTTCGAATTCGTTTTTCTCGTGAGAAAATCCACGAGTAGATTAGTTGTTTTTATTTTGATTCGATCATTGTAATAGACTAGTCTAGATCTAGTATTTATTTTTTTTGAAAAATAAATTGTAACCGGATCGTGACGAAGAACGAAGAATTAAAAACGGCATACCCAGACGACGCATACAAGCGTGGCGCGTGTATGGATGAAAAATCATGCAAGGGGTAAAGAAAATGAGGATGAACGGTGAAACCCGGCGCACGGGGTGCACGGCGAACGACCCGCGCGCGACGGGAGGCCGGCGCCGCGCAAGCGCGCGTGTGCCTCGGGCGCGGCCTGTAGCGCCTCAAGCGAGGCCGTGCAGCGCCTCGGGGTGCAGCGTGCAGCGCTTCGGCGCTCCTGGCCGGCGCTTCATTTAATTTATCATGAAATTGTAACCATGTACTACCAACTTCATTTAATTTATCAACATAGTTTGGTTTCCTATAAAAACCTAACCGATTATTCTCAGATCATAGCAAACTTCTACTGTTCCTGCTATAGAGTCCAAAACCCTAGTTTAAATTTGAAAATTCACCATGCATCGAATACTACTCCAAAAGCTATGAAATTTAAAACCTAAGTTTCTTCACAAGTCTATTTTCACATATAAAAGTTTCAGAATTTTCCACTGAATGAATTGGTCAAAACGAAATTTACCCCAAAGTTGGTCCAGAAATTCGGTTTTATGCATACATGAAGAACATATCATCTTAAACTCACTTAAAACCATATAATTTCATGATTTCTACTTCTAAATCATAGATAATCAAGTAATAAACATGATTTTGGTCATAACTCATGAACAAAAAATTGAATTAAACAATCAAAACATGAAGTAGAACATGTATAACATGCAAACTACTCAATCAAAACTCATTTTCCTATCATTTAATTAACATATCATGCATAAACTTCATACTACAACTTAATTAATAACTCAATCAAGAAGAGAAACTTACTTATAGATAGGTAGCTACAAGAATTCTCTTCTTCTCATTTCTCAAATTCTAAGTATAAGAGTAGTAGTAGTATTTGTTTTAAACTTTTTCTTATGAATATTTTTGCATGAAGGATATGTATTTATAGGAGAAGATGTGCTTGGAGGCTACTCAAAACCCACTCTTAACCTCCACTTTAGGAAGAATGTGGAAGATTTTGGATAATCTTGGAGGTTAAGTAAGTTAAACACATGGCACTTTTAGGTTAGTAGTTAATTTTGACTTTTCTTTCTAATTATTTTATCTTATCTTATCTTAATCTTAGTCTTGAAGCTTCTCTAATTCTCCTAATTCTTCTCAAAATTTCGAAAATTATAAGAAGTACAAGAGTAGTCTTGTATTTTGTAGAAATAACACATATATACTATGAATTTAATAAGTAGAAATTGTGATTATTGGATAATTCTAATAAAATTTACTTATACTATCTTATGAAATAAAATTAAAACCCTTCTAAGACTCTAAATAAATCACAAAGTCTATATAGTAATCATAAAAATATATCGAGTAATCGATACGTAATTCGTTTCTTGAAGAAACGTTCATTTTTCAACTTATAACTTATGAAATAAATTACTATACTTAAGGACTACATTAATTTCTAAATCAAATACTTTAAGAAATAAAATAAAGAACATATAAAAATTATAAAGTCTCATGAATAAGCATGTATTGAGCAAATAATACGTTAATTGTAAATATCGAGTAAATAAAACACATGAACATGCCTTTGCATAAATTCGAATGTAAATGCGTCACATAGATTTATGAAGAATTATAAAGCATTTAGTAAAGCAGATAAGATCATGAAAATCTAGGGTATTACATGCAACGTCATGGGATAGGTAAATCCGAAGTATATTAAGTTGTACTCATTAATAAAGCGTTTAATATATTTAAGTAGTTGATATAAAAATATGGATAACGTATATCACAGAACAAGCAGATTCACGTAATAATTAATTGGGCATAACAAGTCTTACGTCATACAATTGGCATATCACAAGTTGATTCACAGTAAGGGGCGAAGCCTAAAATCATTTTCCACATATCGTAAAAGACTTTCCTTGGACCACTTTCATATGACCATACTTGACTTGTTCCACTTTCCAAAACCTTACTTCTCCCAACCACCGACAAAATACAATGAAATCAACCCCCACTAATGATTCTTCATCAGGTAACCCTGAATCTTTCCCTACTACCATTTCATCTGAAATAGAATCTGATGCACCCACACCCATAAGAATAAAAATTAAGACCAAACCCTGTACCCCACTCAAAACCAAACGAATCTCTAAGCTATCAAAATCATCAAAAACCCCCCACTGAAGGCTCTCAAAAGCCTGACAGTGTACCCGCAAATGAAACCCCCACTGAAATCTCAACTGAACCAATCACCACAACCACCACCACTGAAAAAACCTCAACCCCCACTGAACAAAAGCCCACTGAACCGAACCCTACTGAAGCCACCCTCACTGAACAAACCCTCACCCCACTGAACCAAATATCTCAGAACCCCTTGAAACCATACCCGAGGAGCCTACAGAACCCAGATCCCCCACCCCCTCTGAGCCTTCTGATGATGAAGAGGAGTATTCCTTCTTGGATACTCTTAAAGAGGATGTTGCCTACTCATTGGAGTCCAAATATCCAGAGCTGGACGAATATCCAGACCTAAAGGCAATGTTCTTAAGGGTCAGGCTACTTGTCTAACTCAAGGATAAGATGTTGGCGGAGATCTTGTTGGCAGTAAGAGGAGGAAAGGCGGATGAATGGAAAAATGAGGAGCAAGAGGCGTTTGAGTTTACTGGTCTCTCCAAAACCAGGTTGTTATATGATGAGAAGATCTTTCAGAGCCTAGTGTTTGATAAGATCAACGAGGCTAATCTTCTAAGGAGAAAGGTGATAAGGGTGAGGTGGAGAAAGAGAAGGAAGGTGAAGTTAAAAAAGAAAAGGGTGTTGGAGGTGAGAAGAAGGAGTTGATAGCTGAGAAGAAAGGTACTTCACCTATGCAAGGTGATGGTTAAGTAGCCAAGGATGTATCCGCTAAGGACGGGTCAACTGACCCCGAAGTACAGGCAAGGGATACTGAGGCACAAAACTTGCCAAAGAATAGTGAAGTAGAGGTGTCTACTGAAACTACTCCACAACAGCCCTAAGTGGTGACTCAGGAGTCAGCTAAGGTGTCTGGAAATAAAGGAGTTGAAAATCAGAGGGAAAAAGAAAAGGAGGTGGAAATAGTGAAAGTTGTGAGTGGTGAAATAAGAGCAATCGTCCCTGTAAAGGGCGAATTGGCTGAAAAAAATATAGTTGAAAATCAGAGAGAAAATGAGAGTGAGAGGAAGGAGGCTGAGGGAGTAAATATAGAGATAGATGAGCAAACTAGGTTAGGAGGTGAGTTTGAGGGGGAACATGCTAACCCTTCTACATGTGCAGGAAATCAAACCCTTGAGGAGCCCAAGACTATTTCCGGTCTTAGTCCTCTGAAGCTTGCCATCAGTAAAGTTGAGGAAGAAAGACTCCCAGCCATTGAAGGTTAACTGAGAGATCTGGAGGAATTTATGGAGGAAAATGTGGAGGAAACTATGTTTCTCTCAGACCACATTGATGAGATGATGGAGTCTGAACCACCTCTCTCAGGAACCTTACTCTCAAGGTTTAAGATTCTCAACAGATAGTAATTGATGTGGTAGAAGAACAGAGTGTGCTGGTGATTGAAGCCATCAAGGGAATGGAGAAGAAGGAAGAAGATGTAAGGGCCAAATTTCTTAACGATTCAGTAGAGAACGTGTCCAATAACCTAAAGTCCTCAGTAGAGGCTTTCTCAACTAACTTTCTGGAGAAGGTTGAAGGGTTATGGGATAAGAAGGTAGCTGAATTTGAGGCCAGGCATGAGGAGATGAAGACAAGCCTGAAGGATGTACTGAAACAAGCTGCAGAAGACTTCCCCACGCAGGAGAAAGTTGATGTCATCATCAGTGAAAAACTGGACCAGTTTGTCAAATCTGGTCAGAATGCTGGAGCAACTTTGATAAGACTAGAGGATGAAATGGATCACTGCTCAACCCAACTGAGGGCAGTAGAATAAGAGAAAATGAAGATGAGCATCACAATTGTTGAGTTCATGAATAATGCCGAAAAGGGGGAAGAGTTAGTATCAGGGAAGCAAATGAAGCTGGATCCAAACAACAAGATGGAGATCATTCTTGAGACTGATGACTTTGCTAGGAGTTAACAAATCAAGAATACAATAAAGAAAGTGCATAAGAAAGCCCAACAGATTGCTTATAAAAGAAGTCAACTGATAAAAGGGAAGGAAGTGGAGAAGGAAAAAGACTTATCAAAATTCAAGAAAGCTGCTGAAAAAGACAAGAGGGATAGAGCTGCACTGAGGGGAGAAACAACAAAAAGGAAGGCTACTGAAAGTACTCTCGGCTGAAGTAGTAAAGAAGACTAGGTCTTCATAAAGGTTGGCTGCAAAGTCAAATGAGGCAGAGTCAGTTGAGATTATTCTAGTTCTCAATCCAGAGCCTGTCTCTTCTGCAGCTCCCAAGTCAGCTCCAACCCGAGTTACAGAGCTAACTGAGCTGATCAATGAGGCAGGAGGTATGAGAGAGCACAGAAGCTATCAGCTCAACAACAGGAAAGAAGGGACAAGGTTGTTGGAAAGGTTGAGTCAATTGCTGAGCTTGCAGAGAGGAAGAAGCAGGAAAGGCTGGCAACCTTTGACAAGACTACCTCAAAGAAGTTCAAAAATGGCTACCAAAAGTGAACTGCAAAGATGAAGAAGGAGAAGATGGTTCCTACCAAGGCCAAGTTTCCACACCATGATAATTGGGTCCCCAAGAAGCTGAATGATACTTGAGAAACTGCCAAGAGGGAGTTTGTCTATTCCTACTATGTCAGTGAAGAACTTGGAAAAGAAAATGCTCAAGACTTGTTCAATGATTGGCTCTTTGAATCTTATCCAAAGCTCTATCCAGACATCAATGAAGCCTGGAATGACAAGTTCCCAGATCATGCACTAAAGGCCCCTAAACCCATCATCTACTGGCCCCAACTGATGCTACTGGTGCAGTAGATAGAGAAAGGATCTCCAGTGAGTGGGTTTCTCTTTGTGAGTACTTGGGCCTCAGAGGACATTCGAAGGAGATCATGGAGAGGAAAAATGAGCTGAAGATAAGAGTGTTCAAGCAATATGGTCTGGAGCCAACCTTTGAGTCCATCTAGTCTGATAAAATGTTATTCTGGGCATTTGTTTATAAGTCCCAGTTGTTCTTATGTTTTTGAACTTTCCAGTAGACTTCACTTGTACTTGTACTTGTTTTGATATGAATGAAAACTCTACTGTTCTTATAGCCCAAGTTAATATCTCATTATCATTTAGGCTTTGTACTTGAATATATTTACTTACAAGTTCCTTAAAAACATGCAAACTGAATAAGCCTGAGTACTCGGAGGGAGAACTTCTTGGGAAATGGACCAAGTCTGGGTCATCAGAGTTCAAGGCTCGTCAGAACAAGAATACTCTGAAGCCTGAGTACAGGGCTCTGGTGGATTTGGTGTCCAAGATAGTGATGGGTGCAAATGGCTCTCACGAGCAGTTGAGTCTACCCAAGCTGAGACTCATGGGAGCAATTGCTGATGGAGTGGAAGCGAACTGGGAGCAGTTCTTCCTTGATCAACTCCATCAGGCCGGGTTGGACAAGCTTACGCGAGATGAGGAGAAGAAGCACATTTCTGTCAGTGCCATCTTGCCATTCGGCACGAGGATGTCCATCCTGATTGCTCATGCTTGCCATGGGTATACCTTCGATTTTGAGGACAGTCTCTCCTCAAAGAAGGTAATGTTTTCCTCACTGAGTGATACCTATTCAGTGCTAGGGCTGACGGATCCCAATGTGAAAGCAAAGGGTCAAGCCAAAAAGCCAGCTGGTAAGGCCAAGAGAGTGGCAACCAGTCTCATTGAACGGGTAGATGAGCTCCTTGAGAGGAGTAAGGAAGGTGAGGAGGTTGCAGCTGAAGAGGTGGAGCAGCCTGAGGCGGAGAAGGCTGAGAAAAGGAGGAAAGTAAGGGTCGTGCTGTCAGAGAAGAGCACGAAATCTGGGACTGAGTCTGATCCCAAGAAGGCCGGGTCAGAGGCTGAGGGAACTGACGATGACGTCAGGAAGGCAGGTGCTCAGGGAGAGAGGCCCCTAAAAAGGCTTAGGAGGGGAACCGGGAAGTCCCCAGCTAAGAAGCTGTCTGAGGTGAGTGAGAGGGAGAAGTCAAGCTCCCCTGGAGCCTCTGACTTGGAGGAAGTGAGAAAAACTGTCGAGACGGCTGAGTCATTGCAGCCTGAGACAGTACCCACTCAAACACCCCCACACCCTGAAACCCAAACACCTTCCATCCCTGACCCCACACCTCAAACCCCCAACCACCCCAAACCTCAGAGCCAAACCATCCTACTGAGTCAGCGCCATCAAATTCACCTACGAATGAGCCTGACCAGTCAGCCGAGCCAAACCTTCCAAACCCCGCAGACTTTCCCTCATACCCCAATCCCAAGGACTGCCCCAAATCCATTTCAGCTGAAGAGGATGAATTCCTCGAAGTGGAGGAGGAGGAATTAGACGAGCACATGGCAGGAGGGATTCTGGAAAGCACTCTCAGGGGGAACGCCACAGAATGGGCTGGCAAGTGCTGGCCTGGGCTATACAAGTACAATGAGCTGCTGGCATACGTGATTGAGCTCAAGGTTTGGTTGGACTTCAAACAATCCAACATGCAGGAGCAACATATGCTAGTGGATGCTCGTGGCTGGGAGCACTGGGAGGCGGAGGAGGCCAAGATTTGCTCGTTCTTTGGACTTACTAGCTGGCTTCCACTTTTGAACTTCGACAACCTGAAGCAGTTAGTGGCTGAATTGATGTCCAAGAGCAAGGCTGACATCCTGTCAGGTGATGAGAAGGAGGATGAGGATGATGAAGGAGCTCAGGGTGGAGACCTGGAGAAAGCAGTGGAGGAAACTGCACAGGAGGTTGATGAGATGAACTCTGAGCCTCAGGCTCAGGGGGAAGGTGATAAGAACACTGGTGCCAAGGGTGGACCAGTGGCTGAGGATATTATGAGCATCTCTGCTGCCAATGAGACATCTGTCGATGAAGGGATTCCCTGCCCTGAGACAAGAGAGGAAGATGTTGAGGCATCCAAGGAGACTCTCAGTTCCGAGGGACTTGCTCCTAAGGTTCAAGTTAGCTTAGCTGGGCCTGAGGAGGCGGTTATGACTACTTCACAACTGCCTTCAGTGCACCTTGAAGAAGGGACTGATGCTGCAGGGGCTGACAAGGGAAAGCAGCCAATCACTGATGCGGCCGTTGATGATGAGGATGTGATCATAACCGGGGTCGGACGTGCTGAATTCACAAGCATAGTGGAGGTCAAGCAGGAGAAAACCACAGAAAATCTAGCTGAGCTTCAGGAGGAAGTGATGAGGCTACGAGCTGAAAAAGAAGAAGACTCCAAGGCCCTGGCGAAGCACATCAGGTGGACAAAGTCAGCTTACAACACCCTTGCTAACAGGGAGCTGATCTTGTTAAAGAAAACGATGACTGACACGGCCAAGTCAGTGAGGAATGAGAGGAAGCGCACCAAGAAGATGCTTAGGAACACTCTCAAGAAACTTGATGAGAGGGATGCGATCAGGGATGAGAAGTTGAATCAGGCAGTTGACAGGCTTGCAGTTCAGACTGGGGCCATTGTCACTCAGGACATGAAGGACTCAGCGTCCAAACTGGAGCTGGAGTCAGGGAAGTTGGATCACATCTCTCAGTCAGTGGCAGACATTTTGGCAAAGGCCACTGACGAGTCTGCAAAGATACTAACTGAGGCCAGCAGAGTCAACGGTGAGTCCTTGAAGGTGGAGGAAAGGATCACCAAGGCTGAACAAAGTCTCCAACTCTCTATGGAGGTCTTTGAGAAGAAAGTCAATGCTGCTATCAGTTCGGTTTCGTACGCAGGCACTGGAATTTCGATGGGAATTGAATTATTGAAGGAGGGAATTAACGATGTCCATTCCCTAGCCTCCTTCGTAATCAACAGCGGATCTGACGCATTCCCATCCGAGGCCAATGATGATGCCAAAAAGGGGGAAAAGAAGAAGAAAAGATCCCGCCCTGAGGCATCGGAGGCTATCAATCAAGGTGAGACCGTTCTAGCTGACCCTGAAGCCAATCCTGAAGGGAACATATTAAGGGTGAGGAAGTCAGCTAGGTTAGCGGCAGTGGAGAAGGAAGGAGAGGAAGTTGTTGCCAGGCTGAGGGCGGAGGTAACAAAGGCAAAGGCTGATGAACCTTCCAAGCAACAACCTGAGCCAGTTCAGAGATCGTCTCCCATGAGCTCAAGGAAGAATCCCATCACTTACTCAGGGGAGTTGGTGGCGGAGCTATGTGCTGAAGCATGTGGAGATCACTCTGAGAAATCTGAGGCTATGCGCAGAGCTGAAATTGCTCAGAAGGAAAAGATGCGCATCTTGGAGAAGAAGGTTGAGAAGCTGACTGATATCACTGAGCTTCAACAACGAGAACTGGATGATGCAGTGATCAGCTTGCTAAGGAGGAAGAAGGCGAAGCCTGAGCCTAGGAAGTACAGGAAGAAGCCAACAGTTAGGAAATCAACAATTCTTCAAGTCAGTAGGCCAGAATCAGGAATAAGGGAAGCTTTTGTCGATGAGTTCGTCTCAGAGGCATTGAAGGAGTTTTGGACTGATGCAAGGGATGAATTTGTTAGACTGTGGTATGTTGTAAAGAAGTGGGGCGACACTGACGATATCAATGCCCACTTCACTGACTACATGATGGACAATCATCCTGAGCTATTCCAGAAGATCTTGGAGGAGGCTGATGCAGCCAAAGTTCAAGTGAAGGCTCCTGAGTTCACCATTCGAGCTCCCCCCTTGGTTCCTGGAACTCAAAAGCATGATACAAAGGCCATAATGATGGAAGTATTGAAGATAGCCAAAGCTGAAGGATACGTGAACCAACCTGGAAGACTTGACGAGCTGAAGGCAAGAGTTTATGCAGGATATGGACTCAAGCCTGAAATGAGATTAGTCTAGGTGTTCACAGGCTTCTTTGTAATAGATTAGATTCATTGTAATCATTTCAAACACCTATCAATGAAATCTATTACTTTTGCCCACAGACAAAAACTCATTGTCTTTTTGGCTGTTTGTTTTAAATTATGTACTTTATCAAGAACTGCTCTAACACTGTCTTATCTTATAGATAGGTAAATCATATTTCCTCTAAATGTTTTGAGGATCTTTTCAGTGTTTTGGCATCATCAAAAAGGGGGAAATTGTTGGGACATTGTCAGTTTTGATTAAGATCCCAAAGCCCCTGAAAAGATGTTTGCCTTAATCTGTCTTTGTCAGGCTAGTCTTGATTAGGATTAGTACTTAGTCATTTTACACTTCACAGGTACTCAGTGAGAGGAGAACTCGCTGGAGACAATCAAGACTCAGAGCCTGAAGACGAAGAGCACCATCCTGAACTTATGGCAGTCTTCTAAGCTGACTGAGTAAGTGTCAGTGATGAAGAGTATGACCCTGATGTCATTACTAACTCAGTCCTGAAGGGAACAGGATGTCACTGAGTTAATGGGAAGACTTGGAGTAGAGCCAAGCAATGCAAAAAGAATTTCAGCGTCAGGACAAGACTGGTAGGCTCAAGACAAAATGAACTTAATAAGACAAGCCTGAAGCTCAGGAATAAGTTCTGACATTCTCACCAACCTGATGACGTGGACCAATCCGAGAAAGACACGCACGTACGGAACCTGACATGAAGACTGAATTCAGACTGCATATTCAACGGGCAAGCATTCAATGTGCATTTAATGCAAATACCAAATCCATGCAAGGACGGCTGCTGCATGAAGATATGCCCGTTTGAAGCCACTCTACATAGATGACTCGAAGGCTACCTCTCCAACGGATAGTTTTTCAAATCACCTATAAATACAGAAGACCTTGAACCCATTCAAGGTTACGGGAAATTTCCAAGCCAGAAATTACTCAAACTCTCAAGCATTCAAAGCATTCAACCCTTAAGAAGAAGCACTCGAAACCATCTAAATTTGCCAAGTGTTTCTTAGCAACTGAGAGTTATTCTGTATTCCAAGAGCTAAATAGCATTATCTTAAGCTTAGAGAGATTATCCAATCCTTAGCATAGCTTTGCCTTGTAAGGATAATCTCAACTTAGTTGGAATCCAAACTGAAACCAAAACCCTAAGTTAGGTTTGTTGGGAGTAAGTCAGTTAGTGTGTTAGTAAGTGGAGTTGTATAGATCTGTGAGGATAGCTGGTCTTGGTGCACCTTGGCACGTTAAAAATAAGAATCCCTTGAGTGGATTTCCTGTTAAGTCAGGCCGTGGACGTAGGAGCTTGAGACTCTGAACCACGTTAAACTCCTGTGTTCTTACTGCTTTGTTATTGTGCATACTTGCCATACTATTCATTCATACATTGCATTCAAGTTTATCAGACCTGAATCAATCAGGCTGATCTTCATAAGAACATTGCCCTACTAAACACTATTCAGAATTGAGTAAAACAAGTTTTTCAGAAAGCAAACTAAACAAGACTTTAAACTTTCAGGGCTCAAACATTTCCGCACTGAACTTGACCTGATAGTTAGCCAACTGACCCGCACCAAGTGTAGTCAGTAGGTGTGTTATCAGCTCCTAGTTCTTTACCACTCTGAGTAAAGGGGACTTTGTCAGTTTTAAGTTTGAAAAATCTGGTATACGTGTATCCCCCCCATACACGTATTCCCCAGTCTTCTACCGGGACCAACAAGTGGTATCAGAGCAGTGGTTCGAAAGACCACTGACTTTGAATACTAATAGTTTCAGAGGAGAAACTGTTGGTGGTCACTGAACAGATCTGAGTTTGCTTTTTATAAAACTTGCATCATCATGACTTCGAGGAGACTTGAAGCTTCGTTACCTGAATTCTCTGTGTCTAACTTTGTCTATTGGAAGTTCAGATTAGAAGCACATCTAGATGCCATCCATGACCAGATGCCGCGTGTACTCAGGGAGGGACAGATCAAGATCACTATTCCTAACGTCAGAGGACTGGGATATGAGGATCTTGCGATTGGCGTGCAGGTTCCTAAAGAAAGAAAAGACATGACCAACGATGAAATCAAGATGGTGGGACTTGACAACGTCGCCAGAAACATCATCTTGCACACGGTGCCCTTCGAGGAGTCAGCTAGACTGATGAACTTAAAGACGGCAAAGGAGGTTTGGGATGAGCTGACAAGGATGTGTGAGGGATCTGAAAAGATCAAGGAGAACAAGAGAAACATTGCCCTTTCAGAAATTCAAGGCGTTCGAGATGCTGCCTGACGAGAGCATAGATCAAATGGAGTCTAGATTCATCAAGTTGATGAATGAGTTGGTGATGCTGGACAAGGATGTCCCAAGGAGAGATGTTGCTTCAAAGATCCTAAATGCCCTTCCTGAGAGATGGGACAACAGTGTAATTATGCTTAAGAACACTCAGGATATGAGTAACATAACCTCTGCTTTACTTTTTTCAGAGCTCAAAGCGCTTGAATTCGATCTTAACAAAAGAAAGAAGAAAGTTCAGTCAGAAGAGGAAGTGAAGGAGAAAACTCCTGAGAAAAGTGTGGCGTTCAAGGCCAGGTCTGAACCTGTTGAGCCCTCATCAAACTCTTCATCAAAGTCACTGATGGAGATGAGCAGGGAAGAACTCGCTGAGGAGTACAGCCTAATGGCCAGACGATTTGACAAGCTCAATTCTAGGTTTGGTCGTTATAAAAAGTTTTATCAGGACTCACGTGACAGGAAACCTGAAGGAACCCACCAAAGCTCGAGGAGATATGAGGAGCGAAGGAACACTGACCAGAGGAGGGAACGTGGTGATGAAAGGAGATATTCTGAACCAAAACCTGAAAGAAGAGACGAACAGAGACGTACTCGTGATGATAGATATCCAACCAAGGCTGAAAGCTCACCAAGAACCAGGGAACCTGACTCAAGAAGGAACCCTGAACCGAGAAAAGAAAGAGTAAGTGAGCAGGTAGCATGTTACAACTGTAACAAGATTGGTCACTATCAGTACGACTGCCCGGAGCTGAGTGCGAGGGAGAGAGAGGAAAGGAGAGCCACTAGGGATCTAAGATCTGCTGATCGGAGAGTAATGGTCGCTAAAGATGCAACAGATTTTGACGGTCCTGCTGAAAGGTCACCTGAACTCTTCTCAGATGACGAGTACGATGATGTCTGTCTAATGGCTAGGGATGAGCCTGAGGTAACATCAAATTCTGTTTGTGCTTCTTACACTGGTCAAAATCCTGAGCTTAGCTCAGAGTCAGTCAGAGAAATGAACCTTCAGATCTGCCTTGATCAATTGATGGTTGATTTCTCCAGACTGCAGGAAACTAATGTCTTCTTGGTAGAGGAGAACAAGAAATTGAGTACTGAGGTTCAAAACCTGAACAAACAACTCACTCAGTCTGATCTTAAAGAATCAGCTCAAATTGTGAGACGAACTCAGGAGATTGATTTAATCAATGCTGAGCGTCTTCCAAGAGAGAAGATTCTGAAGGAACTGGCTGAGGAAGAGCTGGTCAGGAAGGAAGAACTGAAAGTACTTAAGAGTAAGTTTGATGACCTCTTTACCAGACATGAAATCCTGAAAAAGAGTGAGGACTCTCTCAAGAAAAAGGTTGCAGCAATGAATAAATCCTCAGTGGTTAGAGAGGAAATAAATAGCAACCAGATACTTGGGAACAAGAAAAAGGGACTTGGATATGTTCCTGAGAAATCCTCACAAGGTCAGTCTCATGTTGCGCAGGGAGCAACACTGAGAGGGTATTTGTTCAGACAGGCCAGAGTGCACCTAAGGTTGTACTCCAGGCCCGTCAAACTGATAAGGGCAAAGAAACCGTTGACACAGTCAGGGTAGCCCCTAAGGTAGCTAAGCCAAAACCCAAGGGAAAGGCGAAGCAACCTAAGGAAGCCCCTGAAAGCTCAGGCCAGGGAAAACCTCAGCGAAAACAGAGGAAGACTCAGGCCAAGAGCCCTCAGACTGGTCAGCGAGGGTACCATCATGCTTGACAATACCAACAGGGAAGGCCAAATATGATGACACCCCCGTGGTTTTGGCATCCTGAGGCCTTTAACTGTTTTCCTTTCCCTCACTTGCCTAGGGGGAATAGAAATCAGGGTCCTTATCAAGAACAAGGCCCAAGACCTGCTGCACCCAGACCTAGGAAGAACAGGAAGCCAGCCCAAAAGGCACCCACTCAGGCTCCTGTGAAGCCTAAGTCTAACACTCATACACCATCTTCCTCTCAGGCAAAGAAGAAGAAAGTTGTGTATGTCGATGTTTCAGGGAGACAGATTTACCACTCTGAGGCAATCAGGGTTGTGAAGCAAGTCTGGATCCCAAAGGGTACAGCTGACACGATAGGACCCAACACCCAATGGGTACCTAAAGCCTGATTTGCTTGCAGGCGGCTGTGGATCACAACAAGAGGAGAGGAGACTCAATCAAAGCTGTTTGGTACCTAGAAAGTGGTTGCTCAAGGCACATGACTGGAATGAAGAGTCTTCTCCAAGAGTATCAAGCTAAAGATGGTCCACAGGTAACCTTTGGTGATAACTCAAAAGGTGTTACTAAAGGTTTTGGTGTTTTGATAATAGGTACAGTCAGAGTGGAAAATGTGTCCTTTGTGGAAGGACTGAAGCATAACCTGCTGTCAGTAAGTCAATTCTGTGACAAAGGGTTCAGTGTTGAGTTCTCATCGAATATATGTTCAGTCAAGGACAAATCAACACAGGTGCTTCTATCAGGTATAAGGAAAGGTAATGTTTATCTCGCTGATTGGAGCAGCACTATTCCTAATACTTGTCTTGTTGCTAAAAGCTCTCTAGAGCTCAGTTGGTTATGGCATAAAAGATTAAGCCACCTGAATTTCAAGATTCTTAACAAAATTTCTAGACAGTCACTTGTTGATGGTCTACCTAATGAAGTTTTTAGCAAAGATCACGTGTGTAAAGCTTGTCAGGAAGAGAAGCAGGTCAGAGCGTCATTCAAAGAGAAAGCTTTTTATTCCACTGACAGGATACTTCAGCTCTTGCACATGGATTTGTTTGGCCCCATAACACCTGTGAGTATGAATGGTAGAAAGTATACCCTTGTGGTTATTGATGATTATTCTAGATATACTTGGGTTATCTTCTTGTTGGATAAGAAGGAAACACAGGTGAAGCTTCCAGAGTTGCTCAGAAGACTCAGCAATGAGAAGAATCAGTCCATTACTAAGATCAGATCTGACAAGGGCACTGAATTTATAAATTCATATATTTCTGACTTTTGTAATGAACTTGGTATAGCTCATGAGACTTCTGCAGCTAGAACCCCACAACAGAATGGTGTCGCTGAAAGGAGGAACATGACTCTGAAGGAAGCTGCAAGGACCATGCTGGCTGAGTCAGGATTGCCCAAGAAGTTCTGGGCTGAGGCAATCAACACTGCATGCTACACTCAGAATAGATCCATGCTGAACAAACAACATGCTCAGACCCCATATGAGACATGGAACAAAAGGAAACCTCGTATTTCTTATTTTCATGTATTTGGTTGTAAGTGCTTCATCCTCAACAATGGGAAGACCCAATTGAAAGCCTTTGATAGCAAATCTGATGAAGGAATATTCTTAGGATATTCTGAAGTTAGTAAAGCCTTCAGGGTTTACAATTGTAGGACCCTTGTTGTGGAAGAATCACCTCATGTTGTCTTTGATGAATCTACTCATGAGTCTAGGGCAAAGGTGTTGAATCCTGACACTGAGGAGGTCACAAGGAGTGTGACAAGGCTGAGCTTGAAGAATCAACCTGATCCCAAGATCAAAACTGTGCCAATTCCAAGATGGGATGATGATGACGATCAGGATGATGAATCAGGTGCCATTCCTAAGCCCAGCACATCAGGGATTGTTGAGCCTCAGACTGAGGAACAGGCTCAACCTGAGGTAAGCACCATCTATGAAGATGCTGTTGCAGCTGAGACGGTCCCTGAGTCACCTAATCAAGGGGGAATCAATGTCCCTGACATTGAGCTTGTTAATCCCTTTGGTATAGACTCAGGATCATCCCCTTCTGTTCAATTTCCTGAATTTTATGAGCCTGTAGACACTAACATTGCAGGTACTTCAGGAACAACTCCTGGCAAGAGAACATGGTTGGAAGATCATCCCATTGATCAAATCATTGGTGATCCAACTGAGGGAGTCAGGACCAGACGGTTCCATGGTGAGAGTGCATTGTTCTGTTGCTTCCTCTCTGAGCAAGAGCCTCAGAACATTGAAGAAGCTCTCACTGACTCGAACTGGATCATTGCCATGCAAGAGGAGTTGAATCAGTTCACAAGGAATCAGGTTTGGGAACTGGTAGATAGACCTAGGCATCAAGGTGTGATTGGTACCAAGTGGGTCTTCAAGAACAAGAAGGATGAGAATGGTGTTGTGGTAAGGAACAAGGCTAGACTGGTTGCAAAAGGGTATTGTCAGTCTGAAGGAATAGACTATGATGAGACTTTTGCTCCAGTGGCTAGGTTGGAAGCTATCAGATTGTTCCTTGCATATGCAACATATAAGAAGTTCAAGGTGTATCAAATGGATGTCAAGAGTGTCTTCCTGAATGGTGTACTCAATGAAGAGGTATATGTTGAACAACCTCCCGGGTTTGAGGTTGGAGATAGAGTATACCGTTTGAAGAAAGCACTCTATGGACTTAAGCAAGCACCAAGAGCTTGGTATGATACCCTCTCTCAATTCCTGACAAACCATGGGTTCAAGAAGGGAACTGTGGATAGGACATTGTTCAGGATCACTGAAGGTGATGACATTCTCTTGGTCCAGATTTATGTGGATGACATAATATTTGGATCACCAAATCATCAGCTCTGTGAGAAATTCTCTAAGTTGATGACTGGTAAATTTGAGATGTCCATGATGGGAGAGATGGACTTCTTCTTAGGATTGCAGGTCAAACAGACTGATCAAGGTATATTCATTAATCAGGCCAAGTATACAAGAGACTTGATTCATAAGTTTGGTGTTCAGAACATCAATCCAGCCAGGATCCCTATGAACACAAATTGGAAGATGGATCCTGACACTGAAGGGACTTCAGTAAATCAGACTGAGTATCGTGGGCTGATAGGTTCCTTGTTGTACCTGACTGCAAGTAGGCCTGACATTACGTTTGCAGTTGGTGTGTGTGCTAGGTATCAGCCTGATCCCAAGAGAAGTCATTTGGAGGCTGCTAAGAGGATACTTAAGTATTTGAAAAGGACAGTCAATATGGGACTATGGTACCCTTCAGATGACAACTTAGAACTGACAGGTTATTCAGATGCAGATTATGGAGGTTGTAGGATTGATAGGAAATCAACCTCAGGGACATGTCAGTTTTTGGGAAGTAAGTTGATCTCGTGGTTTAGTAAGAAGCAGAATTCGGTGGCGACATCCACGACTGAGGCTGAGTATATGGCTGCAGGTAGTTGTTGTGCTCAGATTTTATGGTTGAGGCAACAGTTGAGGGACTACCAAGTATTTGCTAATCAGGTTCCAATCTATTGTGACAACAATAGTGCTATAGCAATTACTCAGAACCCTGTGCTTCACACAAGGTGCAAGCATGTGGATATTAGACACCACTTCATTCGAGATCATGTGGAGAAGAAAGATATTAGGATGGAGAAGATTCACACTGACAGGCAAAGAGCTGACATCTTGACTAAGCCTCTGGCTGAAGCAAGGTTTATGGAACTGTCAGTAGAGTTAGGACTCTTAGATCCGGGAGAGCAGTCAGTGTAGGGTTCTAGGGGGAACTCAGGCCAAACTCGACTCAGCGAGGTATCAGGGTGCTACAATGTCTCCCTGACAGGTATGAGTTCTAACCTGACTCTTGTGAATTTCAAGCGTCTCCCTGAGTCCTTCGTCCTGAAAATCTTTATTAAAAGCTTTCCGTTTTCATTAAAAGCGCGCCTTTTCATATTTAAAACCCACGCGCACGGAGCATTTAATGCTACAGTTACTTTTTCATATACGTGTCCATTTTATACGGAATATGACAGACATGGGGTTTAATTGAAGCTGAGATTAATCCTGGCCCTTCATTTCAAAACCTTTCGAATTCAGGGATCAATCTCAACCCCACGTTTGAGTAACTGACTTAGTCTTATCAATCAAGAGTGCCATTTGAGGTTTTTACGCAAGCACAACGCACAATCTGCTCACTGAGTTTTCTCTTGCTCACACACAGAAATTTCAAAAAAAAAAAAACCTTTTCTTTCAAAACAATGGCATTCCTTGATTCCAACTGGACAACCAACAAGATCGTGGACGTTGTCGAAAAGAAACTGATACACATGGAGCAAGTCATCTCCATGGAAGGTATCTGTCTCACAGTTGAGGAAATTAAACCCGTGTTCAAATGGATTTCCGATGCTGGGTTGGAAACATACTTCACCACCCGCCCCATTTCCTTGCTCCCAAGAATAGTTGTGGAAGCCTATTTAAATATGTTCTTAAGGAAGGGGGAGATTTTTACAAAGGTGAATGCGCTTAAGCCGACGGGAGAAAAGGACGGCGACAGCGAACCCCTCTACAACTCAGAGGAAGTCACTATCGACGTCAAAAGGGCGGTGAGGGAAGTCTTTAAGTTGCCTTTCTCAGGCATTAACCCAAGAACCTACAAGGAGAACTCAGAGGGAGAGTTTCTTGGGAAATGGACCAAGTCTGGGTCATCAGAGTTCAAGGCTCGTCAGAACAAGAATACTCTGAAGCCTGAGTACAGGGCTCTGGTGGATTTGGTGTCCAAGATAGTGATGGGTGCAACTGGCTCTCACGAGCAGTTGAGTCTACCCAAGCTGAGACTCATGGGAGCAATTGCGGATGGAGTGGAAGCGAACTGGGAGTAGTTCTTCCTTGATCAACTCCATCAGGCCGGGTTGGACAAGCTTACGCGAGATGAGGAGAAGAAGCACATTTCTGTCAGTGCCATCTTGCCATTCGGCACGAGGATGTCCATCCTGATTGCTCATGCTTGCCATGGGTATACCTTCGATTTTGAGGACAGTCTCTCCTCAAAGAAGGTAATGTTTTCCTCACTGAGTGATACCTATTCAGTGCTAGGGCTAACTGATCCCAATGCGAAAGCAAAGGGTCAGGCCAAAAAGCCAGATGGTAAGGCCAAGAGAGTGGCAACCAGTCTCATTGAACGGGTAGATGAGCTCCTTGAGAGGAGTAAGGAAGGTGAGGAGGTTGCAGCTGAAGAGATGGAGCAGCCTGAGGCGGAGAAGGCTGAGAAGAGGAGGAAAGTAAGGGTCGTGTTGTCATAGAAGAGCACGAAATCTGGGACTGAGTCTGATCCCAAGAAGGCCGGGTCAGAGGCTGAGGGAACTGACGATGACGTCAGGAAGGCAGGTGCTCAGGGAGAGAGGCCCCTAAAAAGGCTTAGGAGGGGAACCGGGAAGTCCCCAGCTAAGAAGCTGCCTGAGGTGAGTGAGAGGGAGAAGTCAAGCTCCCCTGGAGCCTCTGACTTGGAGGAAGTGAGAAAAACTGTCGAGACGGCTGAGTCATTGCAGCCTGAGACAGTACCCACTCAAACACCCCCACACCCTGAAACCCAAACACCTTCCATCCCTGACCCCACACCTCAAAACCCCCAACCACCCCAAACCTCAGAGCCAAATCATCCTACTGTGTCAGCGCCATCAAATTCACCTACGAATGAGCCTGACCAGTCAGCCGAGCCAAACCTTCCAAACCCCGCAGACTTTCCCTCATACCTTAATCCCAAGGACTGCCCCAAATCCATTTCAGCTGAAGAGGATGAATTCCTCGAAGTGGAGGAGGAGGAATTAGACGAGCACATGGCAGGAGGGATTCTGGAAAGTACTCTCAGGGGGAACGCCACAGAATGGGCAGGCAAGTGCTGGCCTGGGCTATACAAGTACAATGAGCTGCTGGCATACGTGATTGAGCTCAAGGTTTGGTTGGACTTCAAACAATCCAACATGCAGGAGCAACATATGCTAGTGGATGCTCGTGGCTGGGAGCACTGGGAGGCGGAGGAGGCCAAGATTTGCTCGTTCTTTGGACTTACTAGCTGGCTTCAACTTTTGAACACCGACAACCTGAAGCAGTTAGTGGCTGAATTGATGTCCAAGAGCAAGGCTGACATCCTGTCAGGTGATGAGAAGGAGGATGAGGATGATGAAGGAGCTCAGGGTGGAGACCTGGAGAAGGCAGTGGAGGAAACTGCCCAGGAGGTTGATGAGATGAACTCTGAGCCTCAGGCTCAGGGGGAAGGTGATAAGAACACTGGTGCCAAGGGTGGACCAGTGGCTGAGGATGTTGTGAGCATCTTAGATGCCAATGAGACATCTGTCGATGAAGGGATTCCCTGCCCTGAGACAAGAGAGGAAGATGTTGAGGCATCCAAGGAGACTCTCAGTTCCGAGGGACTTGCTCCTAAGGTTCAAGTTAGCTTAGCTGGGCCTGAGGAGGCGGCTATGACTACTTCACAACTGCCTTCAGTGCACCTTGAAGAAGGGACTGATGCTGCAGGGGCTGATAAGGGAAAGCAGCCAATCACTGATGCGGCCGTTGATGATGAGGATGTGATCATAACCAGGGTCGGACGTGCTGAATTCACAAGCATAGTGGAGGTCAAGCAGGAGAAAACCACAGAAAATCTAGCTGAGCTTCAGGAGGAAGTGATGAGGCTACGAGCTGAAAAAGAAGAAGACTCCAAGGCCCTGGCGAAGCACATCAGGTGGACAAAGTCAGCTTACAACACCCTTGCCAACAGGGAGCTGATCTTGTTAAAGAAAACGATGACTGACACGGCCAAGTCAGTGAGGAATGAGAGGAAGCGCACCAAGAAGAAGCTTAGGAACACTCTCAAGAAACTTGATGAGAGGGATGCGATCAGGGATGAGAAGTTGAATCAGGAAGTTGACAGGCTTGCAGTTCAGACTGGGGTCATTGTCACTCAGGCCATGAAGGACTCAGCGTCCAAACTGGAGCTGGAGTCAGGGAAGTTGGATCGCATCTCTCAGTCAGTGGCAGACATTTTGGCAAAGGCCACTGACGAGTCTGCAAAGATACTAACTGAGGCCAACAGAGTCAGCGGTGAGTCCTTGAAGGTGGAGGAAAGGATCACCAAGGCTGAACAAAGTCTCCAACTCTCTATGGAGGTCTTTGAGAAGAAAGTCAATGCTGCTATCAGTTCGGTTTCGTACGTAGGCACTGAAATTTCGAAGGGAGTTGAATTATTGAAGGAGGGAATTAACGATGTCCATTCCCTAGCCTCCTTCGTAATCAACAGCGGATCTGACGCATTCCCATCCGAGGCCAATGATGATGCCAAAAAGGGGGGAAAGAAGAAGAAAAGATCCCGCCCTGAGGCATCGGAGGCTGTCAATCAAGGTGAGACCGTTCTAGCTGACCCTGAAGCCAATCCTGAAGGGAACATATTAAGGGTGAGGAAGTCAGCTAGGTTAGCGGTAGTGGAGAAGGAAGGAGAGGAAGTTGTTGCCAGGCTGAGGGCGGAGGCAAGAAAGGCAAAGGCTGATGAACCTTCCAAGCAACAACCTGAGCCAGTTCAGAGATCGTCTCCCATGAGCTCAAGGAAGAATCCCATCACTTACTCAGGGGAGTTGGTGGCGGAGCTATGTGCTGAAGCATGGGGAGATCACTCTGAGAAATCTGAGGCTATGCGCAGAGCTGAAATTGCTCAGAAGGAGAAGATGCGCATCTTGGAGAAGAAGGTTGAGAAGCTGACTGATATCACTGAGCTTCAACAACGAGAACTGGATGATGCAGTGATCAGCTTGCTAAGGAGGAAGAAGGCGAAGCCTGAGCCTAGGAAGTACAGGAAGAAGCCAATAGTTAGGAAATCAACAATTCTTCAAGTCAGTAGGCCAGAATCAGGAATAAGGGAAGCTTTTGTCGATGAGTTCGTCTCAGAGGCATTGAAGGAGTTTTGGACTGATGCAAGGGATGAATTTGTTAGACTGTGGTATGTTGTGAAGAAGTGGGGCGACACTGACGATATCAATGCCAACTTCACTGACTACATGATGGACAATCATCCTGAGCTATTCCAGAAGATCTTGGAGGAGGCTGATGCAGCCAAAGTTCAAGTGAAGGCTCCTGAGTTCACCATTCGAGCTCCCCCCTTGGTTCCTAGAACTCAAAAGCATGATACAAAGGCCATAATGATGGAAGTATTGAAGATAGCCAAAGCTGAAGGATACGTGAACCAACCTGGAAGACTTGACGAGCTGAAGGCAAGAGTTTATGCAGGATATGGACTCAAGCCTGAAATGAGATTAGTCTAGGTGTTCACAGGCTTCTTTGTAATAGATTAGATTCATTGTAATCATTTCAAACACCTATCAATGAAATCTATTACTTTTGCCCACAGACAAAAACTCATTGTCTTTTTGGCTATTTGTTTTAAATTCTATACTTTATCAAGAACTGCTCCAACACTGTCTTATCTTATAGATAGGTAAATCATATTTCCTCTAAATGTTTTGAGGATCTTTTCAGTGTTTTGGCATCATCAAAAAGGGGGAAATTGTTGGGACATTGTCAGTTTTGATTAAGATCCCAAAGCCCCTGAAAAGATGTTTGCCTTAATCTGTCTTTGTCAGGCTAGTCTTGATTAGGATTAGTACTTAGTCATTTTACACTTCACAGGTACTCAGTGAGAGGAGAACTCACTGGAGATAATCAAGACTCAGAGCCTGAAGACGAAGAGCACCATCCTGAACTTATGGCAGTCTTCTAAGCTGACTGAGTAAGTGTCAGTGATGAAGAGTATGACCCTGAGGTCATTACTAACTCAGTCCTGAAGGGAACAGGATGTCACTGAGTTAATGGGAAGACTTGGAGTAGAGCCAAGCAATGCAAAAAGAATTTCAGCGTCAGGACAAGACTGGTGGGCTCAAGATAAAATGAACTTAATAAGACAAGCCTGAAGCTCAGGAATAAGTTCTGATATTCTCACCAACCTGATGACGTGGACCAATCCGAGAAAGACACCCACGTACGGAACCTGACATGAAGACTGAATTTAGACTGCATATTCAACGGGCAAGCATTCAATGTGCATTTAATGCAAATACCAAATCCATGCAAGGACGGCTGCTGCATGAAGATATGCCCGTTTGAAGCCACTCTACATAGATGACTCGAAGGCTATCTCTCCAACGGATAGTTTTTCAAATCACCTATAAATACAGAAGACCTTGAACCCATTCAAGGTTACGGGAAATTTCCAAGCCATAAATTACTCAAATTCTCAAGCATTCAAAGCATTCAACCCTTAAGAAGAAGCACTCGAAACCATCTAAATTTCCCAAGTGTTTCTTAGCAACTGAGAGTTATTCTATATTCCAAGAGCTAAATAGCATTATCTTAAGCTTAGAGAGATTATCCAATCCTTAGCATAGCTTTGCCTTGTAAGGATAATCTCAACTTAGTTGGAATCCAAACTGAAACCAAAACCCTAAGTTAGGTTTGTTGGGAGTAAGTCAGTTAGTGTGTTAGTAAGTGGAGTTGTATAGATCAGTGAGGATAGCTGGTCTTGGTGCACCTTGGCACGTTAAAAACAAGAATCCCTTGAGTGGATTTCCTGTTAAGTCAGGCCGTGGACGTAGGAGCTTGAGACTCTGAACCACGTTAAACTCCCGTGTTCTTACTGCTTTGTTATTGTGCATACTTGCCATACTATTCATTCATACATTGCATTCAAGTTTATCAGACCTGAATCAATCAGGCTGATCTTCATAAGAACATTGCCCTACTAAACACTATTCAGAATTGAGTAAAACAAGTTTTTCAGAAAACAAACTAAACAAGACTTTAAACTTTCAGGGCTCAAACATTTCCGCACTGAACTTGACCTGATAGTTAGCCAACTGACCCGCACCAAGTGTAGTCAGTAGGTGTGTTATCAGCTCCTAGTTCTTTACCACTCTGAGTAAAGGGGACTCAGTCAGTTTTAAGTTTGAAAAATCTGGTATACGTGTATCCCCCCCATACACGTATTCCTCAGTCTTCTACCGGGACCAACACATATGTTGCGGCGTATGCTGCCCATGTTTGGGTAGTGGATACCGGGGCAACTGATCATATTTGTTTCACTCTTCAGGGGTTCCAGCTAACCTGACGACTTAGCAAGAATGAGATCACAATCACTTTGGGCGATGCTACGAGAGTGGCAGCCGAAGCAGTGGGAGTCGTGCACCTATCTTTTGAAGATAGAGTTTTAATTTTAAGAGATGTTTTATACGTTCCGAACTTTAGGAAGAATTTAATTTCGGTTTCTAAGTTGTTTTTTGATGGATATTCAGTTACTTTTAATAAAGTTGTTACTGTTTCTTTTAAGAATGATGTTATCTGTCATGGAACGTTAGTAAACAATCTCTATACGATTAAGTGTGCACACCACTCAAATAATGAATCTAATAACACGTCGATCATTTCGAGTAATAAAAGGAAGCATTCTTCGGAGATGAACGAAACACTTCTATGGCATCTTAGACTAGGTCATATTAATCTAAAGCGGATAGAGAGATTGGTGAAAGATGGATCCTTGGAGTCACTCCAAGTCGAGCCGTTTCCAACTTGTGAATCCTGTTTAGAGGGTAAGATGACCAAGAGGGCATTTGGAGCCAAGGGGAATAGAGCCACGGAAGTGTTAGAACTCATTCATACCGATATGTGTGGTCCAATGACGATCAAAACGAGAATAGGGTATGGGTATTTCGTTACCTTCATTGACGATTACTCAAGATATGGGTACATTTACCTTATGCGGCATAAGTCTGAAACTTTTGATAAGTTCAAGGAGTTTAAGGCCGAAGCCGAGAAACATAGGCAAAAGAGTATCAAGTTTCTACTATCAAATCGTGGAGGCGAATACCTCAGTGATGAATTCTTGAACTACTTATCGGACGAAAGGATCGTATCCCAGTTAACCGCACCGGGAACCCCTCAACAGAACGGTGTGGCAGAACGAAGAAACTGGACTCTTTTAGAGATGGTCAGATCCATGATGAGTTATTCGGATTTACCCAAGTCGTTTTGGGGTAATGCCTTGGAAACGGTGGCTTACATTCTAAACTTGGTGCCATCCAAATCGGTTCCTAAAACCCCAATGAAATTGTGGACCGGGCGCAAGCCCAGTCTAAGACATTTGCAAATTTGGGGTTGTCCGGCATACATGCTAGACAAGGAAGCCGGTAAGTTGGATCCATGTTCGGAATTAAGGCTGTTTATAGGATACCTTGCGGGAACGAAAGGGTGTATGTTCTATAGTCCCAAGGATCAAAAGACCGTGATAAGTACTCACTTTAAATTCTTGGAGGAAGACTATATGAACAATCGGAAGCCTAAAAGTGAAATTACCTTAGAAGAATTGAGAGGTCAAACCTCGATACCAAGTATACAAGATGATGTACCACACGTCACATCTTCACAACCGGAACCCCGTCGTAGTGGGAGGGTTCCTAGGCAACCCGAGAGATTCATGGGGATAGGAGAATCTTCGGATTTGGTTCCCGGTGTTGAATCAGACCCATGGACATACGACGAGGTAATCCAAGACAAAGATGCGGAGTCGTGGCAAATGGCGATGGAAGTCGAGATGGGTTCGATGGATCATAATCAAGTGTGGGAGTTGGTCGAGCCACCCAGTGGGGTAGAATCCATTGGATGCAAGTGGGTGTACAAGAGGAAAAGAGGACCGGACGGAAGGGTAGAGACCTTCAAAGCAAGGCTTGTGGCCAAAGGGTATACTCAGAAAGAAGGGATCGATTATGGGGAAACTTTTTTGCCTGTAGTTATGCTTAAGTCCATCCGTATTCTCTTGTCGATCGCTGCGCACCTAGATTACGAGATCTGGCAAATGGATGTCAAGACGGCTTTCCTTAATGGAAGTCTTGACGGGATAGATATCTATATGCAATAGCCCAAAGGTTTCATTGAAAAAGGCCAAGAGAATCTCGTATGCAAGCTCAAGAGATCCATTTATGGACTTAAGCAAGCATCGCGTACTTGGAACCAGTGTTTTGATCAAGTGATTAAGTCTTATGGGTTTGATCAAAACGAGTTCGAAAGTTGTGTGTATAAGAAGCGTGACGGAACTGCAGTGGTATTCTTAGTATTATACGTAGACGATATTCTGCTCATTGGAAACAATGTAAAGGTATTGTCAGACGTAAAGGTATGGCTGTCAAAACAATTTGATATGAAGGACTTAGGGGAAGCCGGCCACATCCTTGGGATCAAGATCACTCGCGATCGCAAGAAGAGGATGTTGGGCTTATCGCAAGCTTCATACATTGACACTGTTTTGAAGCGTTTCAGCATGCAAGATTCCAAGAAAGGTTTTGTACCTTTTAGACACGGAATCCATCTATCGAAAGAAATGAGCCCTAAGACGCAAGCGGAGATAGATGACATGAAAGGTGTTCCGTACGCTTCAGCCGTAGGAAGCCTTATGTATGCAATGCTGTGTACGAGACCGGATATCTGCTTTGCCGTGGGCATGGTAGCAAGATATCAAAGTAATCTCGGGAAAGACCATTGGACTGCCGTAAAGTGCATCTTGAGGTATCTGAAAAGAACTCGTGAGCGGATGCTGATTTACCAGTCGGATAGTCTTGTTCCCGTGGGATACACGGACTCGGATTTCCAATCAGACATAGACTCAAGAAAGTCAACCTCGGGTAGTGTGTTTTGCATGGGAGGAGGAGCCATTTCATGGAGAAGCGTTAAGCAGAAGTTCATCGCCGATTCGACCATGGAAGCCGAGTATGTAGCTGTTTGTGAAGCAGCGAAAGAGGCAGTTTGGCTCATGAACTTCTCAGTGGACTTGGACGCTGTTCCGAATTTGTCCGACAAGATAACTGTCTTTTGTGACAATGCCGGAGCAGTTGCAAATTCAAAGGAACCGAGAGCCCACAAGGCTAGTAAACACATAGAAAGAAAATACCATATTATACGAGAAATCGTTAAGAGAGGAGATATAGAGGTGGCAAAGATAGCGTCGGGTGACAACCTAGCCGATCCATTCACAAAGGGTCTGCCTCAGAGTACATTCGAGAGACATGTGGATGGAATGGGAGTCAAGACTATTGTCAATCTGCTTTAAGTATAAGTGGGAGGATTTATTAGGTTAGTGTAGGTTGACATGAGATGTCACGTAGAGCTACTACACTAAGACATGCGTGATGTATACTAAAATAAAACTTTAAGTATAAGTGGGAGATTGTTGTAGTTATACGTGAAAGTATATGCTTTTACTTTGTATAACTCGTGTATCAAACACTTGGTTATGAGAATAATTCTTTTATCACATTTGCTTTAGATATGATTGAATGTTGAATTTCTATTGCAAACCGTTCAATATATAGTACTAGTTACATTGTAGTTAATGTGGTGATACCCGATCACGGAAGACAACATTAACAGTTTACTTGTAACTAAAAGTACAATTTCACGACCCAGGTGGAATTGAACAATCCGCCGTGAAAGGTCGATGTGTAAGGCTCAGATTGGTCTGTCTTGACTAGGAGATTGCACTAGCACATTTAGTATGTGTTGAAGAGGACCTACAGCGAGGATAAATTCTTCTGTTCTGAAAGGTGAAGAATTAGACCTCAGTGGTTGTTGATTTCTTAATCTCCGTCCCTTAAATAGGACCGTGTGTGCTTAATGGTTACTGCTTTGATTCATGTTGGGTGAGAATCATTGTGATTTTGAACTTTGTGTCTTGGGCAGTAATATTAATCATACGACAGTTGCTAAGATTTAATACGGAGAAACGCGTGCGAGTACGACTCGTGTGATTAGTCCCCTTGGTGGGCTCAGAAGTTTTATTGTACCAAATCTTGCAAGTGAAGAATTAGTTTCTTCGGTACGAATAATAATGTTGAGTTGTCTTTACTCCAAGGTGAAATATATTAATTAGTTTAGAGCTATTCAGAAGCTTAATTAATTAATGGACTTGATAATCTTAAACGCGGAAAATAATAACCGGGAGCCCATATTATCGTAATATGGATTAAGATGGATAGTGCAATATTAATTTATTAGTGGTAATAATTAATATTAATGGATTGAATTATATTGGGGCTCAATATTGAAATTCAGAAGTCCATTAGGAGGTCCAATCTTAATTCTCCTTAAAGGCCCCTCAAGTAGCCCATTAAGTAGCCCAATAATGATAAGGTGATTAAAATAAAAAGAAAATTATTTTGCTGATTTTTCCTTATAGTTTTCGAAAATTAGGATATTAGGAGAGATTAGATTTTGTTGATTTTCTTGGAAAGATATTATGGAGGATAAGTATTCTTGGAATACAAGATTATCTCATATATTCAAGAAGATCCAAATCTTGGATTCCCTCCTATTATTTTCGAAAATTTCAAGTTTATGAGGAGGGTGAGATTTTTGTGGAATATTTTATTTTGGAGAAAAGAATATATGAGATATATTCAAGATTTCTTAGAGTCTAAGAAAAGATTTTTTTCCAAAGCCCATATATTCTCAAATTTTCGGCCACCCTACTCTATAAATAAGGGATGATTATTTCATCCCCAAGTACATAATTCCATGTGTTGGAAAAATCAAGAGCATAAATATTTTTCTTCCTTAGTTATTTAAATTGTTCGATAGCATCTACCACCGGTGATCGAACAAGGCGAAAGGGAATACCTGAGAAGGCTTTTGGGTTGGTAAAGTGTGTACGTATTCGTCCCGTTTATTCAAAGGCCAAGTCTACAAGAGGTACGTAAGTCACATAAATTCTTGTTTATTCCGCCTAGATTTTATGTGAATTAATTCAACATGCATGATGATAAATTAGTTGTTGGAATTATTATTTGAATTAATTAGGATTAATTCATTCTAGTAATAATTGTATTTAAATTTCATCCCGAATAGATTCCGGGCACCCCGATTTTCCCAACAACTGGTATCAGAGCCACGGTTTCGGGCTCTGAACTTTAAATTGGAATTTAAATTGTTAGACATTAAATTGAAATTGGATAGTAGAATTGCTAGATCTTTTTTGCAGGTATCCAATTGTCATGGTTTTAATGTTGTTAATTTTTCATGCGTGTGAATTAATTGTTTTTAATTCGATTCGTTCGAATTCGTTTTTCTCGTGAGAAAATCCACGAGTAGAATAGTTGTTTTTATTTTGATTCGATCATTGTAATAGACTAGTCTAGATCTAGTATTTATTTTTTTTGAAAAATAAATTGTAACCGGATCGTGACGAAGAACGAAGAATTAAAAACGGCATACCCAGACGACGCATACAAGCGTGGCGCGTGTATGGACGAAAAATCATGCAAGGGGTAAAGAAAACGAGGACGAATGGTGAAACCCGGCGCACGACCCGCGCGCGACGGGAGGCCGGCGCCGCGCAAGCGCGCGTGTGCCTCGGGCGCGGCCTGTAGCGCCTCAGGCGAGGCCGTGCAGCGCCTCGGCTGCAGCGCCTCGGGGTGCAGCGTGCAGCGCTTCGGCGCTCCTGGCCGGCGCTTCATTTAATTTATCATGAAATTGTAACCATGTACTACCAACTTCATTTAATTTATCAACATAGTTTGGTTTCCTATAAAAACCTAACCGATTATTCTCAGATCATAGCAAACTTCTACTGTTCCTGCTATAGAGTCCAAAACCCTAGTTTAAATTTGAAAATTCACCATGCATCGAATACTACTCCAAAAGCTATGAAATTTAAAACCTAAGTTTCTTCACAAGTCTATTTTCACATATAAAAGTTTCAGAATTTTCCACTGAATGAATTGGTCAAAACGAAATTTACCCCAAAGTTGGTCCAGAAATTTGGTTTTATGCATACATGAAGAACATATCATCTTAAACTCACTTAAAACCATATAATTTCATGATTTATACTTCTAAATCATAGATAATCAAGTAATAAACATGATTTTGGTCATAACTCATGAACAAAAAATTGACTTAAACAATCAAAACATGAAGTAGAACATGTATAACATGCAAACTACTCAATCAAAACTCATTTTCCTATCATTTAATTAACATATCATGCATAAACTTCATACTACAACTTAATTAATTACTCAATCAAGAAGAGAAACTTACTTATAGATAGGTAGCTACAAGAATTCTCTTCTTCTCATTTCTCAAATTCTAAGTATAAGAGTAGTAGTAGTATTTGTTTTAAACTTTTTCTTATGAATATTTTTGCATGAAGGATATGTATTTATAGGAGAAGATGTGCTTGGAGGCTACTCAAAACCCACTCTTAACCTCCACTTTTGGAAGAATGTGGAAGATTTTGGATAATCTTGGAGGTTAAGTAAGTTAAACACATGGCACTTTTAGGTTAGTAGTTAATTTTGACTTTTCTTTCTAATTATTTTATCTTATCTTATCTTAATCTTAGTCTTGAAGCTTCTCTAATTCTCCTAATTCTTCTCAAAATTTCGAAAATTATAAGAAGTACAAGAGTAGTCTTGTATTTTGTAGAAATAACACTTATATACTATGAATTTCATAAGTAGAAATTGTGATTATTGGATAATTCTAATAAAATTTACTTATACTATCTTATGAAATAAAATTAAAACCCTTCTAAGACTCTAAATAAATCACAAAGTCTATATAATAATCATAAAAATATATCGAGTAATCGATACGTAATTCGTTTCTTGAAGAAACGTTCATTTTTCAACTTATAACTTATGAAATAAATTACTATACTTAAGGACTACATTAATTTCTAAATCAAATACTTTAAGACATAAAATAAAGAACATATAAAAATTATAAAGTCTCAAGAATAAGCATGTATTGAGCAAATAATACGTTAATTGTAAATATCGAGTAAATAAAACACATGAACATGTCTTTGCATAAATTCGAATGTAAATGCGTCACATAGATTTATGAAGAATTATAAAGCATTTAGTAAAGCAGATAAGATCATGAAAATCTAGGGTATTACATGCAACGTCATGGGATAGGTAAATCCGAAGTATATTAAGTTGTACTCATTAATAAAGCGTTTAATATATTTAAGTAGTTGATATAAAAATATGGATAACGTATATCACAGAACAAGCAGATTCACGTAATAATTAATTGGGCATAACAAGTCTTACGTCATACAATTGGCATATCACAAGTTGATTCACAGTAAGGGGCGAAGCCTAAAATCATTTTCCACATATCGTAAAAGACTTTCCTTGGACCACTTTCATACGACCATACTTGACTTGTTCCACTTTCCAAAACCTTACTTCTCCCAACCACCGACAAAATACAATGAAATCAACCCCCACTAATGATTCTTCATCAGGTAACCCTGAATCTTTCCCTACTACCATTTCATCTGAAATAGAATCTGATGCACCCACACCCATAAGACTAAAAATTAAGACCAAACCTTGTACCCCACTCAAAACCAAACGAATCTCTAAGCTATCAAAATCATCAAAAACCCCCCACTGAAGGCTCTCAAAAGCCTGACAGTGTACCCGCAAATGAAACCCCCACTGAAATCTCAACTGAACCAATCACCACAACCACCACCACTGAAAAAACCTCAACCCCCACTGAACAAAAGCCCACTGAACCGAACCCTACTAAAGCCACCCTCACTGAACAAACCCTCACCCCACTGAACCAAATATCTCAGAACCCCTTGAAACCATACCCGAGGAGCCTATAGAACCCAGATCCCCCACCCCCTCTGAGCCTTCTGATGATGAAGAGGAGTATTCCTTCTTGGATACTCTTAAAGAGGATGTTGCCTACTCATTGGAGTCCAAATATCCAGAGCTGGACGAATATCCAGACCTAAAGGCAATGTTCTTAAGGGTCAGGCTACTTGTCTAACTCAAGGATAAGAGGTTGGCGGAGATCTTGTTGGCAGTAGGAGGAGGAAAGGCGGATGAATGGAAAAATGAGGAGCAAGAGGCGTTTGAGTTTACTGGTCTCTCCAAAACCAGGTTGTTATATGATGAGAAGATCTTTCAGAGCCTAGTGTTTGATAAGATCAACGAGGCTAATCTGCTAAGGAGAAAGGTGATAAGGGTGAGGTGGAGAAAGAGAAGGAAGGTGAAGTTAAAAAAGAAAAGGGTGTTGGAGGTGAGAAGAAGGAGTTGATAGCTGAGAAGAAAGGTACTTCACCTATGCAAGGTGATGGTTAAGTAGCCAAGGATGTATCCGCTAAGGACGGGTCAACTGACCCCGAAGTACAGGCAAGGGATACTGAGGCACAAAACTTGCCAAAGAATAGTGAAGTAGAGGTGTCTACTGAAACTACTCCACAACAGCCCTAAGTGGTGACTCAGGAGTCAGCTGAGGTGTCTGGAAATAAAGGAGTTGAAAATCAGAGGGAAAAAGAAAAGGAGGTGAAAATAGTGAAAGTTTTGAGTGGTGAAATAAGAGCAATCGTCCCTGTAAAGGGCGAATTGGCTGAAAAAAATATAGTTGAAAATCAGAGAGAAAATGAGAGTGAGAGGAAGGAGGCTGAGGGAGTAAATATAGAGATAGATGAGCAAACTAGGTTAGGAGGTGAGTTTGAGGGGGAACATGCTAACCCTTCTACATGTGCAGGAAATCAAACCCTTGAGGAGCCCAAGACTATTTCCGGTCTTAGTCCTCTGAAGCTTGCCATCAGTAAAGTTGAGGAAGAAAGACTCCCAACCATTGAAGGTTAACTGAGAGATCTGGAGGAATTTATGGAGGAAAATGTGGAGGAAACTATGTTTCTCTCAGACCACATTGATGAGATGATGGAGTCTGAACCACCTCTCTCAGGAACCTTACTCTCAAGGTTTAAGATTCTCAACAGATAGTAATTGATGTGGTAGAGTGTGCTGGTGATTGAAGCCATCAAGGGAATGGAGAAGAAGGAAGAAGATGTAAAGGCCAAATTTCTTAACGATTCAGTAGAGAACGTGTCCAATAACCTAAAGTCCTCAGTAGAGGCTTTCTCAACTAACTTTCTGGAGAAGGTTGAAGGGTTATGGGATAAGAAGGTAGCTGAATTTGAGTCCATGCATGAAGAGATGAAGACAAGCCTGAAGGATGTACTGAAATAAGCTGCAGAAGACTTCCCCACGCAAGAGAAAGTTGATGTCATCATCAGTGAAAAACTGGACCAGTTTGTCAAATCTGGTCAGAATGCTGGAGCAACTTTGATAAGACTAGAGGATGAAATGGATCACTGCTCAACCTAACTGAGGGCAGTAGAATAAGAGAAAATGAAGATGAGCATCACAATTGTTGAGTTCATGAATAATGCCGAAAAGGGGGAAGAGTTAGTATCAGGGAAGCAAATGAAGCTGGATCCAAACAACAAGATGGAGATCATTCTTGAGACTGATGACTTTGCTAGGAGTTAACAAATCAAGAATACAATAAAGAAAGTGCATAAGAAAGCCCAACAGATTGCTTATAAAAGAAGTCAACTGATAAAAGGGAAGGAAGTGGAGAAGGAAAAAGACTTA
Source organism: Ballota nigra (assembly GCA_947034835.1). NCBI lineage: Eukaryota > Viridiplantae > Streptophyta > Magnoliopsida > Lamiales > Lamiaceae > Ballota > Ballota nigra. The sequence goes on along the minus strand of OX344729.1, from coordinate 32,425,839 downwards.
TCAAAATTCAAGAAAGCTGCTGAAAAAGACAAGAGGGATAGAGCTGCACTGAGGGGAGAAACAACAAAAAGGAAGGCTACTGAAAGTACTCTCGGCTGAAGTAGTAAAGAAGACTAGGTCTTCATAAAGGTTGGCTGCAAAGTCAAATGAGGCAGAGTCAGTTGAGATTATTCTAGTTCTCAATCCAGAGCCTGTCTCTTCTGCAGCTCCCAAGTCAGCTCCAACCCGAGTTACAGAGCTAACTGAGCTGATCAATGAGGCAGGAGGTATGAGAGAGCACAGAAGCTATCAGCTCAACAACAGGAAAGAAGGGACAAGGTTGTTGGAAAGGTTGAGTCAATTGCTGAGCTTGCAGAGAGGAAGAAGCAGGAAAGGCTGGCAACCTTTGACAAGACTACCTCAAAGAAGTTCAAAAATGGCTACCAAAAGTGGACTGCAAAGATGAAGAAGGAGAAGATGGTTCCTACCAAGGCCAAGTTTCCACACCATGATAATTGGGTCCCCAAGAAGCTGAATGATACTTGAGAAACTGCCAAGAGGGAGTTTGTCTATTCCTACTATGTCAGTGAAGAACTTGGAAAAGAAAATGCTCAAGACTTGTTCAATGATTGGCTCTTTGAATCTTATCCAAAGCTCTATCCAGACATCAATGAAGCCTGGAATGACAAGTTCCCAGATCATGCACTAAAGGCCCCTAAACCCATCATCTACTGGCCCCAACTGATGCTACTGGTGCAGTAGATAGAGAAAGGATCTCCAGTGAGTGGGTTTCTCTTTGTGAGTACTTGGGCCTCAGAGGACATTCGAAGGAGATCATGGAGAGGAAAAATGAGCTGAAGATAAGAGTGTTCAAGCAATATGGTCTGGAGCCAACCTTTGAGTCCATCTAGTCTGATAAAATGTTATTCTGGGCATTTGTTTATAAGTCCCAGTTGTTCTTATGTTTTTGAACTTTCCAGTAGACTTCACTTGTACTTGTACTTATTTTGATATGAATGAAAACTCTACTGTTCTTATAGCCCAAGATAATATCTCATTATCATTTAGGCTTTGTACTTGAATATATTTACTTACAAGTTCCTTAAAAATATGCAAACTGAATAAGCCTGAGTACTCGGAGGGAGAACTTCTTGGGAAATGGACCAAGTCTGGGTCATCAGAGTTCAAGGCTCGTCAGAACAAGAATACTCTGAAGCCTGAGTACAGGGCTCTGGTGGATTTGGTGTCCAAGATAGTGATGGTTGCAAATGGCTCTCACGAGCAGTTGAGTCTACCCAAGCTGAGACTCATGGGAGCAATTGCTGATGGAGTGGAAGCGAAATGGGAGCAGTTCTTCCTTGATCAACTCCATCAGGCCGGGTTGGACAAGCTTACGCGAGATGAGGAGAAGAAGCACATTTCTGTCAGTGCCATCTTGCCATTCGGCACGAGGATGTCCATCCTGATTGCTCATGCTTGCCATGGGTATACCTTCGATTTTGAGGACAGTCTCTCCTCAAAGAAGGTAATGTTTTCCTCACTGAGTGATACCTATTCAGTGCTAGGGCTGACTGATCCCAATGCGAAAGCAAAGGGTCAGGCCAAAAAGACAGCTGGTAAGGCCAAGAGAGTGGCAACCAGTCTCATTGAACGAATAGATGAGCTCCTTGAGAGGGGTAAGGAAGGTGAGGAGGTTGCAGCTGAAGAGGTGGAGCAGCCTGAGGCGGAGAAGGCTGAGAAGAGGAGGAAAGTAAGGGTCGTGCTGTCAGAGAAGAGCACGAAATCTGGGACTGAGTCTGATCCCAAGAAGGCCGGTTCAGAGGCTGAGGGAACTGATGATGACGTCAGGAAGGCAGGTGCTCAGGGAGAGAGGCCCCTAAAAAGGCTTAGGAGGGGAACCGGGAAGTCCCCAGCTAAGAAGCTACCTGAGGTGAGTGAGAGGGAGAAGTCAAGCTCCCCTGGAGCCTCTGACTTGGAGGAAGTGAGAAAAACTGTCGAGACGGCTGAGTCATTGCAGCCTGAGACAGTACCCACTCAAACACCCCCACACCCTGAAACCCAAACACCTTCCATCCCTGACCCCACACCTCAAAACCCCCAACCACCCCAAACCTCAGAGCCAAATCATCCTACTGAGTCAGCGCCATCAAATTCACCTACGAATGAGCCTGACCAGTCAGCCGAGCCAAACCTTCCAAACCCCGCAGACTTTCCCTCATACCCCAATCCCAAGGACTGTCCCAAATCCATTTCAGCTGAAGAGGATGAATTCCTCGAAGTGGAGGAGGAGGAATTAGACGAGCACATGGCAGGAGGGATTCTGGAAAGCACTCTCAGGGGGAACGCCACAGAATGGGCAGGCAAGTGCTGGCCTGGGCAATACAAGTACAATGAGCTGCTGGCATACGTGATTGAGCTCAAGGTTTGGTTGGACTTCAAACAATCCAACATGCAGGAGCAACATATGCTAGTGGATGCTCATGGCTGGGAGCACTGGGAGGCGGAGGAGGCCAAGATTTGCTCGTTCTTTGGACTTACTAGCTGGCTTCAACTTTTGAACTTCGAAAACCTGAAGCAGTTAGTGGCTGAATTGATGTCCAAGAGCAAGGCTGACATCCTGTCAGGTGATGAGAAGGAGGATGAGGATGATGAAGGAGCTCAGGGTGGAGACCTGGAGAAGGCAGTGGAGGAAACTGCACAGGAGGTTGATGAGATGAACTCTGAGCCTCAGGCTCAGGGGGAAGATGATAAGAACACTGGTGCCAAGGGTGGACCAGTGGCTGAGGATGTTATGAGCATCTCAGCTGCCAATGAGACATCTGTCGATGAAGGGATTCCCTGCCCTGAGACAAGAGAGGAAGATGTTGAGGCATCCAAGGAGACTCTCAGTTCCGAGGGACTTGCTCCTAAGGTTCAAGTTAGCTTAGCTGGGCCTGAGGAGGCGGCTATGACTACTTCACAACTGCCTTCAGTGCACCTTGAAGAAGGGACTGATGTTGCAGGGGCTGACAAGGGAAAGCAGCCAATCACTGATGCGGTCGTTGATGATGAGGATGTGATCATAACCGGGGTCGGACGTGCTGAATTCACAAGCATAGTGGAGGTCAAGCAGGAGAAAACCAGAGAAAATCTAGCTGAGCTTCAGGAGAAAGTGATGAGGTTACGAGCTGAAAAAGAAGAAGACTCCAAGGCCCTGGCGAAGCACATCAGGTGGACAAAGTCAGCTTACAACACCCTTGCTAACAGGGAGCTGATCTTGTTAAAGAAAACGATGACTGACACGGCCAAGTCAGTGTGGAATGAGAGGAAGCGCACCAAGAAGATGCTTAGGAACACTCTCAAGAAACTTGATGAGAGGGATGCGATCAGGGATGAGAAGTTGAATCAGGCAGTTGACAGGCTTGCAGTTCAGACTGGGGCCATTGTCACTCAGGCCATGAAGGACTCAGCGTCCAAACTGGAGCTGGAGTCAGGGAAGTTGGATCGCATCTCTCAGTCAGTGGCAGACATTTTGGCAAAAGCCACTGACGAGTCTGCAAAGATACTAACTGAGGCCAGCAGAGTCAGCGGTGAGTCCTTGAAGGTGGAGGAAAGGATCACCAAGGCTGAACAAAGTCTCCAACTCTCTATGGAGGTCTTTGAGAAGAAAGTCAATGCTGCTATCAGTTCGGTTTCGTACGCAGGCACTGGAATTTCGATGGGAGTTGAATTATTGAAGGAGGGAATTAACGATGTCCATTCCCTAGCCTCCTTCGTAATCAACAGCGGATCTGATGCATTCCCATCCGAGCCCAATGATGATGCCAAAAAGGGGGAAAAGAAGAAGAAAAGATCCCGCCCTGAGGCATCGGAGGCTATCAATCAAGGTGAGACCGTTCTAGCTGACCCTGAAGCCAATCCTGAAGGGAACATATTAAGGGTGAGGAAGTCAATTAGGTTAGCGGCAGTGGAGAAGGAAGGAGAGGAAGTTGTTGCCAGGCTGAGGGCGGAGGTAACAAAGGCAAAGGCTGATGAACCTTCCAAGCAACAACCTGAGCCAGTTCAGAGATCGTCTCCCATGAGCTCAAGGAAGAATCCCATCACTTACTCAGGGGAGTTGGTGGCGGAGCTATGTGCTGAAGCATGGGGAGATCACTCTGAGAAATCTGAGGCTATGCGCAGAGCTGAAATTGCTCAGAAGGAAAAGATGCGCATCTTGGAGAAGAAGGTTGAGAAGCTGACTGATATCACTGAGCTTCAACAACGAGAACTGGATGATGCAGTGATCAGCTTGCTAAGGAGGAAGAAGGCGAAGCCTGAGCCTAGGAAGTACAGGAAGAAGCCAACAGTTAGGAAATCAACAATTCTTCAAGTCAGTAGGCCAGAATCAGGAATAAGGGAAGCTTTTGTCGATGAGTTCGTCTCAGAGGCATTGAAGGAGTTTTGGACTGATGCAAGGGATGAATTTGTTAGACTGTGGTATGTTGTGAAGAAGTGGGGCGACACTGACGATATCAATGCCCACTTCACTGACTACATGATGGATAATCATCCTGAGCTATTCCAGAAGATCTTGGAGGAGGCTGATGCAGCCAAAGTTCAAGTGAAGGCTCCTGAGTTCACCATTCGAGCTCCCCCCTTGGTTCCTGGAACTCAAAAGCATGATACAAAGGCCATAATGATGGAAGTATTGAAGATAGCCAAAGCTGAAGGATACGTGAACCAACCTGGAAGACTTGACGAGCTGAAGGCAAGAATTTATGCAGGATATGGACTCAAGCCTGAAATGAGATTAGTCTAGGTGTTCACAGGCTTCTTTGTAATAGATTAGATTCATTGTAATCATTTCAAACATCTATCAATGAAATCTATTACTTTTGCCCACAGACAAAAACTCATTGTCTTTTTGGCTGTTTGTTTTAAATTTTGTACTTTATCAAGAACTGCTCTAACACTGTCTTATCTTATAGATAGGTAAATCATATTTCCTCTAAATGTTTTGAGGATCTTTTCAGTGTTTTGGCATCATCAAAGAGATGGGAAATTTTTTCAAGTACAAAAAGGGGGAAATTATTTCAGTTAGTCTGGAAACCATCTTCTCCTATTCCTCTAAATCATTGTTTCATTGCTTTCCTGGATCTGCGTTAGTGCCCCTTCGACCACCCTCTTGGTCTCTTCAGGGTCTTCTTCCTCTCCGCCTTGATCGCCTTGATAGTTTCTTTCATTAAGTCCTCGAGACGCCTTAGCTTATTGTTGGTTATTCCTGCAAGTTTAGCTTGATATTTGTTCGATGAAAGGTCTATCTCGAGGGCCGACTTCATCCATTGCATCTTCTTCTGCATGGCCTTGACTTTGCTATTCTGCTCTGACTTTAGAGCACTGAGCTTGTTCTCCAAATTTACAAGGCCTTTAGAAGTCTTCTCTTGCTTCACTATAATGATATTAGTGACAATAACTTCATCTCCATCATCCTCGATCATTGGCTGCTTTCCCTTGGCAGCCCCTGCATTCTCAGTCTCCTCTTCAAGAATCACTGAGGGTAGTTCAGGAGTGATCTCAGCCGCCTGCCTGTCAGGCTCGGCTGAGTCAGCTCAAACTTCAGGGCAAATCTCCTCTAAGACGGGCCCATCAGAACTAGAAGTCTCATTTGGCACCTTAACATCTTCCTTCTTTGCCTCAGGGCAGGGAATCCCTTCATTAGCAGTGGCCTTATTGGTGGATGAACCAGCCTTGTTGACCTCATCAACTGATCCACCCTTAGATCTAGTTACTTGTTGTACGCTGATGATATCTTGCTCCTCATGCGGGCAACTACTGCCAATATTGATAGAATTAATCATAAATTGACGGAGTATGGTTCCTTTTCAGGGCAGGTTTTTAGTCCAAGGAAGTCGAAAGTTTATTTTGGGAAATAGGTCCCCTTGCATATTCGGACGCATATGTCTCATGTAACGGGTATCACTGAGGGTGTACTTCCTTTTGTCTATTTAGGTGTACCGATCTTCAGAGGGATGCCTAGAGTTCGACACTTGCAAGCAATTGTGGATGGCGTGATTTCTAAGTTTAGTAGGTGGAAGGGTAACACCTTATCGCTTGCTGGGAGGAAATGCCTCATTAATTCGGTGATTGCAGCTTCTATGGTTCACTCCATGATGGTTTACTTATGGCCTCGTGCTTTGATCATGAAGGTTGAACGGGCTATGCATAGTTTTTTGTGGATGGGTAGTATTCACAATCAAGGTTTTGTTTGGGTTGCTTGGACTCGCTGTTGTGGACCCCTTAATGAGGGGGGTTTGGGTATTCATTTGATTCGCCTTGCAAACCATTCCATCATTTGCAAAATGATTTAGGATATTATGTCGGAAAATTCAGCGGCTAATTCATTCCTACGTAAAAAGATATCTCACGAGCAACGGGGATCCTAAGGCCTTCACGCACAGCTCCTCCATTTGGTTGGGAATTTGCACTCATTTACCGAGACTGCAAGATGAATCGAGATGGCTGTTTGGTATGAATTCTAGGGTTAATTTTTGGAACGATAATTGGCTTGGGTATCGTATCACGGAGAAGATTGGTATTCCGCAGGAAGTATCATGTTTGCTTACCAGTGTGGTGGGTGATTACTTTTATGAGGGATTATGGCACTTTCACATTACTTTCCTCATATATTTTCCAGAGATTGCGATTGCTATTTTGAATATGCACCCCGTAGTGAAGGACACTAGGGTTTGGCCATATACTCGAGATGGTATGCTCACGGCCAAAGTGGCCTATGATTTTCTTAGGACCCCATTTATTAAGGCGGCTTGGGCTTCGTGGATTTGGAGTCCCTTCATTCCTCAATGCAGGAGTACTACCATTTGGAGGGCCATTCTTGGGAAGTTACCTATTACCCTTGATACTTGTTATTTATGTCAAAGTGGTGTTGACGATGTTAATTATATTTTTTCAAAATGTGATTTTTTCCGATCCTTACTTCATGATTTATTGTGGATCTTTGATGTAGATTTATGCCTTGACTATGGTTTTGTTGGTCCCACTAGTCAGTTTTTAATATAATGCGGAAGTTTAAAGAAAAACCCTTTTCAAGATCTTTTTAGTAAGAGCACAAATATATAAACAGAATATAGAAGAAAGCAGTAAATAACACAAGATGTATAGTGGTTCGGATGTTAACAATCCTACGTCCACTCTCCCTTTTTCAAGGGGCCTTACTAACCAACCAACCAACTTACGAACACTGGAATTGACAAGTACTAGCTCCTTGCTTACACACTTTAGATCTAACTTCGATCTAAAGTATATTCAACTACAACCTTCTCTATCAAGATGAATAGGTTGAGTCTAATCTCCAACTTCAAACTCCTTATGAGTAGATATGAATCAAGAACTATAAGAGTGTTAATTGCTTGAAAATATTAAGGCTTAAGTATGATCTTCGTGCGCGTAACTAGAGCTTTTCTTCATACTGGCACTCTTGTATTTATAGAGGTGATTAGGGTTTAGCCGTTGGAGAGCTAATCTAATCATATCTCTATTTATGGAAGCTTCAATCAATAAATTCCCTAATTGATTGATTGGGTTGGTGAGATCCTTGGATTGAAACTTCATTCTGACTTTCCAATCCGATCATGGTTGACTTCATTTGAATTACCAACGATCAAATGCTTCCAATGCACAACTCTGATTCTTCCAGAGTAGGCTGAACCAGACACCAGATGACCTAGAGGTCCTCTGGTCCAGAGTCAGTTAAGAACCAGAATACTCAGTAGAATCTAGAGATGATTCTGAGCATCTTTTATTTTACCAGACTCGTCTAGTCTGGGGAAAAGTCTTCTGCCTCTGATGTGAACATCTCTGATGAAGTCTTCTGGTGGAGTCCTCTGGTCAAGTATTCTGGTCTAGCAGTTCCCCCTAGACTAAGTCCTAATCTAGTTCCTCATCTGGCTAACATGTCTAGATGGTCCTATTACATCTTCTGGTTTTGTTTAACTCATCAAAACTAACAACAATTTATCCTAACAGGTTTTTTACACATTGTAGTGCAGGATATGAACCTGCATATGAGTCAGATGATTCGGAATTTATGGCGTCTTTCATTTGTCTCATTGATTTGGGTTGTTTGGCAGGCCAGAAATAGGGCTAGGCATGGCGCTGATCGTCCTTCGCTGCGTGGATCACTTTCACGGCTGATGGTCCTGATTACCGAGGGGGATTCCTTCAACCTTGGTTTTGCTTCAAACACGATAGAGGACCTTGGTATTTTGCGCAAGTTGAGGGTTAGCTTCAAGAGTAAACAGCCATCCAGTGTGATCCCTTTCAAGTGGCGTCCTCCGGATCCGGGTTGGTATAAGATTAATATAGACGGGAGCTGTGATAACGAGGGGAATATTTCGATTGGAGGTATTTTTAGAAACTCCCGGGGCTTCTTTGTTGCAGCTTACTCTAGGGTCGTTGGCCGTGGTACTCCGTACGAGGCTGAAGTTTATGTTGGGCTACATACAATTGGTTTGGCGTATAAGTTGGGGTGGCGAAAGATTTGGGTTGAATCGGGTTCCATGCTGGCGGTGGATACCCTCAATAATCTGAACGCGACTATTCCATGGAGAATTAAACCATTCTGGGATACTAGCAGCTGTTTGCGTCAGAAAATGGAGGTCAATATTACGCATATTTATTGTGAGGGCAACAAGGCTGCTGATATTATTGCGAAAAAACATGCTAATTGTTCTTACATGGTTATTTGTCCAGATTTTCTAGAGCCATTCTTGTACTCAGACATGAACCATGATTACTTTCGAATTATCTCATAGAGGAGTTCCGTTTTCCCTGGATTTAGCAAGGGTTTTCATTGGGCTCCGGCCGCGAGATGGACATGGGATCGACTTGTGATTCACATGTCATCTCTTCGGCTTTTAGGTTGTTAGGTTAGGTTTTATTTTTAGTTAATAAAATAGTTATTAACTAAGCCCTAGGCTCAGTGTCCATCTCATCCACTTCCTTGGCGCATTCTTCCACTATTTTTTCGTTGGCCTTTCCATCAACGCCATCATCATTGTCATCATCCTCATCATCATCCCCCTTCTTTTCAGGCGAATCTCCAAATTTACCTTCTTCCTTCCTCATAGCCTTTATCTTTGCTACCAGGGACTTCATTGCATCCATCTTAAGCACCTCAAGGTAACTTGTGATTTTGAAAAATGAGCACAGTCTCACCTTCTCCTGGCACCAGAAGTTCCATCCCCTTGACTCCACCATCATTCGCTGCTCTGGCATGTTTGCCTGCTTGTACTCCAGCCAAGCCTTCAGATCAGCAACGTGACTTCTCAGGACAGGGTAGTTGTTCAGTCCTAGGAAGTTCATCACTACCCACCCATGCACCCTACACTGGATTAGGTTCTCGAAGAGATCTATTGAGGTATCATCTTCCTCCTTCTCCTCCGGATTTTGAGTGTAAAACTCAGAATTGGGGTCTTTGGGATTTATGGGTTGGGATGATGAGGGTTCTTTTGGATTGGTGACTGTGACTGGAAAGTCTGTGGGGGTAGGTAAGGATGTTTGAGGTTCAGTGGGGTTGGAAGGTTTAGTAGGGTTTGGGTCATTTGGCTCTGAGAGAGTTGGGGTTGGGTCAGTTGGGGTAGGGTCAGTGGTGGTTGTTTCAGTGGGGTTTGAGGTTGGCTCAGGTTGAAGCATAGAAGCAGTGTTGATTACTTCTCTGACTTGGACTAAGTCAGACTCCTCCTCCACCGTTTGTGTAGCCACCTTCTTCATACCCTTCTTTAGCCTCTTGAAGGGCCTGGGCTTCACCACCAGCTGCCCATCCTGGAGTACTTCATCGTCAGATTCCTCAGGTTCTGAAGCAACCCTCGTAGAATCTTTCTCAGTACCTGATTAGACGTGAAATTGTGATATTTTGTTACCCAATTAGTCCATATATTGAGTTTTGGTGAGTATTTAGAGCTATTTGAGTACTATTTGCATAAACTCATGAATTTGCCTTTTTTATGTTCATTTTAGGAAAGAGGGCAAAAAATGGAGTTCGTAGGACTTTGAATCGACTCAAATGGACTCCAGGATGAGAAGATGAGAAGGAAATACGAAAAGTATTACTTCGAGTGAAGAAAAGTATCATTTGGCACGAAAAGGGAGAAGTGCTCGAGCACTGGTCGAGTGGTTATGAAACTTTGGACAAAATAAACCACTCGAGCCAGGGGTCGAGCGCGTACCCGGCTCGAGCGCGTATGGTTTCCTGGAGAAAGATGGCGCTCGACCACCATTCGCTCGAGCGCGAGGTGCTCGACCACTGGAGCTCGAGCGGCCCTAGAATGCTGGAAAGAATCGGCACTCGACCGCCACTCGAGCGAGCATCATGTGTTCGACCCTTGCGGGGAATTTTTGCCAATAATATAAATAGATCCCAATACCCTTATTTTACATATCTAGACTCAATTTTCAAAGGGGAAGAAGGCAAGAAGGTGATTTTGGGTGTTGAGCAAGGATTTCAAGAGAAGAAACGAGATTTTTATCATACGGATTCCATAGAACGATTAATACTTTGCATGGTTTTGGTTTATACTTTAGATTTTTGGATTCTTTCATTGAGTTAGACCTAAATTCCAGATTTTATAGATTGATTTTCCAGATTTGAGTTCAATTAAATTCTTAGTTGGTTTATGTTCTTGATTTTCTTGAATTCGTTAATTATATCTTTGAATGTTATCATCGTTATTACTTGTGTTTACGTATTCACCATGTTAGGCTAAACCCTTGTATGCTTAGGGTAGGATGAACTCGTAGAAGTAGAATGTCGGTACGTAATTAGATAATTTATGATGTATAGTTTTAGTTCTCTTAATTATTGAATAATTCTAATAAACCCTAGAATAATTATAGAATTAAGTACAAAAATGGTTAACGAGAGGACGACTGCATCACTCTTTATCAACGAATAGGCTTAAGGAGAGGGTTTTTTAAGGGGTTTATAATTAATCGGTTTATCTAGGGAGGACGGCCGAATCAGTGGGTTAGTGAAGTAAATTGTTAGAGTGGAGTATTGGGGTTATTTCTGAGTTTTAATTCTTACAATTCTTGTGCTAGATTAGGGAAGTTGATTGCCTAATTTATAGTACACTTAGGATTTATAGATTTAACTTGGAACACCACGATTATTTTATTTAACTTACCAACTCTGTTAGTATATGTAGGGATTCCTATCCAAAGCAACATCCATATTATTTGCACTTCAACCAGAAGTTAGTATATATTTATTTCTGTTATTACAATATAATTAGTAGAATATAATTATTAATATTAGTTTAAAACCAAATCGCATTCATATTAGCTACGATGTGTAGATTTCTAGGGATTTACTCGCATACAAATCCTCTCACTGGTTCGATACTACTTGGTCCCTATACTTGCCTATATTACAGTGATCCCATACTCTTGTGGGGTAATTGCTAGAAAAAGCTAGTATTTTACGGCCTAGTCAGTACCCTTCTTCCCAGTAGCAGTTGCTTTTGACTTCAAAACCACCTTGATTTTGGCCAACTGCCTCTCAGTCTCCTTCTTCTCAGCCCCATTTACCTTCTCCTGCTCAGTGGCAATCGCTGCAGCCTCTTCCTTCCCCTTCTCAATCACAACATCCACCTCGCTGATGAGGTTTCTCTTCACAGGCTTCTTGCCCTTAGGCTCAGCCTACTTCCTCTGACCCTTGGGAGGAGCGTTGGGGTCAGTCAATCCCAAAATGGGATATGTTTCCTTCTTAGTTGAGAACATCACTTTCTTTGCAGGTAGATCCATTTCCCAATTAAATGAACACTCAGGGAATGCGTGAGTGATGAGCATTGAAAGTCTGGTGCCGAAATGAAGAACACCCTTGATGGAGATGTCCTTTTTCTGCTCATCTTTGACCACCTTCTCCCTTATCTAAGCAACCAGTGCATCCATAAAGTACTGCTCCCAGTTGACCTCAGCCTGGTCAACTATCGTCGCCATGATTTTGATCTTTTCCTTGCCGACCTGCTCATGGGAGCAAACATTTCCCATGATGATTTTACTAACAACGTTAACCAGAGGCCTGTACTCAGACTTGAAGTTATCCTTGTGCATCCTGGCGTGGAAGTCAGGCGAGCCTGACTTAGTGAATTTCTCCAAGTACACCTCTCGTTATTTTCTTGGTAAGCTATGGGATTAATACCAAGTTGGGAAGAGCAAAAACTTCCTTGACCATCGCCCTGATGTCAAGCTCCTTCTCCTCCTGAGTATAAAGGGTCTCACCCTTCTTGTTCTTCCTCGTGGGCACATCAACAGTCACCCGTGTGAACAACTCGTCGTCGTTGTTTGTGAACATTTTCACATACGCCTCCACCACCGTCTTCGGAATCACCAACGATGGCTTTTTGGAAAAATATGTTTTTAGTCCAGCTTTAGAGATCCATTCAAAGACCGGCTTGATCTCTTCCACCTTCAAGCATGGTCCATCCATGTTTGTTCGATATGTGTTGGTGTATACTGTAAAGCAAACATTTGTTGGGCTTTTATGGATATATTTGATTTCCTTATTATCTGAAATAAATGGTTTTTCACATTATTGCAATCTTATTAATTGCTTGTATTACTTGTATGTCTATTTATCTTATATTGTAGATAATGTGGTGGGTTTGTAGTCACACAGAAGATCACATTGTCAGTTCCTTATAAGATATAAACAGTATTCACAACTGAGATAGTTCTGGACATAACTATTGGTATAAGTTGTAGTATGAACTTGTTAGTGGCTTGTCTTGGCCATTAGTTCATACTAGTACGGTATGTCATATTGAATGGATCACAGTTAAGACATGTTCTTCTATTCTGATTGTTATGAAGTACTAAAGGTCTTGGTGACTCTTATAATTCTTAACCCTAATTGTGATATCTAGATATGTGGAGCGCTTGTTCACTACTTTGATTTACTATGGGTGAGAATCTTGTTAGATTCAACGCACTATGTATTTTGGGTAGTGACATCATTTGCACGATGTCTATTTATTGACATTAAGGCACCGTGTCCTGGTGATCCAGGTTGATGACGTCCCCTTGAGGAAACTCATAAAGGATTGTCGTATTAAACCCTGCAGGTGGATTATATCCGTACGACAACAAGGTTGAGTGGTACTACTCAAGGAATATTAGATGTTAATTAATTAAAGCGGTCAGGAGCTTTAATAATTAATGGATGTGCGATATCTTTAACACGGGGAATTATAGAGTCTAATAGAAACCCTGATTCGGTTCGGGATAGGATGGGAGTGCAATATTAATTCTCTAGTGGAATAAATTAATGTTCACGGGCCAAATAAATGTTCTGGGCTGAACATAAGAGTATTTGGGTCCGTGAGGAGCCCAAACCCTATACCTTCTAACAGATCCCTAGTCTGGCCCATGAAACTTAAGGAGTCTATATAAAGGCTTCAATTTCGTGTTTAAAACCCCAGCACTCTTAGATAAAACGTGCAGCAGCCGAAATTCGTAAGTGGGGTTTAGAGGGAGACGAAATTGTGAGGCACTTTTCTCCACGTTCGCTAGTTCGCCGTCCACCCGGTGTACGAACGAGGTTGGGAGACAGACTAGAAGATCAATAGTGGAATCAACGCCTCGGTCTTCAAGGGTAACGGATCTAAACTTATCTTTAGGTGCATGTTTAGGTCTTTAATTGTTTATACATGTTTGGTATCCCAACAACGATCTTGGGGACGGACCGCCTTCACCGGCGCGTTCCATCAATATGAACTTGTTTGTTCTGGACTACGGACTCGTAGTCAACCACAGTCTAAACGTCATTCGAAGCAGCCATTTTAGTATTAGAGAGATTTCAAAAAGATTTCAGCAATTGTTTGAGTGCGAGAGAAAACTCAGTGTGCAAGTAAGTGTATGAAAGCATAAGAAATCTCAAATGGCTTGACTCTTGTTGTTTAATCAAACAATTACTCTAACGTGTGGTTGAGATTAATCCTGAATTTGAAAAGTTTTGAAATAAAGGGCCAGAATTAATTCAAGGGAATGATCTTTGATCACGTCAGTCATATTCCACATAAAATTGACACGTATATGAAAAAGTAACTGTACGCATTAAATGCTCTGTCGTGCATGGGTTTAAATATCAAAAGTTGCGCTTTTAATGATAACATAATATATTTAATGTGATTCTCAGGGTTGAAGAAAAGTCAGGATGACGATTCAAATTCAAAAGGTTAGAGTTCTGAATACATATCAGTCAGGGCAACATTGTAGTACCCTGATACCTCATCAGTGTCGACTCTAAACTTGAGTTCCCCCTAAATCCAACACTGACTGCTCTCCCGGATCTAAGAGGCCTAACTCTACTGATAGTTCCAAAAACCTTGATTCAGCCAAGGGCTTAGTCAAGATATCAGCTCTCTGCCTATCAGTGTGAATCTTCTCCATCCTAATGCCCTTCTTCTCCACACGATCTCTTATAAAGTGATGCCTAATATCCACATGCTTACACCTTGTGTGAAGTACTGGATTCTGAGTAATTGCTATGGCACTATTGTTGTCACAATAAATTAGAACTTCATTTGCAAACACTTGGTAGTCTCTCATTTGTTGTCTCAACCATAAAATCTGAGCACAACAACTACCTGCAGCCATATACTCAGCCTCCATTGTGGATGTTGCCACTGAATTCTGCTTCTTTGAAAACCAAGTGATCAACTTACTTTCTAAAAACTGACATGTCCATGAGGTTGATTTCCTATCAATCCTACAACCTCCATAATCTGCATTTGAATACCCTGTCAGTTCTAGGTTGTCATCTAAAGGATACTAAAGTCCTAAATTGACTGTTCTCTTCAAATATTTAAGTATCCTTTTTACAGCCTCAAGATGATTTTTCTTAGGGTCAGACTGATACCTAACACATGCACCAACTGCAAAAGTTATGTTAGGCATACTTGCAGCCAGGTACAACAAAGATCCTATCAACCCTCTGTACTCAGTCTGATTTACTGATACCCCATCAGTGTCTGGATCTATCTTCCAATTTGTGTTCATTAGGATTCTAGCTGGATTGCAATTTTGAAAACCAAATTTCTGAATCAAGTCTCTTGTATACTTGGCCTGGTTAATGAAAATCCCTTGATCAGTTTGCTTTACTTGCAATCCCAAAAAGAAGTTCATCTCTCCAATCATAGACATCTCAAATTTACCAATCACCAACATAGAGAATTTTTCACAGAGCTGATGATTTACTGATTCAAATATGATATCATCCACATATATTTGAACCAAGAGAATGTCATCATCTTCAGTGATCCTGAACAATGACCTATCCACGGTTCCCTTCTTGAACCCATGGTCAGTCAGGAATTGGGAGAGGGTATCATAACAAGCTCTAGGAGCTTGCTTAAGTCCATATAGTGCTTTCTTCAAGTGGTATACTTTGTCTCCAACCTCAAACCCTGTGGGTTGTTCCACATATACCTCTTCATGCAGTATACCATTAAGAAAAACACTCTTCACATCCATTTGATACACCTGTTGGAGTTATACGTGAAAGTATGCTTTTACTTTGTGTAACTCGTGTATCAAACACTCATTTTATGAGAATAATTCTTTTATCACATTTGCTTTAGTTATGATTGAATGTTGAATTTCTATTGGAAACAGTTCAATATATAATACATGTTACATTGTAGTTAATGTGGTGATACCCGATCACGGAAGACAACATTAAAAGTTTACTTGTAACTAAACGTACATTTTCACGACCTAGGTGGAATTGAACAATCCGCCGTGAAAGATCGATGTGTAAGGCTCAGATTGGTCTGTCTTGACTAAGAGATTGCACTAGCACATTTAGTATGTGTTGAAGAGGACCTACAACGAGGATAAATTCTTCTGTTCTGAAAGGTGAAGAATTAGACCTCAGTGGTTGTTAATTTCTTAATCTCCGTCCCTTAAATAGGACCGTGTGTGCTTAATGGTTACTGCTTTGATTCATGTTGGGTGAGAATCATTGTGACTTCGAACTTTGTATCTTGGGCAGTAATATTAATCATACGACAGTTGCTAAGATTTAATACGGAGAAACGCGTGCGAGTACGGCTCGTGTGATTAGTCCCCTTGGTGGGCTCAGAAGTTTTATTGTACCAAATGTTGCAAGTGAAGAATTAGTTTCTTCGGTACGAATAATAATGTTGAGCTGTCTTTACTCCAAGGTGAAATATATTAATTAGTTTAGAGCTATTCAGAAGCTTAATTAATTAATGGACTTGATAATCTTAAACGCGGGAAATAATAACCGGGAGCCCATATTATCGTAATATGGATTAAGATGGATAGTGCAATATTAATTTATTAGTGGTAATAATTAATATTAATGGATTGAATTATATTGGGGCTCAATATTGAAATTCAGAAGTCCATTAGGAGGTCCAATCTTAATTCTCCTTAAAGGCCCCTCAAGTAGCCCATTAAGTAGCCCAATAATGATAAGGTGATTAAAATAAAAAGAAAATTATATTGCTGATTTTTCCTTATAGTTTTCGAAAATTAGGATATTAGGAGAGATTAGATTTTGTTGATTTTCTTGGAAAGATAT
Source organism: Ballota nigra (assembly GCA_947034835.1). Taxonomy (NCBI): domain Eukaryota; kingdom Viridiplantae; phylum Streptophyta; class Magnoliopsida; order Lamiales; family Lamiaceae; genus Ballota; species Ballota nigra. The sequence goes on along the minus strand of OX344729.1, from coordinate 32,409,275 downwards.
TATGGAGGATAAGTATTCTTGGAGTACAAGATTATCTCATATATTCAAGAAGATCCAAATCTTGGATTCACTCCTATTATTTTCGAAAATTTCAAGTTTATGAGGAGGGTGAGATTTTTGTGGAATATTTTATTTTGGAGAAAAGAATATATGAGATATATTCAAGATTTCTTAGAGTCTAAGAAAAGATTTTTTCCAAAGCCCATATATCCTCAAATTTTTTGCCACCCTACTCTATAAATAAGGGATGATTATTTCATCCCCAAGTACATAATTCCATGTGTTGGAAAAATAAAGAGCATAGATATTTTTCCTTTTCCTTAGTTATTTAAATTGTTCGATAGCATCTCCCACCGGTGATCGAACAAGGCGAAAGGGAATACTTGAGAAGGCTTTTGGGTTGGTAAAGCGTGTACGTATTCGTCCCGTTTATTCAAAGGCCAAGTCTACAAGAGGTACGTAAGTCACATAAATTCTTGTTTATTCCGCCTAGATTTTATGTGAATTAATTCAACATGCATGATGATAAATTAGTTGTTGGAATTATTATTTGAATTAATTAGGATTAATTCATGCTAGTAATAATTGTATTTAAATTCGTATTTAAATTTCATCCCGAATAGATTCCGGGCACCCCGATTTTCCCAACAACACCTTGAACTTCTTGTATGTTGCATAAGTAAAGAACAACCTGATTACTTTTAGCCTAGCCACTGGGGCAAAGGTCTCATCATAGTCTATTCCTTCAGACTGACAAGACCCACTTGGTACAAATCACACCTTGATGCCTAGGTCTATATACCAGTTCCCAAACCTAATTCCTTATGAACTGATTCAACTCCTTTTGCATGGCTATGATCCAGTTCGAGTCAGTGAGAGCTCCTTCTGTATTATGAGGCTCTTGCTCAGAGAGAAAACAACATAATAAAACGCTCACACCATGGAACCTCCTGGTCCTGACTCGTTTAGTTGGATCACAAATGACTTGATCAATGGGATAATATAACTAATGACTTGATCCTTGATGTACCTGCAGTGTTAGTTTCCACAAGTTCTACAAATTCAGGAAAATGAACAGAAGAGAATGGAACTAACTCTACACCAAAGAGATTAATGAACTCAATGTCAGGCACATTGTTTCCCCTTTGATATGGTGACTCAATAGTCGTCTCAGCTGCGACCGCATCTTCATTGATGGTACTTAGCTCAGGTTGAGCCTGTTCCTCGTTCTGAGGCTCAACAACTCCTGAATTGCTAGCTTTTGGAATGGCCTTTAAATAGTCATCCCGATCCTCGTTATCATCCCAGTATGGAATCGGTACAACTTTGACCTTTGGATTAGTTTGATTCTTCAAACTCAGCCTTGTCACTCTCCTTGTGACCTCCTCAGAGTCAGGATCTACAATCTTTGTCCTACAATTTGTGATTCATCAAACATATGGTGATTCTTCCACAACAAGGGTCCTACAATTGTAGACTCTGAATGCTTTACTAACTTCAAAATAACCTAAGAATATTCCTTCATCAGATTTTCTATCAAAAGCCTTTAGTTGGGTCTTACTGTTGAGGATGAAGCACTTACACCCAAATATATGGAAATAAGAGATACGAGGCTTTCTCTTGTTCCATGTCTCGTATGGGGTATGAGCATGTTGTTTGTTCAGCATGGACCGATTCTGAGTATAGTGCAGTGTTGATTGCTTCAGCCCAGAACTTCTTGGGCAACCCTGACTCAGCCAATATGGTCCTAGCAGCTTCCTTCAGTTTTCGGTTCCTCCTCCCAGCGACACCGTTTTGTTGTGGGGTTCTAGCTGCAGAAGTCTCATGAGCAATACCAAGTTTATCACAGAAATTAGAAATATATGAATTTATAAATTCTGTGCCCTCGTCAGATCTGATTCTGACTATAGACTGATTCTTCTCATTGTTGAGTCTCCTGAGCAACTCTGGAAGCTTCACCTGTGTTTCCTTCTTATTTAACAAGAAAATAACCCAAGTATACCTAGAATAATCATCAATTACCACAAGGGTATATTTCCTACTATTCATACGCACAGGTATTATAGGGCCAAATAAATCTATATGCAAGAGCTGAAGAACTCTATTAGTGGATAAGGTAGCTTTCTCTTTGAATGTAGCTTTAACCTGCTTCCCTTCCTGACAAGCTTTGTACACATGATCCTTGCTAAAAAATTCATTAGGTAAACCTTCAATGAGTGAAAGTCTAGAAATTTTGTTAAGAATGTTGAAGTTCAGATAGTTTTATCTTTTATGCCATAACCAACTGAGCTCTGAAGAGCTTTTAGCAACAAGACAAGTATAAGGAATAGTGCTGCTCCAATCAGCTAAATAAACATTACCTTTCCTAATACTTGTAAGAAGCACTTGGAGTGTTGATTTGTTCTTGACCAAACAAATATTCGATAAAAACTCAACACTGAAACCTTTGTCGTAGAACTGGCTCACTAACAACATGTTGTGCTTCAGTCCTTCAACATAGGACACATTCTCCACCCTGACCGTACCTATAACAAGAGTACCAAAACCTTTGGTTAAACCTTTTGAGTTATCACCAAAAGTTATATGTGGGCCATCTTTGGCAGTATAATCCGGAAGGAGACTCTTCATTCGGGTTATGTGCCTTGAGCATCCACTGTCTAAGTACCAAACAACTCTGATTGATTTATCCTTCATTTTTTTGTAGCCAACAGGCGCCTGCAATGAAATCAGGCTTTAGGTACCCATTGGGTGTTGGGTCCTATGGTGTTAGTTATACCTTTTGGGATCCAAACCTGCCTGACTACCCTGATTGCCCCAAAGGAGTAGATTTATCTCCCATTCACATCAACATACACAACTTCCTTCTTCTTTGTCTGAGAGGAAGATGGTGTATGAGTGTCAGGCTTACAAGTCACTGGAGCCTGAGTGTTTGCCTTTGGGGCTGGCTTCATGTTCTTCCTAGTCCTAGGTGCAGTAGGCGTTGGGGTTTATTTCTGACTGGGGTCTTGTTTTCTATTCCCCCTAGGCAAGTGAGGGATTGGAAAATAGTTATAGGCATCAGGTTGCCAAAACCATGGAGGTGCTATCATGTTCGGCCTTCCCTGAGGGTACTGCCAAGCATGATAATACCCCCGTTGAGCAATCTGAGTTATCTTGGCCTGAGTCCTCCCCTGTTTGTGCTGAGAAGTTCCCTGACCTGAGCTTTCAAGGGCCTGTTGGGCTATTTAGCCTTTCCCTTGGGTTTTGGCTTTACAACCTTAGGGGTAACCCTGACTGTCTCAACAGTTTTTTTGCCCTTGTCAGTTTGGCGTGCCTTGTACACAACCTTCTTTGTACTTGGGTCTGCCTGAACAAACACCCTCTCAGTGTTGCTACCTGAAGTAACATGAGACTGGCCTTGTGAGGATTTTCTGGAATCAAAGCCAATCCCAAATCTTTCATTCCCAAGTTTCTGGCAGCTATTTATTTCCTCTACAGCCACTCGCGATTTATTCATTGCTACCACCTTCTTCTTGAGAGCATCCTCACTCTTTCTCTGGATTTCATGTCTGGTATAAAGGTCATAAAACTTACTCTTGAGTTCCTTTAGTTCATTCTGCTTAGCTAATTAATCTTCAGCCAGTTCTTTGAGAATCTTCTCTCTTGGAAGGCGCTCAACGTTGACCATGTCAAGCTCCTGAGTGAGCCTTACAATCTGAGAGGATTCCTTCAGATCTAACTAAGTCAACTAATCAGTCAGTGTTTGAACTTCAGTGCTCAATTTCTCGTTCTCCTTCATCAAGAAGATATTGATTTCCTGCAACCGGGAGAAATCAACCATCAATTCCTCAAGACTGGGCTGAAGGTTCATTTCTCTGGTTGACTCTAAGCTAGGCTCAGGATTTTGACCAGTGAATGAAGCACATTCAGAGTTAGAATTTACGTCAGGCTCCTCCCCAACCATCAGGCAGAGATCATCGTACTCATCTTGTTTATGTGAATAATTCTTTTATCAAATTTGCTTTAGATATGATTGAATGTTGAATATTTATTACAACCAATTCATTATAGACTTGTTACATTGTAGTTAATGTGGTGATATCCGATCACGGAAGATCACATTAACGGTTTCCTTGTAACTAAATGTACAAATTCACGACCTAGGTGGAATTGAATAATCCGCCGTGAAAGGTCGATGTGTAAGTCTCGGATTGGTTTGTCTTGACCAAGAGATTGCACTAGCACATTTAGTATGTGTTGAAGAGGACCTATAGCGAGGATAAATTCTTATGTTCTGAAATGTGAAGAATTAGACCTCAGTGGTTATTGATTTCTTAATCTCCGTCACTTAAATAGGACCGTGTGTGCTTAATGGTTACTGCTTTGATTCATGTTAGGTGAGAATCATCGTGACTTCGAACCTTGTGCTTTGGGCAGTAATATTAATCATACGACAGTTGCTAAGATTTAATACGGAGAAACGCGTGCGAGTACGGCTCGTGTGATTAGTCCCCTTGGTGGGCTCAGAAATTTTATCGTACTAAATCTTGCAAGTGAAGAATCAATTTCTTCGGTACGGATAATAATGTTGAGATGTCTTTACTCCAATGTGAAATATATTAATTAATTTAGAGCTATTCAGAAGCTTAATTAATTAATTAATGGACTTGATAATCTTAAACGCAGGAAATAATAACCGGGAGCCCATATTATCGTAATATGAATTAAGATGGATAGTGCAATATTAATTTATTAGTGGTAATAATTAATATTAATGGATTGAATTATATTGAGGCTCAATATTAAAATTCAGAAGTCCTTTAAGAGGTTCAATCTTAATTCTCCTTAAAGGCCCCTCAAGTAGCCCATTAAGTAGCCCAATAATGATAAGGTGATTAAAATAAAAAGAAAATATATTGCTGATTTTTCTATGATTTTTTTGAAAATTGCAATATTAGGAGAGAAAAGATTTTGTTGATTTTCTTGGAAAGATATTATGGAAGATAAGTATTCTTGGAATACAAGATTATCTCATATATTCAAGAAAATCCAAATCTTAGATTCTTCCCTAATGATTTTCGAAAATAACAAGTTAAATAGGAGAGTGAGATTTTTGTGGAATATTTTATTATGGAAAAAAGAATATATGAGATATATTCAAGATTTCTTAGAGACTAAGAAAAGATTTTCTCCAGGCCCATAAAATACTCAAAATTTTCGGCCACTTCTCTTATAAATAGGGGGTGATTATTTCATCCCCAAGTACATAATTCCATGTGTTGGAAAAATCAAGAGCATATATATTTTTCTTTTTCCTTAGTTATTTAAATTACTTGAAAGCATCTCCCACCGGTGATCAAGTAAGGCGAAAGGGAAATACTTGAGAAGGCTTTTGGGTTGATAAAGCGTGATCGTGATTGTCCCGTTTATTCAAAAGCCAATTCTACAAGAGGTACGTAAGTCACATAAATTATTGTTTATTCCGCCTTGATTTTATGTGAATTAATTCAACATGCATGATGTTAAATTTGTTGTTGGAATTATTATTTGAATTAATTAGGATTAATTCATGTTAGTAATAATTGAATTTACATTCGTATTTAAATTTCATCCCGAATAGATCCTGGGCACCCCTATTTTTCCGACATCATCGTCGAAAAAGAGTTCAGGTGACCTTTCCTCAGGACCATCCGAGTCTGATGCGTCTTCAGCGAGCATGGCTCTCCTATCCGCATACCTCGGGGCTCTCTTAGTCCTCCTGTCTTCTCTTTCCCTTACACTCATCTCTGGACAATCATACTGATAATGTCCAATCTTTTTACAGTTGTAACATTTAGTTTGCTCATCTCCTCCTTCTCTTCTTGCATCAGGATTCCTTCTTGAGTCAAGTTCCCTCCGTCTTAGTGAGCTTTCAGACTTGCTAGAGTACTTGTTCTCACGAGAACGTCTCTGGTCTAACTCCTCACGATCATGTTTCGGGTCAGAGTACCTCCTTTCTTCACCTCGATCGCGTCTATGGTCAATGTTCCTCTGGTCTTTATACCTTCTGAAACTGTTGTGGTTTCCCTCAGATGTCCTATCTCTTGTATCCTAATAGTACTTCTTGTATCGACCAAACCTTGAATTCAGCTTCTCAAACAATCTAGCCATCATACTATACTCCTTAACGATCTCTTCTTTACTCATTTCCATCAATGACTTTAATGGTGATTCGGTAGGTTCTGACTTGGCTTTGAATGCCACATTCTTTTCTAGAGCTTTCTCCTCCTCTTCAACCACTACTTTCTTCTTCCTCTTGTTCAGGTCGAATTCTAAAGCTTTGAGCTCAGAGAAAAGTAGGGCTGAAGTAATGTTGCTCATATCCTGAGTATTTTTTAGCATGATAACATTGTTATCCCATCTCTCAGGGAGAGCGTTCAGGATTTTAGAAGCAACTTCTCTCTTAGGGACTTCCTTCCCTAGTAGCACCAACTCATTCATCATCTTGATGAATCTTGACTCCATTTGATCAATAGTCTCCTTAGGCAACATCTCAAACCTTTCAAATTTCTGAATTACAATATTCCTCTTGTTCTCATTAATCTTCTTGGATCCGTCGCACATTTGGTTCAGCTCATCCCATACCTCCTTGGCAGTCTTCAAATGCATCAGCCTCACAGACTCCTCGAACGACACCGTATGAAGGATGATATTCTTGGCCACGTTGTCCAGTTCTATCATCTTGATCTCATCATTAGTGAGCTAACTCATGTCCTTTGAAACCGGTGCTCCAATGGGTTGATCATCATATCCTAGTCCTCTGACGTTGGGAATGGTGATCTTGATAGGGTCATCCTTGATGACTCGAGGCATTTGGTCATGGATATCATCTAAATGTGCAAGCAATCTGAATCTCCAATAGACAAAGTTAGAGACAAAGAATTCAGGCAAAGAAGCTTCGAGCCTCCTTGAAGTCATGATGCAAAATTTTAAGAAAATATGCAAACTTAGATCTGTTTAGTGACCACCAACAATTTCTCCTCTAAAACTATTAGTATCCAAAGTCAGTGGTCTTTTGAACTACTGCTCTGATACCACTTGTTGGTCCCGAACAAGTCTGAGTGATACGTGTATGGGGGGAATACACGTATACAAATCTTTTTAACTTTTTCAAATTGAGTCCCTCAACTCAGAGTCTTAGTGATAGACACTGAATAGATAATAAACCTACTAACAACTCTGAAGCACGTCAGTTGGCTAACTATCTATTTATGTCTAGTGCGGAAATGTGCGAGCCCTGAAAGATTTTAGACTTGTTATGTTGCTTTCTGAAAACTGAGTTTTTCTTACTTAAGAAGTCGTGGTTAAGAGGGCGGTGCAATGAGTTCAAAGGTCAGGCTGATTGATTCAACAATGACAAAGTATGCAATGAATGAACAATGATAAATAATAAGCACAATATCAAATCAGTAAAGAACTCAGAGCGTTTAACGTGGTTTAGAGACTCAAGCTCCTACGTCCACAATCCTGATTGAACAGGAGAATCCCTTAAGGGATTAACTTGTTTTTAACATGCTAAGGTGCATAATGACCAGTCTCACTGATCCCTAGAATTAGAGTTCTTGTCCTCCTTCTCCTAACCACTTTCTAACTTCAACCAACAAACCTAACACTGACTTAACTTAGGGTTTTTGTTTCAGTTTAGATTTCAACTAAGGTGTGATAATCATTACAAGGCAAACCTATGCTAAGGATTTGATTATCACTCTAAGCTTAAGATATGTATATGAAAGCTCAATGGAATACAGATGACCCTAGACTTGTAGAAACACTTGGAAAATTTAGAGGGTTTCGAGTGCTTCTATGAATTCTTTGAATGCTTGTGAGTCTTGAGTAATTTCTTGGCTTCAAATTTTCCCGTAACCTTGTTTGGGCCAAGGTCTTCTGTATTTATAGATGAATTTGAAAAACTATTCGTTGGAGAGATAGCCTTCTATTCACCTTTCTTGTAGGATACTTCAAACGGTCATACTCCTCATGATGCAGTCGCCTACTTGCATGGATTTGGTAAATGCATTAAATGCATGACCATTGAAAATTGTAGGAATGGTCAGACTTGATGTCAGGTCCGTACGTGTGTTGTCCTCCCCTAATTGGTCCACGTCATAAGGTAGGTGAGAATGTCAGAACTCATTCTTCACTCCAACCTTATTTTATCTGAGTTCAAGTTTGTTCTCATCTTCGTACATGGCCCATCACTGATATTCCTTTTGCCTGCTTGATTCCTACTCCAAGTCTTTCCCAAATACTCAGGCAGTCTGACTCCTTCAGGACTGTTGAGGTAGCAATGATCTCAGGATCATGCTCTTCATCCTGACACTAAGTTAGCCAGCTTAGAAAAACTAACTTAAGCTCAGTGATGGTGCTCTTGTGTTCTTCAGGCTTCAGTCTTGAATGTCATCAGTGAGTTCTCCTCTCACTGAGTGACTGTGAATGTAAAACATTATAATCTATTCTAATCCTATCAAGACTAGCCTGACTATTACACACTTAAGCAAATCATCTTTTCAATGTCTTTGGGATCAACTCAACATTGACATTGTCCTAACAACTATTGCTTTAAATATGAGTGAATGTTAAATGTTTATTGCAAACCGTTCAATATATGGTATGTGTTACATTGTAGTTAATGTGGTGATACCAGATCACGGAAGATCACATTAATAGTTCCTTGTAACTAAATGTACAAATTCACGACCTAGGTGAAATTGAACAATTCGCTGTGAAAGGTCGATATGTAGTTCTCAGATTGGCCTGTCTTGACCAAGAGATTGCACTAGCACTTTTTTGTATGTGTTGAAGAGGACCTTCAGCGAGGATAAGTTCTTCTGTTCTAAAAGGTGAAGAATTAGACCTTAGTGATTATTGATTTCTTAATCTCCATCGCTTATAGACCTTAGTGATTATTGATTTCTTAATCTCCATCGTTTAAATAGGACCGTGTGTGGTTAATACTTATTGTGTTGATACATGTTGGGTGTGAATCATCGTGACTTCGATACCTTGTGTTTTAGGTAATAATATTAATCATACGATAGTTGTTAATATTTAATACAGAGAAACGTGTGCGAGTACGGCTTGTGTGATTTGTCCTCTTGGTGGGCTCAAAAGTTTTATCGTACTAAATCTTGCAAGTGGAAATTAGTTTTCTGGTATGGATAATAATGTTGAGTTGTCTTTACACTAAGACACAAGATATTAATTAATTTAGAGCTATTCAGAAGCTCAATTAATTAATGGACTAGATAATCTTAAACACGAGAAATAATAACCCGGAGTCCATATTATCGTAATATGGATTAAGATGGATAGTACAATATTAATTTGATAATGATATTAATTAATATTAATGCACTGAATTATATTGTGGCTCAATATTGAAATTCAGAAGCTCATTGGAGGTCCAATCTTAATTCTTCTAAAGGTCCCTCAAGTAGCCCAATAATAATAAGGTAATTAAAATAAAAGAAAAATAATTTGTTGATTTTTCTATTAAAATTTTCGAAAATATGGTTATTTGGAGAGAGAAAAGATTTTGTTTATTTTCTTGAAAAAATATTATGGAAGATATGTATTCTTGGTATACAAGATTATCTCATAAATTCAAGAAGATCCAAATCTTGTTATTCATCTTGTAATTTTCGAAATCATCACTATAATAAGGAGGATGAGATTTTTGTGGAATATTTTATTATGGAGAAAAGAATATATGAGATATATTCAAAAATTTTGGGGATCAAGAAAAAAAATTCTTCCCCTTATTCTACATGGAATATTTTGGCCACCTCTATTATATAAAAGAGAATGAATTTTTCATCTCTATTTTACAAGTTTCAAAAGTTGGAAAAATCAAGAGCAATAAATATGTTTCATCTTCCTTTATATTATTAATTGTTCGTTAAGCGCTTCCCACCGGTGAACGAACGGGGCGAAAAGAGAATACTTTAGAAGGTCTTTCGGTTGATAGGGTTAATTTGCTTGTCTCGTTCTTCTCAATGGTCGTCGCTTCAAGAGGTATGTAATCGTGTAAACTCCTAAATTTTCCGCTATAGGATTTTACGTGAGTTTATTCATATGCATGAATTATTTATTGTTGGATAATTATTATTTGAATGAATTAGGATTAATTCATGCTAGTAATAATTAAATTGTAAATTCGTATTTAAATATCATCCCGAATAGATCGGAGCACCCTGATTTTCCCAACAATAAGGTATTGAAAATTGTATTACTATATGAACACTAATGCGTTTCTATATGGAGAAAGATGTGGTATTACATAAACAAAATTAATACAAACGTGAAAAAAATAGATTTATATAGATGATGAATAAATTAAGATATACATATTTGACTTTGAGTAGTTCTAGTGTGCATTTGAGTGCATGATATGCACTTAGATTTTAAAAAAAATACTTCGAACAGAAATCAGCAATACCCTAAGAAGTAATCAGTAATACCAAAAAAGACACCAGTAATACCCAAGAAGGCATTAGTAATACCCCAACTGCATAAAATACACAGTTCGGTGTGTTTGTGTGTATTTTAAAAATAATCAAAATTGAAGTCAAAATTGTGCTTAAAATCCAAGTGCATGCTATGCATTTGGATGCACCCAAGAATTTGTCTTTGACTTTGTATAAACACATACTCCCTCTGTCCCAGGAACTTCTTCATAGTTACTGTTTTCTCATATTTTAGCGAATGAGTTTTTTTATAGAATTTAAAATGATAAAATAATTTTTAAGTCACTTTATAATAGAGTAGAGATAGATCTATCAAACTCTACCTTGAAAGTTACCTTATCATTTCAAATATTAATAAACAATTCGCCCGCTAAAATGCGAGAATAAAGGTAGTGTGAAATAAATGTTGGGACGGAGGGAGTAATATTTATTTTTATAAGGGCTAGTAACACATAATTGTCTTTAATACAACACATACACACATACTTGATTCTATAGTAGCACACAAAGCGGTTTTTTCTGTTATTGCCATTTTAGCAATTTTTTTTGAGAAAAAATCATTTGACCTGATTCAACCCGCTTAGAATTCACGAATTGTTTGTCAATTCCATATATGTGCTATAATTTTGCGTAAAATATCTTATTTGGGTATTGCTCTTATAATATGATACTCCTTTTGTCCCAATTTTATTTTTTTTAGGGTTAGTGACATAGAAGCCCAATTGGGAGGGTCTAATTGCATTAAAGCCCACTACTTTTCCTTCATTTCAAGACACCCCAATTTGTGGGGCCACATCACAAAACAGTTTCTGCAGAATCCTGCTACCATTTATGCTGCTTTGCAGGTTTTTTTTTTAATCTTTTTGTATTTTTTTAAATTCACTTTGAATTTTTAAAAATTTTATTTGACCGATTTATTTTCTGTTTTTTTTTTTTCCTTTTTTCTTTGTAGACACATTTTAATTAAATAAATAATAAATGCATAAACCACAATTTTGTTACCAACAATTTGAAAATTACATATTTAAAATTACATCTAAAAATTCTAAAATTACATTAAATATTTGCATAAATGAAAAAAAAAAAACAGTTGCATATATGGTTGCAGAAATGCAAAATATAGTTGCAGAAATGCAAAATATAGTTGCATATATGGTTGCAGAAATGCAAAATTTAGTTGCATATAGGCCCTCAACAATTTCTTCCAGTATGCCTCTTCTCTTCTCTTTGCTCCACCATTTTTGAGATCCCCAACATGAAAAAAAAATATCAGTTCAACAGTGGATAGAATTATACAATAAAATCCAGAGAAAACCCCCCCAAATAATCTGATTAATTATCCAACTCCCTTGCTTTCTCTCTATTTTATTCTTTAGCAGTATTTAGCCAAGATTTGAGCCTTTTCAAAATATTAATATCTACACATCAAGAACACGAAAATATCAACAATAAAAATACTAACAAATCCTGCTGTATACACCACCAAGATCCTTTTTCCAAACTTCCCATAATTTCCAAATTTTCGAGAGATAAAAAAAAAACAAAAAATCCAAGAACACCTCAAATAATTTCTATTTGATCTAACACCAAAAAACCCCCAAATAATTTCCTATTTGATCAAACAACAATAAATCCCCTAAAAATTCACACAAAAAGTGACAATAAAAAAATGTGATACATACAAGCTTCTGCAAAAATAAAACATCCGAGAAAATGAAAGAGAAAAAGGGACGAACCCAGATCGGCGTGGGGAAGCGCCGTGTGGGGCGGATCGAAGCGGAGGAGTGCCGTAGGGGGCGGATCGGAGCGGGGGAGCATTGTGGGTGGCGGATCGGAGCGGAGGAGCGGCGTAGGGGACGAATCGGAGCAAGCAAATCGGGCGCAACATGGTTGTGGGCGGTGGGGACTGGTTGTGGACGGTGGGGGCAGTGGGTGGTGGTGGGGGCTGGTTGTGGTGGTGGGCGGTGGGGGAGTTGGGGGGTGCTGCGTGGGGGCTGGGGAAGTATACAGAGAGAGGGGAGAGAAAAAGAATGGGGGTGGGGGTGGGGGTATGAGAGAGAGAGAAAAAATGAAGGGGGTGTATTGGTTTGACCGAGGGGATAGAAAGAGGAGAGGAGAGAGAGGAGAGAGAGGGGAGAGATAAAAAAAAAGGTGGGACCACTCGAAAAAAAATGTGTGGTTTTTTGAAATAAAATTGGGTATTTGGCAATGTAGGATTTTTGGGGTGGTTTAATGCAATTATGGCTCAAAAAATGGGGCTTGAAGCAATTAATCCTTTTTTTTATTTTGTTTTTCTTGACTTTTAATGTGATATTTAATTTATAGTATTTAAATCAATAAAATAGTTTTTTTTTTTTTTATAATGAAGCATTATTCAATATAAGTGCATGAGACAAATAAAGATATTTTTCTATATAATCATTAGTGAAATGAGATGTAATTTAAAAGTGTTTGAAGGAAAATAAATAGTGAAATAGAAAAACAAAATTGAAATGAAGGAAGTATAAAATATTAGAGATATAATCAATTATAGTTATATGACATTGCCACGCAGGACGGTGGACATAATAAACACTTTAACTAAAGGAAGTAATTAGATAAATTAATTTAACAATTTTCTATAAGTTTTAACTTTTAGATGAGATGAAATTCTTTTATGGTATCAGAGTTAAAAGGCTCACGCTCGGACAAAGATCTTGTGATCGATTCGCGTTGAGAGCAACCCCACTCATATTAAATTGTTCTCTCATTAAGCCTTCTTAAAAAAGAAAAAATTGAGAGGGAAGAGATTGTAAAAAAAAAAAATTGGATGAATTAACAAATCACCACAAATTCAAACTTTTACATGGGGTAGTATTACACTATTACTTAACAGTTCCCATGGATGTTACTTTAAAATTATATTTGTCAAAAAGAAATTATTTGGATGTATACAGATAAATCAAGACAGCACAGCATTAAAAAAAAAAAAAAAAAAAAGACCTTTTCAATTAAGTATTTGAGAAAAATAATGAGGGGTGGGTCATGAAATAGGACACGGTCAACTAGGGTTGTAATCGAATCGAACCGAACCGAATACCACAGTATTCGATTCGTATTCGACTAACTATTCGAATATTCGTATTCGTATTCGAAAAAAATTTGAATAGTAAATGAGATTCGTATTCGATTCGAATTCGATATTCGAATGATTCGAAACTATTCGAGTATTCGATTCGTTTTTTTACATATTCGATAATGTATTATTCGATTCGATTCATAAATATTCGCTCCGATTCGAAACTATTCGATTCGAAACTATTTGATATGATTTGATACAATACGAAATTTCTTGTAAACTATTCTATTCCACAATTCTTTTTTACATTAAACAGAATTCAACCAATAACAAGATCATTTACAAAAAAATAAAGAAATTACATCAAAATAAAAAGGATCCAAACAACTGAACATTTTAGCTTCTATGAATTTCCCATCTTCTAACCCAATCAAAAGAGCACCTCTTGAACATCCCAGTAAGCTCCAGTAAATCCTCCAGAACTGCACCAAAATATATGCCCTCTACATCCAAATCTGAAAATCATACAAGTTAATTTCTCCGAGATGCACACACTAAATAGAATGAAAATTCAAAGAAATTAACAAAGGAAAACGGAAAACAACAATAAGAGCAAGAAAAATTGTGAAACTACATACAAAATATCAGAGGCGGCGCGGTGCGACAATAGACGACGACGCGGTGCGATAATGGGCGACGCGGCGGTACAGACGATGAACAAGGCGAGGACGATGGATGACGCGGCACGACAAACGATGCGGCGAGGTGAAGGACGATGGACGAAGCAACGAGGGACGGTGGACGATAGACGAAGCAGTGAGGGACGGCGGACGATGGACAGAGGCGAAAATTGTCGTATGAGATCTGAAATTGAAAAATAGGGTTTTGGTTTGGGGAGGCGGAAATTGTCGTATGAGACTTGAAATTGAAAAATAGGGTTTGGTTTGGTTTGGTACTATGTCTTCGGTCCGCAACGTAGTACTCTATTTTAGGCTATTTTCTTTTTTTATATATTAAATATTTTCACCATCTTATTTCTTATAGATTGGGCCAACATCTTTTTGGGCCAGATGTATAATTTAATTAATATTTTTGGGCCACCAATAAAGTACTCATTCCTAATTTTAGTTGGCTAAAGATAATTATATATATATATATATATTTAATCGAATATTTACGAATATCGAATCAAATACCATAATTTTGTATTCATATTTGATTACTAATCGAATCGAATCGAATATTTTTATTCGAATTCGAATCACAAAAATTCGAATACGAATATCAATATTCGAATACGAATACCGAATCGAATCAAAATTATTTGATTCATTTACAACCCTACGGTCAACAGTCATTTTTATGTGTGCCCGTGCGCATTTCTCGAAAGATAAAAGAAGCAGTAATTCCTTGACACTTCTAACTTCTTCCTCCCTTAATCCTTTCCCAACGCCTTTTCCCATCTATTGCGTTCATCATGACCATCTTTTCATTAGGCATAATGTATAAAAAAAACCCCGACTATCAAATTTTATTGTGAAAAATTCCTGAACTTATTTTTATTTTAAAAATATTTAAACTATACATTCTTATTTTATTAAATTTCTAAACTATTTTTTTATTTTGAAAAACTTTTAAATTATATAATTCTTATTTCATAAGATCACTTTTAATAATGGCAAAGTATTATATGAAAATAATTTATGATAAGTTTATCATAAAACAATTTTAAAGTATCATTAATCTCATCGCGAGTATCATTAATCTCATCAGGGGTATCATTAGTCTGAGTTCAAGAAAATTTAAAAAAAAAAATTTGAACTCAGATTAATGATACTCCTGACAGGTTTGATGATACTTCTGATGAGATTAATGATACTCTAAAACTATTTTATGTTAAACTTATTATGAAACATTTTAATATAAAACCTACTCTTTAATAATTCATTAGAGATACTATTTTTTATTTAGATTTCGATCTTAATACCATTGAACTTGATAGATTTATTATATTTTTAATAAAAATATTAAAATAATTCAATAAAATTCGTAAACTTCTTTACCAGGAGTCTTGTGAAATAATAATTAATAATTAAGGGGTTTTTTTATAAAAAAAAAGTTTAGAGGCCTCTGGGAATAAATGTATTAGTCTAAAGGACTTTTAATGCCAATTTTATATTTCAAGACTTGATAAAAACAACTTTGCCACCTTGGAGCATCTAGTACTAGTACCTAAAATTCCCTGAAAAATATAATAATCCAAGCATCTAAGTGTGAACGTGTTTAATGCGCTGTCGTTTTGTTCCCATACAGCACAGCTATAAATCGAAGAACCTTACTTTATTTTCATTTGTTTTGTGGTCTCATTACAAAAGAAGGTAGGTTTAAGTTAGGACTTGGTGGGTACACCTTCAAGAATCATGCCTCGGAATTCAACTCTTTCAACCTACTCGTGTTTGAATTGTATAGCACCTCGTGATCCATAAATCCACCCAATGCCAAACCAAATCTAGTATATCCACCTTTCCCACCATGCACATAAAGAGCCTTTGTTTGATTATACCTTGGGAATTCGATGACAAAAATATGAAGAAAACATCCGTAGAATACTCGACTAATCGAGGCTGCGGTCCTCGGGTCCGCCGCTCATTGCATCGGTTCTTGAAATCGAAATGGGTGAAAATGCGGATGCACCAGGAACTGCCAAATTTCACAGATGCTGAAGGGGCCCACATAGCAGGGGAATGCTGCGGTGAAAAGCAGAGGATTTTCAGCTATTCGGAGCTCTACGTTGGCTCCAACGGATTCAGCAAGGACGACCTTCTCGGCAGCGGAGGCTTTGGCAGAGTCTACAGGGCCGTTCTGCCCAGCGATGGAACCACCGTCGCTGTCAAGTGCTTGGCGGAGAGAGGAGACTCATTCGAGAAGACCTTCGTGGCGGAGCTGGTGGCCGTCGCCCATCTCCGCCACCGTAATCTCGTGAGGTTAAGAGGGTGGTGCATTCAGGACGAGGAGCTACTCCTCGTCTATGACTACATGCCTAATCGGAGCCTCGACACAGTGCTCTTCATAAAGCCTGATAAAAAGAAGGTGGGTGTGGGTCCTCTGGCATGGGACACGAGAAAGAAGATCGTCAACGGATTGGCATCTGCTCTCAACTACCTTCACCAAGAGCTCGAAACTCAAATCATACATCGAGATGTCAAGGCCAGCAACGTGATGCTGGACTCCAACTTCAACGCGCGGCTAGGCGACTTCGGCCTGGCGCGTTGGCTCGAGCACGACCTCGCGCCTCCCCCGGTGTGCCAGAACCGGGAGTTCCGGTTAGCGGAAACCGGCACAAGAATAGGTGGAACTATAGGCTACTTGCCACCCGAGAGCTTCCAGAGAAAAAGCACAGCCACGGCAAAATCGGATGTGTTCAGCTTCGGAATAGTGGTGCTGGAAGTTGTGTCCGGCAGAAGGGCGGTTGATCTGACGTTCCCTGATGATCAGATCATTCTTCTTGATTGGGTCAGGCGCCTCTCCGATGAGGGAACGCTTGTGAAAGCAGGGGATAAGCGTCTCCAACTCCAATACCGGCTTTCTGAAATGGAATTGTTGACAAGAGTTGGGCTTATGTGCACTCTTCATGATCCCCAATCAAGGCCTAGTATGAAATGGATTGCGGAGGTTCTTTCGGGCAACGTGTACGGGAAATTGCCCCATCTTCCGTCGTTTCAATCGCATCCTCTTTACATCTCGTTGACAGACACCAGCACGAGCGCGAGCGGTTCGAGCACGAGCGCGTTCTACTCGTCGGGCTATGTCGAAACCGTTTACGTCACTGCTGAGTCGAGCAGTGACATCAGCAATGCTTCCACCGTATGTTTCCCCGTAGTGGAAACGCCTCGTGCGATAACGTACGAGGAGATCATTTCTGCTACGGACAACTTCTCCGATTCGAAGAGGGTGGCGGAGGTGGACTTCGGGACAGCCTACCACGGCCTTCTCGAGGGCCGTTTCCACGTGATAGTGAAACGCCTCGGTATGAAGACGTGCCCTGCATTGAGGATGAGATTCGCGAATGAATTCAAGAACATGGCAAGGCTACGCCACCGGAACCTGATGCAGCTCCGAGGATGGTGCACCGAGCAAGGCGAGATGCTCGTTGTCTACGATTACTCGGCCACTCGCCTCCTCAGCCACATGCTCTTCCATCATCCAAACGAATGGCAAACAAACTTGCATTGGAGCAAACGTTACAATATAATCAAGTCCTTAGCCTCCGCCATTTGCTACCTGCATGATGAATGGGATGAGCAGGTGATCCACAGGAACATCACATCTTCTGCAATCATCCTCGATCAAGACATGAACCCTCGCCTCGGTTCTTTCGCCCTCGCTGAGTTCTTGACCAGAAACGAGCACAGCCATCACGTCGTTGTCGACAAGAAAAAATCGGTGCGAGGGATCTTCGGTTACATGTCGCCCGAGTATGTTGATTCCGGTGAAGCAACCACGATGGCGGATGTCTATAGCTTCGGAGTAGTCCTGCTGGAGGTGGTGACGGGGCAAATGGCGGTGGACTTCCGGCAGCCTGGCGTGCTGTTAGTCGAACGCGTGCATGCGCAGAGGAGGGCATGCACAGACTTGGTGGATTGGAGGTTGAATGGGGAATATGATGATGGGGAATTGGTGAGGCTGCTCGAGCTGGGACTTGCGTGTACGCAGTCCGATCCAGGACGAAGACCGACGGCCAGGCAGATCGTTAGTATATTGGACGGTCTTGATCATTGGCTCTGGGAAACTAGCCCCAACAAGGAGAAAAGAGAAGAATGGAAAGAGAGAAATGCAACATCTTTGAGTCTGATTAGAAGGATTCATGCCCTTGGAATACAATGATTGGGCTATCAAATGTTATTTTTTTATTGACACGCATGTTTCTTCTTTAGTTTCTGTAATAGGTGGTATGATTTCCTGTTTCAAGTATTAAGTGTGTTCCCAGAAATGGTTTGTAAAGTGATTTGAATGTTCATAAAGTTTACTACTTACCCCAACCGTAATAAATAGAAAATCCTGATTAAATTGTATTCAAAAGATAAGAAATGATTGGCAAACAATTAATATCCCATTCAATGAGATGTGCAAATAAAGAATCCTTGCATTTTCACTAATATTCGAGTTGTGGTCCTAATGGCTACAGAGAAAGGAAGATCATATTCACTGGAAAAGTGCTTTGAGGAATGTACAAAATCCAAACTTTTCATCCAAAAGTTGACATCATCCAGTCCACTGTCTTATCGAAGGGCATGGGGTCCGCGGGGCTGAATACTGGGCGTGGTCGTTTCTTGGTGGACGGAGAAACGGGGGACATGAGGCCACTAGTGTCTGTGGAGCAATCAGGGATAACGGATAGCATCCCGTTGCAGTCATTAGCAACCTTGATTGCTAGTTCCGAGAGCTCTTCCCTGGCAGCCTCTAGCCCCGCTGCTGATGCCACTGCTTGGTTGTCGAGTGCCTTACATGCTTTGTCCAGGATCGACTGCAGATACTTGCCTTGTGCTTCTATTCGAATCTGGAGATGCCGTTGGACCTGCTTCACGTTTCACAATATGAACCACTTTTTATGCATTTCTATTTATGGCAGAATTGATCAACTCAGCACCACAAAAACACAGCCAATCCAAGGTACTTATAACATTTATGGATGCTACAGAATTCAGCAGAATTGATAAAAGAAAGGTGAACGAATAAATGAACCTCGAGCTGCTCATGCAATCTTCGTTGAACTTCCATCTGAACGCGCAAGGCCTCGTTGACCTGGTAACCACTGTTGAGAATGTGAAAAAAAAAATTACATATAAGAACTAAAATATTTAGTAACGAAACTGCTTGGAGGAGTAAAGTACTCGTTTATATCTTGTGCGATCATTTTTGATGAAGCTGATGTGGATGAACCTGTATCCTGACTCTCAGCAACACCCGAAACTGCAACCATTTTCATACCCCAAAAATCAATTAGCAAGAAGCAGACATTATAAAAGAAAGTATAACATTTTTTATCCTCATCTGCACCGTTTAGTGTAAAAAATATCCAAGTCTTTCTAAGACAACTAATTTATGACCCAGCTGAAGAGGAAAGATATTACGAACAGCCACTTTTGAATCAATGAGTTGTCTAAACCCAATTTCTTGCAGTTATGAGTTGACTTAATGAAAACTAAAACTAGTATATGATGAGTCCAGTTATTTTTGTTGTTTCTAACTCTGTTATCTTTGTTTGGACAACCATTCAGATGGCTAGAACTGTACTTTTGACACAGTTTACAGTAAGTTTCTACGTTGGCATTGTAATAATCTATTATCTCGAACATGCTAACTCTAGAACACGTGAAATAGCTACGAATGATTACAAAAAAAAAAAGATACTAGTGCAATTACCATCTTTTGAATTCTCAGTTAACTCCTTGCTAGCTTGTTTCCCCAATCGGAACTTCTGCAATATAAGATTACTCAATGGTTTGTAAAGTGAGAGCCATTTCTTGGAGAAATGTATTGAAAGTAGAAGTTGTTTACTCAAGTTTTATATAACAATTTTGACAGAGATACTTGGGTGGTCTCTTTCATTTGGGGGTACCTGAAGATGAGACTTCAAATGGTACAAAGTCAAGCCTTTTACTCCCATTATTCTCAAAATTGATTTTGGCGTTGCTTCTGCAACACAAGAAATTAGCTTTATAATCCAACAAAATATGATGAAAACGGGAGTGGTTTATCTTCATCTAGAAAACTTTATCCATGTCTAATGTTAGGCGAGACACGAGATCTATTCCAATCTATATAAGTGTTTCCTCAAGTAAAGAGTTCCAAGGACACATGGAAGCATGAAAAAGCTACATACATTGTTGCACAATCTGTGGTATTAAGTTCAAAATGATACAATTAAGCGGGCACAAATTAAACACTCGCCCCTGCCGTCTCGTGGGTATCGAATCAAACCCATAGATCTCTCTAGGATTCTCAAAAAAGGGTTTTCATTCCTGATTCCTCAAACATATACCCAAACAAGCGCATGAGTGAAAAAACGTAGGCTCAATTTCCTAATACGGTTCAACAGTGTGACAGGATCAAAACTCATTTATTAAAAAGAAAATAACTGAAGTGCAAAATTTGACTAGGATCAAAGAAACATTGAATCAAGAAATTCCAAAAGTGATGATTCCCATTCCCAGCATACATTTAATTCCAGAATATCTGTTCCAAGCAAGCAAATAAATTAGGGAATTAATTGGAAAATAAAATAGGGTGGGTACTCACTGTCGGGGCCGCCAAGCTGTGTGACGGCGTCAACAAATCTGTGGTGGAGGTCGGCGGTCCAACGGAGGCGGGGTTTGGGATCGGTGGAGAGGACAAGGCACGCATCCCCAGGCAAGTTAGTGCCATCTAAGGACCCCTGGTAATCCCCACCCTCCATTCCCAAACTATGTATTGGCAAAGCCGAATACATTATTTTCTTCTCTCTCTCTCTCTCTCTCTCAAATCCTTCCTCTCTTTTGTGTGGCCTTGGACTGGTTTGTCTTTTAAGTGGTGAGTTGGGGCTGGGGTAGGGATGGGGAAACAAGACAGCGATGTCTTGTTCTGTACTGTCTTTGTCTCTTATTTTGGCCTCTATTTGTCTTTATCTCTCTCTCTGGGCTACATGTACATGTAGGTGCTGTGTAGTGTGGCTACTGTGTTTTGTGTGTGTGTGAGAGAGAGAGAGAGAGAGAGAGAGGGGGTAACATGCAGCATGGGTTGGCATTGCCATTTTCGATGTTCTATATGGACTACTTTTTCATCCAGAGAGCTACTATTAACATGAATTCAGTACTAGTACTACTCTCCCAATCCTCTTTCTTTTTACGCCCTATTTCTCTTCCAATAATTTATTAATTTTCTCCATCTATTACTTTATATTATACTATTATTTCACTACGGCTCCGCTTGGTCGGACGGGATGTCCTGTAACACAATGGTGTAACATCTTCTGTTACACCCGTTAGATTAGTGACACGTGTCTTTTAGAAAAAAGATAATCATCCTAATAATTAAATTAACTTAAATATAATTTATTTGAAAAAATCAAAGATATGATTTTATTTTCTCTTCCATATGAAATCCCACGCGCATCTCCCCCAATCTCAAAATTTCTCTGCAATCAAACTCTTCGTCTCTCTCTCTATTCTTTCCCACCGATATCAGCGCGCCAAATCCTTGTATCCCCCTTTCGCAAAAGCGGCCTTGTTCTGCAAATTATTTTGCTCGCATATTTTCTCTTCACCGTTGACAGTACAAATTTGCCGGCATATTCTCGCGGTCATAGTTTTGCAAATTGAGCCCCTGAGTTTAACTATTTCGCGATCCTTGCATTCTCTTTCGCCACAACAGCCTTATTCCATAGGTCTTTATTTGCCACGACAGAACACAGGAAATTCAGGGATTATAATTAATTTATAATTGTGGAATGAGATGAAATCAGAAGAGATAATGATGGATCGTAGAGATGGATTAAAGTTGTAACCGTTGGAGATTATATGCGCATTCGGGTGATGGATTTTTTTACTACTCTGAGCTTATCTCCTCGGCTTTTTTGTTGGACATGATATGGTGCAAATCCTTTCGCCATGAGTAAACGATTAATTTTTATATGGTTCCAATATTTTGTTGTTAATGGCAGAGTAGATTATGTCGGGAAATGTCTTAGCCACACTTACATATATTTTTACAGTTTGATGAATGTGTTTCCAGCAGTTACAATGGTTTTCGACAGAGGAGTTTAGAAATTCTATATGCACATAAGGTGTTTGAGGAAATTCTTGAATGAGCACACTACACTTATTTGCACATATTTTTTTTCTTATTAATTGCTATCACTTTAACTTGATCTAGGCAGAAAAAAATGTGCACAAATATGAAGATTAAAAAAATGTTTTAACTTACATACCCAACTTAATTTGATGGATCTTAAACCCAATGCATTAGCTCTCAAATATGCTCCAACTTTTATTATTATATCTTCTCGCTAAGCTATATTATTCCAAATTTTTGCATGATAAAGTTTGTAAATTAAACATGTCATTGTAATATTAATACCCTGTTTTCTCAATGTATGAACTGAAACATTGTAGATGATCTTCTATTTTTAAATGACCTGAGGTAATTAGTTGCATAAAAAATTGAGAGCTGCAAATATATGTGTTCATACTATTTCGGAATAATATGATTGTTCCATATCCTATAAAAATATTATATATCCAAAACAAAATCTCTTGTACATTGATATTACTTGCACAAAAGACAAACTAAAATTTTCAGCAACATTGAGAACACTTTCAATTTCGGGGTGTAGAATTATAGAACTGGACTCCACCGTGCATTTGCATCTTTGTATGTTGTTGCTGTAAAATAATGGAAGTAATTAATATATGCAAAATTTAATAAAATGAACCAAATCATGTATGTTGTTACCTGTAATAACTCTGTTAAGCTCATTTCACAGTGGTCTTCATTTGAATTAGTGAAATTTAATTGTTGATTGATCATTGGATTTGAAGCCTACAACAAAGAAATCTCCTATCGAGTACTCTTCCATTCCTATCCTTATGAGCACTGTGTTTCCTAATTCCGAATCCAGCTGCCTTTGCATAGTCATTATAAAATTTGTAAGCAGCATCTTCACTCTCAAACTCCATTCCAATTTTTGGAATTTTTTCTTCCGAAACATCTAAATGTCCCTCATTTTTCAACTGCACTTCACCTATATTTTGAACTTCTTTTTCTCTATCGGCTTCTTCAAAATTCAGTTCGCGTCTTGGAGTAGCACCAGTGCATATATTTTCGTCCATAAAGACCTGAATCTAACATAAATATTATATTGGAAACAAATTAGAATGTAATAACAATTGTAAAATTATAGGAGTTGAGATGACTGATGAGATTAGTTTTGTGAAATTATACCTCAAGCAATTAACGATGTTATTAACAAGTTAAACTCAGGGCCCAATTTGCAAAACTATGATTGCGAGAATATGCCGGCAAACTTGTTGATGTTATGAACAAGTTAAACCCAGGGCCTCAATTTGCAAAACTATGATCCCGATAATATGCCGGCAAACTTGTTGATGTTTATGAACAACCCAAGGCCTCAATTTGCAAAACTATGATCGCAAGAAAAAATCCACCACCCGGAAGCGCAGATAATCTCCATGATGAAGAGATGATAGATGCGAATATAATTTTGTAATTTGCGAGAAACTATGATCGCGAAATAGTTAAACTCAGGGGCTCAATTTGCAAAACTATGACCGCGAGAATATGCCGGCAAATTTGTACTGTCAACGGTGAAGAGAAAATATGCGAGCAAAATAATTTGCAGAACAAGGCCGCTTTTGCGAAAGGGGGATACAAGGATTTGGCGCGCTGATATCGGTGGGAAAGAATAGAGAGAGAGACGAAGAGTTTGATTGCAGAGAAATTTTGAGATTGGGGGAGATGCGCGTGGGATTTCATATGGAAGAGAAAATAAAATCATATCTTTGATTTTTTCAAATAAATTATATTTAAGTTAATTTAATTATTAGGATGATTATCTTTTTTCTAAAAGACACGTGTCACTAATCTAACGGGTGTAACAGAAGATGTTACACCATTGTGTTACAGGACATCCCGTCCGCCGCTTGGTAGGGCGTATAAGGCCGTATTATGGGGTGTTGTATAATTAATATTCTGCTTGGTAGGGCATACTAAAATAATATCGACCCGTTTCTTATATGCCGACCCTGTAAAATAGTAAGGCGTAATACCTCCAAAGCACTATTCACCTTTACAAAATTAATTCGATCCGAAAGGTCGTACTATTTTATTATTGGTTTGTCACACGGACCGCCGCCGGACCACCGCCGGACCACCGCCGGACCGCCGTCGCCGGAATTTCGCCGGACCGCCGGAATTTGGCCGGAAAGTTGCCGGAAAGTTGCCGGAAAGTCGCCGGAGGCTGCCGGACCACCACTATTCCTAATTTTTATCTTTTTTATTACTTCCTACCAAGTAGTATAAGAATTTTGCATAAATTAGTAGGACCTTTTTTATATGTCCTACCAAGCAATTTTATATGACTTTTCTATACTAAATTTATACCCCCTCCTAAAATTAATATTGCCTACCAAGTGAGGCCTACAAGAACAAAATTGTAACAAAATTAATTACACAATTTACCAAAATTTCACGGAGATCAGTGAGTATCAATATAAAATAAAGTGTAGTACAAATATTGTCATTGAATAGATAGAATAAAGTAAATGATATAATTGAATATAAATAATAAAGTACAGTAAAACCCGTTAAATTAATACTCGATAAATTAATAATCTCGCTAAAACTAATAATTTGTCTGGTCCCAAGTTGGGAGCAATACAAATTTGGGACCCAATCAATAAAATTATAAGATAATAATTTTTTTGAGATCCCAGTGTATATATATTGGTCCCGACGAAACTATAAATTAATAATTATTAAAAATAATCCATATATATATATATATATATATGATGCACTTGAATATTCTTCAGACAACTTAGTAAAATAAGAATCTACTGTAACTTGCTTTTTCTTGAACTTCAAATCTATGTTGATCTCATCTTTAAATCTCCTTACTGCACTCAATAGTTGTAGCGTAGTCTTCTCGTACTGCAACAAAAAGTTATGAAGAGTTGTTGATACTTGCAATGCTTCTTTTAGAGTGATCGGTTGCAAAGCTATTGAATCATTTGTATTTTAACTTAATTTTCATCAATAACTATGCATGTATACTTAAAGTTATTCAAAGAATTTGGAACTTTGAAGGTCAACGGTGCATATACGTTAAAACCTCTTTAAATTAATAAATTATTAATTTATCGATATAATAATATTTCTATAAATTAATAAAATCCTCCGGTCCCAACATTATAAATATATAGAGGTTTTACTGTAAAGTGTGGTAAATAAAAAAAAATGCGGGGTAAATGAGTTTTCAAAAATGGCATGCTCAATTTGAAAAGATGTGAAGCTTACTCTGTAAAGGAGGGAATATATTACTAATTGATTTATACATGAATTCGAGGTCATACTACTATGTCATTAAGTATTTTTACCCCAATCAATATTATCCATTCGATCAAATCCAAATCATACTATTTTTTCAAGTCAAACATCAAATTAGACAAGTTTTTTGCCTACCTTCTCGATCGATTGTCCTCTTCTACTACAATTAGGTTTTGTCTCCCACCTTTCTTTCTCTCTTCACACTTTTTCTAAGGCTATTATTCTTTATAAATGTCGTCAAGCCCAAAATTCCGAGTATCAAAAACCACAAACTCACTGTCAAGCCTCAATTTTCAGAATATTAAATTTTACGTAACACACACTATTAATTTAAAATAAAAGGCGCGAACTAAATATTTACTTAAAAATAAGACATGAAATTTTATTTCAAATTAAAAATACTTAACAAGGAAGAGTTGAATATTAATTTAAAAATTTAACTCATACAAAAATATAATTAACTCATGAGAGCTTAACTTGGAAAAAAACTTGATTAATAAATAAACTTGATTTTAATAGAAGATGACTTTAAGGACCATCATCCATCGCTTCTCCCCGCCATCAGCACTTTATTCTGAAAATGTTAAATTGAATGGGGTGAGTATACAAGAACACTAAATGTGGTCATTTTATTCTAGATTAAATATCAAAATAAACAATTAAGACAACAATGCTTATAATAATGCTCGTACTAACACTTTGCACTTCGTCATTGATACTTTACCAATAGATAATTGTCACATTTGTTTTGTCAATGGAAACTTTGCCAATAAATAATTTTTACAAATACTTTTCCAACTTTGTCATATATACTTATCACATATATTTTGCTAACTTTGCCGAGTACGACGGGATTCACCCGAAGGCCCATCGATCCCGAACCTCATTAGGGCCCCTGGCTATTAGACTTTACCGAGCATGACGGGATACACCCGAAGACCCATTGGTCTCAGACCTCATTAGGGCCCCTGACTATTAGAATAATATGGAAATATAATCACGTAGAAGACAACTTGAACAATTTATTTGAAGCATTTAATAAAGAATAAAAATGCAATTTAATCATTGTTGATGACCTTTACTTAATCAAAGGATTTAGTGGTTGTTAATGCTAAACAAGATCATCAAACAAGCATAGGAAAATCAAAAGACGTGTTTGAGATTGTTTGTGGAGAGAATATGGCAACATAAGGATGTCAATTATAATAAGGGACCTGCTTTTTTTTATTCAAGAATTGGGGTATTTATACATATTTATGCAAGCATTAGGTGTCATCACCTTAATCACCCTATTTTACATTATGACAAGTGTTAAGACACTTGTTTTATTCTTAGGCATTGTATATTTACAAATGATAAATGTTAAGACACTTGTTTGCTTCTAATACAATGCTTAATGATGAGGTTTTCTTGGGTGTTCTTCGTAGTGATGAGTTACTTGCCCGTGAGCCTCCTTGTGTGGAGTTTGAATTCTTTATTTCCCTGTTGCTCGTTGGATATATTTGACCCTTGTTCAACTGCTCGCCTTGATAAAGAATGCTTGATAGATTATCTTCGTTCGCTTCTTCATCTCCTTCCTTGCCTTAACTAATTTTCTTTATTTTAATCCTGGCTCAGTTGCTCGCCTATCAACAACTGTCCCCTAGCCTGATTTCATGTGGAGATGTGAATCGATTAACTGAGATCAGGCTATTTTGCTTGTGTACCTCTTTTTGCCATTGGAGACCAACTGAGTTTTCCTTGAGGCGGGAAATAGGTGGCGAGTAGTTGGAACTTATTTTGAATTGTGACGGTTGATTTCCTGAGAGTGTGGGATTCGAGGCGTCGTGGACGATGGTGACAGTAGGGGAGGAGCATGTCGCAAGACATCTCGTACTTGGGATGGGACCCAGTTCGGGTCAAAGAGTAAGTTGCTCGCCTCTTTACTCTTTTCATTTAATAAAAAAATTAAAATTATAATCTTTATTTTTTTCCTTTTGTCAGGTACCGGCCAGAAAGGTATCCGGGCCGCGACGAGGTTGTACATAACCTCTGTTATGTTGGGGTGTTATTACCCGATTGAAATATGAGTGAGCTTAGATGTGGCTATAATAGGATAAAACAAGTATTTGTGACAAAGGAAGAGAACTATTGAAGTCTTCTCCCTTGGGCTTGTACTAGGAGTAATGAATGTAAATGATTGCAAGAAAAGTAAATGCACAGGGAATTGCCGAGGGGTTTAGGCTCAGTCTTAAAGTGTGTGATATGATCTTATTCATGAGCTCAAACACTCTATTTATAGCAATTTCTATGTTACATAGTGTGGCCCTAATTTTGGATAAGATCCTCAATAATTGCTATGAAACTTGTCTTATTTGACAGTTGTCGCCCTCTGCCCTGAGGAATAAATGCCTTCAACTGGGCGCAACAATAAGTTGTCCTTCTCCAATGGGAGGCTTACAGTTGTCCAGTGGGTACCGGGGCATTAGGTGCCCTTCAGTCCTCTCTTTCGTCTGTTTCCTGCAGCAGCGTATGGCCTTTCTGAGGTGGCCGGCATCGAGCATTGCAGTCTGGCATGCGGGTACGATCCTTGCCCCCGTGCTAGGTCTTATTTTCTACTAGGGTTGGATCCCGCTTGGCGATGACCTCACCTATTGGGCGAGGTCTATGGAGACATCGTGGGGTTGCTCTTGTTGGAGTTATACGTGAAAGTATGCTTTTACTTTGTATAACTCGTGTATCAAACACTTGTTTATGAGAATAATTCTTTTATCACATATGCTTTAAATATGATTGAATGTTGAATATTTATTGCAAACAGTTCATAATAGTACTAGTTACATTGTAGTTAATGTGGTGATACCCGATCACGGAAGACAACATTAACAGTTTCCTTGTAACTAAACGTACATTTTCACGACCTAGGTGGAATTGAACAATCCGCCGTGAAAGGTCGATGTGTAAGGCTCATATTGGTCTGTCTTGACTAAGAGATTGCACTAGCACATTTAGTATGTGTTGAAGAGGACCTACAGCGAGGATAAATTCTTCTGTTCTGAAATGTGAAGAATTAGACCTCAGTGGTTGTTGATTTCTTAATCTCCGTCACTTAAATAGGACCGTGTGTGCTTAATGGTTACTGCTTTGATTCATGTTGGGTGAGAATCAGCTTTGGGCAGTAATATTAATCATACGACGGTTGCTAAGATTTAATACGGAGAAACGCGTGCGAGTACGGCTCGTGTGATTAGTCCCCTTGGTGGGCTCAGAAGTTTTATCGTACCAAATCTTGCAAGTGAAGAATTAGTTTCTTCGGTACGGATAATAATGTTGAGCTGTCTTTACTCCAAGGTGAAATACATTAATTAATTTAGAGCTATTCAGAAGCTTAATTAATTAATGGACTTGATAATTTTAAACGCGGGAAATAATAACCGGGAGCCCATATTATCGTATTATGGATTAATATGGATAGTGCAATATTAATTTATTAGTGGTAATAATTAATATTAATGGATTTAATTATATTGGGACTCAATATTGAAATTCAGAAGTCCATTAGGAGGTCCAATCTTAATTCTCCTTAAAGGCCCCTCAAGTAGCCCATTAAGTAGCCCAATAATGATAAGGTGATTAAAATAAAAAAGATAATATTATGCTGATTTTTCTACGTGTTTTTCGAAAATAGCATATCTAGGAGAGAAAATATTTTGTTGATTTTCTTGAAAAGATATTATGGAAGATAAGTATTCTTGGAATACAAGATTATCTCATATATTCAAGAAGATCCAAATCTTGGATTCTCTTCTTATAATTTTCGAAATTTACAAGCCTATTTAAGAGAGAGAGATTTTTGTGGAATATTTTATTATGGAGAAAAGAATATATGAGATATATTCAAGATTTCTTAGAGCCTAAGAAAAGATTTTCTCCAAGCCCAAATAATCCTCATAAATTCGGCCACTCCTCTTTATAAATTGGGGATGATTATTTCATCCCCAAGTACATAATTTCATGTGTTGGAAAAAATCAAGAGCATAGATATTTTTCTTTTTCCTTAGTTATTTAAATTATTCGAGAGCATCTCCCACCGGTGATCGAATAAGGCGAAAGGGAAATACTTGAGAAGGTTTGTGGGTTGATAAAGTGTGTACGTGTTTGTCCCGTTTTATTCAAAGGCCAAGTTCTACGAGAGGTACGTAAGTCACATATTTTCTTGTTTATTCCGCCATAGATTATATGTGAATTAATTCAACATGCATGATGATAAATTAGTTGTTGGAATTATTATTTGAATTAATTAGGATTAATTCATGCTAGTAATAATTGTATTTAAATTCGTATTTAAATTTCATCCCGAATAGTTCCCGGGTACCCCTATTTTCCCAACAACTGATATCATAGCCACGGTTTCGGGCTCTGATATTTAAATTGGAATTTAAATTGTTAAACATTAAATTGAAATTGGATAGTAGAATTGCTAGATCTTTTTTGCAGGTATCCAATTGTCATGGTTTTAATGTTGCTAATTTTTCATGCGTGTGAATTAATTGTTTTTAATTCGATTCGTTCGAATTCGTTTTTCTCGTGAGAAAATCCACGAGTAGATTAGTTGTTTTTATTTTGATTTGATCATTGTAATAGACTAGTCTAGATCTAGTATTTATTTTTTTGTAAAATAAATTGTAATCGGATCGAGACGAAGAACGAAGAATTAAAGACGGCGTACCCGGACGACGCATGCATGTGCAGCGCATGCATGGACGTAAAATCATGCATGGGGTGAAAAACAAGAACGAATGGCAAAACCCGGTGCGCGGGGTGCGCGAGGCGCACGACCCGGGCGCACGACGGGGCGCGGGTCCCGCGGGCGCCGTGCCGGGTGGCGCGCGGGCCCACTCCATGGAATTTTTTTAAATTAATTTCAGTTCTGCATTTTTTTGTGTGATCTTAAACATCGTCCCAAACCCCAAACGATGCTGTTTTTGATGAAGTGTTGCTGTTCGAGTGGGAGCGTGTCGAGACGAACGACGGATAGCAACAAGGGCGATATTTCGCATCAAGACGTGAAGAAATTAAACCGTGACAATTGGATTTGAGTGCTCCAATGTTTTTAATTTTGTTTTGATGGATGTTTTATTTCGTGCACTTATTATTATTTGTTAATATGTGTTTGCATGAATTTTATTGTCCAAGAAAAACCTTACTTTCAAAAATTACTAAGTATGTTTATTTAATCGCAATATTATTCCGGATATTAAAATTGGATTAATTTGGCCTCCATAATTTATTTATTTGTGAAGTCTTTTTGGAATACATTTCCCCTCGGATCGGCCAAAAAGACGGATTTCACATGAATAAATTCTGAAAGGATGATTGTGGATTATTACTAATGGCGGTATTGACCCTCACCACGAGTGGCTTGCTCAAAGCGAAATAATAATCCTGTATTTAATTATGGTTATTACTTAGGCATAGGAAATTAATATTAACTTACTCCCCTCGGAGTCCCTGTCAATTTCTATGTGGTCAAAGTGGGAGCCAACTATTAATTTTGAATAAAGAATTTGTAACTTTTAAGTTTGTGATCCGCTTGAATGTATTTAAATGTATAGACCACCCCTCATGGCGCATTTAAATTGTTTCGAGATGTTGGCTGATGCATGATTATATTGTTTAAAGGTTTCAATATAATTGATGTGATCGAGTTATGTGATAATTTCATATTTTTCTAGATATTGATATGAATGTATGTTTTATTCTCATTTCATCACGTCGCAACCTTTTAATCCACTGTTTAATATACTTAAAGTTAATAAACTTTTTGGAGAGAATTATATCGATTGGAAATATAATTTTAAATCTGTCCTTACTGCACGAAAACACAATTGGATTATTCACGTTAATAAACCCGGCAAGCCTAATGATAAGTCAAGCAATGGAAAAAAGGCAGTTTATGATTGACAGCGTGACAATGAACACATGAAGTGCATCATCTTGACATCTCTGTCTGAGGATGTGAGGTGCGTTCATGAAGACATTGTATCCACTGTTGAAATCATGGAAAGCCTTGAAGAGATGTTTTCGCATCAGAACCCATGACTAATCAGTTCACCAAACATGACTCGGTCAAGTTGGAAATGGTGGAAGGAACGCCCATGGGGGAGCACGTTCTCGAGATAATGGCATACCTTAACAAGTTGAAAGTACTTGGTGCGGATTTTGATTGATTTCATATACTATTCTTTGCCGAGAAGCTTTGAGCAGTTTCATCTGAACTGTCAGATGAATGAACGGACAAATCGTTTGCCCGAGCTCTTGCAAGCTTTAGTTTCAGTGGAGGTGATAATGGAGCACCAGTCTAGTGTTATGGTGGCTAATGGTTCGTCTACCTCTTTTGGTCCCAAGGGAGGGAAAAAGAGGAAGAGAACCAAAGGCCGGATCCAAGCAAATCTAATTGTTGCGAAAGGCAAATGCAAAGGCTAGCATCGAAGGAGAAGTGTTTTAGTTGCGGTGAGAGAGGACAATGGAGGTCTGCCTGTTCCAAGCCTAAGTGGCTAGGAAAGTTAGGTAATTCACACACCCTAGTCGTCGAAACTTGTGAAGTGGCGTATGCTGTCTATTCGTGGATAGTGGATACGAGAGCTACTGATCACATTTTTTTCAATGGGTTCAAGCTAACCCGACGACTTAACGGAAGTGAGATCCCCATCACATCGGGCAATGCTACGAGAGTGGCAGCTGAAGTAGTGGGAGAAGTGTTGGAGTTATATGTGAAAGTATGCTTTTACTTTGTATAACTCGTGTATCAAACACTCGTTTTATGAGAATAATTCTTTTATCATATTTGCTTTAGTTATGATTGAATGTTGAATTTCTATTGCAAACCGTTCAATATATAGTACATGTTACATTTTAGTTAATGTGGTGATACCCGATCACGGAAGACAACATTAACAGTTTACTTGTAACTAAACATACATTTTCACGACCTAGGTGGAATTGAACAATCCACCGTGAAAGGTCGATGTGTAAGGCTCAGATTGGTCTGTCTTGACTAAGAGATTGCACTAGCACATTTAGTATGTGTTGAAGAGGACCTACAGCGAGGATAAATTCTTCTGTTCTGAAAGGTGAAGAATTAGACCTCAGTGGTTGTTGATTTCTTAATCTCCATCACTTAAATAGGACCGTGTGTGCTTAATGGTTACTGCTTTGATTCATGTTGGGTGAGAATCATTGTGACTTCGAACTTTATGTCTTGGGCAGTGATATTAATCATACGACGGTTGCTAAGATTTAATACGGAGAAACGCGTGCGAGTACGGCTCGTGTGATTAGTCCCCTTGATGGGCTCAGAAGTTTTATCGTACCAAATCTTGCAAGTGAAGAATCAGTTTCTTCGGTACGGATAATAATGTTGAGCTGTCTTTACTCCAAGGTGAAATATATTAATTAATTTAGAGCTATTCAGAAGCTTGATTAATTAATGGACTTGATAATCTTAAACGCGGGAAATAATAACCGGGAGCCCATATTATCGTAATATGGATTAAGATGGATAGTGCAATATTAATTTATTAGTGGTAATAATTAATATTAATGGGTTGAATTATATTGAGACTCAATATTGAAATTCAGAAGTCCATTAGGAGGTCCAATCTTAATTCTCCTTAAAGGCCCCTCAAGTAGCCCATTAAGTAGCCCAATAATGATGAGGTGATTAAAATAAAAAGAAAATAATAGTGCTAATTTTTCTATAATTTTCGAAAATTGTAGTTTGTTAGGAGAGAAAAGATTTTGTTGATTTTCTTGGAAATATATTATGGAGGATAAGTATTCTTGGAATACAAGATTATCTCATATATTCAAGAAGATCCAAATCTTGGATTCTCTTCTTCATATTTTTCGAAAATTGCCCCATAATTAGGAGTGTGAGATTTTTGTGGAATATTTTATTTTGGAGAAAAGAATATATGAGATATATTCAAGATTTCTTAGAGTCTAAGAAAAGATTTTCTCCAAGGCCCATATTCCTCTAATTTTCGGCCAACACTACCTATAAATAGGGGATGATTATTTCATCCCCAAGAATATAATTCCATGTGTTGGAAAAATCAAGAGCATAGATATTTTTCTTTTTCCTTAGTTATTTAAATTGTTCGATAGCATCTCCCACCGGTGATCGAACAAGGCGAAAGGAAATACTTGAGAAGGCTTTTGGGTTGGTAAAGTGTGTACGCGTTCGTCCCGTTTATTCAAAGGCCAAGTCTACAAGAGGTACGTAAGTCACATAAATTCTTGTTTATTCCGCCTAGATTTTATGTGAATTAATTCAACATGCATGTTGATAAATTAGTTGTTAGAATTATTATTTGAATTAATTAGGATTAATTCATGCTAGTAATAATTGTATTTAAATTCGTATTTAAATTTCATCCCGAATAGATTCCGGGCACCCTATTTCCCCAACAAGAAGTGCGCCTATCTTTTGAAGATAGAGTTATGGTCTTGAGAGACGTTCTTCATGTTCCTAGTTTAGAAAGAACTCAACCTTCAGTTTCTAAACTGTTTTTGAATAGATACTCAGTTTCTTTTAATAAGGATGTTATTATTTCTTGAAACGATGAGTTTATCTGTTCCGGAACTTCAATGGATGATCTTTATACCATTATTTGGGCACACCACTCATAAAATTGAATCTAATAACACATCAATTATTTTGAGTAATAAAAGGAAGCATTCTTCGGACATGAACGAAACACTTCTATGGCATCTTAGATTAGGTCATATTAATCTAATGCGGATACAAAGGTTGGTGAAAAATGAATCCTTGGAGTCACTTCAAGTTGAGTCATTTCCAACTTGTGAATCCTGTTTAGAGGGTAAAATGAGCTAGAGGGCTTTTGGAGCCAAGGGGAATAGAGCCACCAAAGTGTTAGAACTCGTTCATACCGATATGTGTGGTTCAATGATGATCATAGCAAGAAGGGGTATGAGTAATTTGTCATTACTCGAGATATGGATACATCTACCTTATGATGCACAGGGAAAGAAGTATCAAGTTTCTACGATTTGATCGTGGAGGCGAATACCTTAGCAATGAATTCTTGAACTACCTATCGGACGAAGGGATTATATCCCTGTTGACTGCACCGGGAACCCCTCAATAGAACGGTATGGCGGAGCGAAGGAAGCAGACTCTTTTAGAAATAGTCAGATCCATGATGAGTTATTCGGATTTACCCAAATTGTTTTGGGTAACGCCTTGGAAACGACGGCTTACATTCTAAACTTGGTGCCATCCAAATCGGTTCCTAAAACCCTAATGGAATTGTGGACCGGGCGTGAGCCCAGTCTAAGACACTTGCGGATTTGGGGTTGTCCGGCATACATGCTAGACAAGGAAGCCGGTAAGTTGGATCCACGTTCGGAATTAAGGCTGTTTATAGGATACCCTGCGGGAACGAAAGAGTGTATGTTCTATAGTCCCAAGGATCAAAAGACCGTGATTAGTTCGCACTTTAAATTCTTGGAGGAAGACTATATGAACAAAAGAAAGCCCAGAAGTGAGATTACCTTAGACGAGTTAAGAGGGCAAACCCCTATACCAAGTATACAAGATGATGTACCACACGTCACACCTTCACAACCGGAACCCCGTCGCAGTGGAAGGATTGCTTGGCAACCCGAGAGATTCATGGGGATAGGAGAATCTTCGGATTTGATTCCCGGCGATGAATCAGACCCATGGACATACGACGAGGCAATCCAAGACAAAGACGCAGAGTCGTGGCAAACGGTAATGGAAACCGAGATGGGTTCGATGGATCATAATCAAGTGTGGGAGTTGGTCGAACCACGCAATGGGGTAGAACCCATTGGATGTAAGTGGGTGTACAGGAGGAAAAGAGGACCGGGCGGAAGGGTTGAGACCTTCAAAGCAAGGCTTGTGGCCAAAGGGTATACTCAGAAAGAAGGGATAGATTATGAGGAAACCTTTTCGCCTGTAGCTATGCTTAAGTCCATCCGTATTCTCTTGTCGATCGCTGCGCACCTAGATTACAAGATCTGGCAAATGGATGTCAAGACGGCTTTCCTTAACGGAAGTCTTGACGGGATAGAAATCTATATGCAACAGCCCAAAAGTTTCATTGAAAAAGGCCAAGAGCACCTCGTATGCAAGCTTAAGAGATCCATTTATGGACTTAAGCAAGCATCGCGTACTTGAAACCAGTGTTTTGATCAAGTAATTAAGTCATATGGGTTTGTGATCAAAACAAGTTCGAAAGTTGTGTGTATAAAAGGTGTGACGGAACTGCGGTGGTATTCTTAGTATTATACGTAGACGATATTCGGCTCATTGGAAATAATGTAAAGGTATTGTCAGACGTAAGGGTATGGCTGTCAAATCAGTTTGATATGAAGGACTTAGGGAAAGCTGGTCACATCCTTGGGATCAAGTTCACTCGAGATCGTAAGAAGAGGATGTTGGGCTTATCGCAAGTTTCATACAAAGCCACTGTTTTGAAGCATTTCAGCGTGCAAGATTCCAAGAAAGGTTTTGTACCTTTTAGGCACGGAATCCATCTATCTAAAGAAATATGCCCTAAGACGCAAGTGGAGATAGATGACATGATGTTCTGTACGTTTCGGACGTAGGAAGTCTTATGTATGCAACGTTGTGTACGAGACCGGATATCTGCTTTGTCGTGAGCTTGTTGGCAAGATATCCAAGTAACCCCGGGAAAGCACATTAGATTGCAATTAAATGCGTTCTTTAGTTTCGGAAAAGAACTTGGTATGGAATGTTGATTTAACAGTCAGTCAGTCTATTTCTCGTGGGATACACGGACTCAAATTTCCAATAAGATATAGAATCCAGAATATCTACCTCGGGTAGTGTGTTTTGCATGGGAGAAGGAGCCAAGACATGGAGAAGCGATTTGTAGAAATGCATCGCCGATTCGACCATGAAAGCCGAATAAGTAACTGCTTGTGAAGCAGCGCAAAAAGCGGTTTGGCTCAAGAACTTCTTAGTGGACTTGGACGTTGTTCCGAATTTGCCCGACAAGATAACTGTCTTTTGTGACAATGCCGGAGCAGTTGCAAATTCAAAGGAACCGAGAGCCCACAAGGCCATCAAACACATAGAAAGAAAATACCATCTTATACGAGAAATCGTTAAGATAGGAGATATAGAGGTGGCAAAGATAGCGTCAGGTGACAACCTAGCAGATCCATTCACAAAGGGTCTGCCTCAGAGTACATTCGAGAGACATGTGGATGGAATGGGAGTCAAGACTATTGCCAATCTGCTTTAAGTATAAGTGGGAGGAATTATTAGGTTAGTGTAGGTTGACATGAGATGTCACGTAGAGCTACTACACTAAGACATGCATGATGTATACTAAAAAGCAGACTTTAAGTATAAGTGGGAGATTGTTGGAGTTATACGTGAAAGTATGCTTTTACTTTGTATAACTCGTGTATCAAACACTTGTTTATGAGAATAATTCTTTTATCGCATATGCTTTAGATATGATTGAATGTTAAATATTTATTGCAAACAGTTCATAATAGTACTAGTTACTTTGTAGTTAATGTGGTGATACCCGATCACGGAAGACAACATTAACAGTTTCCTTGTAACTAAACGTACATTTTCACGACCTAGGTGGAATTGAACAATCCGCCGTGAAAGGTCGATGTGTAAGGCTCAGGTTGGTCTGTCTTGACTAAGAGATTGCACTAGCACATTTAGTATGTGTTGAAGAGTACCTACAGCGAGGATAAATTCTTCTGTTCTGAAATGTGAAGAATTAGACCTCAGTGGTTGTTGATTTCTTAATCTCCGTCACTTAAATAGGACCGTGTGTGCTTAATGGTTACTGCTTTGATTCATGTTGGGTGAGAATCATTGTGACTTCAAACCTTGTGCTTTGGGCAGTAATATTAATCATACGACGGTTGCTAAGATTTAATACGGAGAAACGCGTGCGAGTACGACTCGTGTGATTAGTCCCCTTGGTGGGCTCAGAAGTTTTATCGTACCAAATCTTGCAAGTGAAGAATTAGTTTCTTTGGTACGGATAATAATGTTGAGCTGTCTTTACTCCAAGGTGAAATATATTAATTAATTTAGAGCTATTCAGAAGCTTAATTAATTAATGGACTTGATAATCTTAAACGCGGGAAATAATAACCGGGAGCCCATATTATCGTAATATGGATTAAGATGGATAGTGCAATATTAATTTATTAGTGGTAATAATTAATATTAATGGGCTGAATTATATTGGGGCTCAATATTGAAATTCAGAAGTCCATTAGGAGGTCCAATCTTAATTCTCCTTAAAGGCCCCTCAAGTAGCCCATTAAGTAGCCCAATAATGATAAGGTGATTAAAATAAAAAAAATAATATTATGCTGATTTTTCTATGTGTTTTTCGAAAATAGCATATCTAGGAGAGAAAAGATTTTGTTGATTTTCTTGGAAAGATATTATGGAAGATAAGTATTCTTGGAATACAAGATTATCTCATATATTCAAGAAGATCCAAATCTTGGATTCTCTTCTTATAATTTTCGAAATTTACAAGCCTATTTAAGAGAGTGAGATTTTTGTGGAATATTTTATTATGGAGAAAAGAATATATGAGATATATTCAAGATTTCTTAGAGCCTAAGAAAAGATTTTCTCCAAGCCCAAATAATCCTAAAAAATTCGGCCACTCCTCTTTATAAATAGGGGATGATTATTTCATCCCCAAGTACATAATTCCATGTGTTGGAAAAATCAAGAGCATAGATATTTTTCTTTTTTCCTTAGTTATTTAAATTATTCGAAAGCATCTCCCACCGGTGATCGAATAAGGCGAAAGGGAAATACTTGAGAAGGTTTTTGGGTTGATAAAGTGCGTACGTGTTTGTCCCGTTTTATTCAAAGGCCAAGTTCTACGAGAGGTACGTAAGTCACATATTTTCTTGTTTATTCCGCCATAAATTATATGTGAATTAATTCAACATGCATGATGATAAATTAGTTGTTGGAATTATTATTTGAATTAATTAGGATTAATTCATGCTAGTAATAATTGTATTTAAATTTCATCCCGAATAGTTCCCGGGCACCCCTATTTTCCCAACAACACCTTGAGAATTATGGTTCTAGCTCGCCTTATCGCTGAGGTCGGGGTAGAGAATTAGTTCCCACAAAATAATTGCCACTCTGTTCGGCTGCCGAGGTCGGGAGGTAGTCGGGCTGACGTAGTGTTCATGGAGATATGTCACGTTATCTGTCATCCGGTAGAAATTTTTTGGAAGAGATCTTCTGAGATCCTTGCATTTAATGGTGATCTACGTGTCATGCCACGGTTGGTGGAATCCAAACAGTGGCTGACTGTGCGTGTGGAGGCCCTTCGAAAAAGTAACCGCAGGGCATTACTTTTTCGAATAAGCGCAATGATGGCCTGAAAAGGCCTATCTTTTCAAATAGACGTGCCTTTACTGGGAAGGCGTGTGCTTTTTGTAATGTCACGTCCGGTATGCGCGATGGAAGGTGAACCGTCGCCTTAACTCTAGGGGCTTTTCAGTTTCAACCCCTGATTTCAAATTTTTATTTGCATTTTTGCCCCAATTTCTTCCTATAAAAGAGGCTTTCACTGCTGCCTTCAAAATCTTTCCTTTCCCGCTTCAATCAATTAGCTTAGTTTACTCGAAGTTCTTAAGGAATCAATCAATCTTTCTTCAATCTTTCCCAAGGTAATCTTC
This sequence comes from Ballota nigra, assembly GCA_947034835.1. NCBI lineage: Eukaryota > Viridiplantae > Streptophyta > Magnoliopsida > Lamiales > Lamiaceae > Ballota > Ballota nigra. The sequence continues at coordinate 32,369,879 of OX344729.1, read as the reverse complement.
AATTTCTTGTTCTTTCTTTCATTTTTCCCTTGACAATGGTTGATGGAGAAACCAGTACATCTGGCTAAAGGGGCTAACATCATCCTTCCCGTTCAATCACGGGGAGTTGGAGGTTATCTGATGAGGATGGCTTAGAATCCATCTTTGGGAGCCCCCCGTCCCGTCCTGTAGGAGGGGATAGAGAGTCTGGAGGAAATTCAGCCGAAGCTGAAGAGGCCGGAGATCCGAGAGTGGACCAACAGGCTGAGCCGGATCTGCCCGGAGTTGGAGGTCCATTTGAGGAGATAGGGGCCGTTCAGGATGAGGAGCGTGTTGGGGGGGGGGGGGGAGGGGGGGTACGCCCAAGATGAGGAGGTCTACAATGAGCAGGTCTCTGTGGCCTATTAGGCCTGGAAGGATTTTGCCGACCAGAGGGTCGAACCACCACCGGTCTTTGATTATGCTGATTATTTGAGACGACGTCCCTACATTTTTATGAGACGAGATCCCTGATCTTTTGTAGATGCTGAGGCCTCGGAATGGTATTCTTTGAGGGACGAGAGGGTGAGCACTGTGACTGCCGCCGAGTTGGCTGCCTGGAGAATCCGGTGGGAGGTTCCTATTGACGTTCACATGTATCCCCCCGGGATAAAGGAGAGGGCCGGTCAGCTGCCACCCGGTATGGTCGCAATTAATTTTGCGGCCATGGAGGCGGGCTTGCGCTTCCCCCTGCACCACAACTTGGTGCGCATCTTGGATTGCTGGGAGGTCGCCCGACACAGCTCCACCCAACTCATAGCTTCTGCTTATATCCATGTTCACCCTTTTTGGCCGGCAATGACTTTTCTGGATGCCGATTAGGCGTGAAATTGTCATGATTCGTCACTTGAAATACCCTAATTTTGGCCGATTTTGTCGAGTATTTGGAGTCAATTGAGTATTATTTCTCTATATTGATGAATTTTTCTCTTTGATGCTCATAGGTGAATCGAGGGCGAAGAGCGGAGTTCATAGGACTTTGAATCGTCTCAAACGGATGCCCGAATGAGAAGATATCGAAGAAATACGATTGGTGTTAGTGTTGAAGAAGAAAAGTGCTACTTAGTGAAGATTTGGGAGCATTCGAGTAAAGCACTCAAGCACTAGCGCTCGAGCACGTTGCTCGAGCACCCAAAACATACATAAAAGTTTGAGCATTCGAGCAGCTCGAGCGCCACCACTCGATCATGTTGCTCGAGCACTCCAATTTATGCAGAAGAAATCCACCATTCGAGCAGCTCGAGCGCGACCGCTCGAGCACTTGTTTCATTCGAGCTATACGCTCGAGCGCGACCGCTCGAGCAGGCCTGCTCGAGCGCCTTCAACTTTCACATTTTCAAAGGCGTTTTTCGGCCCATGAGTTCACGATTTGGCCCGGGCATATATATATTCGTCTCAAGCACGTTTTTAAAGGATACCACACAGATACCACACAGATACCACACTTCACGAGAGATTTTTAGAGTTTTAGAGTTCATTTTTGGAGAGGAAGAAGAGAAGCAAGTTTACGTTTACGGTTTTTGAGGTTTTCTTTACGAATTCATACTACAATCTTGTTTTTAGTTTCGTCTTTAGATTTTCGTTATTGAACACATTGAGACTTCTTTTATTGAGTTAATTTCAAGTTATTCTTTTACTTCAGAAAACCCTAGTTTATGTTTGATCTCTTCTTCGGCTTATTTATCATGTTTATGTTCGTTGCTTATTCAATTGCTTTTATTTACGTTAAACCTATGTCTAGCTAAAACCCTTGCATGCTTGGGGTAGGATGAACTCGTAGAAGTAGGTTGTGGGTACGTAATTAGGGTAACTTGTGACGTTAGGTTTTAATTCTCTTGGTTAATGAATTCTTAAAATTAATCTAGACTTTACTTTTGAATTTCGTTCGAAAGGTGTTAGAGAGAGGACGACCGTATCACTCTTTAACAACGAGTAGACTTAACTAGAGGGTTTAGGAAGGGTTAATTCATCTACCAGTTTAGCGAAGGAGGACGACCGCACCACCTTAGTTAAATTAGGGTCTCTTTAATTAAGCACAATCTATTAACTTGTTAGTGGATTAGTGAAGTCGAGTGTTAGGGTAAAGTATTAGGGTTTAGAATCTTGAGCTTTCACCTTGCATTCTTTTACTTAGGCTATTTCTCGCGCGTCACAGTTATTTTGATTATGTACCCGCTCCGTTAGTATACGTAGGGATTCCTATCCTAAGCATCACCATCTCTTATTTGAAAACAACCCTTAGTTAATTCGTCTTCTTTAGTATTTTAGTTTAATTAGTTTATTTTAGTTTTAATTAATTCTCTCAAAAATCTAAAAATATTTCACTCATATTAACTACGATGCGTAGATCTTCAGGGATCTATTTACATACACACTTTCCCTTGGGTTCGATAATACTTGGTCCCTATACTTGCCCATACTACAGTGAACTCGTACTCTTGCGTGGAAGCTACTAGTAGAAGCTAGTATAGATCGCTTCAAGTCAATGGCGCCGTTGCCGGGGATGGCGTTGTATGTTTTTTGAATAGAACTTGTCGATAGCTTAGTAGTTAGTAGTGGGTGCTTTACTTTTCTGTTTTTATTTTTTTATGCGTTTTGATCCTTCTGCTAGTGTGTCAGGTATATGAAAACACGCTCACAAGGCAATACGAGCGAAGAGAGAATACCGTTGGACCCTGAGACGATAGCTAGAAGGAATCGAGCTTTCTTGAGGAGAATGAATACTGCTGGAGGAGGGAAAGAACCAATGGACATCTCTAATGAGTTGGATGATGCTGCGAACGAGTTCAATCAGGAATTGGGCCGAGTTGAAGGCACTGGAGTTAGTGGTAGCCAGAATCAAGTTCCGTTAGGGGATAGCCAGAGCCTAAACCCGAATACACAAAACGTAGATAATCCAGCTCATAACATTGTCCAAAATCCTCTGAACAACCCTGCTTACCCACATCCTAACTTACCACAAAACAACTTACCATATCCACCTTACCCATACCCACCTTATCATTACCCACCATACCCGTATCCTCCACCTCCAGTTTACAATCAACCACCTGTTTACCAACCACCACCACCCCAACAAGTACCCGTACCTGCTGCTAATCCTCAACACGTTCCTCAGAACGTAGATCAACATATGGCTATTCGAGGGAGGTTTGTAGCGCAGCCACATCGGTACTATGATGGAGTGGCATTGCCGCCTGTTGAGGCAAATAACTTCTCGATTTCCCCGGGAATTCTTAAGCTGCTTACAGAGAACCAGTTCAAGGGGGTGATCGGGAAGGAGAATCCTCATACACATCTGAGGAGTTTTCTAATGATAGCCTCCACTTTCAATTACAATGGCATGTCTGAAGATGCCAAGAGGCTTAGGTTGTTCCCATTCTCATTGACGGGAATAGCTAAAGAGTGGTACGATAATACGCTTCCACAGTGAGGTGTAACCACTTGGGCCAAGCTCGAGTGTCTGTTCCTCGAGTGATTCTACCCTCCATCCAGAACAATCAAAGCAAGAATTGAGATCTCTTCCTTCCGCCAGAAGCAAGGAGGGGACCTACGTCAAGCGTGGGAGAGATACTCAAACATGTTGATAGAGTGCCCGCAGCACGGGTACAATGAGGGAGATGTGATGGCATTCTTCTGTAGTGGTGCCAACAAGGCTGGGCAAGACCATCTAGACGCATGTGCTAGTGGATCATTCCCGAATCAAGGAATAGAGAGGTGTAGAGAGATCGTGGATAATAATGTTACGCATGTCGGGGCTTGGAGTGTGGATGCAGACTTCCAAAGAGTTAATCAGGTTGAAGAGGGTGAAGGAACGAGAAGGCTGTTGATGGCCATGATGGAAAAGATTAACAACCTTGAGTTGGGGAAGAATATGGTTGGAGGGAATGCAGCAGAGAATGAGCAAGAGGACAAGCCCACAATTCAGCAAGAAATAGTAAATTATATGGGAGGTCCTTATTACAATCAGAATAGGTATCCACACGGTGGAAATTTTCAAGGAAGACCTTCTTATGGCCAACCATTTGTACCTCCAGGTCCACAGCCACCTCAAAATTAATGGAGGAACACACAAGGGTACCAAGGAGGCCAGCAGCTTCCTCAGAACCAATGGAGGAAGAACGAGAATTTTTCATATGCTAACCCGAAGGTGGGCATTACAGTTCCTCCAGGTGTTGATCCAGGTTCTAAACCTCCGGGTGGAGAAGGCGGTTCCTCAACTGAGGAGATGTTGAGAGCTATCCTTCAGAAGGTGGAGGAAGGTAGTAAGAGATTGTCCTCTTTGGAGTACGATGTGAAGGAGTTGCATAAGAAAGGTGATCAGCGTGATCAAGAACTCCAAAAGAGAGATGTAGAGCTGAATCGAATTCAGCAAGAGAACAATAGGCGGTTCACCTCAATAGAGTTCCAGATAGGCCAAATTGCAAAATCATTGAATAGGGAGTCGGGTAAGTATCCTTCCATGCCGGAGGGGAACCCAAAAGAGCATTGCAAGGCTATCCAGTTAAGAAGTGAAACCAACTATGAAGGTCCTCAGATGCCTGCTGATTCTGAGACGCCCAAAGGAGAGGTTGAGATAGAAGGAAAAGAGCCTGAGGTAGTTAGAGATAAGATTGAGGAGTTAGGAGTTGAGAAGGGGATTGAACGTGAAGGGATTGAGAAGAGGAAAGATGTGGAAGAGTCTCATGAGAGCAAAGAGCCTGAAGAGGAGATAGAGGAGAGTGAGAGAGTTCCTAAGTGGAAGAAGGCAAAGGAAGCAAGGGAGAAAGTGAAAGAGACCGAGAGAGATGAATGGGGGATACCCAAATCTGTGATACCCGTCCCATATCCACAACGCTTCATGAAAAAGAAGCTTGATGAGAAATTCGCTAAATTCCTTGATGCGTTTAAACAATTGCATATTAATATTCCTTTTTATGATGCTTTGGAACAGATGCCCAACTATGCAAAGTTTCTGAAGGACTTGACCACGAAAAGACGGCGAGTGGATGAGCCGAAGTTGGTGCAGCTGAACCACGAAGTGAGTGCATTAGTGCACAAGGCGCTTCCTCCAAAGCTGAAGGATCCCGGGAGCTTCACCATTCTTTGTGATATCGGGAACGGGATCAAGAAGGGAGCGTTGTGCGACCTCGGAGCGAGCATTAATTTGATTCCATTGTCACTGTTCAAGAAGTTGGAAGGTGGTGAACTCCAACCAACAATGATGATGCTTCAACTAGCCGACCGGTCTATTACTCGACCTCAAGGTGTTGTTGAAGACGTCCTCGTGAGAGTTGGAGAGCACATTTTTCCAGCCGACTTTGTAGTGCTAGAGATGGAGGAAGATGAGCACGTGCCCCTGATCTTGGGAAGACCGTTCTTAGCTACGGCGGGGATGGTGCTAGACGTGGCAAATGGTAAGATTACATTGAAGGTCGATGATCAAGAAGTGAAGATTTCCCTATATGAAGCCATGAAGCACCCGAAGGAGGATGAGAGTTTGTATTGCATGGATGCCATCGATCCTAGTGTTGAAGACACATCTCCTATCCCTAACCCTTCTCATATTCATGAATTTTATAATCCTTCACTTGAAAATTTAACCCATGAGCGTTATGATCTTGATTCTTCTGATAGGGATAAAGTGAAGAAGTCGAAGGAGGAAGAAGTGAAAAAGGTGGACGTGATCCAGTTGGAGGGAAAAGGAGGAGTTAAGAAGAAAAAGTTCAAATTCAAAAACCTGTTTGGTAAGACTCCTCCAGATAAAGGTGAGAAGGAGTTGAGACCCATAACACTTGGGGATGAGAAGAAAGCAAAAGAGCTCATGATGGAGGGGAATCAAGGAAAGACATGCAAGCACCACTCTTATGAGAGTAAGGGAGGAAAATTTGAGTATGATGTCCCATAAGCTCCTTTGAGCTCGGTCCGGCATGAGGACCTTAAAAATAGCGCTGAATGGGAGGCAACCCATTTTTATTTGCTTTTATTTGTTTTTGGTGTCTTTTTATGTTATTAGGGTGTTTTTGAATCGTAAGTTTTAACCTCGTACTTGAGAGTTCATGTTGTAGGCTTGTCTCGATGGAGTACCCAAAAGGGAGGAACTCAAGCAAGGGAGTGAGCTACGTTTGAGAGAAACCGAATTGTTTGGTTGAGGTAACCCACAACCCCAAACTTAGACCTCTTCGCAAGGTCGAAGTTTGGGGGGTGGAGTTTTTTATGTTTCTTGTTACATTGCACCGGAGCACCCCTTATCTTTGAGTGTGTTTGGTTATTTGGTGTCTTGAGATGCTCCTTGGGGGTAATTTTGATCTGAGTCGCTATTGCATATTTCGTGCTTATTGACCCCTTCTACTTAGTAGTTGTTATTCTTGAGCATGTTTGATGAGTAAAGTAGATTTGTGGATTTGAGTTAGGGACTCTGTTGTGTGAGTGTTTGAGTTAGAGTGGATTTGAGAAAGAACTTGTATGCTTGTGAATTTTTCTTTTGAATACTTGTGTGATGAGAGTGAGAATTCACTAGGACTAGCATGGATGTGAAAGCCGAGAGACTTGAGCCTTATGAGATTTCGATATATGAATGAATCTCTTCGTTTGTGAGTGAATCGTCACCTTAGAGGATGCTAGAACTTGTGTGTGCTCTTGCTTCTTGATTGTGTCTAGTTTGATATGCCGAATAGGATCTTAGGCCATCTTTGATTTTGTTGAGTCACTTAGCCAAAATTTTCCTTACCAATGACATTGAGTCCCTTGTTAGCCCCTTTGAGCCTAAAGCCTATTTTATTTGCTAGCACATATGAGCACTATTCCAATTCCTAAGCCTTTTTGTCCCAATTTGAGTGGAGAATAGGAAAGTGTGAATGTGAAGGGAGTGAATTGAGTTGAAAAAGGAAAAGGTTGTTTGTTGAGTGAATATGAGAAGAAGGTGTGATGAAGTTATGAGATGTGGGAAAAAAGAGAAAAATTTGAGAATGAGCAAAAGAAAAAAAAAAATGAGCTCACGTGTTTGTGCGAAAAAGAAAAAAGTGAAGTGATTAAAAAAAATAAAAGAGTGGGAAAGAAAAAAAATTGAAGTGTTGAGAGAATTGGAATTGAAAGTTTGTTGATTGAATATATTTGAAGTAGACTGTTCCTTATCTCGAAGTACCGAAGTTTGGTTTTCTATTCTCCATTCACTTTAGTCACTTTACCATATTGTTATCCCACCTGTCCAAAGGGCCTACACTACAACCTTGAGAAAGTCCTTTTTGATTCGGCATTGATTTCTAGAGCATGGTCGAAGTTAAGAGCACTTACAAGCCTATGGCTGCCAATTTGAGTGATTGATTGTTTGAGTGAGTCCCTTGATCATTGATATACACTTGTGAGGGAGCGAAACACATCGTTGAGTGCACATCCATGCTTGATCTTGGTGTTTCTTGTTATTGTTGCATGAGTACGATGAAGGAAAGTGAGTGAGTATACGTGTGATTGATCTTTGAAGCTCGAGTTCATTTGCTTGCATGATTGATTATTTGACTCATTCCTAACAATTTCACTTGACTTGTTATTTCGTTGCTTGAGGACAAGCAACATGGTAAGTTTGGGGGGGTTGATTAGGCGTGAAATTGTCATGATTCTTCACTTGAAATACCCTAATTTTAGCCGATTTTGTCGAGTATTTGTAGTCAATTGAGCATTATTTCTCTATATTGATGAATTTGTCTCTTTGATGCTCGTAGGTGAATCGAGGGCGAAGAGCGTAGTTCATAGAACTTTGAATCGTCTCAAACGGATGCCCGGATGAGAAGATATAGAAGAAATATGATTGGTGTTAGTGTTGAAGAAGAAAAATGCTACTTGGTGAAGATTTGGGAGCATTCGAGTAAAGCACTCGAGCACTAGCGCTCGAGCACATTGCTCGAGCGCCAAAACATACAGAAAAGTTTGAGCATTCGAGCAGCTCGAGCGCCACCGCTCGAGCATGTTGCTCGAGCGCTCCAATTTATGCAGAAGAAATCCACCATTCGAGCAGCTCAAGCGCGACCGCTCGAGCACTTGTTTCATTCGAGCTATACGCTCGAGCGCGACCGCTCGAGCAGGCCTGCTCGAGCGCCTTCACCTTTCGCGTTTTCAAAGGCGTTTTTCGGCCCATGAGTTCATGATTTGGCCCGGGCATATATATATTCGTCTCAAGCACGTTTTTAAAGGATACGACATAGATACCACACAGATACCACACTTCACGAAAGAGTTTTAGAGTTTTAGAGTTCATTTTTGGAGAGGAAGAAGAGAAGCAAGTTTACGTTTATGGTTTTTGAGGTTTTCTTTACGAATTCATACTACAATCTTGTTTTTAGTTTTGTCTTTAGATTTTCGTTATTGAACACGTTGAGACTTCTTTTATTGAGTTAATTTCAAGTTATTCTTTTACTTCGAAAAACCCTAGTTTATATTTGATCTCTTCTTCGGCTTATTTATCATGTTTATGTTCGTTACTTATTCAATTGCTGTTATTTACGTTAAACCTATGTCTAGCTAAAACCCTTGCATGCTTGGGGTAGGATGAACTCGTAGAAGTAGGTTGTGGGTACGTAATTAGGGTAACTTGTGACGTTAGGTTTTAATTCCCTTGGTTAATGAATTCTTAAAATTAATCTAGACTTTACTTTTGAATTTCGTTCGAAAGGTGTTAGAGAGAGGACGACCGTATCACTCTTTAACAACGAGTAGACTTAACTAGAGGGTTTAGGAAGGGTTAATTCATCTACTAGTTTAGCGAAGGAGGAAGACCGCATCACCTTAGTTAAATTAGGGTCTCTTTAATTAAGCACAATCTATTAACTTGTTAGTAGATTAGTGAAGTCGAGTGTTAGGGTAAAGTATTAGGGTTTAGAATCTTGAGCTTTCACCTTGCATTCTTTTACTTAGGTTATTTCTCGCGCGTCACAGTTATTTTGATTATGTACCCGCTCCGTTAGTATACGTAGGGATTCCTATCCTAAGCATCACCATCTCTTATTTGAAAACAACCCTTAGTTAATTCGTCTTCTTTAGTATTTTAGTTTAATTAGTTTATTTTAGTTTTAATTAATTCTCTAAAAAATCCAAAAACATTTCACTCATATTAACTACGACGCGTAGATCTTCAGGGATCTATTTGCATACACACTTTCCCTTGGGTTCGATAATACTTGGTCCCTATACTTGCCCATACTACAGTGAACCCGTACTCTTGCGGGGAAGCTACTAGTAGAAGCTAGTATAAATCGCTTCAAGTAAGATGCCAACCCCGGGCGAGGTAATTTACCTCTTGGGTCTGAATGTCGAATCCCGCCATTATGGGCGGGGTCATCCAAATAGAACGAGCTTGGACAGGCTGATACTGGGGATCCCACCGAGGCTACGCCATTACCAGGACCGTTGGTTCTGAATTGCCGGGTCGTAGAGGCCGATAGATGCCTCCGGCCGTGAGATGGTTTTGCCAACTGCCTTTCATTGGAAAAAGAAAAGCGAGTCTGGTGTGTTTGTTTTTCGATCCTTTTGTACTGATCTAATTTTTCTCCATTTCTTTGCAGGCTATCTCGTGTCCCGACATGAGGATTTGAACTGGGACTTCGACCTTGCGCTTCATTGTATTGAGAAGGTCCTGGCTATCGAGCATCAAGTGGTAACATTGAACACGGTGGATTCCAGGCGTTAAGCTCGGCTCTTTCTGTTTCCTCGTCATTTGAACCAGGAGGCAGGTATGCACTATGCTCTGACTTAGAAAGTGTTTTAATTTTTAGAAATAGGTTGTGAATTCGACGATGGGGTTGATGGGTCTTCATTTCTTTATCTATGTTAGGACCCGAATGTTGGGTTTTAGAGGCAAGAACACCATGTTCGGCGCAGCGGAAGATAACGATTCACCAACAACGAATCTGTATATGGTTGTATAACATAAAATAGAAGGATAAATAACAACATATAAATCCTTAAAATGATTTGTACGTGGAATCCTCAACTATAGTATCCACGCAACAGCTATTCGCCAACCCGCATCGATATGCCAGCGTTGAATCTCGAGACGAACTTGCTAGGAAAATTCAGGCTGGAGATTTTATGGAGAAATTATATTTCTTGTGTGTTTAGGAATTCCCATAAGACACATATTTATAGTGATTAACTTGACTTAATTCCTAAGCAAGATATCGGGCCTAGCCCATAAATATAATCTCTATTGATTATATTTCCCTAGATATGTTCTTACGAATAATATATTTACCATATCTATTATTCTTGTATAATAATATTTCAAATATTATTATTGGGATTTCATATTTAATTAAATGACAATAATAATAATAATTAATTCCAAATATAGTTATTATTATTATATTCTCCATAAATTAAATATTATATCTAATATAATCCTTAATCAATCAACTATAATTGGTGAACGACCATTGCTTGTTGTGTGACCCATAGGCTCTCGTATATCGAGCGATTAGTTAAACTAATGGTCTTAATTGAACCCTAGATAATAAATCAGACATTCTCAATATATGAGGTACATTGCGAGAAAATCTGCAACTACCTGTAATACTGTAGGCTATTGTGATAACTTCCTTTCATTCGCGAATACCCGATTAAGTTTTGAACATGATGAAGTATCTATTCAAATAACTTAATCATATTATCTAAAATCACTAATTGATCAAGTATATCACACTTAGCCACAAAGTCTAAGTTGATGTGCATCGACCGACGACATAGATCCAATTATGATGAGAAGACGAGTATTCTCTCTAAATCCACATTGAGGAATGAATCTTATTCTTGACTCAACTACCACGCACATGCATTTCGTGATGAACCCAATCCATGTCATATCTACCCGTGGAAGGGTGCAAGCATTGGTCATGGTCAAATTTCATCACTCCACACATGTCGTGCGTCTTGACCTCAAGTCAGTGGAGTATCAAATCCCTCCCACTAACCGAGACACCCGTAGATACATTATGTGGAATTACATCAAACGGTTTCTCGAATGGGTATACCAATACTCTCTAAGATATTTGTGCATCCATTATGAGATACCTAGTATCTCGTAGTGAGATCTTACTACACTCTCCTATAGAGTATAATGCAGATCGCACACCAATCTCAATTGCATCATCAATATCCCATTCTTGATGATCCTTGATCGGGGATATTTGAGAATCATACTTAAGTCATTTGAGTTCTCACCAACTCAATGACAGTAGTGATTCATGGGAACACAAATAAGAATATATGCAAACAATCAAACATCATATTCAGATAAGTGCAACGCCATATATTTAATATTAAACCAAAACTGAATATTATCTTAGTATTATGTCTTACGATAGATTATCTCAAGGACACTAATACTAACACCTAATTCCCAGTATACTCCTGTTATCCATCACAGGTCATGTCGAGCGCTCCCGAAGTTTTTGAAGCCATGCATCGAGGTCACAGGGGTCGCGGAGGTGCCCCAGTTCCATCGACCATGCCCCCACCCATTCCAGAGGGCATCCCCATCAGGCAGACGAGTCCAGAAGTAGCTCGCCCAGCCCCGTCGTTGATGTTGCCCCCTTCCCCAAGAGGAGACATGTTGGCGATGGTGAGGAGGGAGACACCCAGGGTCGGGGTGAGGCCCGCGGAAGAAGACGAAGTAGAGGAAAACCTGAATATTTCTGCTGGTTGATGATGATGAAGATGATGTTATGGAGGTTGATGAGATGGAGAACCCAGGAGTTGTGGTGGAGTAGCTCGTTGCTCCAGGAAGCGAGCCTCCTCCGGAGGATAATACAGTTCGTAAGGGGCCGGTCCCAGAGCCTACCGCTGCTGCGCCCAACCCAACTGAGCCCTCAAGCTCGGCCGCTCCGCTGCCTGAGCGTGATGCGCAAGATTGGACCTTCATAGGCCGGGATCCCGAGCGGTTGCGGAGGTATGTCTTAACTCTAAGTCTAAGTTTATGCCTCATAGTATGGTTACCTTGGTTAATGCGTGATTGTTTTCCAGGCTGCTGGCTAATGACCCTTCCCGGCCTTCCCTGGTGCTGGACTTTTTGACATCCAACCGGGTTGGGTCCACTGTCGGGCTCCCTCTCCAAATAACCCACGCTATGCGAGACATCCCGCCTGCTTGGACTCGCGAGCTGGAGGACATTGCTAATTATCTATCCTCCGGTAATTAGTCTTTGCCACCGTCCTCCTTCTTAGCCAAGCTGCCATCATGGCTCAATAGGCGGTGATCCACTATGATCAAGAGGTAGATGAGATCTTGGCCCTCCGGGTTCGCCTTGAAGATTGGGAGAACAAAGCACAGCTCCTACCAGTTCCGGATGGGCGTGACAGTGAAGGATCTGAAGGAGAAGATCTCAGTGATGGAGACGGCTCACGTGGCGGAGCTCGAGGAGGCGGAGAGGAAGAGAGTGGAGAAAGGTCGGGTTTTCATTAGCAGTACTGGAGAAGAAGGTGGTTGAGGCCCACAAACGTGGAGTGGAGGTCGGATGGACCGAGGGTCGTGAAGCCACAGCAGAGCAGGTCAAGATGTACCGCATCGAGGCCCTGGAAGCAAGGATGCCAAGGAGAAAGCTGAGGACGCTGCTAAAGAGGCCAAGGCTGAGGTGAAAAAGCTCCGGCGATAAGTTGTCAAGAACATAGAGACCATAAAGGACTTGATCGCCGCCTCTGTGTGCGTCGCAGCTATGCAGGAGGCCGAGCGGGATGACCCCTTTCTAGTGTTGGGACAATGTCAGTTTTGAGTTGATCCCAAATACCCTGGAAAGATGAATTTGCCTAAGTGTTTATAATAGTCAGGCTAATCTTGATAGGCTTTGTTAAATTAGAATATTTTATATTCACAGGTACACAATGAGAGGAGTACTCATTGTTGACACTCATGACTGAAGCCTGAAGAACACAAGAGCACCATCCTGAGCTTATGACAATCTTCTAAGCTAGCTGAGTAAGTGTCAGGATGAAGAGCATGATCCTGAGATCATTGCTAACTCAGCCTGAAGGGAACAGAACTGCACTGAGTTATTGGGAAAAGACTTGGAGTAGGATCCAAGCAATGCAAAAGGAATGTCAGTGCTGGAAGACGTACGTAGATGAGGTTAAATCTGAACTCAGTAAAGACAAGACTGAACTAAAGAATGAGTTCTTTCATTCTCACCTACCCGCTGACATGGACCAATCAGAATGCGCCAAGTCATGTACGGACACTGACTTGGACCTGACATCCCTGCAAGTTTTCAACGGGTATGCATTAAATGCATATTATCTAATCCATAGAAGGACGACCGCTGTATGGGAAATATGGCCGTTGAACATCCTACGAAGAAGGTGACTAGGAGCTATCTCTCCAACGGATAGATTTCAAAGTTGCCTATAAATACAGAATACCTTGGACCCAAACAAGGTTATGGGAAATTTCGAAGCCAAAAATTACTCAAAGCTTTCAGTGTTCAAAGCATTCAAGAAGCACTAAAAAAACCTAGAATTTCCCAAGTGTTTCTTTAGTTAGAGAGCTTAGTCTGTATTCCACTGAGCGTACTTAGATATATATTAAGCTTAGAGTGATTATTCAATACTTAACATAGATTTGCCTTGTAAGGATAATCACAAATAGTTGGAATCCAAACTGAAACCAAAACCCTCTCAGTTAGGTTTGTTGGTTGAAGTTAGTTAGTGAGTTAGAAGGAAGAAGGGTCAGTGAGACTGATCTGGGTGCACCTTGGCACATTAAAAACAAGCCAATCCTTAGTGGATTCTACTGTTGAATCAGGACCGTGGACGTAGGAGCTTGAGTCTCCAAACCACGTTAAACTGCTCTGAGTCTTTACTGCTTTGATATTGTTCTTAATTGCTTATATATTACTTAAGTCATTCATTGCATACTTTGTCAGTGCTGAATCAATTAGCCTGACCTGAACTCATTGCACTGCCCTTCTAACCACGGCTTCATAAAGGAAACAAGTTTTTAGAAAGAAAACATAAACAAGTCTTTAAACTTCCAGGGCTCACACATTTCCGCACTTGAACATAAGTAGATAGTTAGCCAACTGACTTGCACTCAGTGCTGTTAGTAGGTGGATTATCTCATCAGTGTTCAACACTTAACTCTGAGTAAGGGGACTCAGTGAAGTTTAAGAAAGAAAAATTTGTATACGTGTATTCCCCCCATACACGTATCACTCAGACTTGTACGGGACCAACAAGTGGTATCAGAGCGGTGGTTCAAAGACCACTGACTTTGCATACTAATAGTTTCAGAGGAGAAACTGTTGGTGGTCACTGAACAGATCCGTGTTTGCATTCTTTGAAAACTCTGCATCATGACTTCGAGGAGAATTGAAGTTTCATTACCTGAATTTCCTGTTTCTAAATTTGTCTACTGGAGATTCAGAAGCACATCTAGAAGCCATCCATGACCAGATGACGCGTGTCATCAAGGAAGGACCCATCTAGATCACTATTCCTAATGTCAGAGGACTGGGATATGATCATCTCCCCATTGGCGAACATGTTCCAAAGGAGAGGAGCCGCTGACCAATGACGAGATCAAGATGATAGGATTGGACAAGATGGCCAAGAATATCATCCTGCATACGGTGCCTTTCGAGGAGTCAGCGAGACTGATGCACTTCACTACGGCAAATGAGGTTTGGGATAAGTTGAACCAGATGTGCAAAGGATCAGAAAAGATAAAGAAGAACAAGAGGAACATTGCCATTCAGAAATTTAAAGCGTTCGAGATGCTGCCTGAGGAAACTATCGATCAAATGGAGTCAAGATTCACCAAGATAATGAATGAGTTAGTGATGTTGGGGAAAGATGTTCCCAAGAGAGAGGTTGCTTCGAAGATCCTGAATGCCCCACCCGAGAGATGGGATAACAGTGTTATCATGCTCAAGAACACTCAGGATATGAGCAACATTACTTTAGCTATACTATTTTTCAAAGCTCAAGGCTTTAGAGTTCGATCTGAACAAGAGGAGAAAGAAAGTAGTACATGATGAGGAGGAGAAAACTCCTGAGAAAAGTGTGGCTTTCAAAGCCAAGTCAGAACCTGTTGAATCTTCATCAAAGTCACTGATGGAGATGAGTTAAAAAAGCTAGTTGAGGAGTACAATATGATGGCCAGACGTTTTGAAAAGCTTAATTCAAGATTTGGTCGATACAAGAAGTACTATCAGGATACGAGAGACAGAAAACCCAAAGGAAGTCACCAAAGTTCTAGAAGGTATGAAGACCGGAGGAACACTGACCAGAGATGCGATCGTAGTGAATAAATGAGGTATTCAGACCCGAAACCCGATCGTAGAGATGTGGACCAGAGACGTGCTCGTGATGATAGGCACTCAGGGAAGAATGAAAGCTCATCAAGACTAAGGGAACCTGACTCAAGATGGAACCCTGAACCGAGGAAAGAAAGAGGAGATGAGCCAACAATATGTTACAACTGTAACAAGAGTGGGCATTATCAATATGATTGCCCCGAGTTGAGTGCAGGGGAGAGAGAAGAAAGGAGAGCCAAGAGAGACCAGAGGTTTGTGGATAGGAGAGCCATGCTCCCAGAAGACGCTACAGATTCAGATGGTCCAGAGGAGGTCACCTAAACTCTTACGATGACTTATGCCTTATGGATAAGGAGGAGCCTGAGGTAATGTCTAACTCTGCATGTGGCTCACATAATGGTCAAAATCCTGAGCTCAGCTCAGAGTCAGTTAAAGAGATGAACCTTCAGATCTGCTTAGATCAATTGATGGTTGATTTCTCCAGACTGCAGGAAACTAATCTCTTCTTTGCGAAGGATAACGAGAAATTGAGTACTGAGGTTCAATGCCTAAATGATCAGCTAACTCAGTCAGATCTAAAAGAGTCAGCTCAAATTGTGAGGCTAACTCAGGAAATTGACATGATTAATGCTGAGCGCCTTCCAAGAGAGAAGATTCTGAAGGAACTGACTGATGAGGAACTGCTCAGGAAGGAAGAGCTAAAGGTACTCAAGCGTAAGTTTGATGACCTTTTTGCTAGACATGATATCCTGAAAAAGAGTGAGGACTCCCTCAAGCAAAAAGTTGCAGCAATGAGTAAATCCTCAGTGGTTGTAGAGGAAATAAATAGTAACCAAAAGCTTGGGAAGGAGAAAGTTGGGATTGGATATGCTCCTAAGAAATCCTCACGTGGTCAGTCTCATGTTGCTTCAGGGAGCAACACTGAGAGGGTGTTTGTTCAGGCAGGTCATGGTACAAAGAAGGTTGTATTCAAGGTCCGCCAGACTGATAAGGGCAAGGAAACTATTTAGACAGTCAGGGTTGCCCCCAAGGTTGTAAAGCCAAAACCTAAGGGAAATGCTAAGCAACCAAAGGAGGTCCCTGAGAGCATAGGCCAGAAAATTTCTCAGCCTAAGCCAAGGAGAGCTCAGGCCCAGAGCACTCAAACCGCTCAGCAAGGGTATCATCATGCTTGACAATACCAATATGGAAGGACAAATATGATGACTCCCCTATGGTTTTGGCATCCTGAGGCCTTTAACTGTTTTCCATCCCCTCACTTGCCTAGAGGGAACAAGAAACATGGCTCTTATCAAGAACAAGCCCCAAGACCTGCTGCACCAAGGCCAAGGAAGAACATGAAGCCAGCTCAAAAGGCACTCACTCGGGCTCATATGACTCCAAAACCTGACACTGATACACCATCTTCCTCTAAGGCTAAGAAGAAGAGAGTGGTGTATGTGGATGTTACTGGGAGACAGATTTACGGCTCTGAGGCAATCAGGGTAGTGAAGCAAGTCTAGATCCCGAAAGGTACAACTGACACCATAGGACCCAACACCCAATGGGTACCTAAAGCTTGATTCTATTGCAGACGACTGTGGACAACAGGAGGAGGAAGGATGACTCAATCAAAGTTGTTTAATACCTAGACAGTGGGTGCTCAAGGCACATGACTGGAATGAAGAGTCTCCTTCAAGATTTTCAAGATAAAGATGGTCCACAGGTAACCTTTGGTGATAACTCAAAAGGTTTAACTAAAGGGTTTGGTGTTTTGGTAATAGGTACAATCAGAGTGGAGAATGTGTCCTTTGTTGAAAGACTGAAGCAGAACCTCTTGTCAGTGAGTCGGTTCTATGATAGGGGTTTTAGTGTTGAATTTTCATCTAATATATGTTTGGTAAAACATAAACCAACACAAGTGCTTCACTCAGGTATTAGGAAATGTAATGTTTATTTAGCTGATTGGAACAACACTTTTCCTAATACTATTTTTGTTGCTAAAAGCTCTGCAGAGCTCAGTTGGTTATGGCATAAAAGATTAAACCATCTGAACTTCAAGATTCTTAACAAGATTTCTAGACTTTCACTTGTTGAAGGTTTACCTAATGAAGTTTTTAGCAAGGATCATATGTGCAAGGTCTGTCAGGAAGGGAAGCAAGCCAGAGTTACATTCAAGGATAAATCCACCTTCTTAATTGATAGGGTTCTTCAGCTCTTGCACATGGATTTATTTGGCCCTGTAACACCTGTGAGTATGAATGGTAGCAAAAACACCCTTGTGGTCATTGATGATTACTCTAGATATACTTGGGTTATTTTCTTGTTGAATAAGAAGGAAACACGGGTGAAGCTTCCAGAGTTGCTCAGGAGACTCAGCAATGACCAGAATCAGTCCATAGTCAAAATCAGATCGGACAAGGGTACTGAATTTATAAATTCATATATTTCTTATTTTTGTAATGAACTTGGAATTGCTCATGAGACTTCTACAGCTAGAACCCCACAACAAAACAGTGTCGCTGAGAGAAGGAATAGGACACTGAAGGAAGCTGTCAGGACCATGCTGGCTGAGTCAGGATTGCCCAAGAAGTTCTGGGCTGAGGCGATCAACACTGCATGTTATACTCAGAATAGATCCATGCTAAACAAAAAACATGCTCAGACCCCCTATGAGACATAGAACAAGAGAAAGCCTCATATCTCTTATTTCCATATATTTGGGTGTAAGTGCTTCATCCTCAACAATGGGAAGACCCAATTAAAGGCTTTTGATAGCAAGTCTGATGAAGGAATATTCTTAGGATATTCTGAAGTCAGTAAGGCATTCAGAGTTTATAATTGTAGGACCCTTGTTGTGGAAGAATCACAACATGTTGTTTTTTTATTGTTGGTCCCGGTACAAGACTGAGGAATACGTGTATGGGGGGGGGAATACACTGATATGTCTTTATGTGTATACTAAAAGTTTAGCTTTAGTATAAGTGGGAGATTGTTGGTGTATACTGTAAAGCAAACTTTTGTTGGGCTTTTATGGATATATTCAATTTCCTTATTATCTGAAATAAATGGTTTTTCACATTATTGCAATCTTATTAATTGCTTGTATTACTTGTATGTCTATTTATCTTATATTGTAGATAATGTGGTGGGTTTGTAGTCACACAGAAGATCACATTGTCAGTTCCTTATAAGATATAAACAGTATTCACAACTAAGATAGTTCTGGACATAACTATTGGTATAAGTTGTAGTATGAACTTGTTAGTGGCTTGTCTTGGCCATTAGTTCATACTAGTACGCTATGTCGTATTGAATGGATCACAGTTAAGACATGTTCTTCTATTCTGACTGTTATGAAGAACTAAAGGTCTTGGTGACTCTTGTAATTCTTAACCCTAATTGTGATATCTAGATATGTGGAGCGCTTGTTCACTACTTTGATTTACTATGGGTGAGAATCTTGTTAGATTCAATGCACTATGTATTTTGGGTAGTGACATCATTTGCACGATGTCTATTTATTGGCATTAGGGCACCGTGTCCTGGTGATCCAGGTTGATGACGTCCCCTTGAGGAAACTCATAAAGGATTGTCGTATTAAACCCTGCAGGTGGATTTAATCCGTACGACAACAAGGTTGAGTGGTACTACTCAAGGAATAATAGATGTTAATTAATTAAAGCGGTCAGAAGCTTTAATAATTAATGGACGTGCGATATCTTTAACACGGGGAATTATAGAGTCTAATAGAAGCCCTGATTCGGTTCGGGATAGGACGGGAGTGCAACATTAATTCTCTAGTGGAATGAATTAATGTTCACGGGCCAAATATATGTTCTGGGCTGAACATAAGAATATTTGGGTCCATGAGGAGCCCAAACCTATACCTTCTAACAGATCCCTAGTCTGGCCCATGAAACCTATATAAAGGCTTCAATTTCGTTCTTTGAAACCCTAGCACTAAAAGAATTTCGTGAGCAGCTGAATTTCGTGAGCAAGGGTTTTTGAAGAGACGAAATTGGGAGGCACTTTTCTCCACGTTCGCTAGTTCGTCGTCCACCCGTTGTACGAACGAGGTTGGGAGACAGATTAGAAGATCAGTAGTGGAATCAACGCCTCGGTCTTCAAGGGTAACGGATCTAAACTTGTCTTTAGATGCATGTTTAGGTCTTTAATTGTTTATACACGTTTGGTATCCCAACAACGATCTTGGGGACGGACCGCCTTCACCGGCGCGATCCATCAAGTGGTATCAGAGCAAATTTTGATCCTGGGACCTGTGGGTTATGGGCCCACCACGCCCATGTTTCTGTTCAGGCTGGATCTTCTTCGTCCAAGGGCGGGAAGAAGAAAAAGCCTTCTCAGAAAAAGGCTGGTGGAAGTAGTGGTGGAAGCAGTGGGAGTAAGGTTTTGGCGCCTTCTGGTGGCGTGAAGAAGCCGAAAGGCAAATGCTTCAAGTGCCACAAGACCGGACATTGGAAGCCTGATTGTCCTCTCTTGAAAAAGGATAACTCTGGTACATCTCTTGCTCTAGTTGTTGAAACATGCTTTGCGGCTTGTTCTGCCCTTTCTTGGGTAGTAGATACAGGAGCCACTGATCATGTTTGTTATACCTTGCAGGGGTTTCTACAAACAAGGCAACTGAGTGAGGGCGAGATTACTATCAGTTTGGGCAATGCTACGACTGTAGCAGTGGTCGCAGTGGGAGATGTGCACTTATGTTTTTCTAATTCTGTTTTAGTATTAAAGAACGTTTTGTACGTGCCGAGTTTTCGGAAGAATTTAATTTCTGTTTCGAAGTTGTTTTTGGATGGATGCTCAGTTGTTTTTAATGACAAAGTTGTTATTATGAGAAATGACTTTTTAATCTGTTCTGGCACGTTAGAAAACAGTCTTTACACTATTACTTGTGCATATCGTACTATGACTGAAACTCATTCATCATCATCAAATAAGAGAAAAGAACCTTCAAAGATGAATCAAACATATCTTTGGCACCTAAGACTAGGTCATGTCAATCTGAGGAGAATTCAAAGACTTGTAAGTAGTGGTTCTTTGGAGTCTCTCCAAGTGGAACCATTCTCAGTCTGCGAATCCTGCTTGGAAGGCAAGATGACTTCAAGGCCTTTTAAGGCCAAGGGGAATAGGGCCAGTGATGTGTTAGAATTGATTCACTCTGATTTGTGTGGGCCTATGTCTGTTCAAGCTAGAGGTGGTTTTGAGTATTTCGTCACTTTCCTTGATGATTACTCAAGATATGGGTACATCTATCTGATGCGCCACAAGTCTGAATGCTTTGGCAAGTTCAAAGAATTTAAGGCAGAAGTGGAGAACCGTCATGGTAAGAGTATCAAGTCACTACGATCTGATCGTGGTGGCGAATACCTTAGTAATGAATTTAGGCAATACTTATTAGAGAATGGGATTACATCCCAGCTCACTGCGCCTGGTACTCCCCAACAGAATGGCGTAGCTGAAAGAAGGAATAGGACTCTATTAGAAATGGTGAGATCAATGATGAGTTATGCATCATTACCTACCTCGTTTTGGGGATATGCCTTGGAAACAGCGGCGTACCTTCTAAATTACGTACCTTCTAAAGCGGTTCCAAAAACTCCGATTGAACTGTGGTCTGGGCGAAAGCCTAGTCTCAATCACATTCGGATTTGGGGTTGTCCAGCACATGTGCTGGATAAGGAAGCTGATAAGTTGGCACCTAGAACTGAAGTACGGTTGTTTGTAGGATATCCTAAGGGAACAAAAGGTGGTTATTTTTATAGTCCTAAAGATCAGAGGGTGATAGTCAGTACTAATGCCCGATTTTTAGAGGAAGACTATATGAATGAGCATAAGTCCAATAGTGAGATCATTCTCAATGAGTTAAGGGGAGACAATGGCACACCGAGTGTGCAAGAGGAAATACCACAAGAGACTGCACAACGTGATTGCTCTGATGAACCTTTGCATGCATTGCCTCGTCGTAGTGGGAGGGTTGTACGTCAACCTGATCGTTTCATGTTTGTGGGAGAGTCTGTGGACTTGATTCCAAGCGATGAACATGATGATAACGATCCCTGGACTTACAAAGAGGCAATTCAAGACAAAGATGCAGAGTCTTGGCACAAGTCTATGGATTCAGAAATTGAATCTATGGATGCTATGGAAGTGTACGACCTAAGCGAACTTCCCCATGGCAAGGAAGTCATTGGGTGTAAGTGGGTCTACAGACGTAAGAGAGGATCTGATGGGAAGGTTATTGCCTTTAAAGTAAGGTTGGTGGCAAAAGGTTTTACCCAGAAAGAAGGAATCAACTATGACGAGACCTTCTCACCAGTAGCCATGCTAAAATCGATCCGGATTCTCTTATCCATAGCTAATCACATGAACTATGAGGTTTGGCAAATGGATGTCAAGACAGCTTTCCTTAATGGAAATCTGAATAAGGACATCTACATGCGGCAACCTGAGGGTTATGTGAAGAAAGGCCAAGAGCATCTGGTCTGGAAGCTGAAAAAGTCCCTTTATGGGCTAAAGCAAGCTTCCAGGTCTTGGAACATTCGTTTTGATGAGGTGATCAAATCTTTTGGATTTGAACAATGTCAAAATGAAAGTTGTGTGTATAAGAAGAGTAACGTAGACGTCGTGGTATTCTTAGTACTATACGTAGATGATATTCTTCTCATTGGCAACAATGTGAAAGTATTATCAGACGTAAAGGTGTGGCTTTCAGAGCAGTTTCAAATGAAGGATTTGGGAGATGCATCGTACATTCTTGGTATAAAGGTCATTCGTGATCGGAAAAAGAGAATGTTGTGTTTATCTCAAGCATCTTACATTGATACTGTGATTGCTCGTTTCAGCATGCAGAACTCAAAGAAGGGTTTACTACCTTTCAGACATGGAGTTCCCTTATCAAAGGATATGTGTCCTAAGACACAGAAGGAGATAGAGGAGATGGCTAAGGTTCCTTATGCTTCGGCTGTAGGAAGCCTTATGTATGCGATGCTGTGTACGAGGCCTGATATTTGCTATGCAGTCGGTATGGTAGCAAGATATCAGTCTAACCCTGGTCAAGGACATTGGACTGCTGTCAAGCATATCCTCAAGTACTTGAAAAGGACTCGAGATTATATGCTGGTATACCAGTCAGATAGTATTGTTCCTGTGGGTTATACTGATTCGGATTTCCAAGCTGATCTAGATGAACGGAAGTCTACCTCGGGTTATGTGTTTGTGTTGGGAGGCGGAGCCATATCTTGGAGAAGTGTGAAGCAGAAATGCATCGCGGACTCCACTATGGAGTCCGAGTACGTAGCTGCCTCAGAGGCTGCCAAAGAGGCTGTTTGGCTACGTAATTTCCTCTTGGACTTGGAGGTGTCCAAGAGTATGCCAAGGTGTATCACTGTTTATTGTGATAACGCGGGTGCAGTGGCAAACTCAAAGGAACCTAGAGCCCATAAAGTGAGTAAACACATAGAGCGGAAGTACCACATTATACGAGACATCGTAAATCGAGGAGACGTAGCTGTAGCTAAGATTGCATCGTTGAACAACCTAGCTGATCCTTTCACAAAGACTCTGGGGATGAAAGGTTTTGAGCAGCATGTGGAAGGTCTTGGTTTACGATGTATACCAGCTAGACTTTAAGTATAAGTGGGAGAATTGATATGTCTTTATGTGTATATTAAAAGTTTAGCTTTAGTATAAGTGGGAGATTGTTGGTGTATACTGTAAAGCAAACTTTTGTTGGGCTTTTATGGATATATTCAATTTCTTTATTATCTAAAATAAATGGTTTTTCACATTATTGCAATCTTATTAATTGCTTGTATTACTTGTATGTCTATTTATCTTATATTGTAGATAATGTGGTGGGTTTGTAGTCACACAGAAGATCACATTGTCAGTTCCTTATAAGATATAAACAGTATTCACAACTAAGATAGTTCTGGACATAACTATTGGTATAAGTTGTAGTATGAACTTGTTAGTGGCTTGTCTTGGCCATTAGTTCATACTAGTACGCTATGTCGTATTGAATGGATCACAGTTAAGACATGTTCTTCTATTCTGACTGTTATGAAGAACTAAAGGTCTTGGTGACTCTTGTAATTCTTAACCCTAATTGTGATATCTAGATATGTGGAGCGCTTGTTCACTACTTTGATTTACTATGGGTGAGAATCTTGTTAGATTCAATGCACTATGTATTTTGGGTAGTGACATCGTTTGCACGATGTCTATTTATTGGCATTAGGGCACCGTGTCCTGGTGATCCAGGTTGATGACGTTCCCTTGAGGAAACTCATAAAGGATTGTCGTATTAAACCCTGCAGGTGGATTTAATCCGTACGACAACAAGGTTGAGTGGTACTACTCAAGGAATAATAGATGTTAATTAATTAAAGCGGTCAGAAGCTTTAATAATTAATGGACGTGCGATATCTTTAACACGGG
Organism: Ballota nigra; assembly: GCA_947034835.1. NCBI lineage: Eukaryota > Viridiplantae > Streptophyta > Magnoliopsida > Lamiales > Lamiaceae > Ballota > Ballota nigra. Next base: position 32,346,151 of record OX344729.1, on the reverse strand, counting down.
GAATTATAGAGTCTAATAGAAGCCCTGATTCGGTTCGGGATAGGACGGGAGTGCAACATTAATTCTCTAGTGGAATGAATTAATGTTCACGGGCCAAATATATGTTCTGGGCTGAACATAAGAATATTTGGGTCCATGAGGAGCCCAAACCTATACCTTCTAACAGATTCCTAGTCTGGCCCATGAAACCTATATAAAGGCTTCAATTTTGTTCTTTGAAACCCTAGCACTAAAAGAATTTCGTGAGCAACTGAATTTCATGAGCAAGGGTTTTTGAAGAGACGAAATTGGGAGGCACTTTTCTCCATGTTCGCTAGTTCGCCGTCCACCCGGTGTACGAACGAGGTTGGGAGACAAATTAGAAGATCAGTAGTGGAATCAACGCCTCGGTCTTCAAGGGTAACGGATCTAAACTTGTCTTTAGATGCATGTTTAGGTCTTTAATTGTTTATACACGTTTGGTATCCCAACAACGATCTTGGGGATGGACCGCCTTCACCGGCGCGATCCATCATACACGTATACCAATTTTTCAACCTTAAAACTGACTGAGTCCCCTTTACTCCGAGTGGTAAAGAACTAGGAGCTGATAACACACCTACTGACTACACTTGGTGCGGGTCAGTTGGCTAACTATCAGTTCAAGTTCAGTGCGGAAATGTTTGAGCCCTGATAGTTTAAAGACTTGTTTAGTTTGCTTTCTGAAAAACTTGTTTTACTCAATTCTGAATAGTGTTTAGTAGGGCAGTGCTCCTTTATGAAGATCAGGCTGATTGATTCAAGCCTGATAAACCAAATGCAATGAATGAACAAGTAATATGGCAGGAATGCACAATATCAAAGCAATAAGAACACAGCAAGTTTAACGTGGTTCAGAGTCTCAAGCTCCTTTGTCCACGGCCTGACTTAACAGGAAATCTACTGAAGGGATTCTTGTTTTTAACGTGCCAAGGTACACCAAGACCAGCTAACCTCACTGATCTATACAAACTTCCTTACTAACACACTAACTGACTTACTCCCAACAAGCCTAACTTAGGGTTTTGGTTTCAGTTTGGATTCCAACTAAGTTGAGATTATCCTTACAAGACAAAGCTATGCTAAGGATAGGATAATCTCTCTAAGCTTAAGATAATGCTATTTAGCTCTTGGAATACAGAATAACTCTCGGTTGCTGAGAAACACTTGGGAAATTTAGATGGTTTCGAGTGCTTCTCTTAAAGGCTGTATGCTTTGAATGCTTGAGAGTTTGAGTAATTTCTGGCTTGGAAATTTCCCGTAACCTTGAATGGGTTCAAGGTCTTCTGTATTTATAGGTGATTTGAAAAACTATCCGTTGGAGAGATAGCCTTCTAGTCATCAATGTAGAGTGGCTTCAAACAGACATATCTTCATGCAGCAGCTGTCCTTGCATGGATTTGGTATTTGCATTAAATGCACATTAAATGCTTGCCCGTTGAATGTGCAGTCTGAATTCAGTCTTCATGTCAGGTTCCGTACGTGCGTGTCCTTCTCGGATTGGTCCACGTCATCAGGTTGGTGAAAATGTCAGAACTTATTCCTGAGCTTCAGGCTTGTCTTATTACGTTCATTTTGCTTGAGTCCACCAGTCTTGTCCTGACGCTGAAATTCCTTTTGCATTGCTTGGCTCTACTCCAAGTCTTCCCATTAACTCAGTGAAATCCTGTTCCCTTCAGGACTGAGTTAGTAATGACCTCAGGGTCATACTCTTCATTGCTGACACTTACTCAGCCAGCTTAGAGGACTGCCATAAGTTCAGGATGGTGCTCTTCGTCTTCAGGCTCTTAGTCTTGATTGTCACCAGTGAGTTCTCTTCTCACTGAGTACCTGTGAAGTGTAAAATGACTAAGTATAGAACCTAACCAAGACTAGCCTGACAAAGACAGATTAAGGCAAACATCTTTTCAGGGGCTTTGGGATCTTAATCAAAACTGACAATGTCCCAACAATTTCCCCCTTTTTGATGATGCCAAAACACTGAAAAGATTCTCAAAACACTTAGAGGAAAGAGAGATAATCCTATCTATAAGATAAGTCAGTGTTAGAGCAGTTCTTGATAAAGTACAGAATTTAAACAACAGCAAAAAAGACAATGAGTTTTTGTCTGTGGGCAAAAGTAATAGATTTTATTGATAGATGTGGAAATGGTTACAATGAATCTAATCTATTACAAAGAAGCCTGTGAACACCTAGACTAATCTCATTTCAGGTTTGAGTCCATATCCTGCATAGACTCTTGCCTTCAGCTCGTCAAGTCTTCTAGGTTGGTTCACGTATCCTTTAGCTTTGGCTATCTTCAATACTTCCATCATGATGGCCTTTGTGTCATGCTTTTGAGTTCCAGGAACTAAGGAAGGAGCTCGAATGGTGAACTCAGGAGCCTTCACTTGAACTTGAGCTGCATCAGCCTCCTCCAAGATCTTCTGGAATAGCTCAGGATGATTATCCATCATGTAGTCAGTGAAGTGGGCATTGATATCATCAGTGTCGCCCCATTTCTTCACAACATACCACAATCTAACTAATTCATCCCTCGCATCAGTCCAAAACTCCTTCAATGCCTCTGAGACGAACTCATCGACAAAAGTTTCCCTTACTCCTGATTCAGGCCTACTGACTTGAAGAATTGTTGATTTCCTAACTGTTGGCTTCTTCCTGTACTTCCTCGGCTCAGGCTTCGCCTTCTTCCTTCTTAGCAAGCTGATCACTGCATCATCCAGTTCTCGTTGTTGAAGCTCATTGATATCAGTCAGCTTCTCAACCTTCTTCTCCAAGATGCGCATCTTCTCCTTCTGAGCAATTTCAGCTCTGCACATAGCCTCAGATTTCTCAGAGTGATCTCTCCATGCTTCAGCACATAGCTCTGCCACCAACTCCCCTGAGTAGGTGATTGGATTCTTCCTTGAGCTCATGGGGGAAGATCTCTGAACAGGCTCAGGTTGTTACTTGGAAGGTTCATCAGCCTTTGCCCTTGCTGCCTCCGCCTTCAACTTGGCAACAATCCCCTCTCCTTCTTTCTCCACTGCTGCCAACCTCGCTGACTTCCTCACCCTTAGCACATTCCCTTCAGGATTTGCTTCAGGATCGGCTAGAACAATTTCGCCTTGGTTGACTGCCTCAGATGCCTCAGGGCGGGATCTTTTCTTCTTTTCCCCCTTTTTGGCATCATCCTTGGCCTCTGATGGGAATGCGTCAGATCCGCTGTTGATTATGAAGGAGGCTAGGGAATGAACAATTGATTCCCTCCTTCAATAACTCAACTCCCATTGAAATTCAAGTTCCTGCAAATGATACTGAACTGATTGCAGCTTGGACCTTCTTCTCAAAGACCTCCATGGAGAGTTGGAGTCTTTGTTCAGCCTTCTCGATCTTCTCCTCCACCTGAGCGGATCGCTCATCTGCTTGGGTCTGTCTCTCAGCAATGTCCTTCGAAGTCTGAGCAATGCGTTCTGACTCCAGCTTAAACTTTGACGCTGAGCCAGAAATGGCCTGAGTGAATAGTGCTCCAGCCTGAGCTGCAAGCTTCTCCACAGCCTGATTAAGATCCTCCTTCCTTTGCTCATCCTTCTCAGCCAACTGCCTCAAGGTTTGCCTCAGCATCTTTTTGGTGCGCTTCCTCTCATTCCTCACTGACTTGGCCGTGTCAGTCATCGTTCTCTTCAACAAAATCAGCTCCCTGTTGGCAAGGGTGTTGTAAGCTGACTTTGTCCACTTGATGTGTTTTGCCAGGGCCTTGGAGTCTTCTTCCTTTGCAGCTCGTAGCCTCATTACTTCCTCCTGAAGTTCAGCTAGATTTTCTGTGGTTTTCTCCTGTTTGACCTCCACTATGCTTGTGAATTCAGCACAGCCGACCCCAGTTATTATCACATCTTCATCATCAACGGCCGCATCAGTGATCGTGCATCAGAGATTGGCTGCTTTCCCTTGTCAGCCCCTGCGGCATCAGTCCCTTCTTCAAGGTGCACTGAAGGCAGTTGTGAAGTAGTCAAAGCCGCCTGCTCAGGCTCAGCTAAGCTAACTTGAACCTTAGGAGCTAGTCCCTCGGAACTGAGAGTCTCCTTGGATGCCTCAACATCTTCCTCTCTTGTCTCAGGGCAGGGAATCCCTTCATCGACATATGTCTCATTGGCAGCTGAGATGTTCAAAACATCCTCAGCCACTGGTCTACCCTTGGCACCAGTGTCCCTTTCACCTTCCCCCTGAGCCTGAGGCTCAGAGATCATCTCATCAACTTCCTTTGCAGTCTCCTCCACTGCCTTCTCCATATCTCCACCCTGAGCTTCATCATTATCCCCATCATCCTTCTCTTCATCAGACCGGATGTAAGCCTTGCTCTTGGACATCATATCAGCCACTAACTGCTTCAGGTTGTCAAAGTTTAGAAGTTGAAGCCAGCTAATCAGTCCAAAGAAGGAGCAAATCTTGGCTTCCTCAGTCTCCCAGTGCTCCCAGCCACGAGCGTCCACTAGCAGATGTTGCTCCTGCATGTTTGATTGTTTGAAGTCCAACCAAACCTTGAGCTCGATCACATATGCCAGCAGCTCATTGTACTTGTACAGCCCAGACCAGCACTTTCCTGCCCATTCTGTGGCATTCCCCCTGAGAGTGTTCTCCAGAATCCCTCCCGCCATGTGTTCATCTAATTCCTCCTCCTCCACTTCGAGGAATTCATCCTCTTCAACTGAAATGGATTTGGGACAGTCTTTGGGATTGGGGTACGATGGAAAATTTGTGGGGTTTGGAATATTTGGCTCGGCTGACTGGTCAGGCTCATTCGTTAGTGAAAATGATGGCGCTGACTCAGTAGGATAATTTGGCTCTGAGGTTTGTGGTGTTTCAGTGGGTTGCGAAGTAGGGTCAGGGTTGGAAGGTGTTTGGGTTTCAGGGTGTGGGGGTGTTTGAGTGAGTACTGTCTCAGGCTGCAACAACTCAGCCGTCTCGACAGATTTCCTCACTTCCTCCAAGTCAGAGGCTCCAGGAGAGCTTGACTTCTCCCTCTCACTCACCTCAGGCAGCTTCTTAGCAGGGGACTTTTTGGGTCCCTTTCTAAGCCTCTTCAGGGGCCTCTCTCCCTGATCACCCTCCTTCCTGACGTCATCGTCAGTTCCCTCAGCCTCAGACCCGGCCTTCTTGGGATCAGACTCAGTCCCTGATTTCGTGCTCTTCCCTGACAGCACGACCCTTATCTTCTTCCTTTTCTCAGTCTTATCCACCTTAGGCTGCTCCACTTCTTCAGCTGCTACCTCTTCCTTACCTTCCTTACTCCTCTCAAGGAGGTCATCTACCCTTTCAATGAGACTGGTAGCCACCCTCTTGGCCTTACCAGCTGGCTTTTTGGCCTGACCCTTTGCTTTCGCATTGGGATCAGTCAGCCCTAGCACTGAATAGGTATCACTCAGTGAGGAAAACATTACCTTTTTTTAGGAGAGACTGTCCTCAAAATCGAAGGTATACCCATGGCAGGCATGAGCAATTATGATGGACATCCTAATTCCGAACGGCAAGATGGCACTGACGGAAATGTGCTTCTTCTCCTCATCTCGCTTGAGTTTGTCCAGACCTGCCTGATGGAGTTGATCGAGGAAGAACTGCTCCCAGTTCGCTTCCACTCCATCAACAATTGCTCCCATGAGTCTCAGCTTGGGCAGACTCAGTTGCTCGTGAGAGCCAGTTGCACCCATCACCATCTTGGACACCAAATCCACCAGAGCTCTGTACTCAGGTTTCAGCGTATTCTTGTTCTGTCGAGCCTTGAACTCTGATGATCCAGATTTGGTCCATTTCCCAAGGAGTTCTCCCTCCGAGTTCTCTTTATACGTTTTTGGGTTGATGCCTGAGAATGGCAACTTGAAGACTTTCCTCACCGCCATCCTGATGTCAATAGTGACCACCTCTGAGTTGTAAAGAGGTTCGTCGTCGCCATCCTTCTCTCCCGTCGGCTTAAGCGCAGTCACCTTCGTATAAATCTCCCCCTTCCGTAAGAACATATTTAAGTAAGCTTCCACAACTGTTCTTGGGAGCACGGAAATGGGGCGGGTGGTGAAGTATGTTTCCAACCCAGCATCGGAAATTCACTTGAATACGGGTTTGATATCCTCAACTGTAAGGCAGATACCTTCCATAGAGATAACTTGCTCCATGTGTATCAGCTTGTTTTCGACAACGTCCACGATCTTATCGGTTGTCCAGTTGGAATCAAGGAATGCCATTATTTTGAAAGAAGAGATTTTTCTTGAAAATTCTGTGTTTGAGCAAGAGAAAACTCAGTGTGCAGATGTGCGTTGTGTTTGTGTAAAAACCTCAAATGGCACTCTTGATTGATAAGACTAAGTCAGTTACTCAAACGTGGGGTTGAGATTGATCCCTGAATTCGAAAGGTTTTGAAATGAGGGGCCAGGATTAATCTCAGCTTCAATCAAAACCCCATGTCAGTCATATTCCGTATAAAACGGACACGTATATGAAAAAGTAACTGTAGCATTAAATGCTCCGTGCGCGTGGGTTTAAATATGAAAAGGCGCGCTTTTAATGAAAACGGAATGCATTTAATAAAGATTTTTAGGACGAAGGACTCAGGGAGACGCTTGAAATTCACGGGGGTCAGGTTAGAACTCATACCTGTCAGGGAGACATTGTAGCACCCTGATACCTCGCTGAGTCGAGTCTGGCCTAAGTTCCCCCTAGAACCCTACACTGACTGCTCTCCCGGACCTAAGAGTCCTAACTCCACTGACAGTTCCATAAACCTTGCTTCAGCCAGAGGCTTAGTCAAGATGTCAGCCCTTTGCCTGTCAGTGTGAATCTTCTCCATCCTAATATCTTTCTTCTCCACATGATCTCGAATGAAGTGATGCCTAATATCCACATGCTTGCACCTTGTGTGAAGCACTGGGTTCTGAGTAATTGCTATAGCACTATTGTTATCACAATAGATTGGAACCTGATTAGCAAATACTTGGTAGTCCCTCAACTGTTGCCTCAACCATAAAACCTGAGCACAACAACTACCTGCAGCCATATACTCAGCCTCAGTTGTGGATGTAGTCACTGAATTCTGCTTCTTACTAAACCACGAGATCAACTTACTTCCCAAAAACTGACATGTCCCTGAGGTTGATTTCCTATCAATCCTACAACCTCCATAGTCTGCATCTGAATAACCTGTCAGTTCTAGGTTGTCATCTGAAGGATACCATAGTCCCATATTGACTGTCCTTTTCAAATACTTAAGTATCCTCTTAGCAGCCTCCAAATGACTTCTCTTGGGATCAGACTGATACCTAGCACACACACCAACTGTAAACGTAATGCCAGGCCTACTTGCAGTCAGGTACAACAAAGAACCTATCAGTCCTCAATACTCAGTCTGATTTACTGAAGTCCCTTCAGTGTCAGGATCCATCTTCCAATTCGTGTTCATAGGGATCCTGGCTGGATTCTTGTTCTGAACACCAAACTTATGAATCAAGTCTCTTGTATACTTGGCCTGATTTATGAAGATACCTTGATCAGTTTGCTTGACCTGCAATCCTAAGAAGAAGTTCATCTCTCCCATCATGGACATCTCAAATTTACCAGTCATCAACTTAGAGAATTTCTCACAGAGCTGATGATTTGGTGATCCAAATATTATGTCATCCACATAAATCTGGACCAAGAGAATGTCATCACCTTCAGTGATCCTGAACAATGTCCTATCCACAGTTCCCTTCTTGAACCCATGGTCTGTCAGGAATTGAGAGAGGGTATCATACCAAGCTCTTGGTGCTTGCTTAAGTCCATAGAGTGCTTTCTTCAAATGGTATACTCTATCTCCAACCTCAAACCCGGGAGGTTGCTCAACATATACCTCTTCATTGAGTACACCATTCAGGAAGGCACTCTTGACATCCATTTGATACACCTTGAACTTCTTATATGTTGCATAGGCAAGAAACAACCTGATAGCTTCCAACCTAGCCACTGGAGCAAAAGTCTCATCATAATCTATTCCTTCAGATTGACAATACCCTTTTGCAACCAGTCTTGCCTTGTTCCTTACCACAACACCATTTTCATCCTTCTTGTTCTTAAAGACCCACTTGGTACCAATTACACCTTGATGCCTAGGTCTATCTACCAGTTCCCAAACCTGATTCCTTGTGAACTGATTCAACTCTTCTTGCATGGCAATGATCCAGTTTAAGTCAGTGAGAGCTTCTTCAATGTTCTGAGGTTCTTGCTCAGAGAGAAAGCAACAAAACAATGCACTCTCACCATGGAACCGTCTGGTCCTGACTCCCTCAGTTGGATCGCCAATGATTTGATCAATGGGATGATCCCCTAACCATGTTCTTTTGCCAGGAGTTGTTCCTGAATTACCTGCAATGTTAGTGTCTACAGGCTCATAAAATTCAGGAAATTGAACAGAAGGGGATGATCCTGAGTCTATACCAAAGGGATTAACAAGCTCAATGTCAGGGACATTGATTCCCCCTTGATTAGGTGACTCAGGAACCGTCTCAGCTGTGACAGCATCTTCATTGACGGTGCTTACCTCAGGTTGAGCTTGTTCCTCAGTCTGAGGCTCAACAATCCCTGATGTGCTGGGCTTAGAAGTGGCACCTGATTCATCATCCTGATCATCGTCATCATCATCCCATCTCGGAATTGGCACAGTCTTGATCTTGGGATCAGGTTGATTCTTCAAGCTCAGCCTTGTCACACTCCTTGTGACCTCCTCAGTGTCAGGATTCAACACTTTTGCCCTAGACTCATTAGCAGATTCATCAAAGACAACATGAGGTGATTCTTCCACAACAAGGGTCCTACAATTGTTAATTCTGAAGGCTTTACTAACTTCAGAATATCCTAAGAATATTCCTTCATCAGATTTGCTATCAAAGGCTTTCAATTGGGTCTTCCCATTGTTGAGGATGAAACACTTACAACCAAATACATGAAAATAAGAAATACGAGGTTTCCTTTTGTTCCATGTCTCATATGGGGTCTGAGCATGTTGTTTGTTCAGCATGGATCTGTTCTGAGTGTAACACACAGTGTTGATTGCCTCAGCCCATAATTTCTTGGGCAATCCTGACTCAGCCAGCATGGTCCTTGCAGCTTCCTTCAGTGTCCTGTTCCTCCTTTCAGCGACACCATTCTGTTGTGGGGTTCTAGCTGCAGAAGTCTCATGAGCTATACAAAGTTCATTACAAAAGTGAGAAATATATGAATTTATAAACTCAGTGCCCTTGTAAGATCTGATCTTAGTAATGGACTGATTCTTCTCATTGCTGAGTCTCCTGAGCAACTCTGGAAGCTTCACCTGTGTTTCCTTCTTATTCAACAGGAAAATAACCCAAGTATATCTAGAATAATCATCAATAACCACAAGGGTATATTTTCTACCATTCATACTCACAGGTGTTATGGGACCAAATAAATCCATGTGCAAGAGCTGAAGTATCCTGTCAGTGGAATAAGAAGCTTTCTCTTTGAATGATGCTCTGACCTGCTTCCCTTCCTGACAAGCTTTGCACACGTGATCTTTGCTAAAAACTTCATTAGATAGACCATCAACAAGTGACTGTCTAGAAATTTTGTTAAGAATCTTGAAGTTCAGGTGACTTAATCTTTTATGCCATAACCAACTGAGCTCTAGAGAGCTTTTAGCAACAAAACAAGTATTAGGAATAGTGCTGCTCCAATCAGCGAGATAAACGTTACCTTTCCTTATACCTGATAGAAGCACCTGTGTTGATTTATCCTTGACTGAATATATATTCGATGAGAACTCAACACTGAATCCTTTGTCACAGAATTGACTTACTGACAGCAGGTTATGCTTCAGTCCTTCCACAAAGGACACATTTTCCACTCTGACTGTACCTATAATTAGAACACCAAAACCTTTAGTAACACCTTTTGAGTTATCACCAAAGGTTACCTGTGGACCATCTTTAGCTTGATATTCTTGGAGAAGACTCTTCATTCCAGTCATGTGCCTTGAGCAGCCACTGTCTAGGTACCAAACAGCTTTGATTGAGTCTCCTCTCCTCTTATTGTGATCCACAGCCGCCTGCAAGCAATTCAGGCTTTAGGTACCCATTGGGTGTTGGGTCTTATCGTGTCAGCTGTACCCTTCGGGATCCAGACTTGCTTCACAACCCTGATTGCCTCAGAGGGGTAAATCTGTCTCCCTGAAACATCAACATACACAACTTTCTTCTTCTTTGTCTGAGAGGAAGATGGTGTATGAGTGCTAAACTTAGGCTTCACAGGAGCCTGAGTGGGTGCCTTTTGGGCTGGCTTCCTGTTCTTCCTATGTCTGGGTGCAGCAGGTCTTGGGCCTTGTTCTTGATAAGGGCCCTGTGTTCTTTTCCCCCTAGGCAAGTGAGGGAATGGAAAACAGTTAAAGGCCTCAGGATGCCAAAACCACGGGGGTGTCATCATGTTTGGCCTTCCCTGTTGGTATTGCCAAGCATGATGGTACCCTCGCTGACCAGTTTGAGGGCTCTTGGCCTGAGTCTTCCTCTGCTTTCGCTGAGGCTTTCCCTGGCCTGAGCTCTCAGGGGCTTCCTTAGGTTGCTTCGCCTTTCCCTTGGGTTTTGGCTTAGCTACCTTAGGAGCAACCCTGACTGTGTCAACGGTTTCCTTGCCCTTATCAGTTTGACGGGCTTGGAGCACAACCTTAGGTGCACTCTGGCCTGCCTGAACAAATACCCTCTCAGTGTTGCTCCCTAAAGCAACATGAGACTGACCTTGTGAGGATTTCTCAGGAACATATCCAAGTCCCTTTTTCTTGTTCCCAAGCATCTGGCTGCTATTTATTTCCTCTCTAGCCACTGAGGATTTATTCATTGCTGCAACCTTTTTCTTGAGAGAGTCCTCACACTTTTTCAGGATTTCATGTCTGGTAAAGAGGTCATCAAACTTACTCTTAAGTACTTTTAGTTCTTCCTTCCTGACCAGCTCTTCCTCAGCCAGTTCCTTCAGAATCTTCTCTCTTGGAAGACGCTCAGCATTGATTAAATCAATCTCCTGAGTTAGTCTCACAATTTGAGCTGATTCTTTAAGATCAGACTGAGTGAGTTGTTCGTCCAGGTTGTGAACCTCAGTACTCAATTTCTTGTTCTCCTCTACCAAGAAGACATTAGTTTCCTGCAGTCTGGAGAAATCAACCATCAATTGATCAAGGCAGATCTGAAGGTTCATTTCTCTAACTGACTCTGAGCTAAGCTCAGGATTTTGACCAGTGTAAGAAGCACAAACAGAATTTGATGTTACCTCAGGCTCATCCCTAGCCATCAGACATACATCATCGTACTCATCATCTGAGAAGAGTTCAGGTGACCTTTCAGCAGGACCGTCAGAATCTGTTACATCTTCAGCGACCATTGCTCTCCGATCAGCAGATCTTAGATCCCTAGTGGCTCTCCTTTCCTCTCTCTCTCTCGCACTCAGCTCCGGGCAGTCGTACTGATAGTGACCAATCTTGTTACAGTTGTAACATGCTACCTGCTCACTTACTCTTTCTTTTCTCGGTTCAGGGTTCCTCCTTGAGTCAGGTTCCCTGGTTCTTGGTGAGCTTTCAGCCTTGGTTGGATATCTATCATCACGAGTACGTCTCTGTTCGTCTCTTCTTTCAGGCTTTGGTTCAGAATATCTTCTTTCATCACCACGTTCTCTCCTCTGGTCAGTATTCCTTCGCTCCTCATATCTCCTTGAGCTTTGGTGGGTTCCTTCAGGTTTCCTGTCACGTGAGTCCTGATAAAACTTTTTATAACGACCAAACCTGGAATTGAGCTTGTCAAATCATCTGGCCATCAAGCTGTACTCCTCAGCGAGTTCTTCCCTGCTCATCTCCATCAGTTATTTTGATGAAGAATTTGATGAGGGCTCAACAGGTTCAGACCTGGCCTTGAACGCCACACTTTTCTCAGGAGTTTTCTCCTTCACTTCCTCTTCTGACTGAACTGTCTTCTTTCTTTTGTTAAGATCAAATTCAAGCGCTTTGAGCTCTGAAAAAAGTAAAGCAGAAGTTATGTTACTCATATCCTGAGTGTTCTTAAGCATAATTACACTGTTATCCCATCTCTCAGGAAGGGCATTCCGGATTTTTGAAGAAACATCTCTCCTTGGGACATCCTTGTCCAGCATCACCAACTCATTCATCAACTTGATGAATCTAGACTCCATTTGATCTATGCTCTCATCAGGCAGCATCTCGAACGCCTCGAATTTCTGAATGGCAATGTTTCTCTTGTTCTCCTTGATCTTTTCAGATCCCTCACACATCCTTGTCAGCTCATCCCAAACCTCCTTTGCCGTCTTTAAGTTCATCAGCCTAGCTGACTCCTTGAAGGGCACCGTATGCAAGATGATGTTTCTGGCAACGTTGTCTAGCCCCATCATCTTGATCTCATCAGTGGTCATATCCTTCCTTTCCTTAGGAATAGGTACAATAATATCGAGATCATCATATCCTCTTCCTCTGGTATTAGGAACAGTGATTTTGATCGGTCCTTCCCTGAGTACATGCGGCATCTGGTCATGGATGGCATCTAGATGTGCTTCTAATCTGAACTTCCAATAGACAAAGTTAGATACAGAGAATTCAGGTAATGAAGCTTCAAGTCTCCTTGAAGTCATGATGATGCAAGTTTTATGAAAAGCAAACTCAGATCTGTTCAGTGACCACCAACAGTTTCTCCTCTGAAACTATTAGTATTCAAAGTCAGTGGTCTTTCGAACCACCGCTCTGATACCACTTGTTGGTCCCGGTACAAGACTGAGGAATACGTGTATGGGAGGGAGGAATACACGTATACCAATTTTTCAACCTTAAAACTGACTGAGTCCCCTTTACTCAGAGTGGTAAAGAACTAGGAGCTGATAACACACCTACTGACTACACTTGGTGCGGGTCAGTTGGCTAACTATCAGTTCAAGTTCAGTGCGGAAATGTTTGAGCCCTGATAGTTTAAAGTCTTGTTTAGTTTGCTTTCTGAAAAACTTGTTTTACTCAATTCTGAATAGTGTTTAGTAGGGCAGTGCTCCTTTTTGAAGATCAGGCTGATTGATTCAAGCCTGATAAACCGAATGCAATGAATGAACAAGTAATATGGCAGGAATGCACAATATCAAAGCAATAAGAACACAACAAGTTTAACGTGGTTCAGAGTCTCAAGCTCCTACGTCCACGGCCTGACTTAACAGGAAATCCACTCAAGGGATTCTTGTTTTTAACGTGCCAAGGTGCACCAAGACCAGCTAACCTCACTGATCTATACAAACTTCCTTACTAACACACTAACTGACTTACTCCCAACAAGCCTAACTTAGGGTTTTGGTTTCAGTTTGGATTCCAACTAAGTTGAGATTATCCTTACAAGACAAAGCTATGCTAAGGATAGGATAATCTCTCTAAGCTTAAGATAATGCTATTTAGCTCTTGGAATACAGAATAACTCTCGGTTGCTGAGAAACACTTGGGAAATTTAGATGGTTTCGAGTGCTTCTCTTAAAGGTTGTATGCTTTGAATGCTTGAGAGTTTGAGTAATTTCTGGCTTGGAAATTTCCCGTAACCTTGAATGGGTTCGAGGTCTTCTGTATTTATAGGTGATTTGAAAAACTATCCGTTGGAGAGATAGCCTTCTAGTCATCTATGTAGAGTAGCTTCAAATGGACATATCTTCATGCAGCAGCCGTCCTTGCATGGATTTGGTGTTTGCATTAAATGCACATTAAATGCTTGCCCGTTGAATGTGCAGTCTGAATTCAGTCTTCATGTCAGGTTCTGTACGTGCGTGTCCTTCTCGGATTGGTCCACGTCATCAGGTTGGTGAGAATGTCAGAACTTATTCCTGAGCTTCAGGCTTGTCTTATTACGTTCATTTTGTCTTGAGTCCACCAGTCTTGTCCTGACGCTGAAATTCCTTTTGCATTGCTTGGCTCTACTCCAAGTCTTTCCATTAACTCAGTGAAATCCTGTTCCCTTTAGGACTGAGTTAGTAATGACCTCAGGGTCATACTCTTCATCGCTGACACTTACTCAGCCAGCTTAGAGGACTGCCATAAGTTCAGGATGGTGCTCTTCGTCTTCAGGCTCTTAGTCTTGATTGTCACCAGTGAGTTCTCCTCTCACTGAGTACCTGTGAAGTGTAAAATGACTAAGTATAGAAACTAACCAAGACTAGCCTGACAAAGACAAATTAAGGCAAATATCTTTTCAGGGGCTTTGGGATCTTAATCAAAACTGACAATGTCCCAACATTTATGAATCTGCTACTGAGTCTAGGGTAAAAGTGTTGGATCCTGACTCTGAGGAGGTCACAAGGAGAGTGACAAGACTGAGCTTGAAGAATCAACCTGATCCTAAGGTCATGGCAGTGCCTATTCCAGTGCATTAGGGACAGTTGAGCCTCACACTGAGGAACAGGCTCAACCCGAGGTAAGTACTGTCAATGAAGATGCGGTCGCAGCTGAGACGGTCACTGAGTCACCATATCAAGGGGGAATTAATGTCCCTGACATTGAGTTGGTAAATCCCTTTGGTATAGACTCAGGTTCATCCCATTATGTTCATTTCCCTGAATTTATAGAACCTGTAGATACTAACATTGTAGGTACATTAGGGACAACTCCAAGTAAGAGGTCATGGCTAGAAGATCATCCTATTAACCAGGTCATTGGTGATCCAACTTAGGGAGTCTGGACCAGGCGGTTCCATGGTGAGAGCGCTCTATTTTGTTGCTTTGTCTCTGAGCAAGAGCCTTAGAACATAGAAGAAGCTCTCACTGACTCAAACTGGATCATAGCCATTGAAGGGGAGTTGAATCAGTTCATTAGGAATCAGGTTTGGGAATTGGTGGATAGTCCTAGGCATCAAGGTGTGATTAGTATCAAGTGGGTCTTCAAGAACAAGAAGGATGAGAATGGTATTGTTGTAGGAACAAGGCAAGACTGGTTGCAAAGGGGTATTGTCATTCTGAAGGAATAGACTATGATGAGACCTTTGCTCAAGTGGCTAGGCTAGAAGCAATCAGGCTGTTCCTTGCATATGCAACATACAAGAAGTTCAAGGTGTATCAAATGGATGTGAAGAGTGTTTTTCTCAATGGTATCCTGAATGAAGAGGTATATGTGGAACAACCCCCAGGGTTTGAGGTTGGAGACAAAGTATACCACTTGAAGAAAGCACTGTATGGACTTAAGCAGACTCCTAGAGCTTGGTATGATACACTCTCCCAATTCCTGACTGACCATGGGTTCAGGAAGGGAACCGTGGATAGGATATTGTTCAGGATCACTGAAGGTGATGGCATTCTCTTGGTCCAGATTTATATGGATGACATAATATTTGGATCACCAAATCATCAGCTTTGTGAGAAATTCTCTAAGTTGATGACTGGTAAATTTTAGATGTCTATGATGGGAGAGATGAACTTCTTTTTGTGATTGCAAGTCAAGCAAACTGATCAAAGGATTTTCATTAATCAGGTCAAGTACACAAGAGACTTGATTCAGAAGTTTGGAGTTCAGCATTGCAATCCAGCTAGGATCCCAATGAACACAAATTGGAAGATGGAACCTGACACTGATGGGGTATCAGTGAAGCAGACTGAGTACAGAGGGCTGATAAGTTCATTGTTGTACCTGACTGCAAGCAGGTCTAACATTACTTTTGCAGTTGGTGTGTGTGCTAGGTATTAGTCTGACCCCAAGAAAAGTCATTTGGAGGTTGCAAAGAGGATACTTAAGTATTTTAAAAGGACAGTCAATTTAGAACTATGGTATCCTTCAGATGACAACCTAAAACTGACTGGTTACTCAGATGCAGATTATGGAGGTTGTAGGATTGATATGAAATCAACCTCAGGGAAATGTCAGTTTTTAGGAAGCAAGTTGATCTCTTGGTTCTCAAAGAAGCAGAACTCAGTTGCAACTTCCACAACATAGGCTGAGTATATGGCGGCAGGTAATTGTTGTGCTCAGATTCTATGGTTGAGGCACCAATTGAGAGACTACCAAGTGTTTACAAATGAAGTCTCAATTTATTGTGACAACAACAGTGCCATAGCAATCACTCAGAACCCAGTGCTTCACACAAGGTGCAAGCATGTGGATATTAGGCATCACTTCATAAGAGATCATGTGGAGACGAAGGACATTAGGATGGAGAAGATTCACACTGACAGGCAGAGAGCTGACATCTTGACTAAGCCTTTGGCTGAATTAAGGTTTATGGAACTGTCAGTGGAGTTAGGTCTCTTGGATTCGGGAGAGCAGTCAGCGTAGGATCTAGGGGGACCTTAAGGTTCAGAGTCGTAGGGGGAACTCAGATTCAGACTCGACTCAGGGTGCTATAATGTCACCTTGACAGGTATGAATCTTAAAACCTGGCCTTTTAGAATTTGAATCGTCTCTCTGAATTCTCTTCCCTGAAAATCGCACTAAACGCAGTCTTTTATCATTTAAAGCGCACCTTTTGATATTTAAACTTATGCACGTCAGAGCATTTAATATGTATAGTTACTTTTTCGCATATGTGTCCGTATTCTACGGAATGTGACTAGCGTGAGGAAATGAGTTGTACTTGAGTTAATCCTGGCCCCTCATTTCAAAACCCTTTCGAATTCAGGATTAATCTCAACCACACTTTTGAGTAACTGTTTGATTCATATCAATTTGGATTGCCATTAGATAAATTTACGCTTACACTTATACACACTTGCTCACTGAGTATTATCTCACACTTAAAGCTTTTCAAATTTCTCAAGTTTTTTCTCTCAAAACTCAATGGCTTCCAACACTGACATTGACGAGTGGACTTACGATGATCTTGAGACCATCCTCAATAGCAAGTTGGTACACTGTGAACAAATCATCTCCATGGACGGACCATGCTTGAGGTGAAGGAGATCAAGCCGGTCCTGGATTGGATTTCTAAGGCTGGATTGAAGATGTATTTCTCCAAAAAGCCTCATGTTGTGCTTCCAAAGGTGGTGGTAGAGGCGTATATCAACATGTTCAAGAGAGGAGGTGAACTGTTCACACGGGTAACGGTGCATATAGTCAGGGGAAGGACGCAGAGGGTGAGGAGTTGTATGAAACAGAGGAGAGGAAGATGGACCTCCGGAAGGCGGCATAGGCGGTCTTTAGGTTACCTTTCTCCGGCATAAACCCTAAGACCTATATGGAGAACAAGGAGGGTGAGCTACTGAAAGTGTTCACTAAGACGGGATCGCCGGAGTTCAGGGCGAGGATGCATAAGGACGTGTTGAAACCTGAGTACCGTGCTCTCATTGACATTGTGAGCAAGATGATTATGGGTATAGTTGGGTCCCATGGCTGCACTGATTGATAATGTCAAAGCCAACTGGGAGCAGTTATTCCTGGATCAAATCGCCCACGCTGTAGTGGAGAAGGTGAAGAGAGATGAGAAAGAGAAGCACATCTCTATAGCTGCAGCATTGCCTTTTGGAACAAGGTTGTTAATGATGATCACTTGGGCTTGTCCAGGGTGTTCATTTGATTGGGAGGATGACCTGTCGGGGAAGAAGGTCATGTTCTCAAGTGAGAGTGACACTTACGCCATTCTGGGTCTTGCTGATCCTAACGCACCTCAAAAGGGTCAGAAGAAAAGAGTTGCTTCCAATAGCAAGAAAGTGATCACAAATCTACTGGAGAGAGTAGATGACTTGTTTGAGAGGACCCAGGAGACTGAAGCAGCAGTGGAGGCTGAGAGGCAAGCTGCTGAGAAGGAGAAGGAGGAATGGCTTGCTGGCCTGAAGGTGGTGCTGAAGAAGAAGGCTACCAGCAAGAAGGTGACTGAGGAAGTATCCAAGACTGCCGTTTCTGAGGCTGAGGACACTAACGATGACATCAGGGAGGAAGCTGTGGTAGAGAAGCCAAAGAGCTTCAAGAGACTGAGGAAGGGAGTGAAGGGTCTCCCATGAAGAAGAGGAGGGAACTCAGCCCCGTGGTGGAAGCTACTGGGTCAGGAGCAGAAAAGGGCTCTAACCTTGCTCAGGTTTGAGAAGTAATAGAAACTGCTGAACTTCTCCAGCCTGAACAACCCAACCCCACACTCACTGAAACCCAATCTATTGAACCCTCCATAACCCACCCTGAACCTTCCTCAAACCCCTCAGAGCCAAATCCTGAATAACCCCAACCCAACCCACAGTCAGAGCCAAACACTTCCAACACCAATGAGTCTGACACTTAACTGAGCCTACCCAACCCTGAAGACTTCCCCACTTCATCCAAAAATCCCAAGAAAAACGACTCTGAACCTGAACTGTTCATCGAGGAGGAGGGAGATGACGATGACAATGAAGATATCACATAACTTCTGTTCCTTAACTCCATTAAAGAAAAGGCGGAGAGCTGGGTAGTTCAAAGTTTTCCTTCACCGAACAACTATCTGAAGCTCAGGGAATATGTGGTGGACTTGAAGGTATGGCTGGAGTACAAGCAGGTCAACATGGTGGAGCAGAGGATGTTGGTGGAGCTCAAAGGCTGGGACTATTGGTGTTCAGAGGAGGCCAGAATGACCAACTACTTTGGGATATCTAGCTACTTGGAGTTGCTGGAGATGGAGGCAATCAGGCAGCTCACCAAGTTGATTGCCATGCGTGCAGAGAAGTTAAAGTTCTTGGATACGCCTGAAAAGGATGGCAAGGACGATGATGAAGGAAACGATAGCCCTGATGGTGGTCAGGCTGGTGAAAGGTTAGTGGAAGAGACGGCGAAGGAGCTCGATGAGATGACCACTGAGCCTGATACTCAGGGGGAAGAAGATGTGAAGGGAACTAGCTCCGAGGGTGGAGTAGTTGATGAGACTGTTGCAAACAGTTCATCTGCCAATGATGCATTAGTCGATGAAGGGATTCCCTGCCTTGAGACAAAGGAGGATAATGCATAGGCACCCAAGGGGACTCCTAGTTCTGAGGGACTTGTTCCCAAAGTTTGAGATGCCTTAGTTGAGACTGGGCAGACGACTATGAGCTCTCAACAACTGCCTTCAGTGTACCATGAGGAGGGGACTGAGGATGCAGGGGCTGCTGAGGGAAAGCTGTTGGTGTATACTGTAAAGAAAACTTTTGTTGGGCTTTCATGAAAGTATATTTGATTTCCTTATTATCTGAAATAAATGGTTTTTCACATTATTGCAATCTTATTAATTGCTTGTATATCTGTTTATCTTATATTGTAGATAATGTGGTGGGTTTATAGTCACACAGAAGATCACATTGTCGGTTCCTTATAAGATATAAACAGTATTCACAACTGAGATAGTTATGGACATAACCATTGGTATAAGTTGTAGTATGAACTTGTTGGTAGCTTGTCTTGGCCATTAATTTATACTAGTACGCTATGTCGTATTGAATCGATCACAGTTAAGACATGTTCTTCTATTCTGACTGTCATGAAGAACTAAAGGTCTTGGCGACTCTTGTAATTCTTAACCCTAAGAGTGATATCTAGATGTGTGGAGCGCTTGTTCACTACTTTGATTTATCATGGGTGAGAATCTTGTTTGATTCAACACACTATGTATTTTGGGTAGTGGCATCGTTCGTATGATGTCTATTTATTGACATTAGGGCACCGTGTCCTGGTGATCCAGTTTGATGACGTGCCCCTTGAGGAAACTCATAAAGGATTGTCGTATTAAACCCTGCAGGTGGATTATATCCGTACGACAACAAGGTTGAGTGGTACTACTCAAGGAATAATATATATTAATTAATTAAAGCAGTAGGAAGCTTTAATAATTAATGGACGTGTGATATCTTTAACACGTGGAATTATAGAGTCTAATAGAAGCCCTAATTCGGTTCGGGATAGGACGGGAGTACAACATTAATTCTCTAGTGGAATGAATCAATGTTCACGGGTCAAATAAATGTTCTGGGCTGAACATAAAAGTATTTGGGTCCGTGAGGTGCCCAAATCATATACCTTCTAACAGATCCCTAGTCTGGCCCATGAAACCTAAGGAGTCTATATAAAGACCTCAATTTCGTCTTTGAAACCCTAGCACTCTAAAAAAATGAGCAGCAGCAAAAAACGGCAATTAGGGTTTGGAGGTGCTTTTACTCCACGTTCGATAGCTTGCCGCCCACTCGGTGTCGAACGAGGTTGGGAGACAGACTAGAAGATCTCTAGTGGAATCAACAACTCGTCTTTAGATGCATGTTTAGGTTTTTATATAATCGTATACATTTTGGTATCCCAACAACGATCTTGGAGACGGACCGCCTTCACCAGCGGGTTCCATCAAATGGTATCAAAGCTAAGGATTTGTGGATTGTTGGCTCTTCCTGAAATGTATATTCTTGTACATCGATTATATTGTTATCATTTTAGATCATTTCTCTATCGCAACCCTTGTTTGATCTTGTAATCATTTTTCCACCAGATAATAATAAGTGTGGGCAGTATAGGTTATTATTCATAGATCACTGTATTAGGGTTTTGGATTGTATTCTGTTGTTTTTTTTGGATTGCAAGATCGAGCGATGTCGGATTGAGGGTTTAAAAACTGGATTTAGGTTTTCGAGTTAAGGTTTTTCGGCCTTGAACAGTGATGTTCACTGTTTTGGCATAACTTTTCTGCAAGTAATCCCATTTCAGAAACCTCGTGACGTTATCTACATTCGTCACAGCTATGCTGAGACCCCCTGTGGCGAGAGCTAATTCAATCGTCTTGATGAAGTTTTCTGCTAGTTTAGTTCGGGTTATGAGAATTCGAGCTATTCGAGACCATTTCTTGCTTTGCGTGAGAGGCCGATGTGAGGCATCCATCTGCGCCCTTGTTTTATCATTGTAATAGCTTTGATAGGATGTTTTTGATAGTTTTACAAGGGGTCGCGATAGATGTGCATTTGTCTATGCTTTTAATTATCGCTTTGTGGCATGCTTGTAGTTGTAATTTATTTTTTATTATAATTTGCTATGCCTGCAAATAACCTTCATGTGTAAATGACTAAGTGAGTTAATTTTAATTTAATTAATTCATTGGCCTCCACAATTGGTCTTTAAGTAAGGTGATTGTTGCTCGTGGGACCTTGGGAGTCTCTCCCTAACGGATGCAACATTCACAAGCTTACTAGTTAAGACTTCTAATCAAAATGTTTTAATCTTTAGATGAAGTGTGTGATCATCCCCAACGGATGTATTATTTATGAGTTCATCAGTTAAGATTAGTGCAAGATAATTGTAGTGAATTATTTACTAGCGATGTGTTCTTAGTATGAGCCCGTCAATAGTGAATAATATTTCTTACAGTTAAATTATGGTCATCACTTAGATGTGAACTCTAATATAACCCCCCAACGAGGTCCCTATTCTAATTCCCATGGCCAGTTAAGGTCCGATTATTAATTTTATTCGTCATAAGGATAAGTTGACGTGATATTGAAATTAAAGACTTGGTGTCTGGTTGATGAACACATGCGTAAATGACCATCCTAACGTGGCTTTCATGTGTGTTTGTTGGGCTGTTGGAGGTTGTGTTAAATGTTGGTTTTGAAGGTTTCCAATATTTTATGCTTCAATTTATGTGATTTTAATGCTTGCTTGCATTTAATTTATTTCAAATTTAATAAGATGACGTTCAACCCACTTATGGTTATTTTAAAAGAAAATAAGCTTACTGGTCCGAATTATTTGGATTGGAAGAGAAATTTGGACATTGTCCTAGTTGCAGATGAGTACAAGTTTGTGCTCAATACTCCTGCTCCTGCCGATCTGGCACCCGATTTCACTGAAGAGCAAAAAGAGGCTCATAAGAAGTGGCACAAGGCTGATGAGATGGCTCGTTGTTACATTTTGGACTCTATGTCAAATATTTTACAACAGTAGCATCAAAATATATCTACTGCCGCACATATGATGTTGAGCCTAAAAGAGCTTTTTGATGAGAAAGATAGGGCTACCCATTTTGATGCTATGGGGAAAATTATGACTACCTCTCTGCCAGAGGGAGCACCGGTGAGGGACCACTATCTCAAGATGATGGAATATCTGAATGAGATAGAGGTACTCGGGTGAGAAATTGATGGTGATGCCAAGGTCGATATGATCCTCAACTCGCTCCCAAAATCCTTTGAAAACTTCCGTTTGAACATAATCATGAGTAAGAAGGGCTATATTGTAGCCGAGCTTCTTGCAGAATTGGTTGCGGCGGAAGGTCTCATGGGCAAGGGACCACAAGCTCATGTTTCTGTTCAAGCTGGATCTTCTTCGTCTAAGGGTGGGAAAAAGAAAAATCTTTCTCAGAAAAAGGCTGGTGTAAGTGGTGGTGGAAGCAGTGGGAGCAAGGTTTTGGCGCCTTCTGGTGGCGTGAAAAAGCCGAAAGGCAAATGCTTCAAGTGCAACAAGACAGGACATTGGAAGCCTGATTGTCCTCTCCTGAAAAAGGATAACTCTGGTACGTCTCTAGCTCTAGTTGTTGAAACATGCTTTGCGGCTTGTTCTGCCCTTTCTTGGGTAGTAGATACATGAGCCACTGATCATGTTTGTTATACCTTGCAGGGGTTTCTGCAAACAAGGCAACTGAGTGAGGGCGAGATTACTATCAGTTTGGGCAACGCTACAACAGTAGCAGTGGTCGCAGTGGGAGATGTGCCCTTATGTTTTTCTAATTTTATTTTAGTATTAAAGAACATTTTGTACGTGCCGAGTTTTCGGAAGAATTTAAGTTCTGTTTCGAAGTTGTTTTTGGATAGATGCTCAGATGTTTTTAATGAAAAAGTTGTTATTATAAGAAATGACTTTTTAATATGTTCTGGCACATTAGAAAACAATCTTTACACTATTACTTGTGCTTATCGTACTATGACTAAAACTCATTCATCATCATCAAATAAGAGAAAAGAACCTTCGAAGATGAATCAAACATATCTTTGGCACCTAAGATTGGGTCATGTCAATCTAAGAAGAATTTAAAGACTGGTAAGTAGTGGTTCTTTGGAGTCTCTCCAAGTGGAACCGTTCTCAGTCTGCGAATCCTGTTTGGAAGACAAGATGACTTCAAGGTCTTTTAAGGCCAAGGTGAATAGGGCCAATGATGTGTTGAAATTGATTCACTCTGATTTGTGTGGGCCTATGTCTGTTCAAGCTAGAGGTGGTTTTGAGCATTTCGTCACTTTCATTGATGATTACTCAAGATATGGGTACATCTATCTGATGCGCCACAAGTCTGAATGTTTTGGCAAGTTCAAAGAATTTAAGGCTGAAGTGGAGAACCGTCATGGTAAGAGTATCAAGTCATTACGATCTGATCATGGTGGCGAATACCTTAGTAATGAATTTAGGCAATACTTATTAGAGAATGGGATTACATCCCAGCTCACTGCGCCTGGTACTCCCCAACAGAATGGAGTGGCTGAAAGAAGGAATATGACTCCTTTGGAAATGGTGAGATCAATGATGAGTTATGCTTCATTACCTACCTCACTTTGGGTATATGCCTTGGAAACAGCGGAGTACCTTCTAAATTACATACCTTCTAAAGCGGTTCCAAAAACTCCGATTAAACTGTGGTCTGGGCGAAAGCCTAGTCTCAACCATATTCGGATTTTGGGTTGTCCAGCACATGTGCTGGATAAGAAAGCTGATAAGTTGGCACCTAGAACTGAAGTACGGTTGTTTGTAGCATATCCTAAGGGAACAAAAGGTGGTTATTTTTATAATCCTAAAGATCAGAGGGTGATGGTGAGTACCAATGCCCGATTTTTAGGGGAAGACTATATGACTGAGCATAAGTCCAATAGTGAGATCATTCTCAATGAGTTAAGGGGAGACAATGGCACACCGTGTGTGCAAGAGGAAATACCACAAGAGACTGCACAATGTGATTACTCTGATGAACCTTTGCATGCATTGCCTCATCGTAGTGGGAGGTTTGTAAGTCAACCTGATCGTTTCATATATGTGGGAGAGTCTGTGGAATTGATTCCAAGCGATGAACGTGATGATAACGATCCCTGAACTTACAAAGAGGCAATTCAAGACAAAGATGCAAAGTCTTGGCACAAGTCTATGGATTCTGAAATTGAATCTATGGATGCTATGGAAGTATACGACCTAAGCAAACTTCCCCATGGCAAGGAAGTCATTGGGTGTAAGTGGGTCTACAGACGTAAGAGAGGATCTGATGGGAAGGTTATTGCCTTTAAAGTAAGGTTGGTGGCAAAGGGTTTTACCCAGAAAGAAGGAATCGACTATGACGAGACCTTCTCACCAGTAGCCATGCTAAAATCGATCCGGATCCTCTTATCCATAGCTAATCACATGAACTATGAGGTTTGTCAAATGGATGTCAAGACAACTTTCCTTAATGGAAATCTGAATAAAGACATCTATATGCGGCAACCTGAGGGTTATGTGAAAAAGGCCAAGAGCATCTAGTCTGGAAGCTGAAAAAGTCTCTTTATGGACTAAAGCAAGCTTCCAGGTCTTGGAACATTCGTTTTGATGAGGTGATCAAATCCTTTGGATTTGAACAATGTCAAAATGAAAGTTGTGTGTACAAGAAGAGTAACGGAGAGGTCATGGTATTCTTAGTACTGTACGTAGATGATATTCTTCTCATTGGCAACAATGTGAAAGTATTATCAGACATTAAGGTGTGGCTTTCAGAGCAGTTTCAAATTAAGGATTTGGGAGAAGCATAGTACATTCTTGGTATTAAGGTCATTCGTGATTGGAAAAAGAGAATGTTGTGTTTATCTCAAGCATCTTACATTGATACTGTGATTGCTCATTTTAGCATGCAAAACTCCAAGAAAGGTTTACCAGGTATCGATACGGAGGACTATGAGAAATTGTAGGCACGACCCTCCCCACCACTGCCTGATAAAATCTTTTTGCTACTTATTTTTATTACATTTTGGATTGTATGTTCTGAGTCGAGCGACTTTCCTTTTTACGCTTGGCACTTATGACTTAAAAACCTACCATATTATGTTACTGTTTTAATGGTGCATACTTAACTTTTTAACTTACTGATTTAGGCCTTGCGCGTTTGGAATTTCTTTCCGCTGCAAATTATTATCCTGTGATTTTACATAATTAGTTTTACAATAGGAATTTAAGTTAATATATTTGTTATTCGTTTAAAAAAATTTGCTTAGTTTTCTTATATTATTAAGTGATGACCCGAGTCCAAAGCGTTAAAGCCAAGGTGGGCTACGTTCTGGATTCAAGGCGTTACATCAATGGTGTCTCTCCAATTAAACAGCAATAAACACAATATCCCTTAGTTCTGCATGTTTAGGAATTTTTATAATTTATCGCATTCAATACATGAATTGCATGAATTTAATTTATTTAAATTTCTGTAATCCATGCTTGATGGATTTATGATAATTCGTATTTAAATTACACTCAAATAAATCCATGATAATTTTTCGTGTTCCCCAACACAATATACATGATATTAACTATTATTTATTGTGGATAGTGTGCGAGAAAGAGCGAAAGCGAAGAGATAACTACATATAATGAGGTTGTTGGAGATAGAGAAAAATACTCGGCGGGTCTGATTATAAAAGTATTTAAAGAGATGATAGTAATCTTAATAAAAAGTGGATGCAGGTGTCACCTATAGATTTTTCAAAAAGTAATTTTCTTCAACACATTGGACAGTTTTTGCATATAATTTGTAAATGATAAATATTTAACATTCTTGCACGTCAGAAGTCTTTCATGGTCATAAAGACTGCAAAATTGTCTAAGACGTGTCTTCACATTAAAAGTGTTTATGTTCTTTAGAATAATACCTTCTACTCTTGTGGTTCATTATCATATAATAATATATATATATAACTTTTATTTTAATTATAATGCAAAATAACTTATTGAATAAACACCTAAAATTTTATTTTTGAAAGTGATACAATATATTAAATCGGGTTTATAAATTTGGTAGAGAACAAATTGGAACGATCAATTAATTTGAATACATACCTTCAACATTGTTTGAATTTGTTTACGCTTTGTCCATGAATTGAACTTCCTCATGTTGATGTTTCTCTTGTTGTCTCTTTATCCCTTGAATATGTGTATGAGCCTCAGGATTGTATTTCAAAGTTTTTAAAACAATACTCTTTTCATTGTGATGACAATGTTGAAAGCTTGTAAGGGGTGTTTTTCTTAAATTTTACTTAACACATGATTTTTTAAATGAATAATCTTTCATATTCTATGTAAAATCTGATCCAATTTATAAAGCATGTCCATGCTAGTATTTATGCAAAACATGTTTCATAAAAATGATACGAGAACTGTATTGTGAAACAAATGATGTGTAGGTATACCTTCTTCAGTGTTCACTTGATATTTCTAACAGTGATTTTCTATCTTCTGATTGAAACTTGAGTCAACCCAATATTTTTCTCTCATTTTCACTTGTAAGCTTAGGTTTTGTTGTAGAAACTGATTTCAAAACAAATATATATTTACTTTTCTTTCTTTTAAATATTGCTTCAGTTGCAGTAAGTTGGCCCTTGTTGAGTAATGGTTTGATAGTGTACATCTACACACATCATCATAATTGCACCAGCCTCGTAAATTTTGGCCTGTATTTTTCTTGAATTAATAAGCTACTTGCATATGTATGATCATGTAGAGAACGTTGGAAGGTGCTGACTTCAATTTGATTTGGAGTTTCAAAGTCCAAGAAGTTTTGGATGGATTCAATTCTTTGATCAAGCTCTAAAAATGTGTCATTTGTATTTTGGAAAATTAGATGGTCGAATTTGGTTCATAGAAGAGTGTTGGGATATGTTTTAGTTTTGATGATTTTCTAAAACAACATGTAATAGGTTTGAAAGCAGTCAGGATAGTATCTTTTATTTCAGGTCAGGCTAGGTTAGCTCTCAGTAGAATAGGCTGTCAGTGAGAATAACTCAGTTGAGGAGGAACTCAGCGAGGGGGAACTCAGCAACACAACCTGAGGAAATCAAGATGATGTCAAGAAGAATAAACTGAAGCCAAGTCAGAGACCTGGACCTGAAGAAAAGTCTGAAGGATGTCCCACTGAGTGTAAACCGGGCTGATCTAAGCTTAGTCAGGTGGACCACTCAGTGAAGAGCACGATCAGGAGGATCAGTGCTGCACCAAGTAGGCCATGAAGGAGTCAGGCTACTGTGGTCAGGGAAGTTTGCCATTCAGCCTTATGACAAACTTCTTGGAGAGATCTTCAAAGAGTCACTGAAGGACAACAACACTGAAGACGTTCAGTCCACTGAAGATCATCAAGTCAGTGAAGGATGAAGCTACCTAAAGTCAGCGGGACCTGGTCAACCCACTGAGTCAAAGATCCGTTGGATGCAGTCCACGTGGACCAATCAGCACAAGGCAGCAAATCTGACACTGACAAGGCCGCATTCCAAAAAAAGTGGTTGAAACCATTAAATGTTGGATTCAAATGTAATTCTCTCCAACAGTTACATTTGAATCCACATTATAAATACAAGCTCATAGCTGCGTTTTGAAGTGTACGTGAAGTAAGAAAAATCAACACCTACGAGCTGTGAAGGTGTGAGAGGATAGTGCGTTTCATGGGAGATATAAGGAGGCACTTCTTACACCTAGGGCACTGACCATTTAGGGTCTTCACATATATATTTTGAGTGTCCAGCTTGTATCTCTTAGCTTAGAGAGGTTTTCCCAATCTTAGCTTTAGGCTAACACATTGTAAGGGAAAACCTCACCTAGTTGGAGAGAACCAAACCAAACTAAATACTTTCAATATAATGTTAGGTTTGTAATGAGGGGAGGAGAGGCAGCCCAGGGAGTGGCGTGAGTCCAGTGTAGTCGTGCACCTTGGCACGTAAAAAATAAGAATCCCAAGTTAGTGGATTTCCTGTTAAATCAGGCCCGTGGATGTAAGAGCTTGATCTTCTGAACCACGTTAAACTAAGTGTTGTTTATTGCTTAAGTACTTGCTAAGTGTTTTGTATTGTATGCTCACTGAGTGTACTTGGAAAGGTTGAAGAGAAAATTAGCTAAGTATTTTAGTCAGGGAGAATCAATCTCACTGACATGCTTAAGCAAGCACTCGAGAGTTCAGTCTCTCGAGTCACTGCCTTGTTAAGAGCCTAAGCTCACAAGTCAGTTGCACTGACTTGAGTGCTCTGACATTAGCAATGCAGTGACTTGAGTGTTCTCTCACTGAACTCATTCAGGGTGCAATGCAGAGTTTAAAAAAAATTCCTAAATTCTCATATTTTGGCCTTTGAAACCGGGACCATCAAAGAGACGTAACGTTAGCATGAGATTTAGTTAATTATTGAGTAGTGAGAGTCTAAATAGTAAATAGGTTGAACAAAATTTTTATTGTGCAGACATTTTTTCAAGATCATGTATAGTCTCTTCTGATATAAATCGTTGAGTAATAGGACGCTGATATATTATAATGATAACCTTTGTAGTGGGAGACTAAATAGGCTTTTCAATAATTAATTGCATCAGTTTTGATTTTATAACAATAGTTATGTTCAAATAAATTGGGATGATGAACAATCTTTTCAATTTTTAACTAAATTAGTTATATAAACAACATTCAGGGTGGATTACAAATTTAGAAAATATAATATTTTGCTTTTAAAATGTTTCTATATTTAGTAGAAGATTTTGTAAACAGATAGTTATAGATTTGCACATGACTAAAACCATTACAATGATTAGTTCACACACATAATAATTGCAGACAAGCCTCTAATTGAAGCAAAAAAATCACAATTCCATAATTATCATAAAATAATAAGAACAAAAGTCAAACCTCTTGTCTCAATCCTTCTGTGCACTTCATGATGTACTCCATTTTCTGTTTATTCTGATCATAAGATCCAATATCTCGCGCCATACTACCAAGTAGGTTTCATAATACGCAGAAAATATTACAATTTTCTTAGAGGAATTTGTACATATTCGAAAACATAAATACAAAATGAATAAATTCCTAACGTTGCTGCAAGGTTTATTAGCCTTTTCCCTCTTTGCAGCCTCAGCCCTTAGCTTTGCAGCTTCGGACTCATCTTCAGCCTCAGCCGCTGCCAGCCTTGCTGACTTCCTCACTCCGAGAACATTCCCCATAGTGTTTGCCTCAGGATCAGCCTCAACCGTTTCACCACGGTTGATTGCCTCAGATGCCTCAGGGCGGGATATTTTCTTCTTCTTTTCCCCCTTTTTGGCATCATCATTTGCCTGGGATGGGAGTGCTCCAGCTCCACTGTTGATTACGAAGGAGGTTAAAGATTGGACTTCCAGAACGCCCTCCTTCAGCATCTCAACTCCCGTTGCAATCCCGGTCCCTGCGTAAGAAACTGAACTGATGGCAGCTTTCAACTTGTTCTCAAAGATCTCCATATTGAGTTGAAGACTTTGTTCAGCCTTGGTGTTCCTTTCCTCCACCTTCAAGGACTCACCGCTGACCCTGCTAGCCTCAGTCAGTATCTTTGCTGACTCTTCAGTGGCCTTAGCCAAAACATCAGCAACAGACTTAGAGGTTTGAGCTATCCTCCCTGACTCCAGCTCCAACTTGGACGCTGAGTCATTCCTGTCCTTAGTGAAGGGCGCTCCAGCCTGATCCGTAAGCCTCTCCACTGCCTGATTAAGCATTTGTTCTCTGAGAGCATCCCTCTCCTCAAGTTGCTTGAGAGTCTGCCTTAGCATTTTCTTTGTACGCTTCCTCTCACTCCTCACTGACTTGGCCGTGTCAGACATTGTCCTCTTCAACAAAATCAGCTCCTTGTTTGCAAGGGTGTTGTATGCTGACTTCGTCCACCTGATGTGCTTAGCCAGAGCCTTGGCTTCTTCCTCCTTCTCAGCGCGTAGCCTCATCACTTCCTCCTGAAGCTCAGCTAGATTCTCTGTAGTCTTCTCTTTCTTCACTTCAACTATGTTAATGAATTTTAGCACGCCCGACCCCAGTGATAAGCACATCTTCGTCTTCATCAACAGCCTCGTTAGTGGCAGGCTGTTTTCCCTTGTCAGCCCCTGCAACGTCAGTCCCCTCTTCAGGGTGCACTGAAGACAGTTGAGAAGAAGTCATAGCCGCCTGCTCAGGCTCAGCTAAGCTATCTTGAACTTTGGGAACAAGTCCTTCAGAACTAGGAGTCTCCTTTGACGCCTCAACATCATCCTCCTTTGTCTCAGGGCAGGGAATCCCTTCATCGACAAATGTCTCATCGGCGGCTGAGATGTTCTCAACATCCCCAGCCATTGGTCCACCCTTGGCACCAATGTCTTTATCACCTTCCATCTGAGTCTGAGACTCAGGGATCATAAGATCCACCTCTCTTGCTATCTCCTCCACAGCCTTCTCCACTGCCCCATCCTGGGCATCTCATCATCATCATCCTTATCCACCTCTCCATCAGATAGGATATCAGTCTCCGTTCTAGACATCCTGTCAGCCACCAGCTGCTTCAGATTTTCAAAATTCAAGAGTTGAAGTCAGCTGGTGAGCCTAAAGAAGGTACACAACCTTGCTTCCTCAATCTCCCAGTGCTCCCAGCCACGAGCATCCACCAACATATATTGCTCCTGCATGTTGGACTGTTTAAAGTCCAGCCATACCTTCAGCTCCACAACATTAGCGAGAAGCTCCTTGTATTTGTTCAACCCGGGCCAGCACTTAGCTGCCCACTCCGTGGCATTCCCCGTTAGGGTGTTCTCCAACATTCCTCCCACCAAGTGTGCATCCAGCTCCTCCTCCTCCTGCATCTCAAGGAAATCATCCTCTTCAGTTGGCAAGGTTTTGGGGCAATCTTTGGGGTTGGGGTAATTGGGAAAATCTTCAGGGTTAGGGATAGATGGGTCTGAGGGCTGGTCAGGCTCATGTATGGGTGAGGTTGTTGGCTCTGACTCAGGTGGGTTAGGAAGATTGTCAGGTGGGGGTGTTTGTGGATGATGGGGTGTGGGGTCAGGGTTGGTTCAAGGTGTTTGGGTGATTGGGTAGGATTGATCTCAGGCTGCAAAATCTCAGTCGTCTCAATTGTTGTTCTTACTACTTCCAAGTCAGAGGCTCTAGGAGAGCTTGACTCCTCCCTCTCACTCACTACCGGAAGGCCCTTTGCTGGGGACTTTTTGAGTCCCTTCTTTAATTGTTTCAGTGGCCTCGTGCCCTGATCCTTCTCCTTCCTGACATCATTGTCAGTTCCCTCAGCCTTAGATTCGGCTCTCTTGGGATCTGACTCAGTCCCTTGCCTGGTGCTTAGAACCGTAACCCTGGTAAAGTGTTCCCCCTTTCACAAAATAGGTTGAAGTAGGCTTCCACAACTGCTTTCGGAAGCACAGAGATAAGGCGCAAGGTGAAATATGTTTCCAACCCAGCTTTGGAGATCCAGTTGAAAACTGGTTTGATCTCCTCGACATTAAGACAGATACCTTCCATGGAGATGATTTGCTCCATGTGTACCAGCTTGTTGTTAACGACATCCTCAAGCTTATCCGTTGTCCAGTTGGAGTCAAGGCATGCCATTGTTTTTTAAAGATATTTTTTGAAAAACTGTGTGTTTGAGCAAGAGAATACTCAGTGTGCAGAAGTGCTTTGTGTTTGCGTAAAAACCTCAAATGACATCCTTGATTGATTAGAACAGGTTAGTTAATCAGACGTGGGGTTGAGATTGCTTCCTGAATTTGAAGGGTTTCAAAATGAAGGGCCAGGATTAATCTCAGCATCAATCAATTACCCATGTCAGTCATATTCCGTATAAAACGGACACGTATATAAAAAAGTAACTGAAACATTAAATGCTCCGCTGCGCGTGGGTTTAAATATGAAAAGACGCGCTTTTAATGAAAACATAATGCATTTACAGAAAGATTTTCAGGACGAATGACTCAGAGAGACGCTTAAAATTCACAGTAGTCAGGATAGAACGCATACCTGTCAGGGAGACATTGTAGCACCCTGATACCTCGCTGAGTCGAGTCTGGCCTGAGTTCCCCCTAAACCCTATGCTGACTGCACTCCCGGATATAAGAGTCCTAACTCCACTGACAGTACTATAAACCTTGCTTCAGCCAAAGACTTAGTCAAGATGTCAGCTCTCTGCCTGTCAGTGTGAATTTTCTCCATCCTAATGTCCTTTTTCTCCACATGATCTCGAATGAAGTGATGTCTAATATCCACATGCTTGCACCTTGTGTGAAGCACTGTGTTCTGAGTAATTGCTATAGCATTATTATTGTCACAATAGATTGGAACCTCATTAGCAAACACTTGATAGTCTCTCAATTGTTGCCTCAACCATAAAATCTGAGCACAACAACTACCTGCAGCCATATATTCAGCCTCAGTTGTGGATGTCGCCACTGAGTTCTGCTTCTTGCTGAACCACGAGATCAACTTACTTCCCAAAAACTAACATGTCCCTGAGGTTGATTTCCTATCAATCCTACAACCTCCATAATCTGCATCTGAATAACCTGTCAGTTCTAAGTTGTCATCTGAAGGATACCATAGTCCCATATTGACTGTCCTTTTCAAATACTTAAGTATCCTTTTAGCAGTCTCTAAATGACTCCTCTTGGGATCAGACTGATACCTAGCACACACACCAACTGCAAATGTAATGTCAGTCCTACTTGCAGCTAGGTACAACAAAGAACCAATCAGCCCTCGGTACTCAGTCTGATTCACTGAAGTCCCTTCAGTGTCAGGATCCATCTTCCAATTTATGTTCATAGGGTTCCTGGCTGGATTGTTGTTCTGAACACCAAACTTTTGAATCAAGTCCCTTGTATACTTGGCCTGATTAATAAAAATCCCTTGATCAGTCTGCTTGACCTGCAATCCTAAAACGAAGTTCATCTCTCCTATCATTGATATCTCAAATTTACCAGTCATCAACATAGAGAAATTCTCACAGAGCTGATGATTTGGTGATCCAAATATTATATCATCCACATAAATCTGGATCAAGAGAATGTCATCACCTTTAGTGATCCTGAACAAAGTCCTATCCACAGTTCCCTTTTTGAACCCATGGTCTGTCAGGAATTGAGAGAGGGTATCATACCAAGCTCTTGGTGCTTGCTTAAGTCCATAAAGTGATTTCTTCAAATGGTATACTCTATCTCCAACCTCAAACCCGGGAGGTTGTTCAACATATACCTCTTCATTGAGTACACCATTCAGGAAGGCACTCTTGACGTCCATTTGATACACCTTAAACTTCTTATATGTTGCATAAGCAAGGAACAACCTGATAGCTTTCAACCTAGCCACTGGAGAAAAAGTCTCATCATAGTATATCCCTTTAGACTGACAATATCCCTTTGCCACCAGTCTAGCCTTTTTCCTTACTACAACACCATTCTCATCCTTCTTGTTCTTAAAGACCCACTTAGTGCCAATAACATCTTGGTGCCTAGGTCTATCTACCAGTTCCCAAACCTGATTCCTTGTGAACTAATTCAACTCCTCTTGCATGGCTATGATCCAGTTCGAGTCAGTGAGAGCTTCTTCAATGTTCTGAGGCTCTTGCTTAGAGAGAAAGCAACAGAATAGTGCGCTCTCACCATGGAACCTTCTAGCCATGTTCTCTTGCCTGGAGTTGTCCCTGAAGTACCCGCAATGTTAGTGTCTACAGGCTCACAAAATTCAGGAAATTGAATAGAAGGGGATGAACCTGAGTCTATACTAAAGGGATTAATAAGCTCAATGTCAGGGACATTGATTCCCCCTTGATGAGGTGACTCAGGAACCGTCTTAGCTATGACCGCATCTTCATAGACGGTACTTACCTCAGGTTGAGCTTGTTCCTCAGTCTGAGGCTCAACTATCCCTGATGTGCTGGGCTTAGGAGTGGCACTTGGTTCATCATCCTGATCATCATCATCATCCCATCTTGGAATTGGCACAGTTTTGACCTTTGGATCAGGTTGATTCTTTAAGCTCAGCCTTGTCGCTCTCCTAGTGACCTCTTCAGTGTCAGGATTCAACACTCTTACCCTAGAATCATTAGCAGATTCATCAAACACAACATGTGGTGATTTTCCACAACAAGTGTCCTACAATTGTAAACCCTGAATGCTTTACTAACTTCAGAATATCCTAAGAATATTCCTTCATCAGATTTGCTATCAAAGGCTTTCAATTGGGTCTTCCCATTGTTGAAGATGAAGCACTTACAACCAAATACATGAAAGTAAGAGATATGAGGCTTCCTCTTATTCCATGTCTCATATGGGGTGTATGAATGTTGTTTGTTCAGCATGGATCTGTTCTGAGTGTAGCATGCAGTGTTGATTGCCTCAGCCCAGAATTTCTTGGGCAATCCTGACTCAGCCAGCATGGTCCTGGCAGCTTCCTTCAGTGTCTTGTTCCTCCTTTCAACGACACCATTCTGTTGTGGGGTTCTAGCTGCAGAAGTCTCATGAGCTATACCAAGTTCATTACAAAAGTAAAAAATATATAAATTTATAAATTCAGTGCCCTTGTCAGATCTGATCTTAGTAATGAACTGATTCTTCTCATTGCTAAGTCTCCTGAGCAACTCAGGAAGCTTCACCTGTGTTTCCATCTTATTCAACAAGAAAATAACTCAAGTATATCTAGAATAATCATCAATAACCACAAGGGTATACTTTCTACCATTCATACTCACAGGTGTTATGGGACCAAATAGATCCATGTGTAAGAGCTGAAGAATCCTGTCAGTGGAATGGAAAGCCTTCTCTTTGAATGACGCTCTGACCTGCTTCCCTTCCTGACAAGCTTTGCACACATGATCTTTGCTAAAAACTTCATTAGGTAGACCTTCAACAAGTTATTGTCTAGAAATTTTGTTAAGAATCTTGAAGTTCAGATGGCTTAATCGTTTATGCCATAACCAAATGAGCTCTAGAGAGATTTTAGCAACAAAATAAGTATTAGGAATAGTACTGCTCCAATCAGCGAGATAAAAGTTACCTTTCCTGATACCTGATAGAAGTACTTGTGTTGATTTGTCCTTGACTGAACATATATTCGATGAGAACTCAACATTGAAACCCTTGTCACAGAACTGACTTACTGACAATAGGTTATGCTTCAGTCCTTCCACAAAGGACACATTTTCCACTCTGATTGTACTTATAATCAAGATACCAAAACCCTTAGTAACACCTTTTGAGTTATCCCCAGAGGTTACCTGTGGACCGTCTCTAGCTTGAAATTCTTGGAGAAGACTCTTCATTCCAGTCATATGCCTTGAGCATCCACTGTCTAGGTACCAAATAGCTTTGTTTGAGTCTCCTCTCCTCATGTTGTGATCCACAACCGCCTGCAAGCAAATCAGGCTTTAGGTACCCATTGGGTGTTGGGTCCTATTGTGTCAGCTATAACCTTCGGGATCCAGACTTGCTTAACTACCCTGATTGCCTCAGAGTGGTAAATTTGTCCCCCTGAAACATCAACATACACAACTTTCTTCTTCTTTGCCTGAGAGGAAGATGGTGTATGAGTGCTATACTTAGGCTTCACAGGAGCCTGAGTGGGTGCATTTTGGGCTGGCTTCCTGTTCTTCCTAGGTCTGGGTGCAGCAGGTCTTGGGCCTTGTTCTTGATAAGGACCTTGTGTTCTATTCCCCCTAGGCAAGTGAGGGAATGGAAAATAGTTAAAGGCCTCAGGATGCCAAAACCATGGGGGTGTCATCATGTTTGGCCTTCCCTGTTGGTATTGCCAAGCATGATGGTACCCTCGCTGACCAGTCTGAGGGCTCTTGGCATGAGTCTTCCTCTGCTTTCGCTGAGGCTTTCTCTGGCATGAGCTCTCAGGGATCTCCTTTGGTTGCTTTGCCTTTCCCTTGGGTTTTGGCTCCGCAACCTTGGGGGCAACCCTGACTGAGTCAACAGTTTCCTTGCCCTTATCAGTTTGATGGGCCTGAAGTACAACCTTGGGTGCACTCTGGCCTGCCTGAAGAAATACCCTCTCAGTGTTGCTCCCTGAAGCAACATGAGACTGGCCTTCTGAGGATTTCTTTGGAACATAACCAAGTCCCTTTTTCTCATTCCCAAGCATCTGGCTGCTATTTATTTCCTCTCTAGCCACTGAGGATTTATTCATTACTGCAACCTTTTGCTTGAGTGAGTCCTCACTCTTTTTCAGGATTTCATGTCTGGCAAAGAGGTCTTCAAACTTACTCTTAAGTACTTTCAGTTCTTCCTTCCTGACCAGCTCTTCATCAGCCAGTTCCTTCAGAATCTTCTCTCATGGGAGACGCTCAACATTGATCAAATTAATTTCCTGAGTTAGTCTTACAATCTGAGCAGATTCTTTAAGATCAGACTGAGTAAGCTGATCATTCAGGCTTTGGACCTCAGTACTCAATTTCTTGTTCTCCTCTACCAAGAAAACATTAGTTTCCTGCAGTCTGGAGAAATCAACCATCAATTGATCCAGGCAGATCTGAAGGTTCATTTCTCTGACTGACTCTGAGCTAATATTTGAAGATGATGATAATCAAAAAAATAAAAAATTGAAGAACGAAATGCAAGAAATTGAAGATTAAAAACAGAGGAAACAATGCATTCACCTTTGATCTTGAGTAAAATCGGTAGAATATGAGATAGATTGAGAAGAAAAACTTCAAAGTATATCAATGGCGGAAGACATTCAAAAAGGTGAAAAGGAAATAAAGAGGAGAAGGATGAGTATTTATAAGAAAAGAGATCGGGGTTCAATTGAAAATTCGTGAAAGGTTTAGGCCTCTATGGGCAATATTAGGGGTGTACGCGTGGGTAAGGGTGACATCACCCAGCCACCCACAGTGCTTCGAAAACCACACCTCGGAGAATGAACTGTCGCCAGACCAAGGGTCATACCCTGTTGGTAACTCAAAATTTTCCCGCCCAAATTTTTTGAATACGTGTTGCTCGCCTCTGACCCCATTCATCACCTAAACTGTAGTTTGACCTAAGAATGACAATTTCTCATTCTAATAGGTCAAACTAGGGGGCATTGTTGATAGACGAACAACCGAGCAACATGATTAAGCTAATTAAGAGTAATTAAATAGTTAAGAGATCATTTAAGATAAAACTTAGAAGAGGTGAGCAGCAGGGAAAAGGCTAGAAGAACGGAGCTCGCCTCCGAGCCCGTATCTTCGTCTACGAGCAAAGTACGCAGATTCTGAGCAATTGATAATCATCTTCCATCGGCCATTTCCCAGGATCCCAGCCGATATTCTCACTGGAGAGTGTGTTACTCGAGGACGGGGATGCCATATGATAGGATTTATGTGTTTTTTATCTGAATCAAGAAGAAAGACGTGGTGGCACTGACAAATATGCGGCGGCGATAGTGATCACGCGGTGGCGCTGGTAAATTCGTGGCGGCGGCGGTAATATTTGAAGATGATGATAATCGAAAAAATAAAAAATTGAAGAACGAAATGCAAGAAATTGAAGATTAAAAATAGAGGAAACAACGAATTCACCTTTGATCTTGAGCAAAATCGGCTAAATATGAGATAGATTGAGAAGAAAAGCTTCAAAGTATATCAATAGCGGAAGACGTTCGAAAATGTGAAAAGGAAATAAAGAGGAGAAGGATGAGTATTTATAAGAAAAAAGATCGGGGTTCAATTGAAAATTCGTGAAAAGTTTAGGCCTCTATGTGCAATATTAGGGGTGCACGCGTGGGTAAGGGTGACATCACCCAGCCGCCCACAGCGCTTCGAAAACCACACCTCGGAGAATGAACCGTCGCCAGACCAAGGGTCATACCCTGTTGGTCGCTCAAAATTTTCCCGCCCAAAATTTTGAATACCTGTTGCTCGCCTCTGACCCCATTCGTCGCCTAAAATGTAGTTTGACCTAAGAATGACAATTTCTCATTCTAATAGGTCAAACTAGGGGGCATTGTTGATAGGCGAACAACCGAGCAACATGATTAAGCTAATTTAGAGTAATTAAATGGCTAAGAGGTCATTTAAGATAAAACTTAGAAGAGGCGAGCAGCAGGGAAAATGCTAGAAGAGGCGAGCAGCTGGGGGCTGGTTCACATACCCAGCATCTTCGACACTCTTAGGCTGGTTCAGAAATCCTTCAGCTTTGGCAATCTTCGACACTTCAGTCATAATGGCTTTTGTATCATGCTTTTTCAAACCAGGGATTAGAGGTGGTGGTCGTGCAATGAACTCAGGGGCCTTCACTTGGACTTTGGCTGCATCAGCTTCCTCCAAGATCTTCTGAATCAGTTCAGGGTGATTGTCCATCATGTAGTCAGTGAAGTGGGCATTGATGTCTTCAGTGTCGCCCCATTTCTTCACCACGTACCAAAGTCTGACGAACTCATCTCTTGCATTAACCCAAAACTCTTTCAGGGTCTCTGAGATCTATTCAAGTCTCTTCAAGGGCCTAGCCACCACCTCAGCACCACTCTCCTGAGCTTCATCATTGACTTCCTGGCCTTCTTTCAGGTCACTCACATAAGTCTTCTCAGCTCCCTTCCTCAGACCTTTAGTAGTGGCCTTTGCCTTCAACACCACTTTCAGATTGGCTCTCTTCTCCTCATGATCCTTCTCCTTCTCAGCTGCTTTCTCAGCCTCCACATCCTTTCCCTTCTCGAAGAGTTCATCAATCCTCTCGAGCAAGTTGGACACCACCTTCCTGCCACCAGCCTTCTTCCTCTGACCCTTCAAGGGAGTATTAGGGCCAGGCATCCCTAAGATGGCATATGTATCACCCTCAGTAGTGAACATAACCTTCTAGGAGGAGAGATCGTCCTCCAAATCGAACGTACATCCCTGACAGGCTTCAGAGATCAGCAGAGACAACTTGGTCCCAAAAGGAAGAATAACACCCACTGAGATGCGCTTCTTCTCCTCGTCCCTCTTCAGTTTATCCATGCCAGCCTGAGTGATCTGGTCCAGGAAAAACTGCTCCCAGTTAGCTTTCACTCTGTCCACCAAAGCCCCATAATCCTTAGCTTTGGTAGGCTCAGCTGCTCGTGGAACCCAACTGTCCCCATGATCATCTTTGAGACCACATCAATCATGGCACGATACTCAGGCTTGAGAGTATCCTTGTGCTGCCTCGCCTTGAACTCAGAGGAGCCTGACTTCGTGCACTCCTTCAGGAGCTCTTCCTCTTTGATCTCATTGTACGTCCGTGGATTGATCCCGGAGCACGGAAGTCCAAATACCTCCTTCACCGCCCTGCGAAGGTCGATATCGCGAGATTCCTCGTTGTAGAGCTCTTTCCCATCTTTGTTCTTTTCTCCAGTGGGTACCAAGACGGTCACTCTTGTGAACAATTCACCCTTGCGAGTGAACAGGTTCAGATATGCCTCCACAACTGCCTTAGGAAGCACAGGGGTGGGTTTCCTCGTGCAATACTTCTCCATCCGAGCCCTGGCGATCCAGTCGAAAACGGGTTTGATCTCCTTCACATTAGTGCAGACCCCGTTTGTTGGGAAAATGTCAGTTTTGATTAGATTTCAAAGCCCCGGAAAAGATGACCTGCCTTAGTGGTCAGACTAGTCTTGGTTAGATTTGTACTTAGATATTTTACACTTCACAGGAACTCAATGAGTGGAGTGCTCATTGAAGACAATCAAGACTGAAGCCTGAAGACACAGAGCACCATCCTGAACTTACGGCCGTCTTTCTAAGCTGGCTGAGTAAGTGTCAGTGATGAAGAGTATGACCCTGAGGTCATTACTAACTTTGTCTTGAAGGGAACAGGATGACACTGAGTAATGGAAAAAGACTTGGAGTAGGGCCAAGCAATGCAAAAGGAATGTTAGAGTCAGGACAAGACTGTTGTGCTTGAGACAAAAAGAAATTAATAAGACAAGCCTGAAGCATATGAATGAGTTCTGACATTCTCACCAACCAGATGACGTGGACCAATCCAGGAAGGACACACACGTACGGACTTGACATGAAGACTGAGTTCAGACTGCACCTTTCAACGGACAAGCATTAAATGGAGCATTAAATGCAATTACCTAATTCATGTAAGGATGGCTGCTGCATGGGAGATATGTCCATTGAACAAACCCTACGTGACTTAGAAGGCTATCTCTTCCAACGGATAGTTTTCAAACTCATCTATAAATACAGAAGGCCTTGAACCCATTCAAGGTTATGGGAAATTTCCAAGCCAGAAATTACTCAAACTCTCAAGCATTCAAAGCACCCAGCATTAGAAAGAAGCACTCGAAAAACCTCAAATTTCCCAAGTGTTTCTTAGCAAAGAGAGTTATTCTGTATTCCACTGAGCGTT
Source organism: Ballota nigra (assembly GCA_947034835.1). NCBI lineage: Eukaryota > Viridiplantae > Streptophyta > Magnoliopsida > Lamiales > Lamiaceae > Ballota > Ballota nigra. Next base: position 32,305,899 of record OX344729.1, on the reverse strand, counting down.
CATAAGCTTAGAATGATTATCCATCCTTAGCATTGCTTAGCCTTGTAAGGATAATCACAAGCCTTAGTTGGAAACCAAAACCCTCTAGTCAGGTTTGTTGGTTGAAGTTAGTTAGTGAGTTAGGAAGGAGTTTGTAAGTATCAGTGAGTTAGCTAATCTGGGTGCACCTTGGCACGTTAAAAATAAGCTAATCCTTAGTGGATTATCCTGTTCAATCAGGACCGTGGACGTAGGAGCTTGAGTCTCTGAACCACGTTAAACTCCTTGCGTTCTTTATTGCTTTGATATTGTTCTTATTGTTTATTCATTAAGTCATTCATTGCATCAGTTTTATCAGGCTTGAATCAATCAACCTGATTAGTAACTTGAACAATGCCCTACTAATCACTACTTCAGAATAGAGTAATCAAGTTTTCAGAAAACAAACATTAACAAGACTATAAACTTTCAGGGCTCACGCATTTCCGCACTGAACTCAAGTTGATAGTTTACCAACTGACCAGCACTCAGTGCAATTAGTAGGTGTGTTATATACCCTGATTTCTTCACCACTCTGAGTTAAGGGGACACGGTCAGTTTGAAAGTTAGAAAAATTTGTATACGTGTATTCCTCCCCATACACATATCTCTCAGTCTTGTACCGGGACCAACAATTGGTATCAGAGTAGTGGTTCAAAAGACCACTGACTTTGAATACTAATAGTTTCGGAGGAGAAACTATTGGTGGTCACTGAACATATCTGAGTTTTCTTTTTACAAAACGTGCATCATCATGACTTCGAGGAGACTTGAAGCTTCATTGCCTGAATTCTCTGTTTCTAACTTTGTCTACTGGAAGTTCAGACTTGAGGCACATCTAGATGTCATTCATGACCAGATGTCGCGTGTTATCAAGGAAGGACCCATCAAGATCACCATCCCTAATGTCAGAGGACTGGGGTATGAGCATCTTGACATTGGCGTACAGGTTCCTAAGGAGAGAAAGGATATGACCAATGATGAGATCAAAATGATGGGACTAGACAATGTGGCCAGAAACATCATCTTGCATACGGTGCCTTTCGAGAAGTCAGTAAGGCTAATGAACTTAAAGACGTCTAAGGAGGTCTGGGATGAGTTGACCAGGATGTGCGAAGGGTCAGAAAAGATAAAGGAGAACAAGAGAAATATTGCCATTCAGAAGTTCGAAGCATTCAAGATGCTGCCTGATGAGACGATAGATCAGATGGAGTCAAGATTCATCAAGTTGATGAATGAATTGGTGATGTTGGATAAGGATGTTCCAAAGAGAGATGTTGCTTCTAAGATCCTGAATGCCCTTCCTGAGAGATGGGATAACAGTGTAATTATGTTAAAGAACACTCAGGATATGAGTAACATAACTTCCGCTTTACTTTTTTCAGAGCTTAAAGCACTGGAATATGATCTCAACAAGAGAAAGAAGAAAGTTCCGCAAGAAGAAGAGGAGAAAGAGAGAGCTCCTGAGAAAAGCATGTCGTTCAAAGCCAAGTCAGAACTTGTCAAGTCTTCATCAAAGTCACTAATGTAGATAAGCAAGGAAGTGCTTGCTGAGGAGTACAACTTGATGGCAAGACGCTTTGAAAAGCTTAATTCCAGGTTTGGTCGTTATAAGAAATATTATCAAGATACTCGTGACAGGAAATCTGAAAGAACCCACCAAAGCTCACGGAGATATGAGGAAAGAAGAAACACTGACCAGAGAAGAGATCGTGGCGATGAAAGAAGATATTCAGACCAAAAGCCCGATCGAAGAGATGAACAGAGACATACTCGTGATGACAGGCACTTAGGCAAGACCGAAAGCTCATCTAGACCAATGGAACCTGGCTCAAGAAGGAACCCTGAGCCAAGAAAGGAAAGAGGAGATGAGCAAACTGCATGTTACAACTGTAACAAGAATGGGCACTACCAGTATGACTGCCCAGAGCTGAGTGCAAGGGAAAGAGATGACAGGAGGGCCAGAGGTACGCTGACCGGAGAGTCATGCTCGCTAAGGAAGCTACAGACTCGGATGGTCCTGAGGAGAGATCGCCTGAACTCTTTTCTGATGATAAGTACGAAGACGTGTGTCTTATGGCAAGGGAAGAGCCTGAGGTAACGTCTAACTATGTCTGTAGTTCATACACTGGTCAAAATCCTGAGCTAAGCACAGAGTCAGCTAGAGAGATGAACCTTCAGATCTGTTTGGATCAATTGATGGTTGATTTCTCCTTGCTGCAGGAAACTAATATCTTTTTGGTAGAGGAGAACCAGAAACTGAGTACTGAGGTTCAAAACCTGAATGATCAACTCACTCAGTCAGATCTGAAAGAGTCAGCTCAAATTGTAAGACTAACTCAGGAAAATTGACATGATCAATGTTGAGCGTCTTCCAAGAGAGAAGATTCTGAAAGAACTGGCTGATGAAGAGTTGGTTAGAAAGGAAGAGCTGAAGGTACTCAAGTGTAAGTTTGATGACCTCTTTACCAGGCATGAAATCCTGAAAAAGAGTGAGGACTCTCTCAAGATGAAGGTTACAGCAATGAATAAATCATCAATGGCTAGAGAGGAAATAAATAGCAGCCAGATGCTTGGGAATGAGAAAAAGGGACTTGGATATGTTCCTAAGAAATCCTCACAGAGTCAATCTCATGTTGCTTCAGGGAGCAACACTGAGAGGGTTTTTGTTCAGGCAGGCTAGAATACAAAGAAGGTTGTATTCCAGGCTCGCCAGACTGATAAGGGCAAAGAAACTGTTGACACGGTCAGAGTTGCCCCCAAGGTTGCTAAGCCAAAACCCAAGGGAAAGGCCAAGCAACCAAAGGAGGCCCCTGAGAGCTCTAGCCAGAGAAAACCTCAGCGAAAGCAGGGGAAAACTCAGGAAAGGCCAAGTATGATGACCCCCCCCCCCCCCATGGTTTTGGCATCCTGAGGCCTTTAACTGTTTTCCTTTCCCTCATTTGCCTAGGGGGAACAGAAAATAGGGCCCTTATCAAGAGCAAGCCCAAAGACCTGCTGCACCAAGGACTAGGAAGAACAGGAAGCCAGCCCAAAAGGCACCCACTCAGGCCCCTGTGAAGCCTAACCTTAACACTCATACACCATCTTCTTCTCAGGCAAAGAAGAAGAAAGTAGTGTATGTTGATGTTTCAGGGAGATAGATTTACCACTCTGAGGCAATCAGGGTAGTGAAGCAAGTCTGGATCCCAAAGGGTACAGTTGACACGATAGGACCCAACACCCAATGGGTACCTAAAGTCTGAATTGTTTGCAGGCGGCTGTGGATCACAACAAGAGAAGAGACTCAATTAAAGTTGTTTGGTACCTAGACAGTGGCTGCTCAAGGCATATGACTGGAATGAAGAGTCTTCTCCAAGAGTTTCAAGCTAAAGATAGTCCACATGTAACCTTTGGTGATAACTCAAAAGGTTTTACTAAAGGTTTTGTTGTCTTAGTAATAGGTACGGTCAGAGTGAAGAATGTGTCCTTTGTGGAAGGACTGAAGCATAACCTATTATCAGTAAGCCAGTTTTGTGACAAAGGTTTCAGTGTTGAGTTCTCATCGAATATATGTTCAGTCAAGGACAAATCACACAAGTGCTTCTATCAGGTATTAGGAAAGATAACGTTTATCTCGCTGATTGGAGCAGCACTATTCCCAATACTTGTCATGTTGCTAAAAGCTCCTTAGAGCTCTGTTGGTTATGGCACAAAAGATTAAGCCATCTGAATTTCAAGATTCTTAACAAAATTTCTAGACAGTCACTTGTTGAAGGTCTACCTAATGAAGTTTTTAGCAAAGATCATGTGTGCAAAGCTTGTCAGGAAGGGAAGCAGGTCAGAGCATCATTCAAAGAGAAAGCTTCCTTCTCCATTGACAGAGTTCTTCAACTTTTGCACATGAATTTATTCGGCCCTGTAACACCTGTGAGTATGAATGGTAGGAAATACACCCTTGTGGTTATTGATGATTATTCTAGATATACTTGGGTTATTTTCTTGTTGAATAAAAAGGAAACACAGGTGAAGCTTCCAGAGTTGCTCAGGAGACTCAGCAATGAGAATAATCAATCCATTACTAAGATCAGATCTGACAAAGGCACTGAGTTTATAAATTCATATATTTATGATTTTTGTAATGAACTTGGTATTGCTCATGAGACTTCTGCAGCTAGAACCCCACAAAAAAACAGTGTCACTGAAAGGAGGAACATGATACTGAAGGAAGCTGCCAGGACCATGTTGGCTGAGTCAGGATTGCTCAAGAAGTTTTGGGCTGAGGCAATCAACACTGCATGCTATACTCAGAATAGATCCATGCTGAACAAATTGTTGGGAAAATAGGGGTGCCCGGAATCTATTCGGGATGAAATTTAAATACAAATTTAAATTCAATTATTACTAGCATGAATTAATCCTAATTAATTCAAATAATAATTCCAACAATAAATTTAACATCATGCATGTTGAATTAATTCACATAAAATCTAGGCGGAATAAACAAGAATTTATGTGACTTACGTACCTATTGTAGATTGGCCTTTGAATAAACGGTACAATCACGATCTCGCTTTATCAACCCAAAAACCTTCTCAAGTATTTCTCTTTCGCCTTACTTGATCATCGGTGGGAGATGCTTTCAAGTAATTAGAATAACAAGGAAGAAAGAAAAAATAGTGTTGCTGATTTTTTTTCAACGCTGTGAAAAGTAAACTGGAGATGAAATAATCATCCCCTATATATAGGAGAGGGGTGAACGAAATTTAGGTGTATTTTAGGGGAGATAAAATCTTTTTCTTGGCCTCCAAGAAATCTTGAATATATCCCATATATTCTTTTCTCCATAAAAAAATATTCCACAAAAATCTCACCCTCCTAATATATGCAATTTTTGAAATTTATAGATTGAGAATGCAAGATTTGTATCTTCTTGAATTTATGAGATAATCTTGTATTCCAAGAATACTTATCTTCCATAATATCTTTCCAAGAAAATCAACAAAATCTTTTCTCTCTCCATATCTCTTATTTTCGAAAATCTCAAGAAAAATCAGCAGATATATTTTCTTTTAATTTAATCACCTTATTATTATTGGGCTACTTAATGGGCTACTTGAGGGGCCTTTAGAAGAATTAAGATTGAACCTCCTAATGGACTTCTGAATTTCAATATTGAGCCCCAATATAATTCAATCCATTAATATTAATGATTACCACTAATAAATTAATATTGCACTATCCATCTTAATCCATATTACGATAATATGGACTCCCGATTATTATTTCCCGCGTTTAAGATTATCAAGTCCATTAATTAATTAAGCTTCTGAATAGCTCTAAATTAATTAATATATTTCGCCTTAGAGTAAAGACAGCTCAACATTATTATCCGTACCGAAGAGACTAATTCTTCACTTGCAAGATTTGGTACGATAAAACTTCTGAGCCCACCAAGGGGACTAATCACACGAGCCGTACTCGCACACGTTTCTCCGTATTAAATCTTAGCAACCGTCGTATGATTAATATTACTGCCCAAGATACAAAGTTCGAAGTCACAATGATTCTCACCCAACATGAATCAAAGCAGTAACCATTAAGCACACACGGTCCTATTTAAGTGACGGAGATTAAGAAATCAACAACCACTGAGGTCTAATTCTTCACACTTCAGAACAGAAGAATCTATCCTCGCTGTAGGTCCTCTTCAACACATACTAAATGTGCTAGTGCAATCTCTTAGTCAAGACAGACCAATCTGAGACTTACACATTGACCTTTCACGGTGGATTGTTTAATTCCACCTAGGTCGTGAAAATGTATGTTTAGTTACAAGGAGACTGTTAATGTTATCTTCCGTGATCGGGTATCACCATATTAACTACAATGTAACTAGTACTATTATGAACTGTTTGCAATAAATATTCAACATTCAATCATATCTGAGGCAAATGTGATAAAATAATTATTCTCATAAACAAGTGTTTAATACATGAGTTATACAAAGTAAAAGTTTCACGTATAACTCCAACAATCTCCCACTTATACTTAAAGTCTGTTTTTTAGTATACATCATACATGTCTTAGTGTAGTAGCTCTACGTGACATCTCATGTCAACCTACACTAACCTAATAATTCCTCCCACTTATACTTAAAGCAGATTGACAATAGTCTTGACTCCCATTCCATCCACATGTCTCTCAAATGTACTCTGAGGCAGACCCTTTGTGAATGGATGTACTAGGTTGTCCTCCGACATTTATCTTTGCCACCTCTTTATCTCTTCTCTTAACAATTTCTCGTATAAGATGGTGTTTTCTTTCAATGTGTTTGCTGGCCTTGTGGGCTCTCTGTTCCCTTGAATTTGCAACTGCTCCGACATTATCACAATGGACAGTGATTATGATGGGCAAATTCGAAACAACGTCCAAGTCCACTAAGAAGTACTTGAGCCAAACCGCTTCTTTCGCTGCTTCACAAGCAGTTACTTATTTGGCTTTCATGGTTGAATCGGCGATGCATTTCTGCAAATCGCTTCTCCATGTCATGGCTCATTCTCCCATGCAAAACACACTACCAGAGGTAGATATTCTGGATTCTATATCTGATTGGAAATTTGAGTCTGTGTATCCCACGGGAATTAGACTGTCTGACTATTAAATCAACATTCCATACCAAGTTCTTTTCAGAAACTAAAGAATGCATTTAATTGCATTATAATGTGCTTTCCCGGGGTTACTTTGATATCTTGCCAACATGCTCACGACAAAGCAGATATTTGGTCTCGTACACAACGTTGCATACATAAGACTTCCTACGTCCGAAACGTACGGAACGTCTTTCATGTCATCTATCTCCACTTGCGTCTTAGGGCATATTTCTTTGGATAGATGGATTCCGTGCCTAAAAGGTACAAAACCTTTCTAGGAATCTTGCACGCTGAAATGCTTCAAAACAGTGGGTTCGTATGAAACTTGTGATAAGCCCAACATCCTCCTCTTTCGATCTCGAGTGATCTTGATCCCAAGGATGTGACTGGCTTTCCCAAAGTCCTTCATATCAAACTGATTTGACAGCCATACCCTTACGTCTGACAATACCTTTACATTGTTTCCAATGAGCAGAATATCGTCTATGTATAATACTAAGAATACCACAGCAGTTCCGTTACACTTTTTATACACACAACTTTCGAACTCGTTTTAATCAAACCCATAAGATTTAATCACTTGATCAAAATACTGGTTCCAAGTACGGAATGCTTGCTTAAGTCCATAAATGGATCTTTTAAGCTTGCATTCGAGGTGCTCTTGGTCTTTTTCAATGAAACCTTTGGGCTGTTGCATATAAATATCTATCCCGTCAAGACTTCCGTTAAGGAAAGCTATCTTGACATCCATTTGCTAGATCACGTAATCTCAGTGTGCAGCGATCGACAAGAGAATACGGATGGACTTAAGCATAGCTACAGGCTAAAAGGTCTCCTCATAATCGAACCCTTCTTTTTTAGTATACCCTTTGGCCACTAGCCTTGCTTTGAAGGTCTCAACCCTTCCGTCCGATCCTCTTTTTCTCTTGTACACCCACTTGCATCCAATGGGTTCTACCCCATTGGGTGGTTCGACCAACTCCCACACTTGATTATGATCCATCGATCCCATCTCGGTTTCCATTGATGTTTGCCATGACTCCGCATCTTTGTCTTGGATTGCCTCGTCGTATGTCCATGGGTCTGATTCATCACCGAGAATTAAATCCGAAGATTCTCCTATTCCCATGAATCTCTCAGGTTGCCTAACAATCCTCCCACTGCGACGGGGTTCCGGTTGTGAAGGTGTGACGTGTGGTATATCATCTTGTATACTTGGTATAGGAGTTTGCCCTCTTAACTCATCTAAGGTAATCTCACTTCTGGGCTTTCTTTTGTTCATATAGTCTTCCTCCAAGAATTTAAAGTGCGAACTAATCACGGTCTTTTGATCTTTGGGACTATAGAACATACACCCTTTCGTTCCCACAGGGTATCCTATAAATAGCCTTAATTCCGAATGTGGATCTTCCTTGTCTAGCACGTATGCCGGACAACCCCAAATCCGCAAGTGTCTTAGACTGGGTAAATCCGAATAACTTATCATGGATCTGACCATTTCTAAAAGAGCTCGGTTCCTTCGTTCCGCTACACCATTCTTTTGAGGGGTTCCCGGTGCGGTTAACTGGGATACAATCCCTTCGTCCGATAGGTAGTTTAAGAATTCATTGCTGAGGTATTCGTCTCCATGATCAGATCGTAGAAACTTGATACTTCTTTCCCTATGCATCATAAGGTCGATGTATCAACATCTCGAGTAATCGTCAACGAAAGTGACAAAATACTCATACCCCTTCTCGCTTTGATCATTATTGTACCACACACATCGGTATGAACGAGTTCTAACACTTCCATGGCTCTAATCCCCTTGGCTCCAAATGCCTTCTTGGTCATCTTACCCTCTAAACAGAATTCGCAAGTTGGAAACGACTCAACTTGAAGAAACTCCAAGGATCCGTCTTTCACCAATCTTTGTATTCGCATTAAATTAATATGACCTAATCTAAGATGCCATAGAAGTGTTTCGTTCATGTACGAAGAATTCTTTCTTTTATTACTCGAAATAATCGATGTGTTATTAGATTTAATTTTTGTGAGTGGTGTGCCCAAATAATGGTATAAAGATCATCCATTGAAGTTCCGGAACAGATAAACTCATTGTTTCAAGAAATAATAACATCCTTATTAAAAGAAACTGAGTATCTATTAAAAACAGTTTTGAAACTGAAGGTTGAGTTCTTTCTAAACTAGGAACATGAAGAACGTCTCTCAAGACCTTAACTCTGTCTTCAAAAGATAGGCGCACTTCTCCCACTGCTTCAGCTGCCACTCTCATAGCATTGCCCGATGTGATGGGGATCTCACTTCCTCTAAATCGTCGAGTTAGCTTGAACCCATGCAAAATGAAATAAATGTGATCAGTGGCTCTCGTATCCACTGTCCACGAATGGACATCATACACCACTTCACAAGTTTCGACAATTAAGATGTGTGAATTACCTAACTTTCCTAGCCTCTTAGGCTTGGAACAGATAGACCTCCATTGTCCTCTCTCACCGCAACTAAAACACTTCCCCTTCGATGCTAGCCTTTGCATTTGCCTTTCGCAACAATTGGATTTGCTTGGATCCGGCCTTTGGTTCTCTTTCTCTTTTTCCCTCCCTTGGGACCAAAAGAGGTAGACGGACCATTAGCCACCATAGCACTAGACTGGTGCTCCATTATCACCTCCACCGAAATTAAAGCTTGCAAGAGCTCGGGTAAACGACTTGTCTGTTCATTCATCTGACAGTTCAGATGAAACTACTCAAAGCTTCTCGGTAGAGAATGGTATATGAAATCAACCTGAGAAGAGACATCAAAATCCGCACCAAGTACTTCCAACTTGTTAAGGTATGCCATTATCTCGAGAACGTGCTCCCTCACGGGCGTTCCTTCCACCATTTCTAACTTGACCGAGTCATGTTTGGTGAACTGATTAGTCATGGGATTCTGATGTGAAAACATCTCTGTTGACATAAGATGAGTAGTTGCCCCCATGACAAGCAGCTGTCCTCTTGATGATCAGCTTCCATATGGACGAGCAGCTGTCCTCTTGACGAACAGCTTCCACATGGACAAGCAGTTGTCCTCTTGACGAGCAACTTCCATATGGACGAGCAGCTGTCCTCTTGATGATCAACTTCCATATGGACGAGCAGCTGTCCTCTTGACGAGCAGCTTCCACATGGACGAGCAACTGTCCTCTTGAAGAACAGCTTCCACATAGATGAGTTGCTTCCACATGGACGAGCAACTGTCCTCTTGACGAGCAACTACCCCGTGACGAGCAACTACCCTATACAATTAACAACCATGCAACACAAATGACCAACATGACGAGCAACCTTGTTAGGCGAGCCGCTCTAATAGGCGAACAACTTAATTGTTCATAGGTGAACATCAAGCAAGCTTGGCGAACAAAGTTTAAGAGCTAAGTACTGATTAATCACAAAGGAGGTGCATAAACTAATCCAGGAAGTGTACAGAATGACGAACAACTCTCTCGACGAACAACTATGAGAGAACATGTCCAAAGGCCCGAGATTAAATATGAAACCTGCCCCATGTTACTAATGACGAACAACATTATCAAGAGGCGAATAAAAGAAGCGAACATCTTATCAACCATAATTACAAGAGGCGAGCAACTTCAACAAGAAAGACTACTAGACTAACCAAGCCCTCAAGGACGAACAACAATGAGTCCGGGATAAGATCAAAGAAGACTTTGTAACTAAGTTTCAGCTTAGATAAGGTCAAACAAGGTCAAAGGACACTTATCTAGCATGCAAGCTAGGAAGTCCAAGAGTCTTGGACACCTCCTACTTGTTAGTCTCTATAAATAGTTGTTCTCCAGCTAAGAAAGAAGAAGGAGAAAAATTCACAAATGCTCCCAAAACACACACAAACACACCTAAACATATACATATACGAAATTAATACGATTTCGACTTCTGTATTTACGATTTCATAACCCGAACCCTCGATTTACCATTTACGGTGGTAATCAATCACACATTCTTATTTGGTGGTCCCAAATCGAATTAAACAGTCACTAATCCATCCGATTAAATTCGATCACCAACAATTTGGCGCTAGAAGGAGGGTTCGAACCTTCGATTAAGTATGATTAGTCAATAACTTTAAGTTTGAAAACTTGAAGATTTGACAAATCCTCAAGAAATTCTTGAAGATTCAAACAAAAGTGTTCTTGGTGTTCTTCAATATAAAATTTGAAGAATAAAAAATTGAGAAGATAATTCAAATCAGGATGCCTCAATCCAAGGAAACACAAGGATCACGTTTATCAAGGAGAGCATCTCCCACTCGAGCTTCATCAGTTGGCCATCAAGATCGTGAACCTAGACATGCAAACAGATCACGACATACGGCCATAACTCATAACATCCCACCAGAAATGGAGGCCCTAGCGAACAACCCTAACGAACTGGCTAAAACCATTGCTGCTCTCCAAGCTATTAAAAAACAACATGAACAAAATAGACCTTCACAAGCAAGGTCTAAGACTAAACCATTGGAGGTTGTTAGAACCAGGTTTGTTAGGGACAAGCAACATGAGGTGAATAGTGCCCAAGTCAGGCGGGATAAGGGCAAAGCCAAGGTGGCCGACCCAAGAGAGGATCAGGCTGAGTCTGCTCGTGGGCGAACAACAATGTCAAGTCATGGAACAACTCGTTCCAGTGCCCAAGACAAACTTGGTCAACCCCAACATCAGAAAGAAGCTGTTCGCCAAGGAGCAGGAGATGGGCGAGCAACATTTGAGCAGCCCCGCCCATCAGTCCATGAGTGGTTGTCCCAATCTGCTTTCAGGCGCCTAGGGCCAAATGCGGCGAGCAACCCTAGGAAACAGCTCCATAATATGCCCGTTTTGAGTGAGGGACTACGATGAGCGGAAAGGCCCGTGCCTTTGCTCGTCGAACAACCTCCAAGTCAGGGGGCATCTTTGGATGAGTTGTCAAGCCTGAGAAAGACTGTGGAGAGCATGCAAGGGCAACTGGACCAACAAAGAGGGATGGGGACGACCAGCATGCCATCCCCACCCTTATCATCCATCATTTTGAAGGCCCCAATTCAGAAAAAGATTTAGTTTCCGGCCAGCATACAATACGAAGGCGTTGCTGATCCCCGAGTCCATTTAACAAAGTATTCGGACTATATGATTTATGTGGGAGCCAGTGATGCCACCCAATGCCGGAACTTCCCCTTAACTTTGGGGAACCGAGTGCACAAGTGGTTTTCAGTGATGCCACCAGCATCAATCCACTCGTTTGCTCAGCTGGGCCGAGAGTTCCTCTCTCACTTTTCAACGGCAGGATCGTATCTTTCACAGAAACACCGACTTTTAGATTTGAAACAAAATTATGACGACTCAGATCGGGCATTCATGGAAACGTTCGATAAAGTATTGCTAGAAGGGGAACCTATTAGTGAGGATACCAAGATTGTGGCCATGATGGCCGGATTAAAAAAGGGCACTGATCTCTGGAAAAAGATGCATCTTGTTTGCCCTAAGACTTATTCTGAATTCAGACACCAGGCAGGCATATATACTGCAATGCAATAAGCCCTGCACAAGGATCTGGAGAGCAATGAAGAGGGCAGGTTGTCCGAATTTGTGAAACAAACACCTGGAAAAAGACCTCGGGAGAGCATCCGTTCAAGTTCTGATGAAGATGAATGACTTGAAGGGCCCATCAAAGTTGACGAGCAGTTATTGAAATCGATCAGTGGTTGAGGACAAACAACTGTCAATGAATAACAGAGGGTCCATCAAAGTTGACGAGCAGTTGTTGAAATTGATTAGCCCATGGTTGAGGACAAACAACTACCAATGAATGACGGGGCAATTGTTGACATATGACGAGCAGCTGTCCTCTTGACGAGCAGCTTCCACATGGACAAGCAGTTATTCTCTTGATGAGCAGCTTCCACATGGACGAGCAGCTATCCTCTTGACTAGCAGCTTCCACATGGACGAGCATTTGTCCTCTTAACGAACAAATTCCACATAGACGAGCAGTTTCCACATGGATGAGAAGTTGTCTTCTTGACGAGCTACTATTGTTGCTAGGTGAACTACTTTAACTGACGAGCAATAATAAAGTAGGTAACTCTCGAAGAGAAACAAGACCATGGTGAACTACTCTAACCAAAGAGCCATTTTTGAAAGCTAACCAACTAATTAACCAACTTAAAACTCTCAAAATAAAGGCAGAGTTCTATACGAACAGAGCCCACAAAGGTAGAGTTCTATACGAACAGAGCCCAAATAAAGGCAGAGTTCTATACGAACAGAGCCCAAATAAAGGCAGAGTTCTATACGAACAGAGCCCAAACAAAGGCAGAGTTATATACGAACAGAGCCCAAATAAAGGCAGAGTTCTATAAGAACAGAGTCCAAATAAAGGCAGAGTTCTATACGAATAAAACCCAAATAAATGCAGAACAATCAACAAAATAATGTTGATCACCTCAAAGTTATTAAAACCCCTCTAATGGACGAAAAGCCACCAATATAAAACTAACATCACACGAAGCGACAAATGATGCCCCTGTGAAAACGAAATGACACTTCAATCCTGTTCACCTAAGGGCTAATTGCTTGCCCGTATGTACGTAAAGAAGTAGCTCGTCCTTAGTTGCTTATTGCATAACCAATAGCAACATAAGAACGAGCTAGGGGCCAATTGTTGACATAAGATGAGTAGCTGCCCCCATGACAAGCAGTTGTCCTCTTGATGATCAGCTTCCATATGGACGAGCAGATGTCCTCTTGACAAACAGCTTCCACATGGACAAGCAGCTGTCCTCTTGACGAACAGCTTCCACATGGATGAGTTGCTTCCACAAGGACGAGCAACTGTCCTCTTGACGAGCAACTACCCCATGACGAGCAGCTGCCCTATACAACTAACAACCATGCAACACAAATGACCAACATGATGAGCAACCTTGTTAGGCGAGCCGCTCTAATAGGCGAACAACTTAATTGTTGATAGGTGAACATCAAGCAAGCTTGGCGAACAAAGTTTAAGAGCTAAGTACTGATTAATCACAAAGGAGGTGCATAAACTAATCCAGGAAGTGTACAGAATGACGAGCAACTCTCTCGACGAACAACTATGAGAGAACAAGTCCAAAGACCCGAGATTAAATATGAAACCTGCCCCATGTCACTGATGACGAACAACATTATCAAGAGGCGAATAAAAGAAGCGAACATCTTATCAACCATAATTACAAGAGGCGAGCAACTTCAACAAGAAAGACCACTGGACTAACCAAGCCCTCAAGGACGAACAATAATGTGTCCGGGATAAGATCAAAGAAGACTTTGTAACTAAGTTTCATCTTAGATAAGGTCAAACAAGGTCAAATGACACTTATCTAGCATGCAAGCTAGGAAGTCCAAGAGTCTTGGACACCTCCTACTTGTTAGTCTCTATAAATAGTTGTTATCCAGCTAAGAAAGAAGAAGGAGAAAAATTCACAAATGCTCCCAAAACACACACAAACACACCTAAACGTATACATATACGAAATTAATACGATTTCGACTTCTGTATTTACGATTTCATAACCCGAACCCTCGATTTACCATTTACGGTGGTAATCAATCACACATTCTTATTTGGTGGTCCCAAATCGAATTAAACAGTCACTAATCCATCCGATTAAATTCGATCACCAACAATCTCTTCAAGGTTTTCCATAATTTCAACAACGGATACAATGTCCTCATGAATATGCCTCAAATCCTCAGACAGAGATGTCAAGATGATGCACTTCATGTGTTCATTGTCACACTTCCAATCATAAACTTTCTTTTCCCATTGCTTGACTTATCATTAGGCTTGCCGGGTATATTAACGTGAATAACCCAATTGTGTTTTTGTGCAGTAAGGACAAAATTTAAATTACATTTCCAATCGATATAGTTCTCTCCAAAAAGTTTATTAACTTTAAGTATATTAAACAGTGGATTAAAAGGTTGCGACATGATGAAATGAGAATAAAACATACATTCATATCAATAACTAGAAAAATACGAAATTATCACATAATTCTATCACATCAATTATATTGAAACCTTAAACAATATAATCATGCATCAGCCAACATCTCGAAACAATTTAAATGCGCCACGAGGGGTGGTCTATACATTTAAACACATTCAAGCGGATCACAAACTTAAAAGTTACAAATCCTTAATTCAAAATTAATAGTTGGCTCCCACTTTGACCACATAAAAATTGACAGGGACTCCGAGGGGAGTAAGTTAATATCAATTTCTTATGCCTAAGTAATAACCATAATTAAATACAGGATTATTATTTCGCTTTGAGCAAGCCACTCGTGGTGAGGGTCAATACCGCCACTAGTAATAATCCACAATCATCCTTTCGGAATTTATTCATGTGAAATCCGTCCTTTTGGCCGATCCGAGGGGGAAATGTATTCCAAAAGAAATTCACAAATAAATAAATTATGGAGGCCAAATTAATCCAATTTTAATATCCGGAATAAAATTGCGATTAAATAAACATACTTAGTAATTTTCGAAAGTAAGGTTTTTCTTGGACAATAAAATTCATGCAAATACATATTAACAAATAATAATAAGTGTACGAAATAAAACATCCATCAAAACAAAATTAAACACATTGGAGCACTCAAATCCAATTGTCACGGTTTAATTTCTTCACGTCTTGATGTGAAAAATTATCCTTGTTGTTTTCCATCGTTCGTCTCGACACGCTCCCACTCGAACAACAACACTTCATCAAAACAGCATTGTTTGGGGTTCGGGACGATGTTTAAAATCACACAAAAAAATGCAGAACTGAAATTAATTTTAAAAAAATTCCATGGCCCGAGATACGGTGCGTGTCGGCCCACAGAGTGGGCCCACGCGCCACTCGGCACGGCGCCGAGCAGCTGGCCGCCGGGCGCCGCCTACATGCGCGCGCGCCCGCGCCATGCCGCGCCCCGTCGTGCGCTCGGGTCGTGCGCCTCGCGCACCCCGCGCACTGGGTTTCGCCGTTCGTTCTCGTTTCTCACCCCATGCATGATTTTATGTCCATGCATGCGCTGCACATGCATGCGTCGTCCGGATACGCCGTCTTTAATTCTTCATTCTTCGTCTCGATCCGGTTACAATTTATTTTTTTAAAAATAAATATTAGATCTAGACTAGTCTATTACAATGATCGAATCAAAATAAAAACAACTAATCTACTCGTGGATTTTCTCACGGGAAAAATGAATTCGAACGAATCGAATAAGAAACCAATTAACTCACACGCATGAAAAATTAACAACATTAAAACCATGACAATTGGATACCTGCAAAAAAGATCTAGCAATTCTACTATCCAATTTCAATTTAATGTTTAACAATTTAAAGATCAGAGCCCAAAACCGTGGCTCTGATACCAGTTGTTGGGAAAATAGGGGTGCCCGGAATCTATTCGGGATGAAATTTAAATACGAATTTAAATTCAATTATTACTAGCATGAATTAATCCTAATTAATTCAAATAATAATTCCAACAAGAAATTTAACATCATGCATGTTGAATTAATTCACATAAAATCTAGGCGGAATAAACAAGAATTTATGTGACTTACGTACCTCTTGTAGATTGGCCTTTGAATAAATGGGACAATCACGATCTCGCTTTATCAACCCAAAAACCTTCTCAAGTATTTCTCTTTCGCCTTACTTGATCACCGGTGGGAGATTCTTTCAAGTAATTAGAATAACAAGGAAGAAAGAAAAAATAGTGTTGCTGATTTTCTTTTCAACGCTGTGAAAAGTAACTGGAGATGAAATAATCATCCCCTATATATGGGAGAGGGGTGAACGAAATTTAGGTGTATTTTAGGGGAGATAAAATCTTTTTCTTGGCCTACAAGAAATCTTGAATATATCTCATATATTCTTTTCTCCATAAAAAAATATTCCACAAAAATCTCACCCTCCTAATATATGCAATTTTTAAAATTTATAGATTGAGAATGCAAGATTTGGATCTTGAATTTATGAGATAATCTTGTATTCCAAGAATACTTATCTTCCATAATATCTTTCCAAGAAAATCAACAAAATCTTTTCTCTCTCCATATCTCTTATTTTCGAAAATCTCAAGAAAAATCAGCAGATATATTTTCTTTTAATTTAATCACCTTATTATTATTGGGCTACTTGAGGGGCCTTTAGGAGAATTAAGATTGGACCTCCTAATGGACTTCTGAATTTCAATATTGAGCCTCAATATAATTCAATCCATTAATATTAATTATTACCACTAATAAATTAATATTGCATTATCCATCTTAATCCATATTACGATAATATGGGCTCCCGGTTATTATTTCCCGCGTTTAAGATTATCAAGTCCATTAATTAATTAAGCTTCTAAATAGCTATAAATTAATTAATATATTTTGCCTTGGAGTAAAGAAACTCAACATTATTATCCGTACCGAAGAGACTAATTCTTCACTTGTAAGATTTGGTACGATAAAACTTCTGAGCCCACCAAGGGGACTAATCACACGAGTCGTACTCGCACGCATTTCTCCGTATTAAATCTTAGCAACCGTCGTATGATTAATATTACTGCCCAAGACACAAAGTTCGAAGTCACAATGATTCTCACCCAACATGAATCAAAGCAGTAACCATTAAGCACATACGGTCCTATTTAAGTGACGGAGATTAAGAAATCAACAACCACTGAGGTCTAATTCTTCACACTTCAGAACAGAAGAATCTATCCTCACTGTAGGTCCTCTTCAACACATACTAAATGTGCTAGTGCAATCTCTTAGTCAAGACAGACCAATCTGAAACTTACACATCGACCTTTCACGGCGGATTGTTTAATTCCACCTAGGTCGTGAAAATGTACGTTTAGTTACAAGGAGACTATTATTGTTATCTTCCGTGATCGGGTATCACCACATTAACTACAATGTAACTAGTACTATTATGAACTGTTTGCAATAAATATTCAACATTCAATCATATCTAAAGCAAATGTGATAAAAGAATTATTCTCATAAAAAAGTGTTTAATACATGAGTTATACAAAGTAAAAGCATACTTTCACGTATAACTCCAACACAAACAACATGCACAGACCCCGTACGAGACATGGAACAAGAGGAAGTCTTGTATCTCTTATTTCTATATTTTTTGTTGCAAGTGCTTCATCCTCAACAATGGGAAGACCCAGTTGAAAGCTTTTGATAGAAAATCTGATGAAGGAATATTCTTGGGATATTCTGAAGTCAGTAAAGCGTTCAAGTTTTACAACTGTAGGACCCTTGTTGTGGAAGAATCGCCACATGTTGTGTTTGATGAATCTGTCACTGAGTCTAGGATAAGAGTGTTGGATCCTAACACTGAGGAGGTCACAAGAAGAGTGACAAGGCTGAGCTTAAAGAATCAACCTGATCCAAAGGTCAAAACTGTGCCAATTCCAAGATGGGATGATGATGACGATCAGGAAGATGACTCAAGAGCCACTCCTAAGCCCAGCGCATCAGGGACAGTTGAGCCTCAGACTTAGGATCAGGCTCAACCTGAGGTAAGCACTGTCTGTGAAGATGCGGTCGCAGCTGAGACGGTTCCTGAGTCACCTCATCAAGGGGGAATCGATGTCCCTGACATTGAGTTGGTAAATCCCTTTGGTATACACTCAGTAGACTTCTTCAGTAGACTTTAAGTCTTCTCAGTAGACTTCTTCAGTAGACTTTCTTCAGTAGACTTTAAGTCTTCTCAGTGGACTTTCTTCATTGGACTTTAAGTCTTCTCAGTGGACTTAAGTCCACTCAGGAGAGTTGACATAAGGCAAATTGTCAGTCTCTCATTTCTCAGTAGTCTGACTCCTTGAGGATCTACTAGGCACAACACTGATCCACATGATCATGCTCTTCACTGAGTAGTCCACTAACCAGCTTAGAAAGTCAGGTTTATACTCAGTGGGACTTCCTTCAGAACGGTCTTCAGGACTTCAGGGTTCTGACTTGATGCCAGTCTGTTTGCTCTAGGATGGCTCTGACTTCTCAGGTTCCGAGACAGTTGAGTTCCCCCTCAACTGACTACCTGTAAACTGAAATTAGACTAGCCTAACCTGAATCTTATAATACACAATCCTGACTGCTCATTCCCTATTACAAGTCGTTTTGGAAAATCATAAAAACTAAATATCCCAACAATTTCCCCCTTTTTGATGATTCCAAAACTTCTAACACTTATGATTTTCTATAAGAACAAACATGTTAGTACAACAAGTAATAGTGCAGAAAAGACCCAAATTTGTAAACATTAAAGATCTGTTCAGTTGACCATAAGTATTTTCAAAACAAGATCAGAGGTCATTTGAACAACCCGCTCTGATACCAATTGATGGTCCCGTGAAAATATTTGCATTTGGGAATTTATGATTTTTTTTAAACACTGGAGTGCACTGAAATGCTTTTTAAATGAGTGGTCAGTGCAGTACTTAAGAAAATCAGTAAAGCAATGAGGAACACAACAATGTAAAGTGGTTCAGAGGCTCAAGCTCCTACATCCACTAACCTGATTGAACAGGATAATCCACTAAGGATTAGCTTGTTTTTAACGTGCCAAGGTGCACTCTCAACTGGACTCACACCCCTCCGCAGAGCTGCCTCTCGAACTGGCCTCACATCCCTCTTCTCTCAGGGACTGCCTCTCCACACCTAACTTCAACCACTAACTCTAACACTCGGGAAGGGGTTTGGGTTTGGTGTTGCTTTCTCCAACTAGGTGAGATTTTCCCTTACATGGTTTTAGCCTGAAAGCTAGGATTGGGAAAATCTCTCTAAGCTTAGGATGTATATGATAGGCTCGAGTATACAAACTAGAACACTCAAATATGACTATGTAGAACTCAGGGTCAGTGTTCTTGATGGAGATGGTGCCTCCTTATGCCTCCCTAGAACTTGCACTCTCTCTCACATCTGCTCTACATCTTCTAAATGCAGCTTCAGTTTGTATTTATAGTGTGGATTTGAATGTTACCGTTGGAGAGAGTAACATTCAAATCCAGGCTATCTCTGGAGTGAAATTCTCCTATTCAGTGAAGTACGGCCTTGTCAGCTTTTGTCAGATTCGCTGCCTTGTCTTGATTGGTCCACGTGGACTGAGTCCAACGGCTCTTTTGTTCAGGGTACTTGATCAGGGTAGTCCTGACTTCAGGCGACTTGTCTCAGCTGACTTGAAGTCCTCTTAGGATACTTTTCTTCAGTAGACTTGAGGTCTTCTTAGGAACTTTCATTGGACTTGAAGTCTACTCACTGGACTTCCTTCATTGGACTTTAAGTCTTCTCAGTAGACTTCTTCAGTAGACTTTCTACAGTAGACTTTAAGTCTTCTCAGTGGACTTTCTTCATTGGACTTTAAGTCTTCTCAGTGGACTTAAGTCCACTCAGGAGAGTTGACATAAGGCAAATTGTCAGCCTCTCATTCCTCAGTAGCCTGACTCCTTGAGGATCTACTAGGCACAGCACTGATCCACATGATCTTGCTCTTCACTGAGTAGTCCACTAACCAGCTTAGAAAGTCAGGTTTATACTCAGTGGGACTTCCTTCAGAACGGTCTTCAGGTCTTCAGGGTTCTGACTTGATGCCAGTCTGTTTACTCTAGGATGGCTCTGAATTCTCAGGTTCCGAGACAGTTGAGTTCCCCCTCAACTGACTACCTGTAAACTGAAAATAGACTAGCCTAACCTGAATCTTATAATACACAATCCTGACTGCTGGTTCCCTATTACAAGTCGTTTTGGAAAATCATAAAAACTAAATATCCAACAATTTCCCCCTTTTTGATGATTCCAAAACTTCTAACACTTATGATTTTCTATAAGAAGAAACATGTTAGTACAACAAGTAATAGTGCAGAAAAGACCCAAAATTGTAAACATTAAAGATCTGTTCGGTTGACCATAAGTATTTTCAAAACAAGATCAGAGGTCATTTGAACAACCCGCTCTGATACCAATTGATGGTCCTGTAAAAACATTTGCATTTGGGAATTTATGATTTTTTTTAAACACTGGAGTGCACTGAAATGCTTTTTAAATGAGTGGTCAGTGCAGTGCTTAAGCAAATCAGTAAAGCAATAAGGAACACAACAATGTAAAGTGGTTCAGAGGCTCAAGCTCCTACATCCACTAACCTGATTGAACAGGATAATCCATTAAGGATTAGCTTGTTTTTAACGTGCCAAGGTGCACTCTCAACTGGACTCACACCCCTCCGCGGAGCTGCCTCTCGAACTGGCCTCACATCCCTCTTCTCTCAGGGACTGCCTCTCCACACCTAACTTCAACCACTAACTCTAACACTCGGGAAAGGGTTTGGGTTTGGTGTTGCTTACTCCAACTAGGTGAGATTTTCCCTTACATGGTTTTAGCCTGAAAGCTAGGATTGGGAAAATCTCTCTAAGCTTAGGATGTATATGATAGGCTCGAGTATATTCAAACTAGAACACTCAAATATGACTATGTAGAACTCAGGGTCAGTGTTCTTGATGGAGATGGTGCCTCCTTATGCCTCCCTAGAACTTGCACTCTCTCTCACATCTGCTCTACATCTTCTAAATGCAGCTTGAGTTTGTATTTTTAGTGTGGATTTGAATGTTACCGTTGGAGAGAGTAACATTCAAATCCAGACTATCTCTGGAGTGAAATTCTCCTTTTCAGTGAAGTACGGACCTTGTCAGCTTTTGTCAGATTCGCTGCCTTGTCTTGATTGGTCCACGTGGACTGAGTCCAACGGCTCTTTTGTTCAGGGTACTTGATCAGGGTAGTCCTGACTTCAGGCGACTTGTCTTCAGCTGACTTGAAGTCCTCTTAGGATACTTTTCTTCTGTAGACTTGAGGTCTTCTTAGGAACTTTCATTGGACTTGAAGTCTACTCACTGGACTTCCTTCATTGGACTTTAAGTCTTCTCAGTAGACTTCTTCAGTAGACTTTCTTCAGCAGACTTTAAGTCTTCTCAGTGGACTTTCTTCATTGGACTTTAAGTCTTCTCAGTGGACTTAAGTCCACTCAAGAGAGTTGACATAAGGCAAATTGTCAGCCTCTCATTCCTCAGTAGCCTGACTCCTTGAGGATCTACTAGGCACAGCACTGATCCACATGATCATGCTCTTCACTGAGTAGTCCACTAACCAGCTTAGAAAGTCAGGTTTATACTCAGTGGGACTTCCTTCAGAACGGTCTTCAGGACTTCAGGGTTCTGACTTGATGCCAGTCTGTTTGCTCTAGGATGGCTCTGACTTCTCAGGTTCCGAGACAGTTGAGTTCCCCCTCAACTGACTACCTGTAAACTGAAAATAGACTAGCCTAACCTGAATCTTATAATACACAAACCTGACTGCTCATTCCCTATTACAAGTCGTTTTGGAAAATCATAAAAACTAAATATCCAACAATTTCCCCCTTTTTTATGATTCCAAAACTTCTAACACTTATGATTTTCTATAAGAATAAACATGTTAGTACAACAAGTAATAGTGCAGAAAAGACCCAAATTTGTAAACATTAAAGATCTGTTCGGTTGACCATTAGGATTTTCAAAACAAGATCAGAGGTCATTCGAACAACCCGCTCTGATACCAATTGATGGTCCCGTGAAAACATTTGCATTTGGGAATTTATGATTTTTTTTAAACACTGGAGTGCACTGAAATGCTTTTTAAATGAGTGGTCAGTGCAGTGCTTAAGCAAATCAGTAAAGCAATAAGGAACACAACAATGTAAAGTGGTTCAGAGGCTCAAGCTCCTACATCCACTAACCTGATTGAACAGGATAATCCACTAAGGATTAGCTTGTTTTTAACGTGCCAAGGTGCACTCTCAACTGGACTCACACCCCTCCGCGGAGCTGCCTCTCGAACTGGCCTCACATCCCTCTTCTCTCAGGGACTGCCTCTCCACACCTAACTTCAACCACTAACTCTAACACTCGGGAAAGGGTTTGGGTTTGGTGTTGCTTTCTCCAACTAGGTGAGATTTTCCCTTACATGGTTTTAGCCTGAAAGCTAGGATTGGGAAAATCTCTCTAAGCTTAGGATGTATATGATAGGCTCGAGTATATACAAACTAGAACGCTCAAATATGACTATGTAGAACTCAGGGTCAGTGTTCTTGATGGAGATGGTGCCTCCTTATGCCTCCCTAGAACTTGCACTCTCTCTCACATCTGCTCTACATCTTCTAAATGCAGCTTGAGTTTGTATTTATAGTGTGGATTTGAATGTTACCGTTGGAGAGAGTAACATTCAAATCCAGACTATCTCTGGAGTGAAATTCTCCTTTTCAGTGATGTACGGACCTTGTCAGCTTTTGTCAGATTCGCTGCCTTGTCTTGATTGGTCCACGTGGACTGAGTCCAACGGCTCTTTTGTTCAGGGTACTTGATCAGGGTAGTCCTGACTTCAGGCGACTTGTCTTCAGCTGACTTGAAGTCCTCTTAGGATACTTTTCTTCAGTAGACTTGAGGTCTTCTTAGGAACTTTCATTGGACTTGAAGTCTACTCACTGGACTTCCTTCATTGGATTTTAAGTCTTCTCAGTAGACTTCTTCAGTAGACTTTCTTCAGTAGACTTTAAGTCTTCTCAGTGGACTTTCTTCATTGGACTTTAAGTCTTCTCAGTGGACTTAAGTCCACTCAGGAGAGTTGACATAAGGCAAATTGTCAGCCTCTCATTCCTCAGTAGCCTGACTCCTTGAGGATCTACTAGGCACAGCACTGATCCACATGATCATGCTCTTCACTGAGTAGTCCACTAACCAGCTTAGAAAGTCAGGTTTATACTCAGTGGGACTTCCTTCAGAACGGTCTTCTGGACTTCAGGGTTCTGACTTGATGCCAGTCTGTTTGCTCTAGGATGGCTCTGACTTCTCAGGTTCCGAGACAGTTGAGTTCCCCCTCAACTGACTACCTGTAAACTGAAATTAGACTAGTCTAACCTGAATCTTATAATACACAATCCTGACTGCTCATTCCCTATTACAAGTCGTTTTGGAAAATCATAAAAACTAAATATCCAACAATTTCGCCCTTTTTGATGATTCCAAAACTTCTAACACTTATGATTTTCTATAAGAATAAACATGTTAGTACAACAAGTAATAGTGCAGAAAAGACCCAAATTTGTAAACATTAAAGATCTGTTCGGTTGACCATAAGGATTTTCAAAACAAGATCAGAGGTCATTTGAACAACCCGCTCTGATACCAATTGATGGTCCCGTGAAAACATTTGCATTTGGGAATTTATGATTTTTTTTTAAACACTGGAGTGCACTGAAATGCTTTTTAAATAAGTGGTCAGTGCAGTGCTTAAGCAAATCAGTAAAGCAATAAGGAACACAACAATGTAAAGTGGTTCAGAGGCTCAAGCTCCTACATCCACTAACCTGATTGAACAGGATAATCCACTAAGGATTAGCTTGTTTTTAACGTGCCAAGGTGCACTCTCAACTGGACTCACACCCCTCCGCAGAGCTGCCTCTCGAACTGGCCCCACATCCCTCTTCTCTCAGGGACTGCCTCTCCACACCTAACTTCAACCACTAACTCTAACACTCGGGAAAGGGTTTGGGTTTGGTGAGATTTTCCCTTACATGGTTTTAGCCTGAAAGCTAGGATTGGGAAAATCTCTCTAAGCTTAGGATGTATATGATAGGCTCGAGTATACAAACTAGAACACTCAAATATGACTATGTAGAACTCATGGTCAGTGTTCTTGATGGAGATGGTGCCTCCTTATGCCTCCCTAGAACTTGCACTCTCTCTCACATCTGCTCTACATCTTATAAATGCAGCTTGAGTTTGTATTTATAGTGTGGATTTGAATGTTACCGTTGGAGAGAGTAACATTCAAATCCAGACTATCTCTGGAGTGAAATTCTCCTTTTCAGTGAAGTACGGCCATGTCAGCTTTTGTCAGATTCGCTGCCTTGTCTTGATTGGTCCACGTGGACTGAGTCCAATGGCTCTTTTGTTCAGGGTACTTGATCAGGGTAGTCCTGACTTCAGGCGACTTGTCTTCAGCTGACTTGAAGTCCTCTTAGGATACTTTTCTTCAGTAGACTTGAGGTCTTCTTAGGAACTTTCATTGGACTTGAAGTTTACTCACTGGACTTCCTTCATTGGACTTTAAGTCTTCTCAGTAGACTTCTTCAGTAGACTTTCTTCAGTAGACTTTAAGTCTTCTCAGTGGACTTTCTTCATTGGACTTTAAGTCTTCTCAGTGGACTTAAGTCCACTCAGGAGAGTTGACATAAGGCAAATTGTCAGTCTCTCATTTCGCAGTAGTCTGACTCCTTGAGGATCTACTAGGCACAACACTGATCCACATGATCATGCTCTTCACTGAGTAGTCCACTAACCAGCTTAGAAAGTCAGGTTTATACTCAGTGGGACTTCCTTCAGAACGGTCTTCAGGACTTCAGGGTTCTGACTTGATGCCAGTCTGTTTGCTCTAGGATGGCTCTGACTTCTCAGGTTCCGAGACAGTTGAGTTCCCCCTCAACTGACTACCTGTAAACTGAAATTAGACTAGCCTAACCTGAATCTTATAATACACAATCCTGACTGCTCATTCCCTATTACAAGTCGTTTTGGAAAATCATAAAAACTAAATATCCAACAATTTCCCCCTTTTTGATGATTTCAAAACTTCTAACACTTATGATTTTCTATAAGAAGAAACATGTTAGTACAACTAGTAATAGTGCAGAAAAGACCCAAATTTGTAAATATTAAAGATCTGTTCGGTTGACCATAAGGATTTTCAAAACAAGATCAGAGGTCATTTGAACAACCCGCTCTGATACCAATTGATGGTCCTGTAAAAACATTTGAATTTGGGAATTTATGATTTTTTTTAAACACTGGAGTGCACTGAAATGCTTTTTAAATGAGTGGTCAGTGCAGTGCTTAAGCAAATCAGTAAAGCAATAAGGAACACAACAATGTAAAGTGGTTCAGAGGCTCAAGCTCCTACATCCACTAACCTGATTGAACAGGATAATCCACTAAGGATTAGCTTGTTTTTAACGTGCCAAGGTGCACTCTCAACTGGACTCACACCCCTCCGCGGAGCTGCCTCTCGAACTGGCCTCACATCCCTCTTCTCTCAGGGACTGCCTCTCCACACCTAACTTCAACCACTAACTCTAACACTCGGGAAAGGGTTTGGGTTTGGTGTTGCTTTCTCCAACTAGGTGAGATTTTCCCTTACATGGTTTTAGCCTGAAAGCTAGGATTGGGAAAATCTCTCTAAGCTTAGGATGTATATGATAAGCTCGAGTATATACAAACTAGAACACTCAAATATGACTATGTAGAACTCAGGGTCAGTGTTCTTTATGGAGATGGTGCCTCCTTATGCCTCCCTAGAACTTGCACTCTCTCTCACATCTGCTCTACATCTTCTAAATGCAGCTTGAGTTTGTATTTATAGTGTGGATTTGAATGTTACCGTTGGAGAGAGTAACATTCAAATCCAGACTATCTCTGGAGTGAAATTCTCCTTTTCAGTGAAGTACGGACCTTGTCAGCTTTTGTCAGATTCACTGCCTTGTCTTGATTGGTCCACGTGGACTGAGTCCAACGGCTCTTTTGTTCAGGGTACTTGATCAGGGTAATCCTGACTTCAGGCGACTTGTCTTCAGCTGACTTGAAGTCCTCTTAGGATACTTTTCTTCAGTAGACTTGAGGTCTTCTTAGGAACTTTCATTGGACTTGAAGTCTACTCACTGGACTTCCTTCATTGGACTTTAAGTCTTCTCAGTAGACTTCTTCAGTAGACTTTCTTCAGTAGACTTTAAGTCTTCTCAGTGGACTTTCTTCATTGGACTTTAAGTCTTCTCAGTGGACTTAAGTCCACTCAGGAGAGTTGACATAAGGCAAATTGTCAGCCTCTCATTCCTCAGTAGCCTGACTCCTTGAGGATCTACTAGGCACAGCACTGATCCACATGATCATGCTCTTCACTGAGTAGTCCACTAACCAGCTTAGAAAGTCAGGTTTATACTCAGTGGGACTTCCTTCAGAACGGTCTTCAGGACTTCAGGGTTCTGACTTGATGCCAGTCTGTTTGCTCTAGGATGGCTCTGACTTCTCAGGTTCCGAGACAGTTGAGTTCCCCCTCAACTGACTACCTGTAAACTGAAATTAGACTAGCCTAACCTGAATCTTATAATACACAATCCTGACTGCTCATTCCCTATTACAAGTCGTTTTGGAAAATCATAAAAACTAAATATCCAACAATTTCGCCCTTTTTGATGATTCCAAAACTTCTAACACTTATGATTTTCTATAAGAATAAACATGTTAGTACAACAAGTAATAGTGCAGAAAAGACCCAAATTTGTAAACATTAAAGATCTGTTCGGTTGACCATAAGGATTTTCAAAACAAGATCAGAGGTCATTTGAACAACCCGCTCTGATACCAATTGATGGTCCCGTGAAAACATTTGCATTTGGGAATTTATGATTTTTTTTAAACACTGGAGTGCACTGAAATGCTTTTTAAATAAGTGGTCAGTGCAGTGCTTAAGCAAATCAGTAAAGCAATAAGGAACACAACAATGTAAAGTGGTTCAGAGGCTCAAGCTCCTACATCCACTAACCTGATTGAACAGGATAATCCACTAAGGATTAGCTTGTTTTTAACGTGCCAAGGTGCACTCTCAACTGGACTCACACCCCTCCGCAGAGCTGCCTCTCGAACTGGCCCCACATCCCTCTTCTCTCAGGGACTGCCTCTCCACACCTAACTTCAACCACTAACTCTAACACTCGGGAAAGGGTTTGGGTTTGGTGAGATTTTCCCTTACATGGTTTTAGCCTAAAGCTAGGATTGGGAAAATCTCTCTAAGCTTAGGATGTATATGATAGGCTCGAGTATACAAACTAGAACACTCAAATATGACTATGTAGAACTCATGGTCAGTGTTCTTGATGGAGATGGTGCCTCCTTATGCCTCCCTAGAACTTGCACTCTCTCTCACATCTGCTCTACATCTTATAAATGCAGCTTGAGTTTGTATTTATAGTGTGGATTTGAATGTTACCGTTGGAGAGAGTAACATTCAAATCCAGACTATCTCTGGAGTGAAATTCTCCTTTTCAGTGAAGTACGGCCATGTCAGCTTTGGTCAGATTCGCTGCCTTGTCTTGATTGGTCCACGTGGACTGAGTCCAATGGCTCTTTTGTTCAGGGTACTTGATCAGGGTAGTCCTGACTTCAGGCGACTTGTCTTCAGCTGACTTGAAGTCCTCTTAGGATACTTTTCTTCAGTAGACTTGAGGTCTTCTTAGGAACTTTCATTGGACTTGAAGTTTACTCACTGGACTTCCTTCATTGGACTTTAAGTCTTCTCAGTAGACTTCTTCAGTAGACTTTCTTCAGTAGACTTTAAGTCTTCTCAGTGGACTTTCTTCATTGGACTTTAAGTCTTCTCAGTGGACTTAAGTCCACTCAGGAGAGTTGACATAAGGCAAATTGTCAGTCTCTCATTCCTCTGTAGTCTGACTCCTTGAGGATCTACTAGGCACAGCACTGATCCATATGATCATGCTCTTCACTGAGTAGTCCACTAACCAGCTTAGAAAGTCAGGTTTATACTCAGTGGGACTTCCTTCAGAACGGTATTCAGGACTTCAGGGTTCTGACTTGATGCCAGTCTGTTTGCTCTAGGATGGCTCTGACTTCTCAGGTTCCGAGACAGTTGAGTTCCCCTCAACTGACTACCTGTAAACTGAAAATAGACTAGCCTAACCTGAACCTTATAATCCACAATCCTGACTGCTCATTCCCTATTACAAGTCGTTTTGGAATATCATAAAAACTAAATATCCCAACAATTTCCCCCTTTTTGATGATTCCAAAACTTCTAACACTTATGATTTTCTATAAGAAGTAACATGTTAGTACAACAAGTAATAGTGCAGAAAAGACCCAAATTTGTAAACATTAAAGATCTGTTCGGTTGACCATAAGGATTTTCAAAAAAAGATCAGAGGTCATTTGAACAACCCGCTCTGATACCAATTGATGGTCCCGTGAAAACATTTGCATTTGGGAATTTATGATTTTTTTTAAACACTGGAGTGCACTGAAATGCTTTTTAAATGAGTGGTCAGTGCAGTGCTTAAGCAAATCAGTAAAGCAATAAGGAACACAACAATGTAAAGTGGTTCAGAGGCTCAAGCTCCTACATCCACTAACCTGATTGAACAGGATAATCCATTAAGGATTAGCTTGTTTTTAACGTGCCAAGGTGCACTCTCAACTGGACTCACACCCTTCCGCGGAGCTGCCTCTCGAACTGGCCTCACATCCCTCTTCTCTCAGGGACTGCCTCTCCACACCTAACTTCAACCACTAACTCTAACATTCGGGAAAGGGTTTGGGTTTGGTGTTGCATTCTCCAACTAGGTGAGATTTTTCCTTACATGGTTTTAGACTGAAAGCTAGGATTGGGAAAATCTCTCTAAGCTTAGGATGTATATGATAGGCTCGAGTATACAAACTAGAACACTCAAATATGACTACGTAGAACTCATGGTCAGTGTTCTTGATGGAGATGGTGCCTCCCAATGCCTCCATAGAACTTGCACTCTCTCTCACATCTGCTCTACATCTTCTAAATGCAGCTTGAGTTTGTATTTATAGTGTGGATTTGAATGTTACCGTTGGAGAGAGTAACATTCAAATCCAGACTATCTCTGGAGTGAAATTCTCCTTTTCAGTGAAGTACGGCCTTGTCAGCTTTTGTCAGATTCGCTGCCTTGTCTTGATTGGTCCACGTGGACTGAGTCCAATGGCTCTTTTGTTCAGGGTACTTGATCAGGGTAGTCCGGACTTCAGGCGACTTGTCTTCAGCTGGCTTGAAGTCCTCTTAGGATACTTTTCTTCAGTAGACTTGAAGTCTTCTTAGGAACTTTCATTGGACTTGAAGTCTACTCACTGGACTTCCTTCATTGGACTTTAAGTCTTCTCAGTAGACTTCTTCAGTAGACTTTCTTCAGTAGACTTTAAGTCTTCTCAGTGGACTTTCTTCATTGGACTTTAAGTCTTCTCAGTGGACTTAAGTCCACTCAGGAGAGTTGACATAAGGCAAATTGTCAGCCTCTAATTCCTCAGTAGCCTGACTCCTTGAGGATCTACTAGGCACAGCACTGATCCACATGATCATGCTCTTCACTGAGTAGTCCACTAACCAGCTTAGAAAGTCAGATTTATACTCAGTGGGACTTCCTTCAGAACGGTCTTCAGGGTTCTGACTTGATGCCAGTCTGTTTGCTCTAGGATGGCTCTGACTTCTCAGGTTCCGAGACGGTTGAGTTCCCCCTCAACTGACTACCTGTAAACTGAAAATAGACTAGCCTAACCTGAATCTTATAATACACAATCCTGACAGCTCATTCCCTATTACAAGTCGTTTTGGAAAATCATAAAAACTAAATATCCCAATAATTTCCCCCTTTTTGATGATTCCAAAACTTCTAACACTTATGATTTTCTATAAGAAGTAACATGTTAGTACAACAAGTAATAGTGCAGAAAAGACCCAATTTTGTAAACATTAAAGATCTGTTCGGTTGACCATAAGGATTTTCAAAACAAGATCAGAGGTCATTTGAACAACCCGCTCTGATACCAATTGATGGTCCCGTGAAAACATTTGCATTTGGGAATTTATAATTTTTTTTAAACGCTGGAGTGCACTGAAATGCTTTTTAAATGAGTGGTCAGTGCAGTGCTTAAGCAAATCAGTAAAGCAATAAGGAACACAACAATGTAAAGTGGTTCAGAGGCTCAAGCTCCTACATCCACTAACCTGATTGAACCGGATAATCCATTAAGGATTAGCTTGTTTTTAACGTGCCAAGGTGCACTCTCAACTGGACTCACACCCCTCCGCGGAGCTGCCTCTCGAACTGGCCTCACATCCCTCTTCTCTCAGGGACTGCCTCTCCACACCTAACTTCAACCACTAACTCTAACATTCGGGAAAGGGTTTGGGTTTGGTGTTGCATTCTCCAACTAGGTGAGATTTTTCCTTACATGGTTTTAGACTGAAAGCTAGGATTGGGAAAATCTCTCTAAGCTTAGGATGTATATGATAGGCTCAAGTATACAAACTAGAACACTCAAATATGACTACGTAGAACTCATGGTCAGTGTTCTTGATGGAGATGGTGCCTCCTTATGCCTCCCTAGAACTTGCACTCTCTCTCACATCTGCTCTACATCTTCTAAATGCAGCTTGAGTTTGTATTTATAGTGTGGATTTGAATGTTACCGTTGGAGAGAGTAACATTCAAATCCAGACTATCTCTGGAGTGAAATTCTCCTTTTCAGTGAAGTACGGCCTTGTCAGCTTTTGTCAGATTCGCTGCCTTGTCTTGATTGGTCCACGTGGACTGAGTCCAATGGCTCTTTTGTTCAGGGTACTTGATCAGGGTAGTCCGGACTTCAGGCGACTTGTCTTCAGCTGACTTGAAGTCCTCTTAGGATACTTTTCTTCAGTAGACTTGAAGTCTTCTTAGGAACTTTCATTGGACTTGAAGTCTACTCACTGGACTTCCTTCATTGGACTTTAAGTCTTTTCAGTAGACTTCTTCAGTAGACTTTCTTCAGTAGACTTTAAGTCTTCTCAGTGGACTTTCTTCATTGGACTTTAAGTCTTCTCAGTGGACTTAAGTCCACTCAGGAGAGTTGACATAAGGCAAATTGTCAGCCTCTCATTCCTCAGTAGCCTGACTCCTTGAGGATCTACTAGGCACAGCACTGATCCACATGATCATGCTCTTCACTGAGTAGTCCACTAACCAGCTTAGAAAGTCAGATTTATACTCAGTGGGACTTCCTTCAGAACGGTCTTCAGGGTTCTGACTTGGTGCCAGTCTGTTTGCTCTAGGATGGCTCTGACTTCTCAGGTTCCGAGACGGTTGAGTTCCCCCTCAACTGACTACCTGTAAACTGAAAATAGACTAGCCTAACCTGAATCTTATAATACACTATCCTGATTGCTCATTCCCTATTACAAGTCGTTTTGGAAAATCATAAAAACTAAATATCCCAACAATTTCCCCCTTTTTGATGATTCCAAAACTTCTAACACTTATGATTTTCTATAAGAAGTAACATGTTAGTACAACAAGTAATAGTGCAGAAAAGACCCAATTTTGTAAACATTAAAGATCTGTTCGGTTGACCATAAGGATTTTCAAAACAAGATCAGAGGTCATTTGAACAACCCGCTCTGATACCAATTGATGGTCCCGTGAAAACATTTGCATTTGGGAATTTATAATTTTTTTTAAACGCTGGAGTGCACTGAAATGCTTTTTAAATGAGTGGTCAGTGCAGTGCTTAAGCAAATCAGTAAAGCAATAAGGAACACAACAATGTAAAGTGGTTCAGAGGCTCAAGCTCCTACATCCACTAACCTGATTGAACAGGATAATCCACTAAGGATTAGCTTGTTTTTAACGTGCCAGGTGCACTCTCAACTGGACTCACACCCCTCTGCGGAGCTGCCTCTCGAACTGGCCTCACATCTCTCTCCTCTCTCAGGGACTGCCTCTCCACACCTAACTTCAACCACTAACTCTAACACTCGGGAAAGGGTTTGGGTTTGGTGTTGCTTTCTCCAACTAGGTGAGATTTTCCCTTACATGGTTTTAGCCTGAAAGCTAGGATTGGGAAAATCTCTCTAAGCTTAGGATGTATATGATAGGCTCGAGTATACAAACTAGAACACTCAAATATGACTATGTAGAACTCATGGTCAGTGTTCTTGATGGAGATGGTGCCTCCTTATGCCTCCCTAGAACTTGCACTCTCTCTCACATCTGCACTACATCTTCTAAATGCAGCTTGAGTTTGTATTTATAGTGTGGATTTGAATGTTACCGTTGGAGAGAGTAACATTCAAATCCAGACTATCTCTGGAGTGAAATTCTCCTTTTCAGTGAAGTACGGCCTTGTCAGCTTTTGTCAGATTCGCTGCCTTGTCTTGATTGGTCCACGTGGACTGAGTCCAACGGCTCTTTTGTTCAGGGTACTTGATCTGGGTAGTACTGACTTCAGGCGACTTGTCTTCAGCTGACTTGAAGTCCTCTTAGGATACTTTTCTTCAGTAGACTTGAGGTCTTCTTAGGAACTTTCATTGGACTTGAAGTCTACTCACTGGACTTCCTTCATTGGACTTTAAGTCTTCTCAGTAGACTTCTTTAGTAGACTTTAAGTCTTCTCAGTGGACTTTCTTCATTGGACTTTAAGTCTTCTTAGTGGACTTAAGTCCACTCAGGAGAGTTGACATAAGGCAAATTGTCAGCCTCTCATTCCTCAGTAGCCTGACTCCTTGAGGATCTACTAGGCACAACACTGTTCCACATGATCATGCTCTTCACTGAGTAGTCCACTAACCAGCTTAGAAAATCAGGTTTATACTCAGTGGGACTTCCTTCAGAACGGTCTTCACGTCTTCAGGGTTCTGACTTGATGCCAGGCTGTTTGCTCTAGGATGGCTCTGACTTCTCAGGTTCCGAGACAGTTGAGTTCCCCCTCAACTGAATACCTGTAAACTGAAAATAGACTAGCCTAACCTGAATCTTATAATACACAATCCTGACTGCTCATTCCCTATTACAAGTCATTTTGGAAAATCATCAAAACTAAATATCCCAACATTATTGATGTTGAAGCACAAAACAAAATCAATTTTTGTATACCAAGGTTGAATACTTGATATTGATCTTTTTAATTACGTCGCTTTGTTTATTCTTTTATTTTTACTGCTCTATTTCAACGGTGATATAATGTTTTGTTACTATCCCGAAAATTTATTTTTTTAATATGGATGTTAAGGTCTAGAAACAATACATTATATGCGTATGGAGATTTGAGTTTGGTGATTTTTTGGGTTATCTGGAGAGGGTTGGTGGAAAAGAGGACAATAACTTTTCGCATCGGTAAGTTAAGGACCGTAGTTTTAAAAATTGCGAATCTAGATCGAATCAACACAAAATAGACCCAAATTCAGCATGCATTCAATCCAAGTCGGGCCAATCATCCCATATTTCAGCTCAAATTCAACCAAAATCGAGCAAAGTTGCCAGATTTTGTTAATTTGAGTTGGTTTGGCCTTAGTTCGCAACTTCTAAAAGTTATTTTTCTTTAACTTGCCAACATGAAAAGTTACAGTCCTCATTTTGCCACCCCCTAAACTACGGTCCTTAAAAAAAAAATTCCTATGACCTGAGTTACTTACTTTTATTATACATGTCTTATTTTGTTATTTAATTTTGTTTGTATGATTTTTACTGTTATTAATTTAAACTTGATATTTTGGAAAGTTTAAAATATCATTAAATTTAATATTATGTAAATATTTTAAAACGGACAAGATTGGTTTTGTTTTTATTAGAAAGCATATGTGTAAATTATTTTATTTTTTTATGAAATTAAATATGGTTTTTTTATATAAAAAATTTTTATATGATGCAGTTATCTACATCCACTATTTTAATAAGTTTATCCAGCTCTTACCCCATTCACCTTATTTTATAGTTTTAATATATAATAATTAAAAATACTCACCCACCAATTTTTTTTTTAAATTTCAATACAACCACTAAATATGCTCACTCTTCCAACTCTCAAATCCAATAAAAAAAAATTAACATCTTTGCACAAGAGTGTCTAACAAGTAGATGGACTGATATTTGGATGTGAAAGAAACCAATAAAGTAAGACAATTTATAGTTGTGTATATTTTTTACAGATAAAGTAACTTTTAGTCTGTTACCTTGACTCAACTATGATTTCAATCCCCTTACCTTTTTTGCTTTAAAAGTAATTTTTTAACTAGAAATTAATTTTAATTTGGACCTCACCTGCTATCACAGATAACCTTCAGGTAATGTAGCCTTTTGAATTTAATTTTCTATATAAATATATATTAAATTAAAAAAAACTTCAAAAATTAATTAAAGCTTAAAAATATTTGAAAAACAATCTACTAAATAATAAAAAATTAATTAAATTAAAAAAATCTGACTTTTAATAATAAAACCTGGAAAATATTAAAATTAATAAATCATGTTTCTAAATTAGTTATGTTTTAAAAAATTTGTTGATCATATTAATATTTTTCATTTTTTAGAAACATAAATATATTTATTTTAATTATTTTTTAATGTAATCATATTTTGAAGATTTTATTGATTTAGTTTATATTTTGAATTATATTTTTATTTTCCTACAAAGTGTTTTTTTTTTAATTTAAATTTAAAACCAATTTTTCTTTAATGATTTAGATGATATTTTTATATTATTTAGATTTTATTTAGCTTTGGAATTATATTTTTAATTCTTCTATCATGTCTTTTATAATTTAATTGTTCTTTAAAATTATTTTTTAAAAATAGTTATTTTATTACAATATTTATAAAATTTTATTTCTAATAATGTTTTTTAAAAATTATATAGATAGATATTTTTTAGGTTTTTTTAAGCTTTAATAAATAAATTGAACATTTTTTTCTGCATAATTAATATATTTTCTTCTAAAATTAATTAATTGGAAAATGTTGCATTACCTATAACCCGAGATTACCTATGCTAGCAGGTAAGATGGAATAAAATTAAAATAAATGTGTGCTTAAATGACTAATTTTAAAGTGAAAGGGATTGAAACCAAAGTCTGGTAAAGTTGAGGGACTAAAAACTTACTTTACCCTAGAATATTAATGTGATAGTCTTTTGTTCTTTGTATTATATTATATATATTTTTAATTACTTTTTGTTTGAACAGTGATGAAAAAATCGATTGGATCATGTGTAGACAATTTATGTTCTTCTCAAAATATTTCTATTGAAATCAAATTGATCATTTTGAATATGACATTGAATGAAAATTAGAACCTGTGAATGTTGGCGAAATCGTTGACTTTTATGGTAAATACAATAGTGCTGAATTCAAACGATGTATGGTGAGATTTATATTTTTCGGATAAATAGGTGTAAAATATTTTGGAGAAATATTGGGTTTTAAAAATATTGGATTAGGTCAGAACTGAAAAATTGTTCTTGGTTTATTATGTAATCAGGTTTATTGGTGACACAAATTGTCTCATACTTCATCTTACTAAAATTTGGTATAAATATATTAAAATTGATCCATAGTTTAGAAAAAGGTGAAATTAATTTTAAGGAGTATAATGTCATTAATATGGGAGAAAGAATGAGTTTTGTTGTTTATGTATCAAGGTTGGGTATTTGATATTAATCTTTTTAATTAAGATCATTTAATTATGATTATTTTATTTGTATTGATCAATTTCAAAGACGGTATAGTATTTTATTATTGTATCAAATATATATTCCTTTATGGAAATAACATCAATTAAGGGTTTGAAAGATGATAAAACTATCAATTTAAGACTTATAAGAAAGTCATAAATCCAGTACCTGAAAGATTAAATATATCAATTTAGGACTAAAAAATATTAAGACCATGTTTGACATATTATAATTTATATTCTTAATTATGTGTTAACATTATTATTTTTTCAAAAAAAATTATGATCACGTGAAATTATATATCTTTATTTTTTCTATAATTATAATTTATAAAAATATAATTGGATAATTAGATGTTATAAGAGGTCAAACATTGTTTTAAAATTGGTGAGCCCTAAATTAATAGTTTAGTTCTCTATCTTCTAGGCCTTAAATTGATAGAAAAATTCTTTTAGCCAACATATTAATACTTTTACTATTTTCATGTCCTGAATTAATGAAACTCATTTATTATAAGGTGCGACAATTTACACCCACTATTTACTAAGTTTACACATCTCATTTTATACTTTTTACTAAATATAACCACTATAAAATTATAATTTATCCAAGATATAATACTTACATCCACATCCCTTAAAACACTCATACTTTTTTAGAGACAAATTGTATTTTGTTATATTGAAGTATGTCAAAACTGAAGAATTGTTTGTGATTTATTATAAATTCAAGTTTATCAGTAATACAGATAGTCACATGCTTCGTATTACTAAAGCTTGATATAAAAAATTGTTAAATTTTTTGGATTGGGTAAAAATGATAAATTAAATTAGTTTTTAAAATTATAATTGTATTGATGTCGAAACAAGAATAATTTTTGTTGTTTATTTATCAATGTTGAGTACATTATATTGATCACTTTTACTAAGTTCTTTTTTTTTCTTTTTTTTATATTGCTTAATCTCAACGTTGATATTCTTTTTTTGTTATTACATCAGAGCTTTATTATTTTATGTGGATGACAATGTTTAGTTACAATTCAATATCGGGTTATGAAGATTTGAAATTGAGTTTGGTAATTTTTATAATGATTGTAGGTACATTTTTTAGTTATCTTATATCGTTAATTATTTAAATTTGTGGGTGTGTTTGTGTTATTAATATAAAGTTTATAGTTTGACAATTTTCACAACACAATAATATTCTTATCTCCTACTTTTTCACTATATTCTTCTGAAACCTATTTTACTACATCTTATAAACAAACATATTTTTATCTTTTCACTATTCATGTATTTCTCAATCCAAAATTTTCCAATAACCTTGCACCTTGAACCAAACATACCTTATAATTGGAATAGATTATATTAAAATAAAATTGATAAACCGTTGTTTGAAATTTTTTGACATTTGTAAAACATAAAACATACAAAAATATTAATAATTATATTAAAATTTTAGTTATGAAAATGACTTCCGCACAGAGTATAGATATATTTAAAAAAATTGTAACATTTTTTTATCAATAAGAATTAATTTTATTAATTGTTATAGTAAAAAGTTTGAAAAAAATATCTTCCGTGTAATGTTATATGTTAATGATTTTGTTATAAAAAAAATGTTACAAGTTTAGTTATATGATAAAAAGAAAAAAAAAAGGAATATTTTAGCATTAAAGTTTAATTATATTAATTATTATAATAAAAAAAATTGTTCGTACGAAGCACGTGTAGGACAATCACTAGTTGCATCTAACAACATTAGTTGGCATTTTAGTCAGAAATGTGTCCCTTTCAATTTTCAAATTACATTTCTTTATTTCAAATCTTTGTTCCTCTATATGGGTCCATTCTCTCTCTCTCTCTCTCTTCCTATGCAAAATCAAATACCTTCTCTCTTCTCTATTGCTGCGCCACCGCTCCTTCCCTCAGGTTCGCACAACTGACAACCGTCCGCCACCAAGGATTTCGTTGATGGGGGCCAACACCAGAGCGCACCGCCGATGATCGCGCTCCGCCAGGGGTCCGAACAAAATCAAATCAGTCAAGGGGATGGGGCGAACGTCTCCTCAACGTTACCGGCGCCG
This sequence comes from Ballota nigra, assembly GCA_947034835.1. Lineage (NCBI taxonomy): Eukaryota > Viridiplantae > Streptophyta > Magnoliopsida > Lamiales > Lamiaceae > Ballota > Ballota nigra. Next base: position 32,267,779 of record OX344729.1, on the reverse strand, counting down.
GAGGCTTCATTGCTTCATTGTTGGTGAAGCTCCTCCTCGAAAAGGGATATACAGTTAGGGGAACTGTCAGAAATTCCGGTACACCAAAATTCATCTCTGTAATTTAATTTCTAGGTTTTTATTTGTTCGATTAATTATTCAATTTGATTTGCAGATGATCCGAAAAATTCACATTTGAGGGAGCTTTGGGGATCTTAACCTGGGTTTAACCCCACCGCTGAATCCAAAAGGTATCTTAATTGCTTTTCCTTTTACGCTAAGCTAATTCTTCAGTTCTTAGATATTGTTCCTAATCTGATTTTGAATTTTGGATTTTGTGGATGTTTTACCTTTTTTTTTTTTTTTTGTTATCTGTCTTTTCTAAATTCCTTTTTGATGGGTTTATCAATTATGTTCATAACTTCATATATGGCATGGGTATGACCTTCACCGTTGCTTAGAGAGATTAATGCCTTTTTTTTTGTCAATTTTTATTATACAAAGGTGTGTATTTTAACAAGAATGGAATGGGTGTTTGTTCTATTTTGCTTGATGTGCATTATTGTATGGGAAAGTGGTTGCATTATTGCCCACACCTTTGTTCAGATAGATTGCGATTTGAACAAGTCTGTGACCCGCTTCTTAGACGGGTGCTCGTGACGGAGATTAAGAGCGCTTGTTAGAGAAATATCAGGAAAAAAGGCTTGTTGCTCCTGGAAGGATGCTATGCTATAAATGTAATACCCCGTCCCGTTTTATACCTTTTATATTCCTAGAACCCTTATTTTATTTCCTTATCTTTGTTTCTTTTATTTTATTATTTTGTATGTTTTTGTGTAATTTAAATATATACCCTTTTTACAAATTCCTAAATTCGTAGAAAGAATCGAATCTTTCAAACGAATAAAGGATTACGAGAAATTAAATATTCAAGTTTAATTAAGGATTTCGATCCGTATAATTTATTGATAAAAATATACTTTTATAATTAAAATACAATAAAATATTAATTGAATCTTAAAACTGTATTAATTTTCGAATCGAGATCAAACTCGTGAACCAAACGATCCCTAAACCGTATCCAGGAGGAACGAAAATATCCAAATTAAAGGGAATTAATCCCTACCCACATAAATTAGTATCTCTTTTTAATTTAATTAATTAGAGAATTAACCTCAACCACATATTAATTCCTTCCTTTAAAATTAATTAATTAAAGAAATTAAATTCCATCAAATATCTCTTCTTCTCCTCAAATAACCAAATTGGTTTCTCTCTCCTCAAAAATAAACAAAACGCGTACATCTTATCTTTCTCTTCATTTTTCCCCAAATTCCTCTTCTCTCTCTTCTCCGCCAAAGCGGCGACGCAAGCGCCGCTGCTCTTTTCCCCTCTCTCCGCCGTACGACGCCGCCGCGTCACCACCCCAGCACCGTCGATCGCCCACCGCTGCGCCGCGCCCTCCTTCACGCCGTCGTACGCAGAGCGCCGCCGAGAGATGCCGTCGCGCCTCTATCCCAGCTCCGACCGCCGTCCTCTTCGCTGGACGCCACCAGCGCTGTCGCCTCTCTTGCTCCTCCGTGGATCGGCCGGCCAAATGCTGCCGCCTCTTTCTCGTCGCGCAGCGACGGCACGAGCACCGCCGTGCTCCAACCGTCACGCCTCCTCCACGGAGCAGCGCCGACGCCTCCCTCACACAGCCCTAGACGCGACGCCGCTCACCGCCGTGCCCAGCGCCGCCGTCGCGCCTCTCAGCACCGTCGCGCCGCCCTGCTCCGTCTTCGATCAAAGCCGAAGCCACCGCCTCTTTTCTTTTCCAGTAAGAAATTATTAGGTTCCCTTTTTATTTCAATTTCAATTTCGATCCCGTTTAAATTCTGATTTCTAACTATAAACCTTCTCCGTTTGATTTCCGATCGAGATGACGTCTTTGATTCGAACCGCTGCCAGTTCAATTTTGGAAAAATCGAAACGACGTCGTTAGGCTGTCAAAATAATTCTATGAACAACCGAATTTGTATACGATGTCGTTAGGCTGCTCGAATTTATCCACAAACCTTTTAAATCACGCCGTTAGGCTGCCCGATTTTGGAATCGTAAGAATTACTACCTTTTCTATTTCTCGTAATAGTTGGATTAGGAATTTAGTTGAATCCCCGTTGAGTCGTTGTAAGTTTTAAGATAATTGTTTTGAAGCCTGTGAGCTTATAGATGGATTTTGATGTTGTTGGTATTAATATTATTGAAATTGTTATTTAGTGTTAATTGTTAGGCTTGGTAGTATTGGGTTTGTTGATTAATATTGTTGAATTAGTTGTTTAGTATTGTTGGTTTAGCTGTTTAGTATTGTTGTTTTAGTTGGAGAGTATTAGTGAATGGATGAATTAGTTTGGTTTGGTTAGCTGATGATATGGTGATGAAATTAGTTGTTAGTAATATTAGCTGAGTTTTTTGAGACAAAGGGAAACTCGTCTTCCCCTTGTGCGACTGTTAGAGAATTAGGAACGAAAAGATAAGTCGTTTAATATTCCAAATTAATAAAAAATGAAAAGGAGTATTTTTGGGAAAAATTAATATAATTCATTTGTTTTAGAAGTATTACAAACCAATTTTAGAAGTGTTACTAAAGTTAGAAAAAAAAATACTTTTTTTATAAACTATATTAGTTATAATATAAATTTCTTAGAAAAATCAAGTTATTAATAAGTTTTAATAAGAGGTTTTTATAAAATATAAATTCTTATACTTTTAAATTTATAAAGGCCTTTATTAAGGACACCACTGAATTTAGTAAATACACCCCCTGTTACACCACTGAATTTAGTAAATACACCCCCCTGATGCACCTCCTCTTAAAAAGGGGTGTACTTATCAATTGGAAATCAACCTTTGAAAACTTTAGTTTTTCAATAGTTTTCTAAAGACAACAATCTACTCAATCCTCGAGTTTCACATTCTTAAGTTTTTCAAATTCAAAAGTCAATCTTTTAATCGGAATACTCCTTATTAGGATTCTGTACTTTTCGGGACACGCACCGAGGACTCGACCCTCTGCCTACACATCACTCTCGGGACTCGAAACAATCAGGTGGGTGATGATCTGTTGATTGATCTGCTAATAATAACGTCGTGCCGGTATTTTCTGAACTCGACTAAATCAATCTAAAACAATTAATCCAACATAAATGTAGCACCTATTATATAATTGTTTGAATTATGTGATATTACTATATATGTTATATAATGCCTGTTGTTTTGTAAGTCGATCACCATTGTATGATTAAGTACCTTATGTGAGCATGAATCAGTTCTGTTGTCAATCAAGTATTTTTCTCAGTGAAGTTTGTTGTATCAGTTTTATGGAAAGTCAGTGAGTACGGAGTTGTGGTATGGGTATTTATTTCCGACCTCCGGGGAGCTGTCGTGGACGCCCTCGGAATAAAGGTTGTTGATTTAGATTAGATTCCGACCTCCGGGGAGCTGTTGTTGAACGCCCTCGGAATCAAGGTTGTTGATTATTTTCTGGTCTCCGGGGACGCTGTCGTTGGACGCCCTCGGAATCAAGGCTGTTGATGGTTGGAGTTGAAAAGGGAAACTATGATGGAAGTGGAATGGTTGTACGTTTATGGTTTGACAGTTGTGATAATATGTAATATGATTTGGGCTTTGCCCTAATGTGAACCAACTTGTGTTATTTCAATTATATTATGCGAATTATGTTTAAATGTCGTTTAAATTTTATATGAAACTGATTAAATAAAATAAACACTTTATCAATGAGTATAACTTAATATATTTCGGATTTACCAATCCCATGATGTTGCAAATCACCCATATATGAGAATTCAATTCTCACGCCCCATTTTCCTAACCCCTTGCAGATTATGATTTCGTGGAGCAAGGACAGTAATAGAGACGACACAGAGTTCCCCACTTAAATAAAACATTACTGTTGATACTATGTTTTATGTACACATATATGTGTGTAAGATACTTATTAAAATTATTCTACCCATTTCTTCCGCTGCATAAAAACTCATCATCCTCATTTCCGTTATATTTCCTTCAAAAATTTTATAGTTCGGACTTTTGATCACAATAACACTTCGAATCCGATATAATTAATATATTCTGGATTCGGGGCGTTACAATAAATTACTTTGAATTGGGTCAATTTCATGGGCTGGCAAACCAGGATAATGCTGCCCACAAGCACCCAAGAAAACAAGGTGGGATTGATGATGCCCAAATGTCTTATTTATGGAATATTTTAGTTAAGATACTCGGGAGTCTGACTCCTATATATAAATAGTGGAACGTGCATAAGAATAGAAATTTGTTATACCACGGTGTTGTGTGGTGTACCAAAGTATGATGTGTTATACCACGACATTGTTGTTATACTAATATATTATGTGTTGTACCATGGTTAGTCATTTATACTATAATATTTGTGTTGTACTATTGTTTACTTATTATACTTATCAAAAGCGTATTGTACAAAAATTAATTTTGGGAATTCAAATCCTTCCCCGTATCAAAGAAGCAGGTTAAATTTTTCAAAATGAAAAAAAGTGGACAAATTAAATGTATTGTCAGTAAAAGTGATGAAAAGTGTAAAGTGGTGAATAGTATAAAGTGATGAATAATATAAAGTGAAAGTAAATTGATTTGACATGTATTTTTGTGTAATTATACAAAAAGTAGTATTTCTCATTGCTATTAAGGCTTCGATTTTGTACTCCAATGTAATTGCCCTTAAGTTAATCGGTACGTTGCAGTTTCCTTTTGAAAATTGGAATACCGTTGGTCTCAAAAGTGTTATTTTGTTGTATTAGTTGAAATGAGAAAAGAGAACAAAAAAAGAGATATATGTTTATATCCACTTTTAGTAACAAATGAAAAGGATCAATTTTTGGAAAAGTTATATTATTCTATTGTTTTGAAAGTGACACAAGTCAATTTGGTGAGTAATACTAATAATAAGGAAAAGTATATATTATATTATATTTAGTATTTATTATATAAAATTCTTTAAACAAAATAATTAATAATAAAGACAGTTTTATTTATAATATACAAATTATATTCAAAGTTCTTTTAAAATAAGGAATGAGAATTTTAGAAAGTAAAATATTAAATTGGGAATTTTATTATATTAATATTATTTAAATAAATTTCTTATTCTTTTAATTATATTTGAGAAAAATATTATATGGATATACTTTTAAACTTATAAAAGCTTTTAGTTATAAAAGGACAAAGGAAATTAAAAGATTGTTTTATAGAAATTGAAATAGTCATACAACAAGAAAATTAGTAAGTACACCCACCAACCCAAATAGTATTTTACCCTTTGAAGTGTTAGTTTATTCAATAGGTTTATAAGACAACAACTTCCTTGTTTCCATAACACAAATATCTAGGTCTTTCGATAATCCAATAACCAATTATTAATCATATAATTTCGTACTAGGACTCTGTGCTAGACGAGATACGCACGAGGGGTCTGTTAACGTATCACTCTCGGGACATCTCTACAATGCGAGTTGTTGGTGATCAATTTTTATCGGGTGGATTAGTGACTGTTTAAGTTCGGTTTAAAGATCATCAAACAATTACGTGTGATTGGTTACCACCGTAAATGGTAAATCGAGGGTTCGGGTTATGAACTAGTAATTGTGAAAGTCGAAATTGTAATAATTTCGTATGTGTGCACGTTTAGGTGTTTAAGTGTGTGTTTTTGGAGTATTTGTGAATTTGAACTTGTATTTCTTAAGCTGGAGAACAACTATTTATAGAGACTAGCAAGCATGAGGTGTTCCTGACTCTTGGTCTCCCTAGCCTGCATGCTTGACATGTGTCCTTTGACTCTAGTTTGACCTTATCTAAGCTAAATCTTAGTTACAAAGTCTTATTTGGTCTTATCTCGGATTTCATTGTTGTTCGTCCATGTCGGTTTAAATCGATATAGGATAGTTCTTTCATAGAAGTTGTTCGCCGTTTGGGTGTATGGCTCAGAAGTTGTTCGCCTTTGTGTCTTGCACAGATTGGCTTTGGGATCTTGGTCCTTTGTTCGTCAGCATACACCTCTTAGGCTGATAACTGTAACACTTTTACCAATGTTGTTCGTCATTATTGACTTGGTGGTGGGTCCATATTTGGTCTTTGGTCTTTAAACGTGTTCGCCAATATCTTGTTCGTCGGTATAGTTGTTCGTCACTTTATACACTCCTTGGATTAGTTTATGCACCCCGGCTTGATTTTCTTTATTGATTTGATTTGGAGTTGATTTCTCGTAATCCTTCTTATAGCTTTAATTCTTGTTCGCCCATCATTGATTTATGTTCGCCTATCAACAATTGCCCCCTATCCTGGTTATATGTTGCCCCAGACGAGCAACTTTGTGGCGAGCAACTATAGTTAGGATATTATACTGGTGTGGATTTGGACGAACATCATTGGTCTTGGCGAGCAACAAATGGTACGTCGTTCCGTCTCCCCAAGGTCTGGAGGTTGTACGAAGATGACGTGGGCGGCATGATTGTGCGCCGCCTACGCGCGAGCAATCCCGAGGCCATGCGCCCCTATATTTGCAAATAGGCCCTTCGACTTCCACACTTGCTCGAAGGAGACCCCGTTTTCTTTCAACTTAGTCCATATTTTGTTGTAAATTATACTTCGAACCCCATTTTTTGCTTGGGGTATAAATAGAAGGGGAAACAAATTTTTTCCCACTTTTTCATTTCTTGCTACAGTGCTCCGGCGATTTCATCCTTCTCCGGCGATCTCGAGCTTTCCGGCGTCCGTTTCTCTTGCATTTGACCTCAAATTCCATCTCCAAGGTAGTTATTTTTTTATCTCCTCTTCTTTCTCTCTTTTTCTTCCACATTTCTCCATCGCCGCCGTGTAGGACCTAGTGCCACCATCTTCTCCGGTGAAGCGCCGCCGTCTGCAATACTCTCTACTGCCGTCTGGGTTTCTCCTTTTCTCTTCCCATGTCTTCGCATTCGAGTAACAAATCTGAAAAAACTCTTGATCCACTTTTCCCAATCGCGGCCCCCATCGATCAACCTCCCTTCGAGATTTCCTCGGCGTCAGATCCTCACGTTGATTCGGTGGTTCGTTCAGTTGAGGATACTGGTGCTCGCCCATCTGGGAGGGAAATAGTGGTCGCGGCGAGCAGAAATTCGGAAGAAGGTTCTTCATCCAGTGCCGAATCAGAAGATCCCTTATTTGACGAGTTGACTCGTGAATTTTTGGAAGGGATAGGGTTCCCATCTCCAAAGATGATGGAAAATGAGATCCCAACTGGAGTTGCTCGGCCTTTTGAATGGCGAGCATATGCTGAGGAGCATGCGAACAACTTTACTCGCCCACAGAGAGAAGTGTTGGATTTGGTGAAGTCCGAATTTCAGGCGAGCAAGATTAAAAGTGTTGTTCGCGAATATAAGTTGGACTCGATCCGGGAGACTTACAAGATTCCTTATGATATTCATATGTGGGCCCCCAAGAGAAAAGAGAGAGCCGATCGCCCACCTCCAGGATGCACGGTGATCAACATTCATACTTTAATCGCTGGATTGAGACTGCCTCTTCCACCCATTGTTGGTCGTTTCCTAGAGGCGACCAACCTTGCAATCACTCAAATTACTCCGATTGGGTGGATGAACCTGTTGGGGACAATGTGTTTGTTCGCACTGGAGGGGTACGTTGATCGTATAACAGCAGAAAAGATCAACTACCTTATGACGATCACAAGATGTCCCCCTGGAGAGGAAGGTTACTACTACCTCAAGGCTAGGACAGGATTGAAGATGGTGGAAGGAGTGCCGAACAAAATCTGTGACTGGAAGCAGCACTTCTTTTTCATTGGGGGTGATTGGCGAGCATCTTCTGGTCCACACGGTGGTGATGGATGAATAAACTCCCCAGCCTCTTATGGGAAATTTAAACGTAAGATTATTTTCTTACTCGTCCTCGAACTGTACTGTTCTAATTTAACTTTTCTTGTTTGTTCGCAGGCCCTCGTTTGCCCAAGTGGAACTCGGAGGAAGAAGAGATCGGCTCAGAGTTCCTATTTACCTCCTGCTTGGTCGGCCTACGCAATAGAGCGGAAAGGACCACTGAGTATTTGCGTGAGGGAAAGTGCTTGAGAGCTGCTCGCTTGTTTCCTTATCCTCGTCACTTGGAAGCACAAGCTGAGGTGCCCCCAGGTATGAAAAATTTCTAACTCCTAATACCAACTTTGCTCGTCATTTGACTTTTACAACTTGCTCGTCTAACTCTTCTTTTTTTTTTAGCCGAGCAAGTCACTATTGCAGTTCCCCCTAGCTTTGCTCTCCTCGAACAAAGAGTTTTCGAGATAGCGCCTCCGAAGGGACGGAAGAGGAGAGGTGACCCGCCCACTAAGATTCTGGGGATGACGAACAAGGCTGAGGGAGCCAAAGTCCCGCGACCAGCTGCTCCCCCCGGTCCTGCTCAGCCATCTTCTCCGATTTCTCCTCCTCGCGGGGGGAAACGTTTGAAAAAAGCCGATGGGACTCCGTTGGCCCAAGATATCCCCAGTGGCGGCAAGGGGAAGGAGAAGGTGGGCCACAGTCATGCTCGCCCTGAGGGGGATGCTGTTCGGCACTCCTCAATCGAGCCCGCAGAGAAACCCGGCAAAGCGGGCAGGGACTCCACCCCTGTCCGTGGCCCTGAAGACCTTACCTATCTGGGTTGGGATGATCGAAAATTTAAGGAGTAAGTCTATCCTTGCCTTTGCCGAGCAAGATTCACTTTTTTTTTTATTTTTCTAAGTATCCTTTACTTTCTTGTTCGCAGATATCGTGCTGACGATCATCCCGGTCGAGCAAGTGTTGTACATCAATATGCTTGCTCGAAGACTCCCGTCAACATAAGGGAGATTCTTGGCGAGCACGTTCGTAGGGCGACGGAGTTGATCGCCCGAGCCTGGACACGTCCCTTGGACAAAGCCATCTTCCAACAAGGGCTGGCGGACAATCTCCATCTCTCTATGATGCTCCACGCTAATGGCCTCGTCACGGCCCAAAGGGCAATGGCCCAAATTGCCGAGCAAGAAGAATCTGCTCGTCGCTATGCCAGCACTGCTCGGCAACTCACAGAGGAGAAGGACGGCCTCATCAGCCAATATGAGGCCAAACTTGCCCGTCTCAATAACCAGATCAATGTTTACATTGATACTGAGAAGAAGCACCTTGAAGAAATTCAGGGTCTATCTGGATAATTATAGAGGCAAAGAGGCCATGCTCGGCGAGGGGGAGAAAAAATTGTCCGCGGCCGAACAAGAGATTGCCGAGCTCAAAGCTGAAAATGCCCGTCTTCGGGAGGCGGAAGCCAACCTCTTCACGAGCGAGCAACTCGAAGCCGAAGTTCAAGCTCGAACTGCCCCCATTTTAAACCTTGGGTACATTTGCGCCTATGCGGACAGCATCCGCACGGCCGATGCTTACGATTACAAGGATATGGTGGAAGAAATGAGCAAGGACTTGAATGAATTCATGGAGAACTATCCACCGCCGAGCAATATTGAAATTCAGCTGGCGGATTTGGCTGTACTAGGGGTTAAACTTGACCCCAGTATTGTCATCACTCATCCTCCTCCTCCAGTTGATGAAGGCGAACAAGAGGAAGAGGTGGCTGTGGCTGACGAGCAAAATGCTAAAGAGGCGGAGGATAAAGCAGCTGAAGACCTGGCCCGAGATTTGATCGTTGAACCTCCCGTCGATCAAACTCAAGACCCTCCTCCCGCCGAGCAAACTCAAGACCCTCCTCCTGCCGAGCAGCAATAGTTCTTAGGACTTAGCTTTTTTCTTTTCATCTTCTTTGTAATAGTTGTTCGCTCCTTTTGTAGTACTTGACTTCTAGGATCATTGTACTATTTTTTAGGCTTAATGCCTTTTGATTAATGGAATGTCTTTCTCATGTTCGCTCATTTTCTTGTATATGTTAATTGCCTTTACATTTTTGTCAATGCCTTTGCAATTATAACATATAGTGTTGGGCTTTTGTTCGAATTGAACTTTGCCTTTAGTGGAATCAGGGTTCAGCCTTAGGTTCTGTTCATTTTAAAAAAATGAACAACCTTTAAGTGGTTTTGGTCTTTAGGTTCTGTCCATTTTAAAAAACGAACAACCTTTAATCGGACTTGTACCTCGAGCTTTGGACTTTTCCTTTTTGACGAACAACTACTATATTTACATTATGAAAAATTTACAAGTATTGTAAGACTGCTCGCCACTAACAAATATAATCTGACGAACAACTTTAAATATTAACTAAAAACATGCTCGCTTATAATATTTTTGCCGAGAAACTCTTTCTATAAATAAAAGATGAAACAGCATTAAACTATACAATGTGCCGATCAACTTTACATTCTATACTTAGCAAAAATTTCAAAAAATTAGGCAAGTTTTTGGTTCATCTTACTTGGTTCACTGGCCCCCCAAGACATTTGTTCGCCCAATTAAGAACTTGTTCGTCTCATTGATAGTACTTCTTCAGATGTACAACATTCCAGGAGTATTGGGCCGGCTTGCCTTCCATATCTTCGATATCGTATACACCATTAACGAATTTTTCCGATATACGATACGGGCCCTCCCAAGTTGGTCCCAATACACCTGGAGGTTGGGCGAGCAACTTTCTTAGAACCATATCTCCAACTCTGAATTCCCTGATTTTAACATGGGAATTATAATAGCGTTCTGCTCGCTGCTTATAGGTAGCATTTTTTAGCTCGGCATTCAGTCTTTTTTCTTCGAGCAAATCCATTTCAGTAGCTAGAGCAGAGTTGTTCGCCTGCTCATCAAAGTTGGTCGTCCGGTATGTGTTGGTCTTTAACTCGATTGGTATTACAGCTTCTGTTCCGAAAGCCATTGCAAAAGGTGTTTCTCCGGTGCTTGACCTGGTAGAAACTCTGTATGCCCATAGGACTTCCGGAAGCTCTGTAGACCAACTGTTTTTGCTCTCCGCTAGCCGTACTTTCAACGTATGTTTGATGATTTTGTTTACGGCTTCGACTTGTCCATTCGACTGGGGATGATAGGGCGTAGAATAATGTTTCTTGATCCCCCACTTTGTACAGAAATCTCTCAACTCCTTTCCATCAAATTGCGGACCATTGTCTATCACGATGGTTTGTGGAACTCCAAAACGACAGACAATGTTCTTCCAAATGAAGTTGATCATTTTCTGTTGCGTGATTTTCAACATGGCCTCTACTTCTGCCCATTTTGTATAATAGTCGACTGCCACAACGGCAAATCGAACTCCTCCAACTCCCGCTGGGAAGGGACCAATAATGTCCATCCCCCATCTTGCAAATGGCCACGGGCTATAAACTGATACGAGCTGTTGGGCCGGGGTATGAATGTTCGGGGCAAAAATTTGACATTGATGGCAAGTCTTTGCTTTCTTGATTGCATCCTGGCGTAAAGTTGGCCAATAATAGCCTTGTTTGATAGTCTTGTATGCCAAGGTTTACCCCCCAGTATGATTTCCACATACTCAAGCATGTATTTCTTCGAGTATTGCTCGTCCTTGCCCCCTAGTCAAACATTTGAGAAGTGGGATTGATATTCCCCTTTTGTAAAGCTGCTCGCCTACCAGAGTATATCTGGCGGCTTGCTTAATTAGCTTGGCAGCTTCAAAAGAGTTGTTTGGTTTTTCTCCACTTTTCAAATATTTGACTATATTTGTTCTCCAATCTTCTTTTTCACTTGCTTGTTCATCAAGTTGATTGACATTATAACTTCTTGTTGATGGATCATTCATCTTTGTAATTATAATGTCTGCCAACTCTGCTGGCCCCTCACTTGTTGCTAGTCGGGCCAACGCATCTGCTTACGTGTTGCTTGTCCTTGGAATTTGTTCAATGAAGACCTGTTCTAACAAGGACATCAGGTAAGCAACAATTCGCTGATACTCGATCATGTGATCGTCTTTCACCTCGTATTCACCTCGAACTTGGTTCACAATCAATTGCGAGTCGCCGAATATTTGTAACCGTCTAACACCTACTGCAAGGGATAGGTGGAGACCAGCAATGAGAGCTTCGTACTCAGCTTCGTTGTTGGTTGCCATGAAACCAAATTTGATTGCCGAGGTGAATACTTGTCTGTCTGGACTGATTAGAACTACTCCTGCCCCCGAGGCCATATTGGTTGAAGACCCGTCCACGTAGAGATGACAGGGGTGATCAAGTCCTCTCGTCGGATCTGGTGGGAAGGTTAGTTCGACAATAAAGTCGGCTAACGCTTGCCCTTTGATCGCAGTTCAAGGAGCATAGGTTACCCCGAATTGGCTAATCTCCAGTGACCACTTTAATAGGCGACCAGCTGTGTCGGGGCGATGGAGAATTTGTCGGAGTGGGAAAGTTGTTAGCACTTCGACTTGATGATCAAAAAAGTATGGTCGTAACTTCCTCACACTCATAACAAGTGCATACGCCAGTTTCTCAGTTGGAGAATATTTGATCTCCGCGTCGTGTAAAGCTTAACTGACGTAGTAGATTGGTTGATGAAATTTGCCATCTTCTCGTACCAGAACGGAGCTGATAGCCACTTCTGACGCTGCTAAGTATAAGTATAGCTTCTCTCCTGGGATAGGTTTTGATAGGATTTTAACATCTCCCAGGTAATCTTTGAGTTGGTCGAACGTCTTTTGACAGTTGTTAGTCCATGTGAACTGTCCTTTCTTGATAGCTTCAAAGAATGGACGGCATTTGTCCCCCGATCTGGATATGAACCGATTCAATGCTGCTAGGCATCCCGTAAGCCTTTGCACTTCTTTTATTGAACGTGGAGGTTGCATATCCACGATTGCTTTAACTTTTGTTGGATTGGCTTCAATCCCTTGTTGACTAACAAGATGGCCCAGGAATTTTCCTGAATGAACTCCGAAACTGCTCTTCTTTGGATTCAACTTCATGTTGTAGTGTCGAAGGATTTCGAACACCTGGGTCAAATGTTGAAGATGGTCTTCCCTTCGGGGGCTTTTGACTACAATATCGTCCACATAGACTTCTACCGTATCTCCGATTTGTTCGTCGAACATCTTGTTCACCAACCTCTGGTATGTTGCTCCGGCGTTGATGAGGCCGAAGGGCATTCTTTTCCAACACAACAAGTTTTTATTTGTATAAAATGTTGTGTTCTATTGATCGTCTGGATGCATTGGAATTTGATGGTACCCGGCAAAGGCATCCATGAATGTTAGCATTTCATGACCTGCAGTACTGTCCACCAACTGGTCAATGTGAGGGAGTGGAAAGTTGTCCTTCGGGCATGCTGCATTCAGATCTGTGAAGTCTATGCATAGCCTCCAGGTCCCGTTTGGTTTCCTCACAAGGACTGGGTTTGCTACCTATTGTGGACAGAGTGCTTGTCGGATTAGGTCGTTGTCTAACAACTTCTTTACTTCTTCGTTCAAAGCTTGATACTTGTCTGGGCCATACTTTCTTCGTTTTTGATGGATTGGCCTTTTTGCTTGATTGATATTGAGCTTGTGACAAGCATGTTTTGGATCTATCCCCACCATGTCTGCATGAGACCAAGCAAAAACATCTAGATTTTTGCTGAGGAACTCTTTCATTCGGGATCTGTAAGACTCAGGGAGCTCAGATTCTATGTATAATTCAAGATCCGGGTTTTCAGGATTAACTTTGAATGCCTCCAGCTCTTCAACTGGAGTTGCTCGTCGTTTTTGTCCTTTCCACCGAGGATCAAGTATTGGTCCCTCAGAGTTGAAATCATTTTCGATGTTCATCGGCTCTGCCCTCAGGCGGGGATCCAGATCATCTGTTGGCCCTGATTCGTTGTTGTTAGTCAACACCTGGCCCTCCAAGCCATCATATGAATGTTGCTCGTCACCACCCCTTTGTTGTTCGTCAGGATGATGTTCCTCATGGGTGGTGAGGAGTTGTTCGTCCAACACCTGCTCGTCATGATGTTGTTCGTCAGTATCCATGTGGTCTTCCTCTATGTCCATCATGTTCTCCAGTATTGATGGTTCATTAGTAGGACAGCTAGTTGTGGCTTCCATCATGGATACTGATACATGTTTGGCCTGCAACTGTAAGAGACATTCCCTGGCCTTTCTTTGATCTCCTTTGATAGTACCTGCTCCACTTGCTGTTGGAAATTTCAAACAATAATGGTAAGTGGAACATGCAGCTTTGAATTCATTTAAAAAGGGTCGACCAAGAAACCCGTTATAAGTTGAATCCTGGTCTACAACCAAGAAGTCAACCATTCTCGTAATATTTTTCTCGGGTTCATTGGTCGTTACAAGTTGTACTGCTAAAGTAACTATTCACAATGGGTCCGTTACAGCATTTCCGAAACCTATTATCCTGTGGGTCGTATCCCGAATATAGCCCGAATAATCTCCAAGATGATCGAGCGTCTTTTTTAATAGGATATTGGTGTAGGCTCCGGTGTCCACCAACAATCTGTGGACTCGTGTTCCTATAATTTTTACGCATATCACGAGCGAATCGTTGTGCGGAGTTAAGATTCCTTCCAAGTCATTTTTGATGAAGGTCAATTATGTTGTTTGCATGATAGAGGGTTTAACCCCCATTTCTTGGACTTGATCGATCGCTCGTAACTCAGCTTTTCTTTTCCGGTTGGAGATTGGTGGTCGTCCATCAGAACATCCTCCTGCGGGACCTGCAGGTTCCATCATATACAAATCTTCCAATGGACGAGTAGGAATGGCAGGAACTGGTTGCGCCGGTTTATTGTTCTTCTGAGGTTGATCATCATCGTCCTCAGAGTTGTTCTCCCGGACTCTCTTCCCGGGTTGTCTTTTGACAAAGTCGGAGAGCTTTCCATCCTCGTAGAAACGCCACAGTTGTCTGAGCAAATCTCTACATTCACTTGTAAAGTGCCCCACGCTTTGATGGTAGGCACAATACTTGTTAGGGTTGAGTTTGCCAGTGTCTTGGCGAATTTTCCGGGGAGGGGAGAGCAACTCCTTATCCTTCACATTTTTATAAACAGTATCGACTGACGCTGTTAGCACTTGGTTCAACTTTTCTTTGAGTTCTATCCCTTCAGTGAACGCCTTCATGTTTTTAGGGACTCGATAGCTTGTTGCACCAGGTTTCTTGTTGTTCTCCTTGGGATCAGTTTTGTTCTCCCCCAAGTTTGATTGCAAAGCCTCATGCATGGAAACGAATATGCCGGCTTGATTCCTAAATTTGGCATAACTTCTCAGGCACTTCAGACGTACCTCTTTCCATAGCTTTGATCCTTTCTTCAACCCGGCCATAACGACAACAATTTTCGTATCCTCACTGACGGGTTCGCCTTCTAACAACATCTTGTCGAACCTTTCCATGAATGCCCGATCTGACTCGTCGTCATTTTGTTTTAGGTCCGACAACCGATGTTTCTGGGACAAGTATGATCCCGCCGTGGAGAAATGGGAAAGGAATTCTCGACTCAGTTGAGTGAAAGAGTGGATAGATGCTGGTGGCATCGCCGAAAACCACTTGTGCACCCGATCCCCCAAAGTTAAGGGGAAATTTCGGCATTGAGTGGCGTCGCTGGCTCCCACCGAGACCATATAATCTGAATACTTTGTAAGATGAACTCTGGGATCAGCAACACCGTCATACTATATGCTCGCCGGGAACTGGACCTTCTTTTGAATCGGGGCTTTCAGAATGACAGGTGATAAAGGTGAGGATGGCAAATTGGTCATCCCCACACCTCTTTGTTGGTCCAACTGTCCCTACATGTTCTCCACTGCCCTTCTTAAACTTGATAGCTCATCCAAAGATGCCCCCTGACTTGGAGGCTGTTCGGCGAGCAAAGGTACCAACCTTTCTGCTCGTCGCAGTCCCTCACTTGGAGTGGGCAACTCCTGGAGCTGTTTTCTAGGGTTGCTCGCCGCATTTGGCCCTAGACGCCTAAAGGCAGATTGAGAGAGTCTCTCATGAATTGATGGGCGTGGTTGCTCAAATGTTGCTCGCCCGCGCTCAGCTTCCTGGCGAGCAACTTTCTCCTGTTGCTGGGGTTGGCCAAGTCTGTCCTGGGCACTGGAACGGGTTGTTCCGTGGCTCGACATAGTTGTTCGCCCACGAGCAGATTCAGCCTGGCCCTCTCTTGGTTTGGCCATCTTAGCTTTGCCTTTATCCCGCCTGACCTGGGCACTGTTCACCTCGTGTTGCTCGCCCCTGGTGGACCTAGCTCTAACAACTTCCACAGGTCTGACCTTAGGCCTTACTAGTGAAGGCCTATTCTGATCTTGCTGTCTCTGTAGAGCCTGGAGAGCAGCAATGGTTTTGGCCAGATCATTAGGGTTGTTCGCCAGGGCCTCCATTTCAGGTGGGAGATTATGAGTTATGGCAGTATGTTGTGATCTGTTCGCATGTCTGGGATTACGATCCTGGTGGTCAGCCGACGAGGCTCGGGTGGGAGATGCTCTCCTTGACAAACGTGATGCTTGGGTTTCCTTTGATTGAGGCATTCCGAATTAATTTGTCTTAATTCTTATGATGAAGAACACCAAGAACACCAAGAACACTTTTGTTTGAATCTTCAAGTATTTCTTGAGGTTTTCTTTGAATCTTCAAGTTTTTAGCTTGATGTTCTTGAGTAATCACACTAATCGAAGGTTCGAACCCTTCTTCTAGCGCCAAAATTGTTGGTGATCAATTTTTATCGGGTGGATTAGTGACTGTTTAAGTTCGGTTTAAAGATCATCAATTAATTACGTGTGATTGGTTACCACCGTAAATGGTAAATCGAGGGTTCGGGTTATGAACTAGTAATTGTGAAAGTCGAAATTGTAATAATTTCGTATGTGTGCACGTTTAGGTGTTTAAGTGTGTGTTTTTGGAGTATTTGTGAATTTGAACTTGTATTTCTTAAGCTGGAGAACAACTATTTATAGAGACTAGCAAGCATGAGGTGTTCCTGACTCTTGGTCTCCCTAGCCTGCATGCTTGACATGTGTCCTTTGACTCTAGTTTGACCTTATCTAAGCTAAATCTTAGTTACAAAGTCTTCTTTGGTCTTATCTCGGATTTCATTGTTGTTCGTCCATGTCGGTTTAAATCGATCCAGGATAGTTCTTTCATAGAAGCTGTTCGCCGTTTCGGTGTATGGCTCAGAAGTTGTTCGCCTTTGTGTCTTGCACAGATTGGCTTTGGGATCTTGGTCCTTTGTTCGTCAGCATACACCTCTTAGACTGATAACTGTAACACTTTTACCAATATTGTTCGTCATTATTGACTTGGTGGTGGGTCCATATTTGGTCTTTGGTCTTTAAACGTGTTCGCCAATATCTTGTTCGTCGGTATAGTTGTTCGTCACTTTATACACTCCTTGGATTAGTTTATGCACCCCGGCTTGATTTTCTTTATTGATTTGATTTGGAGTTGATTTCTCGTAATCCTTCTTATGGCTTTAATTCTTGTTCGCCCATCATTGATTTATGTTCGCCTATCAACACGAGTTATCTTCCAAAAAAATTCAAAGACAGTTGTAACTTATCTATAAAGTTAAAAGGTGGGTGATTGATATGCTAATAATACGTTGTGCTGGTATACTCTGAACTCCACTAAATCAATCTAAAATCAAATATCCAACATAAATGTAAATCTATTATATAAGTGTGTGAACTATATGATATTAGTATATATATACCTTATATGGATTGTTGTGTTTATCTAATTATATAAATCGATTATGACTGCATGGTAATAAAGGCATTTTGTGAGCATGAATCTATTTAAATATGAATTATGTAATTTCTCGCCACATTTTGAAATGACAATTTTTATAAGGAATATGTAGATATGTGTGGCCATGTTTGATAATATATCAGGTGCATGGTCACGGGATTTGCTTGAGGAAGATGTGTGGTCATGTTTGATAATAAATCAGATGCTTGGTCAAGGAGATTTGTTTGTGGTAGATGTGTGGCCATGTTTGATAATAAATCAGGTGCATGGTCACGGGATTTGTTTGTGGTAGATGTGTGGACATGTTTGGTAATACATCAGGTGCATGGTCACGGGAATTGTTTATGATATTTTGGAAGAGATTTACTATATGTGAAAAATGATTTTGGTAGATTGAGCCGATACTTGAAAATGATTTTGGGCTTTGCCCCTTACTGTGAATCAACTTGTGATATATCAATTATATGATTTGAAACCTGTTATGCCTAAATAATTATTATATGAACTTGTTACTTATGTGATATATGATATTCGTGTTTATATATCAACTGATTAATGGATTAAAATGCTTTATCAATGTGTATAATTTAATTTACTTTGGATTTACCAATCTCATGACGTTGCGAATCACCCATAAGTGAGAATTCAAATCTCACGCCCCCCCTCCCTTTACAACCCTTGCAGATTATGATTTCGTGGAGCAAGGACAGTAATAGAGATGACACAGAGTTCCCCACTTAAATAAAATGTTACTGTTAATACTAAGCTTTATACACACATATATGTGTGTGAGATACTTATTAAAATTATTCTACTCATTTCTTTCGCTGCATAAAACTCATCTATCATTTTATTGTCCATTTTTATATCAAAAATTTTATAGTTCAGATTTTAGTCACAAGTGGCACCTCGAATCTGAGATAATTATGTGTTTCGGATTTGGGGCGTTACAATATCAATGTGATTTAATTGCATAAGGTATGCGTATTTGATTTAATTGCACAAACATGGAGTAATGATACAAAATATAAGATTATTGATTGAAACTACTGCCGAAAATATAGGACTTTTATCCGAATTTAATGTTTGTAGATTGAGCGAGTATATTATAAGTATATTTTGAAAGTCTATTTGAAAATCAAAAAGTGATGTTAAGTGTTTTTTTATAGTAAAATTAACAACGAAGAGTGTTTTGAAATAAAATGATTTTAGAAGTTGAAGTATTTACAAAAAAAAAAAAATCATAGTGCCTTTTAGTTTGAGTGACACAAAAGTCATCTATTTACGTCATGCATAAAACTAATATTAATACATAACACATGAATTAAATGAAAGAAAATAATTAAATTTTGCCGCTAATGGTATCTTAACATAATACTTCATTTTATACTTAAAAATATTTATTTTTGCAAATATTCCAATTACAAATAAATGTATTGGTATTGTATGAACCAATTTCATCGTAATATTTATTCATTACTAATACCTTAAAGTAAATCAAGTAATTTTAATTAGCAAAACAATAAATATAATTTGATAATACTTTTAAAGAAAATAAAAATACAATTCAAGAAAAATACTCTATGGTAGAATAACCAATACTATCTAATTAAGTATTAATACTTTCAAAATAAGTTTTAAGTTTAAACTTTTTCACACAATAATTTTTTTATGCAAAAAATACTATACACAATATGTTATGTAACAAAATTAAATACCTATGTTAACTTCTATAATAAAACCAGTTTTTAAAAAAGTATAAGGTTATTGATGTCAGATAAATAATAATTTTAGTTAATTTAGTACCAAGGTTGAGTACTTGATATTCATCTTTTCAATTGAGTCACTCTGTTGATTATTTTATCTGTATTGCTCAATTTCAATGATGATATAATTTTGTTATTGTATTGAAGATTTATTATGGATGTTAGATTTAAAAATAGAACACTGACTGGTTATAGAGATTTAAGTTTGGTGATTTTTATTATGACTTGAGTTACTTATTTTCTTTTATATATGTCTTAAATAATTTGTTATTTTATTTGTGTGTTTGTTACTGCTATTAATATAAAAGACATTTTGAAAAGTTAAAAAAATAACACTTATTTTATTATTAAGTAATTTTTTCAAATATGGATAAACAAGGAATTAAGAAAGAGTATACCTGCACTCCTGTCAACGCTGGATTTTTTAAGATTAGTGTGGCTTCTTCATTTTTCCAGAAATGCAGGTTTTAAAATTTTTATTTGATTCATGGTTTTTTCCACTCGACAGGTTTACATTTGGTGTTGTTGGAATTCAGTTTGTTGATCACATCTATCACTTTGTTGAAGGATTTAGTTTCTGGGTTTGGTTAATTTTTTCGACCATTCCCAAAGCGATACATGATATGTTTCTGGTACGACTTTCAATT
The DNA here is from genome assembly GCA_947034835.1 of Ballota nigra. Taxonomy (NCBI): domain Eukaryota; kingdom Viridiplantae; phylum Streptophyta; class Magnoliopsida; order Lamiales; family Lamiaceae; genus Ballota; species Ballota nigra. The sequence goes on along the minus strand of OX344729.1, from coordinate 32,247,662 downwards.
CGATTCTAATTCAAGTGGTTTTGGACATTGCAGTGGTACTTTGATTTTTGGTGGGGAGATTTTATGTTATGATATGTGTTATTTGAAAAAATGAGGTTAGGGAATCGGGGATGTGAATCGTGATTGGTCAAGGCATGTTTTTGTTTCTTTCCTTTATGACATTTTATGTTTATGGTTTTATTTCCTTTAAGATTTTAAATTCTTATTCGATTCAATTCCTTTTTTATAAATTATTACTGGGACTTTAAATTCCTTTTACGTTTTATAGTTTTTAATTTTAGAGCTTTTAAATAATTATTATGTAACATTTTATCTTTTTTTTTATTAATTTATTGTTTGATAGACATGTGCTTGACACATGACGTTTTGTGTTAGTTCTTAAACAATGTGAATCTGCGTGAGACTAATGATATAATTTTAGAGACGTAAATGATCATCTTTGTACGAAAAATAAGTTATGTATCAAAAGTGCAATTGTCTCTTATACTGCACAACTTTTGTTCCCGGATTAGTTAGTCCTTAAGACGGATTCCGATTCATCACAAAGTTATAATTTCACAATTTTTACTATCATTATTTTACTAAGTGTACACACTTCATTTATAATTTTTACTAAATATACTTACTTTAATATTATAATTTATCCAACATATAATACTTATTACATCGACATCTCTACCACCAATCTATTCAATTTCAGTACAACTCAAATTGTACCCACTCTCCCACTCTTTAATCTAACATGAAAATCTTGATTTAAGGATTTAGATTGTGTGTGATAGAAATCAATAAAGCAAGGTAATTTGATTATATGTATTATATTTTTTTAATCTTAATGCTATAATTTTTTTTCTTTGTATTATATTATATTTTTTATTACTTTTATTTCCGAACAACGTTGAAAATTGTTATTGGATCATGTAAATGTAATTTAAGTTTTCCTCCAAATAATTCAACTGAAAGTCAAATTTTTCATTTTGAAGTTTATGTTGAAAGATGATTAGAACAAGTTAATGTTGGTAAAATTAGTGAGCTTTCTGTGAAATACAACAATGTTAAACTAAAATGTCATTTGGTGAAATTTATATCTATTTTTTTTAATTGCTTACTCAATTGTAAATTTTCTTTCATCACTTTTTACCAAGTTGTAGTGAGACTGCTCATAACTACACATTACTTCTCAATTTATTATGGATCGTTACATGAGCAGTCTCACTAAAACTTGGTAAAGGTTTGTAAGAAATATCGGATTACATAAATATGATTAAATTATTTTTTAAAAGTATAATAATATTGATGTACATTGATGTCGGAGAAAAAATGATTTTTTATTTATTAAATACCATGGTTGATAACTTGATATTAATCTTTTCAGTTAAGTTCTTTAGTTGATTAGTTTATTTGCATTCCTAAATTTCAACTACGATATAATATTTTGTTATTGTATCAAAATTTTATTGTTTTATGTGGATACAGAGATTTAAGTTTTGTGATTTTTATTAAGATTTGAGGTGCTTATTTTTGTTGTATTTGTCATAAATCATATGTTATATAAATATTTTCATGTGTTTGTTATTTATATGTAATTGTTTTTTTAAAATAACATGTTTCTTTTTGTTTTTGTTTTTTGATTTAAAAATAAATTTGCATTAATTCTTAATCAATTTAAATAAGAATTTGTTTATAAATAAATTTATTATAAAGCATAACTATCTAAACTCAATTCACCTACTTCTAAATTCACCACCTTAATTCATAGTTATTTTTACTAAGTATGACCACTATAAAATTAGAATTTTTTTCTAACATATAATACTTACACCCACCTAGAAATATTCACTATCAATCTCATTCAGTTTTAATACAACCACCAAACATACTTAGTTCCACACCTCTATTGCTACTATTGATGATTATATTGCTACTATTGTTGATTGCATGTATTTATTTCAATTTCAAATTTCAAATATATGATCATGGATGTTTACATGACATAGTTATCCCTGCACCAATACTTGATTATGATACATGTATAAATGACTACATGATGCGGTTAAATGAAAATGAGTAAGTTAAGTATTTCAGTTCCAATAATGTTTGCAAGCGTGATTCGAAATTTGATGTTCTTGCTAATGTGCATACTCCTAAAATTTTCAATGCTTTAAATTCTCAAATATGATGGCCTACATACACAAGTTCAAAAAATTATTATCCTTGAAACACAACCCCCTTTGAGTTAAGTGCCTAAAAAATATGATTCCTATTATTATAGTAAATTTATTATTACTCTCTCCGTCACGGTATTACTTTCGTAGTAGAGGATGACACATTTTTCTAAAAAAAAGAGTATGTGAGTGTGACATGGAATAAAATAATATTTCATCCATCTCGGAGTAAACTTTCCATAACCTTTTGTTCTTTTATTTAAAAAAGTATATTTATTTATTAATATATGGTGGGTCACATATTGACTTTTGGGATATATTAATTAATAGTGCTGAAAAGTGAATGAAATGAGTTATATTTTTTGTAACATTGTGTGAATTTGAAAGTAAAAGATTATATGTAGTGGAGTATTATTTTTGTCATTTATAGAATGAAAAACTTATTATGGGACGATCTAAAAAAGAAAGTTGGAAACTTACTTTGGGACGGAGGGAGTAGTACTCTTTACTTTATTGACTTTTGTAAGAAGGAGTTGTTTCATTTTTAGGAGTGTGGAAGTAGTTGTGAGACACTCAAATAAGACAAATGTTAAAGTAATCATGGGAATGAATGAATAATTATCTTCTGATTTGTTCTATTGGTATTATAATTATTGATTAGAAGATGCACATTCTAATGTCTTCAGTGATTATCCAATATCAATATATTGTAAATGATTGTACTGGATCAAATTATATATACTTCCTCCGTATCACACTAAACTTCACACTTTTCTTTTTTGTCTGTCCCACAATAATCTTCACACCCCTAAAATAGAAATAACACTCCCTCACAATATCATTTTATATTTATATAAAACCCTTAAAAAGTAATTTTTCAACAATTTTTTTTAAAAAAGTGTGCTCATCAACATGTAAAGTTTAATAGGGACTAAACGAGTATAATTTATATCAGACACGCTATTTGATTAAGATGAGTAGATTGTAAGAACTATAAAATAATTTGTTATTCTTTATAAATGTGTATTTTATAATAAAACATACTACCTCCGTCCCAAGACTTTCTTCACACTACCTTTTTTGTTTTGTTTTAGCGAACGAGTTGTTTATTAGTATTTGAAATGATAAAGTGACTTTAATAAAATGATATGATAGATCTATATCTCCTCTATTACAAAGTGACTTAAAAATTATTTTATCATTTCAAATACTAATAAAAAACTCGCTCGCTAAATCACGCAAAAACAGTAAACGTGAAGAAAGATCTGGGATGAAGGGAGTATATTTGTTCGTGTTATGTTTAATTTAAGCCTCCAAGATCCAGCTTGAGGATTACACAAGCCAAACTATGTTTGCTTCGAGATTATACAAGCTAGATTTCAAAAACCATCAAAATTCTAACCTATAACACTTATATTCTCTTACATTCTCTCTCATACATTTTCATATCCGAATAACTCACACTTTTATTTTTCACAATATAATAATATTTTAATCTCCTACTTTTTCACTATATTCTTCTTAAACCTACTCTACTACATCTTATAAACAAATATACACGAAAATCAATTTTATCTTTTCACTATTGATGGATTTCTCAATCCTCAAGCAGCTTGAACCAAACATATCCTATAATTAGAAAATGTTGTATTTAAAATTTTGCGATAAACCATTGTTTGAATTTTTTTTACATTTGTAAAACATAAAACATAAAAAATATTAATGATTATATTAAAATTTTAGTTATAAAAATGACGTCCACACAAAGTTTAGATATATTTGAAAAAATCAAATTGTAATTTTTATCAATAAAAATTAATTTTATTAATTACTATAGTAGAAACTTTGAAAAAAATACCTTCCGTGCGAAGCACGGGCAGGCAAAACACTAGTATTGATAATACAAGTAACATATTTATAGTCAGTAAACATATAATATTGTTTAATTCATATAGTACCACACCTAACCCCTATGAGTAACACATATTTCCATTAAACAGTAACATGGATTAAACACACATAAATTATTTCTCAAATACATAGTAACATATATTACTTCATACAGTAACATACATTTTTTTTATGTGAGTAACATATATTTCACTTAAGAATTTGTAACACTAGTTTAGTTTCTCTGGTAACAGACATATCATTAACATGTAACGTGTTTTTCAATTTATTAATCAGGTACTATTAAGTTCCTTTTTTGTGTTTTACGACTTGAACTTTGTATGTATGTTACCTATTGTTGCTGAACCAGTAGAATTTGCTATTGTTATTATCTAGAAATCTTCGAAATATTCATCCATGTTGAATTTTTGTTTGAATTCAACATCGGATTTTGTTTCCGACTGTTTCTTCCTCCTTTGTTCCTTGATTCGGCGGTGGAATCTCGTCAGAAATCTCTTCTTTCTCGCGTCGCCTCCTCTCCCTCTCTCTCTCTTTTTCTGTGGTTGCGCGGAGCTAAGAGTTAACTACCCCAGGATCCGTGAATTTTTTTTTGACCCGGTTTCAGGGCTATGACCCGCGAGTTTTTGGAAATTGAACTATATATAGTATATTTCATGTGTGAAATATTTCACATAAGAGTTGAGACCTTCTCAAAGCTATTTAAATATATTTTAGGTTTTCAAATTACACTACAAAAAAGACGTGTTTTTGCGATTGAAATTAGCGACCACCAAAAAATCAGTCTCAAACTCATGTATTAGCGACCAATCAGCGACCGAAATTGACCGGTGGTCTAAAAATAAAAATATTTGCTACTGCCGATGAAATTGGTCTTTAAACCGATTGATTAACGACCGCCAAGGCAGGTCGGTCCCTAATCGAACATGGTTAATGACCGCCAAGGCGATCGCTAAACTCAAAGGTCGGTCAAAAAGACCCTTTAAGTTTAACCGCTCATTCAGCGACCGCCAAGGTGATCGCTAATATCAATTATACAATCAGCGGCCGCCTATAAGCGGTCGCAGATTGGTAAGTTTATCCCATTCTTGGAAACGAGTGAGGCTTATTAATGGCCGGTTATTAGTGACCGCTGTAATCGCTAATCTTAAAATTGGTCAACATGACCATTAAAATTACTGAGGCGACCACTTTTAAAAAAAAATTTACCCTTTTAATCCACAATCAGTATGTCATTTTCTCACAACCTTCATTTTTTGCCTCCGCCTCCGCCGCTTCTGTAACGCTTCGGATCCAGAATACATAAATATCTCAGATTTGAGGTGCCACTTGTGACTAAAATCCAAAATATAAAAAGTTTTATACGAAAAGGGATAATATGAAGTCGAGTGATGATGAGTTTTATGCAGCGGAAGAAATGAGTATAATATTTAAATAAATATCTCAGACACATGTGTATATATATATATATATATATATATATATGAATATAAAGCTTAGTATTAACAGTAATATTTTATTTAAGTGGGGAACTTCGTGTCGTCCCTATTACTGTCCTTGCTCCACGAAATCATAATCTGTAAGGGTTGTAAAAAGGGGGGGTGTGAGATTTGAATTCTCACGTATGGGTGATTCGCAACGTCATGGGATTGGTAAATTTGAAGTATATTAAATTGTACTCATTGATAAAGCATTTAATTCATTTAAGCAATTCCACATATTAACAAGAATGACATATATCACAGAAGTAACAAGTTAATGTAATAATTAATTGGGCATAACAGGTTTCACATCATATAATTGATATATCACAAGTTGGTTCACATTAAGGGGCAAATCCCAAAATTATTTTCAAGTAACGACCAAAATCTGCCAAAATTATTTTTCACATTTTATAAATCTCTTCCAAAATACCATAAACAAAGTCCCGTGACCATGTACCTGATTTATTATCAAACATTGTCACACATCTACCACAATAAAATCTCGTGACCATGCACCTAATTTATTATCAAGCATGGTCACACATATACCACAAACAAATTCCGTGACCATGCACCTGATTTATTATCAAACATGGCCACACATATACCATGAACAAATCTCGTCATCATGCAGCCATAATTGATTCGTACAGTCAGATAAACATGAACAATTCATATAAGATATATATACATATATATATGTCATATAATTCACACTCTTACTTATATAATATATAGGTTTACATGTGTGTTGGAGAAGTTGTTTTTAGATTTATTTGGTCGAGTTCAGAGTATACCAGCACAACGTATTATTAGCAGATCAATCACCCACCTTATAACTTTATAGATAAGTTGGAACTGTCTTTGAAATTCCTTTGGAAGATAAATCGCGTTGTAGAGATGTCCCGAGAGTGATATACAAATAGGAGGTCAGATCCCTCGTGCGTATTCCAATTAGCATAGAATTCTAGTATGAAATCATTTGATTAAAAGTTGACCTTTGAATTATTAGGAAAATTTAATAGTTTGTGTTACTAAAACGAGAGTCTCATTATCTTAAAAACTTATTGAACATACTTACTTAAAGTCACACACTATTTTGGTAAATACACCACTTCTAAAAGGTTGGTGTATTGGGTGGGTGTACTCACTAATTTATTTGTGGTAATACTATTTCGACTTCTATAAAACGGTTCTTTTGATATTCTTAGACTTTTATAACTAAAAGTTTTTTAAGTTAAAAGTATAACCATATAATATTTTTCTCGAAAATAATAAAAGAATAAGAAATTTATTTAAACAATATTAATATAATAAAAGTCCCAATTTAATATTTTACTTTCTAAAATTTCCATTTCTTATTTTAAAAGAACTTTGAATATAATATACATTTAATAAATAAAACTCCCTTTATTACTCCCTCCAATTCATTTTTGTTTTCCACTTTCAATATGACATGGATTTTAATAAAGAAATTGTTTATTAATATTTGTGGGTATAAAGTTGTTTTTTGTGGATATAAAGTAAGGGTAAAAGAGTCCTTTCAGCTTTTTAAGGGGTAAAGTTAAAATGATATGTGTACTTTTTTGCCATTTTGGGAAAGAGATTGCGAAAGTGGAAAACAAAAAAAAAATCTTCATTTTATGGTAATACGGATAATCTAAAATGAATCGGAGGGAGTGTTATTTATTTTGTTTAAAGAATTTTATATAATAAATACTAAAATAATATTATATATATTTTTCCTTATTATTAATAATACTTCCAAAGTCAATTAGTGATACTTTTAAAACAAAAGGGTAATGTTATTTTCCAAAAACTCAATAACATTTGTTACTAACTTGGTTTATCTTTGTCTTCTTTTTCTAACTCAATTAAAACGATATTACTTTCAAAAAATAACTGTACTAGTACTTTTCCAAATTAGATAGAAAAATGAAACCTTGAACGAAAATTCCCCAAACCATCAAAAAGAAAACCATAACCTACCCTTCAGCTAATCAATAACACTCAGATGACTATTTCAATAATACTAAACAACTAAATCAAAGATACTAAACAACTAGAACAATAATACTAAACTGCTAAATCAAAATACTAACTCATAAATTCAAATTGTCCATTCAACAAAACTACTAAAAAATCCAACAGTACCCAGTGATTCATCGAGTGCTACTAATCCACATATTTCAACAGTAACAATAGCTAATTCAAGGAGGGAAAGAAAAACAACCTACTGCATAATTAAAGTATATCCTTTTTTTTCTGTTACACAATTAAACAGTGAATCAAGACGAAGCCCCATATTCCAAAAGCTACGAAAGAATAGGGGAGAGGAGCCTTACGAGCTCTGATTTGTGGAGGTAAACGGGCGGCCTAACGGCGTCTTTTGGTGGTTCGTGGGTTAAATCGAACAACCTAAAGGCGTAGTTCGGTGACTCATCAAATAAATTAGACGGCCTAACGACGTCGTTCTGATACTCTTAAAAATGGGTAGTGGGCCTCATCAGCAAGGACGATGAGGATGGCAACGACACCTCGATCAAGCACAGAAAGAAAGGAAATGTGAGTCTTAAATTAATTTAATCAGAATTGAGAAATTAGGGGAAAATTGAAATCAAATGAACTGAAATCAGTGAATGAATCGGGAGAATGTTAAAACAAGACTCACCGAAGTTAAGAGTGTGGTGGCGGTGATCAGCTGGAGAAGCGACAATGCGACGATATCGATTGAGGCAGCGACCCTACTTCGATCGAAAGAGAGAGGGAGCGACGGTGCTCCTGTGTGGAAGGGGAGGCGGCGACGCGGCCAAAGGGAGGCGGCGCGAGCAACGACTTGGTGTGAAGGGGGAGGAAAGTGTCGGCTTCACGTGGTGGGGTGGCGCTGGTTGCAACTTCGTGCGGCGGAGAGAGACGGCCGGCGGCATTGCTGGAAAATGGAAAGAGGCTGCATGGCGGTGGACGGCGTCGGACAGAGAGATGACGCTAGGAGCGGAGGCGAGGGCTAGACGCTATGTGGCGGCGCGGGCGAGGGGTGACGGCGGAGCGAGGCTGCGTGCTGGCGTTGGGCGGCGGCGGCGGTCGTCTGCCGGAAATGAAGAGGAGGAGGCCGGCAGTTTTGTAGAGAGAAGACAGAGAGAAATCTGATTTGTGAATTTGAGTACACGGTTTCTGAGTAAAATGAGAGGGAGAGAATTGATATGGGATAATTACGGATTCCTTTTTAAAACTTAACTGCTGTTTTTTAAACCCTTCAAATCCGTATCTTGCTGGGATACTAACTAGGGTTTTTCTACAGTTACGAAGGCTTTCGCCCTTCCTGACGTCAGTAAATCAATAAGAACTTGACACATCATTTAATTTCGTCATTTGCGATCTAGCTTCGCCCGAAGATAAATAATTATTTTTTATAGAAAAATTTATGAAATTACAAAAATATCCTTACACTATAAAAAAGACGGAGATTAGCGACGGCAATTTTGCGACGGCCAGAATATTCGTCGCAAATACAGTGAATTTGCGACGGATTTATGTAAGTCGTCGCAAAAAATGTCAATCCTGGTCATGAGGCTACTAATCAGGTTTCCCGGTCCATCCTTGGATGTGGATTCGAGCCCACCGCTTACAGTTGGAGGCTAGTGTCCGATGCAAAGAAAAAGACATACTTCCAGGAGTTTAAGGTATTAATTTAATTTATTAATTCACCGTTTATTAATATCAAATATATAAACAGATATTTACATTTAAATTGTAATTGCAGAAAGAATGTGTCTGGGCATCGGAGCACGTTGACCAGATGTGGAAGAATTTCGAAAAATATACGGCGGAAAGGTACAAAGACCTCCTTTTTAGAATGAGGGAGAAGTGGTACAAGAAGGGAGAGGCCACCGACCTGGGGACTGACAGTGAAAACCGGCCGATTTGGGACCAATTCCTCCGCTACTGGGATTCCGTTGAATTCAAAGAGAAGTCGGCGAAAAACAAGGCGAATCGGTGTAGTGACCCTGATGGAGAAGGGATGGCGAGACATCGGGCCGGTTCTCGGTCCATTTATGAGCACGGGTTGAGATTTGTAAGTTTCGTCTTTAATTTTGTAGTTTTTGAATTTATATTATTTTTTTCCTAATTTTTTATGAGTGGTATTAATTTTTACTATCTTTTTTTCTAATTAGGCGGCGGAGCAAGGACGCGAGCCCTCTCATTTTGAGAGATTACAGCTCGCCCACCCACTCGTCGAGGAGACTGGGAAGTCTACCTACGGCCGTACCACCGAGATCCACGTAAGTATTATTTCAATATTAATAGTATTATTTTAATTTTTTTAATTAAAAGTATTATTTTATATTTTGTGTTCAATTTATTTAATTTTTTGTATAATTAATTTACAGAGAAATATGCTCGAGGACCTTGCCTCCCAGCCTCAGCCTGAGGAAACGGCAGAGGGGTCGGGGTCGATGCCCCCCACACAGCCTTCTGTTGACGTTCAAAATGAATTGTACTTCAAGAACGTCAAGGCTAAAAAGGGGCGGTTCGCTGGATTGGGTGGCTTCGGAAAGAACTTTTTCCGACCTCGTGGCTCGGGCTCATCCTCCTCCCAGTCTTCCATCGACTCTCATCCCAGTGAGGTCGAGAGGCAGCTTGCCACGGTGGTGGAGCAGATGAACAACATGCAGAGACAACAGCGAGAGAAGGAAGAGTCTGAGAGGCAGTATACACTCCAAATGCAGCAGTATACAGCCGCCATGCAGGAGTGGTGGCGATTGTTCACCTCTGATGTGCCACGAGAGCTCATGCCTACGCCACCGATGCCGCCGATCCCGCCGACCCAGCCGTCGATGCCACCGATGCCCCCGATGCAGCCGATTGTTAACCTGGGCGAGGATGAGGAGGAAGAGGAAGCCGGATTTAATTCCGACGGGTAGAAAAATTTTAATTTTAATAAATGTGAAATACAATTTTTTTTTAGTTTGAATTGATGTTATTTTTATTTAATTTTTTGTGAAGTACTACAATTTATTTACTTTTAGTTCAAAATAAATAATTTTACCAAAATAATAATTGCGTACAAATAAACGAATTATAAAATTATGCAATTGTCGAAATAAATAATTTTACAAAATAAAAAAAATAGTTGGGCAAAATATTTTTATAAACAAATTAGATACGAAAAGAAATTAATTTGGTGAATTATGGAAAAAAAAAATGAATCAATTTGAATACATATACAATTAATTGCATACAAATGAACGAATTATAAATTTAAGCGGGAGTCGAAATAAATAATTTTACCAAAATAATAAAAAATAAATGGCTCCAACATTTATAAAAACAAGTGAGAAACGAAAATGAATTAATTTGGTGAATTATGGAAAAACAACGAGTCAATTTGGATACATATACAATTAATTGCGTACAAATGAACGAATTATAAATTTAAGCGGGAGTCGAAATAAATAATTTTACCAAAATAATAAAAAATAAATGGCCCCAACATTTATAAAAAACAAGTGAGAAACGAAAATGAATTGATTTGGTGAATTATGGAAAAACAACGAGTCAATTTGGATACATATACAATTAATTGCGTACAAATGAACGAATTATAAATTTAAGCGGGAGTCGAAATAAATAATTTTACCAAAATAATAAAAATTAAATGGCCCCAACATTTATAAAAACAAGTGAGAAACGAAAATGAATTAATTTGGTGAATTATGAAAAAAAAAACGAGTCAATTTGGATACATATACAATTAATTGCGTACAAATGAACGAATTATAGTTTAATTATGCATTGTCAAAATAAATAATTTTACAAAATAAAAAAAATAGTTGGGAAAAATATTTTTATAAACAACTTAGATACGAAAAGAAATTAATTTGGTGAAATATAAAAAAAAATGACTTAATTTGAATACATATACAATTAATTGCATAAAAATGAACGAAAGTAGCTTGTGCCCTAGTGGCGCGCGCCCCCTCCTCTTGCTCAAGAGGTCCCGTGTTCGATTCCCCTTGGACGCAAAAATGGATTAATTGTTCAAGGCCTAATAAGACTAATATAGAAGGTGGGCCGCATATATTAAGCAATGGGCCGAGTGGCCCAGTGGTCCGCGCCGGCCCCGCCCGCCCCGGGTGCCCGGGCTCGAACCACGCGAGCCACTTTTTTTTTTGTATAGGCTCGGTAATTTGCGACGGCCAAATTCCGTCGCAAATTTTGAATTTTGCGACGGAAAACAGCCCGTCGCAAATTATAACAGGAAAAAATAAAAAAAATATATATAAATAATTGCGACGGAATTTGGCCGTCGCAAATGTTGTTGACCCGATCGGGTCTAACCCGAAAGATTTGCGACGGACTATTATCCGTCGCAAATTCTGTGCGACCCGGCCGGGTCTGACCCGCCATTTTTGCGACGGCCGTCGCAAAAATTAGCTACGGCTGTTTTAGGAACGGACACGTGTCCGTCGCAGAATCCGTCGCAAAACACTGTTTGCGACGGATTTTCCATCGCAAATTCCGTCGCAAAATAGTGTTTTTTTTTTAGTGTTATAGTGTTTTTATTTTAAAAAATTAACCTTGTATCTTATTTATAATAAAAAAAATTAAATTAGACTGTGTTCCGCAAATTAAGGCAACAATTTTCTTCATTTTTTTCAATAATCAAGTCGGCTGCCTGCACCAGTTTTCTTCAACTTCATTGTCAAAGTGCTAAGTTGTTTCTAACTTGCTAATTCCAATTCTCACGCCACCTAAGCATATCAAATGGCTGCAGCATGTCTTGATAATGGGCTTCTTTTAATTGCAGATGGGGAACGCTGATGGTGAATGTTGATGAAGGTCGGTTCTTCAATGGCTAGGTTAAAATTGAATGCGTGATTTTTTTTTTAATCATGAAATATTGGGATCAGGATTGAAGAACTAATTAATGACGGCAGAATTAGAGTTTGAGATGCTTTTTTTATTAAGATATTATTAATATGTTATTTTTAATTTTAATTTTAATAATATGTAAAAGAGTTTTATTTAAATATTAAATGTTAATTAATTAATATTATAAATTATTTTAAAATAAAAAGGGTATTTTTGTACTTTTATATTTATTAATTTAATTTATTAATAGGGCGATACATAAAGATTGCAATATGCAAGGAACAAACCAAAGTGCAATCCTTTGAAAAAATTATTATACGTTGGATCGAATATCTAATGGTATTTTAAGGGTTTACTGACGTCAGAAAGGGCGAAAGCCTTCCTGACCGTAGAAAAACCCTACTAACTATTAAGAATAATTAATTAAGGAAATAAAAAAATTTAAACGACTGAGAATTAAAGAGAAGGGATCTCATAGGATTTCATTAGGGGCTGTTTGGTTCTCACTTAATTTGAAATTTGAAATTAATACAATTTTAAGATTAAATTAATATTTTATTGTATTTGAAATTATTCTCAATAATTTTTATGGATCGAAGTTATAATTTTAAACTTGAATATTTTATTTCGCGTAGTCCTTCATTCGTTTAAAATATTCGATTCCTTTCTTCGAATTCAGGAATTTATATATAGAGTATAAATTTAAATCACATAATAGCACACGAAAATAATAAAATTAAAAGAAACAAGATAATAATATAAAATAAGGTTTTCTAAGTAAATAAAAGATACAAAATGGGACGGGGTATTACAGCATCAGTCGAGAAATTTATTCCGGTCAAAATACTTGTTACATCCCCGTCTACACAATAACCATAAATTTTTAAAAATTTTACTGTTTAAATTATTTTTAAATCATGTTTTATGAATTATAGGATAGTTATATGCATTTTTATATGTATATATATATATATATATATATATATATATATGTATATATATATGTATGTTTGTAGGATAGTTATATATATGTTATGAAATTATTTAATATTGTTGAGGAAATTATATATTTATGTGTTTGTTGGAATTGATATACATGTTTTATATATGAAATTATATATGTTGTTAGTTGATTGATTTATATTTAGTTGATTTGTATATGTAGGTATGAATTTAGTTGATTGGTATACGTAGGTACAAATTTAGTTGATTGGTATACATAGGTATGAATTTAGTTGATTGATATATGTAGGCATGAATTTAGTTGATTGATATACGTAGGTATGAATTTAGTTGATTATTATACGTAGGTATGGATTTAGTTGATTGATATACGTAGGTATGAATTTAGTTGATTGATATACGTAGGTATGAATTTAGATGAATGTGTATACATATAATTGTTGATCTGTTGAATTTATAATTATTACAGATGAGCTCTCAAGATTACAGTGATTAGAGTGAGGGTCAAGGTCGGGGTCGGGGGAAGAGTAAGAGGATGTCGGGATCGTTGAGACCGGAGATCCCGGAGGTTAGACGGACTCCGGAGATGACACCATCCTCTTCACAGCAGTCCAGTGCTGCTGTCGGCTCTTCTTCAACATCTGGATCTTCGGCTTCACGACAGCATCCTCTGGTGGATAACCGTCTCAGTGTTATCCCTCGCGACAACATGTAAGTATTTTTTAATGAATTAAATACTTTTAATTATATTATTATTAGCCTGGTGTCCGAGCGAAAGAGGATGGACTACTTGGAGGAGTTCAAGGTATAAAATATTTATTTATTATGATTTTAATTTTTAATATTTTATTTTGAATTTATATTTGTTAATATTTGATTTTTAATTTAATTTTTAATTTAATTGCAGAAGTTGTGCGTCTGAGACCCTGTCCACGATAGTGTTATGTACGGCTTATTTAGCGCGAAAGCGTGGGAACAGTGAAAATATTATCTACCGGCTGGAGCTGGGTCGAGGGTCAGACGGGCGTTCCGTCTGGGACGCTTTGGTGGATCACTGGAATAGTGATGCATTCAAAGCCAAGTCCACGAAGACCAAGGAGAACCGGTTGAAGGACCCCACCCGATACAGCATCGTCACACATCGGGTTGGATCCCGATCCATCTATGAGCACTCCCTCGCCTTTGTAAGTATTATAATTTTTATTTACATTTGAATATTAATAACTTTTTAAATGCTTAATATTTAATTATCTATTGAATTTGGATCGTATTAGGAGAAGGAGCACGGATGACTACCCACTCTCTATGAGCAGATGGAGATCTCTCACCCAGTGAACCTAGAGACTGGGACATCTACCTACGTCCGCACCACCGAGATCCACGTAAGTATTTTTTAAATTTTAATATTATAATTATAATTAATTATAATTGTATTTTATTTATATAATTTCAGAACAAGTTTAAGGATCGTCTTGCCCAGACCTCACAACAGGTGACTCCCACCGACTACAGCGGGGAGAACCTCACCCCTCCCCCGATTGACGAGGACCGCATTTATTTAGATGTGGCCAGGGTCAAGAAGGGGAAGATCGTTGGGCAGGGCAATCACAGTAAGGTCGTCCTGAAATCCCACCGCCCCACCAGTGGATCATCCTCCTCGATCGACTCTGCTTCCTCTCAGATGGAGCGTCAGCTGGGAGACGTCCGGAAGAAGGTGGAGGTCCTGACGAACTACAACGAGAATATTTTTCCCTAGTGCTCCTCGGTCTCTCAACAGATGGGAGTCAACCCTCCACCTCCACCTCCACGAGAGCTTGATGTGGGAGGGAGCAGTGTGTGGGGGGGGGGGGGAGCAGGCACGGAGGGAGTGCAGCCGGTGGGGCAGGTGGCGAGGATGATGATGACGAGGAGAACGATCCGTTGGATGACTTCTTCAGATCTGATGATGAGTAGGTGATCATCAGATTTGAGAGAGAGAAGAGAGAGAGAGAGAGATAGAGAGAGAGAGAGAGAGAGAGAGAGAGAGAGAGAGAGAGAGAGAGAGAGAGAGAAACAAAAAATTTATTTAATTTGTATTTTTTTGAATATTTTATATTTTGTTGTTGAATATTTAAGATTTTTAATTGGTATTATTATTTCTATTATATTTTTATTATGATTTTATAATTAATTTGTATGAATCATTATAGATTTGCATATATTGTATGAATCTATGTAAATGAACCAGAAACAAAAAAAAATTAATTTGATGAATTAAAAAAAAGGACTCAATTTGGAGTTATATACAATTAGATGCATAAAAAATGAATAAATGAATAATTTATTGTAGTCTAAAATATTAATTTTACAAAAAAGAATAGTGAATATACATATATAGAAATAAATTAGAAATAAAAAAAGATTTAATTTGATGAATTTAAAAAAAAAATGGGACTCAATTTGGAGTTATATACAATTAAATATATAAAAATGAATAAATTAATAATTTATTGTAGTCTAAAATATTAAATATATAAAATAAAATCAAATTAGTGAATATACATATATAGAAATAAATTAGAAAAAAAATAAGAAAAAAATTAATTTGATGAATTTTAACAAAAATTGGGCTCAATTTGGAGTTATATACAATTAAATGCATAAAAAACTAATAAATTATTAAGTTATTGTAGTCTAATATATTAAATTTATAAAAATAAATAAAAGTTAGTAAATTATATATATATGAATTAGAAACAAAAAGGAATTAATTTGATGAATTAAAAAAAAAGAACTCAATTTGAAGTTATATACAATTAAATGCATATAAACGAACAATAATAGCAAGTGTTCGAGTGATCCACTCCTCCTTCGGGTTACCTGGAGGTCGGCGGTTCGATTCCTCTTGGGCGCATATATGCCCAATTATTCTTACAAGCCTTATAAAGGCTTATATACAATATGACTCGCCAAATATGAGCTAATAAGTCAGTGACTCAATGGTTTGCGCTCCACGCGGACCCTAATGGGCGCGGGTTCAACCCACTGAGCCATTTTTTTTCTGCAGGTTCGACGATTAGCGACCTCCCTCATGTCGGTCGCTAATTGCAAACTTTAAAATAAACAATTATTTTTATTAAAAAATTGAATAGCGACCGATAGCTAGGGTGGTCGCAAAACCTTCGACCCAACCGGGTCATACCCGGACGGATCAGCGATTGATCGGAGGAGGTATCTAATATTTAGCGACCGCCTAAGCGGTCTCTGATCAGCGACCGATCTAAAATTGCGGTCTTAGCGACCGCCGTTTATCAGTCAGAAATCGATCGTTAATTCTGTTTTGTGACCAAAAATTGGTCGCTGATCCGCGTTTTTTTATAGTGTTAGTAAATATAGTGTAATCTAATTTAGTTTTCATTTTACGTGTATTTTAAAATAATATTAGTTGTTTTCTAACATACATTAGCTTAATTGTATTTTATTTCAATAATGTATTTATTGTTTTAATAAAATATAATTAGTTTATATTACTGATTCGTTGAAATTCCATTCATAAGGTGTCAAAAATTTTTATGGGATGAACTAAAAAAATTAATATAATAATTAAGAATATTGATATAAGTTCTATAAATAAATGAATAAGGAGAAGGTAGATAAATCACTGTTTTCAGAACCGGACCGGATCGGCCGGTTCAACCGGGAACCGGCCAGTAAGCCAGTCCAAATACACCCTGAAAACCGATTTTCAGGTCCAACCGGAAAGAACCGGTCAAAAACGGTTAGAACCGGTAAAAAAGGGGAAACCGGGAACGGTTTCCTATTGAACCGTCCTTTTCTTTTTCTCAGCTTCACACTATTTACGGTGTAATACTTCTTTCTTCAATACTCCAACACAAATCAGACCACTAATCAAACTCACGACGACCATGGCCACCGACCAACATGTTGTATAAACGCACTTTTGACAGTAGAGAAGGAAGAATTATTGAGAAAGTGAGGAAAATTCAAGTGGTATTAGTGAGAAAATTGAGAGTCCGAGAGAGAGGCGTACTGGTCTAAGCATAGCTGCGTGAATTCCTTTTCATTTACATGTTCTTGCCCTAATCACATGATTATAATATAAAGAAAATGGGCTCCAATAATCCAATACATAAAAAAGCCCATAAAATAGAAAATAAAACTAAATAGGCCCAATATTTAATTATACTATTAAATATGAAACAGGATAAATACATATTAATTTTATTTTTTATAATATAATATACGAAATATTAAATTAAAATAAAATAAAATATTTTAACGGTTGGACCGCTAATCAAACCGATCCAACCGGTTGAACCGTGAACCGGTGTCCACTCCGGTTTGATCACCGGTCCGGTTATGAAAACACTGAGATAAATAATATGTAGAATGGTAAGATTATAAACCTTGATGGATAAGTTTATTCCATATATTTCATTCACGAGTGGGTGTACACATTAACGTGAACCGCATAAGTCTAATATAATCTTATCACATTCATGTGTACATATGTTGTATCTCCTCCTTACCACTAGAAGTGCTACCTCGATCATTAAAATCTCTAAACTAGCTAGCTAGGAGAAAATTAATATTGAGGTAATTTAGAGATCCATCCTTCCTTGTCAATGAAAGAAATACTTGTGTAATATTCCAAAAGTTGTGGCGTTAGGTTTTTCTTCCATTTTATTCGTTGCTCTTGGCTTGATCCTAGTCCAGTGCATTGTGCTTCTGCAAAGGTTATAGTACCCCTGCAGACATTCAACAATAAAGGATTAACTTAAATTTACTATTACAATATTTCTCTATTAAAAAAAAAAAAAAAAACTAGCCTAAATATTTTAGAGTAAGTTTTATGTGCACTAGGTGCATCGTGCAATTCGAATGTAGTTTTCGGTAATAGTAGGGGTAATTTTTTTTAAAGTACACTTGAATTGAACGGCATATTTAATACACAGAACACTATGTCATTTTTTTATGATTATAATTGTAATAACAAATGTACTCAAACTTTAGAGATAATTAGTATACCAACGCATGTCTTAGAGGCCGTTTGGCTAAGCTTATCTTTAATAGTTTATAAGCTCTAACATCTTATAAGTTGTTTCAAGAGCTTATAAGATGTTAATTTTAAATAGCTTATAAGTTATTAAAGTGTTTGGTTAATTGAGCTTATAAGTTCTTGTGCAATCTTATAAGATGGCAATATGTTTGGCATTATAAGCACTT
Organism: Ballota nigra; assembly: GCA_947034835.1. NCBI lineage: Eukaryota > Viridiplantae > Streptophyta > Magnoliopsida > Lamiales > Lamiaceae > Ballota > Ballota nigra. The sequence goes on along the minus strand of OX344729.1, from coordinate 32,229,043 downwards.
TTTAAAATTGTAATTACCAAAATGGACATCCTAATAACTACTATTCATTTCATTTCATATTTATGCATAATCTTACCACCAATTTGCTTACAAATGAGGGGGAGGGAGAAGGGGTGGGGGGAGGTTGGGGTGGCGCTGGGGCTGGGGGTGGGGTTATGATTTTTATTAAATAAGAAATAAGGTTATTTTATAAAATAAGAATAAGTATTGGAGTTTTTTTTTTTTCTGTAATTTACTTACATCTTATAAGTTTTGAAAAAAAATAAGTTGAAGTTGTCCAACTTATCTTTTGAGAGCTTATAAGCTCAAAAGAGCTTATTTTAATATCTTATAAGATGTATAAAAAAAATTTTGCCAAATAAATTTTAGCAATTTATAAGCTTCTAAACATCTTATAAGATGTTTTAAGGAGCTTATAAGCTCTCCCAAACACCCTCTTAATCTTAACATCAAAATAAAAAGAAAAGTAGAACTCAAGAAAAACAAGACAAAAGAAGAATTAAAAGTTGGCATAATCACATATGCACCAGGTGCACAGTGCAATTCAAGTGTATTTTTAATAAATTACCCCTACTAATACTGAAGAGTTTCTTATGCTATTACTGAAAAATGCATTTAATAAAGAATAATTTTTTAATAATAATACAGATAACTTTACAGTAATAATAGTAATAATTTTTTAAAAGTATACTTGAGTTTTACAGTGCACCGGGTGTTCAAGAGACTTTACTGTTAAAAGTAATATATCTTAGATACAATTTTTTTTTTTTTTTTTTTTATTGAAGATCAATCTTGGGTACAATTTTTAAAAGGTAAAGTATAGAGTAAAAATGGTTGAAACTTGAATCATTAAAGGGTATTAGTTGTTTTTACTAAAAATATATTAGTTATTTCCATTTAAGGGTATTAGTTGTTTTTACCGAAGAGTATTAGTTGTGTATCCATAAATATAAATTAATTGTTATTTGTTTAATTAATACGTATATGTAAATATAAATTAAAATTATAATAGGAATTAAAAGAGAGAAGTTATATTAACTACTTACTCTTGGCCTATATTATTCCAAGCAGACCAGCCAATTGGAAGAACGACATCAGAGAGAATTGAGTCGAAGAATATGACAAGGGAATACCTCTTCCAAGCTCTTCCCAACAACACCTTTCCATTTCCAACTACATTGCACTGCTTAAATACAAATCCCCCACCACTATTCTCACTTTCTCTTGCCTGTGCAGTTATAAACCCGGCTAAACCAGGTTCTAAACTCCCTATGTTCACCGATATCAAGCAATTCTACAAAGTCTCAAAATACATTAATTAAACACTAATATCTTAATCACAAAATATATATATATATATGAAAAAACACACGAAATTGACCTAAATTTATAGGGCAAACCATCTTTAGAAAAAAAAAAAAAAAATGCTTTTTAGTAAGACAAAGTTTAATATGCAATATTACACAGAGTCTAACCCGTGCAATATGCTCAAACCCTACCCGGTTGGCGGTTGCTTTCTATATAAATTAAATCAAAATTCGCGGTTCAAAGGCGGGTCAAATTAGTTGCCCATTTTTTATACTGCTGAAAATTGTGATACTATATGAAAAATCGAGTGTTACTACACGAGCAAAAGTGTGTTACTAGCTCATATCGTAACACTAATTAGTTCTTGTAGTAACACTCATTTGTTCATGTAGTAACACATGAACAAATGTGTATTACTGTTTTAAATAGAAAATTTCAAAATTCGCGGGTCAAACAATCGCCCGTTTTTCATACTGCTGAAAATTATGTTACTGTATGAACAAACGAGTGTTACTGCATTAGTAAAAGTGTGTTACCAGCTCATTTCGTAGCACTGATTAGTTCTTGTAGTAACACTCATTTGTTTATGTAGTAACACATAAATTACTTAATCATATAGTCTTTTTATCGTTCAAATTCTTCCAATTTCATATGGTAACATATGAATAAGAATTATGATGTTATGATTATCTAATAATTTTAAGATTTCTTTTTGTATTTATAAGTTTTTCTTTTTCATGATTTAAACCTCTATTTTTTCGCGATTCCACACTGTTTCTGATATAATAACACATACGTGCTCTTACAGTAACACTCACTTGCCCTTAAAATAACACAGATCTGAGAGCGAATTTTTCTGTTTGCTTTTGTGCGATTTTTTTGGGAAGATCCGTTTAATCCGCAAATTTTATTATGTTGATTCAAATTTCAATGTTGACCCGTAAATTTTTAGAATCCTTTTTTATTTGTGCGAAATTGTGCAGTGCAATATTGCACTAGTAATCCCTTTTTTGGGGAAAAAAAACTTTTACTTACAAAACGAGGACAAAAATGCTTTGTAAAAAAAGTTCTTTTAGGCACCAATATCAAGCAATTCTACAAGTCTCAAAATATATTAATCAATTACTGTTTTGTGTGCTTTCTCGTACTTATTAAAAAAAAAAACTTTTTTTTGGACACCGATATCAAGCAATTCGTAGTGATTGTTTATAAATCCTACTTTAAAGAATTGATTTTTTTTTTTTGACAAAACAGGTTTTACGTGTTTTAAATTCCCTAAAATCCATTCTAACATTAACTACCATATAAATAACTACCCCGCTATTATAATAAAAGTAATTATTTTTTTAAACACATTACTTTCTAAATCTAATTTAAAATCACTTTATTTCCAAACTATTAATAATTTTAATTTTACCACAAAAAACCAATTAATATCACTTCTTCAAGATGAGTAGAGTTTCAAAAACACACTCTTAGTCTCAAGTGCATTAATCAATTACTGCTTTTATGACACACTAATGTCTTAATCAAAATTAATATATATATATGAAAAAATACACAAAATTAAAAAAAAAAATGTTTTTTGGCAACCTTTTTTTGTGTAAAAGTTTTATCTTTTCAAAAGGAGGGCTAAAAAATTTGCCTGCAAATATTTTTTTTCCCTCTATATACATACCTGATAAATTGATTGACCATTACCAAAGATGAAATCGACGGCTCCTTCAATAGTGCAATCACGGAAATAATGCCTACCAATCGAATCCTCCAACGTGTCTTGGTACCCCAAAAAACTGCATCTATAAAAAGCCGACTTGTCGCCGGAGATCTTCGCCGCTAAGGCCTCTCTCACCACATTTGTGTTCTTGTTTGGAGGATAATTGAAAGAGTTCTGCATCCAATTATTTATATTGATATAACAACATATATATGGATAATATATCATTTCACTACTTTATACTTGCAACGTCCACTAATAATTTTCTGACTTTCCTTTTCAAAAGTGTCTCACAATAATTCTCACTTTTTTAGAAATGAAAGACTCTCATACTACCCACTCATTATTAACAATATTCTTCATTTATTTATTCAAAAAGTTAATAGGGACAAATGGAGTAGGAAATAACGTACCACAAAAGTAATTCCTGAGACCATAACGTTATCAGCTGCGGACTCAAATGTTGGATAATTTAGAGTGGGTTCACCCCATACAACATTACTCTTTCCAATCCCTTCTCCTTTCAGATAGATGAAGGGTTTGTCCCTAGGAATCTTCACTTGTTCACTGCAGCATCCGCCCAACACACACGCTTTAAATTCTATCATTCTTTAATACAACATTTAATTAATGCTACATATAAACTTCAAGTTAATTGCAATTTTGGTTCAATGAGAACAGGTATTGTGCAAAAATAATGTTCCTTTCAACATTTTTGGTCTAATAATTTTATTAAATATTTTTTGTCCTAAAAGAATATATAAAATGTAATTTCTCATACATCCAAATTTACAATTCTCTTTATAAATTTTATAATTCACACCACATAGCACATATAAAAAGTTCATGATTCTGTCTTCATATATATAATAATAGTATAATAGCTAGAACCAAGATATGATCTTTATTTCGACGCAATAATTAAGTAATTTACCACTCCTTTATCTCCAAAGTTAGAAATAAAATATTAAAATAAATTATACGTGAGGAAAAAAAATTACTTGTAAACTCCAGATTTGACTTGGATAGTAACCCAATTCTTGTTGTTCGAAGGGACAGCATTAATGGCTGCCTGAATAGTTGAAGGCCCTTCTTGGCTAAACGCATCCACAGTGATGATTTCTGCCGGAAACTCTTCAAAGTTTCTGTCAAACTCATATCCAAATTCACCATTCGTATATTTAAAACAAATTAAAAGAGATGTAAATATAATTAACTGCGAAATCATGACTGGTTATTGTCTCTTGACCAGGAAAAAATATTTTTATAATGAAGCAAACAACGTACGAAGTTATACATATACATAGAGATAAATTCTCATCAAATTTTTGTAAGTCCACCTTAGTTTCAGTTATTTACCTTTTCTTGAGTTAGTTTACATACCGTGCGTTGCAACTCATAATTTTTACCTAATTAACCATATGGAAAGTATAGTAGTATTGAATTGGCCGTACATATAAACGGAAGGTGAATATATATACAATTACTACTAGGGAATTATTTGCATTAACTTTACTAAATTAGCAGTACAATGATTCCGCTAGTTTCCAAAAGATAAAATCTGCAACTAATTTTTTTTATTTTTGTTTTTCCTAGGTGTGGTAAAACTATTTGACCATATACAAATTAAAGCGAATCTCATAGTATACCACTAGCCAATAGTGTTAATTATTACACACAATCGTATTAGATCTTAGAGCAATACTTATAATGTATACAAACAATTGTATTAGCAGTGTGTGCATAAAGTGCACATTATACTTTGTATATATAAATTAGGTGTGTATGTAGCACATGTAACGTCCCGAATTCAAAATATATTAATTATATCGGATTCGATGTATTATTGTGATCAAAAGTCCGAACTATAATTTTTTTTAAGGAAATATAATGGAATTGGATGATGAGTTTCATGCAGCGGATAAGTGGGGAGAAATATTATAATAATGTATCTCACACATAAGTATAAATATATGTATATAAAGTTGGATAGAGGGTTCTGTATCTTCAGGATAATACACATTGAGTTTTGGTAACTGAAACATACGTTAAATAGTATCGTCTTGTATAGCAGTAGCGATAACATTTAATTAGGAATAGAATAATAGGCATCATTGTATTATTAATAGTATTTTAAGCAAGCGGGAAACTTTGTGTCTTCTGCATCACTGTCCTTGCTCCCCGTAATCGAAATCTGCAAAGGGGCTAGGAAAAAGGGGTGTGAGAATTGAATTCTCACGTATGGGTGATTTGCAACGTCATGGGATTGGTAAATCCGAAATATATTAAGTTATACTCATTGATAAAACATTTATTTTATTCAACCAGTTTCATATATAAACAAGATTACAATATTCCATAGAAGAAACAGTTCATATAATAATTTATTGGTATTAAGCATATTTCGCATAATATAATTGAAGTAGCACAAATTGATTCACATTAGGGCAGAGCCCAAAACATATTCACGTATTGTCACAAACTGTCAAACCATATTCGTACGATCATTCCACTTCCAACAAACTTACTCTTTTCCACCACAACAAACTTACTCCTTCCAATCATCATCAAACTTACTTCATCCAACCACAACAACCCTCAAAACAATAGCAAACCATCAATGGCCTTATTCCCAGTGCGCAACGTAGGCGGTTGACCCGGGGATCAGATATATTTGAATCAACAACCTACATTCCGAGGGCGTCCCCGACAGCTCCCCGGAGGTTGGATTAAAAACTCGATCTCAACTCCGTACTTACTAACTTTCCATAAAACTGACAAATCAAATTTTATAGAGAAAATTACTTGATTGACAACTGAACTGATTCATGCTCACATAAGGTACTTACTCATGCAATGGTGATCGATTTACAAAACAACAGGCATCATATATCATATATAGTCATATCACATAATTCAAACAGTTATATATTAGGTGTTACATTTATGTTGGATTAGATATTTTTGATTGATTTAGTCGAGTTCAGAAAATACCGGCACAACGTTATTATTAGCAGATCAAACAACCGATCATCACCTACCTGACCGTTCTGAGTCCCGTGAATGATGTATAGACAGATGGTCGAGTCCTCCGTGCGTGTCCCGAATAGTATAGAATCCTAATAGGGAGTAATCCGATTAAAAGATCGGCTTTTGAATTTGAAAGGCTTAAGAGTTTGAGTCTCGAGGATTGAGTAGATTGTTGCCTTTAGAAAACTATCGAAAGCTTAAGTTTCCAAAGGTTGATTTCTATTTGATAAGTACACCCCTTTTTAAGAGGAGGTGTATTAGGGGGTGTATTTATTAATTTCCATTGTCTCTTTAACTAAAAGTCTTTTATAAATTTAAAAGTATTATCATAATAATTATTATTCTAGGAACTACTTAAAAGAATACGATAATTATTTAAAAGTATTAATAAGATAAAAGAATAGATTTTTCTTTCTAAGATTTATATTTCTCATTTTAAAAGGATTTTTAAATAAAATTCATATTTTATAAATAAAATTCCCTTATTAAAACTTATTAATAGACTTTGACTTTCTAGGAAAATTATATTATAAACTAATATAGTTTATAAAAAGGTATTCTTCTTTTCTAATATTAGTGATACTTCTAAAGTTGGTTTGTAATACTTCTAAAACAAATGAATTATATTAATTTCTCCAAGAAAACTCTTTTTATTGGATACTAGCTTGGATATTAAAAAGACTTATCTTGTGTTTCTAATTTTCTAACAGCCGTACAAGGAGAAGACGAGTTTCCCTTTATCTACGGATTTAAAACAAAAGCATTAACAATTGTGAATCATCATCCAACAATAATACCCACACATCAAAACAAAGATACTAATGGACTAAGCCAATATCACCATATCACTAAAACAGTGACACTAAACATCTACAAGAGTAATACTAGTCCACTAAGTCCCAAAAACTACAATAACTCAACACAACAGTTCTTAAGAAAACATCTACTGCTATTAAACAACAATCCAAGGTTCAAAAGGAATCAAACTCGAACTCACAGTTAGTGAAGGTATGAAATTGGAAAACAACAGAAGAAAGAAAAATAAGGATTCAACACAAACATTCATCCTCTTCCGTTTTTTTTGTTACACGGTTCCGCAATCGTCTCGATTATAATTTTGGAAATTACGAAAGAAGAAAACGAAGGTAGAAACCTTACGTTCTCCGGGTTCGAGGCGGTCAACGGGCGGCCTAACCGCGTCGATTGAAAACTCAGTGGTTCGCTTACAAAAATTGAGCAGCCTAGCAACGTCGTTCGGGGATTCGAAAAAATGAATCGAACAGCCTAACGGCGTCGTTCGAGGTCTCCAAAAATTCCGGCAGTAGGGGTTCGCATCCACGACGTCATTTTGATCGGCAAATTGAATGAAAAGAAGGGTCTTGGTTAGAAATCGAATTTAATCGGTATTGAAATTAAAAGAGGGCTTTTCTTGAATACTCACTGGAAAGAAAATTAAAGAGGCCGTGGTTGGGCTGAAGGAGGCGGCGGCGATTTGGCTTCGACTTCGACGGAGGACAGGGGAAGCGATGGCGCTGGGTCGCGTCGCGGCTGGTCCGAAGAGGCGGCGCTAGGTCGCGTCGCGACAGCGGTTCTTCCGTCGAGCAAGGGAGGCGGTGCGGTGGCGCTGGGTTTGAGCGGCGGAGCAAAAAGGGGTGACGGCAGCGTGATCGGAGAGAGCGAGAGAGGAAGAGACAGAAGGCGATGCGGCTTCGTGGTTGATGGTGTTCAGTGAAGACGACAGCGGCGGCAGCTGTTCGCCGGAAAAAAGGAAGGAGAGGCGGAGGTTTTCCGCTTGAAGAGAGAAGGCAGAGCGCCTTTGTGTTTTTTTAGAGAGAGAGATAATATGGAAACTGATTTCTTCGTTAAATGAAAAATGGGTAGAGAGAGAGAGTTAAGTTATCTTTCTTTATACGAATATTAACCAATTCTAATTAACTCCCTTTTGAAAATGCTTTCAAATCCGTATCATCCAATATCTTTCTAATTAAAAGAAAATTTAAAAAAGCAAAAGACAATTAATTTAGGCTGTTAAGAAATAAATCCTCTGCTGATATTTTTCTGTACTTGATTGATAAGGATTTTAGGCGTGTTTGGTTTAAAGAATTTAATTTGAAAAATAAAAGTATCTAAACTAAATTAATTAGTTTCTGGAATTTTGATTATTCACAAAATTACACGGATCGAAATCCTAAATTTTAATTTAATTCTCGTAGTTCCTTATTCGCTTGAAAGATTCGGTTTCTTTCTTCGAATTTAGAAATTTATAAAAATGGTATATATTTAAATTACACAATACCACACAAAATATTAAAATTAATAAAAAAATAAGGGAAGAGAATAAAATAAGATTTCTAATTAAAAAAAAGGGTATAGAACGGGACGGGGTGTTACAGCACATATTTTCGTATGAATTACTGTTAATAGTAAATAATTTATTAAAATAATTAAAAGTTAATAGTATGTATTACTGTGGAATACTCCTCCCGTCCATGAACTTTTTTTACCCCTTTATTGTTAGACACAAGATTTAATGAAAATTAGTATTTTATGGATAAAGTAAATACAAGTAAGGTTTTGTTTGGATGGAGGGATTTAGATTATTGGTTTTAAATCCACAATCCAAATTCACTCCACTTGTTTGGTTAAAATATTTAAATGGATGGATTTCAAATTTCTAGCTTTAATCTTAGTCCAAATTGAAGGAATTTGAAATATCTGACAAAACTAATATCATTTGAAATCCATGAATTCTCAAATCCATTCATTTTCAAATTTCTTGCATTTCAAATTACTCCATCCAAATGCAACCTAAAGGGATTGCGGGGGTATTGTAGAACTCAACTATTTACTTGTGAGTGGTGTTTATTTCCAAAATGAGAATGTGCAAAAGGTTGATTGACAACCCAAAAAAATAATGGGTAAAAGATTAGTGTATAACTGGAGGGAGTATAAAATGTATATATTGACGAAATATATGTACATAAATATAAGCTATACACACTACAAAAAAAACTCGTGTTTTAGCGACCAGAATTAGCGACCGCCATAAAGCCGGTCTCTAAAAATGTATTAGCGACCGATTAGCGACCGAAAGAGACAACCGGTCTCAAAATAAAAATATTTGCGACCGTCCAAGAGGACGATCACTAAATCGAAAGATTAACGACCGCCTAAATGGTCGTTATAACTCAAAAGACGGTCAAATCAGACCAATACTTTTTATCGCTTGATTAGTGACCGCCAAGGCGGTCGCTGATTTCAAATTTATACTCAGCGACCGCCGTTAGGCGGTCGCAAACTTGTAACGTTTGACCCGGGTTGGTAACGGTCTCGGCGGTCGCAACTCCTAAATTGGTCAAACTGAACCGTCCGATTCGGTCAAGAAGACCAAATATCGGGAAATAGCGACCGCCTTTGGCTGTCGCTAATCATTTTTAAAATAATTATAAATACCTTCTCCTCCGTACGCCATTTTACGTACTCATAAAACTCTTCCTACGTCGCCGCCGCCACCTTGTCCGCGGCCGCCGTGCCGCGGCCGCCAGCTTGTACATAAAAATTAACCGTGAGTTTTCAAATTATTTTAACCGTTTAAATTTTTATAAAATTATATTTTATGAATTATATATAGTGAGTGAATAAGTAAATTATGCGTATGTGTGTAGATTTTATGCGTATGTGAAATTATTTGTATGTGTATGTGAATAAGTAAATTATTATATATTATAGTAGGTCATGTTGTGACAGAATTTGTTAAGTGGAAATATTTATCAATTTCTATTGAAAACTGAAAATTACAATTATTTAGTTACAATTTTTTTAATTTATTTATTAATTTATTTTTTGAATTATATATAGTGAGTGAATAAGTAAATTGTGCGTATGTCTGTAGATTTATGCGTATGTGAAATTATGTGTATGTGTATGTGAATAAGTAAATTGTTATATATTATAGTAGGTCCTGTTGTGACAGAACCTGTTAAGTGGAAATATTTATCAATTTCAATTGAAAACTGAAAATTACAATTATTTAGTTACAAAATTTTTAATTTATTTGTTAATTTATTTTATGAATTATATATAGTGAGTGAATAAGTATATTATGCGTATGTGTGTAGATTTATGCGTATGTGAAATTATGTGTATGTGAATGTGAATAAGTAAATTATTATATATTATAGTAGGTCCTGTTGTGACAGAATCTGTTAAGTGCATTTGCATATATGATCACATAGGAAATGAAAACTGGAAATTACAATTATTTATCAATTTCAACTGAAATTTAGTTACAAATATGACCATAAGATGTTTTTCTGATCTCATATTTTAAATTTTAACAATTTAATGTACATGTCATTTAATTTAGCTGTGTTTGACTAAATGATATTAGTTCTATATTTTGGTTATATTGATAAAAATATTAGTTGTTTCACTAAAATTTGTTGATTTGATAGTAATATTATCACATACATCATTCATCATTTAATTTAAGCATACAAATGTCTGTGTGAAATGATTATATTTATATATTATAATTTTCAGACAATATTATACTCCTTCCGTCCCAGGGGAATTTGCACCCCTGGGATGACACACATATTAAGAAAAGTATTAAAGTAGTGGCATATGGGTAAATATGTGTATATTTATGTGAGTGCGCACGCAAATCGATGTTTCCTTTTTAGGTAGTGTGCAAATTGGTTTGGGACATCCAAAAAAGGAAAGTGTGCAAATTCGTCTGGGACGGAGGGAGTATATGTTTGTAGGATATATAGTTATATTATAGTTACGTTGATGTTTAATTAGTTGAATTTATAATTATTACAGATGAACCCAGTTCAAGATAATCGTGTCAGTGTCATTGTAGTCGACAACAAGTAAGTATTTTTTAATGAATTATGTACACTTTTAATTATATTAATATTAACTTGAACTTTTTACTTGTTGTCACAGGATGCTTCCAGCCCATGAGACTAACTCAATCGTCTCACAGGTCATTAAGATGACCAGGTTTGAGTATGGTGCCCATTCATGGAGACAAGTGCCCAGCAAAAGAGGATGGAGTACTTTGATGAGTTCAAGGTACAATTTTTTTATTTATTATGATTTTAACTTTGATTTTAACTTTCAAGGTTTGGTGGATCACTGGAACAGTGAACCATCATTCAGAAGAAGATCGTAGAGAGAGAGAGAGAGAGAGAGAGAGAGAGAGAGAGAGAGAGAATTTGAACAATCTATTTACTATTTTTGAACAATTTATTTACTATTTTTGAGCAATTTATTTACTATTTTTGAACAATTTATTTACTATTTCTGAATAATTTATTTATGTTTTTTTTGAAATTTTTTAAACAATATTTCATTTAATTAGTAATTTGATGAAATTAAAAAAATGGTAGTCAATTTCGAATTATATACAATTAATTGGATAAAAATGAACTAGAAACAAAAAAATAATTAATTTGATGAATTTAAAAAAAAGGGGACTCAATTTCGAATTATATACAATTAAATGTATAAAAATGAATGAATTAATAATTTATAATAGCCTAAAATATTAAATTTATAAAATTAATAAAAAAAATTAGTAAATATATATATATAAAAATGAATTAGAAACAAAAGAAAGAATTAATTTGATGAATTTAAAAAAAAGGGGACTCAATTTCGAATTATATACAATTAAATGTATAAAAACGAATGAATTAATAATTTATAATAGCCTAAAATATTAAATTTATAAAATTAATAAAAAATTTAGTAAATATATATATATATATATATATATATATATATATATAAAAGAATTAGAAATAAAAAAAGAATTAATTTGATGAATTAAAAAAACGGGAGTCAATTTGAGGTTATATACAATTAAATGCAAATAAACGAACAACAATAGCATGTGCCCTAGTGGTTCACACCTCTTCCGGGCTTCCTGGAGGTTGTGGGTTCGATTCCCTTAGGGCGCATATTTGCCCATTTATTTCTACAAGCCTTACTAGGGCTCATATACTACATGGGTCTTAATATAAGTTAGTGGGTTAGTTGCTCAATGGTTCGCGCCCTGCCCGGACCCTAATGGGCGCGGGTTCGAACCCAATGAGTCACTTTATTTTACGCTGGATCGCTGATTAGCGACCGCCTCCAGGTTGGTCGCTAATCAGAAAATAAAATAAAAAGATTATTTTATTTAAACAAATCTTCAGTCGGTCACTAATTTATGACCCGGCCGGGTCGACCCGATTGATTCAGCAACCGACAAAAGGCGGTCGAAGCGGTCGCTAATATTAGCTACCCGCTTTTTAACGACCGATTTTTTTCGGTCAGAAATCGGTCGCTAATCACGTTTTGCGATAAAAAATCTGTCGCTAATTCCCTTTTTTTTGTAGTGACATCATGATTTATGATACTTTATAATCTATGATATAACTAGCAAATAATATAATTCTCTGTTAATGGATATGCTTGTTCACAAGTGGTATTTTAAATTAACCTGATGTGTAACGCCCCGAATCCAGAATTCAGATCCTTGTGGCTTTAGCACTCTAAACTCAGGTCGTCACTTAGTGATTGTAAAACCTGAGCATAAAAAATTTTATTTTTGAAAATATAATATCCATCTTGAAAGGTACTTTGCGGCGGAAGAATCAAACGTTTATAATTAATTAAAAATTTGGGCATATTGAAAACATTAGTCTCAATATTAGAACTTTAAGTATAAATCATCGATTAATCAATCTAGTTTGTTAGTTGTACAACATTTGGTACCCAAAAGTAAGAACATTAAAGTTAAGGCTCATTAATAATACATAAGACAGATTTAGGAGGCTCCATGTCTACTGCAACTCCCGGGCCTCGGCATTATATCCTGAAAATGTTAAACGTTTTGGGTGAGATAAAAATCTCAGTGGATAACCTGCATGCTCTTATACAGATTGATATGATTCTGAAAAAGTTGATTGTTTTACCCTTTCCCATATTTAAATCTTATTGTACTTTAAATGTATTTTATCTTACTTGCATACATACATCCATACCATACATACATACATACCAGCACTATGACAATTTACGTTAGTCGTACTATTCTGAGTACGCTAAGGCAGTATTGCCCTCTTTGGCGGTTCTTGTGGGCAGTCTTAATTTCAACGTACCCTATGAGCAATCTTAATTTCAACATACTCTGCAGATATGTCTTAATTTCAACATATCCTGTGATGCAACTTTTCATTGCACCCGTATTCGCACTATGACAACTTACGTTAGTCGCACTATCCTGAGTACGCTAAGGCAGTATTGCCCCCTTTGGCGATTCACAACATAAACCTCATCATCAACACATAAACTTGTCATTCCATACATATTATGTTGTATATTTACGTTTGTATTACTTTGCTTCAAAAAATATACCAACAGTCCGTATAAAATTAACAACTGCAATACAGATAATGTTACCCACCTCTTAACTTTTAAGAAAAGCTATAAACTTCTTGTAAAATCCTGGAACCCAAGGACTATAAGGACATCCGAGCTCTGACCAGTGCCGCACTTCACCTAGCATAGTTTCTTTCACATCTTAGTCATTATTTTATTCTTAAACATTCATGAACACCCTGAAATTATCTTAGACTTTCCATAGATAAAACATATTGATCACATAATCGTTCTTTGTTACTTTTCCCGATTGAAGAGTTTTTTGGATCTTCGGATCGTCTTTTTACGTTCGAAGGTCTTTTGATGTTTTCTTACTTCTTCGCACATCATATCAAACAAGATTTCTTAATATTATTTTAGTCTTTAATGAGTTTAACGGGGACGTTAAACTCCTTTATTTACACTTCTTACTCAAAGACTGCACTACATTTAAATTCCTTAAAATATGATTTAACAAATATTGACAAATCAATTAAAACACTAAACCACTTGAAACTTAACATAATAGCATTTCAATATATATATATTTAACACGTTTGCATACTTGGTTCTTACAAGACAACTTATTGAAATATTTATTTGTTTAAAAGGTCGATTTTTCATGCACATAATTCGTGAAACATCTTAACTTCACAAAATCATGAAGCTTGACATTTAACATAAATACTACATGAATATACTTATCACTATGATAAATATCTTCGCTAAACATGATTTTCTAGACAAACAAGTTATTCACAAAGGCATGGATGTACACATTCTTAAAAAACTAAGCATTTAGTTGTCATGAAAACACACTCATAAAAAACCATTTTCATAGCATCATTGCTCAATATACATATTTTCAATTCAGGATTAAGGCTAGTCATACTCATTAAAACTAAGGTATTTAAAATCTTAGCTTATAAGTTCTCACTTGTCTAGCCCAAGATTTAAACCCCTATACATGTCATTGACTACTAAACTCCTATCCACATGATACTAAAGTGTTCTAAGTTCTTATCCTATCATGAAAGACAAGTATGAAACACCTAAACAAGAAAACATTTCAAATTATCAAGTTTAAAGTTGTGCAGTTTGTTCTCCTAAGTCTTCTACTTGCAACTTTAGGAATTTTTCAAAAATACTTAGACACATCCAAAAATCATGAAATTTATACAGTAGCTACATCTTGAAATTAAAAATACATATAAAAAAATTTCTTAGACATTTGGTGTGTCAAAAATAGAGTTTAGAGTTTGTTTTCAAAACTGGTACATAATCTATCTATGTTTCACAGAAGGTTGACAGTGACGTGTCATCAACAAAATAATTTTAGTAAAACTATTTAGACACGCCCTAAAATCATGGAAAATTTTATAGACAAAGATAACTACACCTAGTATTTAAATATAATTTTTACAAAAATTAAATCATTACCGATAATTGTCAGATCTTTCCTAAACATAAAAATAGTTGCAGATTGTCATACTTTCTTTAAAAATTCATAGATTATTGAATATAAGTTCAAATCACATGAGACCAGTGGCAAATGAAAGATAATTTAACCTAATTTCTAAAAATATAAACAAATCTCTCAAATAATAAAGTATATGAAAATTGTTTTATTCCAGTAGCATCAGACTGCTACAAAACTTGGTTTTTTCATCTTGTGTACATGAGCAGTTATTTCCATTTCTATTTCTATCATGCCATAATAGTTTCCATATCATATATTCATCAAATAATAATTTATATAACATGTATTTAAGCATCCAAAATAAATGTTAAATCTAAACACCATGCATTTCTAAATAAAACACTAAACATGCTCATATAAACACAATATTTAGATTTTTAGAGTTGTGGGTTTAAAACCTATGGACCTTTCTTCTTAAGATAAGGGGGCCTTATTAGCTCTTGAAACCTTCAACCAAAAGTGTAGGAATGCTTGGAACTTGGGTGGGAGGCCTTCTTCTTGGAGAAAATGGGGAGAACAATTTTTCTCCCCAAGAGATGGGTATTAGCCGAAGAGGGCTAAGAGAGGGGAGAGGGAGTCTTGTGTTTTTATTGTTGTTGGGAGATTATGCAGCCAAAATGAAGGGATGGGGGTATTTATAGAGGGAGTTACTCAAAATGGGATGTTGTAAGGGATGAGAGAGTAAGAAAGGGAGTCTTGACCATGCCATACTTTGTCCCCAAGTTTGAGGTGATGGTGATGGGTGCAAGAGATGAGTGGAGACAAATTTTGTTGGGGAATCTTCCCTCTCACATGGTGTTGGCTGAAAAATGGGGTCTTGGGGCTGCCTTTTTGTGGCCCCAGTGTTACAGGACGCGATTTGGTCAAAACTGTATTTTTCGGTATTGATTTTGAGGTCCGAAAATTATTATTTTTTGTTCGATAATTATAAACGATTTTTGGACATCAAAATATCTATTTGGAATTCAAGTTTTATTTATATTTTAATTTTGACATAATTTTTTTTATTAATCGTATTTATAGTGCTAGGAGTGCTCCCGGTTCAGATTGCTCGTCTGTCGCCTGCAAAATTAAAAACTACAACATATGGTCCTTTCACTAGAATAATTCATGAAATCAATAAACATAAATTAATTAAAAATACATTTGGGTCCGGGTATTACATGATGAGCATCCGTGTATTACATAGAATTTTCGTAAACAATATTATATATCATAATATATTACTTATATATATATACATAAAAAATAATTTAATCAACATATCTATCATAAAAAATAAAAGTAAGTTAAAATTATTAGACTCGTTAACATTATAAGTCAACCATTAGTGTACGACCCTTTATATAAATATAAGGGTTAATTGCAAATAAAATCACGACCTTTTTCAAATTGCAATTTAATCTAAACTTTTGAATCCTTGCAAATAAAACTTCAACTTAATATTTTATTGCAATTCTAACTAAAAGACAAATTTCAATCACCCCGAAAATGATGGTTAATTATTTGTTGTCACACGAACCAATCTAAACATATTATTACAATTAATTATTCATTGTCAAGAAGTGAAACATCAATTTCGGACAATAAAAAATGTGTTTGTTGGTTCGAATTGCAACCAAATGTTAAGTTGGGGTTTTATTTGCAAAGATTCAAAAGTTTAGATTAGATTGTAATTTGTGAAAATATTGTGATTTTATTTGCAATTAACCCTAAATATAAATAATGGAATTTTATCAATTTAGGACCTGAAAGATAGTAAAATTATCAATTTAAGGTCTAAAAGATCTTTCCTATCGATTCAGGGCCTGAAAGATTGAAAACTATTAACTCAAGACCTGAAAGATAAAACTATTAATTTAGGACTTACTCATTCTAAAACCGTGTATGGTCTTTAATAATTTTTTATTATCCGATAATTTTTTTTGTAAATCATATTTCCAAAAATATAAATATATATTAATTTCATGTGATTGAAAAAAAAAGAAACAAAAGAATTAATGAAAAAATAATAACGTATATAAATAAAATAAAAACAAAAATTATAATATGTCAAACATAGTCTTGATATCCTTGAGACTTATATTGATAGGTTCTATCTTTTAGGTATTGAATTGATAGTTTTCTATCTTTCAGACCCTTAATTGACAGAAAAAATCTTTTAGGCCTTAAATTGATAGTTTTACTATCTTTCAGGCCTTGAATTGACATTATTCCTATAATAATCTACGTGATTAAATTTATGTGTGTCCAAGATTCAAATTTATGTGATTGTATTTTCTTAATTATAGACAGCTAGTGCGTATCCCCGCGGATATCGCGAACTAAAAATAAAATTATTATTATTATTATTATTATTATTATTTTAAATTATATTTATTTTATTTTAAATAATGAATTCAACATTCAACTCAAAAGTAATTTATTGTCAATATAATATTAAATTTATCTTTGTAATTCAAAGAACAATAAAAAAAATAAACATGGATAAGTACACAACTTTGAAAAATATTAAAATATTCAAAAATTAAATATCATACTCCAATAAGATAATAGTACTTCAAACTACAAATTTATGAAAATTTATTTGTACCCAACATTTGTTGTATACTTGCATGGTCTTTCATTAGAATTGAGACAAAAAAAAAAAACCATCTTTTACTTTTAACTCTAGAGTCTGTAACATATAATTGTCTGTGTAAAAACTGGCTTGAGTAGACACACACACACACCTACAGTCGCCAACGATAGACCTTGAAATTTATTTATTGTCTTTGCAAAACACAAAAGAATATAAAATGGTTTCATCTAAATCATAAACGACAAAGTTTGATGTAAATTACTTAAGGTCATTCGGGGAATGTATAACTTACTTCCAATGTTTCTTCCTGAAATAACCCCAGCTTCCAAATTATAGTTTTTAAATTTCGTAACAATCAATCTGGTTTCATTACAGAATTCGACTATTGATCAATGTTTATGAGAAGCACTACAGACACATCAACCTTTAGAGTCGTCAAAGCGAGTTGAACCCGTTGGACTGGTCTACCCGACCCCCCACACATAAATTAGGGGTTAGATGAACTATTTCTTAACTCGTTTAAAGGTGGGTCTAAATGAGTTGGTCTGTTTGGGCTGCGGGTTTTGGTGGGTTGGGTCAGGCTATGAATTTAAATTGTTGGAGATTAATTTTATGAATTATTGTGGTTAATACATTGCGAACTTAAGTTTGTGGAAAATTATTTTTCTAATTAATGAGTTATTAACGTTGTTTGTAAGATAGATTTTGTTTCACTATTATTATAATGATAGTTATCTAGATAAAATTATTTTATTACATTTGATTTTGATGAATTTTATGCATTAAATTATATTTTTTTCAAACTTAATATATTAAAAAAATTAAAATTGATCGGCTCGCCAATTTTGTTGAGTAGGGGATTTTGTAGCCCACCAATTTTTCGGTCTGCATCACACAACCGGCCAATTTCAACAGCTGTAACCTTCAACACCAAGCGTTGATTTGAAAATTATGTGGAACAAAAAGTTAAAACGACACTTAATTCAAAACAAAACCTAACCTATAAGTGGACACTAATATATATGTATATATTTATTTTTATTTTTTTGAAATAAAAATACATATATTAAAAAGCTAGCCAAAAATTGGCATAAACATACGTGATAGAGGCAGTAAAATAATAATAAAAAAAGGATCAAAATCAAAAGCATAGCTTGCTAGCAAATGAACAACTTGGTTCCCTAATCGTCTTATCAAATAAAAAGTTATTATTTTAAAACTTGTACAATGAGTGTATATACAATGAAAGAAATAATTTTTTTTTTTATAGATTCTCAGTTTCAAAACTTGTATAGTGACCACATACTAATATAAATGAGTATATTATTATATGTACAACGACGCCTCCTATATACAGTTGCAAATCTTTTAATAATGTGTCCTAAAATTGTAAATCCATAAAAACAGTGTCATAATTTTTTAAATGTCTATAAGATATTGTCCCAAAAATAATTTACTCTCTTCAGTATGTCTCAGATTAGTTTAAATTGATATTTATACTTAAAATGAAACATAAGGTAAAACTTATACATAGTCGTTTACAAATGAAACCTTGAGATGTAAAGAATGAATTACAATGTGCCAGTACTTATAACGACAAACTGCAAACAATATTATGACCATAATAAGAATATACAAAATAAGAAGAAAATTAGGGAAAAAATATCTACTTAATTTCGGTAACCAAGCATAATAATGGTCTAGTATCCCAACAAAGAACAAGAAAAAATATAATAACATTTATTTCAGGCATAATGCATCAAAAGACTTTTAAAATATCAAATTTTGTTTCTAAAGACCCCCGAATTAATAGTTTAAGGTCTTTTTTAAACAAAAAATAGTTCAGAAGTCTTTCGAAACAAAAATTGATAGTATAGTGGTCTTCAAATGCACTATACCTTTATTTTAATTAATAATTACCATAAATAAAAATTATACAAAAAATAACTATTGTAGTAATCATGATTATGCAACTTGTGATGCTACTATTTGAAGCATCACTATCGTATAGACTCCGAAGAGCTACCACATACTTCTCTGGATGAAAAAAAATATCATTTCGTAATTTGAACTAGAAACAATCGCAAAGAAAAGCTAAAAATCCATAGAATAAGAAAGGAAAAAAACATGTAAAATGCTGTCATTACCGAATTTTTGGACATTCGTTCTTGTAACTCAATCTCGAAACTGGAAATCAAGAATATTTTGAGAGAGAGGCCATAACCATTTGACAATAATCTGCTACTTCAAAAGGAATCACCCTTTTGAATAATTTTGCAAAAATAACCAATGTTATCAATTTGAAGTCGGTGACCTAATTATGATGGAGATGAAAACATAGATACACTATCTCATCATACTAAAATATTTCATGGTTGCAATCCAATCCTGCATTGGACAAAACTCCATTTGCATGTAACCAAGGACAAAAAATATTGGTATCGATGGAAATATGTAACGCCCCGAACCCGGATAGTCCAAATACTTATCCAAGTTCAAGTTGTCACTTAGTGAAAAGGAAAAAGAAGTGAGATTTTTTTAAAAGAATAATTTGAATAAGGAAAAATAAGAGGATGATGATTAAAGTCATTCTTAACTTAAAGTCATATTATACAATTAAAACCCAAATATTACACAGAGAGCATGCTGAGTCTGAGTAATACTAAATCAGAGGAATAATACTATAACTTAATAGTCCGATATAAGTCTAAAACAGGAGTCCATAATAATAAGTTCGAAATAACAAACGGAAGCAACGACAATTAAAAGTCTTTAATGGAAATAAATCAACTATCAGTGTGGAAGGCTGAGTCTACTGCTGCTCCCAGTACTCCATCGGCTCACCTGAAAAGTATTAAAAATGGGGTGTGAGAATTTAAATTTCTCAGTGTGGGTAGCCCGCATGCTATTACGGTTAAAGTATGATATCATACACATTCACAGAAAGTAAACAATCGAGACGGATACTCTCCGCTCGCCGAGATGGATACTCTTCTCACAAACCCAAGACGGATACTCCCCGCTTGCAAACACCGAGACAGATACTCTCCGCTTGCAAACCCAAGGCGGTCACTCTCCGCTTGTAAACACCGAGATGGATACTCGCTCGCAACACAATATAATTAAATATATGATACTTCAACTAAAATACGCAAGTAAAAGGTAGTACGGTTCAGTGCCACCCACCTCGAAAATGAAGTTCAAAAAAACTACTGCTTGTAAGGGAAAGACGTCCAAGTGTCACTGGCCGTTTGCACTCGATCCTAATGAAAATTTCGCACTTTTAGTTTCTTATTAAAGATTAGTATATTTAAGTACACGGTAAGTTGGTCCCAAGGGACTTTTAATCAACACATGCCTTTTGTCTTTTAGTCGTGATTTACCCTAAGTTAGTCTTTTCATTACGCGTCGAGTTATACTTAGAGAACTTCTAAAATAATATTTTCGACTTGTTACACGTCTTGGACTCTCGCTAGCATACTTCTAGGATGTAACACATAAAATAGGAAAGCAACACTTTCAAGCAAAAGTGATGGTTCAAGCATTAAGACCACTTTCGAGTAAAACTGCCCGA
Source organism: Ballota nigra (assembly GCA_947034835.1). Taxonomy (NCBI): domain Eukaryota; kingdom Viridiplantae; phylum Streptophyta; class Magnoliopsida; order Lamiales; family Lamiaceae; genus Ballota; species Ballota nigra. The sequence continues at coordinate 32,207,937 of OX344729.1, read as the reverse complement.
TTTCGATTATTCACACTCGACTTTGGGCATTTTCTAAAATATGAAGAATAACACTAAAAATTGTGCAAAAGTACAGTAGATGCCCTCTTAACGTATATTTCACTCATAAAAATTTTCCTTATTAAAAGATACAAGGAAAATAGGTTTTTGGGTTTATTTCCAAAGGCAAAACAATGATTCTTAAACATTCCAGTAAGTTTTCAGAATTATAACACAAGGGAAATAATATTCTTAAAAAAATACTAAATTATTATCAAAATCACGAAATTTACACAGTAGATGCATTACACAATTTCAAACATTTCTTAAGTTTTGGCCTAAAGCAAAATATGTAAAGAAAATGGTGTTTGGGTTCGTTTTTGGAAAAGGCACATAAACTTTTTTGTCTTTCCAATTTTTGTAAAACTATTTAAAATATTCCTAAAATCATGAAAAATTCTAAGAATGAATCTAATATCATATAATATTTTATTTTAATTTTTAAAAATAAATAACCAAGTGGAAATTACCAGAAAAATCAAAGAGTCACGAAAATGTCACACATTGTCACACTAACTTAAAAAATCATAAATTATTGAATATAACTTCAAAACACATGAGGCCAGTGGCATAAGAAAGCTAGCTTGACCTATTTTCTGAATATGCAAACAAACATTCAAAATATTTGAGTCATGAAAACCTATTTGCTCAAACTTTCGACAGAAAACAGATTGTTCACTTATTCACCTGCTAAGAACACTTAGAAAATCTTCACATGCCATGAAACTTTCATACTTTCATTATTAACAACTCATAACATCAAACCATAAAGATTCAAGCAGAAATTCAAAGAAAACTCATGTTTTTTCTTCCTATCTAAAGATTTAAAACAAAACTAGGGTTTTGAAATTAGGCGAGGGTCACCTTGTTGTGATCTTTCTATTACAAGGCTAGGGCCTTATGCCTTCTCTTCCTATGATTTATCCTTCTTTGAGACTCCTTGGATGAAAGGATATTTTGTTGTGAAAAGATAGAGGTCTTGTTTGTGAGAAAAATGGGAGAAGAAAGGATTTCTTCTCCCTTTGGGGAGGGGGAGGGGGGGGGGGGGGGGGGGGGTGGGAGGTTGGCCGAAAATGAGTGAGGAGGAGGGGAGATTGTGTCTTTTTTTTTTGTCTTGTGTCTTGTGAAAGAGTGATGTCCACGAAAATTAAAAGAACATGTGTTGTAAATGGAAGGCTAGGATTTGGGACACTTGAATGGTGGGGATGAAAGAGGGACAAAACAATAAATGAAGGGGGGGGGGGGGGGGGAGTACTTGTACAAGGGGTAGGACTTTTGTTGGGGGGTGTATTTGGCCCTTTTGGGCTGATTGAAGACAGCAGCTGGCCGTCTTTAATGTGTGGGCCCCACAAGCCTTTGGCTTGTGTTGGCCTTTCGGCTCAGGATGTGCATTTCAACATTGTAAAATTGGGGTTTCGATAGGGGTTTCGGGGCTCCAGAAGTCACATTTCGTTCGTTTTTATAACAATTAATTTTCCATCTTAAAAATTTTATAATTAAGAATTCTCTTAACTTATTTTATTAGTCAGGTTCCCGGTTGATTCAGTTTTTGTTCGGTAGATTCGAAATTTGGTGTTTTCGGGGTTTTCGCCCGATTTTTGGCAACCAAAAAATTAAAACTCCTGTGATAAATAATAAAACGGATTATCCACTTACTTTAGACGCATATTTCATTCATATTCGATTTATCTAGTACCGGTTCGTTCTGTGTTTGAGTTTCTAGAGTGCTTGACGGTCCAGTTCTCGCTCGTCCGTTATCCAAAATCGGAGATTTTGAATAAAATGAAGTACTTCATTCGAAAAGACTTTCGAAGTTAAAATGACAAACACACATAAAAATAAATAGGGCATAAAATGGGTCCGGGTATTACATCCTACCCACCTTCAAAGAAATTTCGTCCCCGAAATTTGGCTTACTTAATCTAATCTAGGCCTTGCGGGCATTTTGCTAAAACCTCGTCCTCTCTCTCCCAAGTGGCTTCCTTCTTTCTGTGGCTACTCCACTGTACTAGAACTAAAGGGATTTCTCGATTCCTTAGCTTATGCATCTTCCTTCCTAAAATCTTTGCGGGTGTCTCTCCGTACGTCAGGTCTCGTCCCAATTCTAAGTCCCTAAAGTCGACGGCGTGCTAGGTATCACCTACATACTTCCTAATTGTAGAAAAATTAAAGACATTGTATACTTGGGATAGTTCGGGGGGTAAAGCTAGGCGTTAGGCTACGTCTCCAACTCTCTCTAGTATGTCAAAAGGTCCGATGTAGTGGGGTTTCAATTTGCCTCTTTTTCAAAAAAAGATTAGTCCTTTCATCGGTGCTACTTTGAGGAATGCTTTCTCTCCAACTTCGAAATGTAGCTCCTTCCGGCGAGTATCAGCGTATGATTTTTGACGATCTTGTGCGGCTTTGATCCTTTCCTTAATCCGGGAAACAATTTCCACTGATTGTTCCAAACTTACAGACTCCTACTTCGTCCCAACAGATAGGTGATATGCATATTTTTCCATAAAGTGCTTCAAAAGGTGACATTTGTATAGTAGCTTGGTAACTGTTGTTGTAGGTAAATTCCACAAGCGGGAGGTGCATTTCCCAATTTTCTTCGAAATCCATAGCACATGCTCTCAGCATATCCTCCAAAGTTTGAATGGTCCTTTCTGACTGTCTGTCCGACTGTGAATGGTAAGCGATGCTAAAGTTTAGTTGCATTCCTAAGGCTTGCTGAAGGCTCTTCCAAAACCTAGAGGTGAAGCAGGATCTCTATCGGAAACTATCGAAACTGGTACACTGTGCAGTCTAACGATCTGCTCTATGTACAATTGGGCTAGTTTGTCTAAGGAATAAGTCATGTGGATAGGTATGAAGTGCGCTGTTTTGGTAAGTCTATCTATAACTACCCAGATAGTGTCGTGATTTCTTACGGTCTTGGTAAAACCTGTGACAAAGTTCATGGTGATACTTTCCCATTTCCACTCGGGTATTTCTAAAGTGTGAAGTAATCCAGATCGTTGGTAGTCGACTTTGACTAGTTGACAGGTCAGGCATTTTCTCACGAAGTGGGCTATCGTCCTTTTCATACCTCTCCACCAAAAAGTCTCCCTTAGTCCTCGGTACATCTTCGTCTCTCCAGGGTGTACATAGTATGGAGTATTGTGTGCTTCTTTTAGAATCTCATCTCTTAGTCCTTCATCCTTTGGCACACAAATTCATCCTTCAAACATTAGGGTTCCATCAGCGTTTAAAGTGAACCATCTGATGGTTCCCATCTTAATTCGTAACCTCATTCCTTCGAGGAATTTATCCCTTCTTTGAGCGTCTCCGATCTTCTCCTTCAGGGTTGGTTATAGTGTGATAGCATAGATCACGATGTCTGTACAACATTGCTTAGTGAACTCTAGGTTCATTCGAGCAAAGTCCCTGATCATTGCCATTTGTCCCGTTGGCACGACGTTAACGGTTGTGGTTCCCTTCCTACTCAAGACATCGACCACAATGTTCACCTTCCCGGGGTAGTAGTGGATTATGAAAATATAATCCTTCACTAGCTCAAGCTATCTTCGTTGGTGCATATTCAACTCCTTTTGCGTGAAGAAGTATTTCAAGCTCTTATGGTCCGTGTAGAGCTTGCACTTTCCCCCGTAAAGATAGTGCCTCAAGATCTTTAGCGGATGAACTACCGCGGCCAATTCTAGGTCGTGAGTTGGGTAGTTCTGTTCATGGGTCTTCAGTTGTCGGGACGCATATGCAACGACTTTTCCGTGTTGCTTGAGGACACATCCCAATCCAGACAAGGATGCATCGGTGTATATCACAAATCCCTCGGTTCCATCGGGGATAGTTAACACCGGTGAAGAAGTTAATCTCCTTTTGATCTCTCGGAAACTTTCTTTATATGTGGACGTCCAAGTAAACTTCTGGTTCTTCTTGGTCAGATGCGTCAGGGTTTTTGCGATTCGTGAGAAGTCCTGGATAAACCTCCTTTAGTATCCCGCTAATCCAAGAAAACTTCTTATTTCATTGGCATTAGCTGGGGTCTTCCAACCCATTATGGCTTCTAGCTTTGCCAGGTCCATCTCAATCCCTCTGGATGAGATTATATGTCCCAAAAACATAACCCGATCGATCCAAAACTCACACTTGCTGAACTTAGCATATAACCTCTCACGCCTCATTGTTTCCAAAATAATCCTGAGGTGCTCTTCGTGTTGGTGCTTGTCCTTGGAGTACACCAATATGTCGTCGATAAACACAATTATGAATTGGTTTATGTACTGATGGAACACCCGGTTCATAAAGTCTATGAATATGGCTGGTGCGTTCGTCACTCCAAAAGACATCACTGTAAACTCGTAGTGTCTATAACGAGTCTTGAAGCCCGTCTTTGGAATGTCACTTTCCTTGGCCTTCAGTTGGTGATAGCCAGACCTCAAATCAATCTTTGAAAATACGCTGGCATTTTTCAATTGATCGAACAAGTCCTCGATCCTTGGCAGAGGGTACTTGTTCTTGATGGTCAATTGGTTCAGCCCTCGGTAGTCGATGCACATTCTGAGAGTTCCATCTTTCTTCTTGACGAATAGGACAAGTGCTCCCCATGGTGATACGCTGGGCCTGATGAATTTCTTCTCCAGGAGTTCCTGAAGCTGTTCTTTCAGTTCTTCTAGCTCCTTTGGCACCATCCGGTAGGGTGCCTTTAACACGGGCGTAGCTCCCGGTGTCAGTTCGATGAAGAATTCTATATGTCGGTCCGGTGGTATTCCTGATAATTCCTCCGGAAATACATCTGGGAATTCTCTCACGACGGGTACGTTCATCGGGGTTTTTTCATCTTTCTTTACTACTGAGATGTTGACTAGGCACCCTTAGCATCCTTCCTTCCGTAATAGCTTCCTGGTTTTTATTCCAGATATTATCGGAATCCCTGACTTGGTTCGAGTTCCACGAAAAGTGTAGCGTTGTCCACTTCTATCCTCAAAATCTATTTCTCGATTCGCGCACCTTATGGTTGCTCTATGTTTAGTAAGCCAGTCTATTCCCAAGATTAAGTCAAAATCCTTCATCCTAAGGACGTGAAGGTTAGATTCTACCCGATGTCCGTCCAGTTCTATGTTCACTTCTCTTACTTGTGTTTGGATATCTATTATGTTCCCAGACGGGACACTCACTCTCAGCCCTTCCCCTTCTACGCGTTCTAACTTTAGTTTCTTACTAAAGTTTTTCGACACAAAGGAGTGGGATGCTCCCGTGTCAAAAAGTACGTGAGCAGGTTTACCAAAAACTAAAAGAGTACCTGCCATGGTCTCGTTCTGGTTCAGCTCCTCTTCCATTTTCTTGTCGAGGATTAAGTTCACTTGCGCCCTTACTCTCTGCCCTGGGGCCGGTACATTCGTCCTTGGTAGTCTAGGCAAGGGAGGATTTTCTCTGGGCGATCCAGGCAACTGGTTGTTCGCTGGCGGCCCAGACGGGCGATTGTTTCCTACTTGGGGCTACCTAGGCTGGTTGTTAGACACTGGGAAATTTCCATGCTGCTGCTTTGGACAATTCGAGCGTCGATGTCCTGACTGTTGCCAGTAGAAATAGGTGCCGGTCCAGTAAGCTCCTACGTGCTTTCCTTTACACTTTGAGCAAAAGGGCAGTAACCTTTGTCCAGCAGGCACGAAGTTGTTCCCCTTGGGGATCTGACCCTGGTTTCACTTGAAATTTGACTGTCCTCCTTTGTTAACAGCCAAAGCAGGTAGGGTGGCCTTGAATTCTAGCCCCAAACCGATCGACATGATGAGTGCTCGGTCGAACACTTCATTGTAACTTTGCAGTTACAGTCCTGAAACGACTCCTCCAATCTCAGGCCTTAAACCTCTCTCAAATCTCCTAGCTTTCCTCTCGTCGATGCCCACCAGATGTGGAGCATACCTCGATAATCGGTTGAACTGTCTCTCGTATTCAGTCACAGAGAGATTTCCTTGTCTAAGGTTCACAAATTCTACTTCCTTTTGTTCTTGGAGTGCATCCGGGAAGTATCGATTCATGATAGCTTCCTTAAAACTTCCCCAGTTGAGTTCTTACCTTCCTTTGGCACTCAGGGTACGTTCAAAAGCTTCCCACCACTTAGCGGCATCTTCGACCAACTGAAACTGAGCGTAAAAGACCTTCTGTGCGTCAGTCAGGTTCATATACCGGAAGATTCTCTCCAGCTCGGAGATCCATTCTTCGGTCTCCATGGGTCCTTCCTTCCCATTCAGGCATGGTGGTTGCATTCGTCTGAACATCTCTACAATCTCGGTCATTCTCTGTTCTTGGTGAGGAGCGGTTACGTGTGGATACGGCTGTTGATGCTGCATGAAGTTCTGTAGGGAATTGAAGAATTCCCGAGCCATGTCAGCTCCCGAAGCGGCGTTAGCAGGCTGGGGTACCATTGGAGGCGGTGGTGGGCGTTGTTGTCCTACGGACTCTTCCGAGTTTTCCCTACGGCGGATTCTGGGTCTTCCTCGAGGTGGCATCCTAGTTAGGTGCTCAGAGGAAAAGAATATATGTTACTTATAGGTAGGTACATTTAAATTAAAAAAAAGAACCCAATTATGTCAAACTGATAGTTAACACTAGTTATACATTGGAGTCTTAGAACCGGAACATACTGTCTAGTCAGCAGCACAGTTGCGAACTCTATCTATTGTAAGTTAGGGAACTAGCAACACACACCGTTGAACAATAATCGAGTAAAAATAGACGGATAGAATAAAGTGATCGTATAACACGAATCACATGATAACATATATATAGATAAAGCAAGGTTCCTGGGAGGTAATCCTTCATCCCGAAAATATGCAAAAGCCACGGGGAGGTAGTCCTACAACCCGAAAATACATACATCGAAAATAATAATAAAGGGTCTTCCATACTAGTCTCTATCTAAGGGACTGGGTACTACAAAACAAGCCTAAAAGTCACACACTACAAAGTGAGCCTAGATCCTACGGATCTTGCTAGGTCCAGGGTGGCTAGGGTCTCTGGTGGTCTCCACTGGTCCAGTCACGGACTCCTCATCCGTGAGATCGGGGACTCTCTCCTCCGATGGGTCGGTCTCCTCCGGTCCTCCCAGGAAATACGCTATCTTCCCATATGTTACGTACCTCATCTCGGGCTCCCTTCGTGTCCTGGAGGCAGTAATCCATCCTCCCTGCGATTCGTGATCGCTTCTCCTTCAAGTGATCAACCCACTCTTGGTGTTCCTTCAGCTTTGTTTCTGCCTCATGGATCTCGACCTCCACATTTTTCAGATCGACTGCGTAAATCACGGCATATTGCTGGTAAGTGGCGCTATGATAAGTCACCCTACGCTACTCCTCACAGGCATCTAAGGCAGCCTCGACCTCCTGGGGTAACTCGTAGATATAACTGACAAGGTGGACGGGGTATGCGTATAGTGAGTCGCATTCCTGTATGCGATCAAATGAGGTGGTGGCGTGCTTCACGAACTCAGGTCGCACGACCTGTCGTAACCAACAGATTGCGGTTGTCTTAGAGTCGTGATGATCCTCGAGCTCTGCAATATCCCTCAAGTCCTGAAAACGTTGCGTGAAGTTAGCGATGGTCTTATTCCTAGCCTGTCGTATCGTGACATACTCGAGCGCGAAATCCATAGCGTCCTAAGTCTCATAAGCAATGGATTCTAAGTCAAGACTCTAGTGGCGTAAAAGAAAAATAGTACTGTTGGTCCCAAAAATATCCAGCGGAAAGCGTTTTGAGTTTATTTTTAATTGAAACCTTTTAAAAGATAGTGCTAAAAGATAATGCAGAAATTTAAAGTGCAGAAAATAAAGAACACCAGAATTTATAGTGGTTCGAACCAACTTATCCTACGTCCACTCTCCCTTTCTCCAAAGGGGACTTTCTCTCCAACCAACTTACGTACTGGAATTTTGAAGTACCAGCTCCTTCATACACCAACTTACAACAACCTTTCTAAATGATGAATATGTTGAGTAAAAATTCCAACTAGAACTCCTAAAAGAGTGGATAATACTTGTATAAACAAGGTGAGTGTATGGTGAGAGTTCATGTGCTTTGTGTGCTCTTGCCCGACTCTTATCTCTCTCTCTCTTGAACTCAACAAAAAACACTCCTATTTATAGTTGTGAGAATTAACTAGCCGTTGGAAAGCTAGCAATTCAAACAACCATAATTTGAGGAATATAATCAATCACAGATTGATTATATTGATTGATTGATCTCCTCCATTAATTGGATCTTTTAAGATTGATACCAATCAATCAATCAATCCTCCTATCAGTTGACTCTCCAGATTGCTTTCTTCTCTATCATCGAACTCCAAGATTTTCTTGTCTCCAGATTACACGCAGCCTCCATATGGGTGAACTAATCCATCTCCCTCATCTGGTCTGGGGTCTTCTGGTCAGGTAACATTTATGCTCTGAACCTCATCTGGGATTTGATGAGTGATTTGCATGGTATACATGTTTTACTTCATGTTTGAATGTTTAATTTAATTTCTTCATGAGTTATGATCAAAATCATGTTTATTACTTAATTATGTATGCTTTAGAAGTATAAATTATGAAATTATGTGGTTTAAAGTGAGTTTAAAATGTTATGTTCTTCATATATGCATGAAAACCGAAAATCTGGACAACTTGTGAAGGAATTTCGTTTTTGATCCAATTTTTCGGTGGAAAATTCTGAAATTTTTATATTTGAAAATAGACTTGTGAAGGAACTTAGGTTTCAAATTCGTAATTTTTGGACTGGTATTCAATTCGTGGTGATTTTTCGAAGTAGAGCTAGGGTTTTGGACGAAATTACAGGAACAGTAGAAGTTTGCTATGATCTGAGAATAATCGGTTAGGTTTTTTTTATAGAAAAACAAAGTATGTTGATAAATTACATGAAGTTGGGAGTTCATGGTTAAAATTTCATGAGTATTGGACATGTGGTTGATTTATGGTGAATTTTTAAAGTTAAGTGATCAGAATCTGTTACTGTGTGTTCATTACGAAATATTTGATGTTTGGTAAAGAGTTTGAGAAATCTGAAAATATGGTGATAAACTTTATTAAGTTGGTAATATACTGTTAAAATTTCATAATTTTTGGACCTATGAATAATTTAATATGAATTTTCAAAGTTAGGCGTGTAATCTGCCAAAATCGAATTTTGTGTGAAAGGTTCGAAATGGTCTGTAATACCCGAGCTTCTCACTACTCATTGGTCAATATATTTCATGCATTGTGTGCATTTTAAATATTTATGTGTTATTCATAATTTATGTGCATTTTAAATATTTGATTTCTATTTATTACTTAAGTGAATTTCATATAATTATTTAAGTGTTACTTGTGATGTTGCATTATTTTATAGTGTTTTTAAATATTAAATTATTTATGTGCTATTATATGTTTAGTGGTGAATAAATTCTATTGCAATTTATTTGAGATCCTAGTGATATTTGAGTGTTTAATGCAAATTATTTCTTTGTTGAGGGTAAAGAAAGTATAAATGTGGTAATTAGTGGTATTAATTAAAAATTAATAAATGAATATATATATATATATATATATATATATATATATGCGTGCGACTGTATACTTTTTAGGTGGCACTTCTATAGTGCAATTCAATAACTAGCTGTTATAATATTAGTATAACAAGTTAAGTTAATAATTATATTGAGAATTATATAAAAAAAAAAAAAAAGGAACTTACCTGAGAGGCCTAAGGCGGTGGATGGATATTTATATATCCTCACCCCTGTTACTTGCTAAATTTTATGTAAGAGTCGTAGTAAAGAAAGAAAAAAAAGGAAAGAAAGAAAGCGTGAAAAATAGAAAGAAAAAGAAAAAAAAAAAAAGAGAGAAAGAAGAAGAGGAGAGATAGTGCGAAAGGAAAATCAGGAAAGCTCACAATAGGTACGTATCTTCTTTATACTAAGCTTGATTGATTTAATTAGTTGATTTTTTTTAGTGAAGGTGGCAGTAGGTATTAACTAGAACGATTAATATCAAAGATTTATTTTGTTGATCTTTTTGGCGAAAAGAATACACTTAGTATTAATTGTAAAGAAGATGGTATATTCGACCTAAATTTTATTTATTTGTTTAACTGTAGAATGTTTAGTGGACTTTGTTGGATGTTATTATTTGTAGGGTTTACCGTATAGAATTTGAGGGTATGGATATAGTAGTTTAAACAGTGTATTAATTAATAAATTCGCTATGATTTTATTGTCCGTTTAATTAAATAATAGTTTGAGTGATATTTATAGTGTTTGTTTTATTAGATTTGATATTGGAGGCCGATAAGGCGGTTTAAGGGTTTGAATTATCAATATTTGCGGACTCGAGGTAAGTAGAAATTCATTTGCAACTACAATGCATAAACATAGTTTTTTGTGATTTATTTACATTTAAATGGTGATACATGAATTGTACGTGAACTGATATTCAGTGATTATTGTTGAGTGAGCCTGTGAGCTCAATATTTGATGTGGAATTTAGCCTGTGAGCTATTTGATGTGGAGTGAGCCTGTGAGCTCAATATGTGATGTGGATTAAACCTGCGAGTGGGTTGAGTTATGAATCCTGTGAAATATTATTTGTGCATTGCATCATGCATATCATGCATTGAAATGAAAGTATGTTTTTATAAAAAAAAACTGGTGTGATTGACCACTGATTATGCACCGAGGGCGGAAGGGGCGACCTGTGAAGGAGCGACCTAGGGAAACCTAGCGTAGGCTACCTAGCGTGGGCCACCGTCTTATACGTTATGCTGTGTGTATGTTTGTAGAGGGGACTTCTGAACGGATAGGGGGTCAAGTTTGATGATGGACCTCGCTAGGCCGTTAGAGGGATGGATCCTCACCGTGTGAGTCGACGTGTAGGGGATTACTTCTTGGTGGACATGAGGGGCGCGATGGGGGGGACCCTCGATGGCCACAAGAGGATGGACCCCCGTCGGATCATACTTATTGTGGCCACTTGATTATATTCTATTGACATTGATGTTTGTGCCGGTGCATAATAGTGAGTCAGGGGCCCTTAACGAGTATTTCAGATATAAATTGGTGTTTTTGAATGAGAGTGCATTGTGCATTGTGAGGATTTTGAGATGAACATCACATCATGCATAATTTCTGCTTACTGGGATTTGTAAATCTCACATAGTTTATGCATTGTAGGTAATCCTGATGACGTGTGACGACCTGTTCATACTGGACTAGCTGTGACGCTCTTGCAGGCTTTTGGGTTGCGGTGTACATAGATGACGACCTGCGGGCAGGACCGTGGCTTTGTTTTGCTTCCGCTATTGTATATTGTGTTAGTTTTGGATATGTACTATATTGTAATATAAACTAGTTTGTACTTATGTGTTGGTTTGGTGTTACACTGGTTAGTTGGTTTGGGCTTGAAGCCTGTTTTTGTTAATGTGAATAGGTTGTCGGGTTTGTGATAACGTTTTGCTTTTGCAGTTGAAAGGAAAAAAAAATTTATAGCAGGTTTTTAAGGTTATATTTTATTTAAAATGGTATTATGCTTGTGGGTGTGAGTGTGGTCGTGTCAGAGTGGTATCAGAGCACGGTTCGCCTTCTGTAGACTGTCTATGTACACGAGCTCAGAACTTGGAGAGCCCAGCTATGCTAGTAAGTGTTTATTTGTGTTTTGTTTAAATTATTTGCATCATGAATTATATTGGCCATGTGGTGTAGGACTTGTAGTATTGTTAAACAGATATGGTGAGAGAAGAAGGTGAGGGTAGTGGTATGGAGCGAACTCCCGAACAGGCAGCACCGACTGCTGGTGTCGATCGAGATAATCTTATTGCTCGACTGGCAGATATGGTTGAGCGTCAGGCTCAACAATTTCAACAACTTTTGCAGGAAATAGATGCAAATAGACAACATGTTGATGTGAATCAGCCACAGCCAGGAGCAGCGCATGTTGAGCTAGTTTCTGAGCGATTCCGAAAATTGAATCCCCCAATCTTCGAGGATGCTACTGATCCCTTAGCTGCTGAGGACTGGTTGCGGACCTTAGATAACATGTTTCAGTACAGCAAGATCCCTGACGTGGAGAAAGTTTTGTGTGCCTCTTTCATGCTACGCGGTAGTGCTGGATATTGGTGGGACACTGTTAAAGCTATTGAGAACGTTACTGCTATGACCTGGGAGCGGTTCAAGGAGATTTTCAGAAACAAATATTTCACAGCCCCGGTTAGAATGATGAAGATGAATGAGTTCATACAGCTCAAGCAGAGGACCATGACTGTTACAGAGTACCTCCGCAAATTTGAACAGTTATCCAGGTTTGCTGAACACATGGTTGGTACTGAAGCACTGAAGGTGGAGAGATTTATGGAGGGTTTGAGGCCTGAGTTGTACAGGGATGTGAGTATGGCAGGGGTCCAGGGGGTAACTTATGCACAGGTTGCGGAGAGAGCACAAATTGCTGAGCAAGCTGAGATGAAGATACGTCATGCACAAGAGGTTCGTCGTCACTTTCAGCAGAGGTCAGTACCACAATGGAGTGGCGATAGCAAGAAGAGACCGTTGCAATTCCAAGGGCCAAGACCAAATTTTCCACCTCGTCAAGGACAAAGACCGGAACAAGGAGACCCGAACAAACGTTTTAAGACTAATCAGAGTGGAACACCCCCACCACCACATCTTTGCCTGAACTGTGGTAAATCACACGATGGAGCATGCCCTTTTATGCCTAGAACTTGTTACACTTGCGGACATAAAGGTCATATAGCCAGTATGTGTCCGAACCGTGGTAGACAAAGGGAGCAGGGAAGAGTTCCAGCACGTGTTTTCACTATAACCAAAGAAGATGCTGAAGACAATCCAGTCGTTACGGGTAAACTTTCTATTTTTGGCATTTCAACTTTTGTGTTATTTGATTCTGGAGCGACCCATTCATTTGCATCCACTAAGTATGTGAGGAAGCTGGGTAAAACACCTAACCTAACAGAAGCCAGATTTGACGTGATGATTCCTTCTGGTGATTCAAAACAAACCAATCAAATTTTACGAGGGTGTATTATTCCGATAGAAGGCAGGGAATTGTGTGCTGATCTGATTGTGCTAGACATGAACGATTACGATGTAATTCTGGGTATGGATTGGTTATCAAAATATGGTGCTACAATTGATTGCCAGAAGAAGAGTATCACATTTCAGCCAGCGGGGGAATAAGCTTTTTCTTTTATCAGTGTGAAGGAACGCTTCAGAATTGTGAGGGTTATTTGGTGAGTGTAATGAGTATTGAGGGGCAACAGAGTCCAGCTGTTACTGATGTACCAGTTGTGCGAGAATATCCAGAGGTATTTCCAGATGATCTTCCGGGATTACCACCAGATCGTGAAATAGAGTTTGTAATTGATTTGCAACCTGGGGTTTCTCCTATTTCCAAATCACCGTATAGAATGGCACCTGCTGAATTGAAAGAACTGAAGATACAATTGCAAGAATTACTGGAGAAAGATTTCATCCGTCCTAGTTTCTCACCCTGGGGAGCGCCAGTTTTGTTTGTGCGGAAGAAAGATGGTACATTGAGGATGTGTATCGATTATCGAGAGTTGAACAAAATCACAATCAAGAACAAATATCCTTTACCTCGAATTGATGATTTGTTTGATCAACTGCAAGGTGCGTCTATCTTCTCGAAGATTGATCTGCGATCAGGGTACCATCAGTTGAAAATAAAAGAGGAAGACATTCCTAAAACTGCATTCAGTACGAGATATGGGCACTATGAGTTTCGAGTGATGCCGTTTGGACTAACTAATGCTCCTGCAGCGTTCATGGACTTGATGAATCGGGTATTTAAAGACTTTCTTGACAAATTTGTGATTGTATTCATTGATGACATCTTGATTTACTCCAAGACTAAAGAAGAACATGCAGTGCATTTGAGGAAAGTATTAGACGTTCTGAAAGAAAAACAGTTATATGCGAAGTTCAAGAAATGTGAATTCTGGTTGTATCGAGTTATTTTCTTGGGACATGTGATATCGGGAGCAGGGATTTTAGTTGACCCGAGCAAAGTGGAAGCAATTAATAATTGGCCACAGCCTACAAATCCGTCAGAGGTGCGTAGTTTTCTCGGTTTAGCAGGATATTATCGTCGATTTGTCGAAGGATTCTCTAAAATTGCTTCACCATTAACGCGATTAACCAGAAAAAGTGTGGCTTATAAATGGACGGAGGCATGTGAACGAAGTTTTAAAGAACTGAAGAAGCGACTGACATCAGCTCCTATTTTAACAATTCCTACAGGGACTGGAGGTTTCAAAGTTTATAGTGATGCTTCGAAGAATGGTCTCGGTTGCGCACTGATGCAAGATGATAAAGTAATAGCTTATGCATCCCGACAATTGAAAGAATATGAGAAGAACTACCCCACACATGACTTGGAGTTGGCAGCAGTAGTGTTTGCACTTAAAATCTGGAGACATTACCTGTACGGAGAACATTGTGAGATCTACACTGATCATAAAAGTTTGAAGTATTTCTTCACTCAGAAAGAGTTGAACATGAGACAACGAAGATGGTTAGAACTTGTGAAAGATTATGACTGTGTCATTAACTATCATCCAGGTAAAGCTAATGTGGTGGCAGATGCATTGAGTCGAAAATTAGCCGAGAAGATGGCAGCTTTGAATTGGATTCAGAAACCCGAACTATTGGATCTGCAAAGGATGAACATAGAACTTGTTGAACCTGGACTTGTGACTGCGAAACTTGCAGCTTTAACACTTAAACCAACTTTGCTGGATAGAATACACACAGGGCAACAAAATGACGAATATTTCACTAAGGTGAAGAAAGACATCACTTCAGATGAATCCTCTGACTTCCAGTTATCAGAGAATGGTGTATTGCGATACCGGAACAGATTGTATGTACCCAATGTTGACAAAACCCGTGAAGATGTGATGACTGAAGCACATTCGACACCCTATTCTGTACATCCGGGAGCTACTAAAATGTATAGAGACTTGAAATTGCATTACTGGTGGCCAGGTATGAAGAAAGACATTGCTCAATACGTAGAACAATGTTTGACTTGTCAACAAATCAAAGCAGAACATCAGAGACCTGCAGGAACTTTGCAACCTTTACTTATTCCAGAGTGGAAATGGGAGAATATCACGATGGATTTCGTTACAGGATTCCCCAAGACAGTCAAAAGTTATGATGCGGTCTGGGTTATTGTGGATCGATTGACTAAATCAGCTCATTTTCTACCAATTTGTACCACATACACTATGGACCGTTACGCTCAGTTATACATACAAGAGATTGTCAGGCTTCACGGCGTACCACTCACTATTGTATCAGACAGAGATTCCAGATTTTTGTCTAACTTCTGGAAGAGCCTACACAAAGCATTGGGAACACAGTTATCTTTTAGTACTGCTTATCATCCTCAGACAGATGGATAATCAGAATGAACGATACAAATTCTGGAAGATATGCTCAGAGCTTGTGTGTTAGATTTTCAGGGCCAGTGGAGTAAATTCTTACCTTTGATAGAGTTTTCTTATAACAACAGTTATCAGTCCACTATCGGGATGGCTCCGTACGAAGCATTATATGGCAGAAAATGTCGATCTCCGGTGCATTGGGATGAAGTCGGGGAACGAAAACTTTTGGGTCCAGATATGATTCGAGAAATGAGTGAAGCAGTGGTACAGATTCGTGAAAGAATGAAGACTGCTCAAAGTCGACAAAAGAGTTATGCAGATAAAAGAAGAAGAAAATTAGAGTTTGGAGTGGGTGATCAAGTGTTTTTGAAAGTTTCTCCAATGAAAGGCATAATGCGGTTTGGAAAGAAAGGGAAGCTCAGTCCGAGATATGTTGGCCCATTTCCTATTATTGAAAGAATTGGTGATGTTGCTTATAAACTTGATCTGCCTGCATCGATGTCCCAGATACACAATGTGTTTCACGTGTCCGCGTTGAGAAAATATATTGCAAATCCGTCACACGTTCTGAACAGTGAACCCGCAGAGTTGAAAGCAGACTTGAGTTATGAAGAAATTCCAGTGGAGATCTTACTGCGAGAGGTAAAACAACTCAGGAACAAAGAAATTTCATTAGTCAAAGTACTCTGGAGAAATCAGTCAGTTGAAGAAGCCACTTGGGAACGAGAGGATGAGATGAAATCCAAATACCCAGAACTGTTCAGGTAAGTTAAATTTCGGGGACGAAATTTTTATAAGGAGGGGAGGATGTAATACCCGAGCTTCTCACTACTCATTGGTCAATATATTTCATGCATTGTGTGCATTTTAAATATTTATGTGTTATTCATAATTTATGTGCATTTTAAATATTTGATTTCTATTTATTACTTAAGTGAATTTCATATAATTATTTAAGTGTTACTTGTGATGTTGCATTATTTTATAGTGTTTTTAAATATTAAATTATTTATGTGCTATTATATGTTTAGTGGTGAATAAATTATATTGCAATTTATTTGAGATCCTAGTGATATTTGAGTGTTTAATGCAAATTATTTCTTTGTTGAGGGTAAAGAAAGTATAAATGTGGTAATTAGTGGTATTAATTAAAAATTAATAAATGAATATATATATATATATATATATATATATATATATGCGTGCGACTGTATACTTTTTAGGTGACACTTCTATAGTGCAATTCAATAACTAGCTGTTATAATATTAGTATAACAAGTTAAGTTAATAATTATATTGAGAATTATATAAAAAAAAAAAATGAACTTACCTGAGAGGCCTAAGGCGGTGGATGGATATTTATATATCCTCACCCCTGTTACTTGCTAAATTTTATGTAAGAGTCGTAGTAAAGAAAGAAAAAAAAGGAAAGAAAGAAAGCGTGAAAAATAGAAAGAAAAAGGAAAAAAAAAAAGAGAGAGAGAAAGAAGAAGAGGAGAGATAGTGCGAAAGGAAAATCAGGAAAGCTCACAATAGGTACGTATCTTCCTTATACAAGCTTGATTGATTTAATTAGTTGATTTTTTTTTAGTGAAGGTGGCTGTAGGTATTAACTAGAACGGTTAATATCAAAGATTTATTCTGTTGATCTTTTTGGCGAAAAGAATACACTTAGTATTAATTGTAAAGAAGATGGTATATTCGACCTAAATTTTATTTATTTGTTTAACTGTAGAATGTTTAGTGGACTTTGTTGGATGTTATTATTTGTAGGGTTTACCGTATAGAATTTGAGGGTATGGATATAGTAGTTTAAACAGTGTATTAATTAATAAATTCGCTATGATTTTATTGTCCGTTTAATTAAATAATAGTTTGAGTGATATTTATAGTGTTTGTTTTATTAGATTTGATATTGGAGGCCGATAAGGCGGTTTAAGGGTTTGAATTATCAATATTTGCGGACTCGAGGTAAGTAGAAATTCATTTGCAACTACAATGCATAAACATAGTTTTTTGTGATTTATTTACATTTAAATGGTGATACATGAATTGTACGTGAACTGATATTCAGTGATTATTGTTGAGTGAGCCTGTGAGCTCAATATTTGATGTGGAATTTAACCTGTGAGCTATTTGATGTGGAGTGAGCCTGTGAGCTCAATATGTGATTTGGATAAAACCTGCGAGTGGGTTGAGTTATGAATCCTGTGAAATATTATTTGTGCATTGCATCATGCATATCATGCATTGAAATGAAAGTATATTTTTATAAAAAAAAACTGGTGTGATTGACCACTGATTATGCACCGAGGGCGGAAGGGGCGACCTGGGAAGGAGCGACCTAGGGAAACCTAGCGTAGGCTACCTAGCGTGGGCCACCGTCTTATACGTTATGCTGTGTGCATGTTTGTAGAGGGGACTTCTGAACGGATAGGGGGTCAAGTTTGGTGATGGACCTCGCTAGGCCGTTAGAGGGATGGATCCTCACCGTGTGAGTCGACGTGTAGGGGATTACTTCTTTGTGGACATGAGGGGCGCGATGGGGGGGACCCTCGATGGCCACAAGAGGATGGACCCCCGTCGGATCATACTTATTGTGGCCACTTGATTATATTCTATTGACATTAATGTTTGTGCCGGTGCATAATAGTGAGTCAGGGGCCCTTAACGAGTATTTCAGATATAAATTGGTGTTTTTGAATGAGAGTGCATTGTGCATTGTGAGGATTTTGAGATGAACATCACATCATGCATAATTTCTGCTTACTGGGATTTGTAAATCTCACATAGTTTATGCATTGTAGGTAATCCTGATGACGTGTGACGACCTGTTCATACTGGACTAGCTGTGACGCTCTTGCAGGCTTTTGGGTTGCGGTGTACATAGATGACGACCTGCGGGCAGGACCGTGGCTTTGTTTTGCTTCCGCTATTGTATATTGTGTTAGTTTTGGATATGTACTATATTGTAATATAAACTAGTTTGTACTTATGTGTTGGTTTGGAGTTACACTGGTTAGTTGGTTTGGGCTTGAAGCCTGTTTTTGTTAATGTGAACAGGTTGTCGGGTTTGTGATAACGTTTTGCTTTTGCAGTTGAAAGGAAAAAAAAATTTATAGCAGGTTTTTAGGGTTATATTTTATTTAAAATGGTATTATGCTTGTGGGTGTGAGTGTGGTCGTGTCATGGTCCGGTTACATTTTTACAGTCGATATTTATTTATAACTTGCTATTTGATGATTTTATAAACTTAATTGATATATGTGTGTTAGTATACAATATTTGAATATGTATGGAGATTTGAATTCAAGTCTTACAATTTACAAAAGTGAAGGGATAAATAACAATGTTTATATTTTAAAATTTTTACTTTTAGGTACAAACCTGCAAGGTGGAGAATCACTTCGCTCTTCATCGAGTGTTCTATTATTATTTAATTGCACTTATTAAACGTTGAATGTTAAATTTTGAGTCTGGCCCGCTATCGACTGGCCCCACATATAAGTCCAACTTTATGTTGGCAAGCATATAGTCCGGTCGTTCCGGCACCACGGGTTGGTCACGCCACCCAAGCATATACCCGGTGAAATTTCGGGGGCTCACATATTATAAACAATTGATGTTTAGTTTGTGCAATTAACAAGAGGTTTCCCAATAAGTGTTTTCAAGCACTTATCCCTTCCACTTTTAAATTTTTACAGATGCTGTGGATCTGGACGTGGGCGAATGAACTCGGCGGGCTGTGGAGTTTTCTTAAAAACTTTATGTTTCAAGAATTTTGTTTTTAAATTTTGGTTTGTATCTTATGCTACGATCATACTTAATTACTACTTCCGCTGTGTAGATGTGTGGCGTGCGTATATTTTAATATAAAGCACTATTTTAGTGTCGTTCCTACTTGTGCCACATCATATTTCCGTACTATATTAAGTGGGGACGTCATAGGTGGTATCAGAGCAGGTTCGTCTGCTAAATTATTTTAAAAAATAGTGTGTTTTAAAAATTTAAAAGAAACAGCCGCACCGAGTGTTGGGAAAATAGGGGTGTCCGGAATCTATTCGGGATGAAATTTAAATACGAATTTAAATACAATTATTACTAGCATGAATTAATCCTAATTAATTCAAATAATAATTCCAACAACTAATTTTCATCATGCATGTTGAATTAATTTCACATATTAACTAGGCGGAATAAATAAGTAAATATGCGATTAACGTACCTCTTGTAGAATTGGCCTTTGGATATACGGGACAATTATAATCTCGCTCTATCAACCCAAAGCCTTCTCAAGTATTTCCCTTTTCACCTCACTTGATCACCGGTGGGAGATGCTTTCAAGTAATTTAATAAACTAAGGAAGAAGAAAAATATCTATGCTTCTTGATTTTTCCAACACATGGAATTATGTACTTGGGGATGAAATAATCATCCCCTATTTATAATTAGAGGTGGTCGAATTTTTAGGAGTATATGGGCTTTGGAAAAAATCTTTTCTTAGACTCTAAGAAATCTTGAATATATCTCATATATTCTTTTCTCCAAAATAAAATATTCCACAAAAATCTCACCCTCCTAATTAACTTGCAATTTTCGAAAATTTCAATAGAAGATCCTAAGATTTGGATCTTCTTGAATATATGAGATATACTTGTATTCCAAGAATACATATCTTCCATAATATCTTTCCAAGAAAATCAACAAAATCTTCTCTTTTCTTGATTTCTTATTTTCGAAAATATAGAGGAAAAAATCAGCATTTATATTTCTTTTTATTTTAATCACCTTATCATTATTGGGCTACTTAATGGGCTACTTGAGGGGCCTTAAGGAGAATTAAGATTGGACCTCCTAATGGACTTCTGAATTTCAATATTGAGCCCCAATATAATTCAATCCATTAATATTAATTATTACCACTAATAAATTAATATTGCACTATCCATCTTAATCCATATTACGATAATATGGGCTCCCGGTTATTATTTCCCGCGTTTAAGATTATCAAGTCCATTAATTAATCAAGCTTCTGAATAGCTCTAAATTAATTAATATATTTCACGTTGGAGTAAAGACAGCTCAACATTATTATTCGTACCGAAGAAACTAATTCTTCACTTGCAAGATTTGGTACAATAAAACTTCTGAGCCCACCAAGGGGACTAATCACACGAGCCGTACTCGCACGCGTTTCTCCGTATTAAATCTTAGCAACCGTCGTATGATTAATATTACTGCCCAAGACACAAAGTTCGAAGTCACAATGATTCTCACCCAACATGAATCAAAGCAGTAACCATTAAGCACACACGGTCCTATTTAAGTGACGGAGATTAAGAAATCAACAACCACTGAGGTCTAATTCTTCACCTTTCAGAACAGAAGAATTTATCCCCGCTGTAGGTCCTCTTCAACACATACTAAATGTGCTAGTGCAATCTCTTAGTCAAGACAGACCAATCTGAGCCTTACACATCGACCTTTCACGGTGGATTGTTCAATTCCACCTAGGTCGTGAAAATGTACGTTTAGTTACAAGTAAACTGTTAATGTTGTCTTCCGTGATCGGGTATCACCACATTAACTACAATGTAACATGTACTATATATTGAACGGTTTGCAATAGAAATTGAACATTCAATCATAACTAAAGCAAATGTGATAAAAGATTTATTCTCATAAAACGAGTGTTTGATACACGAGTTATACAAAGTAAAAACATACTTTCACGTATAACTCCAACAATCTCCCACTTATACTTAAAGTCTGCTTTTAGTATACATCATGCATGTCTTAGTGTAGTAGCTCTACGTGACATCTCATGTCAACCTACACTAACCTAATAATTCCTCCCACTTATACTTAAAGCAGATTGGCAATAGTCTTGACTCCCATTCCATCCACATGTCTCTCGAATGTACTCAGAGGCAGACCCTTTGTGAATGGATATACTAGGTTGTCCTCCGACATTTACCTTTGCCACCTCTTTATCTCATTTCTTAACGATTTCTCGTATAAGATGGTGTTTTCTTTCAATGTGTTCGCTGGCCTTGTGGGCTCTCGGTTCCCTTGAATTTGCAACTGCTCCGGCATTGTCACAAAAGACAGTTATCTTGTCGGGCAAATTCGGAACAACGTCCAAGTCCACTAAGAAGTACTTGAGCCAAACCGCTTCTTTCGTTACTTCACAAGCAACTACTTATTCGGCTTCCATGGGCGAATCTACGATGCATTTCTGCAAATCGCTTCTCCATGTCATGGCTCCTTCTCCCATGCAAAACACACTACCCGAGGTAGGTATTTTGGAGTCTATGTCTGATTGGAAATTTGAGTCCGTGTATCCCATGGGAATTAGATTGTCTGATTGTTAAATCAGCATTCCATACCAAGTTCTTTTCAGAAACTAAAGAATGCATTTAATTGCAATCTAATGTGCTTTCCCGGGGTTACTTTGATATCTTGCCATCATGCCCACGGCAAAGCAGATATCCGGTCTCGTACACAACATTGCATACATAAGACTTCCTACGTCCGAAACGTACGGAACGTCTTTTATGTCATCTATCCCCACTTGGTCTTAGGGCATATTTCTTTAGATAGATGGATTCCGTGCCTAAAAGGTACAAAACCTTTCTTGGAATCTTGCATGCTGAAATGCTTCAAAACAGTGGCTTTGATGAAACTTGCGATAAACCCAACATCCTCCTCTTGTGATCTCGAGTGAACTTGATCCCAAGGATGTGACCGGCTTTCCCTAAGTCCTTCATATCAAACTGATTTGACAGCCATACCCTTACGTCTGACAATACCTTTACATTGTTTCCAATGAGCAGAATATCGTCTACGTATAATACTAAGAATACCACCGCAGTTTCGTCACATCTTTTATACACACAACTTTCGAACTTGTTTTGATCACAAACCCATAAGACTTAATAACTTGATCAAAACACTGGTTCCAAGTACGCGATGCTTGCTTAAGTCCATAAATGGATCTCTTAAGCTTGCATACGAGGTGCTCTTGGCCTTTTTCAACGAAACCTTTGGGTTGTTGCATATAGATCCCATCAAGACTTCCGTTAAGGAAAGCTGTCTTGACATCCATTTACCAGATCTCGTAATCTAAGTGCTCAGCGATCGACAAGAGAATACGGATGGACTTAAGCATAGCTACAGGCCACAGGCCACAAGCCTTGCTTTGAAGGTCTCTACCCTTCCGTCCGGTCCTCTTTTCCTCTTGTACACCCACTTGCATCCAATGGGCTCTACCCCACTAGGTGGATCAACCAACTCCCACACTTGATTATAATCCATCGAACCCATCTCGGCTTCCATTGTCATTTGCCACGACTCCGCGTCTTTGTCTTGGATTGCCTCGTCGTACGTCCATGGGTCCGATTCATCGCCGGGAACCAAATCCAAAGATTCTCCTATCCCCATGAATCTCTCGGGTTGCCTAGCAATCCTCCCACTACGACGGGATTCCGGTTGTGAAGGTGTGACGTGTGGTACATCATTTTGTATACTTGGTATAGGAGTTTGCTCTCTTAACTCGTCTAAGGTAACCTCACTTCTGGGCTTTCTTTTGTTCATATAGTCTTCTTCCAAGAATTTAAAGTGCGAACTAATCACGGTCTTTTAATCCTTGAGACTATAGAATATACACCCTTTCGTTCCCATGGGATATCCTTTAAATAACCTTAATTTCGAACGTGGATCCAATTTACCGGCTTCCTTGTCTAGCACGTATGCCGGACAACCCCAAATCCGCAAGTGTCTTAGACTGGG
This sequence comes from Ballota nigra, assembly GCA_947034835.1. NCBI lineage: Eukaryota > Viridiplantae > Streptophyta > Magnoliopsida > Lamiales > Lamiaceae > Ballota > Ballota nigra. Next base: position 32,184,672 of record OX344729.1, on the reverse strand, counting down.
CTTGCGCCCAGTCCACAATTCCATTGGAGTTTTAGGAACCGATTTGGATGACACCAAGTTTAGAATGTAAGTCGTTGTTTCCAAGGCGTTACCCCAAAACGACTTGGGTAAATCCGAATAACTCATCATGGATCTGACTATTTCTAAAAGAGTCTGGCTCCTTCGTTCCGCCACACTGTTCTATTGAGGGGTTCCCAGTGCGGTCAACAGGGATACAATCCCTTCGTTTGATAGCTAGTTCAAGAATTCATCGCTAAGGTATTCGCCTCTACGATCATATCGTAGAAACTTGATACTTATTTCCCTATGCATCATATGGTAGATGTATCCATATCTCGAGTAATCATTGAAAAAGACAATTTACTCATACCCCTTCTTGTTATGATCGTCATTGAACCACACATATTGGTATGAACGAGTTCTAACACTTCTGTGGTTCTATTCCCCTTGGCTCCAAATGCCCTCTTGGTCATTTTACCCTCTAAACAGGATTCACAAGTTGGAAACGGTTCGACTTGGAATGATTCCAAGGATCCGTCTTTCACCAATCTCTCTATCCGCTTTAGATTAATATGACCTAGTCTAAGATGCCATAGAAGTGTTTCGTTCATCTCCGAAGAACGCTTTCTTTTATTACTCGAAATAATCGATGTGTTATTAGATTCAATTTTGTGAGTGGTGTGCCCGAATAATGGTATAAAGATCATCCATTGAAGTTCCAGAACAGATAAACTCATCGTTTCAAGCAATAATAACATCCTTATTAAAAGAAACTGAGTATCTATTCAAACAGTTTAGAAACTGAAGGTTGAGTTCTTTCTAAACTAGGAACATGAGGAACGTCTCTCAAGACCATAACTCTATCTTCACAAGATAGGCGCAATTCTCCCACTGCTTCAGCTGCCACTCTCGTAGCATTGCCCGATGTGATGGGGATCTCACTTCCGTTAAGTCGTCGGGTTAGCTTAAACCCATGAAACAAATGTGATCAGTAGCTCTCGTATCCACTATCCACGAATAGACAGCATACGCCACTTCACAAGTTTCGACGACTAAGGTGTGTGAATTACCTAACTTTCCTAGCCTCTTAGGCTTGGAACAGGCAGACCTCCATTGTCCTCTCTCACCGCAACTAAAACACTTCCCCTTCGATGCTAGCCTTTGCATTTGCCTTTCGCAACAATTAGATTTGCTTGGATCCGGCCTTTGGTTCTCTTCCTCTTTTTCCCTCCCTTGGGACCAAAAGAGGTAGACGGACCATTAACCACCATAGCACTAGACTGGTGCTCCATTTTCACCTCCACTGAAACTAAAGCTTGCAAGAGCTCGGGCAAACGATTTGTCCGTTCATTCATCTGACAGTTCAGACGAAACTGCTCAAAGCTTCTCGGTAGAGAATTGTATATGAAATCAATCAAAATCCGCACCAAGTACTTCCAACTTGTTAAGGTATGTCATTATCTTGAGAACGTGCTCCCTCACGGGCGTTCCCTCCACCATTTCCAACTTGACCGAGTCATGTCTGGTGAACTGATTAGTCGTGGGTTTGATGTGAAGACATCTCTTCAAGGTGTTCCATGATTTCAACAGCGGATACAATGTCTCCATGAACGCGCCTCAAATCCTCAGACATAGATGTCAAGATGATGCACTTCATGTGTTCATTGTCACGCTTCCAATCATAAACTGCCTCTTCCCATTGCTTGACTTATCATTAGGCTTGCCGGGTATATTAACATAAATAACCCAATTGTGTTTTCGTGCACTAAGGACAAATTTAAAAAAAAACATTTCCAATCGATATAAATCACTCCAAAAAGTTTATTAACTTTAAGTATATTAAACAGTAGATTAAAAGGCTGCGACATGATGAAATGAGAATAAAACATACATTCATATCAATATCTAGAAAAATACGAAATTATCACACAATTCGATCACATCAATTATATTGAAATCTTAAAACAATATAATCATGCATCAGCCAACATCTCGAAACAATTTAAATGCGCCACGAGGGGTGGTCTATACATTTAAATACATTCAAGCGGATCACAAACTTAAAAGTTACAAATCCTTAATTCAAAATTAATAGTTGGCTCCCACTTTGACCACATAGAAATTGACAGGGACTCCGAGGGGAGTAAGTTAATATCAATTTCCTATGCCTAAGTAATAACCATAATTAAATACAGGACCATTATTTCGCTTTGAGCAAGCCACTCGTGGTGAGGGTCAATACCGCCACTAGTAATAATCCACAATCATCCTTTCGGAATTTATTCATGTGAAATCCGTTCTTTTGGCCGATCCGAAGGGAAAATGTATTCCAAAAGAACTTCACAAATAAATAAATTATGGAGGTCAAATTAATCCAATTTTAATATCCGGAATAAAATTGCGATTATAAAAACATACTTAGTAATTTTCGAAAGTAAGGTTTTTCTTGGACAATTAAATTAATGCAAATACATATTAACAAATAATAATAGGTGCACGAAATAAAACATCCATCAAAACAAAATTAAACACATTGGAGCACTCAAATATAATTGTCACGGTTTAATTTCTTCACGTCTTGATGCGAAAAATCGTCCTTGTTGCTTTCCGACGTTCGTCTCGACGTGCTCCCACTCGAACAACACTTCATCAAAAACAGCATCGTTTGGGGTTCGGGACGACGTTTAAAATCACACGGAAAAAAAAACACGAACTGAAAAAATTCCACGGCCCGAGATACGGCGCGCGTCGGCCCACGAAGTGGGCCCGCGCGCCTCTCGGCCCAAAAAGCGCCAAAATACTGCCCGAAGCGCGCCGAGGCGCAGCCCCGAGGCGCACCCGAGGCGCTGCACGGAGGCGCGCCGAGGCGCTTCAGCCCGCGCCCGAGGCGCGCGCATGCGTGCGCGCGGCGCCGTGCTCCCATTGCGCACGGCGTGCGCCGTGCACCCCCGTGCACCATTTTTTTCGCCGTTCGTCCTCGTTTTCTTCACCCCTTGCATGATTTTACGTCCATACACGCGCCACACTTGTATGCGTCGTCCGGGTACGCCGTTTTTAATTCTTCGTTCTTCGTCACGATCCGGTTACAATTTATTTTTACAAAAAAAAAAAAAATACTAGATCTAGACTAGTCTATTACAATGATCAAATCAAAATAAAAACAACTAATCTACTCGTGGATATTCTCACGAGAAAAATGAATTCGAATGAATCGAATTAAAAAACAATTAATTCACACGCATGAATTTAACAACATTAAAACCATGACAATTGAATACCTGCAAAAAAGATCTAACAATTATACTATCCAATTTCAATTTAATGTTTAACAATTTAAATTCCAATTTAAAATTCAGAGCCCGAAACCGTGGCTCTGATACCAGTTGTTGGGAAAATAAGGGTGCTCGGAATCTATTCGGGATGAAATTTAAATACGAATTTAAATACAATTATTACTAGCATGAATTAATCCTAATTAATTCAAATAATAATTCCAACAACTAATTTTCATCATGCATGTTGAATTAATTTCACATATTAACTAGGCGGAATAAACAAGTAAATATGCGATTAACGTACCTCTTGTAGAATTGGCCTTTGGATATACGGGACAATTATAATCTCGCTCTATCAACCCAAAGCCTTCTCAAGTATTTCCCTTTTCACCTCACTTGATCACCGGTGGGAGATGCTTTCAAGTAATTTAATAAACTAAGGAAGAAGAAAAATATCTATGCTTCTTGATTTTTCTAACACATGGAATTATGTACTTGGGGATGAAATAATCATCCCCTATTTATAATTAGAGGTGGTCGAATTTTTAGGAGTATATGGGCTTTGGAAAAAATCTTTTCTTAGACTCTAAGAAATCTTGAATATATCCCATATATTCTTTTCTCCAAAATAAAATATTCCACAAAAATCTCACCCTCCTAATTAACTTGCAATTTTCGAAAATTTCAATAGAAGATCCTAAGATTTGGATCTTCTTGAATATATGAGATATACTTGTATTCCAAGAATACATATCTTCCATAATATCTTTCCAAGAAAATCAACAAAATCTTCTCTTTTCTTGATTTCTTATTTTCGAAAATATAGAGGAAAAAATCAGCATTTATATTTCTTTTTATTTTAATCACCTTATCATTATTGGGCTACTTAATGGGCTACTTGAGGGGCCTTAAGGAGAATTAAGATTGGACCTCCTAATGGACTTCTGAATTTCAATATTGAGCCCCAATATAATTTAATCCATTAATATTAATTATTACCACTAATAAATTAATATTGCACTATCCATCTTAATCCATATTACGATAATATGGGCTCCCGGTTATTATTTCCCGCGTTTAAGATTATTAAGTCCATTAATTAATCAAGCTTCTGAATAGCTCTAAGTTAATTAATATATTTCACCTTGGAGTAAAGATAGCTCAACATTATTATTCGTACCGAAGAAACTAATTCTTCACTTGCAAGATTTGGTACAATAAAACTTCTGAGCCCACCAAGGGGACTAATCACACGAGCCGTACTCGCACGCGTTTCTCCGTATTAAATCTTAGCAACCGTCGTATGATTAATATTACTGCCCAAGACACAAAGATCGAAGTCACAATGATTCTCACCCAACATGAATCAAAGTAGTAACTATTAAGCACACACGGTCCTATTTAAGTGACGGAGATTAAGAAATCAACAACCACTGAGGTCTAATTCTTCACCTTTCAGAACAGAAGAATTTATCCTCGCTGTAGGTCCTCTTCAACACATACTAAATGTGCTAGTGCAATCTCTTAGTCAAGACAGACCAATCTGAGCCTTACACATCGACCTTTCACGGCGGATTGTTCAATTCCACCTAGGTCGTGAAAATGTACGTTTAGTTACAAGTAAACTGTTAATGTTGTCTTCCGTGATCGGGTATCACCACATTAACTATAATGTAACATGTACTATATATTTAATGGTTTGCAATAGAAATTGAACATTCAATCATAACTAAAGCAAATGTGATAAAAGAATTATTCTCATAAAACGAGTGTTTGATACACGAGTTATACAAAGTAAAAGCATACTTTCACGTATAACTCCAACACCGAGATCATTCTCCACGACGGGATCAGGTAAATATTTTTTATGTGCTTAAATTATGCTATTTATTTGAAAGTGTGATTTGATTATTTGAAAGTTTGTTATTATTGTTTAAACTAACCAGTAAAGTGTGTTAAGTAATCAGAAATGGATGATGACATTAGAAGACAGAACATTAAAAGATTGGAGCGGGAACGAGAAACTGGTAGAACCGAAGTTGAGGATTTAGGAGCTCATGTTGGAGAAATAACATCACAGTACCGACATGCATTAATGAATGGACACCACATAAATGATGATTATTACTGTCACTTGCTTCTTGATACCATGCCATCTACCTGGTTACGTGTATCCCTGGACATACTTAATTACGTGTTTGATAAACATGATCATCTGTGCTTTCCATGCTTTACTTCGATGTTATACTGTGATTGGGCTCAGTCAGAGACAGTTCATTTTACCCCACTTCGTCCAAGTTTCGAGATGAGGGAAAGTCAGGAAGGGCATCTCGATCGAGAATCTGTGCAAGAAAGCCGTGGAAGTCCTGAAATGGAGGAGAATAGTAGCACTTGTGGAAGACAGGAAAGTTCTGAAATGGAGGAAGATATCAGCGACAGTTCCATCGAGATGTGGGAAGAAAAAAAGAAGAAGAAACCAGAAATAATCATCATTGATGATGATGATGATTAAAACTATGTGTTTTACTTGATATGCATACTATATGGCTATATATGATGATACGTGTACTAAATGTTTTTGATATACTATATGCCTTTGGATGTAATAGATGTATGATATATGTACTTAATATGTACTAAATGCACTTGATGTATCATATTCTTTTGAATGTAATATATATGTATTATGTTTTGAATGTAACGTTTATGCATGTAATATATGATGTATTTTGAATGTATGAAATATATGTTAAAATTTTGTTACTAATGAATTTGTTATTGAATAGAATTATGAATCGTAGAGGAAACCAAAACAACTCAGGTATGAGCGAGGATCTAACTTCCGTCTTAAGGGGGTTAGCTCAGTAGCTAAATCACCAAAGCCAATCGTCCCAAACACCTGTATCCTCAACCCAAAACCATGACATTGTTAGCCAATTTAAGAAGTTTAGACCCTCAACACTTACCGGAATGGAAAACCCTATGGAAGTAGAAAACTGGATTCGGAGCTTGGAAAAGATATTCGCTTACCTTAAGTGCACCGATTAGCAGAAAGTTTCTTGTGCTATATTTCAGCTGACCGAGGATGCAGATTATTGGTGGGAAGCTCACTGTAGGATAATGACTGAAGAAGAACGAACTACAGTTACTTGGGAGAAATTCGTAGAAGCAGTGGTTAAGAATTATATACCACAGTCGTTTTTAGATCAGAAGGAGACCGAGTTTTACAGTTGAAGCAGGGAAATCTGACAGTACAGGAATATGAAAGGAAATTTAATCAATTGGGAAGATATGCCTCTCATTTGATTAATACTGATGAAAGGAAAGCAAAAAGATTTATACAGAATTTACGACCGGAAATCAGTACTATCTTAGCGGCACAAGATATTAAGTCTTATGCCTCGGCATTCGAGAAAGCTCAAATGATAGCAGCATATATGAAATCAGAGGACGTAAGAACGCTAGAATCACAACAAAATAAAAGGAAGTGGATGGGTACGAACCAAGGAAGAAATTCTAAGCAAGTTAAAAAGACAGAAATAGTGCCACGACAACAACAGAGGCCACCTAAGTGCAGAAATTATGGGAAGGAACACTTTGGGCAATGCCTGAAGGGAACAGGAATCTGTTACAGATGTAAGGAACCGGGACATGTTATAACTAATTGTCCAAAGTGGAAAGAACAACAGAAGATGGCACCTGCTCGAGTGTTTGCCATGAGTCAGCAGGAGGCGATAGCAAACCCGGAAGTGATGGCAGGTATGTTCAAAATATTCCAAATACCTGTTTTCACGCTATTCGATACTGGTGCTACACATTCATTCATCTCTACAAAGATGTTTGGACAAATTGAGACTGCCCATATTATGGTAGAAGAAAATTTCATAGAAGTAAACATTCCCTCTGGAAGTACGACACAATCCTTCGGACTATGTAGGAATGTGAAGATTGATTTTGAGCATGCAATACTCCCGGCAAATCTACATATAATAGAAATGAAGGATTTTGATGTTATCTTGGGAATGGACTGGCTTATAGCAAATCATGCTCTCATCAAGTGTCAAGAAAAAGAAATATCAGTACGGAGATCAAAGGATGAAAACTTTACACTATATGGTGCTAGAATTGGAACTATACCTCGGGTAATTTCAGCAGTAAAGGCTCGGAAAATTTTAAGGAAAGAAGAATGTACAGCATTTCTAGTAAATGTTGTAGCAACAAAGTCTGATGGTCCAACATTGGACGATATGCCGGTAGTATGTGAATACAAGGATGTATTCCCAGATGATTTGCCAGGACTACCCCCAGATCGTCAGTTAGAATTTACTATTGATTTAATTCCCGGAGCAACGCCTGTTTCAAAAGCACCTTACAGAATGGCACCAAAAGAATTGCAAGAATTGAAGGTGCAACTGCAAGAATTACTGGATAAGGGTTTTATTCGACCAAGTGTGTCACCCTGGGGAGCACCGGTATTATTTGTAAAGAAGAAAGATGGGTCATTAAGAATGTGCATCGACTATTGGGAATTGAATAAACTTACCATCAAGAACAAATACCCTCTTCCCAGAATTGAAGATCTGTTCGATCAATTAAAAGAAGCTAGTGTGTTTTCAAAGATTGATTTGAGATCGGGGTATCATCAGGTGAAAATAAAGGAAAGCGATATTCCGAAGACAGCTTTCAGGACTCGATATGGTCATTATGAGTTCGTGGTGCTACCATTTGGACTCAGTAATGCACCAGCTATTTTTATAGATTTGATGAATCGGGTATTTCATCGATATCTGGATCAATTTGTGATCGTTTTTATTGATGATATTCTGGTGTATTCGAGAAATCAGGAGCAGCATGCGGAACATCTTCGGATTACACTAGAAATCCTGAGAAAGGAAAAATTGTATGCTAAATTCAAGAAATGTGAATTTTGGCTGGATAAAGTGGTATTTCTTGGACATACGGTTTCAGCCCTGGGAATAGAAGTTGACCCAACAAAGGTAGAAGCTGTAAACCAATGGAAGACACCAACTAATGTAAACGAAGTCAGGAGTTTTCTTGGTTTAGCCGGGTATTATCAAAGATTCATTGAAGGGTTTGCTCGGATTGCGAAACCTTTGACTCAGTTAACTCGGAAAGAAACAAAATTTGAATGGACAGAAGAATGTGAAAGGAGTTTTCAAGCACTAAAGCAAAGATTAACAACAGCTCCAGTTCTTACAATTCCGGAGGGTACAGAAGGATTTACAGTGTTCAGTGATGCTTCTAAACAAGGTTTGGGATGTGTACTTATGCAAAATGGGAAAGTAGTAGCGTATGCATCAAGACAGTTAAAACCACACGAGCAAAATTATCCTACACACGATTTGGAATTAGCGGCAGTGGTGTATGCGCTAAAAATTTGGAGGCATTACTTATACGGAAGTAAGTGTGAAATATACACAGATCATAAGAGTTTGAAGTATATCTTCGAACAAAAGGAATTGAACATGAGGCAAAGAAGATGGTTGGAGTTGGTGAAAGATTATGATTGGGAGATATTGTATCATCCGGGAATGGCAAATGTAGTAGCAGATGCCTTAAGTCGCAAGGGAAAGATCAATGCCTTGGTTGTGAAACCAACACTGAAGGAAAGAATAGCAAAAGCTCAATATGACGATGCATTCTTAGAGAAGATAAAGCAAAAGATCAAGGAAGGTAAAGCAATGGAGTTTTCAGTATGTAAGAATGGTACATTGTTATGTCAAGGAAGAATATGTGTCCCAGACAAAGAAGAATTCATGAAGGAAATATTGGAAGAAACACATTCTACACCATATACAGTTCATCCCGGAGGAACGAAAGTGTACCAAGAATTAAAGAAGTTGTTCTGGTGGAAAAATATGAAGAGGGATATTGGAAATTTCGTACAGAAATGTTTGACATGTCAGCAGGTAAAAGCTGAACATCAAAGACCATCGGGATTGCTGAAGCCACTTGAGATTCCTGAATGGAAATGGGAACACATTACGATGGATTTTGTGGTAGGATTGCCCAAGTCAATACAAGGAAATGAAGCTATTTGGGTAATTGTTGACAGATTGACCAAGACGGCACATTTTCTACCAATAAAGATGACGTTCACATTGGATAAATTGGCTCAGATTTATATTAAAGAAATTGTCCAATTACATGGAGTTCCAGTTTCTATTGTGTCAGATAGAGATCCACGATTTACATCAAGATTCTGGTACAGTCTTCAAGAAGCTTTGAATTTAGTACAACTTTTCATCCTCAAACAGATGGTCAATCGGAAAGAACAATTCAAACTTTGGAAGATATGTTGAGAGCTTGTATCATCGATTTTGGAAGAAGTTGAGAAAGATACATACCTTTAGTGGAATTTGCCTACAACAATAGTTATCAAGCTACAATTGAAATGGCACCGTAGGAAGCATTGTAAGGAAGGAAGTGCAGATCTCTACTATGCTGGGATGAAATTGGAGAAAAGAAATTGTTAGGACCGGAATTGGTGGAAGAAACTAACAAAGTACTAAAGAAAATTAAAGAAAAGATGCAAGCGACTCAAGATCGATAGAAATTGTATGCGGATAGGCGAAGGAAAGAATTAAGTTTTGAGATTGGAGACAAGGTATTCTTGAAGGTATCTCCAATAAAAGGAATTTTCCGCTTCGGAAAAAGAGGAAAGTTGAAGCCTAGATATATTGGACCTTATGAGATATTGGAAAGAGTTGGAGATTTAGCTTATAGATTAGCGTTACCACCATCATTGGCAGGAGTACACAATGTATTCCATATCTCGATGCTCCGAAAGTACATACCTGACCCTACCCACATAGTAAACTTACCTGAATTAGAACTGGATACCGACTTAACCTATGAGGAGATTCCCACAGCCATACTTGATAGAAAACTTCATAGGTTAAGGAATAGAGATATTCCTATGGTTAAGATCCAGTGGAATAAACATGGGGTAGAAGAAGCTACATGGGAGCGAGAGGATGAAATCTTAGCAAAGTACCCCTACCTCAATATCCACGGTAACACTTGAAATTTCGAGGACGAAATTTATTTAAGGGGGTTAGACTGTAATACCCAAGAATTTCATAATCTTATCTGCTTTACTAAATTCTTTATAATTCTATATGAATCTATGTGATACATTTACATCCAAAATTCATGCCAAGGCACGTTTATGTGTTTTATTTACTCGATACTTACAATTAACATATTATTTGCTCAATACATGCTTATTCTTGAGACTTTATAATTTTTATATGTTCTTTATTTTATGTCTTAAAGTATTTGATATAGAAATTAATATAGTCCTTAAGTCTAGTAATTTATTTCACAAGTTATAAGTTGAAAGATGAACGTTTCTTCAAGAAACGAATTACGTATCGATTGCTCGATGTTTTTTTATGATTAGTATATAGACTTTATAATTTATTTAGAGCCTTAGAAGATTTTTAATTTTATTTCATAAGATAGTGTAAGTAATTTTATGCATAATGTACCTTAAAAACATTAAATAAATTAGAAAATCATAATTTCTTTTATTTTTATTTATTAAAATTCAAAGCCTACATGTGTCTTAACTACAAGACACAAGATTTCTCTTGAAATCTCCCTAGAATTCGACCAAGAAGAGAAGAATAGGAAGAGTGGTGAAGTTTCATGAAATTAAGGTCAAAGTTAGTAGAATCAAAGTCAAAATTAGCTACTAATTATAAGATGCCATGTGTTTAATGGCTTAACCTCCAAAATCATCCAATTTCCTCCACACCCTTCTTCCAAGTCGGCCAAGAGAGGGATGGAGTAGCCTCCAAGGATGATCCCTTCTATAAATACATGTTCTTGCATGCAAAATATTCATAAGAAGAAGAAAAAAAAAAAATTCACAAACATTACTACTACACTTATATAAAGGAGGAGAAGAGATTTCTTGTAGCTACCTATCTCTAAGTAACCTTCTCTTCTTGTTTGAGTAATTATTTAAGTGGTAGTATGAAATTTATGCATGATATGTGAATTAATTGATAGGAAAATGAGTTTTGATGAGTAATTTGCATGTTTTACTTCATGTTTGAATGTTTAATTTAATTTCTTCATGAGTTATGATCAAAATCATGTTTATTACTTAATTATGTATGCTTTTGAAGTAGAAATTATGAAATTATGTGGTTTAAAGTGAGTTTAAAATGTTATGTTATTCATATATGCATGAAAACCGAAAATCTGGACAACTTGTGAAGGAATTTCGTTTTTGATCCAATTTGTCGGTGGAAAATTCTTAAATTTTTATATATGAAAATAGACTTGTGAAATAACTTAGGTTTAAAATTTCATAATTTTTGGACTGGTGTTCAATTCGTGGTGATTTTTCGAAGTAGAGCTAGGGTTTTGGACGAAATTACAGGAACAGTAGAAGTTTGCTATGATCTGAGAATAATCGGTTAGGTTTTTTTATAGAAAAATAAATTATGTTGATAAATTACATGAATTTGGGAGTTCATGGTTAAAATTTCACGAGTATTGGACATGTGGTTGATTTATGGTGAATTATTAAAGTTAAGTGACCAGAATCTGTTACTGTGTGTTCATTACAAAATATTTGATTTTTGGTAAAGATTTTGAGAAATCTGAAAATATGGTGATAAACTTTATTGAGTTGGTAATATACTTTTAAAATTTCATAATATTTGGACGTATGAATAATTTAATATGAATTTTCAAAGTTAGGCGTGTAATCTGCCAAAATCGAATTTTGTGTGAAAGGTTCGAAATGGTCCGGTTACATTTTTACAGTCGATATTTATTTATAACTTGCTATTTGATGATTTTATACACTTAATTGATATATGTGTGTTAGTATACAATATTTGAATATGTATGGAGATTTGAATTCAAGTCTTACAATTTACAAAAGTGAAGGGATAAGTAACAATGTTTCTATTTTAAAAATTTTACTTGTAGGTACAAACCTGCAAGGTGGGGAATCACTTCGCTCTTCATCGAGTGTTCTATTATTATTTAATTGCACTTATTAAATGTTGAATGTTAAATTTTGAGTCTGGCCCGCTATCGACTGGCCCCACATATAAGTCAAAATTTATGTTGGCAAGCATATAGTCCGGTCATTCCGGCACCACGGGTTGGTCACGCCACCCAAGCATATACCCGGTGAAATTCCGGGGGCTCACATATTATAAACAATTGATGTTTAGTTTGTGCAATTAACAAGAGGTTTCCCACTAAGTGTTTTCAAGCACTTATCCCTTCCAATTTTAAATTTTTACAGATGCTGTGGATCCGGACGTGGGCGAATGAACTCGGCGGGCTGTGGAGTTTTCTTAAAAACTTTATGTTTCAAGAATTTTGTTTTTAAATTTTGGTTTGTATCTTATGCTACGATCATACTTAATTACTACTTCCGCTGTGTAGATGTGTGGCGTGCGTATATTTTAATACAAAGTACTATTTTAGTGTCGTTTCTACTTATGCCACATCATATTTCCGTACTATATTAAGTGGGGACGTCACATGCAAGTTCAGCAATGGACTCAATTCTTCCAACAACTTTGTCCCTCCTTTCCTGCTGTTGAGTTGTTATCTTCTGAGCTCTCTCATTCATCCCTCCTGCTTATTTGATTAGCTCAGTTAGCTCAGTGACTCGGGTTGGAGCAAACTTGGGGGCTTCAGAGGAGATAGGCTCTGGGTTCAGTACATGGATGATCTAAACTGAATCTTCAGTTGACTTTGCAGCCAACCTTTGAGAAGATCTAGTCTTCTTCACTACCTCAGCTGAGAGCGCATCAATAGCCTTCCTCTTTGTTGTCTCTCCCTTCAGAGCATCTCTTTCCCTCTTGTCTTTTTCAACAGCTTTCTTGATCTTGGACAAATCCTTCTCCTTCTGCACTTCCTTCCCTTTCACCAGTTGGTTTCTTTTATAAGCCATCTGTTGGGCTTCTTTGTTCACCTTCTTTATTGTATTCTTGATTTGCTGACTCCTGGCAAAGTCATCAGTCTTAAGAATTATCTCCATTTGGTTGTTTGGATCCAGCTTCATCTGCTTCCCAGACACTAACTCTTCTCCCTTTTCAGCATTAATCATGAACCATGTTATCGTTATGTTTGTCTTCATTTGATCATGTTCAACTGCCCTCAGTTGGGTTGAGCAGTGATCCACCTCATCCTCCAGGCTTGCTAGTGTTGCTCCAGCTGTTTGGTCAAACTTGACAAATTGGTCAAGTTTTGCACTGATAATCACGTCTGTCTTTTCTTGGGTGGGGAAGTCTTCTGCTGCTTGCTTTAGTACCTCCTTTAAGCTGGCCTTCATCTCCTCGTGGTTGGCCTCGAACTCAGTAACCTTCTTATTCCACAACCCTTCAGCCTTCTCTATAAGATCAGTTGAGAAAGCCTCTACTGAGGACTTTAGGTTGGTGGACACATTCTCCACTGAGTCTGCCAGAAATTTGGCCCTTGCTTCTTCCTCCTTCTTCTCCATTCCTTTGATGGCTTCAATCACCAGTACACTCTGCCCTTCTACCACATCTATGACTATTTGTTGAGCCTCAGTATCCCTTGCCTCGGATACATCCTTGGCTACTTCACCAGTACCTTGCACAGGTGAAGTACCTTTCTCCTCCACTGACACCTCCTCCTTCTCACCTTCAATAGCTTTCTCAGTCTTAATCTCAGCTGTTTTCTCCACCTTGTCCTCCTCTGACTTCCCTGCAGCAACCCTGGCTTCATTCATCTTATCAAAGACTAAGCTTTGAAAGATTTTCTCATCAAATAACAGCCTATTTTTGGTGAGACCAGTGAACTCGAGCTCCTCTCGCTCCTCATTCTTCCAATCTCCCGCCTTTCCTCCTCCTACTGCCAGCAATATCTCAACCAGCCTTCTGTCCTTGAGTTGGACAAGTAGCCCGACCCTTAAGAACATGGCTTTTAGGTCAGGATATTTGTCCAGCTCTGGATACTTCATCTCCAAGGAGTAGGCAACTTCATCCTTAAGAGTATCCAAGAAGGAATACTCTTCTTCATCATCAGATGGCAAAGAGGGGTGGGGGATCGTGGATCTGTGGGCTCCTCAGGAATGGTTTCAAGGGGTTTTGAGATGTTAGATTTAGTGTGGGTGGGGGTTTGTTCAGTGAGGGTGGGAGTGGTTTCAGTAGGGTTTGGTTCAGTAGAGGGTTGTTCAGTGGGGTTTTGGTCAGTGGGGGTTGTGGGAAATGGTTCAGTTGAGATTTCAGTGGGGTTTTCTTTTGGGGATCCACTTTCAGGCTGTTGAGAGCCTTCAGTGGGGGTTTTTGATGATGTTGAAAGTTTGGAAATTAGTTTGGTTTTGAGAGGGGTACGAGGTTTGGTTTTGATTTTGATTTTTATGGGGGTGGGAGCATCGGAATCGGTTTCAGATGATATGATGTTGGGAGAAGATTCAGGGTTACCTGATGAAGAATCATCAGTAGGGGTTGACTTCCTTGCTTTCTTGGTGGTTTGAGTTGCTTCCTTCTCTGTCTCAGCAACTCTCCTCCTTTCTTTTTGAGGCCTTTTCAGCGACCTCCTCTTTTTGCTTTGCCATCTTGTCACTCATCTTGACAAGTCTCCTCAGCTTGGTTTTCTTTCCCTCAGTAGGGTTTATCTCTTCTGTATCCAACCCTTCTTCCGGGCTTTCTTCACTTTCACTTATCCTACTTCCTTCTAGGGCTTTCCCAGATTAAAACAAAGACTTCAACGTGCTCCACTTCCTGTCCTCCTTCCAGTCCACTCCAACATCCACATTCTCAATCAGATATGAGATCTTTGTGGCATAATTAAGCTTACTAGCCAATTGTGGTGTCTTCTCCGGTTGAAATTTCGTGCGCTCCTTGTTCAGTGCAGGAAGGAAGAACTGTTACCAGTTATATTCCTTATCCTTGCTTTCCACAATCGCCTTCATCAGTCTGAGCTTTGGCTTGCTCACTTGTTCTAGGCTCCCCTGGTTTGCAAGTATGCATTTCCCAACAATCTCACACAGTACGTTATATACTGGGAGAAGCACATTTTTGTTCATTATAGGGTGATACTTCACCTTCTTCTGCATAATCGTGTACACCCACTCCTCCTCCTCATCCACGATACAAGTATCCGGATTAGGGCCTTTTGATGGAAGATCAAACAGCTCCTTTAGATCTTCTCCGTCTAACTCGATCTCATTCCTTACTTTCTGAAATTCAATAAGCTCCTTTCCATCCCGAACAATCTTCTTCTTCCTTTTCAAAAACAGGCATGACTTAATCTTAGTGTCGGTGTTGTTTTACACTAAAGAAGAACTCTAGCACTTGCCTATCAAAACAGTTCTCAGGATGAACTGTTAGAAACTTTTCCAGACCAGTGGCTTTGACCATCTCCAAAGCCTCCTTGATGTGCATGAACTCAGGCCTAGATTGGAATTTTGGGTTATCGAATAAGACATTTGGTTCGTACCAGAAATTGTCTTTGTTGGTAAGGTGTTTGAGGTTGATTTTTGCCATTTAGGGATTGAACTTTGAAGAACTTTGAGGAATTTCACAGAGGGTTCTTAGAGAGATAGTGATTTAGGACTTGAGAGATTTCGAAAAGGTTTCAGAGATTGATATGGAAGCCTTTTATATCTGATATGAACGGTGAGATGAAAAGATTAATCAACGACTGGTGTTGATTCAGATGGGATCGTGGTTAGTTGAAAAGGTTGTGGGGATTTTTGAGGTATCTAAATGGTTGAAAAGGAACCGCCTAAAATGGATGGTGGAGATTAAAATAGTTAGTAGTCGGAAGGTCACATCATCCGCTTTTGAGGCGCGTGAGATATGAAACTGAAAAAGGTTTTACTAACTTGTACAGTGCGCATTAAATGCTCCATTTATCAAAATCTTTTCAAAATGGTGTAAAAAGATTCAATTTCGCAGAAAGTACTCATTAACATTTTTGAAAAAATTTCCTTTTAAAACTAAGAAGAATTCAGTTTTGAAAAACATATAAGTGAGAATATGATCGACCTCGACTGAAATTGTACTTCCACTGAGATTTGTAGCTTTTCTGAGATCTTTGACTCTACTGAAGTCACAACTCCACTGATTTGAAATCATCTCTACTGAGATTCGATAGTACTTCTTTCTTACTCCCCTGGGTCCAGAAGTCCAAGCTATACTAACAGTTCTTGAAACCTTACTTCTGCCAAAGGTTTAGTAAATATATCTGTCTTTTGTTTGTCAGTGTGGATCTTGAGCATTTTGATATCCTTCTTCTCCACATGATCTCTAATGAAATGATGCCTAATATCCACATGTTTACATCTTGTGTGGAGAACTGGATTTTCTGAAATAACAATGGCACTATTGTTGTCACGGAAAATAGGGACTTCATTAGCAAAGATGTTGTAATCTCTTAGTTGTTGTCTTAGCCATAGGATTTGAGCACAACAACTTCCAGCTGCCATGTACTCAGCTTCAGTAGTGCTTGTGGCTACTGAACTTTGTTTCTTGGAAAACCAAGAAACCAATTTACTTCCCAAAAATTGACAAGTGCCTGAGGTAGATTTTCTGTCAATTCTGCATCCTCCATAGTCTGCATCTGAGTATCCTGTGAGTTCCAGATTATCATCTGAGGGATACCATAATCCTAAATTCACAGTACCCTTTAGGTATTTGAGAATCCTTTTAGCTGCCTCCAGATGAATCTTCTTTGGATTTGCTTGATATCTAGCACATATTCCAACAACAAATGTGATATATGGCCTGCTTGCTGTGAGATACAGTAAAGATCCAATGATTGCTCTGTAGTAAGTTTGGTCTACTGATTCACCATCTTCATCAGGTTCCATCTTTGTGTTGGTGTTGAGTGGAACTCTTGCAACCTTACTGTTTTGACATCCAAATTTGTTGATCAGCTCCCTTGTATATTTGGCTTGATTGATAAAAATTCCTTCAGTGGACTGTTTGACTTGAAGTCCAAGGAAGAAATCATTTCTCCAATCATTGACATCTCAAACTTTCCTTTCATTAGTTGAGAGAACTTCTCACAGAGGACTTGGTTTGGAGAACCAAAAATGATATTATCTACATAGATCTGTACCAATAGTGTGTCCTCTCCTTTTGTGATTCTGAAAAGAGTTCTATCTACTCTTCCTTTGATAAAACCATGATTAAGTAAGAACTGAAATAAAGTGTCATACCAAGCTCTTGGAGCCTGTTTCAGTCCATATAGAGCTTTTCTCAGTTTATATACTTTGTGACTTTCTTCAAAACCCGTGAGCTACTCCACATACACTTCTTCATTTAGTACTCCATTAAAGAAAGCACTCTTAACATCCATTTGATACACCTTGAATCTCATGTGAGCAACATATGCAAGAAATAACCTTATTGCCTCCAATCTGGCCACCGTAGCAAATGTTTCATCATAGTCAAAACCTTCAACTTGTGAATAGCCTTTTGCCACTAGCCTGGCTTTGTTTCTGACTATGACATCATTTTCATCCTTCTTAGTCTTGAACACCCATTTGGTTCCAATCACATTGCAATGATATGGTCTATCCACCAACTTCCTTACTTGATTCCTTGTGAATTGGTTGAGCTCTTCTTGCATGATAATGATCCAGTTTGAATCTTGAAGTGCCTCTTCAATGGAACTTGGTTCCTTGTTAGATAAGAAACAACAAAACAAAGCACTTTCTCCATGAAAACTTCTAGTTTTGACTCCCGAGGTAGGATCACCTGGGATTTGCACAACAGGGTGATCTGAGAGCCATGTTCTCCTAGACTGATGCCCTTCAGTAGAGGTTAACTCTTCTGAAGTTGAGTTACTAGATACAGGAATGAATTCAAATTCAGGAAATAAAACAGAGGGTTGAAGTCCTGAGTCATCATTCAAGGTATTCTCATTCTCTACGATAGTGTCATTGGTTCCCCCTTGAATGATGGGCTCATTAGATGTCTCAGTTGTGACCACGTCTTCATTGACATCTCTTACCTCTTGAACTGGGATGGAGTTCATCAATTCAGTTGACTGGTCAGGAGACCTTTCAGTTGAGTTTTCAAGAGTGATCTTGGTCTGAGTATCTTTATTGAACTGTTGGTCATTGAGGTTATCCCAGGTTGGGATGTATGCATCAACACTGTTCTCAGGATAGCCTTTTGACTTGATACTCAGTCTAGTTAGTCTTTTGCTAATCAGCTCCTCTGTCTCCTTTCTCCTGGACTCAAAAGTAGATTCATCAAAGACCACATGAGGTGTTTCTTCCACAACAAGGGTTCTACAATTGTAAACTCTGAAAGCTCTACTAATTTGGGAATATCCTAAGAAAATTCCTTCATCAGCTTTGCTGTCAAAAGCCTTTAGTTGAGTTTTCCCATTGTTGTGAATGAAACACTTGCAACCAAAAAATTTGAAAGTAAGATACTTGTGGCTTTCTGCCATTTCATAGCTCATATGGAGTTTTTCCTTAATGTTTGGTTACCATGGATCTATTCTGAGTGTGGTAGGCAGTATTGATAGCTTCAGCCTAAAACCTTTTAGGAACTTGAGCTTCTGCAAGCATTGTCCATGCTGCCTCCTTAAGAGACCTATTTCTTCTTTCAGCTACTCCATTTTGTTGAGGAGTTATTGCTGCTAAAGTCTCATGGGCTATACCTAGCTCTTTGCAAAACTCAGATATTATAGAGTTAATGAATTTAGTACCCTTATCTGACCTTATTTTTACAATGTTCAGGATCTTCTCATTGCTAACTTTCCTCAGCAGTTATGGCAGCCTGACTTGAGTTTCCTTCTTGCTTGCAAGGAATACCACCCATGTGTACCTGGAGAAGTCATCAACAACAACAAGTGTATATTTTCTCCCATTGATACTTACAAGGGTTACTGGACCAAAGAGATCCATAAGCAACAGTTGAAGTACTCTGTCAGTAGAGGTAGCTACTTTACTTTTGAAAGATGCTTTCACTTGCTTTCCCTCTTGACAGGCCTTGCAAATATGATCTTTGTTGTGTACTTCATTTGACATTCCTTCTACCAGTGCATGTCTTGCTATCTTGTTCATCACCTTGAAGTTTAGATGACTTAGTCTCTTATGCCATAGCCAATTTGTGTCAGTTGAGCTCTTTGCAATAAGGCATGCATTTGGTGTGCAAGACTTCCAATCTGCGAGATAGACATTTCCCTTTCTTGACCTAGTTAGTAGTACCTATTGTGAAGATATATTCTTGACAAAACACAGGTTATATGAAAATTCAATATTGTATCCTTTATCACAAGACTGCCTTATATACAATAGGTTATGCTTAAGTCCACTGACATAGGATACATTGTTAACTCTTTCTGAGCCAATAATTAAAGTACCATAACCTTTGGTGACTCCTTGTGAATTGTCACCAAAAGTGACCTGTTGACCCTCTTTCTCAATGAATTCTTTCAGGAGACTTTTGTTGCCAGTCATGTGCCTGGAACATCCACTGTCCAAGTACCAGACTGAAGATTTAAGAGCTTCTCCTTTGTTGAGGTCCACTGAGCCCTGCAGTCAAGATCAAACTTTAGGTACCCATTTTGTGTTGGGTCCTACCAGGTTAGCTGTACCTTTTGGAATCCAAATTTGCCTTACAGTTCTAATTACTTTAGAGTGGCTAATTTGTCTTCCATAAATATCTACATAGATAGTTACCTCCCTTGGTGCCTTAGGAGTAAACTGTCTATGAGTGTCAGCCTTTGAAGGAACATGAACCTTCTTAACATTCTTCTTCTTATGCTTGGGTGCACCTGGTCTCAGTCTTTGTTGATAAAGGTATTGAGAACATTTTCCTTTAGGCACAAAAGGAATAGATTTTCTATATGAGTCATTCCTTGAGGAGTGCTCATGCCTGGATACTTTCAGTTGAGATTGCTTCATTTGAGAAGACCTCGACTGATAGTACCTCTGCTGAGTTCTAGATTGATTAGTCAACTGAGCCTTTCCAATTGGTTTTGGCTGAGTTGGACCTTTCTTTAGTTAAACTTCAGTTGGTCTTTTTCCTTTATCTAAAATCTGTGGTTGAAAGGTCACAGATTTTACAAATACTCTCTTTGTGCTACTTGAAAAAACAACACTCAGAGGACCTTCTGAAGGTTTTGGAATATAGCCTATTCCACACTTGTTATTAGGATTGATTTGAAAATTTTGGATCTCCTCTATGGTAAGAGAGGGTTTATTAAGAGCATCAATCCTTTTTAACAAGGCCTCTTCAGATTTTTGCAAGACATCAATTTTCAAGAGATATTCCTTTATTTGGCTTACCCATTTTACATTTTTTTCAGTTAACATTGTCTTAGATTCAGTGAGATCTTTGATCAGTTTATCTTTACCATTTCCTTGACTCTTGAGGATTTCCACCTCTTTTGTCAATTCAATGGTGGATCTTGCTGAGTTAAGATCTACCTGATTCCCTGACTCAATTAACTTGGAGTTTTCACTCAAGATCTTTTTTTTCATCCTGGAGACAAAAACTTACTTCTTGCAACCTTGAGAAATTAATCATCAATTGTTCCAAAGCGGACTGAGGATTGAGTTCCTCTGTTGACTTTGAGCTGAGATCAAGTGTGTGTCCTAAGGAAATGGATGGTTTAGATTGTACCTCAGGTTCTTCCCTTGCCATAAGGCACAAGTCATCATCACTGCTGTCAGAGAAGAGTCCTTCAGATGACTCCAGCTCTTCAACAACATCTGTAACAACCATGGCTTTCCTTTCTCCATATCTTCTGTCTCTTTTGGCTTGCCTTTGTTTCCTTTCTTTTGTGCTCAGTTGAGGACAATCATACTGAAAGTGCCCAACCTTCTTGCACTGATAGCATCTGTTGGCATCATCATCCTTTTCTTCAGTAGACCCTCTAGGCTTTGATGATGATCCTTCAGCTTTGGAGTAGTTCTTGTACTCCTTCTTTTTCTCCATCTCAGTGGAGCTTTTCTCTCATTCTCCTGTGTCTCTTTGAGGATAGCTTCTTCTTTCCCTGTTGTCCCTGTAAAATCTTTTATATTTGCCAAATCGACTGTTAAGTTTTTCAAACCTTCTGGCCATTAGGCTTAGCTCCTCTTGCATCTCAGCTTTACTTTGAGATTTACTTACTTTTGTACTCTTTTGTGACTTTGGGGGCTTGGGCTCAATTTCCTTAGCTTTGAAGGCAACTCCCTTCTCAGCTGATGTCTCATCTGTAGCCCTTTTCCTGTTAAGATCAAATTCCTAAGCTTTTAACTCAGAGAATACCTGTTGCAGACCTCTCAGGATTTTTAAAGCAACTTCTCTTTTTGTATACACTTTACCAAGGGAGTTAATCTCATTCATAATATCCGTGAACCTCCCATCAAGTTGATCAATGGTCTCAGTTGGCTCCATGGTGAATTGCTCATACTTTTGAATAACTACTGAGAGTTTGTTCTCCTTGATTTTGTCAGTACCCTCACACATAAGAGCAAGAGTGTCCCAGAGCTCCTTTGCAGTCTGGCAATGGATCACTCTTCCCATAACTGAGTCTGGAATGGTGGTATATAGAATGTTCATGGCTATGAAGTTGAGGTTATGTCTCATCCTTTCATCCGCAGTGAAGTTGTCCTCATCTTTGGGTCATTCTTCTCTAGGATCTGCAATAGTTTCAGCTGTGGTTCTTGGGTTAGGAGTCATAACAATAAATGGACCTTTCGTGATGACTCTTAACATTTCATCATGCACACAAGAAAGATGTGCTCTCATCCTGATCTTCCAGAAATCATAATTTTCCACTGAGAACTGTGGAAGCTTGTGATGGGACATATGGTTCAGAGGATTGACTCCCATGTTGTTCTCTGCTGGTGGTGCTACCCTAGCTGTATTGTCAACCATAATATCTAAACAAGAAAATTCTCTAGATCAATTCAGTTGACCAGATACTATTTACCTTTTGAGCACAAGGTATACTTAGAACAATGGTCTTTTGAACAACTGCTCTGATACTACTTGTTGGTCCCGAAACGAGTTACACAGGTGTATGGGGGGGGGGAATACACCTGTTGTTACAAATTCAAAAAACTTTCTTTAAAACTTATCAGATTTTATTTAAGACAGTAGATCTTCAGTGGACTTGGAAGTCTGCTGAGATTTACTAATGAAATCTTGTTGAGATATCAGCTCGACTGAAGGTTCAAGACTTTCAGTTAAGTTACTATCTAATTAGCATTCAGTTGCAGATTAGTGAGCCCTTAAAAAAACTTGTTTTGCTTGATAAAAAGCTTGTTTGAAACAACACACACTAAGGAATTAACATAATATAAATGCACAAGATATAAAGTGGTTCAGAGATGAATCTCCTACGTCCACTGTCCTGATCAAACAGGAGAATTCCTTTCACTTAGGAATTCCTTGTGTTATAGTACCAAGGTGCACTGATCAAACAATCCTCTCTTAGGATATTTGATCCCTAGGATAATTCCAGGTCCTAATTTCCAAAATAACCAACTTTTAGACTAATATCAATAATCATCTTACTAACACCTCTTAACTCTAGCTCTCAACCTAACTCTAGGTATAGTTTTGAGTAGGGTTTGGTTCCAACTGTTTGTGTGATAATCCTTAAAGTTTAGCTCAAGGCTTAAGGATGGATTATCTCTTTCTAAAGTTTGGATATAACTATAAGCTCAATTACAGAAGGTTTGGTTTGCTCTCTACAAATTTGAAACACTTGGGAAACAAAGGTGATTTCAAGTGCTTCGTTATAAGTTATGAGTGTAGAGAATGTTTTTTTCTTGTAAGTTTCCCGTGTGTAGAAATGGGCACGACCTTCTGTATTTATAGTCCTTCTTGAAAATCTTCCCATTGGAGATGAATCTTCTCAAGTAAGTCTCTTGCATCTGATTGGTTCAAACAGCTCTATTTAAGCTTTATGTCTTGTCAAGAAACGGTTGAAAGACCTTGCCTGTTACCAAATCTCTGGAAAAACTAAAGCAAGACTTTTGGTACTTGTCAGTCTGTGACAGGTCGGCTGTCAATAGGGTACACCTTGTTGTGAAATTAGGTGAGGGTCACCTTGTTGTGATCTTTCTATTACAAGGCTAGGGCCTTATGCCTTCTCTTCCTATGATTTATCCTTCTTTGAGACTCCTTGGATGAAAGGATATTTTGTTGTGAAAAGATAGAGGTCTTGTTTGTGAGAAAAATGGGAGAAGAAAGGATTTCTTCTCCCTTTGGGGAGGGGGGGGGGGGGAGGGGGGTTGGCCGAAAATAAGTGAGGAGGAGGGGAGATTGTATCTTTTTTTTTTGTCTTGTGTCTTGTGAAAGAGTGATTTCCACGAAAATTAAAAGAACATGTGGTGTAAATGGAAGGCTAGGATTTGGGACACTTGAATGGTGGGGATGAAAGAGGGACAAAACAATAAATGAAGGGGGGGGGGGAGTACTTGTACAAGGGGTAGGACTTTTGTTGGGGGGTGTATTTGGCCCTTTTGGGCTGATTGAAGACAGCAGCTGGCCGTCTTTAATGTGTGGGCCACACAAGCCTTTGGCTTGTGGTGGCCTTCCGGCTCAGGATGTGCATTTCGACATTGTAAAATCGGGGTTTCGATAGGGGTTTCGGGGCTCCAGAAGTCACATTTCGTTCGTTTTTATAACAATTAATTTTCCATCTTTAAAATTTTATAATTAAGAATTCTCTTAACTTATTTTATTAGTTAGGTTCCCGGTTGATTCAGTTTTTGTTCGGTAGATTCGAAATTTGGTGTTTTCGGGGTTTTCGCCCGATTTTTGGCAACCAAAAAATTAAAACTCCTGTGATAAATAATAAAACGGATTATCCACTTACTTTAGACTCATATTTCATTCATATTCGATTTATCTAGTACCGGTTCGTTCTGTGTTTGAGTTTCTAGAGTGCTTGACGGTCCAGTTCTCGCTCGTCCGTTATCCAAAATCGGAGATTTTGAATAAAACGAAGTACTTCATTCGAAAAGACTTTCGAAATTAAAATGACAAACACACATAAAAATAAATAGGGCATAAAATGGGTCCGGGTATTACATCCTACCCACCTTCAAAGAAATTTCGTCCCCGAAATTTGGCTTACTTAATCTAATCTAGGCCTTGCGCGTATTTTGCTAAAACCTCGTCCTCTCTCTCCCAAGTGGCTTCCTTCTTTCTGTGCCTACTCCACTGTACTAGAACTAAAGGGATTTCTCGATTCCTTAGCTTATGCATCTTCCTTCCTAAAATATTTGCGGGTGTCTCTCCGTACGTCAGGTCTCGTCCCAATTCTAAGTCCCTAAAGTCGACGGCGTGCTAGGTGTCACCTACATACTTCCTAATTGTAGAAAAATTAAAGACATTGTATACTTGGGATAGTTCGGGGGGTAAAGCTAGGCGTTAGGCTACGTCTCCAACTCTCTCTAGTATGTCAAAAGGTCCGATGTAGTGGGGTTTCAATTTGCCTCTTTTTCAAAAAGAGATTAGTCCTTTCATCGGTGCTACTTTGAGGAATGCTTTCTCTCCAACTTCAAAATGTAGCTCCTTCCGGCGAGTATCAGCGTACGATTTTTGACGATCTTGTGCGGCTTTGATCCTTTTCTTAATCCGGGAAACAATTTCCACTGATTGTTCCAAACTTACAGACTCCTACTTCGTCCCAACAGATAGGTGATATGCATATTTTTCCATAAAGTGCTTCAAAAGGTGACATTTGTATAGTAGCTTGGTAACTGTTGTTGTAGGCAAATTCCACAAGCGGGAGGTGCATTTCCCAATTTTCTTCGAAATCCATAGCACATGCTCTCAGCATATCCTCCAGAGTTTGAATGGTCCTTTCTGACTGTCTGTCCGACTGCGAATGGTAAGCGATGCTAAAGTTTAGTTGCATTCCTAAGGCTTGTTGAAGGCTCTTCCAAAACCTAGAGGTGAAGCAGGATCTCTATCGGAAACTATCGAAACTGGTACACTGTGCAGTCTAACGATCTGCTCTATGTACAGTTGGGCTAGTTTGTCTAAGGAATAAGTCATGTGGATGGGTATGAAGTGCGCTGTTTTGGTAAGTCTATCTATAACTACCCAGATAGTGTTGTGATTTCTTACGGTCTTGGTAAAACCTGTGACAAAGTTCATGGTGATACTTTCCCATTTCCACTCGGGTATTTCTAAAGTGTGAAGTAATCCAGATCGTTGGTAGTCGACTTTGACTTGTTGACAGGTCAGGCATTTTCTCACGAAGTGGGCTATCGTCCTTTTCATACCTCTCCACCAAAAAGTCTCCCTTAGTCCTCGGTATATCTTCGTCTCTCCAGGGTGTACATAGTATGGAGTATTGTGTGTTTCTTTTAGAATCTCATCTCTTAGTCCTTCATCCTTTGGCACACAAATTCATCCTTCAAACATTAGGGTTCCATCAGCGTTCAAAGTGAACCATCTGATGGTTCCCATCTTAATTCGTAACCTCATTCCTTCGAGGAATTTATCCCTTCTTTGAGCATCTCCGATCTTCTCCTTCAGGGTTGGTTATAGTGTGATAGCATAGATCACGATGTCTGTACAACATTGCTTAGTGAACTCTAGGTTCATTCGAGCAAAGTCCCTGATCATTGCCATTTGTCCCGTTGGCACGACGTTAACGGTTGTGGTTCCCTTCCTACTCAAGGCATCGACCACAATGTTCGTCTTCCCGGGGTAGTAGTGGATTATGCAATTATAATCCTTCACTAGCTCAAGCTATCTTCGTTGGTGCATATTCAACTCCTTTTGCGTGAAGAAGTACTTCAAGCTCTTATGGTCCGTGTAGAGCTTGCACTTTCCCCCGTAAAGATAGTGCCTCAAGATCTTTAGCGGATGAACTACCGCGGCCAATTCTAGGTCGTGAGTTGGGTAGTTCTGTTCATGGGTCTTCAGTTGTCGGGACGCATATGCAACGTCTTTTCCGTGTTGCTTGAGGACACATCCCAATCCAGACAAGGATGCATCGGTGTATATCACAAATCCCTCGGTTCCATCGGGGATAGTTAACACCGGTGAAGAAGTTAATCTCCTTTTGATCTCTCGGAAACTTTCTTTATATGTGGACGTCCAAGTAAACTTCTGGTTCTTCTTGGTTAGATGCGTCAGGGTTTTTGCGATTCGTGAGAAGTCCTGGATAAACCTCCTTTAGTATCCCGCTAATCCAAGAAAACTTCTTATTTAATTGGCATTAGCTGGGGTCTTCCAGCCCATTATGGCTTCTAGCTTTGCCAGGTCCATCTCAATCCCTCTGGATGAGATTATATGTCCCAAAAACATAACCCGATCGATCCAAAACTCACACTTGCTGAACTTAGCATATAACCTCTCACGCCTCATTGTTTCCAAAATAATCCTGAGGTGCTCTTTGTGTTGGTGCTTGTCCTTGGAGTACACCAATATGTCGTCGATAAACACAATTATAAATTGGTTTAGGTACTGATGGAACACCCGGTTCATAAAGTCTATGAATATGGCTGGTGCGTTCGTCACTCCAAAAGGCATCACTGTAAACTCGTAGTGTCTATAACGAGTCCTGAAGCCCGTCTTTGGAATGTCACTTTCCTTGGCCTTCAGTTGGTGATAGCCAGACCTCAAATCAATCTTTGAAAATACGCTGGCATTTTTCAATTGATCGAACAAGTCCTCGATCCTTGGCAGAGGGTACTTGTTCTTGATGGTCAGTTGGTTCAGCCCTCGGTAGTCGATGCACATTCTGAGAGTTCCATCTTTCTTCTTGACGAATAGGACAAGTGCTCCCCATGGTGATACGCTGGGCCTGATGAATTTCTTCTCCAGGAGTTCCTGAAGCTGTTCTTTCAGTTCTTCTAGCTCCTTTGGCACCATCCGGTAGGGTGCCTTTAACACGGGCGTAGCTCCCGGTGTCAGTTCGATGGAGAATTCTATATGTCGGTCCGGTGGTATTCCTGATAATTCCTCCGGAAATACATCTGGGAATTCTCTCACGACGGGTATGTTCATCGGGGTTTTTTCATCCTTCTTTACTACTGAGAGGTTGGCCATGCGATTGGCGCCGGCCAGACGTGGCGCCATCGAGGAGAAGTGTTCCAGGAACAGTTCCCCCAATTGGTGGAACGATACCACCTTCCCGGCGGGCAGCGAAGAGTACCACCGGTGAGCTCTGTCACCGAGCATTAATGGAAACATCCGGCACTGGGTGGCGTCCGTCGCCCCCATGAAGATCATGTAAGTGGAATATTTACTTAGGTGGGTGATGGGGTCTGTCTCCCCGTCGTACTGGCCCACCGCGGCCACATTAATTTTTGGTTGTGCGGGGGCCTGTACCAGTATGTCGGCGAGGGAGGAGTTTGGCATGTGGGCGACATGGTATTGTTCGTCCCGCCTTTCGAGCTTGGCCTCGAGCTCCGTTACCTTTTTCAAGATAGCGGCCATAGCGCTGTCGGCCGCAGGGGGAGAACGGGGACGTGGGTTGTCCCCCAGACGGTCACGGACCGACGGCCTCGGGGCCGCATCGTTGTGATGTCCGGGAGAGCGTGCCCTTTCTCGCTCCCGGGGCCTGGAGTTGGCGTTGGACTCGCAGGGTCGGGCAGCTCCCCGAGCCTGGGATCCTAGTCTGGAGAAGACTGAACCTGCAGGTCGACGAGACACTCGCTGTGAGTCATCCTCCTCGTCGAGGCGCCTCTTTAGATTCTGAGGTCGGGGGTTAGGAGGGCCGCCTCTTGCTCCTGCCGCGGTTGGCTAGTGGCCCTGGACCGAGCTGGCTCATTTCCGGGGTAATGAGTGCAGATAGGAGCGGCGTCGATCTCAGCCTGGCGGCGTTCGATCATCGCCCTTGCCACCTGAAGGTCCTCTGGAGTCCTCATTGCGGATAGGAACTCGAAAGGGCCCTGGAGGGTTTCCGCCGTAGCCGGAGCCGGAGTGGCGGCCTCGCCGACATCCTCCACCTGCTACTGAGTACGGGTAGCCTTTGAGGTGGTCATTTCAAGGTGGAAACAGTAGGGATTAATATTTATGATAACTATAAGCAATAAATGCAAGAGTAAATGAGCTCTCAAGAGTAGATTTGCAATAAATGTGTGTTGTGTTATATTTGAGCATTAAAGGCCCTATTTATAGTGTACATGGTGGGGTTCTCCACCTTGGGTTGGTGGGCCTGTGGGCCCTTCCTATTCCTAGCTGGGAGGTAATGAGTGGCTACAACCTCCCCTATGGGCCAATGAGAAGATGTCACTTGGCTCTGTTACCCCTGAGCAGATAAGACTTGGCCCCAAACTACCCACTTTGACCCTGTCACATCCTCTGCAATGATGGTACTGGCCATACTCATAGCTGGCAGAGCTGGAATCGGGCAGACGGGTAACCGGGTAGCCGGGTACCTAGTGGGTGGCGAGTGGCCTGGGGAACCTTTCACGGGAAGCGGGTAGAGGTCTTCCCAGGGCTTGTCGTTGGCCGATCGACCTTTGGTCTTCCTAACAAGTACGCTCCTCGTAGAGAAAGGATTGTAGCCGGAGAAAAATTTGTCAGCTTGGAGAAGAAAGAATATGTTCAGGAGAAAACTTTACGGTAATTCTAAAACTTTGGGATGAGAAAATTATTGAGAAATAATTTTTCTATGGACTAATTTATAAGGACCGAATAATAGGAGGATTAAGATTAGTATATTCAGATGAGAGAATAGTGGGACCGATTTTTAAAACGTGAGACAAGGTCATCTACTTTGAATTCCCAAATTAACAGAAAATAGAAAATTGAGGGCCAAGTTTAGTGCCTATAAGTTCTATCTCCAAAATAAAATAAATAAAGAATAATATTAATTTAAGAGATATGTCATATTAAACCAATATGTCAAAGTATTTATCCGTGTACTTGCAAATCAAACTTTAATAATTAATATAGAGGTATTTATTATATGTATTACGTAAATATCTTTCTTAATAGAACAATTTCTTATCATAACTTTGGAAACTAATAATATCAATAATAATAATATTTTAATTTTTAAAAGGAACTCCTAAAATATCTTTTTGTAAATAATGATGAACTTTGAAAGATTGTATTTGTTAAAACTTGTGAAATAAGAATAATCTATAATTTTAATAAAACTCACTATTTTGAAATAATTTGAAATATAATAAGTAATAACCTTGAAATTTTGGATTGTTACATTCTCCACCACTAATAAGAATTTCATCATCGAAATTCAGTAATCAACTCTTAAAACTATTTGAATAATTCGCTTGAGTCTTAATCAACTAGGCTATACCCAATACATCCTCAAAGTCTCTAGCTTCATCAAATGCAAATCTCAAAGTTATTCCCATAAATATCCAAAAATAACACCTTAATCAACTACCATCGTCCTTAAGCGCTTTAGTTGAACTAGTTTCTCCATAATCATATATTACTCCTCAATACATTTATCTTCTAATATAGCAACTAAAATCATCTATCACCACCTTTGGTATATCTTAATGCAAGGTTATATAGAATGTAAAATGCATGTCTTATATATATGCTCATGGAAATATCATAAATTATGTGGTAGATTTGTAAACGTTCATATAAATGATGCACTTGGAATGTGAAATATTTGAATGCACTTAGTAACATAGTCATAGCATAGCAATGGCTTGTCTCGTAACATGAAATAAAATGTATAATACTTGTGCCTCGAAATTATTGACTAGATATATTAAGGGTATTACACTCTACCCCTCTTCGGAAAATTTCGTCCTCGAAATTGAGAATCTAATTGATATGTATGCATGTGGTGAAATGAAAATTTTCATGTAAGAATATACTTCATGGCTTGATCATGACCTAATATAGCTTTGAACGGAAACATGAAATTTAGAATTTGGATGAAGCCTCCAGCTAAAAAAAAGATACAAATTATGTGTATATAAGGCTCTACTCAAAGATAAATAAATATAGATGAGATTTTTCTTTTTTTTTTTCTTTTTCTTTTTTGGCAGAGAGATCAATAAATTTTATTTTGCTGTTGAAGATTTGAGAATGACCATGTGTAAATTAGTATTGAGGGAGATAATTTATGTTGGGAAATATATGGTATAAGAAATATCGGAATTGACTTGAGTTTTGAAATTGTAGAGATAATTTGAAGACTCGGTCAAATAAAGATAATTAGAAATTTAAGGTTTTTTTTTAAATAAAATCTAAATGTGACTAAAATATGTCGTGGAAAAACATGGAGTGAAAATATTGAGCTTTAATTAAAAAATATTTTAATTATTTCTTGATAAGAAACAGAGTTTAAATGCATATTTAAAAATAATTAACTTGATAATTTTTGTTGAGAAGATTATGGGATTTTGGAGACTCCATTCTACTATCTGTTGAAGACGTGAATATGAGATAACAAATATAAAATTTTGAGTACTTAAAGGAAACTTGAGGAATAAGAAAATGAATTTAAAATAAAGTACTAGGCTTTTTTTTTTTTTTAAAGAATGAAAATATTAATTTATATGTAAAATAATTAGTTGTAGAATTTTAAGGTGTTACATCCTACCCCTCTTAGAAAAATTTCGTCCTTAAAAAATCAGTATTAAAATGATGTATGCATGTGCTAAACTCTAAAAAGGTAATGTAGTTCACACACTTGATGGCATGATCTTATAGCATAAAATAGTTTTGCATGAAATTTGAAATGTTGCATAATGACATGATCTTGAGGCATAAAATATAACTTGGAATGAAACTTAAAATGTTGAATGATGCATGTATCATATCTTATGTGATCATTTTTTCCATAATCAAATAATAACTCTGTCACTTGGTAACATAGTCTTAAAATAACTTTGCCCTGTATCATAAGATGATATTTGTAACATGAATGAAATGTATAATGCATGTACCTTGTGGAGCTGAAGCAGGAGGCGGTGATGGATGACTTTTACTTATAAATTTTCCTCATTAACAAAGTACACTGTAAATAATTTTGACTCTTAAATAACAATTTATTCTAACAAGTCTACAGAAACGTAGACCTGCGCTGATACCACTCTGTCACGCCCCATTTTCTATAATAGTAAATTTTGCAAAAGTACAATAATAATTCCGAATAAAAAGGGCGTGAACTAAAATTTACTTTGAAATAAGACATAAACTTTTATCACCAATTAAAAATACTTGGCAAACAACGGAACACTTGAATATTATTTAGTAATTTATAAATAATTTAATTTAAAACATTTGACAATTTCATAAGGAATTAAATTGAAAAATACTGGATTAAAAACTAAACTTGACTTTAATATAAAATGACATGAAGGACCATCATCCATCGTCTCTTCCCGCCACCGCTGCACGCTCTGATAATGTTAAATGAATGGGGTGAGCATGCAAGCACACTCAGTGAAGTCAAGTTATTCAAAACTTAATGCTGAAAATAAATAGTCGAGTAAACATAGCATAGTAATTAGTATTCACATTTGTCACATATACTTTGCAACTTTGCCACATATACTTTGTCACATAAACATTGCCAAAAAATTGCACTTTGCCACATATACTTTGCCATCTATACTTTCCCACTAAGATATTTTGCCACTAATATACTTTGTCACCTATACTTTCCCACTAATATACTTTGTCACCTGTACTTTTCCACTATTATACTTTGCCATCTATACTTTTCCACTAATATAACATTGCCACAAATATACTTTACCACAAATATATGGAAAATATTCACAAAGCATGCAACTCAAATAATTATTTAGAACATTAAATAAAGAATAACACATGCAAATAAACTCTACCAACCACTGTAGAGTATAAGCAATTGAATCCCCACCTAGAAAAAATATGCCGTGGATGAAATGAATGCAGTGGTCTTAAATCCTACTTCTCGCAAATACCGTCACCTCATAGAGAAAGGATTGTAGCCGGAGAAAATTTTGTCTGCTTGGAGAAGAAAGAAGATGTTCAGGAGAAAACTTTACGGTAATTCTAAAACTTTGCGATGAGAAAATTATTGAGAAATAATTTTTCTATGGATTAATTTATAAGGACCGAATAATAGGAGGATTGAGATTAGTATATTCAGTTGAGAGAATAGTGGGACCGATTTTTAAAACGTGAGACATGGTCATCTACTTTGAATTCCCAAATTAACAGAAAATAGAAAATTGAGGGCCAAGTTTAGTGCCTATAAATTCTATCTCCAAAATAAAATAAATAAAGAATAATATTAATTTAAGAGGTATGTCATATTAAACCAATATGTCAAAGTATATATCCGTGTACTTGCAAATCAAACTTTGAGAATTAATATAGAGGTATATTTATTATATATATTACGTAAATATCTTTCTTAATAGAACAATTTCTTATCATAACTTTAGAAACTAATAATATCAATAATAATAATATTTTAATTTTTAAAAAGAACTCCTAAAATATCTTTTTGTAAATAATGATGAACTTTGAAAGATAATATTTATTAAAACTTGTGAAATAAGAATAATCTATAATTTTAATAAAACTCACTATTTTGAAGTAATTGAAATATAATAAATGATAACCTTGAAATTTTGGGTTGTTACACCACCTATAACGCCCCGAACCCAGATAGGCCGAATACTTATCCAAGTTCAAGTCGTCACTTAGTGCAAAGGAAAAATAAGTGACATTTTTTTAAAAGAAGAATTTGAATAAGGAAAAATAAGAGGATGATGGTTAAAGCCATTCTTAACTTAAAGCCTTAGCATACAATTAAAATCCAAATATTAAACAGAGAGCATGCTGAGTCTGAGTAATACTAAATCAGAAGAATAGTACTAATAACTCAATAGTCCGATATAAGTCCATAATAATAAGTTCGGAATAACAGACGGAAACAAGGGCAATTAAAAATCTTTAATGGAAATAAATCAACTATCGGTGTGGAAGGCTAGGTCTATTACTGCTCCCAGTACTCCATCGGCTCACCTGAAAAGTATCAAAAATAGGGAGTGAGAATTTTAATTTCTCAGTTCGGGTAGCCCGCACGCTATTACGATTAAGGTATGATATCATACACATCATCATATCATTCTCAGAAAGTAAACAACCGAGACGGATACTCTCCACTCGCAAATCCAAGATGGATACTCTCCACTTGCAAACACCGAGACGGATACTCTCCGCTCGCAAACCCAAAACGGATACTCTCCACTTGTAAATACCGAGACGAATACTCTCCGCTTGAAACACAATATAATTCAATATATGATACTTTAACTAAAACATGTAAGTAAAAGGCAGTACGGTTCAGTGCCACTCACCTCGAAAATGAAGTTCGGAAAAACTACTGCTTGCAAGGGAAAGACGTCCAAGTGTCACTGGCCGTTCGCACTCGATCCTAATGAAAATTTCTTGCTTTTAGTATCTAGTTAAAGATAAGTATATTTAAGTACACTGTACATTGGTCCCAAGGGACTTTTGATCAACACATGTCTTTCGTCTTTTAGTCGTGATTTACCCTAAGTTAGTCTTTTCATTAGGCGTCGAGTTATACTTAGAGAACTTCTAAAATAATATTTTCGACTTGTTACATGTCTTAGACTCTCACTAGCATGCTTCTAGGACGTAACACGTAAAATAGGAAAGCAACATTTTCAAGCAAAAGTGACGGTTCAAGCATTAAGACCACTTTCGAGTAAAACTGCCCGATTTCAATTATTCACACTCGACTTTGGGAATTTTCTAAAATATAGAGAATTACTCTAAAAATTATGCAAAAGTATAGTAGATGCCCTCTTAGCATATATTTCACTCATAAAAATCGTCCTTATTAAAAGATACCAGGAAAATAGGTTGTTGGATTTATTTCCAAAGGCAAAACAATGATTCTTAAACATTCCAGTAAGTGTTCAGAATTATAATACAAGGGAAATAATATTCTTAAAAAAATACTAAAATATTTCCAAAATCACGAAATTTACACAGTAGGTGCATTACACAATTTCAAACATTTCTTAAGTTTTGGCTTAAAGCAAAATATGTAAGGAAAAAAGTGTTTGGGTTCGTTTTTGGAAAAGGCACATAAACTTTTCTGTCTTTCCAATTTTTGTAAAACTATTTAAACTATTCCTAAAATCATAAAAAATTCTAAGAATGAATCTAACATCATATAATATTTTATTTCAATTTTTAAAAATAAATAACAAAGTGGAAATTACCAGAAAAATCAAAGAGTCACGAAAATGTCACAGATTGTCACACTAGCTTAAAAAATTCATAAATTATTGAATATTACTTAAAAACACATGAGGCCAGTGGCATAAAAAAGCTAACTTGACCTATTTTCTGAATATGCAAACAAACATTCAAAATCTTTGAGTCATGAAAATGTATTTGCTCAAACTTTCGACAGAATACAGATTGTTCACTTATTCACCTGCTAAGAACACTTAGAAAATCTTCACATGCCATGAAACCTTCATACTTTCATTATTAACAACTCATAACATCAAACCATAAAGATTTAAGCAGAAATTCAAAGAAAACTCATGCATTTTCTTCCTATCTAAAGATTTAAAACAAAACTAGGGTTTTGAAATTAGGTGAGGGTCACATTGTTGTGATCTTTCTCTTACAAGGCTAGGGCATTATGCCTTTTGCAAACTCTCTTCCTATGATTTATCCTTCTTTAAGACTCCTTGGATGAAAGTATATTTTTTTTGTGAAAAGATAGAGGTCTTGTTTGTGTGAAAAATGGGATAAGAAAGGATTTCTTCTCCCTTGGGGGGGGGGGGGGGAGGGGGGGGGGGGTGGCCGAAAATGAGGGAGGAGGAGGGGAGAGTATGTATTTTTTTTTTTTTTTGTCTTGTATCTTGTGTCTTGTGAAAGAGCGTTGTCCAAGAAAATTAAAAGAA
Source organism: Ballota nigra (assembly GCA_947034835.1). NCBI lineage: Eukaryota > Viridiplantae > Streptophyta > Magnoliopsida > Lamiales > Lamiaceae > Ballota > Ballota nigra. The sequence goes on along the minus strand of OX344729.1, from coordinate 32,149,551 downwards.
CATGTGGTGTTAATGGAAAGCTAGGATTTGAGACACTTGGAGGGTGGGGATGAAAGAGGGACAAAACAATAAATGAAGGGGAATGATACTTGTACTAGGGGTAGGACTTTTGTTGGAGGGTGTATTTGGCCCTTGTGGGCTGCTGGGAGACAGCAGCTGGCCATCCTTAATGTGTGGGCTCCACAAGAGGCTTGTGGTGGCCTTTCGGCTCAGAGTGTGCATTTCGACACTGTAAAATCGGGGGTTCGATAGGTGTTTCGGGGCTCCGGAAGTCATGTTTCGTTCATTTTTCTAACAATTAATTTTTCATCTTTAAAAGTTTATTATTAAGGAGTCTTTTAACTTATTTTATTAGTTAGGTTCCCGGTTGGTTCGGTTTTTACTCGGTAGATTCGAATTTTGGTATTTTCGGGGTTTTCGCCCGATTTTTGGCAACCAAAAAATTTAAACTCTTGTGATAAATAATAAAATGGCTTATCCACTTACTTTGGACTCATATTTCATTCATATTCGATTTATCTAGTATCGGTTCGAAACTAAAATGACAAACACACATAAAAATAAATAGGACATAAAATGGGTCCAGGTATTACAAAATATCAGTACTTTAAATTTACGGATATATCGATGAAAATATCGATATCGCTAAAAAATAGTAAATTTACAGCAATTTTATTAAAATGATGAGAATTTAATATGAAATTTAGAGTAATGTATTTAAAATTAACTTAACTCAAACAAAAAGGAATTGTTCATGACAAATATATCAATAACAGAGTACTTAAACAGTCTAAAATGATATAATAATTATTCATAATAATTTAATATAATACAAACAATGCAACTAAACATGTTGAAATCTTTTTCTAGCAACTTTTTTTAATAAATGGTGATTTAGTGACTAAATTCTATCAATTATAAAATAATATTCATGGACAATAAAGGAAGAAAAGATTTAAAAAAATTCCAATATTGCCCTATATTCCCCACTTTTACCGATATTTCCTCAAAATTTCCAAATATATGACAAATTTTGAAGTACAGCTCACCGACATTGACATCCATACCAATATTGCCCTATATTTATCGATATTTCTCGATATTTTGAAAAAAAAAACTCGCTCCGGTGGATATCCATATCCTGACCTAAAAAAGAAAACTAAAATTTCACCAAAACTTCGACAAAATTTTCATCCTTGCATGTAACTACTCTCTATAAAATATGTTACCTAAGAAAAAATAAATAAAATAAAGAGACTATTAAATACTTCCAGTGGCAAATTCTTATCCACTTGACATCATTAAGAAACAGAAACATAAAAGAATTTCAGAAGTACAAACCATAACAACTTAACTAAACGACTGTTTACAGTTGGTATAATGTGTGTCAAATAAAATAGCTTAAATAAAAAACCAGTCTTCGAAAACATAAAGAACATTACATATATTATCACAGACTTTCAAGTTTTTGCATCATCAATCCCAAACAACTTTCACATGAATCAAATACAAATATACAACTTAAAAAGACCAATTCCAATTTGTTGAAAAAACCATATTCTTGTTCTTTTTTTTTATTATTATCTGCTGAAGAAGGTGCCACTGTGACAACCACAACCTTCTTTTCTGGTGGATATAAGATAACATTTCAAGCAACCTGCAAAAGAATTCACAAATGAAAAAAATTGAAAACAGACTATCATTAAAAACAAAACAGAAAAAGAAAATCATTTCAGAAGTACAAACCATAACAACTTAACTAAAAGACTGGTTACAAAATCTGAAATAACAAAAGGAGCATCACAATCTTTTCATGGTCCATTTTCTTCACCCGACTCCAAAGTAGCTGGAATCCAAGACATATGCCTACAAATGTGTCATCTTCCAGAATATAGGTAAAAATAGTCAGTCAGCCTACAAATAGTTTGTCAATCATTATCATTCAGGTGATCAATTATTAGACCTATACCAAAATTTTGCAACATCATGGTTAATGTTCATCTCAGATCATCTGTATATTGTATAGGCTAAAGCAATAGCCCAGGATTTAGTATTGCAAAACAATGAATAGTCCCATGTTTCTAGATAATATTTAATCCCCTTGATTCTAAACATTGTACCTAATTGAAGCAAATCAATATTCATAAGTGGAGTATGAATTAACAATAATGTTACACGAAGATTTATAAGACTATAATCAATAGTGAGACAATACTTGATAGACGATAGTAAAAAAAGTAATACAAAAGAGTGCCACAAATCTTCATCGCTAGCCCAAACTAACAAAAAGTGAAACTAATCAAATAAAATAATCTGGCCATTCAATTTGGGAGTGATTTTTTATGATCAAATGTCATGACTGAAATAGTATAATAATAATAATGATGTATAGATTATCTATTAATAATAGAATATATTCTGAAAACTCCAGAAGACAGAGAATACTACTGGATTACCTAGGATGTATACGATATATTCCAGTTGTATAGATTAAATTAAATTTATTCTTGAAAAGCTCTCATCTATATAGAGCATTGTTCAGACATAATTTTGGATATGGTAAGAACTCATATGAAAACTAAAATATCATATTTTGCAGCCATAATAATCACAAAGAAGATATATGTCTGTTGTAGTATCTTGATTGTGACAAAGAAGATAGAATTTTGAAAGCATTTTTATTAACTTTCTCCGAAAACAGCCAGATCACCCGATACTATGAATGTAAAGCTCTCGATTCTTGGGAGTGTAATAATTAACTTACCAATGAAACCTAGTTAAAAAAATTCTCACATATTAATAAATATTACAATTGGAAAGTGTTTAAAAGGCAGACATACTGAAGAAGAAGACTTATAGTTAAAAAAAATTGTATTAGTACCATTAGAAATTGAAGTATCATGAAACCTTCATCAGTGGCTTTGTTGAACAAAGTTAGAACTCTATCTGAAGAAGATACTGATTTGCCTGTGATGGTGAAGAAGAAGATCAAATAACAATATTTTCAACTATAATTTTTGTAATAATATTACAAAATAAATCAAAATAATAATAGACTTACCAATTGATTGTAAAACTTGGTTGTCTTACACAATGAAGGATACAGTTCCTAAAATAAAAATTTGCAAGGGAGAATAAATTAACCCAATTTACTCCCAAGTTATGATTTGAGATTCCTAATGAACCTATTCAGAAGATTAACAAACAAAAGGAATTGAAATAAGAAGACTGAAGGGAGAATCTCACAGTTTATATGCTAAAAGTCATCAATTTGTTGGGATCCAAAGTTGCCAAGGTTAATTGAATATGGGCTCTGGACTCTAATTATAAGATACAAACTCTTTATCTCATTACCAACCTTCAATAACCACAATAAACTCTCAGAAGTATGAATGTGTGAGAAGAATGCAACTTGGATTATCACTATCAGGAAATGAATGCATAGAGTTATGAACTTACTAAACACTGGTTGCAGAAGAGAAAGATGTACGATACATTAAGGATTATGTACATGATCTGAAATAGCAAAAGAGAGCAACCCAATCCTTACCTGATCCATTTTCCTCACATGACTCAAAAGGTAGATGCAATTCAAGTGATATTTGTTGAGTCAGACAACCTACAAATAGTTTATCAATCATTTTCACTTAGGTAATTAGTTATTCAAGTTAATCCAAAATTTCGAAGCATCATAGTTAATATTCAACTCAGACAATCAGTATATTATATAGGATAAAACAATAGTATATTGCAAAATAAAGATATGGCCATATTTGTAGACAATGTTGAATCAATATTCAATAATTTAAGCTAAATTACGTTATGTATGATTAGCAGTAAACTTACTTGGACATTTATAAGACTAAGAGGGAGACAATGCTTGATTAACAATAAGCACAATGGCAATACAACAGAGTGCCACTAATCATCATCATTGTTGAGTCACTAACTTGACTAAAATGAAGAGAAAGCGAACCAACAATGAAACTTGAAAAAATATTATCAAAATTAGGATCTAATAATTACCAATTTCTCTAAAGGAGATCAAGTGTTTAATAGAAGATTACCTTTATTGCAGCAAGAAGAGGACATTGTCACGAGGGTGGAGACGACTATAAAAAAATTCAAGAAAAACCGAACGATAAACATTGAAATAAAATAATACTAAAGCCAAAGTTTTCTGTCATATGTACTTAGACTTGACTTTATATGCGAGCGAGAGCGGGCTGGAGCTTTGAAGAAAAACAAAGACGAAATTAGGATCTAATAATTTCTAATTTATCGACAATGAAAGGGATAATTGTTGGGTAAATAGGGGTGCCCAGAATCTATTCGGGATAAAATTTAAATACGAATTTAAATTCAATTATTACTAGCATGAATTAATTCTAATTAATTCAAATAATAATTCCAACAACAATTTTATCATCGTGCAAGTTGAATTAATTCACATAAGATCTATGGCGGAAAAACTAAGAGATTATGTGACTACGTACCTCTCGTAGATATGACCTTTGATTATCACGGGACAATTACGAACGTGCTACCAACCCAAAGACCTTCTCAAGTATTTCCCTTTCGCCTTGCTTGATCATCGGTGGGAAGTGCTTTCAAGCAATTAAAATAACTAAGGAAAAAGAAAAATATATATGCTCTTGATTTTTCCAACACATGGAATTATATCATTGGGGATGAAATAATCATACCCTATTTATAAGAGGTGATAGCCGAAATTTTCATTTTTTATGGGCCTGGAGAAAATCTTTTCTAGTCTCTAAGAAATCTTGAATATATCTCATATATTCTTTTCTACATAATAAAATATTCCAGAAAAATCTCACCCTCCTATTTAATCATGCAATTTTCGAAAGTAATAAGAGTAGAATCAAGATTTGGATCTTCTTGAATATATGAGATAATCTTGTATTCCAAGAATACTTATATTCCATAATATCTTTCCAAGAAAATCAACAAAATCTTTTCTCTCCTAATTATGCAATTTTCGAAAATCACAAAGAAAAATCAGCAATAATATGTTCTTCTATTTTAATCACCTTATCATTATTGGGCTACTTAATGGGCTACTTGAGGGGCCTTAAGGAGAATTAAGATTGGACCTCCTAATGGACTTCTGAATTTCAATATTGAGCCCCAATATAATTAAGCCCATTAATATTAATTATTACCACTAATAAATTAATATTGCACTATCCATCTTAATCCATATTACGATAATATGGGCTCTCGGTTATTATTTCTTTCGTTTAAAATTATCAAGTCCATTAATTAATTAAGCTTCTAAATAGCTCTAAATTAATTAATATATTTCACCTTGGAGTAAAGACAACTCAACATTATTATCCGTACCGAAGAAACTAATTCTTCACTTGCAAGATTTGGTACGGTAAGACTTTTGAGCCCACCAAGGGGACTAATCACACAAGCCGTACTCGCACGCGTTTCCCCGTATTAAATCTTAGCAACCATCGTATGATTAATATTATTGCCCAAAACATAAAGTTCGAAGTCACGATGATTCTCACCCAACATGAATCAAAACAGTAACCATTAAGCACACACGGTCCTATTTAAGTGACGGAGATTAAGAAATCAATAACCTCTGAGGTCTAATTCTTCACATTCAAAACAGAAGAATTTATCCTCGTTGTAGGTCCTCTTCAATACATACTAAATGTGCTAGTGCAATCTCTTGGTCAAGACGAGCTAATCTGAGATATACATATCGATCTTTCGCAGCGGATTGTTTAATTCCACCTAGATCATGAATTTGTACGTTTAGTTACAAGGAAAGTGTCAATGTGATCTTCTATGACCGGGTATCACCACATTAACTACAATGTAACAAATACCAATTATAATGAATTGGTTGCAATAAATATTCAACATTCAATCATATCTAAAGCAAATGTGATAAAAGAATTATTCTCATAAACAAGTGTTTAATACATGAGTTATACAAAGTAAAAGCATACTTTCACGTATAACTCCAACAATCTCCCACTTATACTTAAAGTCTGCTTTTTAGTATACATCATCATGCGTGACTAGTGTAGTAGCTCTACGTGACATCTCATGTCAACCTACACTAACCTAATAATTCCTCCCACTTATACTTAAAGCAGATTGGCAATAGTCTTGACTCCCATTCCATCCGCATGTCTCTCGAATGTACTATGAGGCAGACCCTTTGAGAATGGATTAGCTAGATGGTCTCCCGACGCTATCTTTGCCACCTCTATATCTCCTCTCTTAACGATTTCTCGTATAAGATGGTATTTTCTTTCTATGTGTTTGCTGGCCTTGTGGGCTCTCGGTTCCTTTAAATTTACAACTGCTCCGGTATTGTCACAATAGACAATTATCATGTTGGGCAAATTCGGAACAACGTCCAAGTCCACTAAGAAGTTCTTGAACCATACTGCCTCTTTCGTTGCTTTACAAGCAGCTACATATTCGGCTTCCATGGTCGAATCGGCGATGCATTTCTTCTTAACGCTTCTCCATGAAATGACTCCTCCTCCCATGCAAAACACACTACCCGAGGTTGACTTTCTTGAGTCTATGTCTGATTGGAAATCCGAGTCCATGTATCCCATGGGGATAAGACTATCCGACTGGTAAATCAGCATCCTCTCACGAGTTCTTTTCAGATACCTCAAGATGCACTTTACGGCAGTCCAATGGTCTTTCCCGGGATTACTTTGATATCTTGCTACCATGCCCACGGCAAAACAGATATCCGATCTCGTACACAACATTGCATACATAAGGCTTCCTACGGCCGAAGCATACGGAACACCTTTCATGTCATCTATCTCCGTTTGCGTCTTAGGGCTCATTTCTTTAGATAGATGGATTCTGTGCCTAAAAGGTACAAAACCTTTCTTGGAATCTTGCATGCTGAAACGCTTCAAAATAGTGTCAATGTCTTAAACTGGGCTTGCGTCCGGTCCACAATTCTATTGGGGTTTTAGGAACCGATTTGGATGGCACCAAGTTTAGAATGTAAGCCGCCGTTTCCAAGGCGTTATCTCAAAACGACTTGGATAATTCCAAATAACTCATCATGGATCTGACCATCTCTAAAAGAGTTTGGTTTCTTCGTTCCACCACACCGTTCTATTGAGGGGTTCCCGGTGCGGTTAACTAGGATACGATCCCTTCGTCTGACAAGTAGTTCAAGAATTCATCGCTGAGGTATTCGCCTCCACGATCTAATCGTAGAAACTTGATACTCTTTTCCCTATGTTTCTCGGCTTCGGCCTTAAACTCCTTGAACTTATCAAAAGTTTCAGACTTATGCCTCATAAGGTAAATGTACCCATATCTCGAGTAATCGTCAATGAAGGTGACAAAATACTCTTACCCTATTCTTGCTTTGATCGTCATTGGACCACAAACATCGGTATGAATGAGTTCTAACACTTCTGTGGCTCTATTCCCATTGACTCCAAATGCCTTCTTGGTCATTTTACCATCTAAACATGATTCACAAGTTGGAAACGGTTCGTTTTGGAATGATTCAAGGATCCGTCTTTCACCAATCTTTCTATCCGCTTTAGATTAATATGACCTAGTCTAAGATGCCATAGAAGTGTTTCGTTCATCTCTGAAGAACGCTTTCTTTTATTACTCGAAATGATCGATGTGTTATTAGATTCATTATTTGAGTGGTGTGCACACTTAATCATATACAGATTGTTTACCAACGTTCCATGATAGATAATATCATTCTTAAAAGAAACAGTAACAACTTTATTAAAAGTAACTGAATATTCATAAAAAAACAACTTAGAAACCGAAATTAAATTCTTCCTAAAGTTTGGAACGTATAAAATATCTCTTAAAATTAAAACTCTATCTTCAAAAGACAGGTGGACGACTCCCACTGCTTCGGTTGCCACCCTCGTAGCATCCGCCAAAGCGACGAGGATCTCATTCTTGCTAAGTCGTCGGGTTCGCTGGAACCCCTGAAGAGTGAAACAAATATGATCAGTTCCCTCGGTATCCACTACCCAAACGTGGGTAGCACACGCCGCAACATAAGTTTCAACAACTAAAGCATGAGACTTACCTTTCTTTACCGCCTTCTTAGGCTTAGAATAGGTTGACCTCCAATGTCCTTTCTCACCGCAATTGAAGCACTTACCTTTAGCAGCCTTCTTTCCACCTCCTTCGCCTTTCGCCTTGGGTTTCGCAACGGTTGGATTTGCTTGGGTCTGGCCTTTTGTCCTCTTTCTCTTCTTCCCTCCCTTGGGACCAGAAGAGGCAGACGGACCGTTTGCCACCATATCAACAATTTGATGTTCCATTATAGTCTCCGCTGATACCAAAGCTTGCAAGAGCTCGGGCAAACTATTTGCACGTTCATTCATTTGATAGTTCAATTGATACTGCTCAAAGCTCTTCGGAAGAGAATGGAGAATGAAATTGACCTTAGTAGGGAGATCAAATTCCGCACCAAGTACTTCCAACTTGTTGGGATAACCCATCATCTCGATAATGTGATCCCTTATGGATGTACCTTCCACTATTTTCAACGAAAACATCTTTCGCATGGTGATTTGCCTAGCTGTACGGTTCTGATGTTTAAACATCGCTTCAAGATTGTGCATTATCTCAGAGGCGGTCTCCATGTGTTGGTGTTGGTGTTGGTGTTGAAACACATCCGACATTGAAGCTAGAATAGTACACCTAGCCATCTCATCGGAGTCTAACCAACTGTTATGCTCTTTCTTGACCGACTTGCTCGCATCTTCGGCAGGCTCTTGGGGCTTAGGAGTAGTAGGTACCCATTTGTGGTGTTGAGCGGTTAGGACAATATCAAGATTACGTTTCCAATCAACATAGTTCTTACCGACAAGTTTGTTATCTTTAAGTATATTAAACAGTGGATTAAAAGGTTGCGACATGATGAACTAAGAATAAAACATACATTCATATCAATTTCTAGAAAAATACGAAATTATCACATAATACGATCACATCAATTATATTGAAACCTTAAAAAAATATAATCATGCATCATCCAACATCTCGAAACAATTTAAATGCGCTACGAGGGGTGGTCTATACATTTAAACACATTCAAGTGGATCACAAACTTGAAAGTTACAAATCCTTAATACAAAATTAATAGTTGGCTCCCACTTTGACCACATAAAAATTGACAGGGACTCCGAGGAGAGTAAGTTAATATCAATTTCTTATGCCTAAGTAATAACCATAATTAAATACAGGATTATTATTTCACTTTGAGCAAGCCACTCGTGGTGAGGGTCAATACTGCCACTAGTAATAATCCACAATTATCCTTTCGGAATTTATTCATGTGAAATCCATCCTTTGGGCCGATCCGAGGGGGAAATGTATTCCAAAAAGACTTCACAAATAAATAAATTATGGAGGCCAAATTAATCTAATTTTAATATCCGGAATAAAATTGCGATTAAAGAAACATACTTAGTAATTTTTGAAAGTAAGGTTTTTCTTGGACAATTAAAATCATGAAAACACATATTAACAAATAATAATAAGTGCACGAAATAAAACATCCATCAAAACAAAATTAAACACATTGGAGCACTCAAATCCAATTGTCACAGTTTAATTTCTTTACGTCTTGATGCGAAAAATCATCCTTGTTGCTTTACATCGTTCGTCTCGACACGCTCCCACTCGAACAGCAACACTTCATCAAAAACAACTTCATTTGGGGTTCGGGACGATGTTGAAATCACACAAAAATATCGAGAACGAAAAAAAATTCCACGGCCCGAGATACGGCGCGCGTCGGCCCATGAAGGTGGGCCGCGCGCCTCTCGGTCACGGCCACCGAGTGCCGAACGCCTAGCGCCGAGAGGGCTGCCCTCGCGCGTGCCCTTGCGGCGTTGACACCCATCGTGCACGGCGCCGTGCGCCTTGCGCATGCCGTGCACCGGGTTTCACCGTTCATTCTCGTTTTTCACCCCGTGCATGATTTTACGTCCATGCATGCGCCACACATGCATGCATCATCCGGGTACGCTGTATTTAATTCTTCGTTTCCGTCTTCGTCTTGATCTGGTTACAATTTATTTACAAAAAATAAATACTAGATCTAGACTAGTCTATTACAATGATCAAATCAAAATAAAACAACTAATCTACTCGTGGATTTTCTCACGAGAAAAATGAATTCGAATGAATCGAATTAAAAATATTAATTCACACGCATGAAAAAAAAATAACATTAAAACCATGACAATTGAATACCTGCAAAAAAGATCTAGCAATTCTACTATCCAATTTTAATTTAATGTCAAACAATTTAAGATCTAGCAATTCACATAAAATCTATGGCGGAAAAACTAAGATATTATGTGACTACGTACCTCTCATAGATATGGCATTTGATTATCACAGGATAATTACGAACGTGCTACCAACCCAAAGACCTTCTCAAGTATTTCCCTTTCGCCTTGCTTGATCACCGGTGGGAAGTGCTTTCAAGCAATTAAAATAACTAAGGAAAAAGAAAAATATATATGCTCTTGATTTTTCCAACACATGGAATTATATCCTTGGGGATGAAATAATCATCCCCTGTTTATAAGAGGTGATGGCTGAAATTTTCATATTTTATGGGCGTGGAGAAAATCTTTTCTTAGTCTCTAAGAAATCTTGAATATATCTCATATATTCTTTTCTCCATAATAAAATATTCCGCAAAAATCTCACCCTCCTATTTAATCATACAATTTTCGAAAATAATAAGAGTAGAATCAAGATTTGGATCTTCTTGAATATATGAGATAATCTTGTATCCCAAGAATACTTATCTTCCATAATATCTTTCCAAGAAAATCAACAAAATCTTTTCTCTCCTAATTATGCAATTTTCGAAAATCACAAAGGAAAACCAGGAATAATATTTTCTTCTATTTTAATCACCTTATCATTATTGGGCTACTTAATGGGCTACTTGAGGGGCCTTAAGGAGAATTAAGATTGGACCTCCTAATGGACTTCTGAATTTCAATATTGAGCCCCAATATAATTCAGTCCATTAATATTAATTATTACCACTAATAAATTAATATTGCACTATCCATCTTAATCCATATTATGATAATATTGGCTCCCGGATATTATTTCCTTCGTTTAAGATTATCAAGTCCATTAATTAATTAAGCTTCTGAATAGCTCTAAATTAATTAATATATTTCATATTGGAGTAAAGACAGCTCAATATTATTATCAGTACCGAAGAAACTAATTCTTCACTTGCAAGATTTGGTACGATAAGACTTCTGAGCCCACCAAGGGGACTAATCACACGAGCCGTACTCGCATGTGTTTCCCCGTATTAAATCTTAACAACCGTCGTATGATTAATATTACTGCCCAAAACATAAAGTTCGAAGTCACGATGATTCTCACCCAACATGAATCAAAGCAGTAACCATTAAGCACACATGGTCCTATTTAAGTGACGGAGATTAAGAAGTCAATAACCACTGAGTTCTAATTCTTCACATTTCAGAACAGAAGAATTTATCCTCCCTGTAGGTCCTCTTCAACACATACTAAATGTGCTAGTGTAATCTCTTGGTCAAGATAAGCCAATCTGAGATATACACATCGACCTTTCGCGGCGGAGTGTTCAATTCCACCTAGGTCGTGAATTTGTACGTTTAGTTACAAGGAAACCGTCAATGTGATCTTCCGTGATCGGGTATCACCACACTAACTACAATGTAACAAGTACCACTTATAATGAACTGGTTGCAATAAATATTCAACATTCAATCATATCTAAAGCAAATGTGATAAAAGAATTATTCTCATAAACAAGTGTTTAATACATGAGTTATACAAAGTAAAAGCATACTTTCACGTATAACTCCAACAACAATATTAGAAAGTCAATATAACATTGGGAGAGACAGAAAAAGGTGCAGGAGGGATGTTGGGAGAGATACCTAATATTGCTTATCAGAGAAATGTTACCACTACTCTTGTTTAGGATAACAACCACATATCACCGACTTAAAAAATATCTCACCATAGGATAAATTAAAATGGAGCAAAAATACAATAAATTGCAAAATGAATTAAAGAAAATTCGATGACTAATCCCCCGTATTCAATTCTAAGAATTAGACAGAAGATTTTGAGTGTAAGATTCACATTTTCTTCCATGCACTAATGTGCCATCATTAACAATATTGATCAAGAGATTTGTGGCAATATGATATTCTAGTGATGATAATAAGCAAAAGTCTAGTTAAGATTTTATGGAAGTTTAAAATTGAACTTCGTCCTGAGTATTCAAAAAACTCACATCTAATAAGAAAATGGTAGGACATTTTAATTTTAACACTAAACCCAAAAGTTTAAACATTTTTCCTCAATTAAAACAGACACTATGCAAATCCAAAATGCCAATCTTATTATGTTTTTTCTTTCTCTCAATTTGCCATCATTTATAGTTTCTATTGAAGTACTACCAAGAGCAAGTTTATAGATGTCAATATATGAGAAATATAATTCTTATGATTTGTATTAGGAACATATATATTGGGATACAAAAAAAGACAATGGCAATGAGAAGTACTCAAACCTTTACTCTCCCCAGACGGTATCCTTAATGCGGTTTGAACATCTTGCTCTATTGTTATTGCTGCTAAATCAAGAGTCGCAACATCACCCACCTGTGCAGATTTTGAGCTTGTAAATATTTCGTTTGAAAAATAAATCACCACCGGAGTCATTTGACAAAAGTCATTAAAACCTCCTAATGTAGTATTGGAAAGTGGTTTCTAAATTATATCTGATGCAGAAAATGAGGTTTTTCATTCTATGCAAGTCAAAATTCTCAAACAACCCGATCTTAAGCAATCCACTATTTCACAATGAAAATTTGGGTCAAAATTAGACATGTTCAGAAATTAATTTTTGCAGAAGAAATTCATACATATACATAATTCTATACGCAAACTTACCAGAGGCAAATGGAGGAGGAGTGTCGACAGTGGAACTAAGGAAACTACATATTTTCATAGTTTCGAGACTCCTACATATATAATAATTGAAGAAACAATCCGTATATACGCAAAAATAGACTAAATAATCAAGATACTATCACCATGAATTGAGATATTTATTAGTAGAGACTTACACGCTGGCGACGATGACAAACCTTTAGGCGGAATTTGACATCGATTGGTGCGTTCGCAAAGGTTAGAAGGTAGACCAAATAACAAAGATACTTCGTCGTGACCTGATATATTTATTAGCAAACGGATTTTGCATTAGTTATGAACAAATTTTGAAAATACTTTCAAAAGAACATAGACTTACACGCACGACCTCGACTGGGAGGCAGCGGTAAATTCACTAAAATGGCCAAAGAATCACTATAAACGTGCACACAACTCTTTGAATGAATGATTATAAGTCCAATTTACATCCCCTTTTGCTAATCAAATTTGAATTTCATATAAATAACAAACCTACATCTAAAATCTTAAAATGAAGCAATTTAGATGAACCTGAAATGGTGACTGGAAGGCGACGGATGATGCTGGGGAGAGATACCTAATATTGGCGGCTGTAGTTGTGTGTGATCGAGAGGCGGCGGTCATGCGCAAGCCAGTGGCGGCGATAGCGATCGAGAGAAGGCGGTCATGTACGAGCCAGTGTCATCAACAGGGATCGAGAGGTGACAATCATGTACGATCGAGAGACAACGGAGCTTCAGGGGAGAGGGGAGGCGGCGTGAGCCGCTGTGGTTCAAGGAGAGGGGAGGCGGCATGAGATTCGGGGGAGAGAGGAGGTGGCTGAGTGATGAAGCGGCTGATGCGTTGCGTGATGAATCCAAGAATTTCACACTTTTATGAAACGAGGAATGAGTAAATAACCCTAGATGTACATCAATGGTTCAAATTTAATCATATAGAATGAATGGTCGAGATCAAAACTTAAACTAACTTTTAATGAGAGTGTAGTATTTCAGAATGGAGAGATTTGAGACATACCACCTCATCCTAAGAATAAGGTGGTGTTGATAGGAAAGGTTTGAAAATATATTATAATAAGATATTGGTACACAAACAGTATATCACACACCAATTTTAAAATGACATATCAAAATCAATTTTGAAATTAGAAAAAGTTAAATAATTAGAATTATTTTACTATATTTTTAAACAATAAGAATTTGTCAATTAAATGTTGAAATTTCAAATAATTAGTTTTTAAAAATTTAAATAATTATTTAATCGATAAAATTAATCAAAATTATCTAATATGCTTAATTTTATTGTTTGAATTTTTTACGAATATAAATAGGGAATCCTAAAATATAATGAGAAAATAAAAATAAATGAATTAATTATTAAAATTTCACATAATTAGATTTTTTTTAAAATTTAATTAACCCGTTCATGTAATAGTAGAATAAATATAATTAAGATTTTCTAAATATTGGATATCCTCAAATATAGTTAAATAAAATATAAATTTATACAATCACAACAAAAATTATAATATACTTTTATATAGGCTTAACTTATATACAATAGATATTCAAAATTCTTAAATTTTTAAAGTTTAATTTAATTATAATCTTAAATATTACTCATGAGGTTCAAAGTTCAAAGTTCAAACCATGTAGATGTTTTTTATTTTATATATATATATATATATATATATATATATATATATATATATATATATATATATATATGTTTAGACTCTGTTAATGTTGTTGGTAGTGAAGTATTCACTATTTACTTTGAAACAACATGAATTTGCCCTTTCTTCTCATTAACCAACACTTTATGATCATATGTTGTCTTAGATGTTTTAACATGCAGGATGAAGATCTACAAGGATCTACAAGGTTCTGGAATACTCAATGTTGCAGTGAATGTTGCATAACATTGGTTGCAACATGAGCGGTTACGGGTTCCAGAAGGATCTACAAGGATCTACAAGGACCTGCACGATTCAGATTTATCCAGGACGTTTTAGAACAATCTAGATCAGGCGGTTGCATCAAGGAATATCAAGAATATAGATAAGAACGTGGAGACTACATAAAGATCATGGAGCGGTTATAAAGAGAAGTTATTTTTGGATTGAAGACTTGTGCCTATAAATAGAGGTCGAATCTCTCAATACCAAGTGTGGAGTAAATGAGTACACCTACTCTAGTGTTGATCCTGAGTTTAAAGGTGATAGAGCAGTTATTCCAACATTTATGTTATACTAAGAAGTAGAGTTCTTCTCATATAACTTGCGGTCGAACCTATATCCATAGATAGAGAGATCATAGATATAGAGTGAGATCAACTTTGACGGTGTATTATGATATACACTTAGCCAATTTAGATTTGATAGGTGATATCGAGTCTTGTTTCCGTTGTGAACGATTATACTCTTCACACAACTTTTGTATCACTAATCTTTTTATAGTGAACCTTTTGCCGTAAGGCTAGCACAAGCTATTTTATATAGTTTGAGTTAAAAAGTATTCCCTTTTGCAATTGTGTGTTTAAGTCTTCCGCTGTACACGTTTTATATTCTGATTTACCAGTTTGTTGTAATATTTGTCTTAACATTTATTACAACATCTGCACTTTATAACACATACACACTTTCATTTGGCACCAGAGCCATAAACTTAATATACTAAGTTTAGATCCTGAGTTTTTAAGCGTGTCTTTTGCTATGGAATATCCTGTAAACACCCCACTTAGGCCTCCCATACTAGATGAAAACAACTATGCCTATTGGAAACCTAAGATGCATATGTACATCAAGTCAATTGATGAACGTGCTTGGAGAAGTGTTCTGACCGGCTGGGAATAACCCAGAAATCAAGCAGATGATGATGGCGAGACAAGAGTCAAACGGGAGATTGAATGGACAAATGAGGAGACCACGACGGCAAGCTACAATTCCAAAGCTCTCAATGCTATCTTTACCTCTGTTGATATATCTATGTTCAAGATTATATCAACATGTATCACGGCTAAAGATGCATGGGAGAGGCTTCAGGAACATTGCGAAGGAAGTGGAAGTGTTCGAAGGACCAAACTTTGTATGCTTGGAACCAAGTTCGAGAATCTAAGGATGAGGGATGATGAGATAATCACGGCTTACAATGAGAGGCTGAGTGAAATTGTCAACGAATCACACGCACTTGGTGATCTTATTTCCAATGTACGTGTTGTACACAAATTTTTGCGATCTGTTCCTAAACGGTTTGATGCAAAAATTTGTGTTATTGAAGAAGCCAAGGACACTGACACTTTAAGTCAGAATGAGCTTATAAGTATTCTCAAAATATATGAGATGAACACAACTCAATCTGATGATACAAGTGAAGGAAAGAGGGTTGTTGTTTTCAAAGGTGAAACATCTTCTAACACTGAAAATCAGCCCTTTGTGACTGAGGTTGAGTCTGATGAAGATGTTTTAGACCAATGTTACAACACTCCTGAACACATTGCCCTCCTTACAAAGAAGTTCAATTCCTACCTAAAGAAGAAACTGAACAGATCCAGAGAAAATGTCCAACAAAGGACTCCTTTCAACAACACACCATCAGACCCAGAGAAAAGGAAAGATCGGAATCAATCAAGGCAATTTAGAGGTAATAAATCAAGGTATGATCCTGAATTTAGAAAATCAGTTAGATGTGATGTATGTACTGGATTTGGACACTATGCAAATGAGTGTGCAAATACCAGGTTAAGACAGAAACTGAATTTTAATATTACCTTTAGTGATGACTCAGATGATGATGAACCTGAAGGTTCTAAAGATGAGGAATTAGCTTTTTCTGCAAGAATTGATTATGATGATTCTTTAGATGATGATCTGGATGATCTAGACATTGATGATGTTTCCAATGTTATAACATCAGAAACAACATTTGTTAAAAATCATTCAGATTTGAACTGCTTTAATGGGTGTGTTGATGAGACAGGTTCTAATGACATAAGGAATGATAATTCCAGTATAGCCAAAGAGAATGATGATCTCAGAGAGACTGTGACAAAGTTGGAAGTCATTCTAACAAGGAAGGATTTAGAAATTTCTAAGCTAAAAGAAGAATTGAAAAATTCTACCTTAAGTTTTAAGAAGTTTTCTTAAAGCTCTTCCATTGTAAATGATTCTTTCACTACTGGACAGTCTAGTAAATATGGTTTAGGCTATTGTGGTGAGACTACTTCTAAATATGTGAATAATCCTGTAAAATTTATTAAAGGAAAAACTGAGCTTTTTGCTGAAACAAAAGTACATGTGATTGAAAAACCTGTTAGGAAGTATGTATGTCACTATTGTTCAGAAATTGGTCATATTCGTCCTTACTGTCAAAAGATGAAAAGAGATCTGGAAATTCAAAGAGTGTTGTCTGAAATGTCTTCACATTCTAAGAAACACTGGTCAAAATCTGCTAAGAAAAAGAAAGAACATGTTACTTGTAATGTTGTTCAAACTTCTCGGAAAGCATGTGTTCCTGATCTATGGTACTTTGATAGTGGTTGTTCTAGACATATGACTGGTCATGTTAACTACTTATCTGAGTATGAACCTTGTAATGGTGGAACTGTTACATATGGTGGTGGATCAAAAGGTAAAATTATTGGAAAAAGGGACCTTAAATGTTGAAGGTTTTCCTAGGCTTAAGAATGTTTTGCATGTTGATGGTTTACTTGCTAATCTTCTTAGTATAAGTCAACTATGTGATGACAATTTGCATATTGAATTTGATAAAGATTCATGCTATGTTCTAAACAAGGATAATAAGTGTCTAATGACTGGAAATAGGTCAGCTGATAATTGTTATCTAATTGGAACAAACAAAGTATGTCATTTGTCAAATTGTGATGATAATGTCCTATGGCATCAAAGACTTAGACATGCAAATTATAGATTCATGCAAAAATTGGTTAAGTCTGAAGCAGTGAGAGGTTTACCTAAACTGAAGATTGTTACACCTACTGTATGCGGTTCATGCCAAAAAGGTAAGCAGGTAAGAATGTCACATAAAATGTTATCACATTGCATGAGACATCGTTGTTTTGAATTACTACATATGGATCTTATGGGTCCTATGGAAACTGAAAGCATTGGTGGTAAGAAATATTCACTGGTTGTGGTAGATGATTATTCTAGGTTTACCTGGATTGAGTTCTTAAGAGAGAAATCTGAAATATTAAATACTTTTAAAATCCTTTACAAAAGATTTAAAACTGTTTTCAACTTGAAAGTAAGCATGATTAGGTCTGATCATGGTAGAGAATTTGAAAATAGCATGTTTTCAGAATTCTGTAATAAGAAAGGAATTGTCCAAGAGTTTTCTTCTCCTAAAACTCCACAACAAAATGGGATAGCTGGAAGAAAAAATAGAACTCTTCAAGAAATGGCAAGAGTAATGCTTACTTCAAAAAATCTTGCAAAGAAATTTTGGGTTGAAGCATTGAATACAGCATGTCATATTGCTAATAGAGTCTATTTTAGATTTGGAAGCAACAAAACCCCATATGAGATCTTGAACAATAAGAAACCGAATGTGAAATACTTTCATATTTTTTGTTGTGTGTGTTATATTCTGAATGATAGGTATCAACTGCATAAGTTTGATTCTAAGAGTGATAAAGGTTTTTTTTTAGGTTATTCTAGAAATAGTAAAACCTATAGAGTCTATAACATTAGGACTAACACTGTTCAAGAATCTGTGAATGCTGTTTTTGATGATGACAGAAATCTGATAGATGGAAATGACACAGAAGATGTGACTGAAGTTACTGATGTTCCAAAAGAATCACTGAAAACAGAGAATGTTACATCAAATGTTACAACATCTGGTTCAACATCCCCCGCAGATTCAGTTGATACTTCACAAAACAATCAGTATACTCCAAAGAAGAATCCAGCTACTTGGATTACAAAAAGTCATCCTTTGAATCAAATCATTGGAGATGCTTCAGTTGGTGTTCAAACAAGAAGGAGAGTAAGTACAAATCGTGTTGATGTGGTAAGGTCTGTGTGCATGTCTTCAATATGCAATATTGTGAATGCTCAGTGTTACTATTCTGAATTTGAACCTAAAAATGTTACAGAAGCATTAAAAGATGAAAATTGGATTAATGCTATGCATGAGGAACTTAATCAGTTTGAGAGGAATGATGTTTGGTCATTAGTTCCAAGACCTGATAATGTCAATGTCATTGCAACTAAATGGATCTTTAAAAACAAAACTGATGAGTCTGGTAACATAATTAGGAACAAAGCTAGATTAGTTGCACAAGGTTACACTCAAGTTGAAGGTATTGATTTTGATGAAACATTTACATCTATTGCTAGGATAGAGTCTATTAGATTATTACTAGCAATTACATGTTACATTAACATCAATCTTCATCAAATGGATGTAAAAGCTGCATTTCTGAATGGTATTTTAATTGAAGATGCATTTGTTGAACAACCTAAAGGTTTTGAAAACCCACAGTATCCTTATCATGTGTACAAACTAAAGAAAGCTTTGTATGGTCTCAAACAAGCTCCTAGAGCTTGGTATGGTAGACTTACTGACTTTCTGTTGCAATTTGGTTTCATAAGAGGAGAGGCTGATAGAACCTTGTTCATTAAAAATTCTGGAGAAGACTTATTAATAGCTCAAATATATGTTGATGACATTGTTTTTTGTTCAACTTGTAACATTATGTTAAACAAGTTTGTTGAAGCAATGACAGCAACATTTGAGATGAGCATGGTAGGTGATTTGAATTACTTCATAGGACTTCAAATCAAACAAACTGACAAAGGTATTTTCTTCTCTCAGAGTAAGTATGCAAAGAATTTAGTGAAAATGTTTGGTTTAGAAAGCTCAAAAGTCATGAAACTCCTATGGGATCTACACAAAAGTAGTGTAAAGACAATGTTGGTCAAGATGTTGATCCAACTTTGTATAGATCCATGATAGGTAGTCTTATGTACTTAACTTCAAGCAGACCTGATATCATGTATAGTGTTTGTGTTTGTGCTAGGTACCAAGCTTGTCCCAAGGAGTCACATTTGAATGCAGTCAAGAGAATCATAAAATATGTGGCTGGTACAATTGATCTTGGTATATGGTATACCAAAGACACAAGCAGTGTACTTGTTGGATATAGTGATGCTGACTGGGCTGGAGATATTGATGATAGGAAGAGCACGAGTGATGGTTGCTTTTATATGGGTAACAATTTGATTTTATGGCATAGTAGAAAGCAGAATTGTGTATCACAATCTACTGCAGAATCTGAATACATTGCTGCAGGTAGTTGTTGTACACAACTTCTTTGGTTGAGTAAAATGTTTAGTGATTATGGTTGGAGAGTGACATTTTAACTATATTTTGTGATAACACTAGTGCTATCAACATTTCGAAAAATCCAGTTCAACACTCACTTACTAAACACATAAGTATTAGACATCATTTCATAAGGGATCTTGTAGAAAAGAATATTGTGAAGTTAGAATACATACCCACTGAAAATCAATTTGCTGGTATGTTTACTAAAGCATTACACCATGAGAGATTCTCATTCTTGAGGAAATCTCTTGGTATGTGCACAATCTGAGTAACTGAGAAGCGGATGTCGTTATGTTTGTTAAAACATCTATAACAACATCAAGGTATTTGCATGTTCTAATTAAAGCTTGTTCTTGTGTTTTTGTTTTCATAATTTCTTTGTAAAATAAATCTGGACTAAGTATGTTTGTTGTGTAAGAATAAAGAGGAATCACTCTTCTCAAACGCATAATAAGTTTTTGAAAAAGCACAACAAGATGTAACTAATTCACTGAGTAACTATGGAGCACGGAGTTCGCTACTACGATGTCTTCTTTTCAAAAGGTGATTAGTAAAACATCAATATGTCACAAATCCATTGAGTAATTATGGGGAACAGAGTTCGCTGCTACGATGCACTCTCTTGAAAAGATGGATCAATATGAATAAAAAGTGCTAAAATTGTTTGATAAAAAGTGCGACATTGGATATTAAAATCGATGTTGAAGTGTGTGTTCCAATTTTGAATACAACATCATATGCAGTTCGTATTTATTTTCTAAGTCAAGTTATGGACCGGTTTTTCAGGAATTTGTTTTAATTTCCACATGCATAAACCCACGTTTTCAATTTTATTCAATTAGTGCATAATTTATATGTTTAATTAATTAAAATTCGAATTTTTGTTTTTGGAAAACCCCACGATCTTTTATGGGGGAGTGGGTAGTTTCAACTTCTTAAAATTCCAGAATTTTCCTTTTGTGGGTAATTAAAATAACTTCCGTACTCTCTCTTATAAATATCCTTCGTGTCTTATGTTTAATTTTCCGTGTTCTAGCATTTGAGTAAAGTTCAGATTTTTCGTATAAGTGTTGAATTCAGTGTGTTTGCATTCCAGGGTTTTAGTTTTATTTCTCTTAAATTTTATTTCACTTGCTTTTACTAAGTACTTAATGGCTGGAAATCAAAAGAAAAACTCCCACAGTTCGAAAACTCCCTCAAACTCTCCACCTTCTCAAACTTCAAACCTGAACCTTTTTGCAGAAATGGCCTCAAGTCAAAACCCAAATGATGCCTCTGTTGCTCCATCATCAAGCGCAACACCTT
Source organism: Ballota nigra (assembly GCA_947034835.1). Taxonomy (NCBI): domain Eukaryota; kingdom Viridiplantae; phylum Streptophyta; class Magnoliopsida; order Lamiales; family Lamiaceae; genus Ballota; species Ballota nigra. The sequence continues at coordinate 32,127,869 of OX344729.1, read as the reverse complement.
CTACTACTCTAACTCCTGTTCAAACTTTCCTCATGAACATTTACATCCCAAATGAAGCCACTGTCGATCAACTTGAATCGATCGCACGTGGTATTGCTCAAAGCCTTCAAGGAAGTCCTGTGGTTCCCAAGCTAACCATTGGTTCTATTGAAGTGGATGTTGCATCCTACCTGAACCAAACTCAAAACCCTTCACCAACTGTTCATATCGAAGGCACTTCTTCGATTGCTCAACCAGAAATTTCAAAATCCTCAAGCCAAGCCAATAACCCTACTGCTAATGTTTCAAAAGATGTTGAAACAGGTGATCAAGCCATGGAGAATACTGAGGAGACTGTTGCTGAAGAAACTAGGGAGAAAAGCCCTAATACTGAAGTCCCTGATAAGGAGATGCCAGAGGAAGACAAAGAAGAATCACCTAAAACTGATTCTTCAATGTCTGAGGACTCTGAGCCTACTCCAATAGCCAAAGCTATGAAGAAAAAAGGTGGCAAGAGAAAAAGGAGCCCTGTTCAATCAAGGAGGAGATCGGGTAGAGCAAAGAAAATGGTGAACTACTCTGAAACCGCAAGGAAGAAGAAGGATGAGGAAGAAGATGTTGCTACTCGACCTATTCGAGTGTTTTCTGAATCTGAAAATGAGTCGAGCTCCAAAGACTCATCTGAGAAATAGACTGATCACTCTCAAAGCTAGGAGAAGGAAGAATCTGATAAGAGTGATGTACCTATATTTGAACTAAGGAGAAGAGCAAGAGTTGAGCTGAGAACCAAGAGGAAATTTAAGTATGCCACTGGTGGTGCTGGAACAAGTACAGCAGCACCAGAACCTGAAGCTAATGACAACAGTTCTGAGAGTAGCTCAGACAAAACCAAAACTGATTCTGATCAAGGTAATGCATCTGAACATTCTGTTGAGCATGTCAGTTCTGATAATGATGATGATGAATCTCTGACCAAAAGTTGGAAAGATTAAGGAAAAGAAATTTGTTAATTGAAAGAAAAATTAACATTGATGAGTTTGAGTCTAAAGGTCTAGTTAGATACTTAGAAGAAAGAAGTTTGATGCATGCTGTTACCTTTGCTGATACATTTGTCACTGATTGGGTATACGAATTTTATGCTTGTCTGAGAAAGAATCATGCTAGAAGGAATTCTAGGTGGTATGGTTCTGTGAGATTTAGGGATAGAAATGTTCCTTTTACTCCTATGTTGATTAATTAGTTTCTGCATGTTGAGGATGGTGAGGAGGAAGATGTTCCTCATATGGATGAGATCATAAATGTCCTGACTGGAGGTAGAGTTAACAAATGGAAGAAGAATATGTTAGTTGCCTCATTGACCTCTCTGTATTCAGTTTTACACAAACTGGTGGTGTATAACTGGATACCCTCTACAAATTCCACAAAGGTGACCAGAGATCAGGCTGTACTGATGTACATAATTGGTGTGATGAAAAACTTTAACCTTGGATTGGTTATTTTTCATCACATGATGAAATTTGCTGGAAAGATCTCTGAGAAAGGCAACTTGCCTTACCCTATGCTGATTTATGGATATTTGAGGAGTCACAACTTTGTTCACAGAAGGAATAAGTTGTTGAGGGGGAGAGACAATCTGATAGGTATATCTCATTATTTACTGTCTGGAAATAGAGTGTTAGACTTACCTCTGCAGGATAATGCTGAAGAAGAAGATGCAGAACCACACCAACCTGTTCCTGACCCTGCTCCTGCACAAGATGCTGAGAACATACCTAGCAACATTCCTGCTTCTACAACTCATTTTCTAAATATCTCACCTGAGTTTATTCAAACTCAACTGAAGCACTTGCAGGACTCAATTGATGAACTTCAATTCCTAAAGTACTACTGGGAAAACCTACTTTCTGCCACAACAGGGGGAGTACCAGTTGCTGCTGCTCGAGAAGTTGAGATTCATGAGATTGATGATGCTGCTGAACCTGCTGCTGAGGATGCTGAGGAAGGAAGGACAATTGCTGATGAAGCTGTTGCAACTGGACCTGATGCTGTTGAAGATGTTGTTGCAAACCTTGCAACAATTCATATCCAGGAAGCAGAGGAAGAAGAGTTGTATGGTGATTTGCCAGATATTTCTGCTAAAGTTTGAAGATGTTTTAGAGACTGGAGGAAGCACAATTTATGGGGGAGCTTAGTGCAAGATGCTTGAAGCTGCAGCTGTATATCTTATATAGTGATATCAAGTTCCTTTTTGTGATGCCTCTAAGTACTCTTGGTTGATTTATGTTTCTGATTAAGTTTGCTATGTTAGAAATTTTGCTTTGATAGAAAGTTCTTAATTTCTGAAAGACAATATTATATTAGTTGTTAGGATATTATATTAGAATTGATAGGATTTATTTCAGTTTGAAAGTTGTAATTTGAATGGGTAAACATTATGTTACTCATTTTGTTGATTTTGATAAGCATATATGATAATGTTCATTCTGTTTTGGTGAAATAAACTTATTGTTATTTCATTTTGATTTTGGTGGTTCAACTTACAGTTAATCATCTTGTTTTTTTGGCTGTTTTGCTACACAAGTGTGAAATGCTAAGTGTACTATACGATGTTGATCTCTATTGTACATACATTACTGAATTATATATTGAAAAAATATATACATCAGGTGTGTTGTAGCAGAAAGGTCAAATTGGGGGAGATTGTTAATGTTGTTGGTAGTGAAGTATTCACTATTTACTTTGAAACAAAATGAATTTGCCCTTTCTTCTCATTAACCAACACTTTATGATCATATGTTGTCTTAGATGTTTTAATATGCAGGATGAAGATCTAGAAGGATCTACAAGGTTCTGGAATACTCAATGTTGCAGTGAATGCTGCATAACATTGGTTGCAACATGAGCGATTACGGGTTCCAGAAGGATCTACAAGGATCTACAAGGACCTACACGATTCCGATTTTTCCAGGACGTTTTAGAACAATCTAGATCAGGCGGTTGCATCAAGGAATATCAAGAATAAAGATAAGAACGTGGAGACTACATAAAGATCATGGAGCGGTTATAAAGAGAAGTTATTTTTGGATTGAAGACTTGTGCCTATATATAGAGGCCGAATCTCTCAGTACCAAGTGTGGAGTAAACGAGTACTCCTACTCTAGTGTTAATCCTGAGTTTAAAGGTGATAGGGCAGTTATTCCAACATTTATGTTATACTTAGAAGTAGAGTTCTTCTCGTATAACTTGCGGTCGAACCTATATCCACATATAGAGAGATCATAGATATAGAGTGAGATCAACTTTGACGGTGTATTATGATATACACTTAGTCAATTTAGATTTGATAGGTGATATCGAGTCTTGTTTCCGTTGTAAACGATTATACTCTTCACACAACTTTTGTATCACTAATCTTTTTATAGTGAACCTTTCGCCGTAAGGCTAGCACAAGCTATTTTATATAGTTTGTGTTAAAAAATATTCCTTTTTTCAATTGTGTGTTTAAGTCTTCTGTTGTACACGTTTTATATTCTGATTTACCAGTTTGTTGTAATATTTGTCTTAACATTTGTTACAATATCTGCACTTTATAACACACACACACTTTCAGACTCCTAATCATAATGCCACATGGATAATCATAAATTGACATGCATGATTTTCCAATACAAAAAATTTGGTAATTAGTGACAGATTTTTGTGACGGAAATAACCGTCAGGAATTTGTGATGGATTTCGAAAATTTTATGACAGATTTTTGTTAAGAATATATATATTTTTATACAAAATAAATTCAATTTACTATATAAATAATAGTGACGGAAGATCCGTCAATAAAATAATTTATTAATTATGTAATATTTACTAACAGAAACATCTGTCATTAATATTTTTTAATAAATAATAAATATGTAAATTTTCATTTTTAAAAAAATCAGAATTAAAAATGAAATGAAAATAATACTGACAGAACTCCTGTCATTAAATTTATCAATTGGTTTTATTAATAAAATTATGCACTAAATCTCAACTTAAACATCCCGTATTTTTCATTTATTTCAAAATACACCATCCTCTGGAACCTTGCTCACGGCTATGCCGATTCTCTTCCGCCGTGCCTCTGCCGCCGTACTTCGCTGTGAATAGTTTCTTCTCGACCGGTTAATTTCATTTCACTATTTTAATTATAGGTTTCGCGCTAGAGATCTCTCTCTCAGAAAAATTCCCAAATATCTTCTTCCCCTAGATAGCTGCCACCGCCACTGCGCGCCTCCACCGATGCCTCCGCCGCGAAGCCTCCACCGAGATTGTATCCGCCGCGACGCCTCTGGTTCGGCATTCTCTCTCTCTCTCGTCCCTCGCTTCCACGCTTCACACGATAAACATTAAAGCTTTGTTACCCTAGCTCCTCTGCCACTACTAACAACGTTGTCCACTCTAAATCTGAATTAGGTTTTCGAGCTATAGAATCGATTTACCAGGTTTGGTTCTCTCTCTCTCTCTCTCTCTTTAGTTAGTGTTAGTTTTGACTGCCAGTGTGCGAATGTGGACTGCAAACTATTTGTTAGTTTTGAATGCCATAGGTTGAAGAGTGAATCTAAAGTTGAATCCATTTTCTCCAGGGTGCTTGATTATACTATTATCAGGATGCTTCATTTCTGAGTTTTAAACCTATTTTTATCTTAAAGCAAATTGTTGTCAAACAAACCGATACTCTCCCAGCCAAATATGAATATGGATCAATAGAATATCTAGAATCTTAAATTAATTATGAGCCAACTCACCTTTGCGAATGTAGTTGTTAGATCATCAATATCAGATAGTAATCCAAAGCCTGAGCCCTGGTTCAATGAAAAAGCATTTACATAATTAGGTCAAACAGCCAATCCGATAAAAACATTTATATAGTGAAGAAACATAGGCCTTAAAAACATATAGGACAAGGAGATTTGTTACAAAAGTTCAAATAATACACAAGGTAAAACAAGTATGCATAAAATGACAACTAATCAGAAATCAAATAAACCTACATGCGGTGTGTCCATATCCATAAACTGATACTTAATCAGGAACAGAATTTCATCAGCTAATCTTATAAGAAATATATAATAATAATTAGGAGGTGATATGATTAGAATGACATCAACTGGCAGGTGTTTTATGCTATGAATCTACAATTCACTGTAAATTTTCTGGATAGCAGCTCACAAATTGTAAAAGTAGACCTAAAATGTCATAAACTCTACAAACACCTTAAGAATTCCTCAAATACTATATATTAATGTATGCAGATACTAACTTTCTGTTCCATATTTGCAGATTCCTCAAACTTCTTGCATTGTTGATACTGATGAGTTTCCATGTAAGTGGACTGGTATTTCTTGCAGCCCACAAGATCAAAGAGTATTATCTATGCCTCTTTGTTTATTTTTATTTTTGTGACCCTTCATCTGTTTTGGAGTTATTTCAAATCTTAATAGAAATTTAATGCGTATGGATTCAGAAACCTCCCATATATGCAGCTTGGAGGAATTATACCTCCTAGTATTTGTAAGCTCAACAAACTGCAAAGATTGTAAGTTCTTTTGTTATGTGAAAATGTTGAAATTTTCAAAGTTTAATATATTGTTTATTTTGCTAATTTTTTTATTTTTTTTATTTTCTGAATAAATTAAGGGCCCTTCACCAGAATAGTCTTCATGACTTTATTCCTAATGAGATTGCAGGATGTTCTGATCTCAGAGCCCTGTAAGTCAGAATCTTTCTCGGGCTTTTTTTCACTATAAATTATGGTATTATAGTAATTCTATTAAATAACTTTTAAGTTTATAGGTATCTTCGAGCCAATTATCTTCAAGGAGGCATACCCTCAACTATTGCCAACCTTTCTCTACTGACTATATTGTAAGATTTTTACAAGATTTTATCTTCCAAACATAACTTAAGTTATGGAAGTGTTTGAGTAATTGATGTGTAGAGACTTGTCGAGCAATACGCTTAAAGGTGTTATACCTTCTTCGCTTGGTCGTTTAACACACTTAGCGTATTTGTAAGTCTGATGAAATATATCATATCATTGTATATACTTACTTTATTGTTATCTGTAATAGTTGCATTTATCAAACACTTCTCGAGAATTTGTCTGCGAACTTCTTGTCCGGTGAAATACCAGATGTTGGCGTGTTAAACAAGTTGAGGACAAGTCGTAAGTTTACGTTAAAATTTCTGAATCTTGATATTTTATCATCCATTTGTTAAATTCGTTTGGTTATCAAGGAATCTCTGAGATCATTAAATAAAAGGAATCAGAGAAGAATGTTTCAAAAGTTGCACTTTTTTCCTTTCATATCTAGGAGAGATTTTCTGGTTGTAGCAATCAATATTGTTTAGTTTAAGATTGATATTATTTTTAAATCCTAATCATAATATACTATATAGGAGAGGATGTGGATGCTTATGTGGCAAAGCCACAACATCCTATTTCAAAATACTATTTTCTCAATAATTCTTCTTCCAACTTCTAATCTTGACCATCCGTTTTTATTTTAAAATCTTGACCTTCCTTTTACTCACGAGACCTCTATATAAACAGGTTTTCTCCTTTCTTTTCATTCATTCGTTGGTGATTTCTACCTTATTTTTGTTTATTTCGATCATTTATCCATTTCATCTTGTCCGTTGAACGTTGGCCAATTGTTTCTATAAATTGGGACATGCCCTCTTCTTTTTAATTCATATTCCCTTTCTTCTTTCGTTGTTTTCTATTATTCTTTGCATCGTGTTTTTATGATGCTTGATCGCTCCGATTTTATATTCGGTGGTCCTTTTTGTTTTTGGTATTTTCTCATTTGTGAGATTTCGTCGCTCAATCGTTTGCTTTTCTATTACGATTTCAATTGCGATGATGTTGGTATATATAGTTTTTCGTTATTGTGATCCTAATCGTTGATATCTACCCTCCTATATTTTTCACAGGTGTTTTTTTGTATTTGCAATTTTGCTGTTCGTGGGCTCCTGTCGCTCGAGGGTTTGGTTTGAAGAATTTTTCTGGTGTTGCATTTCCGGAGTATAGTATATTTTTAGGTATAGATGATCAAATATTTTGTTATTTGTGGGCTCCCATTGTTGTTTATAAATTTCCAATTACATCGATATGCAACATAATTTAATTGATTTTGATGATGTTATAAGAATCATAGATCCTTAGCTACCATTACTTCTTTTATGTTATGGTTTAAAGAATAAGACGGGGAGAGACAATTAATTTGTTACAGAAAAAAAAAGGAAAGAAAAAAAAAGGATGGCGTCAAGGAAAAGAAGGATGGCTGGGAATAATAAAAATGAACATTGGATACGGAGGAACAGACGAATCAATAATGCTAGGGAATGTGGAATGGAAAAGAAAAAAATTCTTAGTATCAAATAAAAAAAACACAGTGGCTGTGAACCAATCACCACCATCGGCACAACCCGTTTTTCATTTATTGGATACATGCTTGCAATTTTCATTGCAATTCATTGTATTTTATTATGAGTAAATATATATAAATGCTGACAATTAACTACCGTGTGAATGGATTTTCCGGAATGAGGAATAAGTTGTGTGCAATGAGAATAACATTTGATAGTTAAAGTAGAAGGAAATAAAATTAGGAAATTTTGATGTTATCCAAAATTAGTTGTGCAATAGTAAATAATATAATAGCTTATATAGTCATGTTTTTTGAAATATTCCTAATACATCTATATGATACTAAAGTCTCTTAAATTTTTATAATTGAATAACTTTTTCAAATTTCGAAATTAGTCCTGAATTAATTGGTCTTAAAATAATCCATAACTTTTATTTAAATCTCATGATTAGGATTTAATTTGATTGGTGTATATTCATTTATAATTTGATTTATTGTTGCAATCTTATATATATAAAAACACATTAACTAGAGTTAATGGTGTATAATGTAAAGTTTTATATCTTGAATTAGATGAATACCATAATGACTTTCATCATTAACCAAAATTATTCCTACAATAGTAAATAATAAAATAACTTCTACCATTATATTTTTTACACATTCCTAATAACTTCTCTAAAATATATATAAATTGTGTTGTCCAAGATTAGCCATAAAATAATAAATACTATAATAACTTCGATCATCATGTTTTTTTGAAATATTCCCTCAATATATATATGATAATAACTTCTCTTAAATTTATATAATTGGGCAACTTCTTGAAATTTTGAAATTGATCCTAAAATAATATTTATAATATAATACCTTCTCTTGAATTTTTGAAATATTCCCTCAATATATATATTCCCAAATCAGTAGAGCTTTCAGAGTTTACAACTGTAGAACTCTTGTTGTGGAAGAAACACCTCATGTGGTATTTGATGAATCTACTTTTGAGTCCAGAAGTAAGGAGACTGAGGATGTGATAAGCAAAAGGCTAACTAGACTGAGTATCAAATCAAAAGGATATCCTGAGAATTCTGTTGATACATTCATCCTAACCTGGGACAACCTCAATGATCAACAATTCAAAGAGGACACTCAAAATCAGACCACTCCTCAAAGCTCACCTGAGAGCTCTCCTGAAGATGTAACTGAACTGATGAACACCATCCCAGTTCAAGAGGTAACCAATGTCAATGAAGATGTGGTCACAGCTGAGACATTCACTGAACCCATTATTCAAGGGGGAACCAATGAAATTACCATTGAGAATGAAAATACCTTGAATGATGACTCAGGACTTCAACCCTCTGTCTTATTTCCTGAATTCGATTTCATTCCAATATCTAGTGACTCAACTTCAGAAGAGTTAAACTCAACTGAAGGGCATCAGCCTAGGAGGACTTGGCTCTCAGATCACCCTGTTGAGCAAATCCTAGGTGATCCTTCCTCAGGAGTCAAAACTAGAAGTTTTCATGGTGAAAGTGCTTTGTTTTGTTGTTTCTTATCAAACCAGGAACCAAGTTCCATAGTAGAAGCACTTCAAGATTCCAACTGGATCATTGCCATGCAAGAAGAGCTCAACCAGTTCACAAGGAACCAAGTATGGGAGTTGGTGGACAGACCATATCACTGCAATGTGATAGGAACCAAGTGGGTATTCAAAAACAAGAAGGATGAGAATGATATCATTGTCAGAAATAAGGCCAGGCTAGTTGCAAAGGGCTACTCTCAAGTTGAAGGATTTGACTATGATGAAACATTTGCTCCAGTAGCCAGATTGGAGGCAATAAGGTTATTTCTTGCATATGCTGCTCACAAGAAATTCAAGGTGTACCAGATGGATGTTAAAAGTGCCTTCTTGAATGGAGTACTCAATGAAGAAGTCTATGTGGAGCAACCCCCAGGTTTTGAAGAAAGTCACAAAGTATATAGACTGAGGAAAGCTCTATATGGACTGAAACAGGCTCCAAGAGCTTGGTATGATACTTTGTCTCAATTCCTTTTGGATCATGGTTTTATCAAAGGGAGAGTTGATAGAACACTTTTCAGAATCACAAAAGGAGAGGACACATTGCTGGTTCAAATTTATGTGGATGATATCATCTTTGGTTGTCCTAACCAAGTCCTCTGTGAGAAGTTTTCTCAACTGATGAAGGGAAAGTTTGAGATGTCTATGATGGGAGAAATGAATTTCTTCCTAGGACTTCAAGTCAAGCAGTCCACTGAAGGAATCTTCATCAACCAAGCCAAATACACAAGGGAGCTGATCAACAAGTTTGGATGCCAGACCAGCAAGGTTGCAAGAGTTCCACTCAACACCAACACCAAGATGGAACCAGATGAGGATGGAGAATCAGTAGACCAGACTTCCTACAGAGCCATTATTGGATCTCTACTGTATCTCACAGCAAGCCGGCCTGATATCACATTTGCAGTTGGCATTTGTGCTAGATATCAAGCCAATCCCAAGAAAAGTCACCTGGAAGCTGCCAAGAGGATTCTCAAATATCTTAAGGGTACTGTGAATATGGGATTGTGGTATCCCTCAGATGACAATCTAGAACTCATAGGATACTCAGATGCTGACTATGGAGGATGCAGAATTGATAGAAAATCAACCTCAGGCACTTGTCAATTCTTGGGAAGTAAACTGATTTCTTGGTTTTCCAAGAAACAAAATTCAGTAGCCACAAGCACTACTGAAGCTGAGTATATGGCAGCTGGAAGTTGTTGTGCTCAAATTCTTTGGCTAAGACAACAACTGAGAGATTACAACATCTTTGCCAATGAAGTCCCTATTTTCTGTGACAACAATAGTGCAATTGCTATTTCAGAAAATCCAGTTCTCCACACAAGATGCAAACATGTGGATATAAGGCATCACTTCATCAGAGATCATGTGGAGAAGAAGGACATCAAGATGCTCAAAATCCACACTGACAAGCAGAAGGCAGATATCTTCACTAAACCTTTGGCTGAAGCAAGGTTTCAAGAGTTGTCAGTGGAGCTTGGACTCCTAGATCCAGGAGAGTAAAGAAAGGATTGAATCTCAGTAGAGTTACCTTCAACTCAGTGGAGGTTCATACTCAGAAGAGGATCTTCTCTCAGAAGAAGCTCCCCATCTCAGAAGAGATCTATATATCAGACAAGGTCGAACCTCAGTAGAGGTCAAGTCTATACTTATGTTATTTTCAAAGATAAAGCCTCTTAGTGTTATATATATTTTAATTGGTTTCAATATATTTACTAATGAGTGCTTTCTGGAAAACTAAATCTCTTTCCACTGTTCCGAAGAGATTTTGGTATGGCAAGCATTTAATGCGCGTGGTACAAGTCAGACATGCCTTTTCAATTACCTATCTCACGCGCTCTAAAAGCCGGATGATGTGACCTTCCGGTTACCAACCTTTTCAATCCATACCATTCAATTAGGCGGTTCTTTTCTAAACCGTCAAGATTTCTTAAAACCCCCCACTAAACCCTGCAACTATCCACGATCTCAAAATCATTCAATCTCAGACGTTGATTGTGAAATTAGATCTAACCGTTTATTTCTGATATAAAATCCCCAACCTTTAGCTTGTAAACCTTTTCGAATACACTTCCAAGCAAACACTTACTATCTTACTCTGTAATTTGTTCTCTCAAACCCTCTTGTTCAAATGGCGAAACTAAATCTCAGTTTCCTTACCCAAAAAGATAACTTCTGGTATGAACCCATCGTGGTTTTCGATAACCCAGAAATTGAGTCCAGACCAGAGTACGCTCACATCAAAGAGGCCCTTGAAATGATAAAAAGTGTTGGGTTAGAGAAATTCCTATCTGTTCATCCAGAGAACTGTTTTGACAGACAGGTTCTTGATTTCTACAACAATGTCTCCAACTCAGATACAAAGATCAGGTCTCATCTGATCTTGCAAAGGAAGAAGAAAGTTATGAGGGATGACATGGAGGTCATTGAACACCAGAAGATAAAGAAGGAGATTCGTGTAAGCGGAGATGTCCTGAAGGAGCTTTTTGATCTTCCTTCTGAAGGTCCCAATCCAGACACGTGCATTGTGGAGAAGGAGGAAGAATGGGTCAAAACCATAATGCAGAGGAAGGTACCATACACTCCAACAATGAACAGAAGTGAACTCCTGCCAGTTTACAATGTTCTCTGTGAAATTGTGAGTAAGTGTATTTTGGGAAACCAAGGGAGTACTGAGCAAGTGAGCAAGCCAAAGCTCAGGCTGATGAAGGCGATTGTTGAGAGCAAGGAAAGGCCATACAACTGGCAGCAGTTCTTTCTGAGGGCCTTGAATAAGGAGCATTCAAAGTTTCAACCCGACAAAACTCCCCAACTATCAAGTAAGCTAAACTACGCAACAAAAATCTCTTACTTGATAGAGAATGTAGATTTGGGCGTAGATTGGATCCCTGACAGGAAATGGAGCAATCTAAAGATTTTATTCAAGTCTGGAAAGACTCTGGAGGCTAGGATGATTAAGCCTGTTGTGGAAAGCCCAGAGGCAGTAGAGGAGGAGGAAGATACCCCAGCTGAGGGGAAGAAAACAAAGCTGAAAAGGAGACTGGTAAAGTTGAGTGACAAAATGGCTCAACATAAGGAGGCTGTGGCAGAGAAGGCCTCAAGGAAGGAGAAGAAGAGGTCTTCTGAAGCAGTGAAAGAGGCTGCTTTGAAGAAAGTCAGAGTCACAGACTCTACTGATGAGTCTTCATCAGGTAACCCTACCTCTTCCCCCAACACTATCTCAACTGAGTCTGACTCAGATGTTCCTGCTCCTACTCCTATTAAACCCAAGACCAAACCTCGCACCCCTGTAGCCAAAACCAAACGCATCTCCAAAATAACTCACACTCAAACCCCCACTGATGGCTCTCAAAAGCCAGCCAGTGGATCTCAAACTCAAACCCCCACTGAACTCATCTCCACCCCAACTGAAACCACCCCATCAAATCCTACTGAACCCATTCCCTCAACCCCCACTGACCAAAACCCAACCTCACCTGACACTCAAACCTCTTCTGAAACTAACCCTCCTGAAACCCAAACCTCAACTCACCTGGAATCTATTCCAGAAGAACCCACTGATATCAGATCCCCTACCCCTTCCCTTCCTTCAGACGATGAAGAAGAGTACTCATTCTTAGACACCCTTAAGGATGAGGTTGCTTACTCTTTGGAGTCTAAGTACCCTGAACTTGACAACTTCCCCACTCTCAAGGCTTTATTCTTGAGGCTGAGACTCCTTGTCCAGCTCAAAGATAGGAGGCTAGGAGAAATTCTATTGGCAGTCAGAGGCAGCAATGCCGATGATTGGAAGAAGGAGGAGATGGAGGTGTTGCAGTTTGCAGGGATGACCAAATCCAGACTTCTCTGTGATGAGAAAATTTTTGAGAGTCTGGTGATGGAGAAGATAGATGAGGCTAAGAAGTCAGCTGATGTGGTTGCTGAAGCAGAGGAGGAGAAGGAGAAAGAGATGGAGGAAAATGTACAAGGAGGAGGGACCTCACCAAGGCTAGGTGATGGTGAGGTAGTCAAGGATGTATCCAAGGCAAGGGATACTGAGGCTCAAAATTTGCCACAGGAGAGTCCAGTAGAGGTGTCTACTGAAATTCTCCCACAACAGCCCTCAGTGGTGGCTTCAGAGTCAACTGAGGTGACTGGAATAGAAGGAGTTGAAAAAGAAAAAGAAAAAGATGAGGGTGCTGAAAGAGATGTTGAAATCACAGGAGTTGTGAGTGGCCAAATAAAAGCAATCATTCCTGTAAAGGATGCATTGGCTGAAAAAATCTTAGTTGAAAATAAGAGTGATGAAAGAAGTAAGTTGAGTGAGGAGGAGGGAGTTCCAATGGAGTTAGAGACTTCAGGAGATCTAGGTTGTGAGATTGAGGGAGGAAAAACTAACAATGTCTTAAATGCAGGTACCCAAACTGATGAGATCCCCTCAGTCCAGATCAACCTAACTCCCCTGAAGGATGAAGTGATTAAACTTCAAGAAGAAAGAATCCCTGCTCTTGAAACTCAGCTGAAAGATGTCCAAGAAGTTGTCCAAGAGGAGGTAGACGAAATGATCATACTCTCAGATCACATTGACGAACTCATGGAGTCCACAACTACATCACTTCAAAATCTCACACTGAAAGTTGAAGACTCACAGCAGATGGTAATTGATGTAGTTGAGGGACAAAGTGTGCTAGTCATTGAGGCTCTGAAAGATCTGGAGAAGAAGGAGGAAGAAGCCAGAGCTCAATTCCTGAAGGACTCAGTGGAGAACGTGTCCATCAACCTAAAGTCTTCTGTTGAAGCTTTCTCAGCTGACCTTGTTGGGAAAGTTGAAGGGTTGTGGAACCAGAAGATGCAGGAGTTCGAGGCAAAGCACGAAGAACTCGGAGCCAAGCTTGGTGAAGTTCTCAAGAAGGCTGCTGAGGACTTCCCAACTCAAGAAAAGACCAATGTGCTAATCGATGAGAAACTGGCCCAATTTGTGCAATTTGGTCAAACTGCTGGAGCTGCACTGGAAAGGATGGAAGATGAAGTTGACCACTGCTCGACTGAACTGAAGGCCATCGCTCACGATCAGATGAAGTTAAACATCACTGTGGCTGAGTGCATGATTAATGCCGGAAAGGGGGAAAGATTGATATCTTCTAAAGAGCTGAAGGCTGATCCAAGGAACAAAATGCAAATCATCTTTGAAACCCCGGAGTTCGAGAAAGGTCAACAAATCAAAAGCACCATAAAGAAAGTTGATGCTGAGGCCCAGAAGCTGGCTGAGGAAAAGAAGGGAAAGGAGACCGCATCAGTGGACCTCTCAAAGTTCAAGGAAGCTCATCTGAAGGAGAAGGAAGAGAGAGCTGCAAAGAAGGGGGAACCTGCCAAGAGGAAGGCAACTGATGTACTCTCAGCAGAGGTTGCTAAAAAGACAAGAACCTCAGGGAGGTTGGCAGCTAAGTCCACAACCTCTACTGATGAAGTTGAGGTACTTCCAATTCTTAACCCTGATCCTTTGTCTTCTGAAATTCCCAAATCTGCACCCACCCGAGTCACGGAGCTCACTGAGCTAATCAAAGAGGCTGGTGGAATGAACGAGAGAGCAAGGAAGCTAACAGCCCAACAGCAGGAGAGGAGAGATAAGGTGGTTGGGAAGATGGAAACCATTGCAGAACTGGCTGAGAGGAAGAAGCAGGAGAGGTTAGCCACTTTTGACAAAACTACTTCTAAAAAGTTCAGAAGTGGTTATCTTAAGTGGGCTGCCAAACTGAAGAAAGACAAGATCACACCATCTCAGAACAGATTCCCTCACCACGATGCCTGGGTTCCTAAGAAGCTCAATGATGCTTGGGAGACTGCAAAAAGGGACTTTGTATATTCCTTCTATGTCAGTGGAGAGTTAGGAAGGGACAATGCACAAGAAGTCTTCAACTCATGGTTGTTTGATGCCTATCCCAAACTCTATCCCGAGATCTGTGATGCTTGGAATGATGCCTTCCCAGATCATGCTCTGAAGGCCCCTGAGCCAATCACATACTGGCCTCCTCAAGATGCAACAGGAGCTGTTGATAGAGAAAGGATCACTGAAGAGTGGACATCCTTATGTGAACACCTTGGTCTCAGAGGACATTCCAAGGAGATGATGGAAAGGAAGAATGAGCTGAAGATTAGAGTCTTTAAGCAATATGGACTTGAACCTCTTTTTGAGTCCATCTGAGAAAGTTGTATCTTTTGCTGGGCATTTGTTTATAAGTCCCAGATGTTTTTAAGTTTGAAACTTTTTGAGAGTTGACTTCATGTAATTTGTACTTCATATTTTTCAATGAAAGGAACTCTGCTGATGTTTTGCCCAAGATAATATCTCATTATCATTTAGGCTTATGTACTTGAATGTTTTACTTACAAAAACTGTGAACTTTGAATGTCATCTGAAGAACCTCATCTAGAAGAAGATATGTAATAAGATAGGTTCCGGCATAATCAAAAAGGGGGAAATTGTTGGGAAAATGTATAAGACTTGTTTTGATTAGATGCCAACATGTCCCTCCCTAAGTTGTTTGTAAGTAAATTATTCAGTAGAGTTAGAGTTTAAATTAACAGTTCTAAGTGTTAAGAACTGAAGTGCAGTTAGTAAAAACTAGAGTGTATTTTAGTATGAAGTCTGCTGAAGTGAAGTCCGCTGAAGACTAAGTGATCTGAGAAAGAAGTCTAAGTCTTGAATGTTTTCTAAGTACATTCTCACTAAGACTAAATCTATCAGTAGAGGACGAAGGTCCACTGATGGGAACTAACAAGTACATTTAATGCTAAGCATATTTAAAGCTGTTAGTTAAATCTGGTTGGAACAAGGCAAAATGAATCTCAGTGAAGCTTACAATAAATGAAGGAATAAGAAGGTTCTCATCAGAGGAGTTCCACCTTAAAGCAAGACAAGAATCTGGGCATACAGACTTAAGGTCCAATGAGAAGATGACACGTCAGTGTACCTTACTGACAGCCGACCTGTCCCAGCCTGACAAGTACCAAAAGTCTTTCACCTAGCAATCTACAGAAAGTTGGTGAACAGGCATGGTTTTGCAGCCGTTTCTTGACAAGACTTAAAGCTTCAAATAGAGCCGTTTGAACCAATCAGATACAAGAAGACTTACTTGAGAAGATTCAAATCCAACGGGAAGATTTTCAAGGAAGCCTATAAATACAGAAGGACGTGCACATTTTACAAGCACGGGAAACTCACAAGATCAAAGCTATCTCTACATTCATAACTATCTAGAAACACTCGAAATTATCATTGTTTCCCAAGTGTTTCACAATTGTAGAGAAACTAACAAACCTTCTGTAACCAAGCTTAAAGCTATATCCAAACCTTAGAAAGAGATAATCCAATCCTAAGCCTTGAGCTAAACTTGTAAGGATTATCTCAAAATAGTTGGAACCAAAACCCTACTCAAAACCCTACTCAGTGTTTAGGTTGAGAGCTAGTGTTAAGTGGTGTTAGTAAGCTGATTGTTGTATCAGTCTGAAAGCTGGTTTGTTTTGGGAACTAGGACCTGGAATTTCCTAGTGATCAATCATCCTAAGAGAGGAAAAGTTGATCAGTGCACCTTGGCACTATAACACAAGGAATTCCAAGTGAAAGGAATTCTCCTGTTTGATCAGGCCAGTGGACGTAGGAGATTTATCTCTGAACCACTTTACATCTTGTGTACTTACATTCTGCTATTTCATAAGTGTGTGTTAATCTCAAGTTTATCAAAGTAAAACGAGTTTTCTAAAAGGGCTCACTAATCCGCATCTGAAAGCTAATTAGATAGTAGTTCAACTGAAAGTCTTGTGCTTTCAGTGGAGGTATTATCTCAGTAAGCTTTCACAGAGTAACTCTCAGCAGACCTCAAGTCCACTGACGAGCTACTGTCTTAAGTAACCTGATAAGTTTTAAAGAAGTTTCAATTTGTAACCACAGGTGTATTCCCCCCCCCCCCCATACACCTGTTTACTCGTTCGGGACCAACTGTAATAATTCTTGAAGCAATAGAATATTATGGGTCAGATTGTGTTCACTTTATTTTTTAGTAAATTTTTTTAACTAATTTCCAAGCTTGGATTGTTAGAGGCTGTAATATGAGACTACTGAGCTTGAATTGTTAAATGATCAGTTCATTACAAAAAAAAATTTTAAATAGATTTTTTTATCCTATATTGTTATTTTGAACCAATATTTTGAATCAATGTTTTCTTTTATTACTAAAAATTTTGGCATGTTTAATATCAATTGAATTAAAAAAAAAATTGTAGCAATTAATACACGTTTTCACTGAAGAGTTAAAACTAATACTCTTCAGTGAAAATAACTAATACTCTTTAGTGAAAGCAACTAATATTCATTAATGATTTATGTATGAACCAATTTCACTCTATACGTACTCTATGTAAATATGGTACCTTCAATTTGATTTATTGTCAATTATAATCCACACTATTATTCCAATAATATGGTGACTACTAGGTGTGCATTAATCTATCACATTACTTTTTATTTTAAGAATAAATTGTTCCGGTTCAATCCAGATAATAAGGTTCAAATCTTAATGGTTACTATATCGTTTTAGAGTATGTATAGAGTGAAATTAATTCATACATTAATATTTAAAAGATATCAATTATATATTTTTACTAAAAGGTACTCCCTCCGTCCCAATTTTGTTTTCCCGTTTGACTGTGCGCAGAGTTTAATGCGAGAGTTGAATTTTAGTATTTAAATGAATAAAGTAGTATTGAGAATGATGGATGGTGAATAAAGTAGTATTTAAATGGATAAAGTAGTATTGAGAATGGTGAATGGTGAATAAAGTATTATTTAAATGAATAGAGTAGTTTTCATTTTAAGATGGGAAAATAAAATTGGGACGGACCTTTTTTGCAAATGGGAAAATAAAAACGGGACGGAGGGAGTATTAAGTTATTTTCACTAAAAAGTATGAGTTGTTTTCACTGAAGAGTAAGAGTTTATTTTCACTAAACAACTAATACTCTTTAGTGAAAACAAGCTATACTCTTTAGTGAAAATAACTGATGATCTTCAATGGTTCATATATGAACAATTTTCACTCTATATTTTGCCTTTTTTTTTTAAATTATGTGACAAAGTATAGAGTGAAAATGGTTCATACGTGAACTATCAAAGGTATTAGTTGTTTTTACTGAAGGGTGTTAGTTTTTTTCACTGAAATGTATTAATTGTATAATTAAAACAAGCTAATACTTTTCAGTGTAAACAACTAATATTCTTTATTGAGAACAAATAATATCATTAAATGGTTTATGTATGAACAAATTTCACTCTATACATATGCTTATTATATCGGGATTGATTTTTAAAGTAATGATATTTTCACTTTAATTTAAATATAAAAAAAATTACAAATCTGTATTAAATTTACTAAGTTCTAATATTCTTATTATACTAATATAACTGGTGGTTAATTAATTATAGAAGCTATATATCAGTGTTAATATTTTCGATTTATTGTATCTATCTTCACATTTCTTTTTTCTCAAGGTTGGTTGATAAATTATAGTCTTTGTATTATTTTTCTATTTCATCGCTTCTCATCCGTTTTTGCTAAATCTCATTGAATCTGAGTTGAGTAAAATTACGTGTGATCATTTATGTAGTAATAATTTATTATTTTTTCTTAGGGTTGTTATTTTACTTTTATTTCGTGTTAGAGTTTTTATTTTCTTTGACACATATATTTACATCAATATTTTTATAAATCCACTCATCTTTTTTTTTTAGAAATGAGTGTATTCATCATTTTTAGATATTTGTAGATATTTAGGTATGAGTGTCATTTGTAGATATTTAGGCATGGGTGTATGATGGGTGGTCTAATTGAATAGATATACAAATAATGGTAAGAGCTTAAATACCATTAGTTCATTAGTTTATTTGTTTCTTAAATGATTGTACGAGCTTAAATACCATTTGAATACCATTGGATTTTTCATTAATATCTTTTAGGATCAAATAAACTCTTGATTTTTATTTTATTCTATTAAACAAACCTACAACTTCTCAATTGGTTCACATAAATCCTTGAACACACACACATATAGGGTTTTCATTCATATTAACGGACAAACTTACGAGTTTAATTTTTAGGTATTGGTATTTTATAAAAAAATTTAATATTATTGTTCTACCATTATTTTGAAAGAACAAATTCTTAATTAGGGTAATTGGAATGAGAAAATGGGGTGTGCGGGTAGAAGAAGAATTAGGTTAGGTAAGGGAAGGGGAGGGAAGGAGGGACGTTTGGCAAGAAAATTAGGTGGAGAGGCTTGGGGGATTGGGAATATATGGGGGTTGTATCGTTTGGGTTTGGGGAGGAAGATGGGGATTAGGAAATTGAGATTTTAAGTTAATGTGTCCGGAGAACCGGGGGTGGGGCGTGTGGAGGTGTGGGGTTACGTAAAGGAATAATTTCATTTTTAATAATAATAAAATAATTAATAATTATTGTTAAAAAAACTATTAATTATATAATTTTAATATATTTATGTATACAAAATTTGAATTAAATAAAATGCAATACAACATCCACGTCAGCAATAAGAATAGAAAGTTTTGATATTTGTCGGCATCATTTGTATTTTATCGGCAAAAATTGATTAAAATATTGAACAATCAAGTAAGTTATGAGATTTTTTTAAATGTATTTAATATTTATGTTGTAAAGAGTAGACCACTTGATAAGTTACGGGACCAAAAATAAATTTTATGATATTTGTTTAATTTTCTAAATATTTAAATTTAATTAAAATGGTATTTTTTTTCATTTTATATTTATTAATTTAATTTATTTTTAGGGCGATGTAGTGCGATCACAAAATATGCACAATGCAAATGCACTAATACGAAGTGCAATCATGTGGAAAAAATATATACGTTAAATGAAAAATCCAATGATATTTAAATGGTTTTCTAAGTTCAGAAATGATGAAACCTTCCTACCATAAAAACGTCCAAATTAGATAGTTGTTTCGGAGAAACTAAGAAAGTGGAAGGATCTGCGATGGATATGTCGAGCAACTTTTTTACATGAATGTGTTCTTTAGTTTTATTACTTTTTATTATTTACAAAAATGAGATTGATTTAGGGTTTTGTATTATTTTGTAGAAAATGATGAAAGAAGAGAGAGAGAGAGGGGTTTAATGCATAATTTATGTAGTGTTTAGGGCATTATGGATGTTTATCATATGGGTGTTTTTTTTTCATAAACAATTGGAGTGTGTACAATAATTTTAGCGGTTTGTTTAGATGCAACATTTGCGTATGATTTGAAATTTTGTATATTGTCAATGTGATTTGAATTTTTTTTTATCACCATCTGTATGGATGTTCATGAAATTATTGTACATTCTATGAAAGACAATAATGCTCCATTTAAACGTTGGTTGGTTAGGATTTACAATATATATATATATATATATAAGTGTGTTTGTGGGTGTGTATTTTTTATTTTATTATTATGTTCGAAACTGTAAATATAATATATTTTTCATACCATTTTAGAGAAGAATAAGATATTATTATATTAATCATTTCGAAGATGATGTTGAAGAAAAATTGGAACCGCTAAATGTTGGTGAAATTAGTGTGCTTTCTATGAATTCATGATCTAGGCTGGATCAATTTTGGAGTATGAACTTTATACCATTTTATGTATATTTAATTATACAACTAAATTCATATCATTACCTATTTTCACTAATATTGTAACATATGATAGTGTAAAATATTATGGTATCATTGAATGCGTGTAATGATATCAATGATATCAGTTTCATACTATGAATAAGTTTCACATGAGACCTACTCTTCTGCGAATGCAATAGTGTTGAATTTAAATGTTATTTTGTG
Organism: Ballota nigra; assembly: GCA_947034835.1. NCBI lineage: Eukaryota > Viridiplantae > Streptophyta > Magnoliopsida > Lamiales > Lamiaceae > Ballota > Ballota nigra. The sequence goes on along the minus strand of OX344729.1, from coordinate 32,107,005 downwards.
AAATTCTATAATTCTATGGATGGATGTGTGTGTGTGTGTGTATATATTAAACTTCATTACTAGAACTTTAATTTAATATGTTTTTTTATATTATAGAAATACCAGTGTTAGGTGTAACCTTCTTTTGGTGATGAATTGAATTTCTATTATATTGAAGTTTGTTAGAATTAAAGAATTGTTCTTAGTTTAATATGAACCTATGTTTATTGTTGATATGGATCTTTGAAGTATCATTAAAGCATGATGTAAATTTTTTAAGAGTATTGAATTGCGTAAAAATTATAATATTATCTTTAAGAAGTACTACCTCCGTCCCGCTAAAGATTGTGGGGAGTCTTTGACATAAATGTTAAGAAAAAATGTAATGAGTAGAATGTGGAAGGTAAATTTTTTTAAAGAATATTTCCATTTTGGGAATATGCAAATTTTTGTGGAACAAAATAAAAAAAAAAAAAAATTTGAAATGCGCGACGTTGATTATGACTAATCTCACATACTTGAAGCCGAATTAATTTTGGAAGGAACATTGAGAATAAGATTTTTACCCAATGATGACATTAAATAATTCGGATAGAACGATACCTGCAAATTTTATGAAAAGACATTTTTTTATTTATTGCTCTTCGCAATGACTTTTAATAAAGCTAGTGTCAATTTATTTTCACTGTTGGGTTGTACCTTTCTAAGTGGGTTTTCACTCGCGGTCAGCTATATGTTACATTATCCAAAGTAAAAAAAAAAATAGAGATGCATTGAAAATTCTTTGTCTCGATTCAGAAGGTTAACCATTGAAGTATACTATAAATGTTGTTTATAATGAAATTTTAGAAATTTGTACTTCCACTGTCCAGTTTTAAATGGTTCATATGGAATAGTGCAAATTTTAATAAAATTTAACGTATATTAGTTTTGAAAAATGGTAAAGTTGGAGTATTTTGGCTATTTCTACTTTATTTAGGGTAGTTTAGTTTATTATTTAACGGTATATTGCAAAATGGAGAAACATGACATATAAATAAGAGATGTTTGTAAATGGTTAACGTTCAAGAGTAAAATATTATTATTATTTTTTTTTTTTTTGCAATTTTTTAGCAATGTAAAGTATTAATTAATATGATACTCACTCCATCCATGAAAATTGGGCTTGCTAATTTTATCAAGATTATTAAAAAAGTTGTTATAATATGTAAAAAATAAAAATATTTTGTCAAGTTAAGTACAAAATAAATTGTTTTAAAAATATTATGTGAGTATGTTGAAAAATGTAGATAAAGTTTATTATTTCTATTTTAGTTTACGAGACTATTTTCTGTGGACGACAAATAATGCAACCAAGACCATTTTTTGTTGATGGAGGGAGTATTTATTTCATTATATAAAAAAGTAGTTGATTTGTTACTCCTTTTTTAAGATTAAGAAATACTAAATATTGAATCTCACATTTAGATATTTAAATTTAAAACAATGCAACATATTTTTAAATATTTTATTTATATACAATAAAATTAATTAATTATAAAAATATACTATAAAAAATTAATTAATTTTAGAAATTTGTAATCATTACTCTAATGTTGAGTGTTATATATATTAAAAAAAATTATATTTTAATATATTTGTAAATAATATATATTGAATCATGTGTATAAATATTTAGTTTTAATCATTATTTTAATAATAAAATAAATTATTATATACTTTATTAGTAAAAATAATTTTTAAATTACTTAAAAATCATTTAAAATTTTTAACTTCAACCCGCGAAATTCGCGGGAATATAACTAGTATCATGTATAAAGAGAAAAGCTCTTGTCTCCCTGATTCCCTTATATTTGCCTTGTTCTTACATGTTTTCTTGCTTGTAAACTTCATCGTAGCAGAATTGTCAAATGTGCATTAGTCCCATGCTCTAATCAGCTATTATATTTGACATGCGTGATTCCATGATTGAACTATGTTATGATATAAAGTTACTCAATTTTGTTCTTGAAATTAAGATCATTTATTGGTTTACCATTTTTGCTTGTGGGCTTGCCCTCCTAAGGATATTAAATCTAAGTGCCTTTATTGAACTGCAATAGCAATTCCTGCCGAAGTTATTTGGCTGTATTATATTTTAGCTTTTTTTTTTTTTCAAATTATAAATAAGTTAAATCAGGTACTTTGTCTGAGGTTTTGTGTTGGATCTTATGTCAAAATAATGATTCAGTTTAGATTTGCCCGCAATTCTATGGTGAGTTATTTTAGTTGGATATCAAATGTTTTCATATCTTGAAATTCATTATAAAAATAGAATGGCAGCTATATGGAAATAGACTTGCCCAAATGAACCGGAACCATCGGTTCTGACCGACGGTTTGTCAGTTCTAACCGGAACCATAACCGACAATAGTGGAACCGTCACTAAACCGGAACCGGAACCATGTATTACAAGGTTAGGTATCGGTTCTACTAAATCGAGAACCATAACCGCCAGTTTGGAATCGATGGTTCCACGGTTCAAACCGGCGAACAATATATATAAGTATATATAATTTTAATACCTATGATAATATTAATATTTTATGAAAAAATCATTATTGTATTTTTTTTATTGTAATGTAAGTTGTAAGTACTAAATATTAAGTTATTTTCATGTAAAAAATTTAAATTGTAATTTGTCAACTATGTATTACATATATTTAAAATTTATAATCCTTAGTTATTATTTATTTATATTGTAATTGTGTTTTGTATGTTGAAAGTTGTATACAATAAAATTTTACTTGTTTAATTTCAATTTTCATTTTTTTTTGTAGTTGAATTAACAAAAAAAATTACCTGTTATTTATTAAAAAAAGAAAGAAAGGTTCGGAACCATGAACAGTCGGTTTGGAACCGGAACAGTCAGAATCGAAATCGGAACCAGAACCGACAGTACCGGAACCTCCCATCCATATTTAGCGGTTCGGTTTAGGTTCCACTAAATTGGAATCGGGAACCGGCGGTTCAGAACCGAAACCGACGGTTCGGAACCGTTGGGCAACTCTATATGGAAAGATTGGGAAATGAAAGCAGAAGGAATAGGAGGACACAGGGCATTGCTTCTTGTTGAAGAACTGAGGCTAATGATACTGAAAGTTGTATATATGATTATATTTCTTATCAATTATGAGATGAACAAAGACTTGTGTAAATGTAACATGTATATACTACAATGTTGATTAAACTGCCACAAATTTGACTTCATTTTGTTCAATATAAAATGTGTTATCAGGTAAATAAATGAAAATTTATAGCCCTACAGAATTACCCGTAATTAATCATTTAATACATAAATTGAAAAAATGGAAATAATTTATTGACAGATATGTCTGTAATTATATATAAAAAATAATATTTAAATAATTCAAAAATATTTTATCGACGGAAACATCCGTCAATATGTTTTTAAAAATAAAAACAAAGAATAATCTGAAATTATTTACTGACGGATATTTCCGTCATTAAAATAAAAAGTTATGTCAAAATTGCCAATTTTTAAAATGAAGATTAAAGACGGAAAACAAAAATAATGATGGATTTTCCGTCGGTAAAATTATTGACGGATTTTATCCGTCACTAAAAATTAGCGACGATGAACACGGAGACGGAAAATTAGTGACGGAAGTCCGTCTTTAACGTTAGTTAGTGACGGATTTCTAAAATATAGAGACGGAAAAATCCGTTTCTAATTTTCAGTTTTTTGGTAGTGTTCAAAGGAAAATTCTATGTCAACTTATATATTTTCAAAAGATTGAATTCTCTAATAAAATCTAAATTATAGTAAAAGTGACACATCATAAAGATTAACTCTCTATTAGCATAAGTGGAGATAGGAGAAATGCACTCATAAAAAACATTTCATTATTTGCCAATTTCCCAAGGAATATGCATTGATTTAAAAGTCATTTTAATTATTAAGAAGTGTGCAATTTTATTTTTTAGGGATCGAGAGGTTATTCTGTTATATATTAACAATATTATATTGATAAATTAGTTATCAAATATAGTGTTGTCTACAATAAATCAATCATGTAGCTAGGATTTCAATTTAAATAATAATACGATGTATTGAGGATGTACGTTTAATTGCAAACAAATTATTGTTTATTCACAAATTGTAAAATAATTTATACTTTTGAATTTTTTAAAAATAAAATATTACTTTTAATATTTTTTGCAATTCGATTTTTGGGCAGTTTTTCCCTTACCTAAAAGTTGATGTGTGTAACGCCCAGAATCCATATATATTAATTATATCGAATTCGAAGTATTAATTGTGATCAAAAGTTCGAACTATAAAATTTTTGAAGAAAAGATAACAAAAATTAAATGATGAGTTTCATGCAGTGGGTAGGTGGAGTGAAGTATTATAATAATGTATCATACACACATGTATATATATATATACATATATATAAGTATAGAGGGTTTAGTTATACTCATTGATAAAGCATTTAATTTGTCTAAGTAGTTGACATGTAAATATGAATAACATATATCACAGAAACAACAAGTTCACGAAATAATTAATTGAGCATAACAGGTTTCACATCATATAATTGATACATCACAAGTTGATTCACAGTAAGGGGCAAAGCCCAAAATTATTTTCAAGTATCGGTCCAATCTGCCAAAAATCATTTCCCACATATGGTAAATCTCTTCCAAACCATTTTCGTACAACATCCTTTCTCATTCTACTAACCTTCCAATCTCCTTCCAAAAAATATATATAAAGACAGCAAGAAGACAATCAATGGTCTTGTAAGCAAATAAAATTTTCACCCAATTAAATGGTGACACATGTACAAATTAAATATTAATATCAAATAAAATTTACTATTTTATTTTAAGAATTTAATAAAACTAATTCTTGAATAAAATAGTTAACTTGATATTAAATGTACACGGTACAAGTCGGACAAATTAAATGAGTGTTCGATACTCATATTGGGTAATAAATGCGCTTTATTTACCATAAGAACGAGAATTAAATGATATCTCGTAAAAAATGGAAGCGAATTAAAACAATTCGTAAACCACGCCAATCAAATGGCATTGGCCAACAAGGCGGCGCCACGTGGCGTGATAAGAAAGGAAGGTTTGTAAACCTCCACCCTATAAATAGGGTCCTTTCTCATTCATTTGCAACGAACGAAGACGAATGGACGAACAAGATAAACACAAGCGAACGAGCATCCAGAAGATCAACAAGCGAATCCTCTGCAACTGTTCTCGAAAATTCAAAGAGCGTTCTTCAACAAACTCGAAGGCATTCATCCCGAAGCAACGTTTAATCCAAAATAAGGTGTTTTCATCCTTGGATTAACGTTATAAATATTCAAGTCCAAAGATCGAGGTCAAGACTCGATCCAAAGTCCAGTCAAACTTTGAAGAGAAGAATCAGAGGATCAAATTCAGAGTTAAGAACGCGCACAAATCTTTCGGTTCGATCCGAAACAAATTCAAGTTGTAAACGATATTTGTGTTTATTATATTAATAAAACGAATTTTGCAGTTACAAATTTGGCACGCCCGATGGGACCGACTCTACCTCTCATCTCTTCTCTACTCAAGCAAGCTTAACTACCATGACGATGGATGCCTTAACTATCGAGGAACAACTCACCAGTCTGGTCAAAGTTGTTGAAGGGCTTACCCAACACGTCAAGAATCACGACGTCCAAATCTCCAACCTGATGAATCAGGTGAATGGCGACGAAGCAAGTCCTGTCAAAGAAAAGCAAGCCGGGGAGCATGGTGATGAGGATACCTCAACCAAATGCCAAGTTGGTGAAACCGAGACAACTGCCAAGGAGCTACAGATCTCGTCAGATGGAAGGATTCAAGTCGATCAACTCAAGGAGCTCATACTAGAGACGGTAAAGAGCAAGTTTGATGACGGCTCCTAACCATCCCTCACTTACATCAAGCTTTATACTAAGAGGATTGAAGGCTTGAGGATGCCAACCGGCTACCAACCTCTAAAATTCCAATAATTTGATGGCAAAGGAAACTCGAAGCAGCACATAGCTCACTTCGTCGAAACTTGCAACAACGCCAGAACTTATGGAGACTATCTTGTCAAGCAATTCGTCCGCTCCTTGAAAGAGAATGCCTTCGACTGGTACATCGACTTGGAGGCTAACTCCATCGACAGTTGGGATCAAATGGAGCATGAGTTCCTAAACCGCTTCTACAGCACAAGAAGGACAGTTAGCATAATCGAGCTAACCAACACTCACCAGAATAAAGATGAGCCCGTGATCGATTATATTAGTCGATGGAGAAATTTGAGCCTAAATTGCAAAGACCGACTGTCTGAGACATCTGCAATTGAAATGTGCATCCAAGGCATGCAGTGGGGTCTCCGATATATTTTTCAAGGAATTCAACAAAAGACCTTTGAAGATCTGGCTACAAGAGCTCATGACATGGAGTTAAGCATGACTGCTAGTGGATCCAATGGACCACCAATTCAAAAGCATCGTGATAAGCCTTCAAGCAAGGAATACATTACAGACCTTCCTCGCGATAGGGGGCAAAATGGATTGACTTTGAAAGAGTTACGACAAAAACAATATCCTTTCTTAGACTCTGACGTCTCGAGGATATTCGATGACTTGATGGATGCAAAGCTCATTGAGTTGCCTAAGATGAAATGGCCGGAAGAAGCTGGACGCATCGACGATCCAAAATACTGCAAGTACCACCGCTTAGTGGGCCACTCAATTGAAGACTGTTTTAACTTCAAGGAAAAAGTCATGCAATTGGTCGAGCAAGGAGATATAGTGCTCGAAGAGTCTATCTAAAGTTCTCCAAATCAAATGAAGCTCCTTGATACGAGCATAAATTGTCTGTGATGCTCCTCTGATACGAGCATAAACTGTCTAAAATTCTCCTTGATAAGGGACAAAACTGTCTGACGCTCTCAAGCTGGAGATCAAATTGAGGTTTCCATCAAATCCATTCTCCTTGATAAGAGACAAAACTGTCTGACGCTCTCAAGCTGGAGATCAAATTGATGTTTCCATCAAATCCATTCTCCTTGATAAAAGATAAAATTGTCCGATGCTCCCAAGCCGGAGATCTAATTGAAGTCTCCATCAAATCCATTCTTCTTGATAAGAGACAAAATTATCTGAACCAATCAAGACGAAGACGAGACGAACCAAGACGAATAAAGACGAGACGAACAAGCAACTGAAGCGAACGAGCATCCAGACGATTAACCAACGAATCTTCTGCAACCGTTCTTGAAGACTCAAAGCGTTCTTCGCTATTATTCGTGCAAACCCGCCAGAAACAGCTCCAGATCGAAGATCAAGGCTTGAAGCCCCTCCGATCCGGCGTTTTCTCTTTAAAGATTTGAAGATTCTTCAAGATCGTTCTTCAGCGTTCTTCGATGTTCTTCGTGGAAATCAACCAGAAGCAGCTCAAGATTGAAGATCAAGGCTTGAAGCCCCTCCAATCCGGTGTTTCTACTCGAAGGTTTGAAGATTCTTCAAGAACGTTCTTCATCGTTCTTCGCCGTTCTTTGCTCAAGTCCACTAGAAGCAGCTCGAGATCGAAGATCAAGGTCCAGAGCCCCTTCAATCCGGCGTTTACCGTTGAAGATTTGAAGAAAACTCCAAGAGCGTTCTTCAGTATTCTTCGCCCAAATCCTCCTAAAGCAGCTCCAGATCGAAGATCAAGGCTCGAAGTCCCTTCGATCCGGTGTTTACATTCGAAGATTCATAGAGTGTTCTTCAACAAACTCGAAGGCGTTCATCCCGAAGCAACGTTTAATCCAAAATAAGGTGTTTTCACCCTTAGATTAATGTTACAAAAAATTCAAGTCCAAAGATCGAGGTCAAAACTCGATCTAAAGTTCAGTCAAACTTTGAAGAGAAGAATCAGAGGATCAAGTCAAGAGTTGGTCTAACCCACAAATTTCCCGGTTCGATCCGAACAAATTCAAGTTGTAAACAATATTCGTGTTTATTATTTGAATAAAACGAATTCTGGATTCATCACTGACACCGTTAGTATTTCACAGACGGTCCTAGTTAGAAGAAGGGATGGTCGAGTGAGGGCAGTTGTCGACATCAGAAGGCAAGAGGAAGTCGGTGAAGATGCATCAACTGTAAATCACATCACCGCGTATGATGAGGCTTTTACAGTGGAAGAGAATGCTGAGGAGGCCCCTCCAGAACTTGAAGAGGGTGTTAAAGGCATTGTTGATAAGTTAAAAGAAATCAACTTAGGAGATGCCAACGATCCACGACCAACCTACATAAGTGCCTTGTTGACGTCCAAAGAAGAAGAGGCGTATATTACACTTTTGAAGGAGTTCAGGGATGTGTTTGCTTGGTTGTACAAGGAAATGCCAGGGTTAGACCCGAAAGTTGTTGTTCATCAACTTTCAATAAAAGAAGGGACTAAACCAGTCAAGCAAGGCCAACGCCGATTTCGACCAGAGTTGATCCCGCAAATCGAGAATGAAGTGAACAAGCTCATTGAGGTGGGTCTTATTCGGGAAGTAAAGTATCCTACATGGATCTCCAGCATCGTCCCAGTAAGAAAGAAGAATGGTCAGATTCGGGTGTGTGTGGACTTTCGTGATCTCAACCTCACATGTCCCAAGGATGACTTCCCTTTGCCTATCACTGAACTAATGATCGATGCTACCACAGGTCATGAAGCTTTGTCTTTCATGGATGACTCATCAGGATACAATCAAATCCGCATGTCTCCTAGCGATGAAGAGCTTACCGTCTTTCGCACACCTAAAGGGATATATTGTTATAAAGTGATGCCCTTTGGCTTGAAGAATGCTGGTGCCACATATCAGCGTGCGATGCAGAAGATCTTTGATGATATGCTCCATAAAAATACTGAGTGTTATGTGGACGACCTGGTGGTGAAATCGAAAAGAAAGGAAGACCATTTGCAAGATTTGAGGCAAGTCTTCGAACGTCTCAGACGATATCAACTTAGGATGAATCCTTTGAAGTGTGCCTTCGGAGTCTCTTCGGGAAAATTCCTTGGATTCATCGTTCGTCAATGAGGTATCGAGATTGAACAAGCAAAGATCGATGCAATTCTGAAGATGCCTGAACCACGTAACATCCATGAGCTTAAAAGCTTGCAAGGAAAGTTGGCATATCTGAGAAGGTTCATCTCAAACTTGGCTGGCAGATGTCAACCCTTCAGTCATTTGATGAAGAAAGGAAACCCATTCAAGTGGGATGAAGCTTGCAAGAACCCTTTTAAGGGCATCAAGGAATATCTGATGAAGCCGTCTGTGCTAGTCGCTCCAGTACCCGGAAGACCGTTGATACTTTATATAGCTGCTCATGAACGGTCCGTGGGAGCCTTGTTGGCACAAGAAAATGACGAAGGTAAAGAAAATGCTCTTTACTATTTGAGTAGGATGATAGTTCCGAATGAGCTGAATTACTTCCCAATCGAGAAGATATGTTTGGCACTCATCTTCGTAATTCAGAAATTGAAGCACTATTTCCAGGCTCACACCGTCCATCTTATCTCAAAGGCAAATTCATTAAAGTTTGTCATGTCAAAGCCGGTTCTTTCAGACAGACTTGCAAGGTGGTATCTCCAGCTGCAACAGTTCGAGATCATATACGTCCCGCAGAAAGCTGTAAAAGGGCAAGTGTTGGAAGATTTCTTAGCAGACCACCCGATTCCTGCTGAGTGGGAGTTATCTGATGATCTCCCAGATGAAGATGTCTTAGCAGTGGAAATCTCTCCTCCTTGGAAGATGTACTTCGATGGAGCCTCCCATAGAGAAGGAGTTGGTGCCGGAGTGGTGTTCATCACATCCGAAGATGAAGTCTTGCCTTATTCATTCTCCTTGATGGAAAACTGCTCCAACAATGTGGCCGAGTATCAAGCGCTCATACTTGGGCTAGAGATGGCAGTGGACATAAAGCAGTTGCATCTCAGGGTGTATGGAGATTCCTTGCTAGTTGTAAATCAACTCCGCGGATTGTATGAAGTCAAGAAACCTGAACTGCTTCCATACTACAATTATGCCCGAAGGATGATAGAATGGCTTGGAGATGTGGAAGTTGAGCATGTGCCAAGAAGCGAGAATAAGCAGGCCGACGCCTTAGCTAAGTTAGCATCAACTATAGCTATGCCAGGAACTCACGTACGAATACTTGTATGCAGATACCTCCTATCTTTGATGAGGAAGACAGTGAAGAAGTTGGAAATCATGCCATTGAAGTCTTCGAAATCGAAAATGAGGATTGGCGTCAACCTTTTATGGATTACTTACAACACGATAAGTTACCTCATGATCCACGACGAAGAGTTGATATTTGGCGTCGTGCACCTCAATTCATCTACTACCAAGGAACCCTGTATAGAAGATCATTTGATGGTGTCTTCTTGAGGTGTTTAGGAGATGAGGAAGCTGTTCAAGCTATGGAGGAGGCTCACTCTGGAGTTTGTGGTGCTCACCAGTCAGGACCCAAATTACACTTCCGGATAAAGAGGATGGGCTACTACTGGCCGACAATTGTGAAAGATTGCATAGACTTTGCACGGAGATGTCAAGTATGCCAGTTTCATGCAAATCTGATTCATCAACCTCCTGAACCTTTACATCCGACTGTTGCTTCATGGCCTTTTGATGCTTGGGGTCTGGACGTTGTAGGGCTATTGACAAAGTCTTCTGGTGGTCATCTCTACATCTTAGCTGCAACAGACTATTTCTCTAAGTGGGCCGAAGTAGTGCCTTTGAGAGAAGTGAAGAAAGAAAATATCACCGACTTCATCCGTGTCAACATCATTTTCCGATACGGAGTCCCGCGCTACATTATGACTGATAATGGAAGATCGTTCTCCAACAGTCACATTGACAAACTCTGTGAGAAGTTCAACTTCAAAAAAAAAGTCTTCAATGTATAATGCAGCTGCTAACGGTCTGGCTGAAGCCTTCAACAAAACTCTTTGCAGTCTGCTGAAGAAGGTTGTTTCGAAGTCCAAGCGAGATTGGCATGAGCGGATAAAAGAAGCTCTATGGTCGTATCGAACCACTTACAGAACGTCTACACAAGCTACTCCATATTCGTTGGTGTATGGTGTTGAAGCAGTGGTACCTCTGGAGAAACAAATTCCCTCTCTGAGGATGGCTATACAAGAAGGTCTGACAGAAGAAGAGAACGCACGTCTGCGTCTCGAAGAGTTAGAAGCCTTGGATGAGAAAAGGCTGGAAGCACAGCAGAGACTTGAGTGTTATCAGTCTCGTCTTGCCAGAACTTTTAACAAGAAGGTGAAGACACGATCTTTCCAAGTTAGCGACTTGGTGTTGGCAGTAAGAAGGCCCATTGTCGTCACTCATCGTGTCGGAAACAAATTCTTGCCCAGATGGGATGGTCCATATGTTTTGACCGAAGTTTATACAAATGGTGCTTACAAGTTGATCTCTGAAGATGGTGTAAGCATTGGCCCCATAAATGGGAAATTCCTGAAACGCTACTACGCATAAACAAAATCCAAATCAACGTTCCATGACGCACGAGCCTAAACTGTCAGTCGCTCCTGGTCCGCATGAGTATAAACTCTTTATGGCATCCCTTTTGAACTACGTTATGACTTGATCCTTTTTAAAGGGGTACATATGCAGCTTAGACATCCTCTAAGTTCAGTCATTATTCAAAACTCCAAATGCATATGAGGGCACAAAATACTTTCGTGCTTCATTCACTCCAAGTCAAAATGACCGTGAACAAAGCACGAGGGGGCATTTGTAAGCAAATAAAATTTGCACCCAATTAAATGGTGACACATGTACAAATTAAATATTAATATCAAATAAAACTTACTATTTTATTTTAAGAATTTAATCAAATTAATTCTTGAATAAAATAGTTAACTTGATATTAAATGTACACGGTACAAGTCGGACAAATTAAATGAGTGTTCGATACTCATATTGGGTAATAAATGCGCTTTATTTACCATAAGAACGAGAATTAAATGATATCTCGTAAAAAATAGAAGCGAATTAAAACAATTCGTAAATCATGCCAATCAAATGGCATTGGCCAATAAGGCAGTGCCACGTGGCGCGATAAGAAAGGAAGGTTTGTAAACCTCCACCCTATAAGTAGGGTCCTTTCTCATTCATTTGCAACGACCGAAGACGAACGGACGAACAAGACAAACACAAGCGAACGAGCATCCAGAAGATCAACAAGTGAATCCTCTGCAACTGTTCTTGAAGATTAAAAGCGTTCTTCGCCGTTCTTCATGGAAATCAACCAGAAGCAGCTCCAGGTCGAAGAACAAGGCTCGAAGCCCCTCCGATCCGGTGTTTTCTACTTGAAGATTCAAAGATTCTTCAAGACGTTCTTCGCCGTTCTTCACTGTTCTTCATCCAAATCCATCAGAAGCAGCTCCAGATTGAAGATCAAGGCTTAAAACCCCTTCAATCCGGCGTTTACCATTGAAGATTTGAAGAAAACTCCAAGAGCGTTCTTCAGCGTTCTTCGTCGTTCTTCGCCCAAATCTTTCTAAAGCAGCTCCAGATCGAAGATCAAGCTCGAAGTCCCTCCGATCCGACATTTGCATTCAAAGATTCAAAGAGCGTTCTTCAACAAACTCGAAGGTGTTCATCCCAAAGCAACGTTTAATCCAAAACAAGGTATTTTCATCCTTGGATTAATGTTATAAATATTCAAGTCCAAAGATCGAGGTCAAGACTCGATCCAAAGTCCAGTCAAACTTTGAAGAGAAGAATCAGAGGATCAAATTCAAAGTCAAGAACCCGCACAAATCTTTCGGTTCGATCCGAAACAAATTCAAGTTGTAAACGATATTCGTATTTATTATATTAATAAAACGAATTTTGCAGTTACAGGTCTTATTCCTAGTGCGCACGTAAGCAGCTGACCGGGGACCAGATCTAATTTAAATCAACAACCTTAATTCCGAGGGCGTTTGAATACAGCTCCCCGGAGGCCGAAATCTAATCTAAATCATCAACCTTCATTCCGAGGGCGTCCCCGATAGCTCCCCGGAGGTTGGAAATAATCAATAGTACCTTTCTTTCTCTTTCTCTTAAAATCCCTTATTGTAAATCAATAGTACCTTTCTTTCTCTTTCTTTTAAAACTGACATTTTCAAACTGTGGGGAGAATTTACGTAATTTGTACTTAAGTTGGTTCGCGCTCACATAATGCTCTTAATCATGCTATGGTGATTGATATGAATAAAGACAATAGATATTTTGTATTATATATAATTATATAACGTAATTCCAACAGTTATATAATAGGTGTACATTTATATTGGATAAACTGTTTTAGATTGATGTAGTTGAGTTCAGAGTGTACCAGCACAATGTATTATTAGCAAATCAATCACCCACCTTTTTGCTTCGGGTCCTGAGAGCGATACGTGAATAGATGGTCGGATCCTTCGTGAGTATCCCGATCAGTATGAAGCCCTAATATGAAGCCATTTGATTATTAAAAGGCCTCTGGATTAACGAAGGCTTAGAAGCTCGTGTTACGCAAACGAGTATCTCATTATCCTATAGACTTATTGAATAGACTTATTTTCAAAGGTCACGCCCTATGTTGGTAAATACACCACTTCTAAAAGGGTGGGTGTATTAGGGGGTGTACTTACTAAGTTTCTTGTTGTTTGACTATTTTGACTTTTATAAAAACGAACTTTTGATCTCCCTTATCCTTTATAAAATGAAATTTGTTCCATGTCATCAGATATATAACATATTAAAATTTCATAATTTTCCAGTAAGTATAAATGCCTTTTTCAGTTAATACATGTATGTATGTCTTTTGTTAAATAAGTAGCACTACAAAGAAGGAATAAGTGATACTTTTATAAACATGCATGTTTTAGGTATATGAATGATTTGTGTTTACTTGTCCAAGAATGTGTTTGAGTGTTTCACTTGCTTTTGAGTGTTGAAGGAGCCCGGAAGACCCAAAACCCCAACATGTGGACCCGTATTGAATTAGAGTAACCTTACTACCCGAATGAACAAGTTTCATCGCCCTCCTTGAACTTGTACGAAACCCTAAGACTGTTTTAATAGGATAAATGTTTCTGCTATTATCGAGAAGTTCTAAGTATGATGCGAAATTGAGTAATAAATTAAAAGAATGAACGATAACTAAATGAGCGGACTGTGTTACGTAAAGTGGGGTTAGCTCAAAAGCTCGGAGGTCGCCCGTGTTCTAAGAAATCAAGAAGTTAAGCTTTATCTCTAAAAGTTTCCAGGTGAGTGACATTATCTGTATAGCTAGTTAATGTTATATGGACTGTTGTCAATTTTCTGAAACAAACGTAATGAATATCAGTAAAAGACATTAACAATCTTATGAATGTGAATGCGAGTATGAAATTATAACAATGTGAGCATGTGGTATGTGATTTGTGAACTATGTGAAAGTTGTAAGGGAAGTTGTGGAGGGATAAGGATGAAAGGGATAAGGACGCGGTGGAATAACTACTGGTGCCCCCCAAACAGGGATAAGGACGTGGTTGAAAGAGTACCAGTGCCCCCAAATATTTTAGGGACAAGGATGCAGTAGAGTCGATGTCGGTGCCCCCCAATAGGGATAAGGATGTGGTTGAAAGAGTACCAATGCCCCCATGTTTTTAGGGACACGAATGCGGTGGAAATGCCACCGGTGCCCCCCATATGAATAAGAAAGAAGACTGATGGGCCTTTGAGCCATATGATTGATGGGCCTTTAAGCCATATGAATGATGGGCCTTCAGGCTATATTAATTCTTTGTTCTAAATTTGTGCTTATAAGTTTTATGTTAAAGAAAACGAATACACATGACCAAGAATTATATTGAACCAACTGAAAGGTGGAAATCTTAAAGGTATTATTATTTTTGATTTCCTGACAATCGGTATAAAAACATACATGTTATCCACTGAGATTTTATCTCACGCCCCGCTCTAAACAATTTCATGTTATGATGCTTTGAGGTCCGGGAGCTGCCGTAGATGACTACTTCCCACTCCCGCTTATTAATTAAATAAACTGTTTTTATCAAGATTGAGACAATATGCTATTTTAATACTACTATTAATCTTTCGTCACTAATGCCTCGAGAGTCATACCCAGGACTCATCGGGATGTTCCTTTAGCAATGGGATGATGGTTTTTATTAAGTAACAAACTGATGTTTTCTCAAATAAGTATTGTGTTAAGTTTTTCCACTGCATCTGTATAATTGTGTTTATTGTTTTATCTTTTATAAGAAATTTTCTGGCTCAGTTTTTATGGTTCACTAAGTGATGACTCGGGTTTAGGACGTTGTGACCTCAAAGGTCAACTTTCAAAATTTCGAGGCATTATAACATGACTCCATCTCAAGGCCACGCACACCATTCATCACCATAAGTAAGGTCCCATCTCGAGGGCATTTCCCCCCTACGAGCCAACTCCTGGTTCAATTCTTCCAATTCAGCACCCATAAGCATCCTACCGCGGTTTCTGTGGTTGGCCATTTCACCTATTTGACAAGAAATAGAAAAATAATTACTCAATAATACCCATTCAGAAAACTTTTCATGTAATAGTAGCCAAATTTCATCAATTCTCATAACACATTAGCCTATATTGGTGTGCTATTGCCATCTCATAAAAACTCATCCCTTTCACAAAACAAATTTAAACCTATCATGAAGTAACATTACACAATTGCAATTTACATGCTCAAGGTTTTTTTAGTTTCACATATTCACATTACTCAATCCCCAAAATCACATATTCAATATTTCAACAAGAACAAAATTCATAAATTCATGCTTTCTCTCTCAAGAAATTCATCAAATTACACATTTAATCAAGAAGTTGAAGGCAAAATTGAAAAACTCATAGCATATATGCATCAATAATCAACAAGAAAACAAGAATTATAGGAATCAATGAAAAGCACCAAATTTCTCATCCACATTCATGAACCCTAATCTCAAAATCAATCAAATCATCCCTAATCTAAGTGAAAACTGAGAAAAGAAAGAAAGAGTATGAAATTACTTACCTTTATGGAGAGAAAATCGACCCTTGAAGATGAATGTAGATGAAAATTTAAGTTTTGGAGTGAAAAGGGTGTGAGGGGGAATTTGGGGGCTGAAATCGTGACTTTTGTGTGTATAAAAGTGTGTGTTGTGTGTGTATTATATTTAAATAGATGGAAAAAATCGGGACCTCAGCCCTGGGGAGGCGCTCGAGTTCACCCCGTGGTCGAGCTCCTAGCGCTCGAGTAGGGGTGGTCAAGCACCCTATAAGTTCAGTGAAAATGCGCCACTCGAGTGGTTAAGGTCGAGCGCCTAGAGCTCGAGTGAACCCTGGTCGAGCACCCTCCAACCACTGTGAAACGCGGCCGCTTGAGTGGTGCTTGAGTGCTAGAGGTGCTCGAGCACCTCTTACTTGAGCTCCCTGAGCCAAAAACCAATATTTCGCATTTTCACGACTTTTTCAACCCAATTACTAAAGTTCAAACCCAATATGGGTACTAACCTGAAAAACCCCTCGATTTAAGACAGGTCACTCTTTCGATCGAGGAGTCAGAGTCTCTTTCCAACGCGTGGCTCTCCAACCCAATTCACCACACAATAAAACATTCACACTCAAATACATTCATAATCACTTTGCATCAATATTTTCAAAAAATTTGACCAACCTTTTCACATATCAAATATGAATTTAGTGCACAACGCGTAAAGTACGAAGGCAACCCCTCCCCCCCAAACTTTTTCTTGCTACGCAATAACAAAGTTTGAGAAATGAGTACATACAAGGACGTGCAGTAAATACACCATGAGCTCAAATACCTATCAATGCACAATATATAACTTAACTAAACTCAACGGGAGGGTGTGCGCCTGTGCAATGTCAATTAAACCTCTCAAGTGCGCCGGTGCATATGTATCACCATAAAACATATACATACTCCACCCACACCAAACTTCGACTTTGTGAAGCGGTCTAATTTTGCAGTTCGGGGTTACCTCATACGCATAATTCCGGTTGGCACTTAGCAATTAAGAACACTCCCTTTCTCTTGAGTTGCTCCCCACTATAACCCTCTTGGAAATTCTTGCACCCTCAATACAAGCCTACTATCAAATAACTCAAGAACGAGATTAATAATCACACGAACACATAAACAACTCACAGAAAATTAAAAACACACAAAAGCTAGTAAAAATGGGTTGTCTCCCATTAAGCGCAATTTTTAAGGTCCTAATATCGGACCGAGCTCAAAGGAGCTCATGGGTCATGAGACTCAAAGTTACCTCCCTTATTCTAATAACATCGGTTGTAGAATGTCTTTACTCGATGCACATTCACAGTGAACACCTTTCCATCCTCCTTCTCAACCTCAACGAATCCACTCTTAAATACCTTCTTCACCACATATGGGCCATTCCACCTAGATTTCAACTTCTCCCCGAACAACTTCATCCTCGAATTAAATATGAGAACTTGGTCGCCCACTTGTAACTCCTTCTTCCTCAACCGCGCATCATGCTACTTCTTAGTCTTCTCCTTGAATATTCGGGCACTCTCATATGCACTATCTCAAAATTCCTCCAACTCATGAAGTTGAAGAAGTCTCTTCTCCCCCGTCATAGTACTATCAAAATTGAGCCTTTTGATCGCCCAATATGCCTTATGCTCCAATTCCACCGGAAGATGACATGCCTTCCCAAACAAAAGCTAGTACGGGGACATTCCCAAATGAGTTTTATAAGCAGTTCTATACGCCCATAGTGCATCATCAAGCTTCATAGACCAATCCTTTCTGATGGTCCCGTTTTCGAAGGGCAAAATGGGAATTCAGGAGCACAATTTTTTTTTTAAAACCTTTCCTCAGGGAGTTCAGCAAGAGTGAGTAATACTCAAGTCACTGCGTTGCTACGAGTCAGAGCAATCAAGTCAGTGCAACTGACTTGCGAGCTCAGTCTCGTAACAAGGCAGTGACTCGAGAGGTTTCACTTCAAGTCACTGCGTTGCTCAGAGTCAGAGCTATCAAGTCAGTGATGAGACTTGAAAGCTCAGGCTCTGAACAAGGCAGTGACTCGAGATACTGAACTCTCGAGTGCCTTGCCTGATTTAGTCAGTGAGTTGGATCTCACTGACAAATGCTTAACTAAAGTTTTCTTAACAAAGCTCTCAGTGAGCTGATTTTCACAATACTTTAGTAAATACTTTGAAAGATAAGTACGCTCAGTTTAACGTGGTTCAGAGACTCAAGCTCTTACATCCACGGCCTGATTTAACAGGAAATCCACTACATGGGATTCTTGTTTTTAACGTGCTAAGGTGCACTTACAACTGGACTCACGCTACTCCCTGGGCTGCCTCTCCTCACCTCACTACAAACCTAACAATCTTCTGAAAGGGTTTAGTTTGGTTTGGTTTTCTCCAACTAGGTGAGGTTTTCCTTTACAATGTGTTAGCCTTAAAGCTAAGATTAGGAAAACCTCTCTAAGCTATGAGTTACAAGCTTGACACTCAATGAATATAAGTGATAACCTTAAAGGTCAGTGTCGTGGGTGTGTAACACTTCCTTATGACTCCCTAACAACTAACACACCCTCACAGCTTGTAGGTGTTTATTTTCTTCTTTCACATAATACAACACCCTTTACAATGAAGCTATGAGCTTGTATTTATAATGGGGATTCAAATGTATCCGTTGGAGGGAAGATACATTTGAATCCAACATTAAATGGTTTCAACCACTTTTCTTGGAATGCGGCCTTTGTCAGTGTCAGAGTTGCTGCCTCGTGCTGATTGGTCCACGTGGCCTGGATTCACGGATCTTTGACTCAGTGGGTTTGACTAAGACCCACTGACTTTAGGTAGCTTCCTCCTTCACTGACTGATGATCTTCAGTGAACTGAACGTCTTCAGTGTAGTTGTCCTTCAGAGACTGTTTGAAGATCATTTCCAAGAAGTTTGTCATAAGGCTGAATAACAAACTTCCCTGACCACAGTAGCCTGACTCCTTCAGGGCCTACTTGGTGCAGCACTGATCCTCCTGATCATGCTCTTCACTGAGTGATCCACCTGACTTAGCTTAGATCAGCCTGGTTTACACTCAGTGGGACATCCTTCAGGCTTCTCTTCTGGTTCAAGTTTCTGGCATGGCTTCAGTCAGTTCTTCTTGGTGTTATCTTGATATTCTCAGGCTGTGTTGCAAAGTTCCCCCTCGCTGAGTTCCCCCTCAACTGAACAGCCTATTCTACTGAGAAATGACTTAGCCTGACCTGAAATAAAAGATACTATCCTGACTGCTTTCAAACCTATTACATGTTGTTTTGGAAAATCATCAAAACTAAAACATATCCCAACACTTTCTACTCACACTCACCGTCTTCTCGAGGATCTTCTTAAATTGACGATTTGAAACCTCTGTGAGACCATTCGATTGAGGGTGATATGATGTGGAGACATGATGATTGACTTCGTATTCGATCAAGAGCTTCTCCATCAATTTTTTCACAAAGTTACTCCCCTCATCACTAATCAATGCTCTTGGGACACCATATCTGGAAAAGATATTCCTCCTCAAGAAATCAATTACGATACGCGAGTCGTTCACTCGAGTCGGGACAGCTTTAATCCACTTCGAGATGTAATCGACGCATACAAGGATATAAAATAACCCATTACTCGGGGGAAACAGACCCATGAATTAATCCCTCATACGTCAAATATCTCAACCTCCATAAATATGTGCAGCGGCATTTCATTCCTCTTTGTGATGGTGCTAAATCGTTGACATTTATCACATCGTCTCACCCACTCTATGCAATCCTTTAATATAGTCGGCCAAAAGAAATCGGCATGAAGTACCTTTCATCCGATTTTCTCGCCGCCCTAATGTCCTCACATGGCAAGGCGTGACAATGCCTCATAATATCATTCCATTCCTCCTCGGGCACACACCGTCTAAGCACCGAATCTATCCCTCTCTTGAACAAGTACGGATCATCCCAAATAAAGTCTCGCACTTTCTTCAAGATTGCTTTCCGGTTCAACGAATTCATGTCCGCCGGTAACTCTCCACTAACTAAATAATTAGCATAATCTGCAAACCACGATGCTTCCACTTTTACTCGATACACCGGGACATCTCCCACTACAAACAATTTCTCATCCGGAAACTCATCGTTCACCTCACGCTCCTCTACCATATTCTCCTTAGTAAGCTCCAACCGCGAAAAGTGATCGGCGATCACGTTCTCACTCCCCTCTTATCTCTAATCTCTACATCAAACTTCTGGAGTAGTAGGATCTAATGAATAAGTCGTGGCTTAGCATCCTTCTTGCACATAGATACCGAATCGCTACAAGGTCCGTATATACTATTGTTTTGTACCTACTAGGTAGGGCCGAAATTTATCAAAAGCATACACGACCACCAACAACTCTTTTTAGGTCGTGGTATAATTCATCTGAGCCGAATTCATCATCTTTGAGACATAATAAATAGCATAAAACTTATTCTATCTTATTTTCCACAAAGCTACTCCCATAGCATAGTCGTTAGAATCACACATGAGTACGAACGGGCTACTCCAATCCGGAGTCACAAGGATAGGGGCATTCACCAACGCTTCTTTTAACCTGTTAAAAGCCACTAGACAATCATCAGTAAACTCAAAAGTGACTTTTTTTTCAAGAAGTCGAGAAAGAGGTTTTGCAATTTTTGGAAAGTCTTCAATAAAGTGTCTATAATGAACACCAAAAAATGAACACCAAAAAAGAAAATTGATGAGTTTAAGCAAATAGTACTCAAATAACTCTAAATACTCACAAAAAATACTCAAAATGTGAACTAATCGGGCAACAAAACATCACAATTTTACGACTACTCACGGGGAAACAAGAAGAGTCTGGCTTGGCGCCTGGATTCTGCCATGTTCAAAGTAAGCGCCTGACGCTGAAGGGCCGAAACTTTTTCAATTCGATGGAGCGCAAGGTCGAAGTCCCAATTCAGGTCCTCGCGACTAGTGACGAGATAGCTTGCAAAGAAAACAGAGAAAAATCAGATCAGTACAAAATGATCAAAGGACAATCACACTGGACTCACTCTTCTTTTTCCAGCGAAAGGCAGTGGGAACAGCCATCTCCCAACCGGGGGCATCCGTCAGCCTCTAGGATCCGGCAACCCAAAACCAGTGATTCTAAAAGTGGTAAAGCTTCGGCGGTATCCCCAATATCAACTTATCTAAACTCGTCCTATTGGGGAGACCCCATACGTAGACATCCCCTTTATAGCGGGATTCAGCGTTCAGGCCTAGGAGGTAATTGACCTCGCCCGGGGCCGGCATTCGGAAGAGTCATTGCCTACGGAATAAGGTGAACAGGGATATAAGCAGGAGCCATGAGTTGGGATGGAGGTGTGCCGGGGCAACTTCCCAGTAATCCAGGAGATGCACCAAGTTATGGTGCAACGGGAAGCGCAAACCCCGCCTCCATGTCAAAGAAATTGATCGCGACCATACTGGGTGGCGGTTGATTGGCTCTCTCCGCCAACCCCAGAGGATACAAATGAACATCAATGGGAACTTCCTATCGGATCCGCCAGACAGCCAGATCTGCGGCTGTCACAGTACTTGCCCTCTCGTCCTTCAAGGCGTACCACTACAAAGCCCTAGCCTCCATAATGGATAGGGGATTGCGCTTTATGAGGACATGGGGATGCCTTCTCAGGTAGTCGGCATAATCAAAGACCGGCGGTGGCCCAGCCCTCTGATCGGAAAAATCCTCCCATGCTTGGTAGGCCACGGAGACCTGTTCATTATAGACATTCTCATACTGGGCATACTCCATGTCAGGTCCTTCCTCGTCGCGCTGATCCACCTCCAAAGCTCCGGTCGTTTCAGCTTTAGCCGAATTGCCACCGGCCTCTCTGTCCTCTCTGACTGGTCGGGATGGAGGGTTCTCAAAGATAGATTCAAGACCATCATCATCGGACAACCTCCAACTTCCTGAGGTTGAACGGGGAAGGTGCGGACGGTTTCTCCGGTCGGATGCGCTGGACTCTCCGTCAACCATCGTCGAAGAAGATAAAAGAAATAAAAATAGAGATTACCTTGGAGAATTCTGAAGAAAGATCGTCGGATTCCTCAAGAAATTTGAGTGAACTAAGCTAATTGATTGAAGTGGGAAAAGAAAGATTTGAAAGCAGCAGAGTAAGCCCCCTTTAAAAGGGAAAGATTGGGGCAAAAGTGCAATAAAAAATTTGAAATCAGGGGGAAAACTAAAAAGTTTCCAAAAGTAAAGGCGACGATTCATCTTCTGTCGTGGTAACCGGACACAACCATAGGAAAAGTCCACGCCTTTCCAATAAAGGCGCGTCTTATCGAAAAGATAGACCTTTTCGTGCCATCATTAAGCATCTTCAAAAAGTAACGCCAAACAGTTACTTTTCTGAAGGGTCTTACACACCAAGTAAGCCACCGTTCGGAATGTACCAATCAGTTCACGACACGTGGATTACCATCAAGTACACATATCTTGGGAAATCTTTTCCAAGAGATCTCCTCCTTGAGAAGACAATAAGCCAAAATCCCATGACCGAATAAGAATATGTCACCATTGCCATCTCTTGATCTTGGCGGCCGAGTTGAGGGACAATTGTTATGAGGGGAAATGTATTCAACCCCGACCTTGCCGAAAGGGCAAGCTAGGACCCGGATCGAGGCGAGGTAGTCGACAACCTCAATCAGCCGTACCGTCCAAAGCCAAGCATATTGCGAGCTCACCAAAGGAGGCCAGGGGGTATCTCTAGACGTTACCGTGGACCTCGTCAGCAAGACGAGATCATCATCTAGCTAGATCCATTCTCGATAAGGTCCTGAGACCTGGTCGGGAATGAAGGACATAATCACGTGCCAGACTGCAGCACCCGTTACTGGCTAATTTAGAAAGGACGAGCACTGCCATAGACGACGGGCACTGAAAAGGACTGAAGGGCTCCTGACGCGACCAGTACCCGCTAAACAACTGTTATCCTCTCATTCGAGGAGGACAATTGGCTGCTGCAGCATATTGTAGGTGTTTATTCCCCTCAATTCAAGGTTACGGCTAGAAAGAGACAGTCTTTAGAATTATTAAGGATTCTATCCAAAACTAGGGCAACACAATGTAACCTAGGCATTACTATAAATAGAGTCATAATGCTCATAAATAAAAAGAGAACACCCATTCAGACCGAGCCTAAACCCCTCGGTAAACCCTTGTGCATTTACTTTCCTTGCATTCATACTTAGTTTAGCCCAAAGGGGAAAGCTCTAAAAGCTCTTCTCCCTTGGCACTATATCTTGTTTTATCCGATCATAGCCACATCGAAGCTCACATAAATATCAATCGGGTAACAACATAGGGTCAGCATCTTCTTCATAAGAATCTGAAGCATCTGGACTGCTTGGCATGATCCTGTGGGCAATGAGGGCTTCATTCTTCAACTTTTCTTCTTCATATTCCTTGAGCATCTCAAACTCCATTCTGGAAAGCTCGACCTCATCAACCTCCTTCTTAGCCTTTGATCTTGGTGAGAGAGGTCTCGGTTGCATCTTCTTTCTAGAAATGATCCTGTACTCATCTCCTCATTTGATCCTCTTCAGCAGCTTTGCATTCTTCCCAGAATAGAGAGAGCCTTGACTCTTTAGAGTTTTGAACAACTTGAACCTGTCAGAAAGACTCATATGTTTCTTCAGCAATGAGTGATGTATACCAATAACTTTAAACTCCTCAAGCATCCTCTTGGTCTCATCCATGTCATTCTCCTCTTCCTCTGTAGGATTAGCAATTGCTGTAGACTTTGAAGGGTTGGCTTCAGCTATAGAAGTAGCTTCAACTGAATGGTTTGTAGAGCTCTCTTGGGCATTCTCTAAAAGTTGTTGAGTGAAGAATATGGGCTTCAGCTTTAATTACTGCTTCTGATGCACTAGACTCTCCCATTTACCTCTTGAAGGCAGCTTAGATTGGGAGATCTTGATAATCCTTCTTCCAAAACCTTATCCTTGGGGCTTCTCAATTGGCTTAGCAAACATAGATGCACCCTAGGGCCTATCAAAACAGGAACTGGGATTCTTGGGCATCAATCTTTCCTTTGCAGCTTGCTCAAATTCTGACTGCAGACTTCCTTGAATCTGCTGAATATTGGTCAAGACAGCTTCAAAAACTTCCTTCTCCTCAGGCTTCTCCAATTGAACCATGGATAACTCTTCCCCCTTTTTGCTATCATAAGAATATGAAAGAAGGGTATCCATCTTCTGAGATACAGTGGATTCAAGCTGAGTAGAACTAGAAGCTAGTGAATCCATGCTCTTGTTGATGTTTGAAATCGAGTCCTTGATCACCTTATTGCCAGAAATGAGTGTGTCCATAGTTTTCTTTATGTCATTGATCACAACATCTTTGCTCAATAATTATTTCTTCAAAGAATTGTTCATATCCACAAGATTTTCAATAGATTCTTTGAACTTCTCTTGTAGTAGCTTCTCCTGCTTAGCTTTCTCAAAAAGCTTAGTAAGCATCTCTTGAATTCCTCCTAGATCTTCTCAGAAATGATGTGATCTGGTGTTCTCCTTAGTTCATCCTTGATGTTCACAGACATACCAGTTATAGTGGTCTCCATTGAATTCAACTTCTGTAAGATCTCATCATTCACAACTTGTTGCTCTTGATAATCTATCTCTTTATCTATATCAGATTCTCTCAGCACTAAGTCACCCTTTCATCTTTCTCCTTCTCCTTTGAATCTCTTAGGCTCAGATTGAACAGGGGCATAATTCTTTCTCTTCATGGATGGTAACTTATGCACTTGAGGAGTTGACAACTCCTTGATATAGTCATCAAAATCTTCTTCATTTATTCTCTCCCCACCCAGGGGAGTGGATGGATCAGCATTATCAAGGACAATGAAGGCAGGTTGTGCCTTAAAAGCTTCCGAAGTCTCACTAAGGTTTTCAGTTGATAACAAATATTGCCTTTAGCTGCAGACTCTTGCACACCTTGAGTTTGTTCAGTAGATTCAATCTTGTCTTGAAGGGCAGGCAA
This sequence comes from Ballota nigra, assembly GCA_947034835.1. NCBI lineage: Eukaryota > Viridiplantae > Streptophyta > Magnoliopsida > Lamiales > Lamiaceae > Ballota > Ballota nigra. The sequence goes on along the minus strand of OX344729.1, from coordinate 32,081,887 downwards.
CTCTGATGAAATTTGAATAATCAAAGCTTGTCCTCCAGAAGGTGGTAAACCTCCATCTCCATCATTATCATCATCATCATCACCCTTCTTGTTCAAGTCATCACCCTTACATGGTGATTTCTCTTTCTTATCCTTATTTTTCTATTCATCTTTATCATTCCTTCTTTCTCTTTCTCTCCAGCCTCTTCAGCTAGAGTCTCAATAGGTCCAGCAGATGTAGATTTATGTGCTTCTTCTAAGTCTTGATTCAATTGTACACTTTCAATAAGTGTATTTAGGTTAGTCAAGTCTGCAGAAGGTGGACTTGGTGGACACTCAGAACTTCCTCCTTCACCACTAACAAAACCTTCTCCTTGAGGCATATCATCATCAATTGATGAACTATTAACATCCTTGGAAGGCATCAAGTTAGCTTCAGGAAATATTGCATCATCTTCTGGTTCATTAGCAATAACAATCTTTAAAGCTTCAGCTGCAGATTTGCTGAGTAGTTTTTCCTTAGGTTGTTCTTCAACAATCTCCTTGCCTTTATCCTTCCTCACTGATAAAGGTTTTCTTTCTTCAATCTGCTTCCTCTTAAGTTCAGCAATCTTTTCAAAGAAGAATTTATTCTAAAGTAGGAAATCCAAACTAGCACCATTACTCCATTTTTGTACCCAGGCAAATTCTTCAACTTCTTTCTTCTTAAGAAACTCCAATTCATTCCTAATCTCTCTCCAAGCTTCATATCTGCAGAGTTCCTGAACATGCTCCTCTGAAAGATGTTCATCATCCAACTCAGGATCTCCAGAGTTAATAAAGTATTGACAATATCCTTCACTCTTTTAGAAATGCTCTTCTTAGCAACATTTAACTCTTCAGATAGCTCCTTAGGAGGTTCAATGGTGGTAGAAGGTAGAATAGCCTATGATTCTTCAATCACCTTCTCAGTCTATAAGTCTTCAGTGGCATCAGCTTTAGTAGGATCAACTGTAGTTTCCAAGTCTTCAGTTGTAGGCTTGGTAACTTCAGCTGTAGGTTCAACAACCTTCTCTTGTCTCAAACCTTTTAAGTGTTTCTTCTTCTTTCTCTGCTCTTTTGAAATCTTTTTATCATTGAAAATGACAGCATCATCATACTCATTAGCTAACAACAACTTCCTCTTAGCTTTAGGCTTTGCTTTTTGAGTAGTTGTAGATTTAGGAATATGGACTTCCTTATCTACTTTGGATTTCTTCTTCTTAGGTATGAATAGGGCATCAGTAGCACCTCTCTTAAAATTTCCCTTTCCAATGATTCTATGATTATATATGGGTATATGAGCACAATCCTTAAATAAAGCAACTCCTAGATGTTTCAGAATGCAATTAAAAAACTGTCCAAAGCCTTTACTCTTGCCGTCCTTGGTCACATTATAAGTTATTCTATCAAAAAGTAATGCACTAACATCGACTTTAATAGCTTTATCAAATGCAATCATCAAATCCCATGCCAAGGTTGGTCCATCATCATGCTTACCAGTTCTATTAAGAAGAGATTTATCCATTACCTCAAATAAATAGACATACTCCTTCGATAGATCGTTCTTCCTGAAATTCCTCTTCCAATTCTGAGGCAAACCTTACCGGTTGTGAACTTTTTGAAATATGTTGGCTATGATGGGTTCCTCCTTATGGAATCTTCAAAGCCTCACTAATCACATTGGTTGTGATAATAACTTCCACATCATCCACTGTAGCTTTAATGAATGAGGTTCTCTTCTTATGCTCTACCGATTCATCGAACTTTCTGGGTATGATATCATCATAACCCTCAGGTTTATTTGTTAAGAAAGACTCTATCTCTTGAGTTTTCACTCGTCTATGAATCCTCGCCATAGCCTCTGAGTCTCCAAGACCTTTGTATAGAGCATCAAAATTGAATAATGATCCAAAAAGAACTTTCAAACTCATGATTGAGATATGTAAGATTCAAAAGTTAAAAGGTTTCACGAAGAAAAAAAAAGTTTGTAGATAGGATTTGAGTAAGAATATGATAAGTTTTAACGAATATGGAAAGTGAGCAAATTTGTGCTAAGGGTTGGCTTTTATACGTGCACAATGCTCAAGGGAAAAGTTAACATTGAAAACAGTTTTTCTTATCTTATTGGATATCAATGGTAAAAAATAAAATCTAAAACATCAACGACTTAGAAAGGATCTAAATAAAGTCCCAATTTAAAATTAAATGTATAAATGTACATTGCTCAGTACGTTTTTATCAATTAAAAACCTGAGACAATAAATCCAAATATTCTATAACTGAAAGTACAAAAATTTGGTATTTAGTAATGTACACATTTAATTATTAAGAATGTACAAGTCAACTAAGAAATCTACAGTTCCCAAGTTTGTAGGTTGAATTCTTCAGTTAAGAGAGTCTTCAGCTAAGTTCAAGTCTACAGTTGCAGACTTAAGTCTTCAGTTGAGTAACTTGTTTAACTGTTTGACTTTCTTTTTGAGATTTTTTTCAAATGTATACTTTGATACTGAGTGATTTCCTCATAACTCTAACATTCCTAGTTCTCCTCTAAGAGTTGAGAATCTTGATTCACATAGGAGCTTAGTAAAGATATCTGCAAGGTTTAGATCTGTTTGAATCTTTTCCATCTTGATATCTTTCTTTTCAATATGATCTCTAATGAAATGATGTCTCACATCTATATACTTGGATCTTGAGTGAAGAATTGGATTCTGTGTAATTGCAATGACACTTGTGTTATAACAGAATATAGTAGTGTTCTTTGACTCAATATCATAATCCTTCAGTTAGTATTACATTCAAAGTATCTGTGCACAACAGCTTCCAGCAGCTATATACTCTGCTTCAGCTGTTGATAGTGCAATAGAACTCTGTTTCTTGCTGTGCCAAGAAACTAATCTTTGTCCAAGAAATTGACAAATCCCACTAGTACTTTTTATGTCAACTTTGCAGCCAGCAAAGTCGGAATCTATATAACCTTTCAGTTCAATTCCACCCTCTTTTGAATACCATAGTCCAAGATTTTGGGTAGATTTAATGTACTTAATGATCTTTTTCACAGCATTCCAGCGTGATTCCTTGGGGTTGACTTGTAATCTAGTCATACACCCACAACAAACATTATGTCCGGTCTGCTAGCTGTAAGGTATAGCAGTGATCCAATTAACCTTCTGTACATTGTAACATCCACACTTTTTCCAACATCATCTTTATCCAGCAAAGTTGATTGAGACATTGGAATATAAGTAGGCTTAGAACAACTCATTCCAAACTTTTTAATTAGTTCTTAATGTGTATTTGGCCTGATTTATGAATATTCATTTGTCCATCTGTTTCACTTGCAACCCTAGAAAGAAATTAGATTTTCCATCATACTCATTTCAAACTTCTCTTGCATGAGAAGTGAAAATTTCTTACAAAATTCTTCATTAGTTAATCCAAAGATAAAATCATCAACATAAATCTGAACTAGCAAAATGTCTTCACCATGTTTGAGTCTGAATAAGGTCTTATCTACAATTCCTTTTCTTGAAACCATTCTTGATTAGATGATCACACAAGGTACCATACCATGCTTTGGGGACTTTCTTTAGTCCATATAAAGTTTTCCTTAATCTATAGACTTTGTCTCCATCTGTAGAGTCCTCAAAACCATAAGGTTGCTCTACATAAATTTCCTCCGATAGTAGACCATTCAAAAATGCAATTTTGACATCCATTTGGGATACTGTAAACTTCATATGAGCATTATAGGCCAAAAATATCCTTATTGCCTCAAGCCTAGCAACTAGGGCAAAAGATTCATCAAAATCAATCCCTTCAGCTTGGCAATAACCCAGTGCTACAAGTCTGGTCTTATTCCTTGTAACAATTCCAGCCTCATCAAGTTTGTTCTTAAAGACCCATCTGGTACCAGTTACCTTTTGATAACTAGGTCTAGAAACAAGTTCCCAAACATGATTTTTCTCAAAACCATTCAGCTCTTCTAGCATAGCAATTATCCAGTTCACATCTTTAAGAGCTTCGTCTATGTTTGATGGTTCTGTCTCAGATAAGAAACTACCAAACATAGCCCCATGATGTTTTCTTCTAGTCTTCACTTTGTCTGTGACATTAACAATTACTTGTATAGGTGGATGGTCTCTAAGCCATTTCATTTCTTGAGAATCATGATGAATATTCTGTTCAGTTGTAGGTTCACTAACTAAAGGCTCATTGAGCCTTTCTGTTAATTCCTCAACTTATGGAATATTATCTTAATTAGATTGAAATGTTTCCTTAGATTGATCTTTAGAACATGGTAACTCTTTAGATAATTCTCCTTTTCCTTGTTCAGTCATTCCATCTGGAATTTCAACTGTTACATATGGCTGTAGAGTTGTCCTTTTTTTTGCAAATCTTTGATAATCTTCAGATTTTCTCCATTGACATTATGTGGTTCATCAAACACAACATGTGTAGACTCTTCCACAAGCATTATCCTCTTATTAAACACTATATGATTTTCTCACAACTGAATATCCAAGAAAAAAACCTCCATCTGGCTTAGGATCAAGTGCCTTTAGATAATCTTTTTCCATTATTCAGAATGTAGCATTTACATCCAAAAATGTGAAAATAAGATATGTTAGGACTAAATCCTTTCCACAATTCATAGGGGGTCTTAGAATATGCTTTGTTGATCAAGCATTTGTTTTGTGTGTAACAAGCAGTGTTAAACCTTTTAGGTAAGTGAGCTTCCACTAACATTGCTCTAGCAGCTTCTTTCATTGTTCTATTCATCCTTTCAGCTACACCGTTTTGTTGAGGTGTTCTAGCAGCTGAATACTCACGATGAATCCCATGAAGTCTGCATAACTCTTCAATGACTTGATTTGTGAATTCAGTTACTCTATCTGATCTGATTTTCACTATCTTCAATTCTCATTTTGAATTTTCCTCATTAACTCAGGTAGTCTCTGTAGAGTTTCACTCTTCTTCCTTAAGAACACAGTCCAAGTGAAATTTGAGTAATAATCTACAACTACTAGAGTATATTTATTTCCACTCAAGTTAAGTGGTTATGTGGGTCCAAAAAGATCCATGTGAAGCAGTTCCCAAACTTTGTTTGAGCCTTCAAATATTTTACTTTTAAAAGTCTTCTTTGTTTGCTTACCCTTCTGGCATGCATCACAAATATGGTCTTTCTTAAAGTTAGTCTATGGTAGACCTCTTACAAGTTTTTTCTTTACAAGATCATTCATAGTCTTGAAATTGATGTGATTCAGTCTCTTATGCCATAACCAACTTAATTTTGTAGAGTTGTTTGCAATAATACATATATTCTCTTCAGCTGAGTTCCATTCAACTATGTACACATTTTCTTTTCTAGTTCCAAAGAGCTTGACTTGTTTGGTTTCAGCATCTTTAATCATGCTTGAGTGAGGTGTAAAGTCTACAATGTAGCCTTTGTCACAGAATTGACTTACACTCAACAGATTATGCTTCAGTCCATCTACAAGATATACATCATTGATTTGTACATTTCCTCTTCTTATTGAACCAGAACCTTTGGCAGTTCCACTGGCATTATCACCAAAAACTACTCTAGGTCCATTGAGTTCTTTAAGGTTAGAAAATGCTTCTTTATTTCCTGTCATATGTCTTGCACAACCATTGTCAATATACCAAATTTTCTTTGGAGTGGTTGACAAATGTCCCTGCAATAAGTGGAAAGTTAGTTCTTAGGAATCCAAAGATTTGGATCTCCTCCAGTGACATTCTTAACCACCCAAGTTGGTTTAGGAATTGTTGGATTCTGGCCTAACTTGCTTGGTACTCCCTGTGTAACTTGCTTAACATTTGTGGACTTCTTACCATTCCAGAATTTATTGAAATTCTCATTTCTCTTGAATTCTACAGTTGTCTCTGGCTATATATTTGGCATCTGTATAGTTTGACTTGAAGTCTCTTCTTTACAGATAATTATAACCTTGTCTAAGTACTTGTTGATCTTTTCATCCTGGAGTATCACATTTCTTCCATAGATAATATTAATTATCTTCATTTGTTTCTCATCAGATAGGTTCTTGATCATTCTTTGCACCACCGGTTCCTCAAGTTCTTGCAAAAGAATTTTCTCTCTCTCAATCTCTTGTGGTTGCTTGACAAATGTTGGTACAGATTTTTCAAGATAATCTTGCCAATCACATGGATTGTAACCAATACCTGTCAAATCTCCAGAAGGTCTTTGTTGTAATAGCATTGCCTTCAATTTCCTTGAAGATTTTCCAAAACATTCCAGTCTCTTAACAAAGTAATCTCTCTCAAACTCAATGTCTGTGATCCTTTTACTTTTGATCTCAACTTCCTTTTTTTAGATCTATACAGTCAGCAATTCTGCAGGTAGCTTCATCAAATATCTTTTCATGATAAATCTTTAGATAGACAAGTTCCTCTTGCAAATCATTCATCAAGGATAACTTGTGTTTATTCTCATCCATCTCAGCAAGCAGTTCCTTGACTCTTTGCTTCAGTTCTTGATTCTCTATCTTAAGCTCATCATAATCACTCCTGATGTTAAGCAGTCCTTCTAAACCCTTTTGGAGCATGTGAATCATATCACTGGAAGAATCCTTACCAGTTAAAGAACTAGATGAGGATTGTACCTCTTCTCCTTTGCCATAAGACAAATTAGTGCTTCATTATCCTCAGAATCTGTGGACTCACACTCTATAGTTGGTTTGGAAGAAGAGGGAATGTATTCTTGAGTTTTGTCAAACTCAGATAATACTGCCCTTATTCTCTCCTTGTCCAACTTCTTTCTTTTCTCCATCCTAGCAGTCTTCTCCTCTTTTGCATACTTCTTTGCTTCATGATAGGGGCAGACTTTAATGAAGTATCAAGGCTTCCTGCAATTGTAGCAAAGATAAGTGCAGTTAGTAGTGTTAAACATATTAACCTTACCTTCAGAAGTCTGCTTGGTAGGGTTCTTCTTCCAGGTTGCTCAACGCAAATTTCTTGAATTGCTTTATAAGCAAAGCCATCTCATCACTATCTGAATCTGATTCTGCAGCAGGGGAAGACTCTACAGCTACAAGAGCTGTAACTTTTGAACTTGATGATTCCTTTTCTTTTCTCCTGTCAATATTAAACTCATAAACTTTAAGGTCAGAAAACAATTCAAAGGTAGATACTTTAGAAAGATCATTTGATTCTCTCATAGCAACCACTTTCATATCCCACTCAAATGGGAGTACTCTAAGAACCTTCTTGTTCTTTTCCCTTTGTGAGTACTCTTTTCCAAGTAATTCAAGCTTATTAAGTATCTCAATGAATCTTGAATTAAACTTCTCAAGATTTTCTCCAGATTTCATCTTAAAGTTTTCAAATTTTTGAACAGCTATCATTTGCTTGTTTTCTTAAATTTGATCAGTTCCTTCTCAGATCATCTCAAGTTTATCCCATATTTCTTTAGCAGTTTTACAATTTTTGATCTTGCTAAACACAATTATAGCTAGGGAGTGATAAATAGTGGTTTTTGCAACATTGTCGAGATTTTCTCTCCTTTTTTTTTCTCTACTCTTGTCTTCTTCTGTCCATTCCTTTTTAGGCTTAGGAATAATCTGGGCAAGTCCAGTCTGGTCAGCTGCAGTGTTGGCTTTCTTAATAGTGATTCGTTCATCCTCAATGATAGACCACATTTCATCATTCATAGTAGAATGATGTGCTTGCATCTTTATCTTCCAGTCATCGTACTCATTTGTGGAAAACATTGGAACTTTAGATTTCATCATTTTAGAAACCACTAAGGTATGCAGGTGTGGTTTTTCAAAAGCAATTTTTGGATCTGGCTTAAAAATAAAAACTGGTCAAAGCAGTGGCAAGCCAACTGCTCTGATACCACTTGTTGGTCCCAAATGTGGTCAAGGTCTAGAGAGGGGGGTGAATAGACCTTGAGTTTCAAAACTTAAAACTTTTTCAAATCAAGACTTAACTCTGCAGCTGGAGAGTTAAAACAAGTTTGCAGTTGCAGACTTTAGAAAAATTAAGCCTATATATTTTTCAAACACTTATCACAACTAAAACTTTCAGAGTAGATATCTCACACTTTAGAAAGTGTTTTGAGACACCTTTATGCAGCGGAAAAACAAAGTGTGTGTGTGATAATGAAAAACCAAAGACTTGAAGTTTTTAGCAGAATGATTCTCAGAATCTACAGCTGTAGCTTTCTTAGTCTTATATACACTTTGAACTTTGAAATCAGATGGAATGATGAATACAAAAATAATGAGTAAGCACAATAATAAATAAATCAACTGAATATAAAGAACTTGAAGTAAATGACAGAAAGTAAATAAAGACAGGATATATAGTGGTTCAGAGGTGTTGTAATTCTCCTACATCCACTGTCACACCATTAGATGCCAAATTCACTAAGATAGTATTCACTAAGACCTAAAGTTGTTTCCCCCTAAGAACTAGATTCCTCACTCAGATCTATCTAAACCCAGGTAGGATACAATGATTCACTCAGATTCTCACTTTTTCACTCAAAAAAACTTAACACTCACAAAGAAATATCTCCACTCAAGGTAGAGTTACAAATTAAAATGTTTGTGAGGGAACAACAACTAAGAATAGACTAAACAATATATCCTAGCGCCTAGTCCTGGAAACTTCTAACAAATGAAGGTTGTAGACTTGTGGTGGTTGTAGATATGTTGAGTAGTTTGCTTGAATAACTCGAGGGTTGTTGTTGTTGTCCTCTGGAGTTGTCTCACCTATTTATAGGAGTCTTGGGGGTCTTCTTAGCCGTTGGAGGGATTTGAATTTAAATAGGAATCACCATCAGCTTTGACTCAAACTCTTCTTGTCATGTAGTATAGTCCTTTTGTAGTACATGTTGTGTTGGAGTGTTAGTTGCTTGGATGGTCAACTAATCACTGTGCATCTTGTGTTTACTGGCTATGTATTAACCTCCTCTAATCTCCTGATGTATGTTAAGCTATGTGAGTGAATGTACAATAAGTACTACACTTAATTAGACTTAATTGACATATGTCTTCAGTTGTATACTCCTATCTCTGCAGTTGGTGAGAACTCTTCAGTTGTAGACTTCGATTCTTCAGATCATCAACTCTTCAGTTGTAGAGTCTTGAAACTCTTCAACTGCAAACCTTAAAAAAATTCTAAGATCTTCTAAACTTTATACTTGCAAAGTTAGTATCCAAACAATACAAAGATAGAATATGTTTGACATCATCCAAATAATAAAATAAGAAATTTTTAGGATAGAAATATCCTACAGTTTAATTACAACTAAGGCTATGGAGGAAGATTTGTTCAAAGCAGCAGAGTTAGGAGAGGACAAGTTGAAGGTTCCTCTACTCTAATATGCTAACGATACCATATTTATTGGGAGTGTAAGCTTACAAAATGCTTGGGCAATGCGGAACATCCTAAAAAATTTTGAGCTCCTCTCAGGTTTTAAAGTTAACTACAATAAGTGTAGTTTAAAAATTTTTGAGCTCTTCTCAGGTTTTAAAGTTAACTACAATAAAGTTTTGGGATGTACAACCGGAAGTATTCCTTTTCCCTACCTGGGGGTCAGAGTTGGCATTTATCAGAGAAGAAGACCGGAATGGAACGGTTTGTTATCAAAAGTTCGTATGAGGATGAAATCCTGGGAAGACCGTAAGATCTCTCTTTCAGGGGTCGAATGACTCTCTTAAAGGCCGTGCTTTCTTCAATACCTATCTATCAGATTTCCTTTTATCGTTTACCCAAAAAAATTACGTGTGAGTTAATTTTGTTACAAAGAAAATTTCTTTTGGGGGGCAGCGAGAACAATATTAAAACTTTATGGATTAGTTGGAAACTTATTTGTAAATCTAAACAAAATGGGGGGCTGGGGGTGAAGGAGTTAGGCTATTTTAATAGGGCATTGCTAGAAAAGTGGGCTTGGAGATTTTTTAAAGATAAAGGGAGTTTATGGGTAAGGGTTATAAATTCTTTGTATGGTTCTTTTGATTTTGGGGAGGGGGTATGGTAGCAAAAGATAGGAGAAGGAGGTGGTCGAATTGGTGGAAGGAGGTGTTAGAAAATATGTCGGGTGAGGGAGGGAGGTGGGTTTGGGTAAATATGGAGGGAGTGCTTGGGGATGGGGGAATACGAATTTTTGGAATAGTGTGTGGGTTGAAAATCGACCTCTTAGACACTTGTTTCCTAGGTTGTTTTCGATTAGTAGGGCGAGAGAGGTTTCGATTAGGGATATGGGAGATTGGAAAAATGGTAAATGGGTGTAGAAGTGGAGATGGAGGAGAGATATTTTTTATCATGAAATTGCTAGACTTAATGAGTTTTTATGTTTAATTAACAGGAACCCTCTTAGAGAAGGAGTGGCGGATGATTGGAGATGAAGAAATTCTAAAGATGGGTTGTTCTTCACAAAAGATGCATATCAGTTGTTGTTCGGGATAGGAGATAGATCAAGCTCGAATCAAGGATCAGGAAAAGTGTTCAAGCATCTATGGAATAAGATTAGGCCAACAAAAGCAACAGTTGTGGCTTGGAGAATTTTTTGGGATCGATTACCAACGAAGGAGAACTTAGCGAGGAGGAACATTCTACATCCGAACAACTCGGTAGACTGCTCTCTTTGCAATTGTAATTCAGAAAAAATTGTTCATCTTTTTCTTGATTGCTCGAAGTCCGTGGAAGTGTGGAAAATAGTATATTGGCTGGGGTGTCCACTTGCTATGCATAATCAAATTAAAGAACACTTTAATATGCACGCGGGAATCCTTAAAGGAAAGAAAGATAGAGTAATGACAATTGGTCTATGAATTTGTGTAACGTGGATGGTCTGGAGAGCCAGGAATAAATTGATCTTTGAAGGAACTTTGTTTGAAGTGGAGAAAATCATGGAAGAAGTCAAGGGGAGATATTGGAGCTGGTGTTCGATCAAATGTCCTAAATTTAGCTCTTCCTCTTTTAAAGAATGGATTATGAATCCTAGAAAAATTCTTGAAAGTTAAGAGTAGATTCACTGAGATAATATTGTATTGTCCTTGTATGGGTATTACTCCCTTGAAATTGTGATTTCTTAATAAAGTTTTTTTTTTCGATAAAAAAAAAAAAAGAGAATTAGTGGGAAGTATTAGTTATTTTCACTAAACTGTATTAGTTGTTTTTACTGAAGAATATTACTCCCTCCGCCCCAAACTCGTTTGCTACATTGCCAAAAAGGTTTGTCTCATACTCGTTTGCTACATCTACTTTTGTAAAAAAAGTAACAATACTTTTTAATATTATATTTCTCCATACACTAATAACCAAAAACATCTATTTTATCAATTTAAATATTATAAACAACTCTTTTCTTAAAATCCGTGCAAACAGTAAATGGGAAAATGAGTTTGGGACGAAGGGAGTAATTATTTTCACTAAAAAATATTAATTGTTTATTGAAAACAAACTAATACTCTTTAATGATTCATAAACCAATTTTACACTATACATACTCATGAGTAAATAAGATTATAAGCCTCGATGAATAAGTTTATACTATTATATATATTTCATTCACGAGTGGTTGAACACATCAATGTAAACTGCATAAGTCTAATATTACCTAGCTCCTTTATGTGTATATATATGTTGCATCTCCTTCTATATCACTAGAAGTACTACCTCGATCATTAAAATCTCTAAACTAGCTAAGAGAAAATTAATATTGAGGTAATTTAGAGATCCATCCCTCCTTGTCAATGAAAGAAGTACTTGTGTAATATTTCAAAAGTTGTGTCGTTAGGGTTTTCTCCCATTTTACTCGTTTCGTTTTGTTTGATCCTGGTCCACGGCATTGTGCTTCTACAAATGTTATGGTATCCCTACAAATATTCAACAATAAATGATTAATTTAAATTTATAGTTGCAATATTTCCGTCTATTAACAAACACAAAATGATAAATTAGACTAATTATTTTAAAGTAAATTTCATGTGCACTAGGTGCATCACACAATTCGAATGTAGTTTTTAAAAGTTACTCCTAATATTACTGAAAAAATATGTCTATGGTCTGTTATTGATGAGAAGTAAACCTTACTAAATGCATTTTTCAATAATTGCAAATATAACATTTAGTAATAATAGGGGTAATTTTTTTAAAGTATACTTGAATTGCAAGGTGCATTTGAGGTATACAAGACTATGTCAATATTTTATTATTATTATTATTATTATTATTATTATTATTATTATTATTATTATTATTATTATTATTATGGTCATCATCTTGTAATAACAAATGTACGCAAACTTTTGAGATAATTAGTATACCAGCACATGTCTTAATCATAACAATAAGACAAAAAGATTAATTACTCAAGAAAAACAAGACAAAAGAAGAATTAAAAATTGACATAGGTTTAAATGTTTCATGTGCACCGCCCAATTGAAGAGTATTTTTGAAAAATTACTCCTACTATTACTAAAGAGTTTCTCAAGTTCGTGTGTTTAATAAGGGAAAAAAATCAGCAAAGGAAGTGATAACTTTTAAAAAAATACTTGAGTTTCTAGGATATAATTTTAAAAAATAAAGTATAAAGTGGAAATGGTTTATATATAAATCATTGGAGGATATTAGTTTGTTTTCACTAAAGAGTGGTAGTATTAGTTATTTTCACTGAAAAGCATTAGTTGTTTGTTTTTAATATATATTAAAAAAAATACTCTTAATTAATATACATACTCTTTAAAAAAATGTATATATATATGTGTGTGTATATATTTAGTTTTTTGTTTAATTGTTACGTAGAAATTAATAAAGAGAAATTAGAAGAGAAATATTAATTACTTACAGTTGGCCTTGATGATTCCAAGCAGACCAGCCAATTGGTAGAACGACTTCAGAGATATATGAGTCGAAGAATATGACAAGGGAATACCCCTTCCAAGCTCTCCCCAACAATGTCTTCCCTTTACCAACTACATTGCACTGCTTAAATACAAATCCCCCGCTACTATTCCCACTTTGTTTTCCCTGTGCAGTTATATACCCGACTATACTAGGCTTTAAACTTCCGATGTTCACCGATATCAAGCAATTCTACAAGTCTCAAAATACATTAATCAATTACTATTTTTTAATATCTTAATCAAAATTAATATATACACATTACAAAACGCATGAAATTGTCCAGGGGCAAGCCTGCTTTTGAAATGGATACTCCATATTTTTTGCCAAATTTTTTTTTTTTTTTTTGGGTAAAACACTTTATTTTATTTTCAAAAGGAGGGCCTAAAGTTTGGTGGCAAATTTGTTTTTTTCCCCCCTCTCTCTCTCTATATATATAGATACCTGATAAATTGATTGACCTTCACCAAAGATGAAATCGACGGCTCCTTCAATAGTGCAATCAAGGAAATAATGCCTACCAATAGCATCCCACAACGTGTCTTGATACCCCAAAAAACTGCACCCGTAAAAAGCCGACTTGTCGCCGGAGATCTTCGCCGCTAAAGCCTGTTTCACCTCATTCTTGTTCTTGTTTGGAGGATAATTGAAAGAGTTCTGTATCCAATAGATTTTACCATTCAATAATAAATTTTACAATTTTCTTTTTTTTAGAGTGTCCCACGCTAACTTTTACTCTTAAAATGAAAATGACTGACTCTCACACTACCTGCTCTTTATTTTAAAAATAATTCTTTATCCAAAAAATTAATAAAACAGTTTTATTAATAAGAGATGGAGGTAATACCAAAATATATACGTACCACAAAAGTAATTCCTGAGACCATAACGTTATCAGCCGCAGACTCAAATGTTGGATAATTTTGAGTGGGTGTACCCCATACAACATTACTCTTTCCAATCCCTTCTCCTTTCAGATAGATGAAGGGTTTGTCCCTAGGAATCTTCACTTGTTCACTGCAGCATCCGCCCAACACACTTAAAATTCTATCTTCATTTTTTAACACAAAATTTCATTAATTCTACGTACAAATGTTTATAACAAAAAATTCCCTACATATAAATTTCAAGTAAATTACACTTTTGGTACCATAAAAATAGGTGGTATGCAAAAATTATTATTTTTTTCGAGATTTTGGGTCCAGTAATTTTTAAAAATGTATAAATTACAATTTTGGTTCCAAAAAATTTGCAGCTATGTGAGACCAGAATTGTTTATTGAAAAATTCTAATGAGATCAAATTACATTTTTCCGTATAAATTTTATAATGCACACCACATAACACATATTTTTATTCATGAAATGTTCTTCATGATTTTGTCTTCATATATCTAATAATAAATATAATAGTATAACAGTAACACTCTTGAACCAAAATATGATCATTTCTTCCACATAATATTTCATTGTATGTACAAAATTCAAAGAGGGAAAAAAAAGAAAAAAAAAAAGTTACTTGTAAACTCCAGCTTTGACTTGGATAGTAACCCATTTCCTGTTGTTTGAAGGGACAGCATTAATGGCTGCCTGAATACTTGATGGCCCTTTTTGGTTGAACGCATCCACAGTGATTATTTCTGCCGGAAACTCTTCAAAATTTCTATCAAACCCATATTCAAATTCACCATTTGTAAATTTAAAACAAATTAAAAGAGCTGTAAATATAATTAACTGCGAAATCATGACTAGTTATTGTCTCTCTTGACCAGGAAAATATGTTTATGATGAAGTAAACAAGTTATACATATATATAGAGATAAGTTCTCTCTTGCACAAATATGTATATACATGCATTATATCGTATGATTTTATCAAATATTTTACATTTTTGTAAGTCTATCTTAATTTCAGTTATTTACCTTTTCTTGAGTTAGGTTGCAATGGAAATTATAGTCTAGAGTAAAGAATTGGCGTACATATATATGCAATTACTACCAGATAATTATTTACATAAACTTTGTAATCTTTGCACAAATACAATGATTCTGCAGGGTTTTTTTTTAGGTGTGGATATATATATATATATATATATATTTTTTTTTTTTAAATATACAAATTAAAGAGAATATTTTTATTACACACAATAGTATTAGATCTTAGAGCAATACAATTAATTTATACAAACAAGGAGAAAGTATATAAGTGAATTGTACTAAAAGGTAAAAGCTTCGAAAAGTATTACTTCTTCCGTCTCAAACTCGTTTGCTTCATTAGTTCATTGTCAAAAAGGTCCGTTCCATACTCGTTTGCTACATCTACTTTTGGCAAAAAAGTAACAATATTTTTTAATATTATATATATTCTCCATACACTAATAATCAAAATCATCTATTTTATCATTTTATCACTTTAAATATTATAAACAACTCTTTTCTTAAAACTCGTACAAATAGTAAATAGGAAAATGAGTTTGGGACGGAGGGAGTAGTTGTTTTCACTAAAGATATTAGTTAAAGTGGAATTAGTTAGTTTTACTAAAAAAAAACTAGTTATTTCAACATAATAAATTGTTGTTCATGGTAACTATTAATATGTATTATTGTGGAATATTATGAAAGGTTTGTAATTATGACATATGTATATATTGAGGAAATATATGTACATAAATATAATTAAGCTATATATATATAATGATTTATGATACTAATATATGATATTTTACAAACTAGCAAAAAATAGAATTCTCTATTAATTGATATGCTCGTTCACAAGTGCTATTTTAAATTGATATGCATTCATAAAAGAGATTTCATTAATTGCCAATTTGGCAAGGAATATGCATCGATTTAAGTCATTTTAATTACTAAGAAGTGTGCAGTAATTTAATTTTTAGGGATTGAGAGGTTATTCTGTTTTGACAAATTTATTTCGATAAATTAGTTATCAGATAAAGTGTTGTCTGCAATATATTAAGGTTTAATATCAAATTGCAATCTACACTATTGACATTTTATTGATTTGCTATATGTACAATTTTTTTTTTATCAAATTGCAACCTTTACTTTAAAAAAATTAGCAGTTTGTAACCTATAAACTTAGATTTTCTAGTATTTTTCGGCCACATAAGAGTTATAATTGTTAAAGTCTTATTATATACTAGTGATGTACCCCTCCCGTGCGTTGCACGAAAGTCAGTTTTATCGATATATTAAGATAAATCATTTTTGCATTACAAATATCGTATTACTATATTCTATTGTCTGAATTAGATATATCATTTGTTTTTGTATTTCAATATACATTCTCGTAATGCATTATCTTTTTTTTTTATAATTATTACGAATACCATTATAATGTTATTTGATTCTAAAAATATATTTGTTTCTTAACCTTTTTTTAATAAAATTTATTTTAATTTATTACTCCTCCGCCTATCATCAATTTTTACAAATATTTGGGTCCTTTAACGTCAATTTGCACACTAACAACAAAAAAAATATTGATTTGTGTGCACACTAAAAATCATATACACATATTTACTCATACGCTACTACTGTATTAAAAACACACAACTTTTATAATAAAAATTGTGCAACCTCTTAGGGTGCAAATTGATGTAGGATGGAGAGAGTATAACACATTAACCAACACATATTGTGTAACAACCCGTCCCATTTTATACCTTTTATTTTTCTAAAAACCTTATTTTATATTATTATCTTGTTTCTTTTAATTTTATTATTTTTGTGTGCTATTAGGTGATTTAAATATATACCCTATTTATAAATTCCTAAATTCGAATAAAGGAATCGAATCTTTCAAATGAATAAAGGAATACGAGAAATTAAATGTTCAAGTTTAAAAATAGGATTTCGATCCGTAAAAATGATTGGGTATAATTCAAATACAATAATGTATTAATTGAACCTAAAAATTGTATTAATTATCAAATAGGGATTAGCTCGTGAATCAAACGATCCCTCAACCATATCAATTGGGAACGAAAATACCTGGAATTGAAGGATTAATTCATACTCACATAAATTACTTTCCCTTTTTGAATTAAATTAATTAGAAAATTAATTCCAGCCACTTAATAATATCCTTTTCTTTTCTTAATTGATTAATTTTGGCCCCAGCTACACAAACCCCCTATTTTCCTATACATACCCCAATTTATATTAGCCAAAAATAGTTTTAAGTTAAAATTCAAGATTACCCACCCATTCATAAATATTATTTTAATTATGAACTAAATTTCCTTTAGTTTTTTACTCACTTTTCTCATTCTAGCATCGCAAAATTAACATTTTAAAATTTTTAAAAACCAATTTTTTGGATTATTATCATTAAACTAGCGATCGTAAATCCCGTGCTTCGCACGGCCGAAATTTGTTATATTATTTAAATTATAATAATAAATATATTTTAATTATAAAATTTAAAAAATATTTTTTTTAAATATAACTAAAAAATTTCTTAGACTCTAATTAATGTTGCTTCTCATTATATTTTTATATTTTATTTATAATATCCAACACTTTAAAATTGTTTCATGATAAGTTTAAAATTTACCACTTTCATATAAAATTTACTTCTGAGGTATGATATAAATTGGACCTATCACACTAACATTTCAACGTAGGTGTATTTAAATTTGCCAATTAATATAATAAATTTATTTTTTGGTTTATATTTTACCAATGTCACAGTTTCTTCACACAAAATTTTAGCACAAAATTCCTTTAAAAAAATTAGCACAAAATTTATTATACAATTTTTTCTAATTATATATAAGTGTAACATGAAAAGAATATTTGATTATATATAAACTAGAGTGTACCCACGCGAATTTCGCGTACTGAAAAAATATATTATATTTATTTTATGTAGACATTTAATATAAGAGTATTTTTGTTTAAAAAAATTCGAGGTATATACAATAAATTATGAGGTTTGTTTAGTTGTGGCCCGTGCCCTTCACTAAACTCTATAGGTATATCCTACAAACTAAATAATTAAAAAAAATATCAAAATTCACATAAATTAATAACAATTATGGAATAACATTACTTAGACTAATAATTTAATAATAATCAATTTCCCATTTCATTATTGAATAATTTATAAATTAATCAGCATTATTAGTTATTAGGAGTATACGGTAAGAAATTAATTTATGTAAAAACAATACAAAATTTGAAATAAACTTTAAAGTTACAAATACTTGTTCATCGATTAAAATGAGTTCCAAGTAGAACTTGTCTCTATTAAAATCATTAAAAAATATTGTCCAACTTTTTCAATCCTAACTTTAACGGTCATTTTTTGGCTCTCACTCTTGATATTAGAAATCAGAGAGAATTGAGGTGTCATACTCTTGAAATCTAAAATGAGATTTAAATTACAACAATTAAACCATCATAATTATTCAGATAAAAATACATGGTATAGTTAAATTTATAATTTTTGCACATGAAGAATATTTAAACGATGAAGAACATAAATCAACAATCATTATTACATTCATATTGATATTGATATTTAAATCTAATCAAAATGTGAACACTTAAAATGATGAATTTAATTATAAAATAAATATACTAATAACAATAGAAATATAACTAACCAACAATTGATGAGAGAAATCTCAGCAAAAGAGTGGAACAAATGAAACTTTGATGTGAAAAAATAAAATACAATATGCTCTTATTTATAATAAAAAAAAAATGCATGCAATATTATATCTTGTCCATAATAAGAATATATCACATAAGAATATTCTTTGGTATATATAACTATATACCTTTTATTTTATGAAAAAATAATTGAACATTATATTATACTATATATACTAACTCAAACTTAGAAATGATAAGTTTAGATTCATTCAATAGGTAGATCATATTTAATTACATTAAGGTTTGGAAAAAATATGATTTATAATAAATTCTAAAAATAACTAAATAAGAAAATGGAAAAAATATCTATTTGCATTAATTATGCAGATATAAATTAATGGTTTAGATTTAATGATATAAAACGAAGGGTCGAGATTAAAAATTTAACCAACTTTTAATGAGAGCACATTATTTCAAAATGGAGAGATTTGAGACATGCCACATCAGCCTAAGAATAAGGTGGTGTTGACACATCATCTTTGGGAGATTTGAGAATATATTATTATAAGATGTAACATGAAAATAATATTTGTTCTATTATAACACAGATATTTATTCAAAATAACGAATTATTTTATAATTATTAATATCAACTCATCTTAGTCCGTTGTTGAGCCTGATATAAGTTGTAATATAACTTGAACGTGTAGAATTTAAAATTATTTATATAATATTGGATAACCATGAAGGCATTGACTTTTTTTTAATAATCAATAATTAGAACACTAATACAACAAACCAAAAGATTATTGTTAATAAAGTGGGTATGTTTGGTGATTGTATTGAAATTGAAAAAGGTTGGTGTAAAAGTTTTTATAGATGTGGGTGTAGGTACTAATATTATTATACTTACTATTTTATTTTATAGTGGGTATATATTTATAAAAAATATACAATAAGGTAGGTGAAATTAGTAAAAACAAAAAAAAGATGTAGATTGTTGCGTCTCTGCAATAAATTTATTTATATATAATTTCAATATTATATTTTTAATAATAAAAAAATTAAAACAAATTTGTTTATTTTAAAACAGTTACATAATAATGAAGTCAATGTCATTTTTAAAATTTTCAAATATCAAATTTATATTAATAATGGTAAAAAAACAAAAATTAAATTAAATAAAAAATCATTTAAGACAAAAAGAAATAAACACTTTATATAATTATAAAAATAACCAAATTCAAATCTTAGAGAGTGAATTATTTTTAAATCTTAACATCCACATAAAATAATAAATATTCGATACAATAACATAATATTATGTTGGCGTTGAAATTGAACAATACAAATAAAAGAACCAACAAAGTGACTTAATATAAAAAATTAATATCAAGTATTCAACCTTATAACACAAACAATGAAAATCATTCTTACTACAACATCAATACCATTATAATTCAAAAAATAAAATTATTTCTATGCATTCCAACACTTCTAACAAATTTATACCAAGTTTTAGCGAGATAAAACATGTGACAATTCCTGTCACCAATAAATTTGGATTCAGAATAAATCAAGAACAATTCTTCAATTCTAACATACGTTAATATAATAAAACTCAATTATTCTCCAAAAAAGTTTATACCCGACACCAACATATGTTTTTTTAAAAAAGACAAAAATATATTAAATTTATAGTTTTAATAAATAAAAATAGAAGTGCATAAAATAAAATATGAATTTCACCAGACGATGTTTAAAGCCAACGTCATTGCATTTTTCTAAAAGCTCAATGATTATCAAATTCATTGGTTCTAATTTTCTCTCAACATGATCTTCTAAATGATCAATCTAACTTTCAGCCAAAACATTTTAAACAGTAATAGTTCATATGCATAATGGTGATAGTATGATACATAATACTAATACTTAAAAAATGAGTTCACGTATGTGAATTGTAGTTCACACAAATTTTAGTCATAATACAACCCATTCCAAGCAAAGAATCATATTATCAGTTAAACTTAAAAATAAACATAATCATCAAACATATCCATTACATATTTATAACTAATTAGTGAATTATAATATTTTTTAAACAATGATAATGAATATACACAATAGCAACAGTGTGTATACATAATAGTGATACTTGAAAAAATGAGTTCACATGAACTCCAGTTCGCACAAGTTTTTGTCATAATACAACCCATTTCAAACAAAGAATCAAATTCTCAGTTAAACTTAACAATAAACATAACCACCAAACCTATCCATTATATATTTATAACTAATTAGTGAATCATATATATATATATGCATGTGGGGTGGTTCGGGGCTTACCTGCCCAAGTAATGTTTAATTGAAATAATTAGTACTTCTTGTAAATGTGATTATAAAAATGACTTTCAAATAAAATTGACTAACAAACAATAATTTTTTCCTAATGATTTGAAAAGTAAATGTTTTTTCTTTCCATACATTATAAACCAATATATGATTATATCACAACAATGTTTGTGATACGTAATTTTTTGTTACCAAATAAATACTATACCGACTAATATTTCTAAAAAAGTAAACGTGAAAAAAAAATTGACGAATCATTAAATGTTTCCAAGAAAAAAACGGAGAGTATTGACAAATTTACATATATTTTGATAAGCAATCAAACCCAAAATTTTTTGTAATGCATGCCAATATAAGAATTAAAATTTTTTTTTTACACATAATGACATATTTTCAAAGTCAAAATTTCATGATTTACAATCTCCCCAAAATATGCCACAATAAAGCGGGAAAAAAGAAAAAAAAATAAACAGCGGCAATTACGTGCCAGTTGCACAAGAAGTGAATGATCTACTTCACGGGAATACATGCAAATTATAGAAAAATCTATATACATATGAAAGAAATTGAGATGTTTAATATAAAAAAGGAAATTATCTATGCATACGATACGTAAATTAGACAAAGTCAAACACTGGTAACCACTAACACTCCTAAAAAAATCGTGGCAAAAAAGTTAATATATACCCGCGAAAATTCAGCCTTTGTATACCACACATGCACAAATATAATAATTATCCACACAATATATAAAAAGTAATTAATAATCCACCACTGGAAGTTTGGGCCATGCAGCTTATTCATGCGAACTTAAACAAAAATTACGGCGAAATCCATAATTCATAAACAAAAATTGCAAATCAAAACATCCAATAATTGTGAGTTTTTTTAAATATGCTACTAAATGCATATCATTAATTGCAAAGAAAATTAAATTAATAAAATCTAATTTTTAAAAACATGATAAACTAATCACAATTCTAAAGGAAATTTCTACACACACGATATAATACATGATAATTTGTGAGGTAGTTAATTTTATTTTATTTTTAGAAGTTCAAAAAAATATCATTATTTTCTAAAAACTCGATTAAAATATACCTATTCCCTAAAAACATGCCAAAGTTGGCAAACGAAACTAATCAATTTTAAATTATTTAAAACTTGATAATCTAATTAAAATCCCAAACAAACTTTGCACATAGACGCTATAATATATGATAATTAGCTGGATACATATTTTATTTTTTTATTTAAGGAAATTCATCAACAATTTGACCAAGAAAACGAAATAAAAATATCCAATGACTTCGAAATTTTTATGTCAGTTAACAAATGCATATCATTAATGCAAGATACGTTAATTTTATATTTTTCTTAGAAGGTAAATAAAATATCATTATTTCATATAAACGTGAGTAAAATATCTTTAATCCCTAGAAACATGCTAAAGTTGGCACAAAAATCTAATATATACGATTTTTGTTAAGACTTGTTAAACAAATTAAAATCCCAAACAAACTCTCCACCCACACAATCACATATAAATAAATATCCCACAATCATGTAAAATTAACTTAAAAAGTGGAAAACAAAAGATTTAAATATCATTCCATCCTAAAAACATTCGGATGATGAAACACCAAATATACATCATTGCCAGAAAATAAGGAACTCAAACAACTGATGAGAAACCGCGATAAAATAATTAAAGAGAAAATGTCAAACCAATAATTAATAAATTAATCTCACTCACATTAACATTTCTAATATAAATGATAACTCACATTTTATTTTCCTCCCTCCAAATATATCAATGGATCGACTATAAAAATTGAATGAGAAAAAATATATGATGAACGGAACAGTATACACAATCACGTTGGAATACGTTTATAAATTAAAAGTGGGTCGTTAAAATATCACTGAGTTTCATAAATATGTGAAATTACATAAAATTAGGGAAAAAATATTCCTCCAATCCATAAACATTATACGTATATTAATCATCAACATTACAACCAAGAAAACTGATACTATACATGATCAGTTTTTAACACCATTTAGATTACAACAAAAAATGCCTATTATATACACGATCATTTTTAAACGAAATACACAAGAATTAGAAACTCCAGTGTAGCACAACAATGGACGAAATCAAACACGTCGGGCGGAAGAATCACCACAGCTCCAATTGACCCCAACGATTACGAAAATGCGACACACAATCTCCACAAACACCTACTACCTGCACACACACAAACCAAAAAAAAGGGTGAAGAAGAAACCGACCAACAATGATAAATTCGGGAGAGATGAAAAACAAACGAATCAGACGATGGCTATAATGGAAGAAAAATTGAATATATATATAGCGAATATTACACAAAAATTGGCAGCAACAATTTAGGCACCAAATCAAACAATTACAAACGAACATATCATAATAACTAACCAATCAAACACGGACGGTTAAGATCAAATCGGAGAAAAACGATCTAAGGCCACAAGTGTTTCCCACCTAAACCTAAACTTGGCAATATTGTTTGTATTATATAGTTATAGATACCTAAAACCTAAATTCCTAAAATAATTTTCATTCAAATTAACACAAGTTAATCCAAGTTTATAGTGTCTATTAATGGAGTCAAACTACACAAAGAATCACATTAATGTAAGTATTTTTTTTTCTTACGCTGAATGACAAGTTAATATGTATCTGTAGTGCATCGATATTATTTTGTGTGAGATTTTGTTCGCGTTTTTTTTCTGCAACACCAGTGAGTAAAATTAATAGAAGTTAAATTATAGTTCGTTTTGTAAAGGCAAAAAATTCAGTGTATTTGGAATAAAATGTAAACACACTTTGTTAACCTACGTTTTTTTTTTTTGTGCAGATTTTTTTTTTCTTGCAAATTATTTTTTTCTCATTTTTTTTAGATTAAGAAGATCATCTTTTTATTTTTAATGTGTTTGAATGATTTCGGAGGTCAAATTTATTGTTTTTCCTTTAAAATTTGGGAACTCTTCACTTTTATTTTGATCGTGTATACATTTAAGTGAATAAAATAGTGAATTTATAATTATTTATTTTTCTTTTTTGTGTTTTAATTTAGGTTAAGTTTTTTAAAAGGGCATCATTGTCTAAACTTGTGGTACGTTGAGTAATCTTTTAAAATAATCATATTTTTATTGTGATTTGTATAGTAATTGGGGTATGTATAGTAGAATCGGAGGTTTGTTTAGCCGCAACCATTAACTTTTAATGGTAAGATATCATAACTCTTTCTATTTGTCAATCTTTCATTCCCACGTGGCATCTTTATATCCCCTCTATTTTAAAATCCTGCATTTTTATGAGCCCACCTCTTTAAACGGTTTTTTAACTTTTCTTTTATCTTATCTTAACATGATTCTTTTTTAAAAGATGTTTGTGTAAGAGGAGGAGTACCCCCATGTAGGGGTGGCAAATGGGCCGGGCCACCTTCATTTTATGGGCCGGGCTCGGCCTGGTTGCAACCGGGCCTCTATTTTTAAAGGCCTAGCCTGTCCCTAGGCGGGCCAACGGGCCACCGGGCCAATATGGCCCGTCTTTTAAAAAAATTAAATTTGTCAAATAAATCATTTATATTCAATAAAATAATTTTATTTTTAAACAAAATCTATAGTCCTATTTTTGTGTTCAAGATATAAATTATAATGACCATTAATATTAGTTTAGGGGAAATTGCCTTCTAGGTGCACAAAATTTTGACATATTACTATTAGGTGTTTAACTTTTTAAACATTACTACTAGGTCTAAAAACCTACACTATGCCTACTGACACCCTTCTCTTCCCACCTGCAAAACTTCCATCCTCACTCCCAAAATTGACCTAGTCGTATTTTACCCAATCTTGAATTATAGTTGATCCATCTTCTTACCTATCTTACCTTCGCTCACAGGGGACGGCGGACGCGGTGGCTCCGGCGAGGCGCGGCGGCGCTGATAAGGCCATGGCTTCTTATTTTTGTTTTCCGCGCGACGATTTCTGGCCAAAGTGGCGTCTTCGATTTCTGGTCCGGCATTCATGGCTTTTCCGGTGAACTAACGGTTCCAGCGACGAAGCTCTCAACCTCCATTAATGGCAGCTTCTCGGTGGCACAAGCTTCGAACTCCAGGGGTGAAGCTTCAGCTTCCATTAATGGCGGCTTCGATTTATTCCAGGCGAGAGCTTCTGTAATTTCAGACGTGAACTTCCTGCAATGATTCCTCTATTGAAGCTTCAAATTCAGAAATGGCGTGGATTTTCCATGTTCAAAAAAGCAATTTTGACTTTTCTACAATTAGCCATGGGACCCGCTTCTTTAATGGCTTCTTATTTATCTAATTCCACAATTTCAGTAAAGAGAAATGGTCGTGGGACCCACATTGGATAAGTATAAAGGGTTCACGGGGGAATGCTTGCAGCTTCACATTTCATCTATCAAATTTCCTTTCCTTATTGAAATAACCAAATGGGCCTTTTTTTTTTTTATCAGTAAAGAAAAATATATTATAAAAATTGGGGTACAAGGGGTACTCCAACCCTTACAATATTCAAGTTCTACCTACCCAATATACTTTAACATTACACACAGCAGAATGATGGATTACAATTCCAATCTAAAATTGAGACGCCAAGCCTAATTTTACCTTCTGATACCAACCACGACCAAATTCTCGCTTTTATTTCCGAAAATGCTTTCGACACGTTCGGCTTCTTACCATTGAAGATTAAATCATTTCTTACATTCCAACTCACCCACATAATTGTTGCCCAAAGATTTGTGGAATACCTGGACTTGTTCGACTTTCCAAGGATCGTACCATGCTGCAACAAATAGCACACCGGTTCAAAATGGGCCATTTCTTTTGAGTAAATGGACTTATTCAACAGGATGTATTTGCATCCTGTTTCATATCTTCATTTAAAATAATTGCAATTACGATTTTTAAGTTCAATATTATCTTCAAACCACCACCACCACCACCACCACCACCACCACCCCCCCCCCCCCCCCCCCGGCCCAACTTTCTAAAGTACAATTTTTTCTTTAAAGTTCAATCATACATGTATAAAGTTCAAATTTTTTATTTTTAAGTGCAAATGAAAATTAACTATAAGATCAAATTCATATTATTAAAGTTCAATACTATATTCATAGGTTCAAATTTATTATAATTTCAATTACTCCCTCCGGAGCACAGGGGCACAACATTGAATTGGAGTTACTGAGAGCATTAATGTATTTTGAATGCTCTGAATTTCACATTTGACACAACTATTAATAGGAGAGTTGTTGAGTTTTATATATAGAAATATATATATTTATTATATATTTTTAAAATACTTAATATAGAACACTCACGTGAACATATAGAAGAGACAAATCAACTTAAATTGACCAATTCATTAGAGAAAAAAACAAGAAGTGGGCCCCACAACTATATTTAGGAAAGAGAAATATTTCTTTCATCTCAAGCCATACGTAAGAGAGAAAAATAAACTTGCTACTATTCCTCATCTACACCATAGATTCGAAGAGGGAGAAATGGAGAAATAGATGAGGCCAAAGCAAGAGGATTAGATGTATGGCCGATAAATGCCAAGCTATCTGTGATGAATCCATTATTAAAAAAATCTAGTTGGTCAAAAGAAAATTGTGATACATTGCAGTTTAATGATGAGTGTAAACTTGTAAAGGAGTAGTTTTGAAATTACAAAAGTGATATATTGCAAGCAAATTGTTGTAAGCATGTTTATTTTTCTTAATTTAATTAAATTGCAGTTTAATGATGGCTGTGAATCGATTAGATTTGTACTTTGTTTACTTCTTATAAGTTAAACAATTTATCATATTCATTAAAATACTCAAACTCAATCTTCATCCATTGCAATTTGACTATTTTTTTTTCTTGAGTTCAACTATGAATAGATAAATACAAGTAGAAAAGTATAAAATTCAAGAGCAACACTACTACTACTCTAAACCCATACTAAAAATTGTAATTGTTGCACTTAAGTTCAATAGATAACATCATAAGTTCAATAACGTACAGTATGTAAGAAATATTTCCCTTTCCTAAATATAGTTGTGGGGCTCACTTCTTGTTTTTTTCTCTAATGAATTGGTTAATTTAAGTTGATTTGTCTCTTCTATATGTTCACGTGAGTGTTCTATATTAAGTATTTTAAAAATATATAATAAATATATATATATTTCTATATATAAAACTCAACAACTCTCCTATTAATATTTGTGTCAAATGTGAAATTCAGAGCATTCAAAATACATTAATGCTCTCAGTAACTCCAATTCAATGTTGTGCCCCTGTGCTCCGGAGGGAGTAATTGAAATTATAATAAATTTGAACCTATGAATATAGTATTGAACTTTAATAATATTAATTTGATCTTATAGTTAATTTTCATTTGCACTTAAAAATAAAAAAATTGAACTTTATACATGTATGATTGAACTTTAAAGAAAAAATTGTACTTTAGAAAGTTGGGCCGGGGGGGGGGGGGGGGGGGGGTGGTGGTGGTGGTTTGAAGATAATATTGAACTTAAAAATCGTAATTGCAATTATTTTAAATGAAGATATGAAACAGGATGCAAATACATCCTCTTGAACTTAAAAATTGTAATTGCAAGTCCATTTACTCAAAAGAAAAGGCACATTTGGTTATTTCAATAAGGAAAGGAAATTTTGATAGATGAAATGTGAAGCTGCAAGCATTCCCCCATGAATCCTTTATACATATCCAATGTGGGTCCCACGACCATTTCTCTTTGCTGAAATTATGGAATTAGATAAATAAGAAGCCACTAAAGAAGCGGGTCCCATGGCTAATTGTAGAAAAGTCAAAATTGCTTTTTTGAACATGGAAAATTCACGCCATTTCCGAATTTGAAGCTTCAATGGAAGAATCATTGCGGGAAGTTCACGTTTGAAATTACAAAAGCTCTCGCCTGGAATAAATCGAAGCCGCCATTAATGGAAGCTGAAGTTTCACCCCTGGAGTTCGAAGCTTGCGCCACTGAGAAGCTACCATTAATGAAGGTTGAGAGCTTCGTCGCTGGAACCGTTAGTTCACCGGAAAAACCATGAACGCCGGACCAGAAATCGAAGACGCCACCTTGGCCAGAAATCGTCGCGCGGAAAACGGAAATAAGAAGCCATGGCCGTATCAGCGCCGCCGCGCCTCGCCAGAGCCACCGCGTCCCCTGCGTGCGAAGGTAAGATAGGTAAGTCTCTGTTTCTTACCTAATTTTTCAAGCGATGTCGTCGGCGCCGGAAAAAGCTGGAAGAGGATGAGGAATAAATTGAACTTCCTTTCAACGAGAATCCATCTTCATAATTTCCAAACAAATTTTCGCCTTTGTACGAGCTTGAAATGAAGCTAACCTTCACTTTCTCTCTCATCGAGCCTGAATTTTTTTTAAATGGCTGAAGAATTTTCCCTACTTTCTCTCTCCTCTCCAGCGAAATTTGAAATTTTATGCCCCATTTTTTGCTTTGAGACTTATGTAGGCATGCTGGGTGAGAATTTGAACAGGGACTAATGGGACAAGCCTGCAGAACTCCCTTTTCGGTGGCAGAAGGAAGCTGGTAGAATTTAGGGGCAAACTAAAAAATAAGTAGACAATTTTGCACCTATTGGACATTTGGGATTTTTTAAATACATAGAAGTAATTTACACTTGAAAAATGGACCTAGTAGTACTTTACTCTTAGTTTAGGATACGATTTGACTACCCATTTCCAATAAATAACTTATATTAATCTCTTGAAAAAACTATTGCAACAAGAAAATAGTAATATTTACTCAACAAACACTTTTAAACATCACATGAAATTATTTTCATGTTAATAGGTACACTTGACATACTAGACAAAACTACACTTGATATATAAATAAAAAAAAAAAAAAGGGCTAATCAAAAGTTCTGGGCCAGGCCGGGCCGGGCCAAGCCTGGTCCATCCGCCGGGCCTACCGGGCCGGGCCAAATCGGTCCGGTTCTTTTCGGGCCACTATTTTCTAGGTCCAGCCTGTCCTAAAAGGCCGGCCCATCGGGCCGGACTCATTTTGCCACCCTTACGGTCTTACCCCCATGTACTCCAATTTAATATTAATTGTTACTGTAAAATCTGATACTGTTTTTGCACTTAAATTTTTTATGGTTTCATGCAAATCTTAAATTAATAATTAAGAAAATTTCTTGAATCCGGCATAACACGCGGGTTTTACTTTTACCCTAGTATCCTAAGATACGGATTTCACTCAGTCTATGAATCAGTCTCCCTCAAATCCGCTCCTCTCTCTCCCTTATTATTTCCCAAAATCAGTTTCCTTTTTCAAATTCCATGTCTCAGGCTTTTATCTCTCCTCTCTATCCCAGTTCCGAAAACCGCCCCCTCTTCTTCTCTTCCGGCGAGCCCCGCGACCTCATCTCTCTCTCTCGACTGCCGCGCCGCCGCGCTTAGCACCGATCGCCTCCTCTCTTTCCGTCGATTCAGCCGTTGTGCCACTTCAATTGCGACGCCGCCCAGACACGACCACCGCCTCCAGCCAGAGCCGACGCCTCCATCTCCGGCGACCACCAGCGCCACGGCCGTCCCTCTTTCAGACAGAGGCACCGTCGTATCACGCCAGTGCCGCCGTCGCGAACGATCACGGCCGCCGCCTCCCAGCACCGTCATCCGCTCGACGCCGCCCAAACGCCATCGCGTCGCCGATTCAATTTCTCCTTTAGGGGAGTTTCGATCGTTCCTTCGTTTTCCCGATTTTCCCTTTCGACTCTACAACCCCTTCAATTAAATACTCACAATTCGTTTAGTTTCTTTTCATGCTAAATCGAAGTGCCCGCTGCCATCTGTAGCCCGCTGTTGCCGTTTTCTTTTAGAAAAGAAAATGGAACGATGCTGTTAGGCCGCCCAAATCATTCAACGAATAATTATACGGTGCAGTTAGGCCGCTAGAGTTATCCAAACGAATCATTAAACTACGTCGTTATAGGCTGCTCAATTTGGCACTCGTAAGAATGGCTAACCTTCTCTCTAATTCTCGTAGTAATCGGGGTGGGATAGGAATTGATCAGTTTTAGTTTCCTGTCGAGACTTTGTAAGTTTAGAATAAGGGTCTGGCTAAATACCCCACCCCTCCAAGTAATGGAGACACACCTCCATCAATATTTTAATATTTCATTAAAATTGTGAAATTATATATATAATTTTAATAATTAAAAGAAAAATAAAACCTAAGACTACATACACCCTCTCCCCACATTTCATCGACCATTAACGGAGAAAATGCAGAACATCATGTACGTGTAAAATAAAAAACATAGATGACACCACAACGATTAGTTCATGTTTTTTAACTAGATTGTGTGTATTTGTGTATGAAATATTAGTATTTTGAACGTTGAACGAGGGTGGAAGTTGTATGATTGTCATTCACACATTTTTTTTTCAAATTTCTGTCAAGCTATTTTTCGGACCTGGTTCGTCGAAAGTCGTATATTTTTTCGGCAAAAAGCTTCCAAAAATTAAACCAAATTTCGGAAACTGTTTTCCAAAAAATTAACTAGATTTCGAAAAAACGTTTTTTTTCAAAAGTTTAACAAGATTTTGGAAAGTTTTTACCGAAAATTTAACGAAATTTCGCCTAACCAGGTTCAAAATTTGCTTGACGGAAATTTAAGAAAAAAAATGCACAAAATGACAATCACACAACTTCCAACTTCGTTTTACGCCTAAAATTCCAATATTTCAAACATAAATACACACAGTGTAAACAACTAAGATATTAAACATTTAAAACTAGGGTTTATACATTAAGGATAAAATCTATGAAATAAGAAAAAAAATGCATATGTGTGTCAAAATACTCCAATTTTCACTAGAATCTAGGTAAAAAACATGACCTAATCGTTATAGATCGTGCTATGGTGTAGGAAAGATTAGTATGTTTTGTTTTCACATGTACAAGGTCGTTCTGTATTATTCACATCAATGACCGATGAGAAGAAGGGGTGTGTGTATGGAATATTAGATCTTTTCTTTTAATTATTAAGGTTACATGTAATTTTACAATTTTAATAAAATAATAAAATATATATGGAGGGGTATCTCCATTTGTTGGAGGGGTATTTAGTCGGATCCTTAGAATAATTTGTAGATGGACTTTGGTTTTGTTGATTTTTCATATTGTGAGTATTGAACTAGCTACATGTTGTGGTGAATTAGAGTATTGGTTATTTTGGTTCCTCTTTTTAATTCTTTGGAGCTAGATGGACTATTGTTGTTAATTTCGTACCATGGAATTTTGTGTTGAAATGGTTGTTTAGTATTATTGAAGTAACTGATTAGTATTATTGTTTTAGTTTGGTTGGTATTATTGGATTGATGAATTAGTTTTGTTGGATTAGTTGATGATATGGTGATATTGATGAGATGAATTACTTTAGTTTGGTTCCCCTGGTGTCGGTTCGAATTAGGGGCATATGAGAAAGTTTATTTCCTTTAATTTTAAGTCTCAGTTTATTTGGGAAAAAGACTAATATTATTGAATTTTAAAAGTAGTACTTTTGATTATCAAAATTATCATAAGAGTTTTGGAAAAAGATAGAAAAAGATAAAGATGTTTATGATCAAAATAACAAATGGAAAAAAGCTTTTCTTTTAGAAAATAATACTATTCATTTGTTTTGAAAGTGACACAAGTCAATTTGATTGGTAATAATAATAATAATAAAACAAATATATATATTATATTATTTTAGTATTTATTATATAAAATTCTTTAAGCAAAATAATTATTAATAAAAGGAGTTTTATTTATAAAATATAATTTATATTCAAGATTTCTTTTAAAATAAGAAATAGAAATTTTAGAAAGAAAAATATTAAATTGAGACTTGTATTATATTAATATTATTTAAATAAATTTATTATTCTTTTATTAATTTCGAGAAAAATATTATATGGATATAATTTTAATTTATAAAAGTTTTTAGTGAAAAGAACAAAGGAAATCAAAAGATAGTTTTATAGAAATTGAAATAGTCTTACCACAAGGAAATTAGTAAGAACACCTCCCAATGCACCAACCTTTTAGAAGTGGTGTATTTACCAAAATAGGGTGTGACCTTTAAACAAGTATACTCAATAGGTTTATAAGACAGCAACTTCCTCGTTTTCATAACACGAACTTCTAGGCCTTTTCGATAATTCAAGAGCAAATTTTTAATCAAATGATTTCGTACTAGGACTCTGTGCTAGACGGGATATGCACGAGGGGTCTGCTAACGTATCACTCTCGGGACGTTTCTACAACGCGAGTTATCTTCCAAAAGAATTCAAAGACAGTTGTAACTTATCTATAAAGTTAAGAGGTGGGTGATTGATCTGCTAATAATATGTTGTGCTGGTATACTCTGAACTCGACTAAATCAAATAAAAAATAATTATCCAACATAAATGTAACCCTATATATTATATAAGTATGTATGTGAATTATATGACATAATTAAATATATCCTATATGAATTGTCCGTGTTTATCTTATTGTACGAATCAATTATGACTGCATGATAATAAAGGCATTTTGTGAGCGTGAATCTATTTAAGTATGAATTATGTGAATACTCCCCACAATTTGAATTGTCAGTTTTTATGAGCAAGAAGTAGACGTGTGGCCATGTTTGATAATAAATCAGGTGCATGGTCACGGGATTTGTTTGTTGTAGATGTGTGGTCATGTTTGATAATAAATCAGGTGCACGGTCACGGGATTTGTTTGTGGTAGATGTGTGGCCATGTTTGATAATAAATCAGGTACATGGTCATGTAATTTGTTTGTGGTAGATGTGTGGCCATGGTTGATGATAAATCAAGTGCATGGTCACGGGAATTGTTTATGGTGTTTGAAAGAGATTTACTATATGTGAAAAATAATTTCGGCAGATTAGACCGTTTCTTGAAAATGATTTTGGGCTTTTCTCCTTATCGCGAACCAACTTGTGATATTTCAATTATATGACGTGGAACCTATTATGTCCAATTAATTATTACGTGAACTTGTTACTTCTGTGATATATGTTATTCTTGTTAATATGTGGAATTGCTTAAATGAATTAAATACTTTATCAATGAGTACAATTTAATATACTTCGGATTTACCAATACCATGACGTTGCGAATCACCCATACGTGAGAATTCAAATCTCACGCCCCCCCCCCCCCCTTTACAACCCTTGCAGATTATGATTCTGTGGAGCAAGGACAGTAATAGAGACGACACGGAGTTCGGCACTTAAATAAATTGTTAATATTAATAATGCTACCTTTAAAATAAATGTTATTGCTACTACTTTTCAGACGATATAATTCCTATGTATATCGTAAACTAAAATCGTGCATGTACTTTCATAAAATACTAGACCTTATATATAATTGTGTTTGCGAGACACTTATTATTTCCCTCACTTTTTCCGCTGCATAAAACTCATCTCTTATTTTATTATCCCTTTAGTATAAAAATTTTATAGTTCGAATTTTAGTCACAAGTGGCACCTCGAATTTGAAATATTTATGTATTCTGGATTCGGGGCGTTACATATTGTTAATGTAAAAATATTTCTATATATCAAATAATATTCATCAAACATAATGTATTACTATAACTTCTAAAAAATAAAAATTTTAAAAACTATATATATATATATATAATATTCATCAATTAAACATAATTTAATAAACTTTATCATCACTTAAACATGTCTAAAACAATTAAAAAAAATTACAATCACCAAATTTTAAAAAAAAAATCCACTCTTAATTTCACATAAAGCAACCAATAGAGCCAAAAAACCAAAAAAGTATACTACAATTCCAAAAGTCTAAATATTTCTTGATATAATATTTTTCATTGTGTTATACTCAAGACGATCATTATCACACAACATAATCTTCAAACTGCGGTTGCTGAAAATCTTTGAAATTGCAACATAAAGTTGACCATGACTAAACACAAACTTCTTAAGATATACTCCAACATGGCTAAAAGATTGTTCTTGACTTTTATTATACACATAACATACAAAACAATAAACAAAAATTATCTCCGTGTAAACTTGAAAGATTACATAGGATCAGAATGAGTTATTGACAATCATGGTATCAATGTCACTTCTCCAGCACTCAACCTAGTGATTACCATCCTATATATATATATAAAAATCATAAATTGTACTTTATAAAAAAATGGCAAATAATACTAAGTACTGTATTAAATTTAGTTAAAAAAAAAACTTTTTGATAAAATGAAAAAATATGTTATTGCTGTTAAATATTACAATACAAATAAAAGAACTAATAAATGAACTAAATTTTAAAAAACACAATATAAAGTATTCTACCTTAGTTCACAAACAATAAAAATTAATCTTGTTCCAACATCAATACCAATATATTTTTTCCAAAACAATTTATCATCTTTACACAATCCAACATTTCTAATAAATTTATATCAAGTTTTAGCTAGATAAAGAATTTGATAATCCATGTCACCAATAAACCTTAATTTATAAATTAAATTGGGAACAAATCTCCAGTTGATAATAATTCGAGTACATTTAACTCGACACTTGTATATGCTAAAAAAATAAAAAAATATATTAAACACACAATTTAGTGAGAAATTTAGAAAAAGACAACCAAAGAAGTATAACTCTCACCAGACAATGTTTAAATGCAACATTATTTTATTTTACAGAAAACTCAATTACTTCACCAACCTTCACTGGTTTTAATTTTCCTTTAAAAAAAATTATCAAAATGATAAATTTGACTTTCAACTAATATATTTGGAGAAAACATATAATTTTCTATAAATGGTCCAATAACATTCTTCACTGGTCAAACAGAAAGTAATAGAAAAATAGATATAATAAAAAAAAGATAATTTTATTAAATTTGAAAAAATAAAACACCATGCGTCTGAATAAATTACTTTTCGTCGTTGCTTTATTTCACACCCAATTTTAAGTCTTTTTGACTTATAAATACTCATATACAATGACATTAACCATGTTCTCACCGCTGGTTTTAAGAGGTAGGGGACTCGATGGTATTAAATTTGAATTAGTGAATTCAGCAAAAATATTTATAGAAAAACTTAATTACATATACATGATCCAATTTTTTTTTTTATCATTGTTCAAATAAAAAATAATTAAAAAAAATCACGAGTTGAGGTTAAACCAGCCCAAGTCAATCCAAACCGGAATATGCTATATGGCCCGATTTGGACTAAATTCAGACTAATTGACCCGATTTTCCCTAAATGTGGACTAAATTCAATTCCAATTTGGGTTTGTTACGGCTGATTGTGCGAAAATTTGCGACTCTTAAAAATTACAGTCTTTAAATTGTCATCCTTAAAAGTAACCGCCCACAAAGTTATGATCCTCTCTTTATCATCCCAAAAGTTACAATCCTTAAAAGTATTTAAAAAAAATCAACCTTATATTAATAAGGGTACAAACAAACAAACAAAATTAAAAATCAAATATTTAAGTAAATATGAAAAATAAAACCTCGGGCCATAATAAAATCATTAAATTCAAATCTCTGTAACCCCACAGTAAATTGTATTTAAATATTAACATCCACATAAAATAATAAATATTCGATACAATAAAAAATATTACATTGTTGTTAAAATATTGCAATACAAATAAAAGAATAAACAAATGAACTTAATTAAAAAAATCAATATAAAGTATTCTACCTTTGTACACAAACAATGGAAATCAATCTCGCTCTAACATCAATACCATTATATTTTCTACAAAAAGAAAAAAAAAATCATATTTACATAATCCAACATTTCT
Organism: Ballota nigra; assembly: GCA_947034835.1. Classification (NCBI taxonomy): domain Eukaryota; kingdom Viridiplantae; phylum Streptophyta; class Magnoliopsida; order Lamiales; family Lamiaceae; genus Ballota; species Ballota nigra. The sequence continues at coordinate 32,046,085 of OX344729.1, read as the reverse complement.
AATAAATTTATATCAATTTTTAGCTACATAAAGAATATGATAATTCATATCACTTATAAACTTTGATTCATAATAAAATGGTAACAAATTTTAAATTCTAATACACTTCAATATAATTTAACCCGAGTCCATTTAAATATTCACCCGACAATGATATATACTAAGAAAACAACAAAAAGATGAAAAACTTAATAAATTTATAATTTTAATAAGAAATTAAACAAATGCATCTAAAAAAGTATAACTCTTACCAAACAACATTCGAATTCAACATTATTGCATTTCATAGAAAGCTCAATTACTTCTCCAACATTCTCTAGTTCTAATTTTCTTTCAAAATATTTTTAAAATAATCAATTTGATTTTCAGCTGAATCATTTGGAGGAGAACTTCTACGTTGATATATATATATATATATATATATATATATATATATATATATATATATATATATATGTACTTCACCTTCAATATTTTTCACTTAATTTTAAAAAGAGTAGGTATAGAGTGAAATAGATTCATACATGAATTATTAAAGGGTATTAGTTGTTTTCACTATATAAAGAGTATTAGTTGTTTTTATTAAAGGGTATAAGTTGGTTATACTGAATAGTATTAGTTTGTTTTCACTAAACAAGTAATACTCTTTATTGAAAGCAATTAATATTCTTTAGTGAAAACAACTAATACTCTTTAGTACAAATAAGTAATACCCTTTAATGATCCATGTATAAACCATTTTCACTCTACACTTTATCTTTTAAAAAAATCCATTCAAACTTTTTGGGTCAATAATAACAACTCGAATTAAACATGCCACTTTTTACCACTTTTGATTCGATAATAACAATTTAAAAATGATAAACACTAATCTATTCCTTTAAATTTAGTATTTTGGACATATTAGTTTTACAATTTATACATGAATAATACAATTTTTATGTTTTAAAAAAACTCAGATATAATTTTATTTATTATAATTAATTAATAATTTCATTTATTTTGTATAATATATTTGAAAATATGATTTTATTTTTTATTTTTTCCCCTAAAATTTTAGTAAAAAACTTGTGTATGATGGTCTCATGGTGACACGGTTCATAAACTAGCAAAAATTAATATTTTTCTCTTCAAAAGTGTTAAAGCGTCAATTAATGTTCAAATTATGTTTCATCTCACTATAACTGCAAATTTTGTAGCATTAATATAATAAACACGAAAAAGATTACAACTTAGTTTATTTCAGATCGAACAGAGAAATGGTGCGAGTTCTAGACTCTAAACTTGATCCTCTGATTCTTCTCTTCAATTGACTTTGAACTTTGACCGAATCTTTGCTTCGATTTTGGACTTGAATGTTATTTTAGGGTGAAAACACCTTGTTTTGGATTAAACATTATTTTTGGATGAACACCTTCGAATCTTCAATAAGAACGTTCTTTGAATCTTCGAACGCTGATGAAGAATGTTTTTTAATGTTTCTTCAAATCTTCGAAGAAAAAATGCCAGATCAGAGGGGTTTTGAGCCTTAATCTCGGATTAGGAGCTGTTTTTGGTGGATTTGCATGAAGAACGACGAAGAACACCTTTGAATATTCAAGGAGAAACGTCGGATCAATGGGGTTCTGGACCTTGATCTTGGATCGAATGTCATTTCTGATCGCTTTCCACGAAGAATACTTTGAATTTGATGGAGAGCGCTTTGAATCCTCAAGAACGGTTGAAGAGGATTTGATTGCTTGGATGTTTGATCGTCTGAGCGGTTTGGTTGAATGTGCCAAATGATCAAAGGAAGACCCCTATTTATAGAGTGGGGGTTAAGAAACCTTTCTTTCCCGTCATGCCACGTGGCACCGTCTTATTGGCCGGTGCCATTTGATTGACTTAATTTGTAAATTAATTAAATTTAATTTAGTTCGCTTCCCTTTTTGACGATATATTATTTATTTTTCGATCTTTATTGTAATTAAACTGTATTTATTACCCAATATGAGTATCGAAAACTCATTTAATTTAACCGACTTGTACCGTGTACATGTAATATCAATTTTAACTATTTAATTCAAGAATTAATTTAATAAAATTCTCAAAATAAAATAGTAAAATTAATTTGATATTAATATTTGATTTGTACACATGTCACCATTTAATTGGGTGCAAAATTAACTTGCTTACAAATGCCCCCTCGTGCTTTGTTCACGGCCGTTTATGATTTGAAGTGAATGAAACACAAAATTTCAAATCAACACTTGTTTTCATCCTAGAGAAGGCTCAAATAATTTCGTTTATTTTATTTGGCCCAAGGAGATTTATTTTGCAGACTTTGTATAAGAGTTCAACAAGTAAAACCTTTTTTATTTACTTGGTTAAAGAAGTAGGCTATTCTTTTAAGGGTCCAGCTATATAGCCCTCCATTATTAGGAGATACACCTCCCAAATTAATAAAACATATATAAAGATCCTATAATACCCTTATCACTTTTAATTTAGATCTAATCCTAATTGCCTCTTGTTGCACCACGCCTGTCTTCTTGCCAGTAAAGCCGTCATCAATCCTTTTAACAACAACAAATCAAACAAAAATAAGAGAACAAAAAAAGGAATAAAATTGGGAAAGTAAGACAAAAATCTTAAAAATAATGATAAAAAAGAAAAAATAGGTCCGGCAGAAAAGAAAAAAAAAATAGAGAAAGAGAAATTGACGTTTGTTTAAATGGACCTTTTATTTGGGAGAGCGCGTGTAGGAGAGGAAAACAAACAGAAAATAAGGGAGAGGTTATGGGTGGGGAGCGCGGCGGCCAGCGGCAGTATCTACTGTAGATTAAAGAACTAAAGACGGGATGTGCAGGGATGAGCGGCGGTGGGCGCGCGACGGTTAATAAATGATGATGGATGATGGTTGACGATCGACGGTGGTGGAAGTGAGGTAGTGAACAGACGTTAACACGACTGTGAGGGGGTGAGGGGCGTATGATGCATGAAAAAAGAGAAAAGTTAGCGTTTTTATTTGGGATATGGTATAATGGGTAATTTATGGTAATTGAGGGTGTATTTCTAAATAATGGATGGGTATATAGCCAGCTCTTCTTTTAATTACTTAGCCCAACAAATTTATTGTTTGCCAATAATTAAGTAGTCTAGCGAATTTTTTTAAGCCCAATTCTTGGTTTTTATTGTATTTGCCTAATAAGGGAAAACCTATTTATTAGCAGAGAGCAGATTCTATGCAAAACTTTATTGTTCCGCAATAGATTTGCAGATTAACAAGATTTTTTATTTTCAGACTTTCTGCAGAAAATTTCCCTTAAATTTGCATATACCAAGTAGGGATGCCAAATTAGCAGATTTTCAGCACGTCAAGAGATCATTCTACTCCAAATAACATGCCAATTTTCCATTTTTGTGCATTGTATTGCACCTATAAAAGGGTCCTCTTCTTCATTCTCAATTCAAGTGTGCATTTTTACTTGTGCAAATTAACATGACTTACATTTCTCTTAAACAGTTTGTACGTTCCTCAATTGCCAATAGCATGACCATTCATCAAGAATCATCAAGGGTGAGTTCTTGTGCCTTAATTTTATTTTCTTCACTGCTTCTTTCTTTTGCTTTGCATATAGTGTGATGTATTGCAATTAAAAGGATACAAGATGTGAATCAGACACGGTTGAATCCACACAGTGTTACCTTCCTTCATGCCAATATCCACCACAACTTTCATGCCGACAATATTAATTTAAGTTCATTGCCACTACAACTACCATTGCTCATCCGATGCCACTGCAGCTACCATTATCGTCTTCTCATCCGATAATATCACCCACTACAACTACTGGCTTCGGCTTCTTCAATTAATAGCGCTACAACTACCAGCTTTGACTTCTTGGATCAATAGCGCTACAACTACCGGCTTCAAATCTTTCAAGCATTTTATCGAACAAGTTGTGTGCGTGACATGGGAAGACAGGTTGGGCTTTGGTCGAGAGACATCGGTACTCATGGGAAGGAGGGTGTGCGGGGAATTCCTGGTGAGACTCGACGGTGATGGCGAAGCTTTGAGCAACAGCGTGATAATTCTCATCAGAGGCTCCAGGGACCTAATTCGATGTGATATGCAATGACGACAAGGCTCAACAGCGGCGGTGTTCGACTTTGTTTTTGGCTGTGCTGGGGACTCGACGAGGCAGCGGACGCCGGGTGTGGCGGTGGCGACTACGATGGGGCCGCAATTTGGTAGGATCTGTGCGTTGAATTTGTGAGTCCGGACTTCGGGATCCGTTGTGGACGTTCTTGGTGACGAGCATCAACCTCTCGACAAGGGTATACATTTGGGTGGAAAATATGCAGAGCTAATAACTCATATAAGCAACGAGTTCTGCATGGAGGAGTGGTCTAAGGAAATTTCACCTGAGTTTTAAAAGGAGCAAACCACAAAAAGCTTGCCCCGATCAAGATGGACCCTTTACCTACTTTGGGACGTCGAATTACGGATCATCAGACAAGATGGAACGGTCCTCTGAAATTTACCAGCGAATTCCACTACACCAAAGGATATTGGGAGTGGATGGAAGACATTCTGAGCAGGTGTGAGAGAGCTCTTCGGAACATACGGAGTTATAATGTCATTTTCGCATCGCTTTTCACGTATAACCGTAATTCAGAAATCATCAAATCTTTCTGTGAAGCGTGGTGCCCATCTACCAACACTTTGCTCATTACTTTTGGTGAAATATCAATTTCGTTATGGGATATATATACATAACTCGACAGGACTTCCTTTGACGGGCCACATCTTTGACGAAGTGGTGCCAGATGCGTTAGAGTTGTTTGACAGAATTGGAGACCTTTACATTCCATAGTGATGAGTTGTAATTATTGTATTATTTTGTGTGCTTTGATTGGTTATTTTATAACAATAATTCTTTATTTTGCTCATAATTTCAGGTTATTTACGAGACACGCATGGAGATGCGAGTGAAGTGCAAATGGATTAAGTCGAAGGTTAATACGTAGCTCAACAAGGGAGTCCAATGTTGAATTTCAACACATGTTTTTAATGAGATAAATATCTCATCATGAAGGCCATCAATTAAGCCGACTAAATCTCTAAAATTAATATTAGTTTTTAGAAATAATGACAAGGAGGCACATATTTTTCCTCATAATTGAGCAAAGCCCCTTCACTTTCCCTTTGTCACAAATAGCCACACTTTATTTTACACAACCACACTTTTCATCTTTTAGTGGGTCCCACTGGGGTAATATAAAAAACCCTACATCCACCCCAATTAAACCCCCACTCCTCTCTCTTCTAAATAAAAAGAGTCGGTCCTTCATTTACCTCACCATGTTGGGAAAATCAGGGTGCTCAAATCTATTCGGGATGAAATTTAAATACGAATTTAAATACAATTATTACTAGCATGAATTAATCCTAAATTAATTTGAATAATTAATTTTACCAACAACGAAATATCATGCCAATGAATATAATCACGTAAAATCCTATCGCGGAATATCTAGGAGTTTTACATGAAACGTACCTCTTGAAGTGACGTCCAACTGAGATAAACAGGACAAGCGTAACGATCCTATCAACCGTAAAAACCTTCTCAAGTATTCCCTCTTCGCCTTATTCGTTCGCCGGTGGGAAGTGCTCACGAACAATTTAAATTAATAAGGAAAAAAGAAAATATTTATTGCTCTCGATTTTTCCAACTCATGGGATTGTGTACTTGGGGATGAAATAATCATCCCCTATTTATAAGTAGAGGGGGACAAATTTTTTAGGAGAAAAAAGGGGAGATAAAATATTTTCTTGGCCTCCAAGAAATCTTAAATATATCTCGTATATTCTTTTCTCCATAATAAAATATGCCACAAAAATCTCACCTTCCTCATCTTTAGCTTATTTTCGAAAATTATGAAGATGATACCAAGATTTAGATCTTCTTGAATTTATGAGATAACCTTGTATTCCAAAAATACATATCTTCCATAATATCTTTCCAAGAAAAACAACAAAATCTTTTCTCTCTCCACAAGGATAAAATCAACAATAATAATTTTCTTTTATTTTAATCACCATATTATTATCGGACTACTTATAGGGCTACTTAAGGGGCCTTTAGGAGAATTAAGATTGGACCTCCAATGGGCTACTGAATTACAATATTGAGCCCCAATATTATTTAGCCCATTAATATTAATTACTACCAGTAATAAATTAATATTGCACTATCCATCTTAATCTATATTACGATTATATGGACCCCCGATTATTATTTTCCGTGTTTAAGATTATTTAGTTTATTAATTAATTGAGCTTCTGAATGGCTCTAAATTAATTAATATCTTTTACCTTGGAGTAAAGACAACTCAAAATTATTATCTGTATCGAAGAAACTAATTCTTCACTTGCAAGATTTGGTACGATAAAACTTTTGAGCCCACCAAAGGGATAAATCACACGAGCCGTACTCGCACACGTTTCTCCATATTAAACCTTAGCAACCGTCGTATGCTTAATATTACTGCCCAAAACACAAGGTTCGAATTCGCGATGATCCTCACCCAACATGAATCAAAGCAATAACTATTAACCACACACGGTCCTATTTATGTGACGGGGATTAAGAAATCAATAACCACTGAGATCTAATTCTTCACCTTTCTGAACAGAAGAATTTATCCTCGTTGTAGGTCCACTTCTACACATACACAATGTGCTAGTGCAATATCTTGGTCAAGACATACCAATCTGAGAACTATACATCGACCTTTCACGGTGGATTGTTCAATTCCATTTGGGTCATGAATTTGTACGTTTAGTTACAAGGAACTCGTCAATGTGATATTCCGTGATCTGGTATCACCACATTAACTACAATGTAACTTGTACTATATATTGAACGAGTTGCAATAAATATTTTACATTCATTCATATTTAAAGCAAATGTGATAAAAAAATTATTCTCATAAAACAAGTATTTAATACATGAGCTATAAAAAGTAAAAGCATACTTTCACGTATAACTCCAACACACCACTCTCTCTCTTCCTTCTTTCTCTCCACCACACACATCCACCATCAAAATAAACCTACCCCTCCCCCCGACCGCCACCACAAACCACCACCGCCATGTTGATTCGGCCGACAATGGTGACGAGAAAGCAACGGAGAAAGCGGTGGAATAATGACAGCGGAGAAAAGAGAGGTCGTTGCTACCGTCGCCATGGCGATTCGGCAGCTGCGCTTTGACGACAACGACGTATAGATGCCAGATCTATTTGAAACACTGATCCGCCCCCACGCCAGCTCGATCTAGGGTTTGAGAGTTTGGACGGATCAATTCACCTGGAGCACCGCCCGCCACCGCCACCACGTTCGCCACCGGCGCATTCGCCAATTTCACCACAACTCGGAGCTTTCCCCAATTTGATAGAATCATAAGTTCAATTTTATCTCTTCGAAATTTCTTTTAATTTTGCAAAAATCAGACAATATTTTCTATTAAGTATGTTGTTATTATGAAGGAGATTATTCAACTATGTTAAAAACAAACATAGAGATTCACAAACTAAAATTATGTTTCTTGTTCAGCTTACAGAACTGCCATTGCCTTATTATATTCTGGTCCTCTGGGTTCCAATTTTTTGTTTGACATAATCTCATAGTGATTCAATAACACACATATGTATATTTTTTTGTTTCTTGTGCAGGTTATAGCACTGCCACTGCCACATAGACCATTGTTTCTAGGATTCTATATGCCAGTATATGTTAAGGTAGGGTTTCGCCTGACTGTAGCTTGTGATTGTATTCCCTTTTGCCTAATTAATGCATCTGTCATTTTTTATTGCATTTGGGATAAATTTTTTTATTGTGGAATGATGAATTTTGATTGTGGATTTTAATGCTCTGGCATTTTTTTTATTGCAGGTGTCCAAAAAGGAATTAAGTTGGAGGGAAAAATACCCATTTATGCAAAACATTATTTGCATTCTGCAAATTTTTATGTTTGCATTCTGCAATTTTTTATGTTTACATTTTGCAAATTTTTATGTTTGCATAATGCAAATATTTTGTTGCATAATGCAATTATGTAATTCTAGAATTATGTAATTTGTTGCATAATGTAAATTCTTATGTAATTATTCCTCATTTTTTATGTAATATTTATTTGTAGCTCTCCCTAAATAAAAATGTTGTTATGCAAAACTATTTTTGTTGTTATGCAAAGTTGAAAATTGACAAAAAAATTAGAAGCCCGAAATTATAAGTAAGATTGTAGAAATAAAAAGGGACCGAAAAATAAGGTCTGATTGAAGGCTCGAAAATTAAAAGCCCAACCCATAACAAAAATAGGGGGAAATGAAATAAAAAAAAATTGAAAAAAGAAATTAAAAAAAATAAGAAAAAGCCTGCAAAATAAATCAAATCAGTTAGGAGGGAGAGTGAGGGGATGGGGGTGGATTTGCTGAAAGTTTTGAGGTGATGGCCCACCAAAGTGTGGTGATTGGTAATGATGGGAAAGTGGTGTGGCTTTGTGCAATGATGGCTTAAGAAGTGTGGTTTATATGTTACTCTCCCTAGTTTTTATGATAGTTAATGACAATTATGTTGGAGGATCTTTATTAAGAGGGGTTGACTTTTTAGAGGAAGAATGTAGGCACACACACATCCAATTTTTAGATTAGGAAAGAAAGATGTGATTATGGATTTCTTTTCATAGCCATGTTTGTCTAATTGTTATTCTAGTTCGAGGAGATGCGGAACCTTGATGATTTGAGACTCCTTAATAATTGACGGTTTTTCTTACTCTATCTTGATTTTTTCGTTGTTTGATTTATGTTGTGCGTGGAATATTTATTAATTTTGTAAGCAAAACCTTGCTTGATTAATTTAGTATTTATAGCTAGATTACATGATATAATCCGTAATTGTTATATGCATGTGGTCATAGTAGCAAATAGGGTAGAACGCCCTAGGGATAACGAAGTCTAGGTTGTATGATTCGGATGTTCCGCTTTCGTAGCCAAGTTTACTCTATTATTTTGATTTGTTAATGTATTCAATAAATTGAATCTCGAATACATATTTTGGAGTTATTTATTTGTGGATAGTTTAATTGGGGGTCGTACCATCTAATTAATTAAACTTAAGAAACAATTCGAACTAGTGTGGTCGTACCACTGGTCTAGGGGTAAGATTCAAGTAAAGTGAAAAATACCGCGAGTTCTTAATTGACTGGAGAATTATTTAAGGAGAAGCTATCCGAGAACTAGAACATTTTATTTATTTATTGATTTCCTTTAAATGTTTTGCATTTTAGTAGTTATAAAATATCAATCTAAAACACCATGTATTTTATTTGCTTTCTTACACGATTTATTTAATTAAATTACACTATTCCTTGTGGGTTCGACCCCTTGCTTACCATACTACATTAGTGTGTTAATTTAGGTGATTTATTTATTTTTGGGTGGCTACGACATCACACAAAATTTTGGCACCGTTGCCGGGGAGTAGTTGTTAATTTAGTTGAATTTTTCGTGTTTTACTTTTTTGTCAATTTTTTTTTTAAAAATAAAAAAATATTGTGATCACATTCTGCTCTGCAGGATTACACTAACACTGACCCTATCAATGTTCTGTTCAAGTTCAAGGAGGCTTGAGATATTCCAGCCTTATTGACTCTAATATTTTTTGCTATGTATGATCCTTCTTTGTCTTTGTAGGATAAATTCCTAAATGTTTTCAAGAAATTTTTGGCTTATCTTATCCAGTCTGAGACAAGTAAGAGACTCAATCATCATTGTTGGGACAATGTCAGTTTTGATTAGATCTCAAAACCCCTGAAAAGATGATTTGCCTTAAAGTGTGTAATAGTCAGGCTAGTCTTGGTTAGATTTGTAAGTTAGTTCATTTTACATTTCACAGGAACTCAATAAGAGGGGTACTCATTGATGACAATCAAGACTGAAGCCTAAAGACACAAGAGCATCATCCTGATCTTATGGCAGTTCATCTAAGCTGGCTGAGTAAGTGTCAGGATGAAGAGCATGATCCTGAGATCATTGCTAACTCAGTCCTGTAGGGAACATGACCGCATTGAGTATTGGGAAAAGACTTGGAGTAGGATCCAAGCAAGTCAAATGGAATGTCAGCGCTTGGGAACGTATGTAGATGAGGACAAACTTGAATTCAGTAAAGACAAGACTGAACTGAAGAATGAGTTCTGACATTCTCACCTACTTGATGACGTGGACCAATCAGAGAGCGACAAGTCATGTACGGACACTAACTTGAACCTGACATCCCTGCATATTTTCAACGGGCAAGCATTAAATGCAATTACCAAATTCATGCAAGGATGGCTGCTGCATGGGGATATATCTGTTGAACTAATCGTACGAGAAGACAACCTAGAAGACTATCTCTTCCAGCGGATAGTTTTCAAAGTTGCTTATAAATACAGAAGGCCTTGAACCCAATCAAGGTTACGGGAAATTTCGAAGCCAAGAAATTACTCAAACTCTCAGCGTACAAAGCATTCAACATTCAAAGAAGCACTCAAAACATCTTAAATTTCCCAAGTGTTTCTTAGTTAGAGAGAGTTATTCAGTATTCCACTGAGCGAACCTAGTTATATCATAAGCTTAGAGTGATTATCCATCCTTAGCATAGTATTGTCTTGTAAGGATAATCACAATCATTAGTTGGAAATCAAACTAAAACCAAAACCCTCTAGTCATGTTTGTTGGTTGAGGTTGTTAGTGAGTTAGAAGGAGAAAGTAAGGGTCAGTAAGTGTAGCTGATTCTGGTGCACCTTGGCACGTTAAAAACAAGTCAACCCTTAGTGGATTCTCCTGTTAAATCAGGACCGTGGACGTAGGAGCTTGAGTCTCTGAACCACATTACTTCCTTGTGTTCTTTATTGCTTTGATTATTGCTCTTAATTGTTTATTCATTAAGTCATTCATTGCATTGTTTACCAGGCCTGGATCAATCAGCCTGATCATTGAACTGAGCACTGCCCTTCTAACCACGGCTTCTTAAAAAAGAAAACAAGTTTTTAGTAAGCAAACTATAACAAGAATATAAACTTTCAGGGCTCACACATTCCGCACTGAACATAAGTAGATAGTTATCCAACTGACTTGCACTCAGTGTTGTTAGTAGGTGGATTATCTACTCAGTGTTCTACATCACTCTGAGTTAAGAGGACTCAGTCAGTTTGAAAGTCAGAAAAATTTGTATACGTGTATTCCCCCCCATACACGTATCACTCAGTCTTGTACCGGGACCAACAATCATTATGAGGTTCATCAAGGAAATTACCCTGGAGATAATTATTGGCAACATTACCATGATCAAAGGCCTCAATTATTTAGAAATTATGAGAGGGCGTAGACAGATCAACTATTCTGGACCTTCAATTGAAGACTTGGTGAAAACTATAGCGTTGGACACGTTGAATTTTCAACAAGTAACCCAAACGAGTCTTAAAAACTTGGCGGATAGACAAAGAAACTTGCAGGTTCAACCTAGCCAAATGATGATTGTCGTGAGCGAATTGCAAACAAAAATGAGCGACATTCAAGTGGAAGATGTTGTAGAGTCTAACCAGGATTGGAAAATTGAGAGGGAGATTGAAGTAAAGGAGGAGGAACATCTTGATGAGTCTACTGATCAGATTAAGACACGAGATGAGCTACTAGAAAATAAAAAATCAGCATTGAAAAATCTGGACGCAGAGGCAGACATTGACCCAGTTAGTGTCAATGTACCAGAACTATAAATTGAGGTAAAATTTCGTGAATTGACTCCTATTGTTACTAATGCATTACCCTTTCCTTCAAGGAACCAAGAGGTCGAGAAAAGTGTCAAGGAGTCGGAATTCGATGTCTTTCAAAGAGTTGAGATCAACATACCATTAGTTGAGTCAACTAAGAAAATTCCAAGATATGTAAAATTATTGAACGAGCTTTACACCGACAAACAATGGCTATCTTGGAATGAAAAGATTTCGATGGGATCTTGCATTGTTTCTCAATGTAAAATGCCCATAACAAGAGATAATTATCCTACTTTTATTACGTGAAAGAGAAGTTGGTCGTCGAGCTAACGACGTTAAGAAAAGGCATTGATTGGGAGGCAACCCAATGTTTTAAAATTTATTATATTTTATCTTTATTTTAGTCATCTTTTAATAATAAGTGTGTGATGCTCTTGTTTTTTTTTTTTTTGTGTTCCCAGGATTCAAGCTGCAACAACCTCAACACGAATGTCATATTGGGTAACCCCGCTCTACTCTATTTTTATTCCCACCTACGTGTTTTGGCTATTTTTGTACCTTGTACATTTGTGCTAGATTCTATGACATGTTTAGGTGTGGGGGGAGATATTTTGGTGGTTGATTTTTGTATTCAAATTTCCATGCTTTATTGAGTTGAGTCTAATAACTTGAAGAGGGTTAGGTGTGAATGATAATATTTTTAGGATAAAGTGAATTTTTTTTGTTGATCTTGATAATCAATAATGAATTAAAATGTGCAAGATTCGATACAATAGCCGTTTCATGTGAGCTTTTGAGCCATAAAGAGCAATACATCTATATCATGCTCTATTTTTTTGCGTGCTATGAGTGATCAAACATAATGTGTACGTTCTAGAACTTGCTTTGTTATGCATTTTGAGACCACATAGTGAATTATTGCATTTGAATGATAAGGGCACTTAGGATAAACCATTTGATAGCCTTTTCTTTTAAACTCTAACCTTGTTAAAATTTTCCACTAGTTTACGCCTTTGAGCTTATGACATTTTTGTTTGTTCATACAAATATAATAATCTTATATCCTTTTTATTCCATTTGGTCAATATTTTGAACACTTCTAATCAAGAAGTGTGAATAAAATGTATGTGCCAATGGTGGATTTTGATTGTTATAGGAAAAGGGGGGTAAAAAAAAAGTGTGGAAAAATGAAAAAGAAAAAATGTGGCAGAAAAAAAAGAAAGAAAGAAGAAGAAATAAAAATAAAGCCACTGTGGGAAGAGTTAAAAAAAAGGATGAGAAAAATATTGTGATATCCCTTAGTATGCTTTGTTTGGAAGAAATATTAATGAGGGATTTTATTTTTGTTATGGGAAGCTAATGTGGTGATTACTTGGTACATTAATCTTTTATGTATTTGAAAATTGCCAAGTAAAGTGAGAAAATGAGTAGGGGTGATATGTATTGAAAAGTGTAGTGGATGGGGGTGAATTCCTTATGCGTGCTTTGAGTTCCCAACTTCTTGATTTGGTTTAGCCCACATTATACTCTTTATCCTACCCCTGACCAAAGCCCCATTACAACCCTTATAAAGACCCTTTGACTTTTGCATGACATTTATATTTAGTGGTGAAAATTTAATATATGAGCAATGTTGTTACTCGATTGAAAGATTAAGTGAGCTTTATGTGGCTATAATCGGATAAAACTAGATATAGTGCCAGGGGGAGTTAGCCAAGAAGGACTTCCTTATGGGCTTAAGAAATAAATGCAAGGAAAGTAAATGCACAAAGGTTTGCCGAGGGGTTTAGGCTCGGTCTTAAGTGGCTCTCTTTATTCATGAGCTCAAAGGCTCTATTTATAGTAATTCCTAGGTTACATTGTGTTGCCCTAGTTTTTGGGATAGAATTCTCAATGATTGCTAATGATTTTTCTGTCTTCTAGCTATTGCCTAGTGAATGAGGAAAGATAGCTCTCAATCTGTTAAGGTCATTGGTTTTCCTCCGCCAATGGGAGAACAACAGCTGGCCTGTAGGCACTATTGCGTTAGGTGCCCTTCAGTCCTTTCTGATGCCCGTTGCCCTCAGCAGCGCTTGTCCTTTCCCCAGGGGCAGGCGCTGCAGTCTGGGACGCGGTTATGTCTTTCCTCCGTGCTGAGTCTCCATATGTCTTATCCCGAACGGGTCAGGCTGGAGTTTGACCTCGCCTTTCGGGCGAGGTCCTAGGTGACGTCTGTTTATGGCCGCCTCTCAGGGAATCAAACATCGGTCTGGCTCTGGCTGGTGCGAGGTCGATGGTTGGTGCGAGGTCGTTGGAGACCTCGCCTCTGGCCGGGCTCTACCTCGCCATCCTTGCGAGGTTGGGGTCGAACATATTTTTACTCTACAACAATTGCCCTCAGCTTGGTTGTCGAGGTCAAGAGGCATTCAAGGTGATGCCGTCTTGGAGTGAGATCCTTGCCTTCATACTTGCTCTTCACGAAAATATTTTAGAAGAGATCCTTTGGAGATTCTTATAATTGATGCATGTCCACGTGTCACGACATGATTTGCATATTTCAAACAGTGGCTGACCTGGCGTTTGAGGCCCTTCAGAAAAGTAACCGCTTCGGAGTTGCTTTAATGAAGAGGCGTAACGATGGCCTAAAAAGAGCTAGTCTTTTCGATTGGACGTACTTTTATTGGAAAGGCGTTACCTTTTCTGTGACCGCATCTGGTATGTGCATCAGAAGGCAAACCGTCGCTTATTTTTTTGGGATTTTCCAGTTTCCCCCCAGATTTTGAATTTTTAATTGTGTTTTTGCCCCAAAATTTTCCCTTTAAAGGGGGCTTTCCTTATTGCTTCTAAATATTTCTCTTCCCGCTTCTATCAACTAGCTTTGTTTACTTTGAAGATCTTGGCGATTCCTACCCAGATTTCTTCAAGGCAATTTCTATCCGCAATTCTTCTTTCCTTTTCATAAAATGGCCGACGGTGAAGCCAGTTCTTCTGGGCGGAGGGATTGTACACATCCCTTGCGTTCCACCTTGGGGAGCCAAGGGCCGTCCATCAGGAGAATCTTAGAGCCTGAATTGGGTAGTCCCCCACCGCAGGCGACTGGTGGTGATCGGGAGGCCGGTGGAAACTTGACTGAGGCCGGAGCGTTTAGCGGTCTGGCTGCCAATCGTGATGACGGAGAGGGGCCGGACATGGAGTATGCCCAGGATGAGAACATTTATAATGAGCAAGTTTATGTAGCTTATCAAGCTTGGGAGGATTTTATCAATCAGATGGCTGGTCCGCCTCTGACCTTTGACTATGTCGATTACCTGAGGAGGCATCCCTATGTGCTTCTGAGATGTGATCCCCAGTCAATCGTGAGGGACGAGCCATCGGAGTGGCATTCCTCGAGGGACGATAGGGCGAGTACCATAATGCTTTAGAGTTGGCCGCCTGGCAAATCCGATGGGAGGTCCCCATAGACGTGCATCTGTATCCCCCGGACCCGGCGGAGAGGGCTAACTAGCCCCCGCCTGGAATGGTGCAATCAACTTCCATGCAATGGAGCCAAAACCAAACGAGTCTGGTGAAGTAAAAGAGCCTTAGAATCATCTCCTGAATCTAAGGAACCGACCGTTTCACAGTCGACTCTGGACCAGAGGACCTCTAGGTCATCTGGTACCTGGTCTATCTACTCTGGAAGAATCAGAGTTTGATCAAGGAAGTTTTCCAACCGTTGGTGTATTTAATGCTGATTGAAGATCGGGATTGGAAAGTCAATGAAGAATCAATCCAAAGGATCGCACCAACACAATCAATCAATTAGGGAATAATTGATTAAAACTTTCATTTATAGGGATCTGATTGGATTAGCTCTCCAACGGCTAAACCCTAATCCTCCCTATAAATACAAGAGCTACTACAATGAAGAAAGCTCTACACGCGCGAAGAACACATTCAAGCTTTACCATTTTTACATAGCATTCAGTATTTTATACGCACGTACACATATCTACTCTTAAGGAGTCTAGTAGTTGGATTATCTACTCAACCTGTTCATCTTATAGACAAGGTTGTAGTATTGTAAGTTTAGATCGAAGGTTTGATCTAGATTGTATCAAGGAGCTGGTACTTGTTAATTCCAGTGGATAGTGAGTTGGTTGGTTGATAGTAAGGGCCCTTGAAGAAGGGAGAGTGGACGTAGGATCGTTATATCTGAACCACTATATATCCGGTGTTTTTACTGCTTTATTCTCTTATGGCATCGCTTATTTTGAAGGCATAAAAGGTTTACCAAAAGATAATTTATTTAAGCTTCCGCATCGCATTAGATTTGACTAGTGGGACCAACAGCCCTATCATCTTCAAAACATGAGGGGAGACCTTCCCTCCTTCAGATAGCCGTCATCTAAACAGGTCTCTCATCACTTTATAAATCTCAGAACGAGACTCATAATCAAAGAGATCCTTCAGATGTCTAAGCATCTCATAGGGAAGCATCCTCTCGTGTTGCCTTTGCAACTCGAGAGTCATGCCGAGCAACATAACATACTGAGCCTGGGAAGCATCATCTTGATGCTTCTTTTGAGCTTCAGAGTCAAATGCTTCGGCTTCCTCAGAACCAACCTCTGGGGTATTAGGGATTGGCGTGTCCAACACGTACTCAATCTTTTCTTGCCTAAGCACCAAACGCACGTTTCGGTGCCAGTCCAGAAAATTTGGCCCAACCAATTTATTTGTTTCCAAAACACTTCTCAATGACAAGTTATTCATTTCAACAATCCTAGTAAATAAACTTTAAACGAGAATTAAAACACATAATTCCTATGATCAATATTCAACAATCAAAATAAACATGGCCTTTTATTTATTTTGTCTCTGTTATTTTCACATACTCAACTACCTCATCGGAATAGTACAAATTTATATCCAATATAAATTATAATGGACTAGGATCCACATTCCTACTATTACAATGACTGCTAGGGCTGAACATTGCAACAACAGAACTAGTAGGTCTCAAAACCAATTGTCTCACGTAATTCCCTGCTAGGGCTGGTTAAACAGAATTAAGTTGGTTTACAACCATTAAGCGGCGATAAACATATCCCTATAAGAGTCTCATTAGATGTAGATCCGAGCAAAAGACCAGGGCCTTAATTTTAATGGAAGACATCTTTCAATTTAATGAAACCATATTTTAGTGGGTATCGTTTTTAAAGGCGGGGTATTAATTGCTTAATTGAGATCCGACATGCTAATCTATATCGTATTTGAGCAATTATAGGGTGCCGCTTACCCAAACATGATTTTATGCGGAATAACACTTATTTGGGCGCCGTCTACCCAATCATATAATACGGTACGACAATTATTGGGTGCCACCTACCCAAAAAATCATAACACGGACATAGAATATTTAAATTCAAGTGGAATTTTAATAACAATTAAATTAATTCTTTTTAAAATCCAATTTCAAATATCATTCTTAATAATCCATTATTAAAGTTCTATTAAAAGTCCAACTTTTAATCTTGATCAGGTCCAACCTATCAAAATATTTTAATTCACTTTAAACTTTGTAGGGCTCAGTTTGCAATTTCTAAAATTACAAAGCACACTTTTGCCAAATCCAATTTTTCATCATCATCGCCCAAAACCGAAAGGATCTAACCCAAGATTCAACTCAATCATAAAAAATTCTTTGTTGAATCAAAGCTAAAACCGAATTCAAACACACCATATCACAACCGAACCCACTCCAAAATAGTAAGTTCATCTAAGTAATAACAGTATTTCGAATCCAAAAGAATTGCTCGGAAAGAACTGATGGGAGAACACATATCACTACCGCCCATAAGGCACTGTGAATAAAAAATGAAAACACACGGCACGTCACAGTCACCACCACATCGCCCGGCCGTGTGCACGGCGGTGACAGCGCTGGAAATTAGGCAAAATAAAATGATGATTCGCGACCACGCGGTGGTAGGCGAACCGAGTTGCCGCCTCCAATCATGTCGTCGAATCGCCTCGGCTTGGCATAGCCAGCGAAAGACCACTCGACACCACCAAAGTAGGCCGAAGGACATCGCGGGTCAAACCCGCATTGACACCGCGACAAGCGGTTAAATCCAAATCAAAATCGGCCCAAAATAACCAGCGAGGAGACGGTCACCGGCGATAATTGTCGCCACCGTTCATCGCTATGCGGGCCCACACCGCAGCCGCAAGGTGCAGGCCAAGCCGTGGCCTTGAGCGGCGCACTGTGGGTCTCGCGCTGGTCATGGTGGAATCGGTAAAAAGGGGCAAGAGCCCTAGTACGGGTAAACGGGAAGACGAAGCCCCAAAAAAGGGCAAAGTAGCTTTATTAATCAAAAGCCCCAAAACATGAAGTGAAGTCAAATCCAATTCGGCCATACATAATTTATAAAAAAATTATTTATAAATCAACAAATTATGTAATTAATTTAGAGCCTGAGCTCTGATACCACTGTTGGATTTTAGAGGCACGTAAAACACGTAAACAAGCGCAGCGGAAATATCATTCACCAACAACGAACAATTAATTGCATAACTAAATTACAAGATGTCTTAACCAAGAAATCTTGCAGCGCTTAATACGTGCAATCCTCAACTATGGTACCCACGCAACAATTATTCACTGATCCGCACCGGGGTGCCAGCATTGAATCTCTAGACGAACTTGCTAGGAAAACTCGAACATGAGATTTTATGGAGAAATTATATTTCTTATGTGTATATGTGAATTTTCATAGGACACATATATATAGGGATTATCTTAGCTAAATTTCTAAGCAAGATAATATGCTTGGCCCGCAAAATATAATCTCTACGGATTATATTTCCCTAGATATGTTCCTACGAATAATATATTTACCATATCTATTATTCTTGTATAATAATATTCCAAATATGAAATATTATTATTGGAATTTCATATTTAATTAAATCCAATTTAATTAAATAATAATAATTAATTCCAAATATAATTATTATTATATTCTCCATAAATTAAATATTATATCTAATATAATACTTAATCAACCAACTATAATCACGAACTGCCATTGCTTGTTGTGTGACCCATGGGCCATCATATATCGGGCGATTAGTCAAACTAACTGTCTTAATTGAACCCTAGACAATAAATCAGACATTCTCAATATACGAGGTACGTTGCGAGGAAATCCGCAACTACTTGTAATACTGCATGCTATAGTGATATCTTCCTTTCATTCACGAATACTCGATTAAGCCTTGAACATGATGAAGTGTCTATTCAAATAACTTAATTATATTATCTTGAATCACTAATTGATTGCTCACGTCGTACTTGGCCACAAAGTCCAAGTCGACTTGCATCGGTCGATGTCTTAGATCCAATTATGATGAGAAGACGAGTATTCTCTCTTAAATCCACATTGAGGAATGAATCTTATTCTTGGCTCAACTACCACGCACATGTACTTCGTGATGTACCTAATCCATGTCATATCTACCCTTGAAGAGTGCAAGTGTCGATCATGGTCAAAGTCCATCACTCCGCACATGTCGTGCGTATTGACCTCAAGTTAGAGGAGTATCACATCGCTCCCACTAACCGAGACACCCGTAGACACATTATGTGGAATTACATTAAATGGTTTCTTGGATGGGTATACCAATACCCTCTAAGGTTGTGCATCAATTATGTGATACCTAGTATCTCGTAGTAAGTGAGATCTTACTACACTCTCCCAAAGAGTATAATGCAGATCGCACACCAATCTCCATTGCATCATCAATATCCATTTCTTGATGATCCTTGATCGTGGCTATTTGAGAATCATACTTCGGTCATTTGAGTTCTCACTCACTCAATGACAGTATCGATTCAAGGGAACACAAATATGAATAATGCAAACAATCAAACATAGTATTAATATAAGTGTAAAGATATATATTTAATATTAAATCAATCAATAATATTAAACCATATATTGAATATCATCTTAGTATTATGTTCTTACAAAGGATTGTCTCTAAGACACTAACACTAACATAGTTTTGGTCTTTAACTTAATTAGGATAACTGCTTTTGTTCCGAATACCAATGCAAATGGAGTTTCTCATGTATTGGATCTGGGAGAAACTCTATACGCTCATAAAATATCCGGGAGCTCATAGACCAATTTCCCTTGCTCTCCGTCAATCGTATCTTCAGAACATGTTTAATTATCTTATTGACGACTTCAACTTGACCATTTGATTGTAGATGATAAGGGGTTGAGTAATGTTTCTTGATTCCTCACTTGGTGCAGAAGTCCCCTAATCCCTTCCCATCAAACTGAGGACCATTATTTGTGACAATCGTTAGTGGAACTCCAAATCGACAGCTAATGTTCTTCCAGATGAAACTGATCATTTTCTCCTGGGTGACTTTAACTAAGGCTTCTACTTCTACCCACATTGTGTAATAATCAACTGCCACAATAGTAAATCGTACATCTCCTTTTCCAGGTGGAAAAGGTCCAATGATATCCATTCACCATCTTGCAAATGGCCAAGGACTATAAATATAAACGAACTCTTGCACCGGAGTGTGGATACTTGGGGCAAATATCTGGCATCGATGACAAGCTCTTGCCATTTGGATAATATCTTGACGTGGAGTTGGCCAATAGTAGTCTTGCCTTATTATTTTGTAAGCCAGAGCCTGCCCCCCAGCATGATTTCCACAAACCCCTTAATGTATTTCTTCTAACGTAGCTCGTCCCTGGATGATGCAGCTCGTCCACCAAGCTCAAGGTCATAACCAGCCCTTTAACAGCTCGTCTTATACCTCTCATCTGGACGAGCTACTACTGCTAAGCGAACTACTTTGACAGACGAGCAATGACATAATGGGTAACTCCCGAAGAGGAACAAGACCATGGCTAGCTACTTTAGCCAAAGAGTCAAGACTAAAAGTTAACCGATCAAGAAATCAAGCTAAAACTACTTAAGGAAGAATCCAAAAAAGACGAGCAGCTTATTAATTTAAAACATGCAATATTGTTTATTTCAATTAATATATTTTAATCCTATAATTAATTTGATTCACTTTTTGCACCTTATAAAGGCATAGTTTAAAATCCAAAAACATACTTTCGTATATATATGTCTCATAAAATAAGAAATGTAAAACTACTCAAACTGAGTGTAAATTCACAGAGCCTGTAAATCGTGTTCCATTATCTGAGACTAGGATCCTGGGGACCCCAAATCTACTGCATATGTTTTCCATAAAAACTTGATAATGGCTGCCTCGTTGATTTTCCTCACAGCCTTGGCCTCTGCCCATTTGCTGAAATAATCAACTGCTACGATTAGAAAGGCTCTGCCTCCAGAAGCTGTCGGGAATTTTCCCACAATATCAATGCCTCATTTGTCAAATGGGCACGGGGAGTACATAACTCCGAATTCCTCTGCTGGAATGTAGATCAAGCGGCCATTTCTTTGGCATCTGTCACATCTCTTCACGAATTCTTTTGCATCTCTGTTAAGAGTTTGCCAATAGTAACCAGCTCTCAGCACTTTTCTAACCACATCTTGGAAGTCGGTATGACTCCCTCCACAGCCTTCATGCACTTCTCGTAACACATAGTTCCCTTCAAGGTTAGACAGACACCTCTGGTATGGTTGAGAGAATGATCTCTGGTATAAATATTCACCCATCATACAGTACTTGGCGTATATTGCTTTCTTGGGGACATTTGGCTTGTCAAGCCTCTGCCCTGTTTTAATGAAGTGGATAATGAGAGCTCTCCAATCGTCTACTTCATCGATTGATCCCACATCCAGATTTGATACCTGACTCTCGGCTGTCAATAATGTGATCTTAACCTTGGCTCCCTCTTCTGCAGAGCTTGCCAATTTTGCTAGGTAATCAACTTTCTAGTTTTTGGCTCTGGGTATCTGCTCAATCTTTATTTATTCAAATTTGGCTCTGATATGTTCAGCCAAACCAGCATACTTCGCCATCTTTTCATCCTTTTTCTCATAAGCACCCAACAACTGTTGAGTAACCAGCTGGGAGTCAGAATACACAATCGCTCTTTGTGCTCCCAACTCCCATAACATCTGCATTCCTCTAATCAGAGCTTCATATTCAGCCTCATTATTCGAAATTTGAAATTCGAACTTTATAGCAAACTGCAATTCCTCTTCTGCTGGGGGCATGATCACAATCCCCGCTCCACATCCCTGCATAGATGAGGATCCATCAACATATGCCTTCCAGAACTCTAACTCATAAGCTCT
The DNA here is from genome assembly GCA_947034835.1 of Ballota nigra. Taxonomy (NCBI): domain Eukaryota; kingdom Viridiplantae; phylum Streptophyta; class Magnoliopsida; order Lamiales; family Lamiaceae; genus Ballota; species Ballota nigra. Next base: position 32,024,021 of record OX344729.1, on the reverse strand, counting down.
AGTCGTTTCTTGAATAAAGTCAGCCAGAGCTTGAGCCTTGATAGCAGCTCTGGATTCAAATTCAACATCGTATTCACCCAGTTCTACTGCCCATTTCATCATTCTCCTTAACAGATTTGGCCTTCCCTTCGTTTGCCTCAGAGGCGAGTTGGTCCTCACAATTACTTTGTGAGAGAGAAAATATGGCCTCAACCTTCTCACTGCTACCATCACAGCCAGAGCCGATTTTTCTATTTCAGAGTATCTTATTTCTAGCCCTTGGATGGCTTTACTCACATAGTATACATGTATCTGTTTCACCCCCTCTTCTCGTAGGAGGACAGTGTTGGTCCCATTTTTTGAAAGCCAAAATGAGAATTCAGGAGCAATTTTTTTTAAACCTTTTGGTCAGGGAGTTCAGCAAGAGTGAATAATACTCAAGTCACTGCGTTGTTAAGAGTCAGAGACATCAAGTCAGCGTGGTGAATTGAGGGCTCAGTCTCTTAACAAGGCAGTGACTCGAGAGGTTACACTTCAAGTCACTGCATTGCTCAGAGGCTGAGCTACCAAGTCAGTGTGATGACTTGGAGACTTATACTCTAAGCAACACAGTGACTCGAGATGCTGAACTCTTGAGTGCGTTGCTTGAACTGGTCAGTGAGAAGGATTCTCCCTGACCTAAATACTTAACCAAAGTTTTCTTAACAATGCTCTCAGTGAGCAGATTTTCACAATACTTTAGTAAATACTTAAAATAATAAAACACTCAGTTTAACGTGGTTCAGAGACTCAAACTTTTACATCCACAACCTGATTTAACAGGAAATCCACTAACTGGGATTCTTATTTTTAACGTGCCAATGTGCACCCAGATCTACAACTCGAGATCTTGCTTACTTCCTTACTAACTCAACAACAACTTCCACCAACAAACCTGACAAGTAGGGTTTTGGTTTCAGTTAGGTTTTCTCCAACTAGGTGAGGTTTTCCCTTACAATGTGTAGCCTAAAGCTAAGATTGGGAAAACCTCTCTAAGCTAAGAGTTACAAGCTGAACACTCATTTATATCTGTGAAGACCTTAATAGTCAGTGAACAAGGTGTAAGAAGTGCCTCCATATATCTCCCATGAAACTGCACTAAACTCTTACACCTTCACAGCTCGTAGGTGTTGATTTTCTCTTCTCACACACACTTCAAACCGCAGCTATGAGCTTATATTTATAATGTAGATTCAAATGTAACCGTTGGAGGGAATTACATTTGAATCCAGCATTTAATGGTTTTAACTACTTTTCTTGGAACTCGGCCTTGTCAGTGTCAGATACACTGTCTTGTCGTGATTGGTCCACGTGGACTGAATCCAATGGATCTTTGACTCAGTGTGCTTGATCAGAGCGCACTGACTTAAGATAGCATTATCCTTCACTGATTGGTGATCTTCAGTAGACATACTTGTCTTCAGTGATGTTGTCCTTCAGGGACCCTTGAAGATCTCTCCAAGAAGTTTGTCATAAGGCTGAATGATAAACTTCCCTGACCACAGTAGCCTGACTCCTTCGGGGCCTACTTGGTATTGTACTGATCCTCTTGATCATGCTCTTCACTGAGTGGTCCGTCTGACTTAGCTTAGATCAGCCAGGTTTACACTCAGTGGGACATCCTTCAGGCTTCTCTTCTGGTTCAGGTTACTAGCATGGCTTCAGTTAGTTCTTCTTGGTGTCATCTTGATATCCTCAGGCTGTGTTGCTGAGTTCCCCCTTGTTGAGTTCCCCCTCAACTGAGTGTTCCCTCAACTGAGTTCTTCTCAACTGACAGCCTATTCTACTGAGAGCTAACTTATCCTGACCTGAAATAAAAGATACAATCCTGACTGCTTTCAAACCTATTACATGTTGTTTTGGAAAATCATCAAAACTAAAACATATCCCAACAATTTTCCCCTTTTTGATGATTCCAAAACTTCTAACCAAATGATTTTTTTTTACAAGTTGAATGTCAGAACACAGGTAATAGTTTGAAATATGCAGGAATTCCCATAGTTTAAAACATTTAAGATCTGTTCAGTTGACCATTTTTCTTAACAAAACTGGATCAGTGGTCATGTGAACAACCCTCTCTGATACCAATTGTTGGTCCCATTTTTTGAAAGCCAAAATGGGAATTTAGGAGCAAATTTTTTTTAAATCTTTTGCTCAGGGAGTTCAGCAAGAGTGAATAATACTCAAGTCACTTTGTTGTTAAGAGTTAGAGACATCAAGTCAGCATGGTGACTTGAGGGCTCAGTCTCTTAACAAGGCAGTGACTCGAGAGGTTACACTTCAAGTCACTGCGTTGCTCAGAGGCTGAGCTACCAAGTCAGTGTGATGACTTGGAGACTCATACTCTAAGCAACACAGTGACTCGAGATGTTGAACTCTCAAGTGCGTTGCCTGAACTGGTCAAGGAGAAGGATTCTCCCTGACCTAAATGCTTAATCAAAGTTTTCTTAACAATGCTCTCAGTGAGCAGATTTTCACAATACTTTAGTAAATACTTAAAACAATAAAATGCTCAGTTTAACGTGGTTCAGAGACTCAAACTCTTACATCCACGACTGGATTTAATAGAAAATCCACTAACTGGAATTCTTGTTTTTAATGTGCTAAGGTGCACCCAGATCTACAACTCGAGATCTTGCTTACTTCCTTACTAACTCAACAACAACTTCCACCAACAAACCTGACAAGTAGGGTTTTGGTTTCAGTTAGGTTTTCTCCAACTAGGTGAGGTTTTCCCTTATAATGTGTTAGCCTAAAGCTAAGATTGGGAAAACCTCTCTAAGCTAAGTGTTACAAGCTGAACACACATTTATATCTGTGAAGACCTTAATGGTTAGTGAACAAGGTTTAAGAAGTGTCTCCTTATATCTCCCATGAAACTGCACTAAACTCTCACACCTTTACAGCTCGTAGGTGTTGATTTTCTCTTCTCACACACACTTCAAACCGCATCTATGAGCTTGTATTTATAATGTGGATTCAAATGTAACCGTTGGATGGAATTACATTTGAATCCAGCATTTAATGGTTTCTGTTGGGACATTGTCAGTTTGATTAAGATCCCAAAGCCCCTGAAAATATGAATTGCCTCTGTTTGTCTTTGTCAGGCTAGTCTTGGTTAGGTTTAGTACTTAGTTATTTTACACTTTACAGGTACTCAGTGAGAGGAGAACTCACTGATGACAATCAAGACTGAGAGCCTGAAGATGAAGAGCACCATCCTGAACTTATGGCAGTCTTCTAAGCTGGCTGAGTAAGTGTCAGTGATGAAGAGTATGACCCTGAGGTCATTACTAACTCAGTCCTGAAGGGAACAAGATGATACTGAGTTTATGGGAAAGACTTGGAGTAGAGCCAAGCAGTGCAAAAGGAATGTCAGCGTCAGGACAAGATCGTTGTGCTCGAGACAAAAGGAACTTAATAAGATAATCCTGAAGCCTAGGAATAAGTTCTGACATTCTCACCAACCTGATAACGTGGACCAATCCGGGAAGGACACACACGTACGGAACCTGACCCAAAAACTGACTTCAGACTGCATACTCAATGGACAAGCATTAAATGTTGCATTAAATGCAAGTTACCTAATCCATGCAAGGACGGCCGCTGCATGGGAAATATGTCCGTTTGAGCCACTCTATATAGATGACCAGAAGGCTATCTCTTCCAACGGATAGTTTTCAAATCACCTATAAATACAAAAGGCTTTGAACCCATTCAAGGTGATGGGAAACTTCCAAGCCAGAAATTACTCAAACTGTCAAGCACTCAAAGCATTAAGCCTTTAGAAGAAGCACTCGAAACCAGTTAAATTTCCCAAGTGTTTCTTAGTTTCTGAGAGTTATTCTGTATTCCAAAGAGCGTACTAGCAATATCTTAAGCTTAGAGTGATTATCCAATCCTTAGCAAAGCTTTTTCTTGTAAGGATAATCACAACCTAGTTGGAATTCAAACTGAAACCGAAAGCCTAAGTTAGGTTTGTTGGTAGTAAGTTGTTAGTAAGTTAGTAAGGAGTTTGTATAGGCCAGTGAGAATTAGCTGATCTTGGTGCACCTTGGCACGTTAAAAAAAAGAATCTCTTGAGTGTATTTCCTGTTAAATCAGGTCGTGGACGTAGGAGCTTGAGTCTCTGAACCACGTTAAACTCCCTGTGTTCTTACTGCTTTGACAGTGTGCATTCTTGTCATATTAATTGTTCATTCATAGCATTTAGTTTTTATCAAGCTGAATCAATCAGCCTAATCATCAAACAAGAGCACTGCCCTACTAATCATTACTTCAGATTTGAGTAATCAAGTTTTCAGAAAGCAAACTAAACATGACTTTAAACTATCAGGGCTCACGCATTTCTGCACTGAACTCGAATTGATAGTCAGTCAACTGACCCGCACTAAGTGTAGTCAGTGGGGAGATTATCAGCTCTCAGTTCTTTATCACTCTGAGTAAAGGGGACTCAACAAGGTTTTAGTTGAAAAATTGGTATACGTGTATTCCCCCCCATACACGTATTCATCAGTCTTGTACCGGGACCAACAAGTGGTATCAGAGCAGTGGTTCAAAAGACTACTGACTTTGAATACTAATAGTTTCAGAGGAGAAACTGTTGGTGGTCACTGAACAGATCTGAGTTTGTTTCTTATAAAAATTGCATCATCATGACTTCGAGGAGACTTGAAGCTTCGGATTAGAAGCGCATCTTGATGCCATCCATGACCAGATGCTGCGTGTCTTCAAGGAAGGACCTATCAAGATCACCATTCCTAATGTCAGAGGACTGGGATATGAACATCTTGAGATTGGCGTACAGGTTCCTAAGAAAATGAAAGATATGTCCAATGATGAAATCAAGATGGTGGGACTGGACAATGTGGCCAGGAACATCATTTTGCATACGGTACCTTTCGAGGAGTCAGCAAGGCTGATGAACTTAAAGACGGCAAAGGAGGTTTGGGATGAGCTGACCAGGATGTGCGAGGGGTCAGAAAAGATAAAGGAGAACAAGAGAAATATTGTCATTCAGAAGTTCGAAGCGTTCGAGATGCTACCTGATGAGACTATCGATCAGATGGAGTCAAGATTCATCAAGTTGATGAATGAGTTGGTGATGCTGGACAAAGATGTCCCTAAGAGAGATGTTGCTTCAAAGATCCTGAATGCCCTTCCTGAGAGATGGGACAACAGTGTAATTATGCTTAAGAACACTCAGGATATGAGTAACATAACTTCGGCTTTACTTTTTTCAGAGCTCAAAGCACTGGAATATGATCTCAACAAAAGAAAGAAGAAAGTTCAACAGGAAGAGGAAGAGAAAGAGAATCCTGAGAAAAGTGTGGCGTTCAAGGCCAAGTCTGAACCTGTTGAGTCTTCATCAAAGTCACTGATGGAGATGAGCAAGGAAGAACCTGTTGAGAACTGAGGTCCAAAGCCTGAATGATCAGCTTACTCAGTCTGATCTTAAAGAATCTGCTCAGATTGTGAGACTAACTCAGGAAATTGATTTGATCAATGCTGAGCGTCTCCCAAGAGAGAAGATTCTGAAGGAACTGGCTGATGAAGAGTTGGTCAGGAAGGAAGAACTGAAAGTACTCAAGAGCAAGTTTGATGACCTCTTTGCCAGACATGAAATCCTGAAAAAGAGTGAGGACCTACTCAAGCAAAAGGTTACAACAATGAATAAATTCTCAGTGGCTAGAGAGGAAATAAATAGCAGCCAGATGCTTGGGAACGAGAAAAAAGGACTTGGTTATGTTCCAAAGAAATCTTCACAAGGTCAGTCTCATGTTGCTTCAGGGAGCAACACTGAGAGGGTATTTGTTCAGGCAGGCTAGAGTGCACCCAAGGTTGTACTTTAGGCCCGTCAAACTGATAAGGGCAAGGAAACTGTTGACTCAGTCAGGGTTGCCCCCAAGGTTGCTAAGCCAAAACCCAAGGGAAAGGCAAAACAACCAAAGGAGGTCCCTGAGAGCTCAGGCCAGAGAAAGCCTCAGCGAAAGCAGAGGAAGACTCAGGTCAAGAGCCCTCAGACTGGTCAACGAGGGTACCATCATGCTTGGCAATACCAACAAGGAAGGCCAAACATGATGACACCCCCATGGTTTTGGCATTCTGAGGCCTTTAACTGTTTTCCATTCCCTCACTTGCCTAGGGGGAATAGAACACAGGGTCCTTATCAAGAACAAGGCCCAAGACCTGCTGCACCCAGACCTAGGAAGAAAGCCCAAAAGACACCCACTCAGGCTCCTGTGAAACCTTAGTCTAGCACTCATACAACATCTTCCTCTCAGGCAAAGAAGAAGAAAGTTGTGTATATTGATGTTTCAGGGAGACAGATTTACACTCTGAGGAAATCAGTAGTTAAGCAAGTCTGGATCCCAAAGGGTACAACTGACACAATAGGACCCAACACCCAATGGGTACCTAAAGCCTGATTTGCTTGCAGGCGGTTGTGGATCACAACAAGAGGAGAGGAGACTCAAACAAAGTTGTTTGGTACCTAGACAGCGGATGTTCAAGGCATATGACTGGAATAAAGAGTCTTCTCCAAGAATTTCAAGCTAAAGATGGTCCACAGGTAACCTTTGGTGATAAATCAAAAGGTGTTACTAAGGGTTTTGGTGTCTTGATTATAGGTATAATCAGAGTGGAAAATGTGTCCTTTGTGGAAGGATTGAAGCATAACCTATTGTCAGTAAGTCAGTTCTGTGACAAGGGCTTCAGTGTTGAGTTCTCATCGAATATATGTTCAGTCAAGGACAAATCAACACAAGTACTTCTATCAGGTATCAGGAAAGGTAACGTTTATCTCGCTGATTGGAGCAGCACTATTCCTAATACTTGTTTCGTTTCTAAAAGCTCTCTAAAGCTTAGTTGGTTATGGAATAAACGATTAAGCCACCTGAACTTCAAGATTCTTAACAAAATTTCTAGACAATTACTTGTTGAAGGAGGGGAAACAGGTCAGAGCATCATTCAAGGAAAAAGCTACCTTCTCCACTGACAGGATTCTTCAGATCTTGCACATGGATTTATTTGGTCCCATAACACCTATGAGTATGAATAGTAGGAAATATACCCTTGTGGTCATTGATGATTATTCTAGATATACTTGGGTTATTTTCTTATTGAATAAGAAGGAAACACAGGTGAAGTGTTGACCACAAGTTGTGTTTGATGAATCTGCTAATGAGTCCAGGGTAAAAGTGTTGAATCCTGACACTGAGGAGGTCACAAGGAGAGTGACAAGGCTGAGCTTAAAGAATCAACCTGATCCAAAGGTCAAAACTGTGCCTATTCCAAGATGGGATGATGACGATGATCAGGAAGATGACTCAAGAGCCACTCCTAAGCCCAGCACATCAAGGATAGTTGAGCCTCAGACTGAGGAACAGGCTCAACCTGAGGTAAGTACCGTCTATGAAGATGCAGTCGCAGTTGAGACGGTTCCTGAGTCACCTCATCAAGGGGGAATCAATGTCTCTGATATTGAACTTGTTAATCCCTTTGGAATAGACTCGGGTTCATCCCCTTCTGTTCAGTTTCCTGAATTTTATGAGCCTGTAGACACTAACATTGCAGGTACTTCAGGAATAACTCCGGGCAAGAGAACATGGCTAGAGGATCATCCCATTGATCAAGTCATTGGTGATCCAACTGAGGGAGTCAGGACCAGACGGTTTTATGGTGAGAGCGAACTGTTCTGTTGCTTTCTCTCTGAGCAAGAGCCTCAGAACATTGAAGAAGCTCTCACTGACTCGAACTGGATCATAGCCATGCAAGAGGAGTTGAATCAGTTCACAAGGAATCAGGTTTGGGAACTGGTAGATAGACCTATGCACCAAGGTGTAATTGGTACCAAGTGGGTCTTTAAGAATAAGAAGGATGAGAATGGTGTTGTGGTAAGGAACAAGGCTAGACTGGTTGCAAAGGGGTATTGTCAGTCTGAAGGAATAGACTATGATGAGACTTTTGCTCCAGTAGCTAGGTTGGAAGCTATCAGGTTGTTCCTTACTTATGCAACATACAAGAAGTTTAAGGTGTATCAAATGGATGTCAAGAGTGCCTTCCTGAATGGTGTACTCAATGAAGAGGTATATGTTAAACAACCTCCCGGGTTTAAGTTTGGAGATAGAGTATACCATTTGAAGAAAACACTCTATTGACTTAAGCAAGCACCAAGAGCTTGGTATGATACCCTCTCTCAATTCCTGACAGACCATGGGTTCAAGAAGGGAACTGTGGATAGGACATTGTTCAGGATCACTGAAGGTGATGTCATTCTCTTGGTCCAAATTTATGTGGATGACATAATATTTGGATCACCAAATCATCAGCTCTGTGAGAAATTCTCTAAGTTGATGACTGGTAAATTTGAGATGTCAATGATGGGAGAGATGAACTTCTTTCTAGGATTGCAAGTCAAGCAGACTAATCAAGGTATCTTCATTAATCAGGACAAGTATACAAGAGACTTGATTCAAAAGTTTGGTGTTCAGAATAGCAATCCAGCCAGGATCCCTATGAACACAAATTGGAAGATGGATCCTGATACTTAAGGGACTTCAGTAAATCAGACTGAGTATCGAGGGCTGATAAGTTCTTTGTTGTACCTGACTGCAAGTATGCCTGACATTACGTTTGTAGTTGGTATGTGTGCTAGGTATCAGTCTGATCCCAAAAGGAGTCATTTGGAGGCTGCTAAGAGGATACATAAGTATTTGAAGAGGACAGTCAATATGGAACTATGGTATCCTTCAGATGACAACTTAGAACTGACAGGTTATTCAGATGCAGATTATGGAGGTTGTAGGATTGATAGGAAATCAACCTCAGGGACGTGTCAGTTTTTGGGAAATAAGTTGATCTCGTGGTTTAGTAAGAATCAGAATTCAGTGGCAACATCCACAACTGAGACTGAGTATATGGCTGCAGGTAGTTGTTGTGCTCAGATTTTATGGTTGAGGCAACAATTGAGGGACTACCAAGTGTTTGCTAATGAGGTTCCAATCTATTGTGACAACAATAGTGCTATAGCAATTACTCAGAACCCAGTGCTTCACACAAGGTGCAAGCATGTGGATATTAGGCATCACTTCATTCGAGATCATGTGGAGAAAAAGGATATTAGGATGGAGAAAATTCACACTGACAGGCAGAGAGCTGACATCTTAACTAAGCCTTTAGCTGAAACAAGGTTTATGGAACTGTCAGTGGAGTTAGGACTATTAGATCCGGGAGAGCAGTCAGTATAGGGTTTAGGGGGAACTCAGGCCAGACTCGACTCAGCGAGGTATCAGGGTGCTACAACGTCTCCCTGACAGGTATGAGTTCTATCCTGACCTTTGTGAATTTCAAGCGTCTCCCTGAGTCCTTCGTCCTGAAAATCTTTATTAAATGCATTCCGTTTTCATTAAAAGTGCGCCTTTTCATTTTAAAACCCAGCGCAGCGGAGCATTTAATGCTTCAGTTACTTTTTCATACACGTGTCCATTTTATACGGAATATGACTGACATGGGTAATTTATTGATGCTGAGATTAATCCTGGCCCTTCATTTCGAAACCTTTCAAATTCAGGAAGTAATCTCAACCCCACGTCTAAGTAACTGACTTGTTCTAATCAATCAAGGATGCCATTTGAGGTTTTTACGCAAACACAAAGCACTTCTGCACACTGAGTATTCTCTTGCTCAAAGCACTCACAGATTTTTCGAGAAAAACCTTTCCTTCAAAATCAATGACATTCCTTAACTCCAACTGGACAACTGACAAGCTTGAGGATGTTGTTAACAACAAGTTGGTACACATGGAGCAAGTCATCTCCATGGAGGGTGTCTGTCTCAATGTCGAGGAGATCAAACCCATTTTCAATTGGATCTCCAAGGCAGGGTTGGAGAAATATTTCTCTTTGCGCCCAATCTCTGTGCTTCCGAAGGTGGTGGTGGAAGCATACTTCAACATGTTCCTGCGCAAGGGGGAACTTTTCACCAAAGTGACGGCTCTTAAGCCAACTGGTGAAACTGATGAGGATGGAGAACCTTTCTACAGCACGAAGGTGAAGGACATCAACCTGAGAAAGACCATCAAGGAGGTTTACGCGTTGCCGTCCTCAGGCATTAACCCCAGGGTGTAAAAAGAGAACTCTGAGGGAGAACTCTTGGGGAAGTGGACGAAGACGGGCTCAGCAGAGTTCAGAGCACGTCAAAACAAGGGTACCTTGAAGTCTGAGTACAGGGCCCTTGTGGACTTAGTGTCTAAGATTGTTATGGGATCCACAGGCTCACATGAGCAATTGAGCCTGCCCAAGCTGAGGATAATGGGAGCCACTATCGATGGAGTGGAGGCAAATTGGGAGCAGTACTTCCTTGATCAAATCTATCAGGCTGCAATGGACAAAGTAAAGAGGGATGATGACAGACAACACATCTCGGTTGGTGCTATTCTCCCGTTCTGAACCCGGCTGTCCATCCTGATTGCTCATGCCTGCCATGGGTATACATTCGACCTGGAGAACTCCCTCCCTTCTAAGAGGGTGATGTTCACTTCACTGAGTGACACCTACTCCGTGCTAGGCCTTACTGATCCCAATGCTAAGGCAAAAGGTCACGCTAAGAAGCCAGCTGGGAAGGCCAAGAAGGTGGCAACCAACATCATGGAAAGGGTGGATGAGCTCTTTGAAAAGAGTAAAGAAGTTGAGAAGGATATTACCTCTGAGTGCGCTGAGGCGCAGACTGCTGGACCTGAGGTGGAGAAGAGGCTGAAGGTGGTGCTGTCAGGTAAGGCCACCAAACAAGGGACTGAGTCAAATCCCAAGAGGGCCGACTCAGAGGCTGAGGGAACTGACGATGACGTCAGAATGGAGAAGGAGCAGGCCAGAAGGCCTCTGAAGAGAAGGGACCCAAGAAGTCCCCAACCAAGGGTCTGCCTGAGGTGAGTGAGAGGGAGGAGTCAAGCTCTCCCTGAGCCTCTGACTTGGAGGTGGTGAGATCGACGATCGAGACGGCTGAGATGTTGCAGCCTGAGATCAACCTTACCCAATCACCCACACATCCTGAACCCACTCCCCAAACCAACCCTGACCCCACACCCCAACAGCCACAAACACCCCCACTTGACAACCCTCCTAACCCATCTGAGTCCGAGCCATCAACCTCACCCATACATGAGCCTGACCAGCCCTCTGAGCCAAACCTTCCCAACCCCGAAGACTTCCCTTCTTACCCAAACCCCAAAGATTGTCCCAAATTCTCACAAGCCGTAGATCAGGAGGGTGACTTCTTGGAGTTGCAAAAGGTGGAGGAGTTGGATGAAAAATTGGTTGGTAACAGTCTGGAGAACAACCTAAGGGGGAATGCCACTGAATGGGCAGCTAAGTGCTGGCCCAACCTGAGTATGTACAAAGAGCTCCTTGCAAATATTGTGGAGCTGAAGGTTTGGTTGGACTTCAAGCAGTCCAATATGCAAGAGCAACACATGCTGGTGGATGATCGTGGCTGGGAGCACTGGGAAACTGACGAAGCAAGGTTGTGCACATACATTGGGCTCACCAGCTGGCTGCAGCTCCTGAACTTTGACAATTTGAAGCAGCTGGTGACGGAAATAATGTCGAGGATGCAAGCTGACATCAGGTCTGGTGGAGAGGAGGAGGAGGATGATGATGCTCAGGGTGGAGCAATGAAGAAGTTAGTAGTTGAGACTGCGGAGGAAGTGGATCGTATGATCCCTGAGTCTCAGACTCAGGGGAAAGGTGTGAAAGACGTTGGTGCCAAGGGTGGACCAACAGCTGAGGATGTTGAGAACATCTCAGCTGCCGATGACACATCAGTCAATGGAGGGATTCCCTGCCCTGAGACAAAGGAGGATGATGTTGAGGCATCTAAGGAGACTCCTAGTTCTGAGGGACAAGTTCCCAAAGTTCGAGCTGGCTTAGCTGAGCCTGAACCTATGACCACTCCACAACTGCCTTCAATGCACCCTGAAGAGGGGACTGAGGATGCAGGGGCTGACAAGGGAAAGCAGTCGGCCACTGACGATGCCGATGGAGATGAAGATGTGCTCATTACTGGGGTTGGACGCACAGAATTTACCAGTATTGTCGAAGTTAAGAAAGAGAAGACTACTGAGAACCTAGCTGAACTTCAAGAGGAAGTAATGAGGCTACGCGCTGAGAAAGAGGAAGACGTCAAGGCCCTGGCAAATCATATCAAGTGGACAAAATCAGCGTACAACACCCTTGCCAACAAGGAGTTGATACTGTTGAAGAGAACAATGACGGATACGGCAAAGTCGGTGAGGAGTGAGAGAATGAGGACTAAGAAGATGCTGAGGAAGACATTACAACAGCTGGAGGAGAATGATGAGCTCAGGCAAGAAAAGCTAAATCAGGCAGTAGAGAGACTTGCAGTTCAGGCTGGAGCGCTTTTTACTCAGGCCTTGAAGGACTCAGCGTCCAAGTTGGAGCTGGAGTTAGGGAGGTTAGCTCAGACTTCTCAAACGGTTGCTGATGTATTGACCAAGGCAACTGACGAGTCGGCTAAGATACTGGCTGAGGCTAGCAGAGTCAGCAGTGAGTCCTTGAAGGTGGAGGAGAGGATCACTAAGGCTGAACAAAGTCTTCAACTCAACATGGAGATCTTTGAGAACAAGTTGAAAGCTGCTATCAGTTCAGTTTCTTACAAAGGAACCGGGATTGCAACGGGAGTTGAGATGCTGAAGGAGGGCGTTCTGGAAGGCCAATCATTAACCTCCTTCGTAATCAACAGTGGAGCTGGAGCACTCCCATCCCAGGCCAGTGATAATGCCAAAAATGGGGAAAATAAGAAGAAAAGATCCCGCCCTGAGGCATCTGAGGCAGTCAACCGTGGTGAAACGGTTGAGGCTGATCCTGAGGCAAACCCTATGGGGAATGTTCTCAAAGTGAGGAAGTCAGCCAAGCTAGCAGCAGTGGAGGCGGAAGATGGAGTAGTAGCAGCGAAGCTAAGGGCTGAGGCTGCTAAGAAGGCAAGGAAGGCCGATGAACCTTCTAAAGAACTTCAACTTTCCAAACCAGCTGAGGCAACTCAGAAGTCACCCCAAGTTCATACAAGAAAAAATCCCATCACTTTTTCTGCGGAGACATTGGCGGAGCTGTGCGCTGAGGCATGGGGAACTCCTTCTGAGAAGTCCGAGGCTGAGCGCAGGGCTGGTATAGCTCAAAAGGAGAAGATGCGCATTTTGGAGAGAAAGGTGGAGAAGCTGACTGATCTGAATGACATGCAACATCGAGAACTTGACGATGCAATGATCAGTTTGCTTAGGAGAAAGAAGGCGAAGCCTGAGCCTAGGAAGTACAGGAGGAAGCCAACAACAAGGAAGTCAACAATACTACAAGTCAGAAGGCCAGAATCAGGTCAGAGGGAAGCGTATGTCGATGAGTTCATCTCAGAGGCATTAAAGGAGTTCTGGGCTGATGCGAGGGATGAATTTGTTAAGTTATGGTACGTGGTGAAGAAGTGAGGCGACTCTAAAGACATCAATGCCCACTTCACTGACTACATGATGGACAATCATCCTGAGCTGATCCAAAATGTTGGGACCTAAGTGTGCATTGCCTCACACTTTGTAGGCCCACATTAAGTGAATCACGGTTGAGCTCCAGAGCAGAGCTGAAAAAGACTTTACCCGAATATGGTATCGTCTTGACACAAACGCGTGGATGCGTGCTTAGGGTGAAAACCTAAATTTATGTGAATATGGTCAGACCAGAGTTAGATATTCTCTCAACACTGGCACTGGATACCTTAGAATGAACTTAGAGTCTAAAAATGACTGACTCTGGAACAACCGTTTCGGAATCGAGACCGAAACAATGAAAGTATATTGATATTTGTGAATGGATGGCGGAGTTGACATTCCTCTCATCTCTGCCTCTGGAGGCTCTAAATAAGCGAAGAGCCGGGGGGATCTCGATGTAACGAGATTGTATTCTATGACATGATATTTGTCTTGACATATGAGATCACGGCCATCTCTGGCCGAGCCACTTCTTCCAACTCTGAGACGAGGCTATGTCACAGCCATTTCCCGTCAGAGTTGAGAAGCACAGAACTCACTAAATGGTAGCAATCTGCAACTTATCCACACCACACTGATTTGTGGTCCCTACGAAAATTAGGGCTACACTAAGAGAATGACTCTTATGCCCCTTCATGACAAAGGTATAAATACCCTCATTTGTCTTCCTCAAGGTTTTTTACTGTATTTTCATGGCACTTTCTGGTATACCAATTGTGCTGACTTGAGCGTCGGAGGATTGACGCCGGAGCCCCCTCCAGCTCGATTTTGTGCAGGTTTTCCGGTGGAGCTCTCAGCTGCTGTTTCGAGAGCCAAATTTGCAGAAATCAGAGACGGGCTGGAATTTTCAAGGCTTCTTCTCCCTTTCAATGAATCTTTGTTGATGGGTTTTATTTTGCCCTCATCAACTGGCACCGTCTGTGGGAAATCCGGGCTGAGACGTGAAATTTCCGCAAAATCGGGTGAAATCTTGAATACACAAGACTCGTTCCAGAAATTCATCATAATATTGAAGCTAAGTTTTCATCCATTTAAGTTTTTTCTCCAGCTAGAAATTGTTATTTAGGGTTTAATATACCCCTAATTTTGAGTCTCTTTCAATATAACTTTTGGGAAATTTCTGAAGCTTAATTTCCTAAGGTTTATGGTAAATTTGTAGATGGGATTTAATTTTCCCCAAATTTATTGCATCAAATATTTGGCTGGGGAAAATCCTGTTGTCACGAGCCTTAATTCCAATTTGGGGCAGCAAAAAAAAAAAGAAGAAAAGGAAAAAGGGCGTGGGATTTTTCCGCCGCGCTTCCAAGATTCGACCGACGTGCCACTGGGAGTCTGGCCGCCGTCGCCGCCCCTGTAGCTGCTCGCGGCGCATCAAGCTTCGCCACCGCTTAGCTGACTCGACTCGCCGAGTTACGGATCTGAAACTCGAAAGCCCCAATGCTCGGTCCCTGTTTCGACGCCTATGGGGTTGCTTCCCTCTTCCGTGCCTTGCGCTTAATTTCGTCGTCACGCACCGGAGATCAGCCGCTGCGTACCAGCGAAATCCGATCACCATCACACCGCTCTGTTACTGCTCACCGATGCTAATTTTTTGGGCATCTCCACGCGCCACCACCGTTGCTTGAACCGAGCATTGCCGTCGTTTAGCCGGTGTGATTACCTCACTTAGAGCTGTCGCTCGCCGCTCGTTAATCGACAGCTCGAATTACACGCAGCAACGCTGCCTCACTGCACTATTACGATTGTTTCCGTATTAACTTGGGCCTGTTTGTTTTTTCTGGATTTGATCTCAGCCAATTTGATTTGGGCTTTGTTTGGTTGGGCTAATTTGCAGGCTAACGTCCAGCGCTCAACTTGAATTTTGCAATTTGTCTCTACACCTTTTTTGTTAAATTGAACAATACAATTATTAGAAACTGAATTTTTCTAATGGTTTTGTAGAATAGGGCAAATTTTTTTATATAGGTAAATGTGAAATTTGATTGCAAAAATAGGGGTCCTGGAAAATTGTTTACGAAAATAGGGTTGATCGCGCCTGGGAGAGGCGATCAACTGAGTAGATCGCGCTCCCCAGGCGCGATCCTTGCAAGTGCTCATTTTCTACCCTTGATCGCGCCTGAGAGAGGCGATCTAAAGGGGTAGATCGCGCTCCCCAGGCGCGATCAACACCAATATTCCGCCACGTCGTGGATCGCCCTTGCCAGAGGCGATCCACGACACATTCTGACATGATCACATGGCTCCCACGCGGTCTGCTGCTTCCTCCCACGCGTTTTGACTCTTATTTTGTCTGAATCTTGTTGTCTAAATGCATATAACAGATTCTTACTTTGCATATAACAGATACTTTCTTCTTCTTCCTCCCATTTTCTCTGCACTAATTTTTTTTCTTCTTCCTCCCATTTTCTGCACGAAAATTTCTTATTTTTCCTTCTATCACTAGTATTTCAGTTTTGTTCTTCTTCCTCACCTCATTGTACCGAAAATTTTAGTACTCCTTTCAAAATTCATCCATCACATATACACAAAAATAAAAGCTAGTTGATATTTTGCTATCTACCTGAGGAGTACAGACACTACTATCAAAAGGTAAATTCTTCAAAGGAAATATGCTACTAGATGAAAAATTCTCAGTATATATATGTAAATTGCAATTATTGTATACATGATTTTTATTTTTGGTTCTAAAGAAACAAACAATGTTATTAAATATTTGAATGAATTTAGTTTGTCCATATATCGAAATGTAATTGTGTTTGCAGTGAATTTAGTTTATGTGTCTTTTTTTTTAATTTAATTATTTTAATATATAAATTATTTTGAGGTTTTAAATATCATTTCACTTGGAGAAACATCAATCAAATTAAGGAATATCATATTTAGGAGGATGCATGTTCCTTGACATAATTTTATGATTCACTCATTTTTTTCAAAATAAAAATACGTTTATTTTGTACATCATTTTATAAATTTTATTGAATTATAAATTTATTTGGAATATATCCTAAAATTATTAATAAATATATATTGTTTGATAACTAACTTTTAAATAATTAATAATATTTTTTGAATTATTTTGCATGCATGTATTATCTTTTTTTTTTTTAAATAACGGTGCAAATGAAATATGTTACTAGATGAAAAATTCTTAGTATATATATGTAAATTGAAGTTATTGTACACATAGTATTTATTCTTGGTTCTAAAGAAACAAACAATATTATTAAATATTTTAATGAATTTGGAGTCAAAGTTGTTATATTTGATTGCTTAAGAAGAGGGGTGATTTTTTTAATTAAACCTTTTATTTGGGATAACTAGAATATTTGCAATTTAGTGAGTGAGTCAATAAAATATATTTACAATGATAAAATAATTTAAGATAATAAAAATAGACGTTAGTAGTTTAATTTTTATAAATCCTTTTTTAATAATTATAAATATAAGAAATATATAAATTAATTATATAATATTTTTAAATACGTATATATGTGTGCAATACTTATTTAATACACATATTCTATATATTTTAATATGTCTACAATTTTTATTAATGAAAATTTATATTATGCCAATTTAAATATTTGTCCATTTAGTGTGAGAATTAAAATTGGATTTATAATATTTTAAAACGTGTTTGGAAGAGGTATATATAGGCACGGGTCGAAACGGGAGTTAATGGGCCGAAAATACGCATCCGGAGGCAAAAATCCACGGGCGCTCGAGCAAAACGCTCGAGCGGTCCCGCTCGAGCAGTGTAGCTCGAATGACACAATCGCTCGAGCGGTTCCGCTCGAGCTGGTCGAGCGTTGAAATCATTCTGCATGTTTTGGGCGCTCGAGCGGTGGCGCTCGAGCTGCTCGAGCGCAAGAAAGTTTCTGTACGTTTAGGCGCTCGAGCAATGCGCTCGAGCGGGGGCGCTCGACCTAGTCACTCGAGTGACTTCTAACTCCTCCCAAGTGATACTTTTCCTCGTCCGCACTAATACCAATCGTATTTCTTCAATATCTTCTCATCCGGGCATCCGTTTGAGTCGATTCAAAGTCCTACGAACTCCGTTTTTCGTCCTCTATTCACCTATGAGCATCAAAGAGACAAATTTATCAACGTGTAGAAATAATGCTCAATTGACTCTAAATACTCTATAAACTCGACCAAAACTAGGGCGTTTTTAGCTACGAATCATGACAATTTCACGCCTAATCAAGAATCATAATTCTGTGTTCATATATTTAAACAACCACGAGGGAAAATGCATTGGCAAAATAAAAAGTAACACAAATTAATTTTGTTGCAAGAACCCCTCATTTATTCATTCATTCCTTCTTTTCATAGGTATATCTCCAATTCATAAATGGCATTCCCTTGGGTTTAGGATTAAAGACGGATGCACTTTTTTTCATTAAAAGAAATAAACATTGCGTTAATATGTGATGGTCATATATATTTAGGAAATCTTTAATTTGTGATATTTTAAACATGAAAATTAAATATATTTATTATGTTGATTAGTTGATTACCATTAAAAAGTTAGATATATTTTAGTTGATTAGTTAGATATATTTTAGTTGATTATGTTGATTAGTTGATTACCATTATGTTGATTAGTTGATTACCATTAAAAAGTTAAATATATTTCTTTACAGGATGGATGCTGCAAAAGAGACACTATTATATGGACCGGCGAGCCGATCTGTACTCATGATGCAAAATGAACATCGCTCGAGACTAGACCGTATTAATCGGGAATCAAGTGAAACTGTGCTCCATACATACCAAGGAGGCGATGGGGTGTTTTGGACATTTAGGCAAGATGACCCCGATCCTCGAAAGATTGTACTTCACCCCCGTGTAGTGGAGAGATTGAAGACGATGGGTTTTTACGGTCCACTTCGTTGTGGGTCCTTCAGACTTGATCGACATCTCATCACTGCATTAGTGGAGAGATGGCGTCGAGAGACGCACACATTCCATTTTCCCGTCGGCGAGGCCACCATCACACTACAAGACGTTGCCATTTTGTGGGGATTACCCATAGAAGGAGAGCCAATTATATGCAAAGATGAAAAACATAGTTTCGGTGAATGGCAAGCTAAGTGTAATGCGCTTTTGGGCATCAACGTACAAGAAGTTGATATCAGGGGCAGGAGTGCGATCCTGTTTTCTTCTCTGAAAAATATGTTGAGAAATGATATTGCTATTTACGACGAATCACCACAGGAGGTAGTTGATCAATATGCACGGGGGTGTGCACTTTTACTTCTAGGGACAGTAATGATCCCCGACCACACTCGGAATGCTATCCCGTTAGTGTATTTGAACTTTCTGGAGAACGTGAATACATCAGGGGAATACAGCTGGGGAAGTGCTGTATTAGCGACTTTATATCGGGAACTCTGTATGGCTTGCCACACTAATGGCAAGATTATCGGTGGACCATTATGCTTGTTACAGGTAATTTTTTATTAGTTTTAATTACTTTTAAACAAATCATTGATTAGTTGTATGTTGAAACTAATTTACCCATGAATACAACAGATATGGGCATGGTCAAGGATAATACCAATACAACCAAGGAACGTATATCCTATGCTCCAAGAAGGACACATCATGAGTGTAGATGGTCGCAATTTGGGGCTTCCACCGTATGGGGCTAGGTATTTTTCTCTAAACACATTTATCTATAAATCGCATAACATTTGTTTAGCTATGCATACTTATTGTGATACCTACTTAAATTATAGGTGGATACATTATCACAGTCACATTGAAAGCGCGAGCAACTCGATTCGTTTATATCGCGACATATTTGATCGTTTGTCTGATGGCCAAGTAAGTTATTATTATAATGATCCGCACAAATATATAAGTGTGTTTGATCAAAATTAATTTTTTTTTGTATATCATTACAGTTAATCTGGGAACCCTATGATGAGCAAGCTGAGGAGATCTCGAGTCTTGGACCTCGTTGTTTGACCCAAAATTGGAGGTCACAATGTCCGCTGATTAATATTTGGATAGTGGAGCTTCATTATCCAAATAGGGTGTTAAGACAATTTGGAATGGTCCAAAACATTCCGAGTGATGTTGAAAGTAGAGACCAGGAGTTGCATAATCATACCCGCCAGGGAAGATCCGGCTGCGATTGGACCATTAAACATCAAAAATGGGTTACTTATTGGAGGAACAGACGACCATTCATGTCTTGCACGCCTATCAACAATGGTAATCCGGTCTCAAATGACTATATGCAGTGGTACTATGGAATTACACGACGATTGATTTCACCAGTGGAGTATACTGCAGTGGCCCGAGGTTTCCAACCAGCAAAAACATCTACTCGAGATCTTTTGGTAATATATATATCACAAACTTTATTGTATAATGTTTGAAAATTGAAACATGAATAACACTCATTTTTTTTGGGTTACAGGTAGGCTGGTTTCGGAAGCTCAAAATTAGTAAAAGACAGTGCAATCCTGATGATAGAGCATCAGTAGATAGTCATTTGGAGCTCACTGAGAATTACATCACTGAAGTGGAGCCTTTCATAGAAAACCCTGCTTATCTACAAGATGTGGCCTCAGATGAAAACGTAGAAGTTGAGGAAAGATCTACAAGACAAAGAAGAAGGAGATCCGTAGGACGTGAAGATGCGGGTCCTTCAACGTCTAGGAGTCGGAGAAGACATTCCTCAGCAATGCCATCAGAGTCCCCTTTTCCCCGACAAGGTATTCAACATGGGGTACCTCAGTCTGCTCCACGCACGCAGTATGGTGCTGGAAATGGTATGCAATTTACAAAATTACACTTGTAAATATGACCTTAAGTGGATTTACATTTATTTAGTTATTATAATTTTTTTATAACATGTGACAGATGCTTTCACGTCTGAATTTTTGGGTAACACACAACCAACTGCATATGGTATGTAATTCAATATTAAGAAATTAATAATTATTATTTTATTTATTATATATGCATATCACTGTTAATTTGATAGCAGCCTGGCAATCAAATGAGGGGGCGTCTCAGCCTACGCCTCACACACATTATGGGTTACCCTCATTTGGACATGGAGCTTACACACAACCTGCTGGAGATGGTATGCAAGTTACTAAATCCTGAAATTACACAAATAAAATATATTTTTTAAGAGATAATGTTTATTTATTTGTAATATATTATTATTACATATTTGATAGTTGGTTGGGGTAGCTATGAGGGGGTACCTCAGTCTGCTTCTGCATCGACGTTTCAACAGGAGGTGCCCCAGCCGAGTTTTCACACACCTTATAATGAACAAGGTATTATTATCAACTTATATAAGTAAATGTATATATTGTAAAATATATTATTGATCTAAATTCATTAAATGTGTGACAGATTTTCTTACATCATGGGGTGGTTCATTTACTGAGATGTTAAACACGGGTATTGATTTGAATACCTATTATCAACCTCAATTCTCACAAGAACAACCAAATTTTTCTTCAACGCCTATACCATTTGCGGGCACAAGTGAAAACCCTGGACCAAGCCAAGATGAACAACAACCTCGTCGTGGTCATCGTGATAGACGTCCGACACGATGTGGCACGGGTGGTCATTTACGTCGTCACTAATTGTATGATATTTTGTATATATATTTATTTTTAATTGATAATTTATTTATGTATGCAATTTTTAATACCGCTACTTGTGACATTTTTTTAAATTAATTTTAATTCCTTAAAAATTATGTCCAGTAAAATTTGTTCCCATATAAAATTAAATTTATTCATTAATATAATTACACAAATAATTTACCTCCGTCCCAATTACACAAATAATTTAAGTAACACGAAGAAAATGGGAGAAGGAAGAAGAAGAAAGCAGCGAATGTACATCTCATTTTTCACATTCAAAGCTTACAGTGAATTCAGCAAAGGGGTTCAAAACATCAATGCGAAGGTCCAGCTCTATCTTGGGCTTGATACTGTTGTCTAGCGCGGGTTTGGGCCCAATCCATCTCATTGTGAATCCTGGACGTCACATCTCGACCACGACGCCTTATCCTGCGATCTGGATTATGCCTCAGTTGGAAATTGGGTTCATCCCACTCCTCAGGATCCGGCAATGGCTCAAAAAACCTAGATGTGTAAGTCGAAGTATACACACTTGTACTGTAACAGTCGGGCACATACACACTTGGATCAATCCTGAATTGTCTACACACCTCCAATGCATGTGAGCATGGGATACCATCCAACTTCCATAGCCCGCAATCGCACTCGCGTCTCGATAATGCAACTCTGTATGTGCGATACTGTACTGAGCCCTTAATACGAGTAGAAACTCTGGCTGATCCAACCTCCTGATTAAAAAGGTCTACTCGATGTTTCATCCCCTCTCGCTGCCCTGAATCAAACCTGTCATGAACATATTTAGCCCACATCCGATTTCTCAACACTAAAATCCCTGCTTCTTTAGCACGTTCCATAAATGCATTTTTGGATCGTGTGAAAGTTGCACTGACGATGGCTGTGATTGGGAGGCGTCGTGCACCCTTAAGAACACCGTTGATGCATTCTGAGATATTAGTTGTCATAACACCGAAACGGTGACCTCCATCATGGCAAAATGTCCACTTGGTAGGATCGATGTTTCGTAGATACTCATGACCTTCTTCGCTTAAAACTCGTATTTCGTTCATCCTTATCTCAAAATGTCTTACAGACAATGCTCTTCCCGCAACATAACACAAGTCCTTCAGCTTTTGACTTTTGAACTGAGTATTGAAATTTGAAGCAACATGTCTTAAACAATAACGATGCACTCCTCTTGGTGGTGAAAATGCTGGAACTTCGTCCACTGCCTTCAGTATACCCTTATGTCTATCGGAAATAAGGCATACCCCATCCATATCACCGACAACATGTGTGGCTAACATATTAAGAAACCATTTCCAAGATTTATAACTTTCATCGTCAACAATGGCATATGCTACTGAAATGATCTTCTGATTGGCATCAAGGGTGTTAGCAATCAACAATTTGTGTTTATACTTAGTGTAAAGGTGAGTACCATCTACACAAAGTATTTTGCGACAATGCATGAATGCTTCAATGCATGGCTTGAATGCCCAGAAGACATAGCCCAACGTGTGCACATTCCACTCAATCGTTGCCTTGTGCTTCCACTCCACAATGGTCCCGGGATTGTATTTCTGCAAGGCCCTCATATACTTGGGCAAATACTGACATGAACTCTCCCAAGTTCCGAACACATTCTCTCTAGCACGTTTCAACGCTTGCCATGCCTTTTGATATGAAATAGTGTAATTATATTTCTTATCTGCATGCTCCACGACACATTTAACGTCGTATGCTGGTTCAACTTGTATGAGACTCTCCAAGTCAGCTGCAAGCAAGTTTTTACATAGATTTGAATGACTGTGTGAGTCAATATCCATCAGACAGGTATGTGGCGGTCCCAACCTGGTGATTTCCCAATGACCAGATCTTTTACGGTATGAGGCGCGCAAATGCCACTCATAGTGTTGCAATGTCGAGCAATTGTCATTTTCACTTGCATAGTTCTGCTTGCACACCAACTTCATTGACTTCGAGTTGCTCTCTTCGACTCTGTACTCACGTCTTGCATGTTGGACCGAGTAATTCTTCACGACCTTGATCGCAGTCTCTTTGTCTTTGAAGATCATTCCTAACCTCAAAACTCCATCATCCGCATCGTAGCCCAGATCACCACTTGGAACGCCTACTGAATCAACAGGTACATCATCACATGACCTATCAAAAAATGGCACTCCAACCAAATTTGGATGAGGTCTCACTCTTGGCATTAGAGAATTTGGTACAACAATACTTGGCATCCAAGGATTGTTAGTGGTATCATCCTCATCAGACGGCCCCTCGTCCTCAGAACCATTATCGCTTGGTTCAGAATTACAAGTAAAGTCTGGATATAGATCACCTTCTATATCAGCTATGGAGGTGCCGATAGGGGCCATTATCTTAGTGATACCAGAAGGTCCAACATTAGGATTTGAACCACCGGCATGACTAGACCCTAAACGTTGGTAGGGTTCATCTTCCCAAGCACCCCACTCATTATGGTTCACTTGCAGGGCCTCGTATGCAATGTTTGAAGGTCTATCCATATTGGTTCCGCCACGACCTGACCCTTCAGAAGGATAGTATTGGTTCTCCCACTGACCATGGGATGCTGGGTACTGCACCTTCATTTCAACCTCCACTAATAGCTCAACTGAATTGAGCCCCGCTTGTGGATGGAAGAAATAAAGAAGGTCGTTGTTGTTCCTAATAGGACAACTAGAGGAGGCATTCCCATTATTTATTATGCAAGACACATTCAAAGAATACACTCGCAAATCTAATCCCGTAATATCAGACAACACACGTAATAGACCATAGAAATCAAGCATACGATCAACTCTTCTTGTTCCAATAACAGCTCCACAAGAGCGCACAAGGATTCCAATATCGCGAGAGATTGGCATATCTTCAAAAACACAACACACTTATAAATTTTAATGTCTAATTATACAATATACGGAAATGATTTAATGGTTGACGTATATAACAATTTTTTAAGTCCGTTTTGTGTAAATAATTAATACCCTTTAAATAAATTTTACAATGAAATTAATACCCTTTAATTAAAAATAGTTTATTGTAATATAATATATTTATTTATGCATGATGTTTTTTTTTAAAATTAAAATTTAACTTTTTATAGGTTAGTTCCTATCAAACAATATATTTTTATTAATAATTTTAGAATATATTCCAAATAAATTTATAATTCAAAAAAATTTATAAAATGATGTACAAAATAAACGTATTTTTATTTTGGAAAAAATGGGTGAATCATATAATTATGTCAAGGAACATGCATCCTCCTAAATATGATATTCCTTAATTTGATTGATGTTTCTCCAAGTGAAATGATATTAAACACCTCAAAATAAGTTATATATTAAAATAATTAAATTACAAAAAAAGACACCTAAACTAAATTCACAGCAAACACAATTACATGTCGATATATGGACAAACTAAATTCATTAAAATATTTAATAACATTGTTTGTTTCTTTAGAACCAAGAATAAATACTATGTGTACAATAATTGCAATTTACATATATATACTGAGAATTTTTCATCTAGATAATATATGCATGCAAAAAAATTCGAAAAATATTATTAATTATTTTTTGAAGAATTTACCTTTTGATAGTAGTGTCTGTACTCCTCAAGTAGATAGCAAAATACCAACTAACTTTTATTTTTGTGCAGAAAAGGGGAGGAAGAAAAATTATTTTTGTGCAGAAAAGGGGAGGAAGCAATGGTTATTTTCGTGTGGAGAGAATGAGAAGAAGAAGAAGAAGAAGAAAGCAAGTGTTATATGCATTTTAGACAAACATATACGGCCAAAATAGGGGTCTGGCGTGGGAAGCAGCAACCGCGTGGGAGCCATGTGGGAGCCATGTGCGTGTGTCAGGGCTTGTCGAGCCTCGCCTCCCGTAAGGGCGAGCTACGACGTGGAACCTCTTGATGTTGATCGCGCCTGGGGAGCGCGATCCTCTCTCTTGATCGCCTCTGCCAGGCACGATCAAGAGGTTAAATTGCTGGGTATGTTTAGATCGCGCCTGGTGAGCGCGATCCTCTCTTTTGATCGCCACTCCCAGGCGCGATCAACCCTATTT
The DNA here is from genome assembly GCA_947034835.1 of Ballota nigra. Lineage (NCBI taxonomy): Eukaryota > Viridiplantae > Streptophyta > Magnoliopsida > Lamiales > Lamiaceae > Ballota > Ballota nigra. The sequence goes on along the minus strand of OX344729.1, from coordinate 31,998,726 downwards.
TCGTAAAGAAATTTCAAACCTCCCTATTTTTGCAATCAAAATTAATATTTACCCTAAATAAAAAAATTTGCCTGTAGAATAGGGTGATGGGAAATTGGATGTCACCCGATGAATTTAATTTCGAGAAAAACTATTGCAGTTTTTGCCGTGAGTGACTTGAAGCGAATATACTAGCTTTCGACTAGTAGTTACCCCGCAAGAGAACGGGTTCATGGTAGTATTAGTAAGTATAATGACCAAGTATATCGAACCCAAAGGATGAAGTGTATGCAAATAGATCCCTGAAGATCTACGCGTCGTAGTTAATATGAGTGAAATGTTTTTGGACTTTTTTTTTGAAAGATGAATTGAAACTAAAATAGACTAATTAAACTAAAATACTAAAGAAGACGAATTAACTAAAGTTTGTGTTCAAGTAAGAGATGGTGATTTGATTAGGCGTGAAATTATCATGATTCGTAGCTAGAAACGCCCTAGTTTTGGTCGAATTTATTGAGTTTTTAGAGCCAAATGAGTACTATTTCTATACATTGATGAATTTGTCTCTTTGATACTCACAGGTGAATCGAGGACGAAAAACGGAGTTCGTAGGACTTTGAATCGACTCAAACGGATGCCCGGATGAGAAGATATCGAAGAAATACGATTGATATTAGTACGTGTGAAGAAAAGTGTTAGTTGCATAGGAAGGAAGACCCACTCGAGCATCGTCACTCGAGCGCCTCGCTCGAGTGAAGTAGATCGAGCGCCTAAAAACATACAGAACGTTTGGGCCGCTCGAGGGAGATAGCTCGAGCGCCCTGCTCGAGCACCAGAACCGCTCGACCAAGAGAGCTCGAGCGCCCCGCTCGAGCACCTGATCCGCTCGACCACCATAGCTCGAGCGACCCGCTCGAGCGGGTCTGCTCGAGCGCTTCCAAGGCATTTTCTCCAACTTACGTTTTTCGGCCCACGAGTTCACGAATCGGCCCGTTGCCTATATATATCTCTTCCAAACACGTTTTGAAGAATCCCCGAACTTTAGAAATAACTTTTAGACTTAGTTTTTGGAGAGGAAGGAGAGAAGCAAGTTTACGTTTACGTTTTGTTGAGGTTTTTCGTACGAATTCTTAGTTTCTTTTCGTTTAATAGTTTCTTTTCGTTAGTTTGATTTCTTTAAACACTTTGAAACTTCGTTTGAGTTAATTAAATTTCAGTTCTCAGATTTATTTTCTTTTAAAAACCCTAGTTCATGTTTCTTATTTTCTTCGTTCAATTCATTATGTTTATGTTCGTTGTTTCTTCTATTGCTTTTATGTTTGTAAAAGCCATGTCCGGCTAAAACCCTTGTATGCTTAGGGTAGGATGAACTCGTAGAAGTAGGATGTGGGTACGTAATTAGGGTAATTTGTGATGTTAGTTTTAATTCTCTTAGTTAATGAATTCTTATAATTAATCTTAACTTTACCTTTGAATTTCGTATGAAAGTGTTAGAGAGAGGACGACCGCATCACTCAATAACAATTAGTAGTCTTGACGAGAAGGTTTAGAAAGGGTTAATTCATTTACCAGTTTAGCGAAGGAGGACGACCGCATCACCTTAGTTAAATTAGGGTCTCATTAATTAAGCACAATCTATTAACTTGTTAGTAGATTAGTGAAGTCGAGTGTTAGGGTAAAGTATTAGGGTTTAGAATCTTGAGCTTTCACCTTGCATTCTTATACTTAGGTTATTTCTTGTGTGTCACAGTTATTCTGATTATGTACCTGCTCCGTTAGTATACGTAGGGATTCCAATCCTAAGCATCACCATCTCTCATTAGAACACAACCCTTAGTTAATTTGATTTCTTTAGTATTTTAGTTTACTTAGTTTAATTCAGTCTTTTAATTAATCTTTCAAAAACCCAAAAACATTACACTCATATTAACTACGACGCGTAGATCTTCAGGGATCTATTCGCATATACACCATCCCTTGGGTTCGATACTACTTGGTCCCTATACTTGCCCATACTACTGTGAACCCGTTCTCTTGTGGGGTAACTACTAGTAGAAAGCTAGTGTAGTTCGCTTCAAGACAATGGCGCCGTTGCCGGGGATGGCGTTGTATGCTTTTTGAATAGGACTTGTAGATAGCTTAGTAGTTAGTAGTGAGTGCTTTATTTTCTGTTTATTTTTATTTTTATTCAATCGGCAGTTGCGTTTTGATCCTTCTGCTAGTGTGTCAGGTATATGAAAACACGCTCACAAGGCAATACGAGCGAAGAGAGAATTCAGTCAGACCCTGAGACAATAGCCAGAAGGAACCGAGCCTTCATGAGAAGAATGACTACTGCCGCGGGAAACAAAGACAAGATTTCTGATGAACTTGGGGAGTTAGACAAAATAGCTGCAGAGTATACTGCTCTTGTGGAACGGGCAGAGGGTGCTAATGGAAACAGCAGTAATCAGCAGATACCCATAGGGGGAACTGAGAGCCCACACCCGAACCCACATGACACAATCAACTCTGCACAAACACAACCCCAAAACCAGAACCAAAACCCTGCTTACCCACAAAACCCAAATAACCCTTTCAACAACCCAGTATACCAACATTACCCATACCCACCTTATCCTTACCCACCATACCCGTATCCTCCACCCCCAGTCTATAATCAACCACCTATTTACCCACCACCACCCCAACAAGTACCAGTACCTGCTGCTAATCCTCAACACGTTCCTCAGAATGTAGATCACAATATGGCTATTCGAGGGAGGTTTGCAGCGCAGCCACAGCGGTACTATGATGGAGTGGCTTTGCCTCCTGTTGAGGCGAATAACTTTTCGATATCCCCGGGGATTTTAAAGCTGCTTACCGAGAATCAGTTCAAATGAGTGATCGGGAAGGAGAATCCTCACACTCGCCTGAGGAGTTTCCTCATGATAGCATCTACTTTCAATTACAATGGCATGTCTGAAGATGCTAAGAGGCTTAGGCTGTTCCCATTCTCATTGACGGGAATAGCCAAGGAGTGGTACGATAAAACGCTCCCGCGGGGAGGTATTACCACTTGGACTGAGCTCGAGCGTCTGTTCCTCGAGCGATTCTACCCTCCATCTAGGACGATCAAGGCTAGAATTGAGATCTCGTCCTTTCGCCAGAAGTCTGGAGAGGATTTACGCTAAGCGTGGGAGAGATACTCAAACATGCTGATTGAGTGCCCGCAGCACGGGTACAACGAGGGAGACATTATGGCATTCTTCTATAGTGGTGCCAACAAGGCGGGGCAAGACCATTTAGACGCCTGTGCGGGCGGAGCATTCCTAAATCAAGGCATAGAGAGGTGTAGGGAGATCGTGGACAACATTGTCACGAATGCCGGTGCGTGGGGTGTGGATGCAGATTTTCAGAGAGTGCATCAGGTTGAAGAGGGGGAAGGAACAAGAAGGTTGTTGATGGCCATGATGGAAAAGATCAACAACCTCGAGTTGGGGAAGAATTTGGTTGGAGAGCATGCAGTAGAAAATGAGAGAGTAGACCAACCAAGTGGGCAGCAAGAGGTAGCCAATTACATGGGAGGCCCGTATTACAATCAGAATGGCTACCAAGGTGGGAATCAGTTTGGAAGACCTTCTTATGGTCAGCCATTTGTACCTCCAGGCCCACAGCCGCCTCAAAATCAATGGAGGAACACACAAGGAGTTCAAGGAGGCCAGCAGCCTCCTCAAAACACATGGAGGAAGAATGAGAACTTTTCTTATGCTAACCCAAAAGCTGGTATTACTGTTCCTGCAGGTGTTGATCCGGGGTCAAAGCCTCCTGGTGGAGAAGGCGGTGCATCAACCGAGGAGATGTTGAGAGCGATCCTTCAGAAGGTGGAGGAAGGGAGCAAGCGGTTGTCATCCTTGGAGTACGATGTAAAAGAGTTGTATAAAAAGGGTGATCAACGTGATCAAGACCTCCAGAAGATGAACGTTGAGTGGACTAGAACTCAACAAGAGAACAATCGAAGGTTCACTTCTATAGAGTTCCAGATGAGCCAGATTGCAAAGATGGTGAATAGAGAGCCGGGAAAATATCCTTCCATGCCGGAGGGGAACCCGAAAGAGCATTGCAAGGCGATCCAGCTTAGAAGTGGAACCAACTATGAAGGTCCCGAGATGCCTGCTGATTCTGAGACGCTCAAAGAAGAAGTTGAGACAGAAGGGATAGAGTCTCAAGGTGATGGAGTTGAGGTTGAGAAGGAAGGAGTTAAGATGAAAATTTATGATAAGAGTAAAGAGAACAATGAGTCCCAGAAGGGGAAAGACTTTGAGGAGATAGAGAGGGTTCCTAAGTGGAAAAAGGCAAAGGAAGCAAGGGATAAAGTGAAAGAAACAGAAAGAGATGAATGGGGGGTACCCAAATCTGTGATACCCGTCCCATATCCACAGCGCTTCATGAAAAAGAAGCTTGATGAAAAATTTGCAAAATTTCTTGATGTTTTTAAACAACTTCACATTAACATTCCTTTTTATGATGCTTTGGAACAGATGCCGCATTATGCAAAGTTTCTGAAGGACTTGATTGCGAAAAGACGGCGAGTGGATGAGCCGAAGTTGGTGCAACTGAACCACGAGGTGAGTGCATTAGTGCACAAGGCGCTTCCACCAAAGCTGAAGGATCCCGGGAGCTTCACGATCTTATGTGACATTGGGAACGGGATCAAGAAGGGAGCGTTGTGCGACCTCGGAGCGAGCATTAATTTGATGCCTCTGTCACTATTCAAGAAGTTGGAAGGTGGAGAACTTCAACCCACAATGATGACGCTTCAACTAGCCGATCGGTCTATTACTAGACCTCAAGGTGTGGTTGAAGACGTCCTAGTGAGAGTTGGAGATCACATTTTTCCAGCCGACTTTGTAGTGCTAGAGATGGAGGAAGATGAGCACGTGCCCCTAATCTTGGGAAGACCATTCTTAGCTACGGCGGGGATGGTGCTAGACGTGGCAAATGGGAAGATTACGTTGAAGGTTGATGATCAAGAAGTGAAGATCTCCCTATATGAAGCCATGAAGCACCCGAAGGAGGAAGAGAGCTTGTATTGCATGGATGCAATTGATCCTCGTGTTGAAGACACGCCTCATATCCCTAATCCTTCTGATATACATGATTTTGTTCGTCCTTCACTTGATAATTTAACCCATGAGCATTATGTTCTTGATTATGTTGATAGGGATAAAGTGAAAAAGTTGAAGGATGAAGAGGTGAAGAAAGTGGACGTGGTCCAGTTTGAAGGAAAAGGAGGAGTTAAGAAGAAAAAGTCCAAACTCAAGAAATTGTTTAGTAAGACTCCTCCAGATAAAGGTGAGAAGGAGTTGAGACCTATACCACTTGAGGTGGAGAAGGAAGCAAAGGAGCTCATGATGGAGGGACAACAAGGAAAGAAATGCAACCACCACTCTTATGAGAATAAGGGAGGTAAATTTGAGTATGATGTCCCATAAGCTCCTTTGAGCTTGGTCCGGCATGAGGACCTTAAAAATAGCGCTGAATGGGAGGCAACCCATTATTTTTATTTTGCTTTGAGTTTTTTTTAGTTATTAGGGAGTTATTTTGAGTCGTATGTTTAACCTCGTACTTGAGAGTTTTGTTTTGTAGGCTTGTCTCTAAAGGAGTAAAGGCATCATGGAGTTATTCAGATTGAAGGAACCAACTTGAGACAAGGGAGTGTGCAAAGCTATTGAGAGAAACGGAATTATTTGGTTGAGGTAACCCACAACCCCAAACTTAGACCTCTAGTAAGGTCGAAGTTTCGGGGGGTGGAGTTTTTTTTATGTTTCTTGTTACATTGCACATGCATGCACGCCCTTATCTTTGAGTTGAGTTTGATTGATTATTGGTTTGTTGAGATACTCCTTGGGGTGATTTTGATGTGACCCGCTATTGCATATTTCATGCCTATCAATCATCTTATGCTTGTTGATTGCTATCATTGAGTATGATGTGATGAGTAGAGTGAGTTGTAATGGTGAGTTAGAAATTCTTTTGTGTGAGTGTTTGAGTTTGAGCTGATTTGAGAAAGAACTTGTATGCTTGTGAATTTTTCTTTTGAGTACTTGTGTGATGAGAGTGAGAATGCACTAGGACTAGCATGGATGTGAAAGCTGTGAGATTTGAGCCTTATGAGATTTTGATGCATGAGTTAATCTCTTCATTGTGAGTGGATCGTCACCTTAGAGGATGCTAGAACTTGTGGGTGCTCTTGCTTCTTGATTGTGTCTAGTTTGATATGCCGAATAGGATCTTAGGCCATCTTTGATTTAATTGAGTCACTTAGCCAAAATTTTCCTTACCAATGACATGTATCCCTTGTTAGCCCCTTTGAGCCTAAAGCCTATTTTATTTGCTAGCACATTTGAACACTATTCCAATTCCTAAGCCTTTTTGTCCCAATTTGAGTGGAGAATAGGAAAGTGTGATATTAGTACGTGTGAAGAAAAGTGTTAGTTGCATAGGAAGGAAGACCCACTCGAGCATCGTCACTCGAGCGCCTCGCTCGAGTGAAGTAGATCGAGCGCCTAAAAACATACAGAACGTTTGGGCCGCTCGAGGGAGATAGCTCGAGCGCCCCGCTCTAGCACCAGAACCGCTCGACCAAGAGAGCTCGAGCGCCCCGCTCGAGCACCTGATCCGCTCGACCACCATAGCTCGAGCGACCCGCTCGAGCGGGTCTGCTCGAGCGCTTCCAAGGCATTTTCTCCAACTTACGTTTTTCGGCCCACGAGTTCACGAATCGGCCCGTTGCCTATATATATCTCATCCAAACACGTTTTGAAGAATCCCCGAACTTTAGAAATAACTTTTAGACTTAGTTTTTGGAGAGGAAGGAGAGAAGCAAGTTTACGTTTACGTTTTGTTGAGGTTTTTCGTCGCACATTTGGTTCAACTCATCCCAGACCTCCTTCGCAGTCTTCAAGTGTATCAGCCTCGCTGACTCCTCGAATGGCACCATGTGAAGAATGATATTCTTGGCCACGTTGTCCAGCCCTATCATCTTGATCTCATCATTGGTCAGTTTGCTCCTGTACTTCGGCACTGGAGCTCCAATGGATTGATCATCATATCCAAGTCCTCTGACATTCGGAATGGTGATCTTGATGGGGCCGTCCTTGATCACTCTAGGCATCTGGTCCAGAATTGCATCCAAGTGTGCAAGTAACCTGAATCTCCAATATACGAAGTTAGAAGTTGAGAATTCAGGCAAAGAAGCTTCAAGGCTCCTTGAAGTCATGATGCAAGGTTTTCAGAAAATATGCAGATAAAGATCTGTTCAGCGACCACCAACAGTTTTTCCTCTGAAACTATTAGTATTCAAAGTCAGTGTTCTTTTGAACCACTGCTCTGATACCACTTGTTGGTCCCGTACAAGTCTGAGTAAATACGTGTATGGGGAGGGGGAATACACGTATTTAAATTTTAACTTTCTTTTCAAATCTAAGTCCCCTTGACTCAGAGTAGTGATAGGCACTAAATAGATAGTAAACCTACTAACTGCTTTGAAGCAAGTCAGTTGGCCAACTATCTATTTATGCCTTGTGCGGAAATGTGTGAGCCCTGAAAGTTTAAAGACTTGTTCTAATGTATTATGGAAACTGAATGATACTTTCTTTTGAAGTAGTGGTTAGAAGGGCAGTGTAATGAGTTTAGGTCAGGCTGATTGATTCAGCACTGAAAAAGCATGTAGTGAATAAATAATGATAAGCAATATAAAGCAATAATCAAAGCAGTAAAGAACTCAGGGCAGTTTAACGTGGTTCAGAAACTCAAACTCCTATGTCCACGATCCTGATTGAACAGGAGAATTCACTAAGGATTGACTTGTTTTTAACGTGCCAAGGTGCACAATGACCAGCTTACTGATCCCTAGAATGCGAGTTCTAGTCCTCTTCCTTCTAACCAACTCTCTAACCTTAACCAACAAACCCAACACTGAGGGTTTTGGTTTCAGTTTGGATTCAAACTAACTTGTGATAATCCTTATAATGAAAGTTATACTAAGGATTGGATTATCATTCTAAGCTTAGGATATGAATATGTAGCTCAGTGGAATACAAAATAGACTATAGACTTATAGAAACACTTGGGAAATTCAAGGGGTTTCGAGTGCTTCTTTGGATGCTTTGAATGCTTATGAGTCTTGAGTAATTTATGGCTTCGAAATTTTCCGTAGCCTTATTTGGGTCCAAGGCCTTCTGTATTTACAGATGATTTTGAAAACTATCCGTTGGAGAGATAGCCTTCTAGTCACCTTCCTTGTAGGATACTTCAACGGACATAATCTTCATGCAGCAGTCGTCCTTGCATGGATTTGGTAAATACATTAAATGCTTGCCCATTGAAAACTGCAGAGATGTCAGGTTCAAGTTAGTGTCCGTACATGACTTGTCTTCTCCTCATTGGTCCACATTAGCGGGTAGGTGAGAATGTCAGAACTCGTTCTTCAGTTCAGTCTTATCCTTTCTGAGTTCAGTTTTGTTCTCTTCTACGTACGTGATCCAACGCTGATATTCCTTTTTCTTGCTTGGATCCTACTCCAAGTCTTTCCCAAATACTCAGGTTGCATGTTCCCTTCAGGTCCGTGAGTTAGCAATGATCTCAGGATCATACTCATCATCCTGACACTTACTCAGCCAGCTTAAAAAGACCGCCATAAGTTCAGTGATGGTCCTCTTGTATTCTTCAGGCTTCAATCTTAAATGACAACAATGAGTACTCCTCTCATTGTGTACCTATGAATATAAAATATTCTAACTTATACAAAGCCTAACAAGACTAGCCTGACTATTACAACACTTAGGCAAATTCATCTTTTCAGGAGATTTGGAATCAACTCAAAACTGACATTGTCCCAACAAAGTAAAAGCATTGTAAATCTTATAACATATAAATAATTATTTTTGTGGGGCCACATCGTGGACACCTTTAATTTGTTCAATTATAAAACCATAAACATATTTCAAAATCAAAATATAAGAAATAACAATTCTATGATTAAAAACTAAAGCAATAACAAATGAAAGTTTAATTAAGACTCAATAACTTAACTTTTAGTCGACGAACTTTTTGACATGTACTACATCTTCAATATACACAAACGATTTAAAAGAATTCAGAAGAGAGGCTGCAATGTGAGAGTATTTGTGCTGATAATGTGTTATGAAAAAAAAATACACGTTTGTTTACTCAGTTCATCAAGAATAACTACGTCTGAGGGCATACCAAGTCAGAAGGATATCAATATTTCTTGTGTATTCTATCTTACCTTCACCTTCTAAATACACTCGTATGAAGCTCTATTTATACACATATATCAACTCTAAACATGTTAGCTACATAATGAGTCATTATCATATGGCTAATCTAACGAGCAAATTTATCGTTGAATATAAATAATACAATAATGATATATAATGATACATAATGGACATTCACTAATTATTCATAACTTTTTTTTTTTTTTTGTAATATCTTTTATACTTTTTTTGTAATTTTTTTTTTTTTTTTTGCTAGAATGAAGAATAGAACAACGAATATAAAGATAATCAAATCAATATCAGATTGACCTGATATCAAACTAATGTGGATAGAACGAAAGACCTGTTAGATATATTAATCTAAGAACCCAACGTATAAGTAAGCAGCGGATACACCCAAATCATAAATTTGGTTTGATCTTACTTAGAGCTATAAAACCTTGACTCGTTGGAGTTATAGAATAAGCCAAGAATCTCAGTATAATTGAATGCCATAAGATTGTGCTCAAAATCTTGATAAGTATCTCAAAACTCAAAGAATATGATAATTTTCATTTGCAACAATAGGTGTCTTTTACAAATGATCAAAATGACCATTTTATAGCCTACAAATGACTCTTAAGGTGTTGTCTCCTTGATGACACTTAATTAGCCTTTTGATACAATTAAAGACAATAAAAACTAGTAACCTATTGTAAACTAGTAACCCATTGTAACAACTAAGGGGGCGCTTGGTTAACAATTCTTCAATGGCAATGAGAATGGAAATTTATTTCCATCTATGCCCTCATAAGAAAAATGATATGTTAGGGGAAGAAGTGTTCCAATAGTGACACCATTGCTAGTGTCATGCCCCAATTTTGGAATAGAAGTTGACAACAAATGGTTGTTGGTGGAGGAATGGGGGAATGATTGAGGAGGAGGATTATAGGAAGAGAATATGGTAATCAAAATGGAGTATTGATTACCTTATTTAGGAGGAGAGGTAGTGATTTTGTTCTCATGAACCATGCTGATTACACTAATTTTCAATCTCATTCCCATTACCATTGAAGAGTCGTTAACCAAGCGCCCCCTAAGTAACCTACATCAAATGTCAAAAATGACGTTTGAAAAGAATTTAACCCCCATTAGAACTAATCAATATTCTTGATGGTAGGTAATCGTTCTTGGACTCTTTATTCACTTAAATTATATATGTTGAGTAAAATGAAAGGTCATTATTTTAGGCCTTGAATGTAAGGGTGAAAATTGACAATTGTCCTCCATGTTGGGCCTTCAATTTTGATACGATGTAAACCCAACTCTTCATGGTGAAACCAATCTATCAAATTGAAGAATACTCGCCTTTCGATCCATTGAAGGATTAACTTGGGCTTTAATTTTAGCTACAAGAATCATCATGATATCTTGTATCTTCCTAGTTTTTGCCCTTATAATTGGCTCGACTTGAATAATCAAATGATACCCCTTGTTTGCATGATTTTGCATGGGTGCATCTCTATCACAAATGTATAATAATAAAACTCATATTTTAAAAGATCGCACAATTTATTTACCTGTATGAAAATGTGTTATGTAATGGTATAAAAGAGAAGTAAATGAGTGTAGGTTCAAATTTCATATGTGAATGAGTGATAAAAAAAAGTAATAATTAATTAATATAAGTTATTTGTTTTATTTAATCCACACTGGAATGGACAATATGGGGGATGATTTATTATGGTACCTTCATATATTTATATATATGAAAATAATACGGGATTTTGCATGCTCTGGAGAAGAGATTAATTTCTCTCACTCATATCTTGTTCTTACCGAATACAAAGAACTCAGGGGGCGGTCTCTTCTATAGAAATCATTCATATCGCATTCATAATTGAAATGACAATTAAATTGTGAAATAAAAAATAATTCGTGAAACAATACATGTGATCATATTCTGACTATGAGAATCAGATTTCGTACGTGAAATCCAATTGAGTTCAATATCTTTCTTTGTAAAAAAAATAATAATTAGTAATACTCCATTTCTAAAAAATATATAAAAACCAAACTCTTCTTTTATTATTATTATTATTATTATTATTATATAATTTTAATTGAAAATGTCAAAATTAAATCTAAAATTTAAGTGCATGTCATGCATTTGAGTGCAAACAAAAATTTGTGTTGGTAGTTAGACCTTTAGGATTGCACCAATATACAAGTGCCCCATTATATATTAATTTGATAGTATTGAATGTTTTATTAAAATGTATTAATTGTTTTTACTCTAAAGTGATAATTACAAATCAATTTCCCGATAAATTTATTTTCCATATGATCAACTTTATAACTATATCTAATGCTCGATTCTCATCCTGAAATTAAAAATCATAAATCGAATTAAAAAAAAAAAAAAATCCTGGAAAAGAAATAAAAATTATCTCATAAGCGATATAATAAGAAGACTTGGCCCTGATGGGTGATGTTAGTCAAAGACTTGATCAAGCCAACCGCCACGGCGACCTCCATCATCGATATAGGAAATGCTGGCCAACTTTTTTAAAGTGGCGGGTTTAAGTTTGTTTGCCCAACTCACTCTCCTTGAAGTGCTGGATCCTAAACCACGACAATCTCTCTCATCAAATGTCAACTGATCCCTGAAAATATTATACTCTCTTAATTTCATTTCAAACCATTAGCATAAAAATAAGTATTGCCTCCATCCCCACAAATTTACACATTTGAAATTGCACCTAGATTAGAAAAAGATAGAGTAATTGTATATGGATAAATATGTATATATTTGTGTGAGTTTACACACAAATAAATATTTCTTTTTAAATAGTGTGCAAATTTGTATGAGGCGTCCAAATAAAAAAAAGTGTGCAAATTCCAATAGAACTGGGGCGGTACGATCAAAGAAGACTCTTTGGCCGAAGTAAAAAGTGGGAAGCAATAATACTTTTGCCACTGCGAGTAGATTTTTTATAAAAATGATACACGATAAATTTACCGTAAAATTATTTTAAAATATCTAATATTTAATGTGGAGTATCAAAAATTTTATACCAAAAGTTAGGTAAAAAATCAACAACAATTATAATATAATACTACTGATCCAAAGTTTTTATACTCCTATTAAATATTTAGTACTTTAAAATAATTTTATTATGAACAATTTTCATATAAAACATTGTCTTTGCCGCAATTCTAATTATACAAACTCTTTAATAATTTTGAAAAAAATATAATAAAAAGTATTTCCTCCGTCCCTTATTATCCGTCTCATTTTATCCATTCTCACAAACCAATTTTCTCATTTATTAGGATCTAGAAAGACACTTATACCCTTATTTATTACAAAATGATGAATAGTTTTACATTTAATTAAGGGTATTGTTGGAAAAAGTAGGTAAAGGAAGCATTGATATATGTGAAGTGACAATTAAAAAGGGACATCAATTTGGATAAAATGAGACAATTAAAAAGGGAGGAGGGAGTATTAAAAAAGTAACAAGGTAGTAGAAAGGAGTGTGGAAAAAGAAGAAAGAAAGTGTAATAAATATAATATTTATTAGCTTAAGTCCATTTTCGATGTATTAACTGAAATCACAGTGTAAACGAAATGAATTTAAAGGTATCAGTAAATATATTCAGTTTGATATTATGAAAAAGTTGGACGGGAGATCACTCATCATATAAATGTCCATTATTTTCTGATTTAGTAGATTAAGCAGTTATAAAATGTGGAAAAACATATAAGAATAATAATAATAATAAATGGGGGAAAGGTATTATACGTACTCGTGGCCGGAGGAGTACCAGGCATCCCATCCTTGAGGAACAATAATGTCGGACATTGTAGTGTTGTAGAAAATAACTCTGGCATAACCTCTCCATGGTCTTCCCAAATACGTCTTTCCATTTCCAATTATATTGCAATTTTTGAACACGAACCCATTGGTTTCCTTAGGGGAAGACCTTCCCTGGGCTGTAATGTAACCCGTAGCTCCATTTAGTGCTCCTGCAACTACTGATATCCTACATTCCTATAACAAACCAAAATCATAAATAATCTTTAGTTAATGTGCTTCAACCAAATCATAAATTAAAAAAAAAAAAAAGTATATTATTTTCTTATGCACTAAACACTACTATTTCAAATATTTTATAAATTGTTTTAAAAGTTTATGAATGTAAATTTTTAATAGATTATAAATTGTTAAAGTATTTAACTAATAAAACTTATAAATATTTTTTGAATTTTAATTTTAATTTTAATATAAAATAATTATTTTTCTATTTTTTTTTTATGTTAAAATAGAGGTAGGTTGTGGGTGGTTTCAGGTGGGGTGGTTAAGAAAAAATAAGTTGCCTTTTCTTTTCCAGGTTATAGCTTATTTAATGATTTTTTAAGTTAGTAAATTTTTATTGTGCAAAATAAAATTTTATTAACCTTTAAACAACTTATAACTTATTTTAAAGAATTTTAACTAAACGGGGTCTGTCAATAATTAGCTCTTAGAAGCAAGTTTTAGACCAATAGTATTAAGACTTTTGCAAACTATACCATTAGAGGTGAACAAAACAAAAAATGCCTATAAATTTTGCCAGCATGAATATATTAATTTGATATACTTGTAGATATTTTGCCATAGCATTTAAGACTCGCAGGGTAACCATTGAATGTTCAATAACTCACTAACTCAGATTTAACATTTTTTAATTTCCTCATTAATTGAGAATTTATTTCGAAAACATTGTATTTTGCATCGTTCAAATAGCTCAACAATACTTAGAATTAAAGATTTTACTTGTAACAATTAACCGAATTATGTAAGGTAACAATTTCTAAAAGTGTATGTATACAAAGAAATTGATTCATACATATTTGTTAATTATACTAAAGAGTATTATTTGTTTTTCCGAAAAATATTTATTTTTTTCACTTAAATGTTTTAGTTTATTTTCACTAAACAACTAATATTTTTCCTTGAAAACAATTAATATCTTTCTTTAAAAACTATTAATCCTTTTTAATAAAAAGAACTAATATCCTTTAGATGATTAACCATTTAATTTCACTCTATACTTTGTCCTTCTAAAAACTCTCCAATATCATAATTATGGTCAACCAAAAAGAGTAACACATGTGCAATTTTGACAACAAGAGGGTTTTTTTTTTTTTTTTTTTCATTGGTAATTAAATTACCTCGTAGATGGATTGACCAGAGCCAAAGATGAAATCAACAGCTCCTTGAATAGTGCAATTCTTAAAGTAGTGTCTACCTTGGACGTCCCACAAAGTGTCCTGCAATCCAATGAATCCACATCTGTAAAATGCGGATTTGTCTCCTTCAATCAGAGCTGCTACTGCTGTCTTCATCGGATTTCCCGAACCCTTGAGGGGATAGTTGTAAGAATTCTGGTTCATCAAAATTTATAATAATAATAAGAAAAAATTAATCTAAAAGCAAATTAATATATATATATATTTGGTCGACCATGAATGTAAGGCCCTTGGCCACGATGTTGTCTGCTTGAGACGTGAAAGTAGCACTCGTGGCAATCGAATCATGCGCATCCCAAACCACCACACTTCTCCGGGGCCCGCTTCCTTCCAGGTAGATATATGGCTTTTCAAACGGGATTGCAACTTGTTCCCTAAACCATGCATATAATTTTAAATAAACAATTTTTTAAAAAAAAAAGACTAGGTTTTATATGAAAATGGTTTATCATAATTAGATTATTATTATCAAACTGTTTTAAAAAAACAGTATCACTTATAATAAGCTATTTTCATATAATATTTTTTCCTAATTAAGCTACATATTTAAATTTTGTGAAAGATGATCCTAAAATACAAAATGCAAATATTCTTTAATAATAAGTGCAAACATTATTTCCAACTCACCACCCCGCACCCCAATTCTTTTACTATAAACACAGAATCAAAATTATTTGGTTGTATTTATAAATTGTTATTTTTATATAAAATATATATGTTACAATCAGTTGTATATTTTATAACAAAATAATAGAATACAATCCTATTTGTAAAAATATGGAGGCAGAGAGTTTACGTACCTGTAGACGCCTGGTTTGATGTGTATGCAAATCCATTGAGTGTTGTGTGACGGCACAAAATCAATAGCAGCTTGAATCCTTGTAAAGTTGCCTTCACCTGATGGATCAACAATTATTTTTTGACAATCATTATACTCCGGTAACCAACCATTACTGCCACACACTGATGAGCAAATTAGAGAAATAAAAATGCATATCAACAATTGAGAAGAAGACGACATTGAATTTTTATTTAATTTTTCGGAATAAATTAATTTGCCAGAGGAGGATGAGGAAGAAAAAGAATCTATTTTATGGAAGGATAAATAATGGGATTATATATATATAATGGAATTCAGGTGATCTTGTGATGTTTATCAGTTTATTAGGAGTATTAACTGTACATACGTATATTTGATTTGGAGGGAATCAAGGGAAATCTGATATCGAAAATCTTGGACCGTTGATTTAAATCTTTTTTATGCGTTATCGATGATAATATTTAGTATCCAGAATTGAATCGAATGATTTAGTACAATCTTTGTTCACGAGAAAATATCAGATATAAATAATAATAACAAAATGGTTAATTTCAAGCACTAATCTTTTCTAGGTACGCATATATATGCTGTTACTTATTATTATATCATTATTCATAGAATTAATATCTAGAAATTAAAGGAAATTAAAAATAAAGAGAATTATTCATTTCTAATGTGGTAATCCAATTTCCGTTACCCAAGGCAATCCGATTCCGATGTGGCATTTAAATCCAATATTACTGCACACAAATATTAATTGAAGACTTTGCAACTTCAAATAAATGCCTTTGTCAAAAAATTAATATAAAATAAAAGAGAAAGAATCTTTATTATTATTAGTATATATATACATATATATATATTATATTTTTATATATATATATATATATAAAAATATATGTTTATATATATTATATAAAATATATTATATAATATAAATATTATATAATTTAAACCATTGAATTTTCCCGCCAAAATTATTACTAAATTAAGTATTAAACCTTTGGTATATATCTTTAAAATATATATTATAAATATTAACAAATAATTATTGACAAAATATATTGGATAAATATTGAGAAATAATATAAAAATATGTTGAATATATCTTTGAAATATATATTATGATAAATTTCTGTATTTTGTAGTATAAAGGATATTTGAAAACTATTGAATTTTAAACTAACCGGGCTACATTTGGAAATCATCAAATTTTTCCGCCAAAACTACTACTAAATTGAGTAGTATTCATTTTGAGTCTTTAGTATATATCTTTAAAATATATTTTATTATAAATACTGATATATAATTATCTACAAAATATTTAGATATATTTTTTAAATATAATTTATAATAATTGAGAAATAATATAAAAATATGTTGAATATATCTTTGAGATATATATTATGATAAATTCCTCTATTTTGTAGTATAAAAAATATTTCCATTATTTAAAAAAAATAGTTATTAAATATTTTTGTGAATAATCAATGTATAGAAATAATTTGATATATAGTTTGTAGAAGTTTATTTTTTTATAGAAGTAATTAAAATAGATATTTATTAATCTAAAGGAATAAGACCACTCTTTATTTTTTTATATTAGTTATTTCCACTAAAGGATATTAGTTATTTCACTGAAAAATATTATTTATGGAGGATATTGATTGTTTTCACTTAAGGGTATTAGTTGAAGGGACTAAGAGTATTAGTTGTTTAACTAAAGAATATTAGTTGTTTATACTGAAAAATATTCAAAGTAGTTTATGTATTAACCAATTTCACTCTATACATACTTTTAATTTTGAGTAGTTCTAGTGTGCACTTGAGTGTATAGTATGCACTTGGAATTTGAAAAAAATATTTTAACCAGAAATTAGCAATACCCCAAGAGTTAATCAATGATACCCCAAGAAACAGTCAGTAATACCCCAAGAAGTAATTAGTAATACTCAAATACAAAAACGCACACAGTTCGGTGTGTTTGTGTGTGTTTCGAAAAAATCAAAATTGAAGTTAAAATTGAGCTTAAAATCCAAATGCATGCTATGCACTTGAGTGCATGCTAGAATTTTTCTTTATTTTTTGTAGAAGAAAAGATTATCTAAATTAATCATTCCAAAGAAATATTATAATAGACATATAACAATTAATATATCAATATATTCCATTGGGCAAACCATCAAATATATATGAGCACATTTGTTATATTGGAATAACTTTGAAAGATATCTTTTAGGTTAATTAATTAACATATAACAAATAAATACCGAGCAAGGAAAGAGTAAGATCTCAAAGACTTCAACAAACTTTATATTCCTCAATGAGTATGTATAGAGTGAAACTGGTTTTTACATAGATCATTGAAAGGTGATTGTTTCCGGTGGAAAAATATTTTTTTAGGCCCATATCTTTAGGGTGATTGGAAAAGGAGGACAATATATTTTCGGGCATGGAGAAGGAGGACAGTAATTTTAAAAAATGGTAAATATAGGACAATTGAGCCCGAATTAGGCCCGATTGAGCTATGAACGGGTCCTTTTTTTAGGCTCTTTTGATCCCATAGCTTATTTCCGACCCAACCGATGAACTTGCCAGAAATAAACTGGAACTGAGAGGGGAAAAACTGAAAAATCGCAAAAATCATGAACGGATCATATTTAAAAATCGAGATTCACGATGAAAGCTTAAACGAAATCAAAAATTGATTGAGGGGTTTTGTACATGAATGAGAGGCGGTTCGTTTGGGTGTGGAGGCGGCCGATGACATGAACGGATTAAAAAATGACAGTTGCAACGGCGGGTTTGGTGCTAGTGTTGTTTATATTCAATTTATTATTGTATATTTTATTATTTGGGGTTGGTGTTTCAGGCGGAGGCCCGAAGCCGCATGCGGCAGTCCTAAGTGGCGGTTGCAAACGACGGATCCCAAGACACGAGAGTGGCGACTTTGAAGGATGGTTCCCTAAATATTCTATATTTTGGGATTTTTTTTTGTTTTATGTAGAATTCAAGTTCCTTTAAATTAAGCAATTTTTTAAGATACCAGATACACCTCAATCCGGATACCAAAACAAGAAAAAAAAGTATTGTTACTATTTCAAAAAAATAAAAATAAAAAATAAAAAACATAGATTTGGGACTTTTAATTGAAAAAGAGGGGCATAAATTATATAATGTGCGAAAAACAGGACAAGAAGCCCGAAATCGAACCATCACGTGCGAAACACATGCTAATTTAGTCCAATCGGACGTAATTCAGGTTCAATTGTCCTACATTTACCACTTTTTAAAATTAATGTCCTCCTTTCTCAAGCCCGAAAACATATTGTCCTCCTTTTTCAACCACCCTAAAGATACGGGCCTTAAAAAATTCATTTTTTCCAAGAGTGTTAGTTGTTTTCACTAAAAAAAAAATTGTTTGTTTTCATTATACAACTAATGCTCTTAAGTGAAAATAAACTAATACTCTTTATTTATAAATTAAGGGTTTCGAACCTCAAACCTAGATTATTTCTGGAGAATATAGAAATTAAGGGTTTCGAACCTCAAACCTAGATTATTTCTGGAGAATACAGAATATTGTTAGTTATTTATTTATAAATTTTAATATTATTTTAATGCATGATTTATCTCAATATTATAAAAATAAATCTTAAAAGTTAATATGTACGAGTAACAGTGTGAAACAGAAGACTTCATAGATGAATTTTTTTAATTGAAAAAAGAAAAAAGTGAAGAGACTTTATTCATAATTTTACAAATAATTTGTTCAAAGATACACTTGAAGAATATTGTGGACAGTCTAGATTATTTGAAGGACAGAGTTATACTTGTTGATAAACGAGCAAAAATACCAAAAGGGCAAACATGATTAAGTGAAGTTATCCTAATTAAAGTCAGGATTAGGCCAGGCCAAGCTGGAATTGCTAAGCAAGCTATATTAGCCTGGCGAGCTAATCTAACCATGCGAGCTACTTCAAGGCCAAGGCCATGTGAACCGAAATGGAGCCCAGGCGAACAATTCCAGTCAATAGGCGAACAATTCCAACTAAAGCATCAAGATATTAAGTCAATACAAAGGATGACCAACAAAATCAAACTAATAACTCTTCAAGGACAAGGCCCGAAGAGGCGGACAGCTCACCAAACGAGTGAATACAGTCTAGAAGATAGAATTTAGTTTAGATAAGGTCAAAATAGTCAACTCTTCATGTGTCAAACATGCACACATGGAAGAGCAAAGGTTTGTACACCTCCTACTTGTAAAACTTGTATAAATACCTTGAATTTTCCAAATAATAAAAAAAATTCACATATACATCTAAACTTCGACTACGTTAACGAAAGTACCTCGATTATCAAATAAAGCGAATTTAATACGTAATCAATATACGTGTTTATTCTTTTTCACTTCCAATTTTCGTATTCACTAATTACGTTAGTGATCAATCACACGTAATCGTTTGGTGATCTAATTAGCAACTAAAAACAACCACTAATCCCTGTAATAAGAAAAGATCATCAACAAATTGATGCTAGAAGGAGGGTCCGAACCTTCGATTAAGTGTGATTAAGCAAGAACTTAAAGTTTAAAACTTGAAGGTTTGAATAAATCTTTAAATTTCCCTTGAAGATTCATACAAGAGTGTTCTTGGTGTTCTTCATCCGAAGACTTAAAGATTTGAAGATTTTTATCAATAGCCTAGCTAAGGATGCCACAGTCTCGGGAAACACAACATTCTCATCTTTCAAGAAGGGCCTCATACATTATGGGCTTCTCCGCTGGCCAGCGAGCAGAAGTAGCTCGGCATGAACAAGAAAATAGACCAACAATCAATCAAATGATGCCACCTGAGCTAGAAGTATTTGCCCGCAATCCTGAAGATCTAGCTCGCACAATTGCAATGCTTTAGGCATTACAAACACAACAGGGACAACCTGGCCCATCTCATGTTCGAGCAAGGCATAGCCCAACAAGAGCTCATGAGCATGAGAAAGCAAGGGGATGAACCTCAAAACGAGGCAGATAGTGTAATACCCTAGACTTTCATGACCTTAATTGCTTTACTAAATGCTTTATAATTCTATATGAATCTATGTGATGCATTTACATCCAAAATTCATGCCAAGACACGTTTATGTGTTTTATTTACTCGATACTTACAATTAACATATTATTTGCTCAATACATGCTTATTCTTGAAACTTTATAATTTTTAGATGTTCTTTATTTTATGTCTTAAAGTATTTGATATAGAAATTAATATAGTCCTTAAGTCTAGTATTTTATTTCACAAGTTATAAGTTGAAAAATGAACGTTTCTTCAAGAAACGAATTACGTATCGATTGCTCGATGTTTTTTTATGATTAGTATATAGACTTTATAATTTATTTAGAGCCTTAGAAGATTTTTAATTTTATTTTATAAGATAGTATAAGTAATTTTATGCATAATGTACCTTAAAAGCATTAAACAAATTAGAAAATCATAATTTCTTTTATTTTATTTATTAAATTCAAAGCCTACAAGTGTCTTAACTACAAGACACAAAAATTCTCTTGAATTATCCTCAAAATTTCGTCCAATATGAGGAAAGGAGGAAGATTGGTGAAACTTCATGAATTAAGGTCAAAGTTAGTAGCATAAAAGTCAAAATTAGCAACTAATACTAAGTTGCCATGTGTTTAATGCTTAACCTCCAAGATTATCCAATTTTCTCCACATTCTTCTTCAAAGTCGGCCAAGAGAAGGAAGGGAGTAGCCTCCAAGGTTGAATTCTCCTATAAATACATAAGCTTGCATGCAAAAATAAGCATAAAAAAAAAAAATTTAAAGAAAATTTCACAAATACTACTACTCTTATACTTAGAAGTTGAGAAAGGAGAAGAAGAGATTTCTTGTAGCTACCTATCTCTAAGTAAGCTTCTCTTCTTGATTGAGTAATTATTTAAGTGGTAGTATGAAGTTTATGCATGATATGTGAATTAATTGATAGGAAAATGGGTTTTGATGAGTAAATTGCATGTTATCCATGTTTTACTTCATGTTTGAATGTTTTTTTTTTTTGATCGGTAAAAAAGAGAATTTTATAACAGAAGAGGGTATGAGTCATACCCGAAAGTTACAAGTACAGTCTATCGATTAAGAAGTACCCTAGGGGTGGACAACCAATCTTCGAAATCCTTTACATACAACCAACTCCATAATCTAGCTTTTAGTTCATCAACTATCTTAGAAATCGACAACACCTCATTATCAAAAATAACTTTGTTTCTCCATTTCCAAATAATCCAAACAACTCCGAGCCATATACTTGAGGCGATACGTTTACCTCTTTTGCCGAATACCATATTACGAAAAGCAAGGAGATTCTGGGTCGCTTGAATGTGAGTTGCTGTTGTGAAATTAAGCCACCTCAAAATCTCCATCCAAATCACGTATGCTCTATTGCAACCGAAGAAAATATGGCTGCTCGTCTCCTCGTGTTCCTCACACAAAACACACCTCATGCTAACACTTGAATTTAGGATGTTTCGTCTCCTGAGATTCGCCTTTGTTGGGAGTCGATCGTGTAAGATTCTCCACGCATGTGCCGCCACTTTTGTTGGTACAAAACTACTCCATATTATCTTGAAACACCTCTTCATGTCCTCTTGAACGTGTGTCACCTCTCTTCTCTCCATAATTGCTTTGTAAGCCTCTTTGGTTGAGTACCGCCCACTTGAGTACCTCTTCATGTTTAATTCAATTTATTCATGAGTTATGATCAAAATCATGTTTATTATTTGATTATATATTCTTTAGAAGTATAAATCATGAAATTATATGGTTTAAAGTGAGTTTAAGATGTTATGTTCTTCATAAATGCATGAAAACCGAAAATCTGGACAACTTGTGAAGGAATTTCGTTTTTGATCCAATTTTTCGGTGGAAAATTCTGATATTTTTATATCTGAAAATAGACTTGTGAAGGAACTTAGGTTTAAAATTTCATAATTTTTGGACTGGTATTCAATTCTTGGTAATTTTTCGAAGTAGAGCTAGGGTTTTGGACGAAAATACAGGAACAGTAGAAGTTTGCTATGATCTGAGAATAATCGGTTAGTTTTTTATAGAAAAAAAAAATATGTTCATAAATTAAATGAAGTTTGGAGTTCATGGTTAAAATTTCATGAGTATTGGAAATGTGGTTGATTTATGGTAAATTTTTAAAGTTAAGTGACCAGAATCTGTTACTGTGTGTTCATTACGAAATATTTGATGTTTGGTAAGGAGTTTGAGAAATCTGAAAATATGGTGATAAACTTTATTAAGTTGGTAATATACTTTTAAAATTTTATAATTTTTGGACGTATGAATAATTTAATATGAATTTTCAAATTTAGGCATATAATCTGCCAAAATCGAAATTTTGTGTGAAAGGTTCGAAATGGTCCGGTTACGTTTTTACAGTCGATATTTATTTATAACTTGCTATTTGATGATTTTATACACTTAATTGATATTTTTGTGTTAGTATACAATATTTGAATATGTATGGAGATTTGAATTCAAGTCTTACAATTTACAAAAGTGAAGGGATAAGTAACAATATTTCTATTTTAAAAATTTTACTTGTAGGTACAAACCTGCAAGGTGGGGAATCACTTCACTCTTCACCGAGTGTTTTATTATTATTTTAATTGCACTTATTAAATGTTGAATGTTAAATATTTTGAGTCTGGCCCGCTATCGACTGGCCCCTGAGATAGTCCAACACTATGTTGGCAAATGAGATAGTCCGGTCGTTCCGGCACCACGGGTTGGTCACGCCACCCAAGCATATACCCGGTGAAATTCCGGGGGCTCACATGTTATAAACAATTGATGTTTAGTTCGTGCAATTATAAAGAGGTTTCCCACTAAGTGTTTATAAACACTTATCCCTTCCACTTTAAATTTTTACAGATGCTGTGGATCCGGACGTGGGCGAATGAACTCGGCAGGCTGTGAAGTTTTCTTAAAGACTTTATGTTTTCAAAAATAATATTTTTAAATTTTGGTTTGTATCTTAAATTACGATCATACTTATTTACTACTTCCGCTGTGTAAATGTGTGGCGTGTGTATATTTTAATACAAAGTACTATTTTAGTAACGTTCCTACTTGTGCCACATCATATTTTCCGTACTATTTTACGTGGGGGCGTTACAGGTGGTATCAGAGCAGGTTCGCCTGCTAAAGTATTTTCAAAAAGAGTGTGTTTAAAAATTTTAAAAAGGAAACAGCCGCACCGAGATCATTCTCCACAACGGGATCAGGTAAATGTTTTATATGTGCTTAAATTATGCTATTTATTTGAAAGTGTGATTGATTATTTGAAAGTTTGTATAGTTATTGCATTACATTGTTGTTTGAATTAACCAATAAAATGTGTTGAATAGAACTATGAATCGTAGAGGAAACCAAAACAACTCAGGCATGAGCGAGGATCTAACTTCCGTCTTAAGGGGGTTAGCTCAACAACTAAATCACCAAAGCCAATCGTCCCAAACACCTGTATCCTCAGCCCAAAACCATGACATTGTTAGCCAATTTAAGAAGTTTAGACCTTCAACACTTACCGGAAGGGAAAACCCTATGGAAGTAGAAAACTGGGTTCGGAGCTTGGAGAAGATATTTGCTTATCTTAAGTGCACCGATGAGCAGAAAGTTTCTTGCGCTATATTTCAGCTGACTGAAGATGCAGATTATTGGTGGGAAGCTCACTGTAGGACAATGACTGAAGAAGAACGAACTACAGTTACTTGGGAGAAATTCGTAGAAGCAGTGGTTAAGAATTACATACCACAGTCATTCTTAGATCAGAAAGAGACCGAGTTTCTACAGTTGAAACAAGGAAACCTGACAGTGCAAGAATATGAAAGGAAGTTTAATCAATTGGGAAGATATGCTTCTCATTTGATTAATACTGATGAAAGGAAAGCAAAAAGATTTATGCAGAATTTACGATCGGAAATCAGTACTATCTTAGCGGCACAAGATATTAAGTCTTATGCCTCGGCATTCGAGAAAGCTCGGATGATAGCAGCATATATGAAATCAGAGGACGTAAGAACGCCAGAATCACAACAAAACAAAAGGAAGTGGATGGGTACGAACCAAGAAAGAAATTCTAAGCAAGTTAAAAAGACAGAAATAGTGCCACGACAACAACAGAGGCCACCTAAGTGCAGAAATTGTGGGAAGGAACACTTTGGGCAATGCCTGAAAGGAACATGAATCTGTTACAGATGTAAGGAACCGGGACATGTCATAACTAATTGTCCAAAGTGGAAAGAACAACAGAAGATGGCACCTGCTCGAGTGTTTGCCATGAGTCAGCAGGAGGCGATATCAAACCCGGAAGTGATGGCAGGTATGTTCAAAATATTCCAAATACCTGTTTTCACGTTATTCGATACTGGTGCTACACATTCATTCATCTCTAGAAAGATGTTTGAACAAATCGAGACCGCCCATATTATGGTAGAAGAAGATTTCCTAGAAGTAAACATTCCCTCTGGTAGTACGACACAATCCTTAGGACTGTGTAGGATTGTGAAGATTGATTTTGAGCATGCAATACTCCCGACAAATCTACATATAATAGAAATGAAGGACTTTGATGTTATCTTGGGAATGGACTGGCTTATAGCAAATCATGCTCTCATCAAGTGTCAAGAAAAAGAAATATCAGTACGGAGATCAAAGGATGAGAACTTTACACTATATGGTGCTAGAATTGGAACTATACCTCGGGTAATTTCAGCAGTAAAGGCTCGGAAAATTTTAAGGAAAGAAGAATGTACAGCATTTCTAGTAAATGTTGTAGCAACAAAGTCTGATGGTCCAACATTGGACGATATGCCGGTAGTATGTGAATACAAAGATGTATTTCCAGATGATTTTCCAGGACTACCCCCAGATCGTCAGTTAGAATTTACTATTGATTTAATTCCCGGAGCAGCGCCTATTTCAAAAGCACCTTACAGAATGGCACCAAAAGAATTGCAAGAATTGAAAGTGCAACTGCAAGAATTACTGGATAAGGGTTTTATTCGACCAAGTGTGTCACCCTGTGGAGCACCGGTATTATTTGTGAAAAAGAAAGATGGTTCATTAAGAATGTGCATCGACTACCGAGAATTGAATAAGCTTACCATCAAGAACAAATACCCTCTTCCCAGAACTGAAGATCTGTTCGATCAATTAAAAGGAGCTAGTGTGTTTTCAAAGATTGATTTGAGATCGGGGTATCATCAAGTGACAATAAAGGAAAGCGATATTCCGAAGACAACTTTCAGGACTCGATATGGTCATTATGAGTTCGTGGTGCTACCATTTGGACTCAGTAATGCACCAGCTATTTTTATGGATTTGATGAATCGAGTATTTCATCAATATCTGGATCAATTTGTGATCGTTTTCATTGATAATATTCTGGTGTATTCGAGGAATCAAGAGCAGCATGCGGAACATCTTCGGATTACACTAGAAATCCTGAGAAAGGAAAAATTGTATGCTAAATTCAAGAAATGTGAATTTTGGCTGGATAAAGTGGTATTTCTTGGACATACAGTTTCAGCCCTGGGAATAGAAGTTGACCCAACAAAGGTAGAAGCTGTAAACCAATGGAAGACACCAACTAATGTAAACGAAGTCAGGAGTTTTCTTGGTTTAGCTGGGTATTATCGAAGATTCATTGAAGGGTTTGCTCGGATTGCAAAACCTTTGACTCAGTTGACTCGGAAAGAAACAAAATTTGAATGGACAGAAGAATGTGAAAGGAGTTTTCAAGAACTAAAGCAAAGATTAACAACGGCCCCAGTTCTTACAATTCCTGAAGGTACAGAAGGATTTATTGTGTACAGTGATGCTTCTAAGCAAGGCTTGGGATGTGTACTTATGCAAAATGGGAAAGTAGGCTTGGAGATTTCTGGGAGTGTATGGAGACTTGGTGAACTAATCTAACTACTAACAACTAACATTTACCGATAAAAAAAAAATGGGAGGGAGTTATAAGGTAGGCTTGGAGATTTCTGGGAGTGTATGGAGACTTGGTGAACTAATCTAACTACTAACAACTAACATTTACCGATAAAAAAAAATGGGAAAGTAGTAGCGTATGCATCAAGACAATTAAAACCACATGAGCAGAACTATCCTACGCATGATTTAGAGCTAGCAGCAGTTGTGCATGCACTCAAGATTTGGAGACATTACTTGTATGGAAGTAAATGCCAGATCTACACAGATCATAAGAGTTTGAAGTATATCTTCGAATAGAAGGAATTGAACATGAGGCAAAGGAGATGGTTGGAGTTGGTGAAAGATTATGATTGCGAGATATTGTATCATCCGGGAAGGGCAAATGTAGTAGCAGATGCCTTAAGTCGCAAGGGAAAGATCAATGCCTTGGTTATGAAACCAACACTGAAGGAAAGAATAGCAAAAGCTCAATATGACGATGCATTCTTAGAAAAGATAAAACAAAAGATCAAGGAAGGAAAAGCAAAAGAATTTTAAGTACGTGAAGATGGTACATTGGTATGTCGAGGAAGAATATGTGTCCCAGAAAAAGAAGAACTCAAGAAGGAAATATTAGAATAAGCACATTCTACACCATATACAGTTCATCCTGGAGGAACAAAGATGTATCAAGAATTAAAGAAGTTGTTTTGGTGGAAAAATATGAAGAGGGGTATTGGAAATTTCGTACAGAAATGTTTGACATGTCAGCAGGTAAAAGCTGAACATCAAAGACCATCGGGATTGCTGAAACCACTTGAGATTCCTGAATGGAAATGGGAACACATTACGATGGATTTTGTGGTAGGATTGCCCAAGTCAATACAAGGAAATGAAGCTATTTGGGTAATTGTTGACAGATTGACCAAGACGGCACATTTTCTACCAATAAAGATGACGTTCACATTGGATAAATTGGCTCAGATTTATATTAAGGAAATTGTCCGATTACATGGAGTTCCAGTTTCTATTGTGTCAGATAGAGATCCACGATTTACATCGAAATTCTGGTACAGTCTTCAAGAAGCTTTGGGTACTAAGTTGGAATTCAGTACAACTTTTCATCCTCAAACAGATGGTCAATCGGAAAGAACAATTCAAACTTTGGAAGATATGTTGAGAGCTTGTATCATCGATTTTGGCGGAAGTTGGGAAAGATACATACCTTTAGTGGAATTTGCCTACAACAATAGTTACCAAGCTACAATTGAAATGGCACCGTACGAAGCATTGTACGGAAGGAAGTGCAGATCTCCACTATGCTGGGATGAAATTGGAGAAAAGAAATTGTTAGGACCGGAATTGGTGGAAGAAACTAACAAAGTAGTAAAGAAGATTAAAGAAAAGATGCAAGCAGCTCAAGATCGACAGAAAGCGTATGCGGATAAGCGAAGGAAAGAATTAAGTTTTGAGATTGGAGACAAGGTATTCTTGAAGGCATCTCCAATGAAAGGAATTTTCCGCTTCGGGAAAAGAGGAAAGTTGAAACCCAGGTATATTGGACCTTATGAGATATTGGAAAAAGTTGGAGAATTTGCTTATAGATTGACATTACCACCCTCATTGGCAGGAGTACACGACGTATTCCATATCTCGATGCTCCGAAAGTACATACCTGACCCTACCCACATAGTAAACTTACCTGAATTAGAACTGGATACCGACTTAACCTATGAGGAGATTCCCACAGCCATACTTGATAGAAAACTTCATAGGTTAAGGAATAGAGATATTCCTATGGTTAAGATCCAGTGGAATAGACACGGAATGGAAGAAGCTACGTGGGAGCGAGATGACGAAATCTTAGCCAAATACCCTTACCTCAATAATCCTGGTAACACTTGAAATTTCGAGGACGAAATTTATTTAAGGGGGTTAGACTGTAATACCCTAGACTTTCATGACCTTAATTGCTTTACTAAATGCTTTATAATTCTATATGAATCTATGTGATGCATTTACATCCAAAATTCATGCCAAGGCACGTTTATGTGTTTTATTTACTCGATACTTACAATTAACATATTATTTGCTCAACACATTCTTATTCTTGAAACTTTATAATTTTTATATGTTCTTTATTTTATGTCTTAAAGTATTTGATATAGAAATTAATATATTCCTTAAGTCTAGTATTTTATTTCACAAGTTATAAGTTGAAAAATGAACGTTTCTTCAAGAAACGAATTACGTATCGATTGCTCGATGTTTTTTTATGATTAGTATATAGACTTTATAATTTATTTAGAGCCTTATAAGAGTTTTAATTTTATTTTATAAGATAGTATAAGTAATTTTATGCATAATGTACCTTAAAACATTAAATAAATTAGGACTATCATAATTTCTTTTATTTTATTTATTAAATTCAAAGCCTACAAGTTCAAAGCCTACAAGTGTCTTAACTACAAGACACAAGAATTCTTTTGAATTATCCTCAAAATTTCGTCCAATGAGTAGCCTCCAAGGTTGAATTCTCCTATAAATACATAAGCTTGCATGAAAAAATAAGCATAAAAATAAAAATTAAAGAAACTTTCACAAATACTACTACTCTTATACTTAGAAGTTGAGAAAGGAGAAGAAGAGATTTCTTGTAGCTACCTATCTCTAAGTAAGCTTCTCTTCTTGATTGAGTAATTATTTAAGTGGTAGTATGAAGTTTATGCATGATATGTGAATTAATTGATAGGAAAATGGGTTTTGATGAGTAAATTGCATGTTATCCATGTTTTACTTCATGTTTGAATGTTTAATTAAATTTTTTCATGAGTTATGATCAAAATCATGTTTATTATTTGATTATATATGCTTTATAAGTATAAATCATGAAATTATATGGTTTAAAGTGAGTTTAAGATGTTATGTTTTTCATATATGCATGAAAACCTAAAATCTGGACAACTTGTGAAGGAATTTCGTTTTTGATCCAATTTGTCGGTGGAAAATTCTGAAATTTTTATATGTGAAAATAGACTTCTGAAAGAACTTAGGTTTAAAATTTCATAATTATTGGATTTGTATTCAATTCGTGGTAATTTTTCGAAGTAGAGCTAGGGTTTTGGACAAAAATACAGGAACAGTAGAAGTTTGCTATGATCTGAGAATAATCGGTTAGTTTTTTATAGAAAAACAAAGTATGTTGATAAATTACATGAAGTTGGGAGTTCATGGTTAAAATTTCATGAGTATTGGACATGTGGTTGATTTATGGTGAATTTTTAAAGTTAAGTGACTAGAATCTGTTACTGTGTGTTCTTTACGAAATATTTGATGTTTGGTAAGGAGTTTGAGAAATCTGAAAATATGGTGATAAACTTTATTAACTTAGTAATATACTGTTAAAATTTTATAATATTTGGACGTATGAATAATTTAATATGAATTTTCAAATTTAGGCGTATAATCTGCCAAAATCGAAATTTTGTGTGAAAGGTTCGAAATGGTCCGGTTACGTTTTTACAGTCGATATTTATTTATAACTTGCTATTTGATGATTTTATAAACTTAATTGATATTTTTGTGTTAGTATACAATATTTGAATATGTACGGAGATTTGAATTCAAGTCTTACAATTTACAAAAGTGAAGGGATAAGTAACAATATTTCTATTTTAAAAATTTTACTTGTAGGTACAAACCTGCAAGGTGGGGAATCACTTCACTCTTCACCGAGTATTTTATTATTATTTTAATTGTACTTATGAAATGTTGAATGGTAAATATTTTGAGTTTGACCCGCTATCGACTGGCCCCAGAGATAGTCCAACACTATGTTGGCAAATGAGATAGTCCGGTCGTTCCGGCACCACGGGTTGGTCACGCCACCCAAGCATATATCCGGTGAAATTCCGGGGGCTCACATGTTATAAACAATTGATGTTTAGTTTGTGCAATTATAAAGAGGTTTCCCACTAAGTGTTTACAAACACTTATCCCTTCCACTTTAAATGTTTACAGATGCTGTGGATCCGGACGTGGGCGAATGAACTCGGCAGGCTGTGAAGTTTTCTTAAAGACTTTATGTTTTCAAGAATAATATTTTTAAATTTTGGCTTGTATCTTAAATTACGATCATACTTATTTACTACTTCCGCTGTGTAAATGTGTGGCGTGTGTATATTTTAATACAAAGTACTATTTTAGTAACGTTCCTACTTGTGCCACATCATATTTTCCGTACTATTTTACGTGGGGACATTACAGATAGTGTCCAGGTTCGTAAGGTAAAAGGCAAAGAGAAACATCTCGACAAGCCGACTAGCCATGGAGAGTCAACCCCTGGTCAAGCAGTGGGAGTTAGCCTGTGAACCACACGCCAGAGTGCGCTTAACAGATTAGGTCGCCCTAGCCAGGGAATTACTGAAATGCACCCCAGAGTTGAAGTAGCTCGCCCAACCCATGCACCAGCTCGTCAGTCAGTCCATGAAAGATTGACTAGGTCAGCTTTTGGTCGCTTGGGTCCAGATGGGGCGCTCAATCCCAGAAAGCTAGTCCATGAGGTCGCCCTTCCAAGTGAGGGATTGCGACAAACTGATGGTCGTGCACCAATGTTTGTTGAATAGCCTCCAAGCCAAGGGGGGTCATTGGAAGAATTGGTGTCTATGAGAAAGGCAATTGAAAGCATGCAGGGTCAGTTAGACCTGCAGAAAGCCTATGGAAATACCACTCTTCCATCCTCTCCATTATCTTCAGTAATTTTAAAGGCTCCAATTCAGAAGAAGATCCAATTTCCTGCAAGTATATAATATGAGGTCACAACAGATCCCCGGGTGCATTTAATGAAGTATTCTGACTACATGATATCAATGGGGGCAAGTGATGCTACCCAATGCCAAAACTTTCCTTTGACCCTGGGAGATTGTGTTCATAAATGGTTCTCGGCCTTGCCGCCAGCTTCCATTCATTCATTTGCCTAGTTGGGTATAGAGTTTCTATCTCACTTCTTCACGGCCGGGTCCTATCTATTCCAAAGACATCGGTTATCCAACTTAAAGCAGGTTGATGACGAGTCAGACCGATCGTATTTGGAAAGTTTTGACAAGGTTTTGTTGGAGGGAGAGTCTGTCAGCAAAGACACCAAGATTGTGGATGTCCTAACTGGATTAAAGAAGGGCACTGATCTCTGGAAAGAAGTACACCTCAAGTGCCCCAAAACTTGTGCAGAATTCTGTGACCGGGCGGGAGTCTCTGTCTCATTGCACGAAGCCTTGCAGAAAGATGTTGGAGACAAAGGCGATCAGAAGGACAACATAAAAAAATCCGGTGGTGGTAGGTATCGAGCTCCTAAAAACATGAAAGCATTCAATGAAGGGGCTGAGTTGAAGGACAAGATAAATCAAGTGCTCACCGTATCCATCGATGCAATATACAATAATATCCGGGAAAAGGAGTTACTTACCCCACCGCAAAAAATACGTCAAGACGCTAGCAAGTTAAACCAAAATAAGTATTGTGCCTACCATCAGAGCGTATGACACTTTACGAGTGAATGTCAAGACTTGCTAAAGCAGTTATGGCGGTTTTACGAGGAGGGTAAGTTATCCCAATTTGTGAAGAGGCAACCCGTTAAGAGAGGTACAAAAGATGATTCCAAGGAGGATGATATTGAACAAGCCCCCCGAAGGAATTGTGCTGGGCGACCAGCTTCAGCCCCAGCAGGAGGACCAGTTCCTGAAATTCAAATGATAGAACCTGCTGGACCTGTTGGTGGTTGTTCTGATGGGCGACCTCCGATATCAAATCGGAAGAGAAAGGCTGAGCTACGAGCAGTAGCTCATGTACAAGAAATGAGGGTCAATCCATCAATTCTTCATACAACAGAGTTGATCTTCACGGAAAAATATTTCAACGGAATTGTAACTCCCCATAACGATTTCCTTGTAATTTGTGTCAAGATAATGAGGACTAAAGTACATCGTTTACTGGTGGATACTGGGGCCTATACCAACATCATCTTCAAAAAGACGTTGGACTAGCTAGGGGACTACGCAAACTATATTGAAGATTCCAATCACCGAATTTTAGGCTTCGGAAATGTTGTAACAGTCTCGTTAGGGATAATTAGGCTGTCTGTGCAACTTGTATCGACCAAGGATCCCGAAAAGAATATAACTAGAATGGTGGATTTCCTGGTCGTAGATCAAGAATCCACCTATAATGGGTTTCTTGGCCGACCATTTCTAAATGAATTTAAAGATGCAATTTCAATCTATTACTATTGTGTCAAGTTCTCAACTGCAAGTGGAGTTGGTACGTTGAAGGGAGATCAAAGGAAAGCTCGAGAATGCCTCATTCAACTGCGTTTAAATGAAAAACAGGTATCGATGATGGAGGCCTCCACCAGTCATCTTGACAATGAGTCTTCTGTCCTCAATTATATTTTGGGACCTCGTGACGATCAAATGGAAACTGCCGAACAGATCTTGCCCATAGGTGACCAACAGTTCCTCACGGGCGAGCAACCCTGGCCGCAGTAGAATCATCAATAGCATCAATGGACATTGACGGGCTACCAATGAACATTAGCCTGGAGGGCCCAACCCTGGCGACCAACATTGATCCTGACTCAGCAAACGATTTTGATCCCCGCCTAGGTGTTGAACCCATGGACATTGGAGATGAGCTAAACCCATAAGGGTCAATCATTGATCCACGGTGGAAAGGACAAAACTGACGAGCAACTCCAGTCGAGGAACTGGAAGCCCTCAAAGTTAACCCTAGTCGTGATGATCTTGAACTCTACATCGGGTCCGAGCTCCCTGAGCCTTATAGGACTCGAATGTCAGAGTTCATCAAAGCTAATCTTGATGTCTTTGCATGGTCGCATGCAGACATGGTGGGGATCGACCCAAAAGACGCCTGTCACAGGTTAAATATTAATCCGGCCCGAAAACCAGTCCATCAGAAAAGATAAAAGTACGGGCCAGATAAGTACCAAGCCCTCAATGAAGAAATGAAAAAGTTGTTGGACAGCGACTTAATTAGACAGGCGTTATGTCCTCAATGGGTAGCAAACCCAATACTGGTGCAGAAGTCAAATGGAACCCGGAGGCTATGAATAGATTTTACAAATCTGAATGCAGCATGCCCGAAGGATAACTTTCCACTTCCGTACATTGATCAACTGGTGGATAGCACAGCCGGGCATGAAATGTTTACATTTATGGACACTTTCGTCGGTTACCACCAAATCCCGATGCATACTGATGGTCAGGAATATACGACTTTTACACAAATAAAAACTTACTTTGTTGGAAAAGAATATCGTTCGGATTGATCAATGCAGGAGCAACCTATCAGAGGCTTGTGAACAAAATGTTTGACGAATACATTGGAGACATGGTGGAGGTGTATGTTGATGATATAGTCGTTAAAAGTACCCGAAAAGAAAACCACCTCCAGCATCTATCCCAAGTGTTCAACATTCTCCAAAAATATAACATGAAGTTGAACCCAAAGAAAAGCAGCTTCGGTGTATATTCGGGGAGAAATCTGGGCCATCTGGTTATTAAGCGAGGGATTGAAGCTAACCATTCAAAAGTTAAAGCTATCGTCGATATGGAACCTCCACGTTCTGTCAAAGAAGTACAAAGATTGACGGGATGTCTGGCTGCTTTGAACAGATTTATATCACAATCGGGAGATAAGTGTCATCCATTCTTCGAAGCCATCAAGAAGGGCAACTTTGTATGGACGGGCAATTGCCAAAAAGCCTTTGAACAGCTAAAGGACTACTTGGGAGATGTGATTTTTTTATCAAAATGGTCCTAGGAGAGAAGTTGTACTTATATTTGGCAGCCTCTGAGGTGGTAATAAGTTCGATTCTGGTGCAGGCGGAAGGCAAA
Source organism: Ballota nigra (assembly GCA_947034835.1). Lineage (NCBI taxonomy): Eukaryota > Viridiplantae > Streptophyta > Magnoliopsida > Lamiales > Lamiaceae > Ballota > Ballota nigra. The sequence continues at coordinate 31,964,464 of OX344729.1, read as the reverse complement.
TTCCATCTGCCCATCTATTATGTCAGCCAAGCTCTACATGAAGCTGAGGTGAAATACTCACCCACAAAAAAGCTAGCATATGCTCAGGTCATGAGTGTTAGGAAGTTAAGACCATACTTTTTCGATCATCAGGTCGAAGTATTAACAACTTTCCCACTCAGGCAAATTCTGCACCGACCTGACACAGTCGACCGCCTACTGAAGTGGTCCATATAGATTAGCCAGTTCGGAGTGACCTATGCACTTCGAACAACGATTAAGGGTCAGGCATTAGCCGACTTTATAGTCAAGTTAACCTTTCCTCAAAATCTGACGAGAGGGCTAGATCATCCTTGGCATCTTTATGTGGACGGTTCGTCAACAAACATGGCCTCAGGGGCAGGTATAGTCCTTATTAGCCCCGACCGACATTATTCACATCGGCAGTCAGATTCGAGTTTATGGCAACCAACAATAAGGCCGAATACGAAGCTCTCATTGCAGGTCTCCACTTACCTCTAGTTGTCTGAGTCAGACGACTCCAAAGATTGAATATGAGGCTAAAGATTGACAAATGATTGAATACCAACAAATTGGTGTCACTTGATGTCAATGCTAGATCAAGTACACATTCAGCAAGTGCCACGAACGAGCAATACACAAGCTGATGCTTTGGCTAGATTAGCCACAAGTGATGGGCCAGCAGATTTGACAGACATCATCATCACTAGGAAGGCTCAACCTTCAACATTTGACTACAAGGTCAATCAAATAGCCGAACAACCAAAAGATGATGATTGGCGAACTCCTATAGCCAAATACTTGAAAGACAGGGAACTATCAAGCAACCCGTTTGAAGCTGCAAAAATAACAAAACAAGCAACCAGGTATATCCTGATACACGAGCAACTTTACAAAAGAGGCTTTTCGGTCCCGCTACTCAAGTGTTTGTCTAGGGGGCAAGGGAGAGCTACTTTGGATGATATATATTCAGGAGCCTGTGGAAATCATGCTGGGGGGCAAGCTTTAACTTACAAAACAGCAAGGCAAGGCTATTACTGGCTGACCTTACGAAAAGATGCAATCCAGGTAGCTAGAGCTTGTCACCGATGTCAAATCTTTTCCCCAAACATTTACACACCCGCTCAAGAGCTCATTTCAATTTTCAGTCCTTAGCCGTTTGCACGATGGGGAATAGACATCATTGGACCTTTCCCTCCAGGAAGAGAAAACGTACGATTCGCTGTTGTAGTTGTGGACTATTATACCAAATGGGCAGAGGCGGTAGCCCTAGTCAAAGTCACACAGGAAAAAATGATCGATTTCATTTGGAAGAACATTGTATGCCGATTTGGAATTCCTCAAACACTCGTGACAGACAACGGTCCTCAGTTCGACGGGAAGAAGCTTCAGGACTTCTGCACTAAGTGGGGGATTAGAAAGCATTATTCGACCCCCTATCATCCACAGTCGAATGGCCAAGTAGAAGCCGTTAATATGATAATCAAGCACATTCTAGCACATGTGTTATGGGCATACAGAGTTTCCCCCAGGTCTAGCACCGGAGAAACACCCTTTGCATCAGCATTCGGGACTGAAGCGGTTATCCCAGTTGAGTTAAAGGCCAAAACCCTAAGAACGGCCAGATTTGAAGAAGGAGCGAACAGCTCTGCCCTATCAGTCGAGCTAGATTTGCTCGAAGAAAAAAGAATTACTGCTGAACTAAGAAATGCAACATATAAGCAGAGGGCAGAGCATTATTACAATTCTCAAGTCAAAGTAAGAGAATTTGAAGCTGGTGACCTCGTTTTGAGGAAGAAGCTCACCCCACCTCCAGGCGTATTTGGACCGACTTGGGAGGGTCCATATAGGGTAACAGACAGGTTACCCAATGGTGCATATGACATTAAAGATCTAGATGGCAACTCGGCCCAATACTCCTGGCATGCGGCCAACTTGAAGAAATATTTCCAATAGGCGAGCTACTTTGTCTATGGGAAGAGATAGTACTGTTTTTACTGGGCGAGCTAATATGTCACGTGGGTGAGCTAAGACTGCCTATGGGCGAGTAAGGTCCAAAGACTTACCTAATTTTTTGGAATTTTACCAAATGTTGGTAGTCGAGCAAGTGTGGTTGGTTGAGCTACCTTTTATCAATCACTTTTTTGTTAGTCTTAAATTACAATAGGTCAAATGTTAGTTCGACAAAATGTATAGTAGTCGAGCTATTTTGACTTGGTTTGTAAATTATATATTTTTGCAGGTTAATGATTGTTTGGCAAAATGTATAGAAGTCGAACTGCATTAGCTTGTTATGTAGAAGTTTGTAAATTAGGTCATAATCCATACTTGTAATTTTTTAAGCAAGTTCAATCACAAGTTGTTCGTTCAAAGGAGATTCGAGCTCAAGGAACAAATTCGTTATACAATCAAGCCCATTAAAGATTGTTCGTTTTTAAATGAACATAGCCTAAGGCCAACTACATTAAGATTGTTAAGCATAAGTATAAGTGCAAAGACAATTAATGTAAGAAGAATAAATTGAGCAAAAGAAGATATTTCATTAATAATAAGGCTATTCGCCCAAAATGGTTACATTCTCCTTCAAGGAGCGAACAACTGCAAAGAAGGAAAATTAGAGACCTATTTAATCCTATTTTCTAAGATTCTTGCCCGGCAGGAAGGGGAAGATTGTCATCCTTAGGATCCTCTAAGGGTGCCCCTGATATGGAAGGATCAACAGGGATGTCCTCAGTCAGCTCGGCAATGAGCCCCTCCGCGTCTACACGCTCTTTTTTAGCCTTCTCACTCTGCTCGACCAGCTCGGCTTGTTCATCCTCAACGACCTCCTCTTCCTCGTCCTCAGGAGGACTTGTAATTATAACCCGGGGGTCAATGAAGTCGATCTTGACCCCATAGTCGGGTAGGTCGCCAATCTGCAAAGTTGTCCCGGGTTCAGGAGGGCTAGATTCGACAAAGTTGGTGAACTCTTTACCGATCTCCTCAACGATGTGAGGGACATTGAACTCGTTAACAGCCCAGATGCACTCAGCATACGCCGACACAAATCCTATAATCGAACTCGCGTCTATCTTCGGGATTAGCTCTTCCTGAGTGATGGAATTGGCGAGCTGATTCTGGAGGTCAGAGATTTTTGCAGTTGCCTCGGTAACGAACTTCTCGATGACCTCTTTTTGCTTTTGCATGTGAGCAAGCTCGGCACGAATTTGCTCGATTTCAGCCATCTTGACCTTATGCTCTTCTGAGACTTTGACATTGAGGTCGAGGGCGCGTTGCTCGCTCGTTTAGTGGGCCTTCACCTTATCTTCGAGATTGGCCACCATTTTCTTGGCCTCCGCCTCCGCCTTGGCCTCGTCTCTTTCCTTAGCAATACGGCTAATGATTGTCGCATGTGGACGGACATCTCTCAATAGATCTTCGACCTGATCGACCAGCTTCTGCACGGCGACCAGAGTGTTTCCCATCTCAATGATTCACACACGACCGTTGTCACGAGGCGCCTGGGGTTATGACGATTTTGTGTAGGTCCTTGCTCCAGGAATGAGCAACGAACTCAGAGGCGCGTCGGATAAAGGAGTCCAGAATTTCGAAAAAGCTGGTAGGCACCTTCGAGCAAGAGTGCTGGTGCACTATATTTGATCGCCCAAGGTATTGATCAGGCTCGTAACTATAAAGAAACGTCAGAGGTGTTAAAAAAGGAAGTGAATAACAAGTAAGAAACTCACGTGTTTGCCCCGAAACGAGTTATACAGGTGTATGGGGGGAATACACATGTTGTTACAAATTCAAACTTCTTCTTAAAACTTATCAGATTTACTCAAGACAGTAGATCTGCAGTGGACTTGGAGGTCTACTGAGATTTACTAATGAAAGCTTGCTGAGATATCAGCTCCACTGAAGGTTCAAGACTTTAAGTTGAGTTGCTATCTAATTAGCTTTCAGTTGCGGATTAGTGAGCCCTTAAGTAAAACTCGTTTTACTTGATAAAAACTTATTTGAACAACACACACTAAAGAATTAACAGAATGTAAGTGCACAAGATATAAAGTGGTTCAGAGATGAATCTTCTATGTCCACTGTCCTGATTAAACAGGAGAATTCCTTTCACTTTGGAATTCCTTGTGTTATAGTGTCAAGGTGCACTGATCAAATGATCCTCTCTTAGGATATTTGATCCCTAGGATAATTCCAGGTCCTAGTTCCCAAAACAACCAGCTTTCAGACTGATATCAACAATCAGCTTACTAACACATCTTAACTCTAACTCTCAACCTAACTCTGGGGTAGGGTTTTGAGTAGGGTTTGGTTCCAACTATTTGTGAGATAATCCTTACAAGTTAGCTCAAGGCTTAAGGATGGATTATCTCTTTCTAAGATTTGGATAAGGCTATAAGCTCGATTACAGAAGGTTTGGTATATTCTCTACAATTATGAAACAATTGGGAAACAATGGTGATTTTGAGTGCTTAGTTGTAAGTTTATGAGTGTAGAGAATGCTTGTTCTTTTAAGTTTCCCGTGCGTAGAAATGAACACGACCTTCTGTATTTATAGACCTTCTTGAAAATCTTCCCGTTGGAGATGAATCTTCTCAAGTAAGTCTCTTGTATCTAATTGGTTCAAACGACTCTATTTAAGCTTTATGTCTCATCAAGAAACGGCAGAAAGATCTTGCCTATTACCAGCTCTCTGGAAAAACTAAAGCAAGACTTTTGGTACTTGTTAGTCTGTGACAGGTCGGCTGTTAGTAGGGTACACCTACGTGTCATCTTCTTATAGGGCCGCGCAGTCTGCTTGCTCAGAGTCTTGTCTGGTTTTAAGGTGGAACTCAACTGAGAGAACCTTCTTTTTCCTTCATTTATTGCAAGCTTTACTGACATTCGAATTGCCTTGTTCCAACCAGATTAACTAACAACTTTTAATGTGTTTAGCATTGAATGTGATTTGTTAGTCTTCATCAGTAGACTTCCATTTCTCTACTGATGGTACTCCCTTAGTATAAATGCACTTAGAAAATATTTATGGCTAAGGCTTCTTCTTCAGCTGACTTCTTCTCAGTGGACCTTGTCTTCTGAACAACTCTTAAATACACTCTAGAATTTAGCAAATGCACTTCAGTTCCCTAACATTTGAACTGACTAATTTTTGTCTAACTCAACTGAATATACTTTACTTACATTCAACTTAGGAGGAACCTTTTGGCATCTTAATCAAAACATATGTCTATACAATTTCCCAACAATTTTTCCCTTTTTGATTATGCTGAAACCTATCGATTACATAGTCTCTTTCAGTTGAGCTCATTTAGTTGGCATATCTTTAAAGGAACTTGTAAGTAAATATATTCAAGTACAAAGCCTAAATGATAATGAGACATTATCTTGGGCTGTAATAACTGTAGAGTTTTCATTTCACATCAGAATGAAGTACAAGTACAGTGAAATCTACTGGAATAGTTAAAAAAAACAAGAGAACTGCTGGGACTTATAAACAGATGCCTAGAACAACACTTTAACAGACTAGATGGACTCAAAGGTTGGCACCATACCATATTGTTTGAATTCTCTGATCTTCAGCTCATTTTTCCTCTCAATGATCTCCTTCGAATGTCCTCTGAGGCCCATGTACTTACAAAGAGAAACCCACTCACTGGTGATCCTTTCTCTATCTACTGCACCAGTAGCATCAGTTGGGGGCCAGTAGATGATGGGTTCAGGAGCCTTCAGCGCATGATCAGGGAACTTGTCATTCCAGGCTTCATTGATGTCTGGGTAGAGCTTTGGATAAGATTCAAAGAGCCAGTTATTGAATAAGTCTTGAGCATTTTCTTTTCCAAGCTCTCCACTGACATAGTATGAATAGACAAATTCTCTTTTGGCAGTTTCCCAAGTATCATTTAGCTTCTTGGGGACCCAAGTATCATGGTGTGGAAACTTGGCTTTGGTAGGCACCATCTTCTCCTTCTTCATCATTGTAGTCCACTTCTGGTAGCCATTTCTGAACTTCTTTGAGGTGGTCTTGTCAAATGTTGTCAATCTTTCCTTCTTCTTCCTCTCAGCAAGCTCAGCAACTGACTCAATCTTTCCAACAGCCTTGTCCCTTCTTTCCGGCTGTTGAGCTGATAACTTCTGTGCTCTCTCATTCATTCCTCCTGCCTCTTTGATCAGCTCAATTAGCTCTGTAACTCGGGTTGGAATGATCTCAACTGACTTTGCCTCAGTTGACTTTGCAGCCAACCTTTGTGAAGATCTAGTCTTCTTTACTACCTCAGCTAAGAGTGCATCAGTAGTCTTCCTCTTGGTTGATTCTCCCCTCAGTGCAGCTCTCTCCCTCTTATCTTTTTCAGCAGCTTCCTTGAACTTGGACAAGTATTTCTCTTTTTCTACTTCCTTCCCCTTTATCATTTGATTTCTTTCATCAGCCTTTAGTTGGGCCTCCTTATTTACCTTCTTCATGGTGTTCTTGATCTGTTGGCTTTTAGCAAAGTCATCTATTTCCAGAATGAGCTCTATAGTGATGTCTGGATTCAACTTCATTTCTTTCCCGGATACCAACTTTCCCCCTTTTTCGGCATTAATAATAAATTCGGCTATGGTGATGTTCATCTTCATTTGCTCATGCTCCACTGCTCTCAGTTGAGTTGAGCAGTGATCCATTTCATCCTCCAGCCTTGTCAAGGTTGCTCCTGCAGTCTGACCAAAGTTGACAAACTGATCCAGCTTTTCACTGATGATGACATCAGTTTTCTCCTGCGTGGGGAAGTCTTCTGCAGCTTGCTTCAACACATCCTTCAGGCTATTCTTCATCTCCTCATGCTTGGCCTCGAATTCAGCTACCTTCTTATCCCATAACCCTTCAACCTTCTCCAGAAAGTTAGTTGAGAAAGCCTCTACTGAGGACTTTAGGTTATTGGACACGTTCTCTACTGAGTCTTCAAGAAATTTGGCCCTTGCTTCTTCCTCCTTCTTCTCCATTCCTTTGATGGCTTCAATTACCATCACACTCTGTCCTTCTACTACATCGATTACCATCTGTTGAGAGTATTCAACCTTGAGAGTCAGGTTCCTAAGAGAGGTGGTTGCAGACTCCATCATCTCATCAATGTGGTCTGAGAGGAACATAGTCTCCTCCATATTTTCTTCCATTATGTCCTCCAGATTTCTCAGTTGGCATTCAATGGCTGGGAGTCTCTCTTCTTCAACTTTACTGATGGCAAGCTTCAGAGGACTAAGACTAGGAATAGTCTTGGGTTCCTCAAGGGTTGGATTTCCTGCACATGTAGAAGGGTTAGCAAATTCCCTCTCAAAGTCACCTCCTAACCCAACTTGCTCATCTACCTTCATATGTACTCCCTCAACCTCCTTCCTCTCACTCTCTTTTTCACTCTGTTTTTCAACTAAGTTATTTTCAGCCAATTCGCCCTTTACAGGGACTATTGCTCTTATTTCACCACTCATAACTTTCAACATTTCCACCTCTTTTTCTTTCTCAATCTGTTTTTCAACTTCTTCATTTCCAGACACCTCAGCTGACTCTTGAGTCACCACTGAGGACTATTGTGGAGCAGTTTTAGTAGACACCTCTACTTCACTGCTCTGTGGCAAGTTTTGTGCCTCAGTATCCCTTGTCTATGCTTCGGAGTCAGTTGAACCGTCCTTAGTGGATACATCCTTGGCAACTTCACCATCACCTAGCACGGGTGAAGTACCTTCCCTCTCCACTGTCACTTCCTCCTTTTCCCCTTCACCAGCCTTCTCCTTTTCAACCTCAGTTACTTTCTCCACCTCACCCTCCTTAGTCTTCTCAGTAGCCTTGGCTTCATTGATCTTATCAAATACCAGGCTTTGAAAGATCTTCTCATCACATAAAAACCTGGTTTTGGAGAGACCAGTAAACTCAAACACCTCCTGCTCCTCTTTCTTCCACTCATCCACATTTCCTCCTACTTCCAGCATGATATCTACCAACCTCCTATCCTTGAGTTGGACAAGTAGCCTGACCCTAAAAACATTGCTTTTAGGTCAGGATATTTGTCCAGCTCTGAATATTTGGACTCCAAAGAGTAGGAAACATCATCTTTAAGAGTATCCAAGAAGGAATACTCCTCTTCATCATCAGATGGCTCAGAGGGGGTGGGGGATCGGGGTTCTGTAGGTTCTTCAGGTATGGTTTTGAGGTGGGTAGTTTCAAGGTCTTGAGGTTCTGAGATATTGGGTTCAGTGGGGGTGGCTTCAGTAGGGTTCGGTTCAGTAGGGTTTTGTTCAGTGGGGGTGGAGATGGTGGTTGGTTTAGTGGAGGTTTCAGTGGGGTTGGGGTTTGTTCAGTGGAGGTGGAGGTGGTGGTTGGGGTGGTTGGTTCAGTGGAGGTGGAGGTGGAGGTGGAGGTGGGGGGTTTCTTTTGTGGATTCACTGTCAGGCTTTTGAGAGCCTTCAGTGGGGATTTTTTAGAATTTTGAGAGCTTAGAGATTTGTTTGGTTTTGAGTGGGGTACGGGGTTTGGTTTTGATTTTTAATTTGATGGGTGTGGGTGCATTAGATTCAGTTTCAGACGAAATGGTAGTTAGGGAAGATTCAAGGTTACCTGATGAAGAGTCATCAGTAGGGGTTGATTTCCTTGCTTTCTTAGTGGGAGATGCTTCCTTCACTGCTCCAGCAGCTCTCTTTTCTTTCTTCTTTAAGGCCTTTTCAGCAACCTCCTCTTTATGTAGAGCCATCTTGTCACTCAGTTTGACAAGTCTCTTGAGCTTTGATTTCTTCCCTTTAGTGGGGTTCATTTCCTCTGATTCCTCTTCCTCCTCCGGACTTTCTTCACTATCACTAATCCTTCTCCCTTCCAATGTTTTTCCAGACTTGAAAAGTGACTTCAAAGTACTCCACTTCCTATCCTCCTTCTAGTCTACTCCAACATCAACATTTTCAATCAGATATGAGATTTTTGTGGCATAATTAAGCTTACTAGCCAGTTGCACTGCTTTCTCTGGTTGAAATTTTTTGCGTTCCTTGTTCAGTGCACGAAGGAAGAACTGTTGCCAGTTGTATTCCTTGTCCTTGCTTTCAAAAATGGCCTTCATCAGCCTGAGCATTGGCTTGCTCACTTGTTCTGGACTGCCCTGGTTCGCAAGGATGCATTTCCCAAAAATTTCACACAGTACATTGTACACTGGGAAAAGAACATTTATGTTCAAAGCAGGGTAATACTTCAACCCTTTTCTGCATAATCGTATACACCCACTCTTCCTCCTTATCCGCGATACAAGTATCCGGATTAGGGACTTTTGATGGAAGGTCAAATAGTTTCTTCACATCATCCTTCTTCAGCACAATCTCATTTCTTACCTTCTGAAACTCCATATACTCCTCTCCATCTCGGATGATCTTCTTCTTCCTCTTTAGAAATAGGCAAGAGTTAATCTCAGTGTCGGTGTTAGGATAAAATTTGTTAGTTTTGATGAGTTAAAACAAACCAGAGAATGTAATAGGACCATCTGGACCTGTTAGCCAGATGATGAACTAGATTAGGAATTAGTCTAGGGGAACTGTCAGACCAGAAGACTTCACCAGAAGAGTCACCAGAAGACCTACCAGAAGACCCACCAGAGGACTTCACCAGAGGACTCCACCAGAAGACTTCACCAGATGAGACTGACCAGAGGCAGAGAACCTTCCCCAGACCAGATGAGTCCAGACCAGACGAGTCTGGTGAACCAAAAGATGCTCAGAATCATCACTTAATTCTACTAAGTATTCTGGTTCTTGACTAGATCCAGACCAGAAGACACTGAGGTCACCTGGTACCTGGTCATGCCTTCTCTGGAGAGAATCAGAGTTAGGCATTGGAAGCACTTGACCGTTGATGATTTAGATCAAATCAACAAGATCAGGATTGGAAAGTTTTGAAGTCAATCAATCCAAAGATCCCACCAACCAAATCAACCAATTAGGGAATTGGTTGATTGAAAGCTTCCCTAAATAGAGGATCTGATTAGATTAGCTCTCCAACGGCTATACCCTAATCACCTCTATAAATTCAAGAGTGCAGATTCAAAGAAAGGCTCTAGAGATTCTCACGCGCAAGAAGACACTGTCCAAGCCTTGTTCATTTACTCTTAAGCAATCTTATTGCTCTTATCTTACATATACACTCTTAAAGGAGTTGTTGGATCTCAACCTGTTCATCTCTAAGAAAAGGTTGAAGACTGTAGACTTTAGATCGAAGTTAGATCTAAAGTGTTTGTAAGAAGGAACTGGTACTTCACAGTTCCAGTACGTAAGTGGTTTGTTGGTTGGTTAGTGAGACCCCTTTTGATCAAAGGGAGAGTGGACGTAGGACTTGTTGTCTGAACCACTATATATCCGGTCCATTTACTGCTTTCTTCATTTCTGTTTTATTTCATTTGTTTAGTGCTCTTATAAAAGACCTTGTGAAAGACATAATCTTTAAAGCTTTTGCAAATTAATCTACTTAGTGGGACCAACAAGTGGTATCAGAGCAGTGTGTCTAAAGACCACTGTTTTGTAAAGCTTTTTGGTGGTCACCGGGCAGATCCATAGCTCTTTGTTGTGTTTGATCAAATTTCTTATTAAATCTATATTTAGTAAAATGTCTTCAAAATCTTCTTATAAGAGCCGCAAGTTACCAGAATTCTCCTTTGAGGATTACAGCCACTGCAGCTTCATGATGGGTAATCATATTGGAGCTATCCATCACCGCATGTTAGATGTGGTAGAGAGTGGTCCAATTCAATTTTACTTGACTTCTATTGATAGTGGCAGGTCAGAGTCCAGACAAGAAACGAGTGAAACTGCCCAAAAAGCTGCTGAGGACAGAGTTCCCAGACAGAAGATCCTCAAGAAGAAAGATGAGCTTGACAATGATGAAAGGAAATTATATAATTTGGACCAGGTGGCAAGGACTGAAATCATCAACACACTCACAAAGGAGGTGATAGAGAAAGTCAGAACTTGTTCCACTGCCAAGGAAATGTGGGATAAACTTGCCTTGCTCTGTGAAGGAACAGAGAAGATTAAGGACAACAAACTACAAGTTGTTCAACACTCGTTTGACACATTTAAGATGAAACCAGATAAGACCATTGACCAGCTGGATATTCGCCTTACAAATCTCCTCAACAAGGCTAGTGCCTTAGGTAAGACTTATTCAGAGAAAGAGATTAATAGTAAAATTTTGCATTCACTAACCAGCAGGTGGAGAATCAAAGTGACTGTGATTAAAGACAATAAAGATCTCAACACTCTGGATCATCATCTCCTGCTGTCTGATCTCAAAGCTTACGAGTATGATCTTCAAGAGGAGGATCAAACAGAAGAGGTTTCCTCTTCTGGCCAGAAAGGAGTTGCATTTTCCTCAACTATCAAGACAAATGAAAAACCAAAGGAGTCTACTGTAGATGACTTGAGTCTCAAGGAGCAGGTAGCACTTCTAACCCGTAAACTTGATAAGATGAGTTCTAAATATGGCAGGTACATAAAGCACTGGAAGGAATCTACTAGAGATAGAAAGAGTTCCTTCAAAGCTGCAGAAAAAGAGAGAACATCTGGAGACTCAAGGGAGACCAGATTCAGAACTCCAGAGAGGAGAAGAGATAACAGCTCTGGGAGATCAGATTACCAAAGGAGGGATGGCAGTTCTAGCAGATCTGACTACCAGAGAAGAGAGAGTAGTCCAGCCAGAACAGAGTACAACCAGAGAAGGAGAGATCCAAGTCCCAGTCCCAGAGGAGATAACACATGTTACACCTGCAACAAGCCTGGTCACTACAGCTATGATTGTCCTCAATTGACTCCTAGAGAAAGAGAAAAGAAAAGACTTAAGAGAGATAGGAGATATGCTGACAAGAGAGCACTACTGGCAGAAGCAGAGGAGGAGGATACTAGTTCCATTTCTTCTTCTTCTGATTTCGGATCTGATGATGATGTATGTCTTATAGAAGACATCACTGAGGTAAATGAAACTGCCATATGCTTATCTAATTCTAAATATACTGAATCATCTCATTCATCTGGTAACTCCAGAGAGTCTGATATGCAACAAATGCTATCAGATCTCCAAAATTGTGTTCAACTATGTCAAAAACTTGAGAAGGAAAATGGTAGGCTCGGAGCTGAAGTTCAATCCCTCTCTCATGAGCAAAAATCCACCAGAGAACTCATGAAAGATCATTCCAAAGAAGTCTCTGAACTTCAGGATAAGATCACAGAAAGAGATACTCTGGTAGATCAACTCATGAAGGAAAGGAACTCTCAGGAAGATGAGTTCAATGAACTAAGAGCTAAATACCAGACTCTTATCAAGGGAAAACAAGTTGAGCAAACCATAGAAGAGATACACATGCCCAGAGAAGCTCCTAAGATACCATATGTTGTATCTATTATATCAGTCTTCTCAGCGCATTAATGATAAGAGTGGTTTAGGATATTCTGGAATTACTACCAAATCTCATAAATATCTTTACAACAAAGATAAGTCTGTAAGATCTGGTGAATTGGTAGAGATCTGGGATGAAAAAGACTCAACTGGTAATGGTTACAAAGTGGTTCACAATCCTAGTTGGAAAGGGAATCACTCTGCTAATCTTATAGAATATAGTCCAGAAGAGTTGACTGTCCTGGAAGAAAGAATCCTAGAGAGTAAACGTCAACAAGGGGAACCATTGAAGGTTGATGGATCTGTTAATAATAAATTTCAAAGATTAGAACTTACTCAGATTGGAGGACCCCAGAGGAATCCTCAAAGAAGGGAACCTAACCAGATTAGGGGACCTCAGAGGAGACACTCAAGAAGGGGGAATTCCAATCAGAATAGGAACTATCGGAGATGGAATAATGTTCAACAGAACCAGGTACCCCAGAGATGGTTTTCTCAGAGGAATCAATTCCAGAACAGATACACTCAGAGGAACTATAACCACCAGAAAAGGTCCAATTTTCATCAAGACCAGAGACCCATCTATAGAAAACCAACTGATCTGGGTAGTTATGACACCAGAGATGGTTCTTCTAGGATGTACCCATATAACCAGACCTTTAAGACCATGTCTTTAAGGCAGGCCATTCCAAAGGCCAGATTTGAGAAAAGATACACCAGACTTGTTTATAGGAAAGATGTTCTGATCAGACCAGTAGCTCAATATGTCATTGTAAGAGGACATGTGCTGGTAGATAGATTTGGAAGGAAGATAAGATCTCCTCATCCAGCAAGGGATGATCTTTATCTTTGGATTCCTACAAAACCTGCAACTAACCAATCAGGACCCAGCTCTAGTAGGGGACCTAATTGATTTCTCTGCAGGATGATAAGAGCCCATTTGAGAAAGGACTTTCAAGCAAACATGTGTGGTATATTGATAGTGGATGTTCCAAGCACATGACATTCCAGAAAGATTATCTCCAGGATTTCAAGCCAATGAATGGGCCAAGAGTGATGTTTGGTGACAACAACTATGGAGTCACCAGAGGAGTTGGAAAGTTGACCTTTAATGGCGTATTTGTAGAAGAAGTCTACTATGTTGAAGGACTCAAGCATAATCTGCTTTCAGTATCCCAATTCTGTGACAGGGGATACTCAGTGAAGTTTTCTAGTGATTCATGCACTGTCTTTTCTTCTGATAATAATGACATTTTGCTTATAGGCTTGAGGAAGGGTAACATTTATCTTGCAAATTTCAGCAGTTGCCCAAGAAATACTTGCCTGGTTGCTAAAGGATCTGCAGAAGATAGTTGGTTATGGCACAAGAGATTGAGCCATCTTAACTTCAAAACACTGAATAAGATTGTCAGAAAAGGTCTTATTCGAGGTCTTCCTAATGAAGTGTTTAAGAAGGACCAGGTTTGTGGTTCATGCCAGAAGGGTAAACAACCCAAGACCTCCTTTAAGATGTCCAGAGCACAACCACAACCAGAGTACTTTAACTACTTCACATGGACCTGTTTGGACCTGTTTCTCCTCTTAGTTTCAGTGGAAGGAAGTACACCTTGGTGATAGTAGATGATTTTTCAAGATACACTTGGGTAGTGTTCTTGTTTAAGAAAAATGAAACTATCACCAAGCTACCAGAATTCTTCAAGCAGATTCAGAATGAGCAGAACCAGAGCATAGTCAGGATCAGAAGTGACAAAGGGACAAAGTTCTTGAATTCACACATTGCTGAGTATTACAAGGAACATGGAATTTTTCATGAGACATCTGCTGCCAGAACACCACAACAAAATGGAGTAGCAGAAAGAAGGATAGAACCCTAAAGGAAGCTGCAAGGACTCTTCTAGCAGAGTGCAACACACCACAAAGGTTTTGGGCAGAAGCTATAAACACAGCCTGTTATACCCAGAACAGATGCCTAATTGCCCAGAGACATAGAAAGACTCCATATGAGGTATGGAAAGGTAAAACCCCATCTGTTTCATATTTTCATGTTTTTGGTTCAAGTGTTTCATCCATGATAATGGGAAATCAGAATTAAAAACCTTTGATGCTAAAGCAGCAGATGGAATATTTTTATGATATTCCACCACTAGTAAAGCATTCAGAGTTTTTAATAAGAATTCACTTTGTGTAGAGGAAACACCCCATGTTGTTTTTTATGAATCTACTGTTGAGTGCAAGGTGGAATTAAAGTCTTCTGATAAGACACAGAATCAAACTAATCCCAGAGTAATCAAGGTCAATCCATCTATTCTTGATTCAGATTCAGATTCAGATGGTGACCCATCCTCTGGTTCTATGAAGGAGAAGTCTTCACAAGGAGCAGAACCAGAGGAGGTTGGAACTCCTGTAGGGGGAAGCTCTTCTGCAGTTGGTGATATTCACCAAGGTACTGCAGAGGATGGTCAATCAGGCAAGGCCACGGGAAGGAGGACCCTGGTTGATCACCCCAATGACCTGATAATTGGAGATCCAACTAAGGGTGTCCAGACTAGGAGAACTCTTAACTTAGCTGCCTTATTCAGTTGCTATGTGTCCTTGATTGAGCCTAAGAACATCAAGGAGGCACTGAAAGATTCAAATTGGATTGTTGCTATGCAAGAGGAGTTGAATCAATTCACCAGACAGGATGTTTGGGAGTTGGTGGACAGACTAAGACATCAAAAGATGATAGGCACTAAGTGGGTTTTCAAGAATAAGAAAGATGAGAATGATGTCATTACTAGGAACAAGGCAAGGCTAGTGGCTCAGGGTTATTCTCAGTCTGAAGGAATAGACTATGATGAGACATTTGCTCCTGTTGCCAGACTAGAAGCCATCAGATTGTTCTTAGCATATGCTTCTCACATGAAGTTCAAAGTATACCAGATGAATGTGAAATCTGCCTTTCTCAATGGGATTCTCATTGAGGAAGTGTATGTGGAACAACCTTCTGGTTTTGAACAAGGTGACAAGGTGTTTAAGCTTAAGAAAGCTCTTTATGGGCTGAAGCAGGCACCCAGAGCATGGTATGACACTCTTTCTCAATTTCTTCTGGACAGTGGTTTTACTAAGGGTAAGATTGATAGGACCTTGTTTAGGAAAGAAGAAGGAAAGGATATCCTTCTGGTCCAAATATATGTTGATGACATTATATTTGGATCCCCTAACAAGAAGTTGTGTGAGAAGTTTGGTGAACTCATGCAAGGCCAGTTTGAGATGTCTATGATGGGTGAAATGAATTATTTCTTAGGTCTGCAGGTAAAGCAAACAGAAAAGGGAATTTTCATCAATCAGGCAAAGTACATCAGAAACATGTTAGAGAAATTTGGAATAGGATCTAACAAAGCAGCCAAGATCCCTATGATGACAAATTTCAACATGGATCCAGATGAGTCTGGAGAGAGTGTGGACCAGACTCAGTACAGAGCACTTATTAGTTCTCTTCTGTACTTGACAGCAAGCAGACCAGATATAACCTTTGCAGTTGGTGTGTGTGCAAGATTTCAAGCTAATCCTAAGAAAAGTCATTTGGAAGCAGCTAGGAAGATATTGAAATATCTTAAAGGTACAGTAAATTTGGGGTTATGGTATCCTGTCTTGAAGCGAACTACACTAGCTTCTACTAGTAGCTACCCCGCAAGAGTACGGGTTCACTGTAGTATGGGCAAGTATAGGGACCAAGTATTATCGAACCCAAGGGATGGTGTATATGCGAATAGATCCCTGAAGATCTACGCGTCGTAGTTAATATGAGTGTGATGTTTTTGGGTTTTTGAAAGATTAATTAAAAGACTAAAATAAACTAATTAACTAAAATACTAAAGCAGACGAATTAACTAAGGGTTGGATTCAAATAAGAGATGGTGATGCTTAGGATAGGAATCCCTACGTATACTAACGGAGCAGGTACATAATCAGAATAACTGTGACACACAAGAATTAACCTAAGTAAAAGAATGCAAGGTGAAAGCTCAAGATTCTAAACCCTAAAACTTTACCCTAACACTCGACTTCACTAATCTACTAACAAGTTAATAGATTGTGCTCAATTAATGAGACCCTAATTTAACTAAGGTGATGCGGTCGTCCTCCTTCGCTAAACCGGTAGATGAATTAACCTTTCCTAAACCTTCTCGTTAAGACTACTAATTGTTATTGAGTGATGCGGTCGTCCTCTCTCTAACACTTTCGTACTAAATTCAAAGGTAAAGTTCAGATTAATTATAAGAATTCATTAACTAAGAGAATTAAAACTAACGTCACAAACTACCCTAATTATGTACCCACATCCTACTTCTACGAGTTCATCCTAACCTAAGCATGCAAGGGTTTTAGCTGGACATGGTTTTAACAAAACTAAAAGCAATTAAAGAAACAACGAACATAAACATAATGAATTGAACGAAGAAAATAAGAAACATGAACTAGGGTTTAAAAAGAAAATAAATACGAAGAACTGAAATTTGAATTGATAAAAAGAAATTTAAACGTGTTCAAAGTAACGAACTAATGAAAAGAAACTAAGAATTCGTATGAAAAACCTTAACAACGTAAAAGTAAAGCTTGTTCCTCTTCAAAAACTAAGTCTAAAATTATTTCTAAAAGTCGGGTATCTCTTCAAAACGTGTTTGGAAGAGGTATATATAGGCATGGGTCGAAACGGGAGTTAATGGGCCGAAAATACGCATCCGGAGGCAAAAATCCATGGGCGCTCGAGCAGTGTAGCTCGAATGACACAATCGCTCGAGCGGTTCCGCTCGAGCTGGTCGAGCGCTGATATCACACTGTATGTTTTGGGCGCTCGAGCAATTCGCTCGAGCGGTGGCGCTCGAGCTGCTCGAGCGCAAGAATAGTTCTATACGTTTAGGCGCTCGAGCAATGCGCTCGAGCGGTGGCGCTCGACCTAGTCACTCGAGTGACTTCTAACTCCTCCCAACTGATACTTTTCCTCGTCCGCACTAATACCAATCGTATTTCTTCAATATCTTTTCATCCGTGCATCCGTTTGAGTCGATTCAAAGTCCTACGAACTCCGTTTTTCGTCCTCTATTCACCTATGAGCATCAAAGAGACAAATTTATCAATGTATAGAAATAATGCTCAATTGACTCTAAATACTCTATAAACTCGACCAAAACTAGGGCGTTTCTAGCTACGAATCATGACAATTTCACGCCTAATCATATCCTACAGATGACAACTTAGAGTTAAGTGGTTATTCAGATTCAGACTATGGTGGGTGCATAATAGATAGGAAGTCTACAAGTGGAACATGCCAATTTTTAGGGAATAAGTTGGTATATAGGTTTTTTAAGAAGCAGACTTCAGTTGCTACATCAACAACAGAAGCAGAGTATATGGTTGCAGGGATCTGTTGTTCACAACTACTCTGGATTAGTCAACAGTTAAGGGACTACCAGATTAGAGCTAAAGATATCCCAATCTTCTGTGATAGTAATAGTGCAATAACAATCACCCAGGAACCAATTCTTCATACCAGATGTAAACATGTTGATATAAGGCATCACTTTATCATAGATCATGTTGAGAAGGGAGATATAAGGATGGAAAAGATTGCAATAGAGAAGCAGTGAGCAGATATCTTGACTAAGCCTTTGGCTGAAACCAGATTCAGAGAGTTAGCATTTGAGTTAGGATTTTTGGATCCAGAGACAAATTTGGTTTAAGGGGAACATCAGAGAAGTATCCTTTGTCTCATTTTGTTACATAAATTTTATGTGTTCAAACTAACATGCCTACAGGTTAGATATACCAGGGAAGTTACATCTCCATATGACATATGTACCAGATGAGGCGTGTATCAGGTGAGGTACATCCCAGATTAGGTGCAGAAACCAACTCCAGAACCAGATGAGGTTCTATCAGATGAGATGTAACACCAGACTAGCCGTGGTATCATCTGGTTACAATACCAGGTGACAGTTATGTATTTACTTCTCTGGCCTCTGATCATTGGGATACACTTTCAAAATTAGTAAGTACACTCAAAATGTTTCATCTTCGGAGTGTATTTAAGACTAGGGTAGAAGGTTTAGGCAATCATTTCGCTTTTTCTCTTGACTGCCACAAAACTCCCTCGATCCCAGTCCCAATGACCATGCCCACGCACTATATTAAATCTGTAACTTGCCTTTTAATCGTGGCCGTCAGATTTAACAACAGTGCAATAATCAATTCAAAAATTGATTTTGTTCCCTAAATTAAAATTTTCAATTACACGCGTTCACACTTCATTAATTGTTCAAGCCACGCATCTTGCCCTATTTAAATCAAACCTTTCTTCAATCTGTCCTTTCACGTTTCCTTGCTTTCAAATCCCTAACCTTTCTCTGCAAGTTCTCTCTCTCTCTCTCTCTCTCTCTCTCTCTCTCTCTCTCTCTCTCTTTCACAGAAATGGCACCAAAATGCAATTTCGATCCAGAACACGTTTGCAAGAAACTCAAGTCAGAAATGGTGGTGGACTTCTATTCCACCAAGAACCCAGCGGCGCTCGAAATTTTGGAACTTTTGAGGAAGTCTGGAGTGGAGGAATTGATCTTAAAAGTCCCCAAGAATTTGTGCACTTTGGATGGGTACGCAGCCCAGTTTTTGGTCAGGATGAAGATCCACGATGACCACATCTCATCCAAGATTGACAAGGAGGATGTCGTCTTCTCAAAGCATGATTTTTGCAGTTGAATCCTTCAAGATCTTTGTCAGATCCTCTTGCCAGAATTTGACGAAGGGGTTTTTGGACAAACACTTGAGGCAAAAGTACAAGGTACTTTTTGATATCGTGGTGAAGGTGTTGATGTGCGAGAGCCATAGCATATATGCCATATTCACAGGCAGGCTTTGTGTTATGAGGGCCATTTTTTACGGCGCCAAGTGTAATTGGGCCGAGTTCTTCTGGGGTGTCTTGAGGAAGAACAAGTTAAAGGTACAGAAGGAGGAGTGTCCCAGTTTGCCAGTAGAGCTGCAGTATTTCTTCAATGCCAACGTGTCTCTTGGCACCAAGCTTTCCCTGATCTTGGACTCCATCTTCCCAGAGAAGAAGTGGAAGAAGTCATGGTGCAAGGGCTTTCACAAGTCCAAGATCTTCTTCTTCAAGGATGGGCCTCTTCATGGCCATCCTGATTCTGATGGCGAGCAAGCCATCCCTGCCCCTCCTCTCCAAGCAGTGCCCTCACCTGCTAAGGGGCAGAAGCAGCAGCAGAGCAAGAAGAAGACTGCTGAAGCTACTGGTTCTTCAACCATAGCTTTCTCTGGTTCCTTAGAGGAGGACCAGATTCCACTTCTTGATGTGCTGAAGAAGAAGGGTGATGGTGAAAAAGCTGCCAAGAAGGCTGGTGCAGCTAAGAGGAAGAGGCCAGAGGAGGCCAAGAAAGGTTCTTCTAAGAAGCCCAGGACAAGCAGAAGGGCTAAGAAAATACTTCTGGTGGATGAGCCATCAGAAGAGGAGGAAGAAGAAGAGGTTGAGCCTCTTAAGGGGAAGCCCAGGGCCAAGAAAGTCATTCTTCAAGATCCATACTCTGGCTCTGATCTAGGAGATGCATTAGAGCAGGCTATTGAGGAAGCCTCTCTTCTGATGGAGGAAGCCACGGGCTCAGAACAGGTAAACCTTTCTCCCCCATCTATCCCCGTTAACCTTGTAACCCCCTCTACTTCTCCCCCAGAACACATACCCTCCAACCCCTCTGGTGCCCCCATTTCTTCACCAGGGCAAACCTTACCTGACACTCCCCAATATACTCCCTCCACCATCCCCACACAAACACCTTCTCCTCCTACCTCTCAAATCCCTTTCCCTACAAATCCTTCTCCCCCAGCCTCTGTACCAAATATCACATCCTCTTCTGGTGCAGAACAGCCCCTTCCCCCCACCTCTACCTCCCAAACAGCTTCCCCTCCCCAATCTCATCAGAACAAAACCCCTCCATCTCTATGGCAATGGGATTCCCTTTCCCCCCCTCTTCTCCCACCTGCCTGACTAGCGATGATAGTGAAGATGAGGATGCTTCACTGGAGCCGGAGTGCTTGGCACCATCCTCCTCTGCCTCTAGGCCCAAACCCTTTTCTTTCTCATCTGTAGAAATGGGTCTCATTAGGCAGAGTATGAGTGTAAGTGCTCAGCTCTGGCTGAGAGAGCATTTTTCCATCTTATTGGAGCACTTACCTCTGTTGGCGGATCTTACTGACGCCAAGGTCTGGAGCAAGGCCAGACTAGAGGAAGTGGAGGACCTAATGTTGTTGCTTGAGGAGATGGGTCCTCCTACCTTTTCTGCCTGGGAGATTGAATTGAAGAAGAAGCTTAATCTCCAGAATCCAGCGGAGTTGGAGACTCCAGAGGCAGCCAAGGTGGTGATTCGCACCTTCCTTATCCAGAAAGGAGTCATGATCACTCCTGAGGGCCCCTCTTACAAGTTTGGCCCCCACTTCTCCTTTCCT
The DNA here is from genome assembly GCA_947034835.1 of Ballota nigra. Classification (NCBI taxonomy): domain Eukaryota; kingdom Viridiplantae; phylum Streptophyta; class Magnoliopsida; order Lamiales; family Lamiaceae; genus Ballota; species Ballota nigra. Next base: position 31,943,598 of record OX344729.1, on the reverse strand, counting down.
CCAGAGCTCTATTCTGATGAAAAGGACTTCGATGTCACTCCTGCCGTGCTGCAAAAGATGAAGACTTTCTTCAATGAGCAGATCATGCAGATTGGGCGCTTTTCTAAGGCAGTTCAACACATGGCCCCTGCTATGATAGAGCACCAGATCCGGCAGGAGAGGAAGATCTTTTTAAAGCAGATCAAGTCCACTTTTGCTGCTGTCAAAGCATCTTTTAAGGCAAATGGACTGTGAAGCTTGATGTGATGTAGAGCCAGAGACAGCTCCAGAACATGTGCTGGAGCAGCTGAGGCCAGTCTCTGTGTTGAAGGTGGAAATGGCTTCTCAGATGCTGCAAACTGCAAAGCTCAAAGATTCCCTCCAGGAGATATTGGAGTAGCAGGAGCAGCTGGTGGCTGAGTCAAAGGCCTACCTGGAAGAAGCCAGGCAACTCCGTGATCTTCACTCTTCCTCCTCCACTGCCTTGCCTGATCTCATAAGGCAGGTGGTGCAGCCCCTGATTGATGAAGTTAAAAAGGGGGAAGAGAAGGCCAGAACTGATCTGGAGAAGTCCACCCTGGAGACTCTCTTCTGCTATGGTGCTCGTCTGGACCTGCTGGAGAATACTTTGGCCCAGGCAGAACTGCAGAAGAAGAAAAAGGAAGAGTTGAAATCTCTTTCCATGGCGAAGCAGCTGGCGGCAGAAGAGAAGTCCACGGACACAGAGCAGGATCCTATGTCCGTTTCTGGACCTGCCAAGAGGAAGTTAAGGAAGGTAAAGAAAAGCTTCCTTGAAGAAGTTGTTGAGGAAGCAGAGAAAAGATTTAAAGAGGAGACTCCAGAAGAGAAGCAGGCAAGAATAAGGAAGAACATAGATGAAGAGCAGAGGCTCCGATATGTTAGGAGGCAAAACAAGAAAGCCAGAGAAGCTGGTATTACTCCTGGTGCTAGTGGATCCAGTCAAAGGAGGAAGGCTCCTGTTGAAGTGATGGAGATTCTGTCTCTCAGAATAGAAGGGTCTTTTGACTCTACTGTGTCTGTTCCTCTCATTGAGAAGTGGAGAGAAGCCAAGACTCTGTGGTTTATCCAACACTATATCCAGAGGCCCCCTCCAGAGGATGATGCGCTTATCAATAGAACCTTCCACTCTTGGATGAAGGCCTACGATGCAGATCTCTACAAGCAACTGATGGATTTCACCATAGAATTCAATCTGGAAGTCACTGCCCCAGAGTTTCACTATCTCAACACACCTATGCTTGGGGACCAGATTGATTGGATATAGTTGAAGAAGCTATTCAAGACCAAGGTGTTGGTGAATTTCACTCCATCTTCTGCAGAGTTGAAGGCAGTTCAAGACAGATTCCTTGACTGGTTTCTGGTGCCAAATGAGAAAAGAAGATATGCATAGTTTAGGACTTTGAAATGAAATGTAACATGTAATCTTTTTTCCTCAATAATTAATGAAAAGTCATATCTTCTCTGTTCAAAAAGACAATCTCTTTTTGTCTTAAGTGTTTGCCTGATAAGATCTATTCTAAGGTCTTATCCTTTTTCTGTCTTCATGCTTAAGTGTTTATTGTTTTTATCAGTTCTGGTCAAGGGTGCAGATGGCGTTTGGCGCTCGGCAGTCGGTATATGGCCGCCAAGCGCCAAGGCCGCCTAGACGGCCGCCGAGGCCGCCTAGGCGGCCGCCAAGGTTTTTATTTTTTTTTATTTTTTTCTTCTTTTTTATTATTAAATATATTTTGTTTAATATTTATCAAAGTAATAAAGTTCCAAGTTTCCAACTTAATTTGTTTATTATCCAATTTAATAATTAAAGTAATTAAGTAAAATTAAACACATCTCCAACAAAATGTTCAAATTAATAAACTACCACAATTCACAATCCACATATGTGCAACTTGTTATTTTCTTTTTAATTTTTCTTTTTTTCTTTTTAAGTATATAACATTTTAAAGTTATTAAAAATTAAAAAAAATTAAAAAAAAACCCTAGGCATTGCCTACCACCGAGACCGCCAAGGCGCCGCCAAACGCGGTTTCCGCCAAATACGACCGCTTTGCATTAATCGTTGGCGGTAGGTGCTGATAAGCGCCTAGGCAGCCGCCTAGATGGCCTCGGCGGCCGTCATTTACATCACTGGTTCTGGTTAAGTTTTAACTCCATCAAAAAGGGGGAAATTGTTAGGATAAAAGTCGTTAGTTTTGATGAGTTAAAACAAACCAGATAATGTAATAGGACCATCTGGACCTGTTAGCCAGATGATGAACTAGATTAGGACTTAGTCTAGGGGAACTGCCAGACCAGAAGACTTCACCAGAAGACCTACTAGAAGACCCACCAGAGGACTTCATCAGAGGACTTCACCAGAGGACTCCACCAGAAGACTTCACCAGATGAGACTGACCAGAGGCAGAGAACCTTGCCCAGACAAGACGAGTCCGGACCAGACGAGTCTGGTGAACCAAAAGATGCTCAGAATCATCTCTTAATTCTACTGAGTATTCTGGTTCTTGACCAGATCCAGACCAGAAAACACTGAGGTCACCTGGTACCTGGTCATGCCTTCTCTGGAGAGAATCAGAGTTAGGCATTGGAAGCACTTGACCGTTGGTGATTTAGATCAAGTCAACAAGATCAGGATTGGAAAGTTTTGAAGTTAATCAATCCAAAGATCCCACCAACCAAATCAATCAATTAGGGAATTGATTGATTGTAAGCTTCCCTAAATAGAGGATCTGATTAGATTAGCTCTCCAATGGCTATACCCTAATCACCTCTATAAATTCAAGAGTGCAGATTCAAAGAAAGGCTCTAGAGATTCTCACGCGCAAGAAGACATTGTCCAAGCCTTGTTCATTTACTCTTAAGCACTCTTATTGCTCTTATCTTACATATACACTCTTAAAGGAGTTGTTGGATCTCAACCTGGTCATCTCTAAGAAAAGGTTTAAGGCTGTAGACTTTAGATCGAAGTTAGATCTAAAGTGTTTGTAAGAAGGAACTGGTACTTCACAATTCCAGTACGTAAGTGGTTTGTTGGTTGGTTAGTGAGACCCCTTTTGATCAAAGGAAGAGTGGATGTAGGACTTGTTTTCCGAACCATTATATATCTGTTCCATTTACTGCTTTCTTCATTTCTGTTTTATTTTATTTGTTTAGTGCTCTTATAAAAGACCTTGTGAAAGACATAATCTTTAAAGCTTCCGCAAATTAATCTACTTAGTGGGACCAACAGTCGGTGTTGTTGAAACTGAAGAAGAACTCCAGTACTTGCCTATCAAAACAGTTCTCAGGATGAACTGATAAGAATTTCTCCAGGCCTGCGACTTTAACCAACTCTAAAGCCTCCTTTATGTGTCTGAACTCTGGCCTAGATTGAATCTCTGGATTGTTGAATAAAATGTTTGGTTCATACCAAAAGTTATCTTTGTTGGTAAGATGTTTAAGATTGATTTTCGCCATTTAGGTTTTGGAAAGAAATCTGATGAATTTCACATGGGGGTTTTTAGAGAGAGATAGGAATTTAGAACTTGTGAGCTTTAAAAAAGGTTTCAGAGAATGATATGGAAGCTTTTCATACCTTATATGGACGGTGAGATCAAAAGATTAATCAACGGTTGGGGTTGATTCAGATAAGATCGTGGAAAGTTGAAAAGGTTGTTGGGAGTTTTTGATGTATCTAGATGGTTGAAATTGAACCGCCTAAAATGAATGGTGAGGATTAAAGTAGTTGGTAGCCGGAAGGTCACATCATCTGGCTTTCGAGGCGCGTGAGATAGGAAATCGTAAAGGGCTTTACTGACTTGTACAACACGCATTAATTGCTCATTTTCTCAAAATCTTTTCAAAATACTGTAAAAAGATTTAATTTCACAGAAAGTACTTATTAAAACTTTTAGAAAATTTGCTTTTAAAACAAGGAGAATTCAGTTTTGAAAATCATAAGAGTGTAAGTAAGATTGGCCTCGACTGAAGTTGTATCTCTACTGAGAGCTGTAGGTTTATTGAGATCTGCAGCTCTACTGAAATCTTATCTCCACTGAATAAATCCATCTCATCTGAGAGTTGATAGGACTTCTTTCTTACTCCCCTGAGTCTAGAAGTCCTAGCTCTACTGAAAATTCTTGAAACCTTGCTTTTGCCAGAGGTTTAGTAAATATATCTGTTTTTTGTTTGTCAGTGTGGATCTTGAGCATTTTGATATCCTTCTTTTCCACATGATCTCTGATGAAATGATACCTGATATCCACATGTTTGCATCTAGTGTGGAGAACTGGATATTCTGAGATGGCAATAGCACTATTGTTGTCACAGAAGATAGGGTCTTCATTTGCAAAGATGTTGTAATCCCTTAGTTGTTGTCTTAGCCATAGGATTTGAGCACAACAACTTCCAATTGCCATGTATTCAGCTTCAGTAGTGCTTATGGCTACTGAGTTTTGTTTCTTGGAAAACCAAGAAATCAATTTACTTCCCAAAAATTTACAAGTGCCTGAGGTAGATTTTATGTCGATTCTACAACCTCCATAGTCTGCATCTAAGTATCCTGTGAGTTCCAGATTGTCATCTGAGGGATACCATAATCCTAAATTCACAGTGCCCTTTAGGTATTTGAGAATCCTCTTTGCTGCTTCCAGATGACTCTTCTTTGGATTTGATTGATATCTAGCACATATTCCAACAGCAAATGTGATATCTGGCCTGTTTGCTGTGAGATACAGTAGAGACCCAATGATTGCTCTGTAGTGAGTTTGGTCTACTGATTCACAATCTTCATCAGGTTCCATCTTTGTGTTGGTGTTCAGTGGAACTCATGCAACCTTACTATTTTGACATCCAAATTTGTTGATCAGCTCCCTTGTATACTTGGCTTGATTGATGAAAATTCCTTCAGGGTACTGTTTGACTTGAAGTCCAAGGAAGAAATTCATTTCTCCCATCATTGACATCTCAAATTTTCCTTTCATCAGTTGAGAAACTTTTCACAGAGGACTTGGTTTGGAGAACCAAAAATGATATCATCCACATAGATCTGCACCAATAGTGTGTCCTCTCCTTTTGTGATTCTGAATAGAGTTCTATCTACTCTTCCTTTGATAAAACCATGATCAAGTAAGAACTAAGATAAAGTGTCATACCAAGCTCTTGGAGCATGTTTCAGTCCATATAGAGCTTTTCTCAGTCTATATACTTTGTGACTTTCTTCAAAACCTGGGGGCTGCTCCACATACACTTCTTCATTTAGTACTCCATTCAAGAAGGCACTCTTAACATCCATTTGATACACCTTGAATCTCTTGTGAGCAGCATATGCAAGAAATAACCTTATTGCCTCCAATCTGGCTACCGGGGAAAATATTTCATCATAGTCAAAACCTTCAACTTGTGAGTAGCCCTTTGCCACTAGTCTGGCTTTGTTTCTAACTATGACATCCTTTTCATCCTTCTTATTCTTGAACACTCATTTGGTTCCAATCACATTGCAATGATATGGCATATCCACCAACTCTCATACTTGATTTCTTGTGAATTGATTGAGCTCTTCTTGTATGGCAATGATCCGTTTGAATCTTGAAGTGCTTCTTCAATGGAACTTGGTTCCTGGTTAGATAAGAAATAACAAAACAAAGCACTTTCTCCATGAAAACTTCTAGTTTTGACTCCCGAGGTAGGATCACCTAGGATTTGCTCAACAGGGTGATCTGAGAGCCAAGTTCTCCTAGACTGATGTCCTTCAGTAGAGGTTAACTCTTCTGAAGTTGAGTCACTAGATACAGGAATGAAATTAAATTCAGGAAATAAGACAGGGCCAAGTTCCCCCTTGAATGATGGGCTCATTAGATGTCTCAGTTGTGACCACATCTTCATTGACATCACTTACCTCTTGAACTTGGATGGTGTCCATCAGTTCAGTTGACTGGTCAGGAGACCTTTCAGTTGAGCTGTCATGAGTGATCTTGTTCTTAGTATCTTTATTAAATTATTGATCATTGAGGTTATCCCAAGTTGGAATGTATGCAATCAATACTGTTCTCAGGATAGCCTTTTGATTTGATACTCAGTCTAGTTAATTTCTTGCTTATCACCTCCTCAGTCTCCTTTTTTGTGGACTCAAAAGTAGATTCATCAAAGACCACATGAGGTATTTCTTCCACAACAAGAGTTCCTTCATCAGCTTTGCTGTCAAAAGCTTTCAGTTGAGTTTTCCCATTGTTGTAAATGTGAAAGTAGGATACCTGAGGCTTTCTGTCATTCCATAGCTCATATGGAGTTTTTCCTTGATGTTTGGTTACCATGGATCTATTCTGAGTGTGGCAGGCAGTGTTGATAGCTTCAACCTAAAACCTTTTAGGAACTTGAGCTTCTGCAAGCATTGTCCTTGTTGCCTCCTTAAGAGTCCTATTTCTTCTCTCAGCTACTCCATTTTGTTGAGGATTTCTTGCAGCTGATGTCTCATGAGCTATACCCAGCTCCTTGCAGTAGTCAGATATTATAGAGTTAATGAATTCAGTGCCCTTATCTGACCTTATCTTTACAATGTTCAGGCTCTTCTCATTGCTAACTTTCTTCAGTAGTTCTGGTAGCCTGACTAGTGTTTTCTTTTTGCTTGCAAGAAATACCACCCATGTGTACCTGGAGAAGTCATCAACAACAACAAGTGTATATTTTCTCCCATTGATACTTACAGAGGTTACTGGACCAAAAAGATTCATATGCAACAGTTGAAGTACTCTGTCAGTAGAGGTAGCTATTTTGCTTTTGAAGGATGCTTTCACTTGCTTTCCCTCCTGACAGGCTTTGCAAACATGATCCTTGTTGTATACTTCATTTGGCATTCCTTCTACTAGTGCATGTCTTGCTATCTTGTTCATCACCTTGAAGTTCAGATGACTTAACCTCTTATGCCATAGCCAATTGGTGTCAGTTGAGCTCTTTGCAATAAGGCATGCATTTGGTGTGCAAGACTTCCAATCTGCAAGATAGACATTTCCCTTCCTTGATCCAGTTAGTAATACCTGTTGTGAAGATGTATTCTTGACAAAACACAGCTTACATGAAAATTCAACATTGCATCCTTTATCACAAAACTGATTAATAGATAATAAGTTGTGCTTAAGTCCACTGACATAGGATACATTGTTAATCCTTACTGAGCCAATAATTAAAGTACCATAACCTTTGGTGGCTCCTTGTGAATTGTCACCAAAAGTGACCTGTGGACCTTCTTTCTCAATAAATTCTTTCAGGAGACTTTTATTGCCAGTCATGTGCCTAGAACATCCACTGTCCAAGTACCAGACTGAGGACTTAAGAACTTCTCCTTTGTTGAGGTCCACTGAGCCCTGCAGTCAAGATCAAGCTTTAAGTACCCATTTTGTGTTAGGTCCTATTAGGTTAGATGTACCTTTCGGAATCCAAATTTGCCTTACTGTTCTAATCACTTTAGAGTGACCAATTTTTCTTATATAAACATCTACATAGATAGTTATCTCCCTTGGTGCCTTAGGAGTAAACTGTATATGGGTGTCAGCCTTTGAAGGAACAGAAACCTTCCTAACTTTCTTCTTCTTAGGCTTGGGTGCGTCTAGTCTCAGTCTTTGTTGATAAAGGTATTGAGAACCTTTTCCTTTAGGCACAAAAGGAATAGGTTTTCTATATGAGTCACTCTTTGAGGAATGCTCATGCCTGGATACTTTCAGTTGAGGTTGCTTCATTTGTGAAGACCTCGACTGATAGTACCTCTGCTGGGTTCTAGTATGATTAGTCAACTGAGCCTTTCCAATTGGTTTTGGCTGTGTTTGACTGTTCTTTTGTTGAACCTCAGTTGGTCTTTTCCCTTTATCTAAAACCTGTGGTTTAAAGGTCACAGATTTAACAAAAACTCTCTTTATGCCACTTGAAGACGCAACACTCAGAGGACCTTCTGAAGGTTTTGGAATATAGCCTATTCCACACTTGTTATTGGGATTGATTTGAAAGTTTTGAATCTCATCTATGGCAAGAGAGGGCTTGTTTAGAGCATCAACCCTTTTTAACAAGGTCTCTTTAGATTTATGTGAGACATCAATTTTCAGGAGAGATTCCTTTATTTGGCTTACCAATTTTATATTCTCTTCAGTTAACCTTGTCTTAGATTCAGTAAGATCTTTGATCAGTTGATCTTTACCATTTCCTTTACTCTTAAGGGTTTCCACCTCTTTTGTCAATTCAATGGTGGATTTAGCTGAGTTAAGATATGTCTGATTCCCTGACTCAATTAACTTGGAGTTTTCACTCAAGAGTTTTTTTGTTTTCATCCTGGAGACAGAAACTTGCTTCTTGCAACCTTGAGAAAATCAATCATCAATTGTTCCAAAGCGGACTGAAGATTGAGTTCCTCTGTTGACTCTGAGCTGGGCTCAAGTGTGTGTCCTAAGGAAATAGATGGTTTAGATTGTACCTTAGGTTCTTCTCTTCCATAAGGCACAAGTCATCATCACTACTGTCAGAGAAGAGTCCTTTAGATGACTCCAACTCTTCATCAACATCTTCAGCAACCATGACTTTCCTTTCTCCATATCTTCTGTCTCTTTTGGCTTGCCTTTCTTTCCTTTCTTTTGTGCTCAGTTGAGGATAATCGTATTGAAAGTGCCCAACCTTCTTGCACTGATAGCATCTGTTAGCATCATCATCCTTTTCTTCAGTAGACTCTCTAGGCTTTGATGATGATCCTTCAGCTTTGGAGTAGTTCTTGTATTCCTTCTTTTTCTCCATCTCAGTGGAGCTTTTCTCTCCTTCTCTTGTGTCTCTTTGAGGATAGCTTTTTCTTTCCCTGTTATCCCTGTAAAATCTTTTATACTTGCCAAAACAACTTATAAGTTTTTCAAACCTTCTAGCCATTAGGCTCAGCTCCTCTTGCATCTCAGCTTTGCTTTGAGATTTACTTGCTTTTATACTCTTTTGTGGCTTTGGGGACTTGGGCTCGGTCTCCTTAGCTTTGAAGGCAACTCCCTTCTCAGCTGAGGTCTCATCTGGAGCCATTTTCCTGTTAAGATCAAACTCATAAGCTTTTAACTCAGAGAATACCTGTTTGCATAGACGTGTTAGATAGATCTTTGGTATTCTGCATCATCACTGAGTATACATCCCATCTTGAGGTCAGACCTCTAAGGATTTTTAAAGCAACTTATCTTTTTGTATACACTTTACCAAGAGAATTAATCTCATTCATTATATCAGTGAACCTCACATCAAGTTGATCAATGGTCTCAGTTGGCTCCATGGTGAATTGCTCATACTTTTGAACAGCTACTGAGAGCTTGTTCTATTTGATTTTGTCAGTACCCTCACACATAAGAGCAAGAGTGTCCCAGAGCTATTTTGCATTCTGGCAATGGATCACTCTTCCCATAACTGAGTCTGGAATGGTAGTGTAGAGAATGTTCATGGCGATGAAGTTGAGGTTGTGTCTCCTCCTTTCATCTGCAGTAAAGTTATCTTCATCTTTGGGTCATTCTTCTCTAGGATTTGCAATAGTTTCAGCTGTAGTTCTTGGGTTAGGAGTCATAAAAATAAATGGACCTTTTGTGATGACTCTTAACATTTCATCATGCACACAAGCAAGGTGTGCTCTCATCCTGATCTTCTAGAAATCATAATTATCCACTGAGAACTGTGGAAGCTTGTGATGGGACATATGGTTCAAGGGATTGACTCCCATGTTGTTCTCTGTTGGTGGTGCAACCCTAGCTGCGTTGTCAGACATAGTATATAAACAAGATTATCACAAGATCAATTCAGTTGACCAAATACAATTTACCTTTTGAGCACAAAGTATACTTTAGAACAATGGTCTTTTGAACCACCGCTCTGATACCACTTTTTGGTCCCGAAACGAGTTATTCAGGTGTATGGAGGGAATACACCTGTTGTTACAAATTCAAACTTCTTCTTAAAACTTATCAGATTAACTCAAGACAGTAGATCTTCATTGGACTTGGAGGTCTGCTGAGATTTACTAATGAAAGCTTGTTGAGATATCAGCTCCACTGAAGGTTCAAGACTTTCAGTTGAGTTGCTATGTAATTAGCTTTCAGTTGTGGATTAGTGAGCCTTAAGTAAAACTCGTTTTGCTTGATAAAAACTTATTTGAACAACACACACTAAAGAATTAATAGAATGTAAGTGCACAAGATATAAAGTGGTTCAGAAAAGAATCTCCTACGTCCACTGTTCTGATTAAATAGGAGAATTCCTTTCACTTTGGAATTCCTTATGTTATAGTGCCATGGTACACTGATCAAATGATCCTCACTTAGGATATTTGATCCCTAGGATAATTTCAGGTCCAAGATCCCAAAACAACCAGCTTTCAGACTGATATCAACAATCAGCTTACTAACACCTCTTAACTCCAACTCTCAACCTAACTCTGGGGTAGGTTTTGAGTAGGGTTTGGTTCCAATTATTTTTTAGATAATCCTTACAAGTTAGCTCAAGGCTTAAAGATGGATTATCTATTTCTAAGAGTTTGATAAGGCTATAAGTTCGATTACAGAAGGTTTGGTATATTCTCTACAATTATGAAACACTTGGGAAACAATTTTGATTTTGAGTGCTTCGTTGTAAGTTTATGAGTGTAGAGAATGCTTGTTTTTTTAAGTTTCCTATGCGTAGAAATGAGCATGACCTTCTGTATTTATAGACCTTCTTGAAAATCTTCCCGTTGGAGATGAATCTTCTCAAGTAAGTATCTTGTATCTGATTGGTTCAAACAACTCTATTTAAGTTTTATGTCTCATCAAGAAATGGCTGAAAGATCTTGCTTGCTACCAGCTCTCTGGAAAAACTAAAGCAAGACTTTTGGTACTTGTCAGTCTGTGACAGGTCGGCTGTCAGTAGGGTACACCTACGTGTCATCTTCTTCTAGGGCCGCGCAGTCTACTTGCTCAGAGTCTTGTCTGGTTTTAAGGTGGAACTCAACTGAGAGAACCTTTTATCCCTTCATTTATTGCAAGTTTTACTGACATTCGAATTGTCTTGTTCCAACCAGATTAACTAACAGTTTTTAATATGTTTAACATTGAATGTGTTTTGTCAGTCTTCATCAGTAGACTTCATTTTCTCTACTGATGGTACTCTCTTAGTATAAATGCACTTAGAAAACATTTATGGCTAAGGCTTCTTCTTCAGCTGACTTCTACTCAGTGGACCTTGTCTTCTGAACAACTCTTAAATACACTCTAGAATTTAGCAAATGCAATTCAGTTCCGTAACATTTGAACTGGCTATTTTGTCTAACTCAACTGATTATACTTTACTTACATTCAACTTAAGAGGAACCTTTTGGCATCTTAATCAAAATATATGTCTATACAATTCTCCAACATCACGCATCATGGCGACCTTTATCCCAGCCGAGATAAGTCACATCGTGCGGTGGTTGACAGCACGTCCTTCGGGAGCAGCAGCGACCAAATGCTGCTCGAGATGTTGCTCTATAGAAGGAGTTCGCCCACCTTCGGGCTCGATTGGGTGGGCAGCAGCAGCTCCACTCCCTTGGGCGACCTTGTTCTTGGCCGCCCTTTCAGTGTCGGAGACGAGAGTGTCGTCTTCTCGAATAAGTCTCTTGGACTTAGGAGTTCCAGCCGCTGGCGGGCTACTGATGGGGGTGGGCTATTTTGCAGAGCTCGACCCGCCCGTTTGCCTGGGGTCATCCTTGCCCGCTTTGGCTGCCAGTGCGATCATCTTGGTGATTAGATCCCCTTTCTTCCTCCCTCTTTTGGTCGGCATGTCCCACACGTGTTGGTTAAGCACGTAGAAGGAAGGGTGAACGACAACTGTGACGAGCTGGTCTGCAAAAGAAGCGAACAACGAAAAAGTTAGAAAATATATAAAATAAAGATGTTAGCAGAGTTGTTCGTCAAGACTAAGAACGTTACCCTCGGGGACTTGGGCTTGAGCCTCAAGATGATGGGTGAAGGTTGTGAAGCGAGCTACCCTGCGAGTTAACTCAGAGTAAAGATGGTTGACACTTCGATCAGCTCAGCTTCGGAGGGCGATCAGGCTGACGGTAAATAGGAACTGGTCGTTAACACTGTCTTTGGCACTTCGCCACTTGAGATTTTTGGACCTGAAACAACAGAAGAAAAAATTAAAATTAGTCTTATCACTTCAAATATTTAGAAGATATAAGACTCACGAATAAGGTCCCCAAACTCCGCCGGAGTGTTTATGGGTCCAGGACCGCCATAAGGGCGAGCAGAAGCATGCCAGTCCCCACCAATCCAGAACCAGTCGTGCTTCCAGTCCCGCACCTTCCCAGGGATGTCCTCAACCAGCCACAAATTTAGTCGCGCCTTGAGATAGTACCAACCTGCATCATCTCCAATACAAGCAGTGGGCTTCATGAGGTAGTTGACCTCCTCGGCGGATAGTTTATTTGAATATCCCTCAAGGGCGCACAACACCATGAGGGACATAAGGTTCATCCACCCAATGGGGGTCAACTGGGTGATAGCAAAGTTTGTACCCTCGAGGAAGCTGCAAATCAGAGGATGCAGGGGCAACATGACTCCATCATTCAGAGCTGTCAAGTTGATCGCCGTGAGTCCGCGGGGAGGGCGGTCAGCTCTATCGTTGGTCAGCGGCGCGCACATATGTACATCAAAAGGGATTTTGAAATCCCTCCTGCTTTTAGGAAAGTTCGCCTCAGTAATGGCAGACACGATACAGCTCATCGCGTACTCAGTTATTTTGAGTCTTCGCTTCCCGCAAACTAGAACGGTGAACTGGTTGGAATGTTCTCTTTCGTACTCCTCCTAGTCCACTTGGCGAGCTACAGGGAATGGAATCTGGTGCTCGATCAGATTGGGCATTAAGAAGTCGATGCTCTTCAAGTATCCGCAGGTTAGTTCGTCGAGTGGGGCGGGCTGCAGTACTTCAACCTCGTCTTCTTCCTCATGGAGGTCGGAGCTGGTCTCCTCTTCGACTTGGCGAGCAGGATCTGCTCGCACGACTCTTTCCCCAGATGGTTGAGCCCCTGAGTCAACGGAACGAGCAATGGAGGCCACGTCGGGATCCGAATCTAAATTAACTACGGGAACGGAAGGTTCTCCAATGGGTCATTTCCTAGGATTGCGAGGTGGATAAGATCCCATTTTGGAGTGCGAGGATATTTGGATCGGAAGTCCGTGGAAGAAAAAGTGATCGGAAAAGCTTAAAGGATTTTAATGGCGGATTCCGATGGAGAAGATGGAAGGGCGACAGTGATTTGGTGGAAAAAACAGCGGAGCTTGGGTGTTTTGACTCAACAAAAGCAAAATTAAACAATAAGGGAGGAAAATTAAGAAGACTTTTACCTTAAATACTCAAAACTGGAAGAGTCGTCGTCGGAGATGGAGGAGAGTCTCCGGAAATTTTTTGAAGAAGAAAAACAAGGGTTTTGGCATTGAGAATGTAAAATGGAAAATGAAAATTTAGGAAAAAAATTCCATTTATAGTAAGATGAAAAAAGGGTGTCAGGCGAGCAAGAACAGAAGTACAAGGACCAAATTGCAAATGTTGAACGCGTGCAGCCCCATTCCGAAATTCCTGGAAGCGCGTCACCTCGATCTCGCGTGCGCGTGGGCGGCGGCAATCATTCCGCCCACGTCACGCCTCGAACCCAACCCAGCGCCTTGGAATTCCAACCATCACCAATCCAACTCAGCTCGTCTGAGGTAGCCCGCGCAACTGAAGTAGTTCGCTTCAAGTGAGAACAACTCGCCTTCATAACACTAGATGATTGTCAGTCCATGTGTAGTTCGCCCCATCTCATCACCAAATAATGACTGGTAAGGGGGCAATTGTTGATAGGCGAGCAAAAAATACCAAAAGGGCGAACAGGATTAAGTGAAGTTATCCTAATTAAAGTCGGGATTAGGCCAAGCCAAGTTGGAATTGCTAAGCGAGCTATATTAGCCTGGCGAGCTAATCTAACCATGCGAGTTGCTTCAAGGCCAAGGCCATGTGAACCCGAATGGAGCCCAGACGAACAATTCCAGTCAATAGACTAACAGTTCCAACTAAAGCATCAAGATATTAAGTCAATACAAAGGATGACCAACAAAATCAAACTAATAACTCTTCAAGGACAAGGCCCGAAGAGGCGGACAACTCACCAAACAAGCGAATCCAGTCTAGAAGATAGAATTTAGTTTAGATAAGGTCAAAATAGTCAACTCTCCATGTGTCAAACATGCACACATGGAAGTGCAAAGGTTTGTACACCTCCTACTTGTAAAACTTGTATAAATACTTGGAATTTTCCAAATAATAAAAAAGCACAAATTCACATATACATCTAAACTTCGACTACGTTAACCAAAACACCTCGATTATCAAATAAAGCGAATTTAATACGTAATCAATACACGTGTTTATTCTTTTTCACTTCCAATTTTCGTATTCACTAATTACATTAGTGATCAATCACACGTAATTGTTTGGTGATCTAATTAGCAACGAAAAACAGCTACTAATCCCTGTGATTAGAAAAGATCATTAACAATACTTGCATCTACTCTTGAATAGTTTGAAGTGTTATGATGTGTCGAATCATGATTTAAATTAAAAGTTGAGACTTTAATTATATTACTCAGAAATATAGATCATTCAGGAGGACTATGCAAATAAGATTATGTGACTGTGTTCTGGAAAGTACAGATATAACCAGAACTAATTCAGGTGAGATGGTGTTGATTCTTAAACTTTCACTGATTTCATTCAACCCGAGACTTTCATTCAAATTTCAGAAGAGACAATTCACATTAGTTGTCTCATATGAAATGCCAATAAATAAGAGTCAATGACAATCGCTCGCTAATGCTCGCATATCTTTTAAGAATCCAGTTTTCAGTCATAGTCAGTTGTACGTGAATGTTTTGAGAGTTACAAATCGCAGTAATTTGAAGATTTTTTACGTGTGTTGACTGACAATAAACGTTCATCATAAATGAAAAAAATGTAATTTTTAGAGTGGTGCTTAAAAATCTGTAATCGTTTCGATTTTCTTTACATCCTCTTTAATATGGATTCGAAGCTTTTATAAAAATTTCTTATTATTTAAATCGTAAAAAAAATTATATGGTGAAATACAAATAATATTAAGATTGTCTTGTATAAATAAAATTAATATTTATTACACTTTATTTTCACAAAAGTTTTCCGACATCTTCATTACTTTATCTATAAAAAATAAACCTTAAAATAAAAGATTAATAATATTATATATTTAAAATGAAAAATATTTTAACAGTAATATTAATAAATACGCTTAACATAAACCAACAGACTTGAATATAAATAGAGTACTTATAAATTAATTGTACATAATATATCGCACTACCTAAGTTACTAGTGATTGTAAGAGAAGAGGCAACAAAATTTAAAAAACAGGTCTTGAAAGGTTAGAACCAGTAAATTGTAAAATTAAGTAGGAACACATATACCAGGTAGGAAAAAGAATAGCACCACATTTATTATGGAAAAAAAAAAATGGGTTCCTCTATACAATTTTTTTAATTAGTGTAAAATTACCCATTTCTCCATTAGTTCTCGCATCACACACGTAGTGTTCCCACTAACTACAACTTTCATCTTAATTTTATTTTTAACAAATTATATTAATATTTCGATAGGTATTTTTATTTATATTATAACAAATTATTTATTTTAAAAGTTATATAGAATAAGTTTGTATGATATTTATTCTTTGAATACTTTTATATATGGAGTTGTTTTTTTATAAAACAATATTAGTTTAGTAGGTAAATACAAAATACTCTATCTGCTTCAAATTTATATGCTATTTATCAAAACTACTCCTCCCCTTGCTTAATCGATATTTTCATAAATGACAATATAACAACATTGTTTTTTACAATTATATCTTACCTACACCAATATACTTACACCTCATGTTGTTATTTTACATATATTAATTCACATTTATTAATTAAACTCAATTAGTTTAGAGTAACAAATAGTAATGTAGAAAATAAGTTTGGGACGGAGGGAGTAAAAATCAGTTGCACCATAAACAGATTTATGATTTTGTCCACAATAAATATATATTAAATTTTTTTATATTCTTGATCAAATATTAAATATTTTAAAACAGTTTCCTGATAAGTTTAGCATGAATTATTTTCATATAAGACCTACTCTTTTTTAATACTCATTATACGTATTTAAAATATTTGTGATATATATTTATAATATATATAAAATAACGCTAACCGGCCTACATTTAAAAACCATTGATTTTTCCCGCAAAAATTATTACTCCCTCCGTCTCATCATTATTTGCACACTAAATTTATTTTCGTGTTTCAGCGAGCGAGTTGTTTATTAGTATTTGAAATGATAAAGTAATTTTTAAGGTAGGGTTTGATAGATCTATCTCTCCTCTATTATGAAATGACTTAAAAATTATTTTATTATTTTAAATACTAATAAAAAACTCGTTCGCTAAAACACGAGAAAACGGTAAAAGTACAAATAATGGTGGGACTGAGGGAGTACTAAATTGAGTAATATTCATTTTTAAATCTTTGTTATATATCTTTGAAATATATTTTATTATAAATATTAACATATACTGATTGATTACTATTGAATATATTTTTAAAATATAATTTATCATAAATATTGAGAAATAATAAAAAAGTATGTTGAATATATCTTTGAGATATATTATGATAAATCTTTCTATTTTGTAGTAGTATAAAAGATATTTTAATTATTTTAAATTAATAGTTATTAAATATTTTTGTGAATGATCAATGTATAGAATAATCTTGTAGAAGTTATTAAAATAACTATTTATTAACGTGGTAAAAAAAAGAATAAGACTACTTTTTAATTTTTGGCAAAGTATAGAGTTTCATCTATATATATATATATATATATATATATATATATATAAGAACATTAACTGACCTACATTTGAAAATCATTGAATTTTTCCGCCAAAATTATTGCTAAATTGAGTAATGTTCATTTTAATTCTTTGGTATAAAACTTTGATTGATTAGACTAAAGGGTATTGTTGGTTATACTAAGAAGTATTGCAAAGTGATTTATATATAAACCAATTTCACATTATACATACTTCATTGAATTTTCTCGCTAAAATTATTGCTAAGTTGAGGAATATTCGTTTTAAATCATTTTGAATCTTTGGTATATATCTTTGAAATATATTTTAGGGTTCTTTACTATAGGGTATTTTTATTAGTGCTAAGTATCCCCAAGTAGCTGAAAAATCCCATGGAACTCTGCAGTACAAAATTCAATAAAAACTACAAAATTGCCCCTAGTTTCTTCTGCCTTCCTCCGCCACCTCCAAAAGCCTGTAGCTTTCCATTCCATCAGTCACTTCCACTTTCTGGGTCTCTATTTAAAAAAACTAGTCTTTTATTAACCATTTTCAGCCATTTATTTGAAATTTCCCCACGAAAAGAGAGAATCTGGAAGGACGCAGGGGACGGTGGACGCGGTGGCTCTGGCGAGGCGCGGTGGCGCTGCTACGGGCGATGACAGACGCAACTCCGGATCGGCGAACACCAACGAATTCGGCGAAGACAGATCTGTTATAGTCTTTCGTAAAAGACGCGGCGCTGGGATGGCCGGTGAGAATAGCGACGACGGCGGATCTAGGTGGCTGCGCTAGGTGGCTCAGGGATCGACGACGGCGGTGCTAGGCGGCTCTGGGATCAACGACGGCCTAGCGCTTGGTTTCCTTTGATTCTGGAAAATATGCAGGTAATGAAAATTTTAATTTTAGTTTTTGAGTGATCATTTTGTTCAAACTCATTAGGAGTTTTACTTTTGATTTCTTTCCACACTCTCTCCATGGGGGTGTTACAGACGCCATTTGTAATTCGAGTTACAAGTAGGATAAATGCCCAATACGCATCTGAAGTTTTGTGTAATTAAAACCTAGATTATTACTTCAAATCTGGTTATCATTCAAGAGCCCCGCATATATGAAATCATTTGACGCATTGCAGATGTTTATGTTTTCTTGATCATAGCTTCCGGTGGTGGAATTTCGAGGAAAAATATGATAATTACTTTGGCCCTGTTTTTTGTTATATGTCTATTGAATTACTTTATTTTGTGTTTTACACGAAAAAGATTAACAGAGGTTGCAATTGGTTTTTCAAATAGTTATACTTGGCTTGGATTTTGATGTTTTGCTTATTCTTATAAAGGTTGCAATTGGTTACAGCATGATGTAATTGATTGTTAGTATTCATCAATTGAGAAATTAATTTTCGGTCTCAATTGGTATGATGGTTGCTTTAGTGCTGCCTAGTAAAACTTATTTGATGTGTATGCACAGCCTGAATGACCTTTCCAGACTTAGGTTTAGGCAGCTTCCAAGACATGGAAGCTCTGATCTGAACAACATATTTTCTGATAAATATGCCGAATTATTATATATACTTCAGTGACAATCTTATGTAAGCAACGCTGTGGAAGAATGTCGAGACCATACTGAAGAAGTTTGGTCCCATTCGATTATTATAACATGCATTTCTCATCCAAAAAGTATAGACTGATCGTATGACCAGCATCTAATAATATGGAAATGCTTCTTTTTTCTTTCATAAGGGAATGTTATTTCGACCTTTAAATGCAACCTATTCAGTTTCTTCTTTGTAATCTGGATTTTGATGTTTTTCCTATTCTTATAGAGTTCAATGTATTATATAAGTTCAATAGATAACAACATAAGTTCAATAAAATGTAGTATGTAAGTTCAATATTGAATATCATAAGTTCAAGAAATTTTAATTTGACTGGGTGATGTTTGCAATATCAACTTAATTTTGTTTACACGTGATTTTATTTTTTTAGGGGGGAAATGAGTGAGAAGGTTGGGAGGATGCTCTATTTTTCTTTTCCTCTGTGGGGACTGCAGAAAACGTAACCAAAATGGACTGTGGCAACTGCTTTTGCAATGACTGTAAGCACCCTTTCTTATATTGGATTTTGAGGCATCATACTGGACATGACTGTACAAGTTCGTCAATTCTTGTATATTATTGTAAGTTTGTAATGCCACTTTCTGGTTTATTTTGCATTTTTCGGGAATGCATCTTTTGAAAGACGTGATTCAAGCTCCCACTATTGATTTATGCTTTTTGCGTCAATAACATTTTTTGCCAAAAGGAAACTTCTTGATATATTTAGTCTGTAATATACGATAATCATGTGTGGCTAAATTTACAGGTTGGAGAGAGCACTTAATTGTCAAAATAAATAGGGTCAAAGCAAGAGGATTAGATGTATGGCCGATAAATGCAAAGCTATCTGTGATGAATCCATTGTTAAAAATCTAGTTGGTCAAAAGCAAATTGTGATACATTGCAGTTTAATGATGAGTGTAAACTTGTAAGGGAGTAGTTTTGAAATTACAAAAGTGAGACATTGCAAGCAAATTGTTGTAAGCATGTTTATTTTTCTTAATTTAATTAACTTCTATGTAGAAGACATTTGTAAATTAAATTGCAGTTTAATGACGGGTGTGAATCCATTAGTTTTGTACTCAGTTTACTTCTAATAAGTTAAACAGATTAAGAGCAACACTGCTACTACTCTAAACTCATACTAAAATTTGTAATTGTTGCACTTAAGTTCAATAGATAACATCATAAGTTCAATAACATGTAGTATGTAAGTTCAATATTGTATATATTATAAGTTCAAAAAATTGTAATTCGACTGGGTGTGAAGTGGGTGAATTTTTGGGTAATAGAGTAGAAATATTAGAAGAGAAGGGTGGGAGAATGCTCTGTTTTTCTTTTTGTTGGTGAGGAGGGGGAGGATTTCCTTGCTAATGAGACTACTTGTAGAGGGATTTATGGTGTAATCTTGTAAGGGAGTAGTACTGAAAGTACAAAAGTGATATATTGCAAGAAAATTATGGTAAGCATGTTTATTTTTCTTAATTTCATTAACTTCTATGAGAAAGACGTTTGCAAATTTAATTGCAGTTTAATGATGGGGTGTGATTCCAGAACTTGGGCATGGGCCTATCAAGTAAAAAGTTCAGAAGCTCGAATGTTTACTTTTAAAGCCAATTCCAGGACTTTAACAATAGCATTTATGCTCGATATTTTCTTCTCATGGATCAGGATTAAAGGATCTTCCAATTCCTATTATTAGTCAAGATCTTCAGACAGATATTACAATTACAAGGAATGAAAAGAGGAATTACTTCATGTGTGAGAAAGTGTGAAACAATTAACTCTATTAATAGTATCAACTAGTAATATACTTAAACATTTCTGGTTCTTCCTGGTTTGTGATGAAGTACGGGGAAATGTAACCTCTATCCAGGTTCATTACCTCAACTACTTCCAATTCATTGTCCAGTGTCTTCCCATCCTATTAACCAAATAAGCACCAAACTAGAACACATTATGAAGGCACACAAAATTATCTTCAACCCATGTTGAAACACTCTAAAGTGTAACTTTTTTTTTCTTTAAACACTACAAAAAAAAACATAAAATTACCTATATAAATTGCCAATATGGCAATGAAATTTTCAACAAAAAAATTCGTAGTGGGGATTACCTACGAATTGACTACAAAATTTTCTAATTGTATAGGCATCTTCCTTCCCCACCTACAAAAAATTGTCTACGGAAATTCTGTAGGCAAATTGTGTTGTAGGTAATTATATCTAGGGATTTTTATTTCATAAGCAAAGTAATTACATAGGCAAATGACTTGTTTTTGTTCGTTTTATTATACTGGAGGTTTAATGCATGTATTACACAATCATAAGTTGTTATGATGTGCAAATACTAAACCAATCATTTGGAAGAATAAGTTGTTACGTTTAGCCATTTCCTATTTTATACTTAAAAGTATTAATAAACAATTTTAAAAAACTGTTTTAAACTCAAAAATATTAATAAACATATTCTTTCTTAAAATTTGGGCCTTTTTAAGGGTAATCAAAATGGGGACGAGAACGTATAAAATTTGAGTTTGAGTATTCAATATCCCACTTCAATAAATAAAAAATTTAAAATAATTACAATTATAATTTTTAAGTTCAATATTATCTTCACACCTGTTGAAACATTCTAAAGTGCAATTTTTTCTTTAAAGTGCGACCATACATGTATAAAGTTCAATTTTTTTTATTTTTAAGTGCAATTGAAAATTGACTATAAGTTAAAATTTATATTATTAAAGTTCAACATTATATTCATAGGTTCATATTTATTATAATTTCAATTACAAAATTGAAAGTGAAAATTTTACAATTCAAAATAATAATGATGATCTTATGCTTAATTTGCTAAGTACTTATTATTATTATTATATTATATTTTAGGGACAAATAAACCCTTCAATTTTTGGCACAAATAAACTCTTCAGTTAAGAGAGAGTAATAGAAGTTAATTAATATTTACAAATTAACTTGTATTTGTTTAAATAAAGTGGTAAATCCTAATATAATGACTAATTCAACTTAACAATAAATAATTTATCTTAAACCAAGTCAAACCATGACTTCTCCTGGGTTCCAATAACCGGCGTCCATTAATCTCCACTCCATTATCTCCTCTTATTTTTGCAGAAAATTTTAACCCTGTCGCACCACAAAATTCATCTTCAGCCCATTAAGTTTGATAATTCATCCGCATAAAATTGATAATTTTTTGTAAAACTAAACAAAGGAAAATATCTACACTTACTATTATTTAAACAGATGTCCATCTCTCTCCAATCAATCACGTGACAATCAATCTTTCGATGCGGCTGCGTCTTGAAGCAATTCCGGCGAAATAATTTCTAGTGATTTTTACGGTGCTTGAGGCTTCGAGCTTTGAATTCCGGCAAGCTTTCTCCATTAATTGCCTCACGAATTACGGTGACGTCGAGCATTTTCGACGTGAGCTCCGGCATCGGCGGACAAGTTTCCAGCGAATGAGCTTCGCTCTTCGAATTCCGGTGCTGCATCTCTGATTTTTCGGCCGATGGCATCCAGGTGGTGGCAAGTTGCTCCATTAATTCCGGCACCGCGACACGCTGCAATTTCCTCCTCCGGCAACTCGATTTGAAGCTTTCCGGCGTGAATTGCAGATTCCAAATCGACTTCCAGCACAACAAGAAGAAAGAGCTCCTTCTTCTCCTCTTTTTTTTTTTTTTCTTCGCCATTTCCTATGTTAATGTTTTTGTTTAGTCTATATTTCTCTCTCCTCCCCTTTTACTTTTTTCTCTCTATGTAATTAACCCAAAGGCATTGTCTCTCACCAAAATTAGTATTATGATGAATTAAAGTGATGACTAGGTGTTTTTTGAAAATAAGGGTAAGGAACGGTCATATGAGAGAGAAAAGTGGGGCCGAGGAATTTTTGGACTGAGGATGGAAGTCTTGCAGGAGGGGAGAGAAAATAGGGTGTCAGGGGCTTGATGTAGATTTTTTGTTGTGGAGAGTAAGTTAGGGAAACTTGGCTATATAGGAACAATTAACCCCAAAGTCACGTACCTAGTAGTGTATTTCTCTATATTTTATTATATAGATATTGATAAATAATTGATTACAAAATATATCGAATATATTTTTAAAATATAATTTATAATAAATATTGAGCATAATATAAAAATATGTTGAATATATCTATGAGATATATATTATGAAGAATCTTCTATTTTGTGGTATAAAAGATATTTTAATTATTTAAAAATAATAGTTATTAAATATTTTTGCGAATGATCAATGTATAGAAATCATTCGATATATAGTTTGTAGAAACTTATTTTTTGTAGATATATTTAAATAAAGATTTATTAATCTAAAAAATAAAAGGGATGAAGACCACTCTTTAATTTTTGGCAAAGTATAGTGTGAAATGATTTATACATGAACAATTTGAAGTGTATTAGTTGTTTTCACTAAAGGGTGTTGTTTTTGCCGAAGGATATTAGTTCTTGAGGATATTAATTATTTTCACTTAAGGGGATTAGTTTTAGAGGGTATTCGTTGTTTCACTGAAGGATATTAGTTGAAGGGTACGAAGAGTATTAATTGATTAGACTAAAGGGTATTAGGTTGTTATACTAAAAAGTATTGCAAAGTGATTAATGTATAAACCAATTTCACACTATACATACTTCATTGAATTTTCCCGCTAAAATTATTGTTAAATTGACTAATATTCGTTTTAAATCCTTTAAATCTTTGATATATATCTTTGAAATATATTTTATTTTAAATATTGATAGATAATTGATTACAAAATATATTGGATATATTTTTGAAATATAATTTATAATAAATATTGAGAATAATATAAAAATATGTTGAATATATCTTTGAAATATATATTATGATAAATCCTCTATTTTGTGGTATAAAATATATTTCAATTATTATAAAATAATAGTTATTAAATATTTTGTGAATGTTCAATGTATAGAAATAATTCGATATATAGTTTGTAGAAACTTAATTTTTGTAGAAATATTTAAATAAAGATTTATTAAATCTGAAAAAAAAAATGAAGGATATTAATTGTTTTTTTCACTTAAGGGTATTAGCTCTAGAGGGTATTCATTGTTTTCACTGAAGGATATTAGTTGAAGGGTACGAAGAGTATTAGTTATTTAGCTGAAGTTAATTAGTTGATTAGACTAAAGGGTATTAGTTGGTTATACTAAAAAGTATTGCAAAGTGGTTTATGTATAAACCAATTCACTCTATACATACGTTTAATTTTTTGTAAAAGAAAGAGTTTATCTAAATTAATTACTTCGAAGAAAGATTATAGTAGACATATAACAATTAATATATCAATATATTTTATTGGGCAAACCGCTAAATACATATGAGTATATCTATCATATTGAAATAAGTTTGGGTTAATTAATTAACATACAAAATGCATAAGTTAATGCACTTTATCATCTACAAAACAAGGAAAGATTAAGATCTCCAACAAACTACATATTCCTCAATATTTTTGCCTGTAGATTCGAGATCATTTCACGGGATAATTATATGAACAATATTCCAAATGTATATATATATATATATATATATATATATATATATATAAACATATATATATATATATATATATATACAGAAATGATATGGAGCCCAACAATGGGCTCCTTATGGAGTCAAATAATGATTTGGCATGACAAATCATCAATATTTACTTAGTTAATTAAAAATAACTAAGGTAATCAAAAGTTGTAGTATATCTATTCTTTCTATCTACTCATTATTTTAATTACCTTAAATACATATAAATCTCAATTCTATAAGGCAATAAAAATAAAAATCTGGTACCCCATTTACTGGGGTGAACCATCATGGTCACACAATTATTCTAGGTTGTGGATTTTTTAGTGATGAAAAAACTGAATCGTTTGTATGGTTGTTCAGTAAGTTGATGGAAGCAATGACAAAAGGACCACCGGGTATCATCATCACAGATCAGGATCTTGCAATGACGAAAGCTATCGCTCAGGTCTTCCCGCTAACATTTCATCGTTACTGCATATGGCACATCTTAAATAAGTTGTCAGAGAAGATAAATTCGATAACTTATCGAGACCAATACCATAGGATAAAGAGTGTGATTTTTTATTCTGAGTCACCTGAAGAATTTGAACTAAAATGGAGTGAGATGGTTAAAGCTGCAAAGTTGGATGATAATGTGTGGTTGAAGCAAGTGTATAATTTGCGAAATCAATGGGTTCCAGCGTATGTGAAGGACATTTTTAGTGCAGGAATATCAAGTAGTCAACGAGCTGAAAGTGCACATGTTTTTTTCAAAAAATATATATCAAGTCAAAATTCATTGATGGATTTTATCACTCGATTCAATTGTGCTCTTAGAAATCTAAGACATAATGAGATAAAATCTGATCATATTGATATAAATGAGCGTCCGAAGTGCAAGTCATCGTGGCTACTAGAACGACAATTGATGAATTTGTATACAAAGGAAAGATTTTTGTGCTTCCAAGATGAAATTGATGAAAGCAATGCATATCGTATTGATCTTGAGACCAGTTGTCAAGAGAATGAGGTTTACATTGTTAGTAGGGTTGATAAAGCAGATGGGTCTCGACAACGACGTCTTATATATGACAAACTGGTGGATCTTATTTCATGCAGTTGTAAAATGTTCGAGTTTGAAGGAATACCATGTAGGCATATGCTTCAGTACTTTAGAGTCAAACAAATATTTGAGCTACCAAATAAGTACATCCTGTATAGGTGGACAAAAAGTGCTAAAGTGGAAGTGGTAAATGATAAAGATGGTGCATGTATCAATGAAAGTGAAGATGTAACCTTGATTGCTCGTCATGGAAAATTGTCTCATGTAGCAACATTATTGGTTGATGATGCATCATTAACTAATGCTAGCACCAACCTCGTACTAAATGCCCTTGAAGACTTACATACTAAAGTGAGAGAAATAAATAGTGGCCGAGAGGTGAATTTACAACATTTAGATGGGCAAGTTGATGAAGACCATTTGAGTATCATTTGACCCTTCAAAAGTGAGGGCAAAAGGATGCGGAAAAAGATTACTATCATCAAAGGAAAAAAATATCTCCATGGAAAGAAGGTGTCATGGATGTGGACTTCGTGGACAGTCACATGACAAACGCAATTGTCCGAAATTACTTGACAGGTATTCGTTAATTTTTTATTATCTTACTTATATCATATACAGTTTGTTATAAACTAAAAATATAAATAACTTTTCTTCCATTGTACAATGTGTGTAGATCTACTATGAAAGACAACCAAAGTGGTTCCGATGATTTTAATGAGGATACAAATGATTATGCTTCTGTTTGAGGTAACAATTTTTTTAATAAAGTAATTATAAATAAATATTTATACTAATTACTTCTTAATAATATTTGTTAGGTAACAATGTTGAACAAGCAAGGAGTGTTCTGGATTGAATTGTGCAACTCTCGATCATATAAATATAGTCAACAATATCAAGATAGTGAAGCACAAATATTCATCCTTAAGATCTTATCTATTGCTATATGTTCATGTTTCACTTTGAGTGTTGAAACAAACTATTTTAGTAGGCTTAAATTTGAAACTTTGCCTTATGATTTTCAAATTTTCTGATTCCATTATATAATAGTTTATATTTATAGATTTTATGTGCAATAATGAAGAAAGGACTATTTTTTTTTAATTACAATAATGGTTTTTTTTTTATGTATTCTTCTTATTCATTTTAATTCTCAAATTCAATTATCTAATTAATTAAGTGAAAAAAAGAAGAAGTCGGGATTATTTATTCGAAAAAATATAATTCCATCAACTATATTTTGCTCCAATATTTTTTTTTTACTTACTTTTTATTAGTGAGTACTCCTTCCGTCCCAGTTTTATTTTTCCATTTACCAAAAAGATTCGTCCCAATTTTATTTTCTCATTTCCCAAAATAAAAATAAAGTGCATTCACCATTTTCAATTTCACCTCACAAAAAACTAATTTATTCATTTAAAATACTATATTTCAACTCTCGCATTAGTCTCTGTGTAAAGTCAAATGGAAAAATAAAATTGGGGTGGAGGTAATACAAAATAAAGAGGAAAAATTCATTATTATACTACGAGAAGTATTATTATTGAATGTGAGTTAAACCCATACAATAGATTATTCCTAGTGATCCAAATTAGCCAAGAAGACGCAAAAGGGTGACAGATAGATATTTTAATTTTAGATTTTATAAAAAAAATTATTTTTTTTAAAGGGAGAGAAGTAAAATTAATTTTATTTTAATAATAATAAAAATTCGAAAGTTGTTGTGCATGTGTTTTTTTTTTTGTTGCAATATCAATTGTTCTCACATTATTATTATATTATTATTATAATACTAGTTTTTGAGAAAATTAAAAAAATTGTAATGACCTGCCGTATAAGAAAAATTAATGGTTGGTTATATAATTTTTATTTTTAGTTGGTTTGAAAGTTTTGGCGCAATTATTATGTTTATAATTATTTTACCTCATTAATTAATTTGGTTTGTGGGAGATCAATAATATATTATTTGATTATTTTATAGGGTATGAAATAGATTTTGTGACCAAATAATATGGGTAGGGATGAGATTAGGGTACTAGATTTTTATTTTTATTGCCTTATAGAATTGAGATTTATATGTATTTAAGGTAATTAAAATAATTTGAGTAGATAGAAAGAATAAATATACTACAACTTTTGATTACCTTAATTATTTTTAATTAACTAAGTAAATATTGATGATTTGTCATGCCAAATCATTATTTGACTCCATAAGGAGCCCATTATTGGGCTCCATATCATTTATGTGTATATATATATATATACTAGTGCGTATCCCCGCGAATTTCGCGGACTGAAAAATAAATGTTATTTCTATCTTCAAAAATTATAAATATAAATGTTGTTTATTTTAAATATATATTAATTTTGATATAATATTAAAATTTTAATTATAGTTCAACGAACAATGAAAAATATTAAATATGAATAAATAGAAAATTAAAAAACATCCAACTAATTCACACATTCCATCTAAAATTATTATAACAAAAAATTACTTAAAATTACACGTTCCTGAAAACTTCTCTGTAGACTACATTTGTTGTATACTTACACGGCTTTCCATTAGAATCAAGACAGAGAATCTTCAATCCTCTTTTACTTTTAACTCTCGAGACTGCAACATATAATTGTCCATGTGTAAAAACTGGTTTCGGAAGGTACACACCGACAGTAGACAAAGACTGACCTTGACTTTTATTTATAGTCATTGCAAAACACAAAAGAACCGGAAACTGTCTCCTCTGGATTCTAAAAGGCAAAGTATCACCAGAATTAGTCAGGGTCATTCTGGGAATATATACCTTACTTCCTATGTTTCTTCCAGATATAATTTCAGCTTCCAGAATATGATTTCCAAGTCTTGTAACAACCAATCTGGTGCCATTACATAGTCCTGACTTTTGATCGATATTTCTGAGAAGCATTACGGGTACACCAACCTTCAATACCAAACGGTGGTGTGGAAGTCCGGAACATTTGACCGAGTTCAAGTAATCAATAGAAAGCAGTTCTCCCCGACCACCGGGTCTATACTCAGATCTACAAAGAGTATCAGAACTCAAATACTCTCTTGTTTCACCAGGTATCATAGACAAAACCTTCTCATTAATGCATTCCACTTCTTTGTGAGTTGGAGCAAGTATTGCTCTATCCTCAAAATACCCACGTTTGTGAAAATTTTCTGAAATTAAAGGGTATATGCTTTCTATTATGGCAGCTAGGTGATCAACTACATCATATATAAGATTTTCTTCAGGAATTTGAATATCAGCACAACCATCCCTGTTATTCCCAAGTTCACCATCTCCAACTTTCAAAATCCAATCTGAAAACTCAGATATCTCATCAGAAGTAGACTGGAGGGTAGGGTTTCCGGTCTGCAACCTCATGTTCTTGGTTAATCTTAATACCTGGAAACAATAAAGATAGCTTAATTGTGGATTAAAATAATATATATATATATATATATATTATAAAATAACTAAAGTAAATATAATGATAAATATTATTATGTACCTTGCAATGATCCCATAGATAAGATGAATTAATTGTGGAATAGACAACATCTTCTCTACTACCATTTGGTACAACGGGAAGTATTTGTCTGAAATCTCCACCAAGAACAACAGTTTTTCCTCCAAATGGCAAATCACATTGCGACCCATCGGGGGACCTCACAATATCTCTGAGAGTTCTATCTAAAGCTTCAAAGCTGAATCTGTTAATCATTGGTGCCTCATCCCAAATTATAAGCTTTGCCTTTAATATAAGTCCAGATAAATCTGTACCTGGTCTTATATTACAGGTAGACGACTCATCTATATTTAGCGGTATAGCGAATCTTGAATGAGCTGTACGACCTCCGGGCAATAGAAGAGTAGCTATACCACTTGATGCAACATTGAGAACTATGTGACCCTGCGATCTTACAGCCGCTGAAAGAGTTCTCCATATGAATGTTTTTCCTGTTCCACCGTAGCCATATAAGAAAAATATACCGCCATTATTCGACCACACTGCTTCTAGTATCTCTTGAAGCACATTATTTTGTTCAGCAGTTAATGTTGAACTCAATGTTTCGTACTCCTTCATCAAATCAGTAACGTCATAACATAGTTCTCCTTGTATGAGTTTATTCAGTCCGTCTGACACTGATGCTTCGTTCGGAACTGGCATTGTGGGAAATTTGCCTAAGGTGCTGCCATTCATTTGCAGTAGCTTTTCAATCTCCATCAGTGCATGATTCTTCAATTCATCGTCACTTAAATGCAAATCTAGAGATTAAAAAATGGGCTTTAATTAATATAGTGATAAAAAAAATTGAATCAATGTAGTTCTAATGAGGTCATTTAATATTAAAGCAAATTTAAATTTAAATGCAAATATAATACCTTGAATATTCAACAATCTCTTTTGTCGTGCAAGTATATCATCTGACATAGCCTCCCATGTCTTTTCAAAAACAACTTCTGGGGAATTCATGTTAGATGACATTAGAAGAATTACAAACAAATTTCGAACGTAATGAGCTGATGCCCAAAAGCTGGCCTCCATTATACCATCTACGTACTCGCGGTCATCATTCAACAACCCCATAGAGTAGCAAGCATCCTTACAAGTCTGATATACAACTCCTTCAATAGTTCGAATCTCCTCGAAAGATCTTGAACCCTTACTATGAGGTATAAGGATTCCCAAATAATACAGTTCTCCAAGCCCTGGTGGAACATAAATCAACCTTCCCAAAGAAAATCGACTGGACTTTCTAGGAACCCACTCACAATTTTGACTATCCCAAATAAATTTAGATGGAAATTCAATGTACGTAAGATCTCTAGCAAAATCATGCTCGCTGTTGAATTTCATCCAAGCTAAAAACATCGACTGATCTGAAGTTGGTCTTCCAAGAACATTGTCAATATAAGCCTCATCATCAAAAATAACATTTTGTTGATTCGGAAGATGGAAGAACAATCTCTGAACCGATGGGAACCTATAATGTATTTCAAAACCATTTGTTCTCCAAACAACTTCACATGGAGAAATGTATCGACAATTGAGATATTTTTCAACCTCATCATTGGAGTTTGAACCATCGTCTCCTCCACCCCTTTGGACAATACCAGCGGTAACTCTATCATGGCCCTTGTTAATATACTTGAATAGATACTTGATTGATTTATGTTGATTGCACCACTCAACATTTATATGTGCTTGATACCTACCCAATAAACTCGAATTATAAGGTACCACATAAGCATTGTCCAAATTTGTTTCCCCTTTTATAACGGTACGACCATTATCTCTTCTTCTATAAAGGGGATACCCATCCTCATCCACAGAAGTTTTTTGATTATATCTTTTTGGAAACCTTTTTGAACAAATTCCTTTACTCATGCAAGGAGCATTCATCTTAGTTTTTCCACATGGACCATGCATCATATAGTCTCTAACCAAATCATGCAGCCTCAAGTCAATTTCTTTATCAGGTATTTCTGCAGATATAATACGATCAACATCATCTGGATTGGGAATTTTGTTCGCACGATTCAAGAACAATAGAATGTGAGCATGAGGCAACCCCCTTTTTTGAAACTCAACCGTATAGACCACTGTAACAAAAATAATATAAAATTAAACTTATATATTATAATAACAATTTAATATATATATATATATATGTGTGTGTGTGTGTGTGTCAGTGTGTAGTGTAGGTTATATTTATTTACTTGAATAATATAATATTTTATATACATATACATATGTATATAAATAGTATAAAAGTATAAATGTGTATGAATACTTACAGGCATCAAGTTGACCAAACATTTTCCCTTCTTTAAAATCTTTTATAATTCGATCAAGCTTCATCTTAAATACACGACATAGAATGTCGGGTCTATCTTCTGACCTTAGACCTTTCTCACTCAGCAACCTAGTTACTTCTGGCCACTTCGGATTGCATGTGAACGTGATGAACAGATCTGGGTATGAATAATGCTTGCAAATAGTCATGGCATCTTGAAAGTTATTTATCATATACCGTGGTCCTCCTGTAAATGAAGACGGTATAATTCGTTTTCCAGTAGAAGATGGACCAGTATCACCTCTTTCAACTGCACTTTTTAAATCACATAATTTTTCCGATCACAGTTGAGCTTGATTAAGCTTGATGTAACATATTCTCTCGGCCTCAATCATAGTATAAGAATCTACCAGGAACTGCTGAAAAAGTCTTCTGGAATAGAATAAAGTGTGCACGTCATCTTGGCGCTCACAAATTCTAAATGCAAAGAATTCCCGCATAGTTAGCCTAACACGTTTTCTGGTGGTCGCTCCAGCATCACTATGTACAATTCCCAATCGATACCCATCCTCTCCGAAGGGAATAAAAGGGGATATTGCAGTGGAACATAACATGGATGAAGCTCACTTATACGTTTAAGACCTCCGTCGCGCATATGAAGAGTAACATCTCTTGTTTGTAAATTCAAATCAAGATCACCGGGAATAAGGGCTGCAACCTCAGCTGCAGTTGGAAGATTATGCGTTCTACCATCTGAAGATCTTGCCTCTAATAACCTCATCTTCAACGATGTTTCCTGACCAGATGCAAAATGTTCTCTTGCACTTCGAAATTGTATAGCAAAAGGATTAAACTGATCAATCATCTTTCTCAAATCATCAATTACACAATCACTCAATACTGTCGAACTATCCTTTTCAGGCCCACTGTAAATCAAATAAAATTATATTGTTAAAATAAGGTAAACATTAACAATATTTTATCATGAACTGTATAGTCTTACAATTCAAGCAAATGTATATAATTTTATAAAATAATAACATTAATTAATAAGATAAAAGAATCATATAATTTTTTTGTAAAATATGATACCAACCTGAGGGCACGGATTCTATTATCAATCTCATTTTCAGTGTCAAAAATGTATAGTTGAGAAAATTTTGGCTGGCTTCCAGTCATAGGCAACAGACTCCCAATTTTGTGATCATTGGAACCACGAAGTTTAAACACATAAGGAGCGCGACCTCTATTGATTGAATGGTCAATTGTTCCACTCATTGATGTGAAGCTAAACATCATATTGTAAGCTCGAATGTTGATCAAGAAATCCTTACTCCTTGGATCATTCCCGTGCATAAGATTCTTCAGTGTGTCCGGTGGTTCTTTCAATTTAGGTATCTTTATTTTCCCATTAGAACAACATAATGGAAATTTTGGAGGAATTTCATGCTTCTTTTTACCACTTCGTTCTTCATACCAAAAAAGAGCGTTGCAATAGATACACAAATACGTTGGATCACCAAAATCAAGATAATCTGAAGAAGAAGAAAAACTAATGATTAAATTTAATGATTATTACAATTATAAAATTTATTGAAAAAAATTAGAAGTACGAAATCGATACCAGGAATCGGATCAGTGTTCGTGGACTCAATTCTTCTGCCACTAGTATGACATTGTTCACCAGCTAAAATAAGTAGAATTATTCATTAATGAGATATAAAATATAATCATAATAATGTAATAAAAAATAACTTATATTATCAAATGTTTGGTATTCTTTTTTTTTTTTTTTTTTGCAATAGTCACAAAGAAGATTAACTTTTGGTGTTGAGTAAATATAATATTAAAAAATTTAAAAAAAATAAGTATAAAACATTGCATTATAGTAGTAAAAAACAATGTAAACAAATATACGTACCTTCAAATAATTTCAAACGTTTATTTTGAAGAATATGTTTCCTCTCTAACCTTGTAGATATTGACGGGTTTTCTGCACAATTAAAAATTGAATTACCTACGATGCAAATCATAAATTTAATAAATATATTGTATATTGATAAATAGGAATCAGTCTATTTATAGTTTAAAAAAATGCAATATTACAACTATGTAACATTGTTTAAAAATTTAATATAAAATTATACTACGCATGAATAATAATTATATCAAAGAGTGATTTGCATTATACGAAATTGCTTAATCACATCGTTCATTAAATATTATTAGAATGAACTAACATATTGCTACAATATAATATTATATGATTTGAAAAAGTAAATTAATAATTACATTGAACACCAAATATAAATAAGTGAAATTAATTATTTACCTTGAACAAAGGTAGAAGTTGTATCAATATTTCTACTCTCGGTGGAATTTAGATCTGCAATGAGATAATTTCTTTTATGTTAAAAATCAAGTATATTAATTTAATTACATCTTTCGCACATAGAGATTTTTTATTCATCATTATTAACCTTATCAAAAAATATTGGAATACATTATGATTTAGCATTTTTATCAAATTATAATTAACTAATTTAAATATCAACAATAATTTACATCAAAGTAAATTTGAATTCAACTACTTACCCAATTGGGTACATAAACGCTTTTTTGAAAGGATATTCTTTCTCAACATTCTTGCACGCTTAGCATTGTTTCTTTTAAATATTGGATCTTCTTCACCTACGGTAAACACCATAAATAAATAATATATAGTGAATACGTATTATAAAATTCAATTGACATATACAAATACTAATAAAAAATTATTAAATATTCATATTTATCAACTAACCACTTATTGGCATTCCTCCATGTTTTTGTGAACGTACCAATTTTCTAACCATCCTTACATGCTTTGCACAGTTAACTACATGAGTAAAAATTATTAAATATATGAAATCAATTACTTTAATAAATAACTGAATAATCTATTTCCATGCAATATAAACATAATTTTTTATTTAAATTAAAGATATAACACTACAAAACTAACCATTCGAGATGTCGCTCAGTGGCTCTCCAAATTCAAATGAATTTTTATATGAATCTACGCAAATAACAATGTTTTAGTATATATAAATAAATTATTATTTGTAACATATATTTACAAAATATAAAATAATATTACCTGTTGATCTACTTTGTCTATTACTTGAAACATTCTCTTTATCCATCATTTCATCTAGTTTACAGGCTAGCGTTAACCTCACGTGAAGAAATGAAACAATGCTGCATTACAATTTTGAAATATGAATAATTAAAAAGAATATATTTTAAAAAAAAAATACATAAACAACTAATTGCATACAATAATATATTACTAACCAACAAAATAAACCTCACTGCTCAATTAATATACTTACTACTAAATTAATACAAAGATGGTAGTCGAATTGCTTTCATCATATAGTTAGTACAACAAAACTTATTAACTAAAAGCAATTACATAACCTGAAAAAAAAAATCTACTTTACCAAATAAAAAAAAAATGAATTTGATTTAAAACTAACATTTTACCTACCACAAAAGATATTACTTCTCCTAGCAGCATAATGCACCAATCCCCATAATACATAAACTTGACTTGAGTACGTGACTTGTATATATATACTAAGAAGACCAATGAAAAAACCATTATGATTTCCGTTAAAAAAAAAAAAAAAAAAAACTATTAAAAAAACCCATAAACGTTGTCTTTTTAATACATATTATTAGTATATATATTAGTAATTTGATCCATTCTCGAAAATACCAATGAAAATCAAAGGGGAAATTATTCATATAGCAAGAAAATAAAATTAAAATTAAAATTAGTGATAAAAATACATGACAAACAGATTTGAAAAACTTTAAAAATAAAAATTTAGATGAATATATATCACACTAACATAATTTATGCTTAGGGTTTGTTTGCTTTGATAGATAGAATTGATAAATAATTAAACTTCGTTCATGGAATAATCACTCCAAGCATATCCATATATCAATTATCTATAACCACTTATTGTGGAACAGTGTCATATAAACCAAACGCATGATTGAATGTGGTTAAAATATCAATCTCACTTAATCCAACTAAGCAAACATATAGTAGCTAAACATTATTACTGAACTTATATAAGAATTCTTAACTTTTAGGAAGTACTATTTTGATATTAAAAAATATATGATCATAACTTTTAAACATTTATAATACATTAACAAAAGCTGAAAATTACAGCCCTAACGTAGAAACAATTACATATTGCAAGTTAATTACCATGAGTAAATGATTTCTCAAAAAACATGATTGTAGTTTCGCTTCATTGCCTCAAATTAGAGTTCTACACCAGCAATGAAAAACAATTGAAATATAGGCATTCAAGTCCAATTTATTTATTTTAACTCAAATATATATACTAAATACACTTACGAATCATTTCTCCTGCATAATTTTGCGGCTTCATTGGTACAGTGGATGTCCGATAAATTGTTAATTACTTGTACAATTGCAGAGTATAGATGATTGTTATAAGAATTATACAATAAAATATTGACCATGAAATCACTAATATATATACTAAGAAGATGTATTAAAAAGGCAAAGATCCATGAAAATCTTTTATTTTATTTATAGATATTGATATAAGAATAAAAATCTATATATTTTGGCAAACATTAATAACGTCCATACAAAAATTACAAAAATATCATCCATGAAGATCTTAAAAAAATCCACAAAAATTTCAACCATATATATAAAGATCTACTAATAATTATTGAAGATAAAAAAAAATCCACAAATATTTCAGCTATATTTATAAATGTGAAAAGAATATTTAAAAAATGTAAATTTTAATATCTTATTTTATTTATTTATTTCTTATAGAGTAGTTTTAATATGCACTTGAGTGCATGGTATGCACTTGAGTGCATGGTATGCACTTTAATTTATTTTGAAAAGAAGTAATCACGGATACCCCAAGAAATAGTCAGTAATAATCCAATAAGTAATCAGTATAATTTGTTAAAATTTACCTGCATATCCAAGAATACCATAACCAAGCCAAGATTCTCCCCATAGTACGAAGATACAACATAAAAAAAACGTAAAAGTTTAACCCTAAACATAGATTCACAAATTTCGGATCTAAATATAACATTTGACAAAAGAGATGTCATAATTGAAATGAAATAGTGTGTGTGTAGATGCTTGTGTAGATGTTTGTGTGGGAACAATTGATTAATATGTTGGTATTTATAATGGAAAAATATAACCCTAAGAATTACATTTAAGCGCCAATTCGAATTATTTAAAAAAATTCAATTCCCTCCTAAACATTTCATGTATACATGTATTTTGAATTTTTTTTATTAAAATAATCGAAAATTAAAAAAAAATTGCTAAATTTAAGTGATATATTATTTTACATGGTAAGATTTTGTATATCATGGCAATATTTTTTGGGAATAATATGATATTTCAATGATAAAAGATTTTGGATAGTAAATCTTTTACAAAATATTTCAGCATCCTCCTATAAAATTTCCAAAAATATCAATGTAAGAAACTTAATGTCCTTTTTTTTTATTTGAATTTAATTCCATCAATATTTGAATATCATATGTTAAAATATATGGAATATATTTCACTAAAATTTCTATGGATTTGTTATGATAGTCGAAGCATAATATACTATGACATTAATATATATAAGATTGTCAAAATCTTTTGCAATCAAGAGTATTTATTTGTAAGATTATGCAAGAAATAATGGATAAAGACCCACAAAAGTAAAGCCAACACATATACAACATGTTATGTTATATAGCACACACGCATATAATCATCATGAATTATGAAAATTTATTTATTAATAATATATTATGTATAGAAAATATGCTACAAAATTAATAAATATTCTTCAAATTTTTAAATTTAATCGATTTATATAGTTGTATTACTATATTATGGATAACAACTTACTTATATAATACACTAAGGTATTAAATTGCTAACAATTAACATCACCAACTATTAACTAATAACTTAACTTTAAAAAATTAATGCATTTAACAAAATTGATTAATATAACTTTAATTGATATTTATAATGAAAACAACTAATGTCATACGGATCTAATAATTTCATTGCATTTAACTTATACATTTTTAGTAATTTACCAACAGATTTCAAATAAATTAGAACATGAGTTATTTATTGTTCTTTAACACTTTGTTGAGCTCTCATTCCACTAACTTAACCTAATACACAGTTGCATGTTCAGAGATTTTAGTGCACTGTGGAATGGGAACCGCATAGATATCTCTTCAGATGTGACGCCCTTATCACGAACAAATTGGACAACTGGAGCAAGCATCTCTTCAATCCATTCTTCGTTGCTAGCACTTCCACTACCTTCTCCACTCTCTTCTCTAAGGTATCAACACGTGATTCCACCTAGTCGGACAAAATTGTTAGAGTCGAGACTGGATGCGAGATTAAAAATGGAATTAAAACTGATTTTCTCTTCAACTCTTCTAGTGTTAACTAAATGTAATCGAGCCAACCACAAACTTGAAGTGTTGAAATTAATCAAGCCTCACTTCTCGGCCGTCTTAAAATGCCTTTGAAGGTTGCCTCACCCCAGCCCCACAATAAATAGATTCATGATCTATTTGTTTGCTTTGGTTTACTACAAAGTGAAGTAATTTAAGTTATTATGAAGAAGAGATTGCATACCTTATCTTTTGTATCAGGATACAGTTGTGGTGAAGGCCATTTCTCAAGAGGAATATCATTTATCTCATCTAAGAAATATTGTTCAAATGGTGCAAGCAATAGAAATCCTTCGCCTTTTTTCCCCTGCCGCCCTGTTCTTCCCAGTCGTTGAATATATTCTGAAATTCTGAACTCAAGCTCAAGTTTTTCGTCTCTGTTAGCCATAATAACCTATGTACTATATTTGCAGAAATTGAATTGTATACAATTGCACTGGCAATATTGCCAACATGTGCTCAAGAGTTGCAATACTACTAATTTAAAGATGAAAACACAGGTATGCCATTACCATATACTATACCCAAGCAAATACAGAATTAAATTGCATACCCCCACCTGAATTAAAATATCAAACTGAATTCACATACCCATTCATAGTTTCGTACTCTGGGATTAACACCTTGTAGCCTGAATCAAGCTGATCTTCTCCCACTAACAAATACACACACCGAGACAATTTCATTGAATATTTCATCACACAATGGACATACAAAAATTGCATAGTACACACACAAAATCACCTCTCAAAACATACACATACACATAAACAAATAAATGCACATATCTTCATCTTGCAAACAAAATTAATGCAAGAAATCAAAACCCCACACAGCGCCATAGAGGCGGCGACCATGGCAGAGCCATAACCCTCTGATATTAAACTCCATACCAACTGAATGTTATGATGATAAGAGGAAAGCAGAAAGGTATAAACTGATTCTGGAAATTCATAGAATATATATCAACCCATTAAAGAAAAAAGAGAATTGAGAAGGAGACGGGGAAAGAGATGAATAGAGAAATCAGAATTCATAGATCAAATAATGTCAATTCAATTTCACCTTCTCATAGTGACATGAGTAGAGAATATAGAAAGGCATTTTCGCATAAGAAAATCAGATGTAGACTGGTGACACACATATATAGAATTCTATACGTGAACTTACCATAGTCGGTCCGAGGAGGAGCATCAGCAGCCGAACGGAGGAAACTAAACATTCCTTCATATACAATAATTGAAGTAACAATCATTATATATACGAAAATAAACCAAATAAATTGATAATATTGCCATGATCTGAGATAATAATTAGCAAAAGGGATTGTGCATTAGTTGGGAGCAAATTTGGGCAAATATGTTCAAAAGGACAGAGGCTTACACGCTGGCGGCGGACCTTTGAGCGGGATTTGGCATCGAATGTGGTGCGTTCTCGGAGTTTAGAAACGTGAGCGATGGCACAGGAAACGACGCAATGGCTCTGTCTCTTGGGCGCGACGACATCGTCTGGTCTTCGGATGGTGGCAGCCGAGAGGGAATTTTAGAGGAAAATCATGTTTTAGAATTTACCGGAGAGAGAAAAAAATACCTTTCTTCAAGCGGATTCGGCAGCGGTAGCGATCGAGAAAGACCGATAAAGAGGCGGCGGCGGCAGTGACCGAGAGAGACGCGGCGGCGGCAGCGTTCGAGAGGCAACGCCGTGAGAAGTCGCGCGGTCGCGTGCAAGCTAGTGGCAGCGTCACCAATTGAGAGACGTTGCGGGCAACGATCGAGAGATGCAGCGGCGATGGCAGTGACCGAGAGAGGCGGCGGCGACGCTATCGATCGAGATGCGACAGCGATTGAGAAGCGGAGGGAGGAGGGCGGAGAGGGAAGGCGGCTGAGAGGAGAAATTGGGGGTTTAGGGTTGGTGGCTTTAGAAATGAAAGACATCTTTTAATGAGAGAGCAGTATTATGAAATGGAGAGATTTGGGACATGCCACCTCATCCTTAGAATAAGGTGGTGTTGACACCTCACCTTGGAGAGGTTTGAGAATATATATTAATAAGATAAGATTATTGTTATATCTACTGCATATTTATGAATGATTTTGAAAATTTTCTAAAAATCTTCCAACTCACGGACATTAGTAATGTCCAGCTCATGAAATAAAGAAAACAATTAAAAAGAGACATTGGTACCCTCAAAAGAGGACATTGGAAAGAAAAAACCTCCAATAAAACTGTAACCAACAATATGATTGAATTATAATTTGTCTACGAACAATACCTGTGATTCCTAATCCAGTAATTTTTAAATAATTTGCCTTACTGTCATATAGCTCGCATCACATAACAAAATAGTACCTGGAAAAGCTCGGATGTTACATTAGCGTCGCCCTTCTTCAACTTTTCCATAGCTATATCACGATTAATCTTTTTTCTCCTAAATTAACACAAATAGATAAGGAAAAATATTTTCTACGTCGAAATTTAAGCAGAATATTCAGTAAACTCATACCAATATCTGAAAACTGCACAGGAATTGAGAACGTACATGTCGAAGCTGAAATCGAATAAAAAAACTGAAACACTCCCAAATAGGAAAAGAGGAAATACCAACAAAACCTATACTTAAACATTGTGCAACACAAAGATGATCTCAGAATACTTAACCTTGGGCATAATTTAGCAAGGTGATGATTGAACCAATTTTACTGTAATCCATAAAAAATGGTGAAAAATAAAACAATATTAGATATTTTATAACCTACACATCCACCAAAAATCTCAAGAAAATTTGAACAAATAAGAAAATTGATAGGCTTATAGAGGGCAACCCAAACCAAGAATGGTGGATGTTACCTCGACGAAATTTTATTCTACAGAAATCTTGCATTGTCATTCTCACCAAAACTGCAATTGTTGTTGCTTGTTACTAAAAAATAATATTAATTCAAATAGTGTAGAATTTATGCATAAAATGAGGGATAAGAAAGAAAAATTATATAATAAGATAATATAGTAAAATAAAAACATATGCAACTGGGTTAAGGGCACCACGGAGAGAGAAGCTGATCACTAATTAGAATTAGCTCATTCATCAACATAAAGACCTGCAAAATATCAGAAAATCATTGACATATAGATACTACACATATTCATATTACTAAGATATAAATGACAATTCACAATCGAAGACCAATGCATCGGGATTGGGAGAGATGGCACTGTTAATATATACAAACTGAACGGAGAAAAATAGACATTCAACAAAATAAATCTCCAAATCAAGAGTTTGCTGCCAAATCCAACATATGATCAAGGGGTGAATAAACTCGTCCTCATGAGGAAAGTAGTAGCACAAATATACAAATAACCCACTCTTTTAGCAGCCCACACATCTTCACCTTGTTAATTCTATTTTTTTTAAAGAGATCTCTCAATTCAGAAAATTTTCAGACATTATCCATAGTGCAAAATTTAACAGAGTAGTATACATCAATCACCCCACTTGCAATTGCAATAAAATAACTACAACTTTCATGTGAATCAAAGGACAAATAACACACTTATCACAATTCATATATATATATATATATATAAAATCAGGTTCTTTTAATTGTGATCCGGAATTGTAGATAAACATATTTCTTCTCTCTTTTAACTAAGACCTAATAATCTTGAGATATAGAGTAACACAATAAAAAAGACGAAATGCTTTGCAATAAAAGTCAATAACATGATATCATGTTTAGTAAGTAAATAGCCTAACTTACCAGACATCCAATGTTGAGAACCACAACCATAAAAATTTATACTCTCGGTTGCCACACTTTGCCTCCCCCTAGAGGAGGCAGCTTTGATGATGATCTTTCACCTTTCTTCGAGCCCTTTTTAAAATAAAT